>JAJNNQ010000075.1:21538750-22919375 GCA_027886175.1 Phylloscopus collybita
TAAAAGAAAATTAGGTTCATGCTATAAACACACTAATTTGGAACACCATAAATTCACCTCACTGGATTCAGGTGAAACAAGGAATATCTATACTTTGCTATTTTGAATTTTACTATGCTGTTAAAATTAAAAGAACTAGATTGTTTGTTCCATGTTTTCTTCAGACTACAATGTACTTGGAAATGCTTTTCAGTGAGATTATCAATATGTTCACTCTGTTTAAAAGTGACTAGGAACTGAAGAGAAATGTCTTAGAAGAGAAGCCAGCCATGCAGTCACCAGAAGCAAGTTGCTCAGCTTCATGCTTATGCTTTGTTTCCTGAGAGAGGAAATTCAAAATGCTTACACAGAATAGCTGGACAATTCCTTTTGCCATTTGTTTTTCTTTAGAGGTAGGACCAGAATTTCAGCAAGTGTAGAAACTGTGACAAATGACTCAGCACGAGGGTATAATTCTTAATCTTCTGTTTATATTCTATTATCTGTTCTAGAACTTAGGCTTGTTAAATTCTCAGATGAGGAAGGAGTACCATGGTGTTGCTGGGCTGGTTTAGTTGTAGCTGTGGGAATGTGATAATGTTTGGCATTACTTGCATGTCAGATTGCTGCTTATTTTTCTGAAAATACCCTTATTTCTTTTCTTGGATTTGCATTCTCCATGCTTACAGCTACATAAGTAATCTTGATTCCTATTGTCTGGTTTTTGTTCCTTAGTCTTATTTTCTACTGTAAATGAGTTCATTATTTTTGCAGTTTGTCCTGACAACCTTGGATCCACAAAAGTATTCATTTCTTGGAACCTGCTGCCAAACAATTCTGCTGTGTTCTTATTAGATGCTAATCCTTCAGTTAACTTGGAAGATAAAGCAAGTGGTCTAAGCTGTAAATTGTGAAGTCTCTCCCAAAAAGCAAGCAAAGGTGGTGGAATGCCGTGTGGCACTGGTGTGACCCTCAGCACATGTGGGGGCTGCAGTGGTGGGTGGTACCTGCAGCAGTTGCCCAGGCTCCTGCAGCCCGGGGCAGGGGGAGGTGACGCTCAGAGCCACCCTCGGTGTGTCCGTGCCCTACAGCCACTGCTGTGCTGGCATCCAGCGGGGCACTGGCTGGAACAGGGAGCATACAGTCCCTTTTGCAAATGTGGGTGTTGGTGTCAGAGCCATGGGAATCCCCTGTTCCCAAACTATGATTTGTGGAATGAAGGCTAGAGTTTTTCAGCTAAAAATCAAAATGAGTGTTTGATGAAGAAACCTACTGCATGAGGGGTCTAGTGATCCCGCCAACTGCTTTTGCAGGATTGACTGCTTTGAAAACATTGAAAAACATCCCAAAGCAAGTAAACAAAGAAAAAAAATAAAGAAAAACACCAGCAGCCCCCAAAAAACCCCAAGTAGCTATCAATCTGGAATGCAGCGTTCCTGAGAAGATACAAACATACAGCATAAATCACAATTTAAGTAAGATCTGGTTTGTCTCCTATTATCAAGAGTACAAGTTTCTTCAACAGAGTAGAGGTGTAAAATTAAAATAAGACTTTTACATTTTTGAAGTTAAATGAAAACATGTTTGTGCTTGATATAATGGGAAATAGCTTGAAGAATATTTTATTCTTAAGAAAGAAAGAAGGTATTTTAAAGCTTCTGAGAACTTTGTATGCAGGTGGTTGATAACTGAGTGTCAGGTGAAAGCTGCCTGTCTTACCCATATGGGTTTTTTAGGAGTAGTTTTATTTTGTTGTCTGATTATGCCATCAGACTTCATGCTTTGTTTTGCCTTATACTCACCTAAGCACATGATACCTGTTGCCAGACAGTCCAATTGATCTTTCATGCAATTGCTGTGTTCGATACATTCAGGAACATGGAATATCTTTTTTTATGTATGAGTAATGTCTTGTGTGCTTGATATATTGATTGAGTTTTTCTTCTTACTGGGGTGGTTGCTATTGACTATTTGCTACATTTGTACATAAAAAAAGTATATGTTGATTTTTGAGGACCAAAGTACAGAGTAAAAATTATTCTTTTTGTTACTTCTCTTAATAGCAGACAGGTCTACCTGTACAGCAGGCAAGAGAGAGAACATTGCTGTAAAGACAGCAAGACTTTGTATCAGTTTAGGGAAATCTACAGGAGATGTGCCAAGACTTTGTTAAGTGTCTTAAGACTGGTTTTGGTATGTCAGGCTCATGCTGGTACTGGTGCTTTACAAATTCTTATCTATAGGAGTCATTAATAGAGAATTTCTTGACTGTTCTTTACCAAAATTTCCTTTCTATTTCTTCCTTCTATTTCTTCCTTCTACAGTAGTTATACCAGGCAACTTCACATTTAAAGTATAGGAGAGCTTCTGCTTTTAGTCTGTGGGAGGCTTATGTTAAGAAGTGATATCTTACTTTTAGAGTATGCATATTTAAAGGTTAAACTGAGCCATGTTTAGTCAGAGCTTTGTCACCAACGGTAGCCGTGTAAGACTTGTTCTAATTTCTAAATTTGCAAAGCAGCCACCTGAAATTAGTTGAATCCTTTAAATTAGCACAAATGTCATGAGGATGTGATACAGGGAATCTAAATACAATTGGGCTGCACTTGAAACTTTGCTTTTGGAAAAGCCATCTGCCCTACAGAATAAGTCCTGTGATAATTCATTGCATGGTCCTGGACCACGTGTTGTGCTGGATGACAGTGAGTGAAAACCTCCCTGTCTTTACTTTCCAGTTCAGGTTGGGTTAATCAATTGTAGCTGGTCATTTTAGTAAGACCTTTTGACCTCAGTGTTACATGTTGGATAACATGAAATAAAACTGAATCAGGTAGTATACTCCTCATCACTAAAAAGTATCAATTACTTCAGTGATGAGGTAGGTTTTTCCTTGCAGTGCTGTGGAATCTCAGTATTTGGAGAGTTTTGGTAGGCTGTTTGGTAACATACTTTGTAATACCTGCAGATTTCTTTTCCCATGTTTTTTATATTCCAGGGGTCCACAGATGCCTTTCAATTCACTGGACAGAGAATTTACTAATAAACATTCACTTTCTGCAGAAATATCTCCTAATGAAACTGTGAATGTTACTTAAGCTTTTATTTTAACTAGTTGTGTTGTTTGTAACAATAATCAATATCTGTAGTAAAAAGTAAAAATAACAATTGCCTCACCGAAACATTTTAATTAAGATTTTTTTTTTACGCATTAGGATTGTTGTCACATTTTCATCAGTGCTATCGCAACGGTTGTGGACTCTGCTACTTGTATTGCTTCTAAATTTATCATGGTTCTGATAAAGCAGTGCTTTTGCACAGTGTTAAGAAGATGTGATGACAGGTTGCTAGAGGCTTTTTTGAGAGAGAGGACTTTGAATGCTTCCAAATTAAACCAGGACTGCCCAAGCAGTAAATTGAACAAATCAGAACTTCAGTAGTAACACTGAAGCAACGTAAAGATTCAAATAACTTTTTTCTTTATTTCTAAACTTTTTTCTAAATATGATATTTCTTTATCTTCAAGGGTGTGAAGGCTTTTTAGAAATACAATTGGTAAGTTAGGTTGTGCTTTAAAATTCATTGTTGTATAACTTAAGCACTTCTGTAGGTCCCCATCTACATCTACAATTGGGCCTAATTCATATTCTTCTTATAAGTGTGAAAGGATCACATTTATGTAGAGAATAAATTAATATGATACTAGACTTGTTCTGTTGGAACAGGGAAGAAATATAAGAAACTATTGCAATAGGTTACATTGTAAGATGACATTATAGAAAGGTTTTCAAAAGCATTTATTGTGTGGCCTGCTGATAATGACTGATGATTGTAACGTAACATTTACTATAGGCATTTGGCATTTAAAAAATATTGTGAGGTAAGAAAAAATTTTACAACTTCATTTTCTAACTCTACAAGAAATAACTGGTACAAAAGCTTTGCTTGCTGGTATTACATTTTCACTTGTTGGGTTTTCAGATGCAGTGCCATTTTTTGGTATAGTATTTGTATTGTTATTTTGCTGTCAAATATACTGTGAATCCTAAAATGTGCTGTGGACACATGATCTTTGTGTTTCTTCTAAGGTGCTATGAATACCAGAAGGAGAAAAGTTGCTGTATTGGTTGACCCCAGCCCTGCAGAATCCCCCGCTCTTGCCTTTAAATTACTTGTTTACAGTTTTGTAACCAGACTGAATTTGAGGAAACTATTAATCCTGTTCCAGAGCTTTGGGGGAAATACTTTATATGATTTAGAAGTTGTACTGTATAAAATCAATTTTATTCACTTTGTCATAAAAGCACAGTCATCTTTCACAGTTTTTTTGTGATCTCCCCCCAGCCTATACTTAACCCAAAATGGGATGCTAGTCTTACTATGTACTTTCTGCTAACATTTAATCATACTGGTGTTTCAAATTTTTAATCACCCTGTACTAAGATTATTTTTGTGCTATCTAGCTGTATATTATTTTTATCTGTTTCTTGAGGAAATTAAACTTATGTTATTGTGCTGTTTATCCTGATAACTTTTGAGTCATATTATCCAAATTTGGCAAAACTGGAGGTTTCAAAGGAAGGTAATTTGCTCCAAGTTTCAATTACTACCACTACTACTGATTTGCCTCTGGAGAAGAGGGATCCAGATCAACACCTATGCTGGAGGATGGGTTGTAGCCTGAAGCCCATGGTCAGCTGTTGTCTTTGCCATGCTGAAAGGTTGATGATGGCCTCAGTAGCTTGTAGCCAGGGACAGATGGGTGGCGTACCCAGGAGATGGTAGCTATGAAAAGACTGAGCCATGGCAGAAGGGGACACCAGCTCACTTCTGTTATTTCCATGTATCAGTCAAGCTAAATCAATTTGTCATGCTCAAAAAATATCCAGCACCCCCTTGAACTCCTCTCTCTCCCAGCTCACCCTACAGTTGCAGAATTGGTAGATTGTTAGGTAAGGAATACTGAAGGTTTCACACAGCAGGACTGGCACTTTTGCCTGACTCTTGTCATTAGATCAGATGTGGTATAGAACGTAGCTTCTTCTTTAGTCTCTATCCTTTTTTATGCTGCTTCTAAGATTCTTGTCTTTCATTAAGTTGCATCTCACCTGAGTATTTTATGCAACAATTCCCTTATATAATGGTTTCCATATGTTTGCTATATCAAATCTAAATATACCATCTTTGAGCTCCATTTTGATGCCATCTGCTTTTTTGTCCTTCTTTGAAACAAGAGAGATGTAACAAGAAAGTGATTTTCCTTGATTATGCTCTCAATCCAAAACAATGGATAACATCCAAAATGGAGTTTCACTAGAGAGAAGTTTGATTTTGGCTTTGTTAATTCTTCAAACAAAGATCTGTAAATGTATTGTTTCTTCTGCTGTACACAGAATTTTGCATTTGATTGCTCTGTGTGTTGATTCTAGCTGTGATACAGAGATATCTGTATAACATTTTTATTTTAGGAGAAATAAATGCGTTAAAGATGTTTTGCCTGTAGGTAGGAACGTCATATTATCTAGCCTGTGTGACTTCCATGTTAAACAAAATTCAGGCTCCAGGATGTTTTCTCTGAAAGGTCGTTGGAAAGGTGAGGAGCAGAGATGAAATGATATCATCTCGTGTTTACATTCATTTTACAGTGCAGTAGTGGGTTGACCTACAGGAAAATAGATCCTACATTTGAATTCCTTCATAACTTCCTAAGTCAATTGTTAGTTCCTTCTGCTGGAGGGAATTTTAAAAAAACATGTAAAACTGGCAGCAATTTAGCTATTACTGTATTCAGGTTTTAAGGGCCTTTGACTATTTATATCATGCAACACTGCAGCAGTATTGTTGTAAGCAGAAGATGAAAAAAACCCTAAAAAGTAAAACAAGTTTCTATCATAATCTGTGCTGAATTTTTAACTAATGTGCTTTAGTTTTCTTAGAGGTTTGCACTAATCTGTATCTGTAATCTCTGTTGGAGGACACTGGCAGTATGCCATACAACTACCTTTTTCATTTTCCAACGTTAACTGCCCTTTTCCGTTTCTCCACCTTTTTATAATTCTGTCCATGAGCTTTTCTGTGCCTAAAATTTTCCCTAAGGCTAGGATTGACACAACTTGTTCTATTCTTATCTGTTTCTATGGCATTTCATCCTTTATTGCTTGGTATTTTCTTACACAATTTTCTGTGGTTATTATGGCAGCATTAAATAACAAATCTGTTAATTTTCAAATCATATTGCTTTCAAAATGTTGTATGATATTATATTGTTGGGAAAGAGGTGAAATATTTTCAGCATTATTAAGCAAATTAATGTGATTAATTAATTTACCATGTAGTTTTGCAATGTTGCTGCTTCTAGGCAACTTATTATGCACTGTGATTCTACTTAGGGAAGTATAAATAGAATACATTTGTTGAAGTAGGAGAAACTGTTAAATTGCTGAAAATACTCCTTTGCTATTATTATTCTAATGGCCAGGATCTGGTAATCGTGACTGGCATTCTAACAACATCATCACCAACCAGATTAGTAGGCATTTAGTTCATAATTACTGGGATTCCTTGTGCAATATAGACCATCAAATGACATAAATACGAACTCCCAGAGTGGAAGATATTTGGAGATATTAATGTCAAAAATCAACAGAATAAGATACTTCTCTTAGACTGTATTTAAATCAGTAAGAGATACTGATGGAGGAAAGAGGAATGTGGTTTGAGATTGAAATGGGCAAGAATCTAAAACTTCTGCAAATGGAGTATAAAGTCAGAATCAGTAATGAAAATGGAAGCAAAGTTACTTCTTTACAAAATTACCTGATGGTCCAGTTCCACAATTTTTTTTTGCATGCAGCATGATAATGTTGCTACTTTAAAATATCTCTTCCTATGTTTTGGATTTTAAAATATTGTGAAGTCATTATTTGCATTTTGTCTCTTTTAATGGAGCCTTTGGTGAATTTGATATTCACTGTAACAAAATATTTGTTTTAAATTTTCTCTAATATATTTGATTTTACAGCATTGCGAATTCTCATAGTTCATACAGTATTTGTATTTTCAACTTTGTGCACGTAAGTGTGTATGTGAGGTGAAGTTAGGACTATTTTATAATGAAAACCTTACCTTTTCAGTGATGTCAATAAAAACAAGACATTGATTTCTTCATGTCTATAGCATTCTTAAATTACTAACGTAATTTCTGGGTGATAGGATGTTGGGACATCCTGACTTGGATTGCACTCTGATTTCAGGCTGTAAGAATGCAAGTCTCAAAGGCATTTAAGAGAAAAAGTATAGTTTTTCCTCCATCAGACGTGAACTGGCATTTTGTTTCTTCAAGGAAAAAAGGAATTGGGTAGTGGTTCAACTACTCAATATGTGGCCTAGTTCAACAAGGCACTTTGTGTTCAAAACTGTGGCAGCTTTTCAGAAGATGATGGCTTAATGCCAAAAGCAACTTCTCTGTCACCAATAGACTCTACCCAGCAAATCATTTGAGTTCCAAATAAAAACACATCAGTCTTTGGGTGACAAGGGGAGATGATACTAACACTGGGGATTCTTTAAATAATTACATTTTTGAGGTTCATTGGATCTGGTGCTGTATGTTAATGCCAGATTTTAAACTATCTGAGGTAGTGTTGTTTTCTGCTTGTGACAGGATGTAGAAGTTACAAAGATACTCATGATTCCTCCCCTTCCATTCCCCCATCCTTCTGCCATATAAGATAAATTTGTTTTGCATCACTTCCAGAATGTATGCTGTATATTTACATGTTTTTCTGAGAGTAGGGGTTTTTTGACAGTAAATCCTAGTGCTCATGTCCAGACATGTGCAATAACTGGATCAAGAAATAACCCATGTGCATTGTTAAATTAATATTTAAAGTCCAGGACAGATATCCAGTCTTTTGACACTAAACCTATGTTTCCTGCATCTGTTTAAGCTCATGCATATCCATCAGATCTGTCAGTGATAAGGGAGTTATTCACCCGCTTTTTATTCTTACAAACTGAACAATGACACTTAATACATGACCAGTCCTATAAATTTGTACTTTGTCTCTCTTCAGTGTTGTGTCTTTGAATGCAGGATACCATTCAAACTGGGGAATAGATGTAAGCAGAAACCCCAGTGATGTACTCTAGATAAATTGTGAGGGCATTTAATAACCTCTATATTTGCATTTTCACCTTTGCTTTGGAAAGGCACTGCTCTGAAGATGGTCAAAGTTATTGAACTGCTTTTACAAGGCACTGCAAACTGAAATACTTTTTTTTTGGCTTTTAGTTATTTCTGAAAGTACAGTTGTGAAACATAATTTTACTTAAAACAGCCTGTGAACTGTATAGCAGCTGACTGCAGTGAGCATGGATTTTATTTGAGTACTGACACCTTACATTGGAGGAATTTGTCTAGCTCACATTTTTCTTAAGATTTTTATGTGGTCTAGGAATGTGCTGGGTGGGAGTTCACATTATTTCCTGCCCTGATAAATTAAGTTTGGAAATAATATAGGTGATGCCTTTGGTTCTACTTCAGTTTCCAAACTGTAAACACAAAATCAATTCTAAAACCTAGATTGAACTCCCAATCGTTTTTCTTGAGAGGGATCTAGACTAGAAGCTACAGACACTAGGAGATTACCAGTGTTCAAGTGCAATGTGTGTAACCTTTTTATTGTTGATATACTATGCAATGGATAAGATTTTATAATTATTTTCTTTGTCCTTATGGATTTTTAAGTCTAGAAAACTGAGCCCTTAATTGAACCCTAGATAATCATTCAAGAGATGGATTGGAAAACCAGCAGAGAGGCCAGAAACTTTCTACTGAGACTTGATTCACATCATAAGAGTTTGCAGAGCTCGTACCATTCCTGATTTTGGGCTATGTCATTGTCATCACTCACTCCAGAGGTGCAGAAGGGGAATAGTGAGCACTCTAAATTTGAGCGGGGATTCATGAATGACGTTGGCACAGAAGCTTGTACAATACCTGTTTGCATTGAGTAGTGAGTCAAAATTATATCTGCAGATTATGATCTGAAAAACCTAATTAAATAAACTAGTGTTGCTCTGTTCTCTGTGAGAAAGCAAAAAAGATAAATACTGGGGACCTTCCTAGGAGATAATTCTGTGAAGGTAAGAAAGAACTATGCTAATAGTTGGCTTGATTGCACTAATGTTTGAGTCATAGACAAAATGTTTGATAATAAAATATTTCTTTGGCACATGATTTTGGCAGTTCTGGACTGAGTAAGTGAATATGCCACTGAATCATTGAATCTTAATAAATAAGTGTAGTTTCTAAATTCATACAGAGTATCACGCTTCTCACAAGGTGGATTGTGTTTTAGAGACTAGATTTAGATTATGGTTTAAGTGTACTCAGTATCTAGGTTACCTGGATTTCTTGTTCATTAAGATGAGTGGTCTATTCTTTTTACTTTAGTGTTGCTCTTAGTTGTATGTTGGTACATGCAACTTTTGATTAATGTGTTTTGACGTGACAGATTATCAGTGATTATCTTGTTCTGTATTTTCAGGCTATTTTTTAGTGAATTATTTGCAGTAGAGTGATCTACTACATGTTTGTAAAAAAGAGATAACTGTATATTATTTAAATATGCTAGCTGAGTGGTGTTATTCCTACATTATCCCTTTCTGTATATTCACTTATTTTAGATTTAATTTAGTCTGGATGAAAAGCAAACCAGTAAATATTCACTAGATCTAGCCCATCATACACCGGATTTCATCAGGTTCATTAAATATTATTTGATAGTGTTTATTTATGATGTGTCTTCCAAATGTGGGACTGGTGCATTTTGACAAAAGGAAAACTAAATCCACTTTAATGAACCAGCTGAAACTCTGCAGTGCCTGATTGGTATGATTTAGAGATAGGACTTCAAGAGAGGGCAGCATCAGGAACAGTTAATAAACTATCATTTTGGTGTAAAGAGATTTTTAAAAGTCTGCTCAATTCTTGAGCACAATAAAAGAGTTTCCTGAAGAATTTTTATCAGTTTTCATAACATTAAAACATTCATCAGCAAATGAAATCTCCAGCCCCTGTGGCTAGGGAACTGCTGAATGCCATGCAGGAGTGGTACAGTACCCTTCCTCTTGCGGGGATGCCATGAGCCAGGATGCTGCTATTGGGCATGCAGATCTTTTAGGAAAACTGAACCGTATCAAACTAAATAGTAGTCAAGCGGTTCTGGCAGCGGAAAAAAGAATCCCAGAAAATGTTTGAGGAAGGAATAAAGAAATTTTGAGGAACTATGGACCGAGACGCATTCTTTAAAAGCCAGCTGTGCTTCTCTTTGATCTTGAAAGTTGTACAAAAAAAGAAAACTTGGGGCCGTCTTGCAAAGATGCTATAGGCTGGGGGATTGATTCTCCTCTCACAGTTCACTTCAGTCAGTCCCTCTGCGCAGCATCCATGGGCTGTGTGTTGGTGTTTAAGCTAGTTCAGGTGTGCTTGGTTGTCATCCTCCCCCAATCCCTCTCCCAACGTGGTGACCTGCAGGCTTTCCTGAAGCAGTGTTCTCCTCCCTGCTACGATTAACAGCTCAGTTAAACCTTTCTGCTTAGCCCAGTCTTACATGAGTTGCTGCTAGTTCAGATTCCACAATTTCTGATGTTTTGCAGGCCTCCTTCAACTGGTGTCTCCATTTTCTTGGTAGTTTTTTGCTGCCTTTGCTATATTTTCTTTCTTCTCTCAGTGATTAATAAAGCTGGCATTTGTTGCTCATAAATTGCCCTGAGTTTTTGAACTGCAGGATTTTTTCTGTCCGTCTTATATCAGTAGTGATTGAAACCCATCCTCTTTCATATGTGACTTCCAGAAAGATTTCTTCATTAAATAAACCCCAGCAAACATTATGTCTATCGTTTGTCCATTTATTAAAGATAATGTGTACTTTTCCTAGGTCCTTTCTGAATTGGCTGTTTTAAACTGAACTGAATTTTCTTCCTTATAAAAACTATAACCAAGTCAAAGTTTCCTAGCAAATAAGATACAATTTTACTTGTGCGTTTTGCGTTTGGGGGTTCTGTGTCTCTTCCAACAGACTTTTCCTGTTAGGAATATTATCAACCTTTTATGTTTCTCAGAAGATTGGGATTCACTTGTATAACATCCCTCAGAAGGACATAGTTTTGATGTTTAAAATTCTATTAGCCTCTTGCATTGCTCTTCAGGTTAAATGCTTTTCTCAGTCTGAGGGTTATTGCTGTGTATGCATTGTGTGTCAAAACTCATTATTAAATGATTTTCTATTTTTCTCCCTGTTTAAAAATAATTTTAAATGGACTTTTGAGGAAAAATAGCTTTAAAATGTGTCATTATGTATCCAATTAATTTTTAGATTTTAATACAGCTTTTTTTAACCTCAGGGCTTCTACTTCAAGTTACTTATGT
This sequence comes from Phylloscopus collybita, assembly GCA_027886175.1. Classification (NCBI taxonomy): domain Eukaryota; kingdom Metazoa; phylum Chordata; class Aves; order Passeriformes; family Phylloscopidae; genus Phylloscopus; species Phylloscopus collybita. Next base: position 21,550,161 of record JAJNNQ010000075.1, read on the forward strand.
CTTTACTTTTCACTATATTTTTGCATTTACAACATAATTTAGCAAAACTAGGACATCTTTCATTTTTAAATTTATCTTTACAATGTTTTGGTGTCTTAACCAAATGAGGTTTTTTAACTGTCATCTCTAATAGCTTATATCTTTGTTCTTAATACAGCTTGCATTTGTATAAATTAGTAGAATTTTACAAAAAGAAAATACTGTTATTTTCGGAATATTTCTAAAATGCTCTTTTTGTGGAGTAATCAGATGTCAGGGAGGCAGTGGCTTGACTTGAAAAAATTTTGGATATGAAGGTAACGTGCTTATGTAGCTGAATGACAGCTGCAGTAGCTGAAATGTGATATGGTGAATTCAAGGGCACTGTAAGATACCTGCTGATAGCTGAGCTCAGTATGAAGCATAATTCAGGAGGACTTTTCCCTGGAGTGCTATAGATTAATAAAGATAAAATGCTGACTTTTTGATGCTACTTACGTGCTATACTGAGAGCTTTAGCTAAACAATTCCTTTTCCTTTTAAACCTTTATATCTTTGCTTGGTAGGATGTTTTGGGGGTTATTTTGTTTGTTTTTTCTTCCCATGCTTTTTTTTTTTCCCCTCCAAAAGCAGAAGGGGCTGGGGGGAAATCTTGCATATTTTTAGATCAGGTGTGTAGTTACTTTGCCATCAACACTGTGGATATATTTGCAATGAAGTTGAAACAGCACGGTGAGTATCCAGATGGAGTGTTTTTCTTTAGCTTATTTACTCTGTTGGGAGCTTCCATAAGCATTTATAGTATTCTTCAAGACAAACTGTACAATTAAGCTTGAGATCCCCGGTATAGAAAATCACAGGATATAAAAAGCCACCGAGATTTTCTCTAAGGAATTTCAAACTGTGAATTTTTGCCTGTGATATTCTAATTTTTAAAATGTCTGTGATGGATGATGAAATTCTAAGGAAAAGGGCATGGCAAATTCAAGTGTCATGCTTCAGTAGACCCTAGCATGTAGTATAAAAATATACCCTGTGTGAATGACATAGGAAAGAGAGAATGGCAGGATTTTTTCCTTCCGTACACTTAAATTTTTTTTTATACTTTTTTGTGAGATACTAAGGATTTGATCTTGAAGGTACTTATTAATGGAAATTTTTGAGCTGAAGAGTTTTTGAGATACATTGCTTCAGTTTATTTACTCATGTTCAGACTATTTCATGGTGCTTTATTTGTTTTAGTGAAAACTATATACCTAATAGCTACAGGAACACCAGTAGGTAAAACCAATGTAAACTGTATTTGAAATGCTTAGGATATGATAATGCACACTGCCTTACCGTTTTGTCAGAAACTGGGTAAAATTGTGTGCTAGTTTTGCATGGATTGACATTTAGTGAAAAGGGAAGAAGGAAGTGATTTTCTAAGAGAAGCTGCTAACAATTTCCTTCATGCCTGACGAAACCAATCAGTGGCTGGTTTTAAATACTGACGCCTTCTTAAACCACTAGAAAGCTGAACACGCCTCTGAGACCACACATGTTAAAACTCGAACAAACCCCGGGAAAGCTCTCTCCTGGACTGGGAACAGGTACCAAGCCAGCCTGGCTGTGGGGCCGGGCCCCTTCCTGGGAAGCCTGCTGGGCCCGGCCGTGCCAGGCCTGGAGGCTGCCAGGCAGGGGGAGGAGAGGTGCGGAGAAGAGGCTCCATCTCGGCCGGATCTGCCCCCAGCAGCTGGGGACACTTTGCCGCCGGTCCGCTTCTCCCCCTCTGCCGCAGCGCTGGCCGGGCCGGCCCTAAGATCCTGGCACAGCCCCAGTGCAGCCTGAATCTACCAACATGATTGCTTCAGCCACTGCCCGGCAGAAACCATCGTGACCTCCATGGGCCCCGAGCGAGGTATTAACTCTTTCCTTGCACAGATGGGACTTGCAAAACATTCAATCCTCTGTGAGTGAGAGAAAAAAACAGAGTGAAGACACGTAGAGAAACAATATGAAGACACCAAAGTCATTGAAGGAGGAGTCAAGTGCCAGATGGGAGAAGAACGAGGAGATGCCTTATTCTTAGGCTGAAATTCTTCTGCAAGGGCATGGTAATAAACTGTGATATACTAGACAATCCCTTTAAACAGTATGGAAACAGTATGGGGGGATGGAGTATTTAAATTGCAGACATGAACAAAGGCATCTGTGCTGAAGCGAGTAAATATTGGAGTAGGTGTGATCTCATGACAAGTTGGACAGAGAGAGAGATGAGATGAGATGAGATGAAGACTTGCCCCTAGGAAGAGAAGATCTCTGTTCCCAGAGAGGAAGATGATCTCAAAAAAAGAGAAGGAGAACCTTGCTTTTGAACAGCTCATCCTTCAAATAGTACACCATGGGTTTAACATAGCCCATAAACACAGCTGTGTGAAATGGGGGGGACTTCATGGAATGCAGATTCCTGGGCAGCTGTTATTCATGAGAATTAAAGCCATGAGAGAACTGTTTTCTTGTGGAGAAGTCTCCATGACATAGCAAAAGTGACTCCTCTCCCTAAAAGAACTGATGAAACACTATTTTAGAAGTGGTAAACTGACGTAAGTTCCAAGTTTTGTCTCTGCACATTGTCAGTGAGAGGAGAAAGAAGGTTGTGGGGGGAGGGAAAGTGTTTTAAAAGTTTTATTCTGATTCTTACTATTTTTTCCCTCTTCTTGTAGATTTCTTAATGAAGTTTTCTTTATACCCTTTAAGTTTTGAGCCTGCTTTGCTCTTCTCCTAATCCTATCTCACAGAAGAAAAGGAGTAAATAATTCTAGGGGGTGCTCAATCCACCACATTATTTGGTGCATTGACCAGGCAATGAAAAATTGGTGAGCCAAAATCACTACAAATTGCAACAGGCAAAAGTTGACTTTTTTGCTGATTTTACACTGCTGTTCACGATAAGCTGTACTTTTCCTTAGATTTCAATTCCAATCATCAGGATTTTTCATTTAAGTTTTTGACTACTAGATTTTTTTCTCCCTTAGCTTTTTGGCCTTTTTAATTGCAGAAATATTTAGATTTTAGCTGCCTCCTGGTGATTTAGAAATGAAAAGGAAAATAAAAAGACACCTCCCTTCTTCTAAAAACAACTTATTTTAGGAATCTAATTTTAAGGGTAATTTAATGAAGGTAAATTACTCAGCTCATGATTTTTGAATTTTAGTACTGGCAGTATTTAATCGACTCAAAGGTGAGCCCTGGGCACTATTCAAGAAAGCATGCAAGTGATATTATAAACAAATACTACAGAAAACTGTTTTGTTCCTAGTGGCCATTTCTATTGAAATGTCACTTTGTATGAAGCTGAGAAAAGTCTCCTAGCGCTGAAAAATATTGATGGTACTGACTAAGATTTAGCTTTGTGTTGCTAAAATTACATTCAGCTTTTATGTCAGAGCAGAGAGAATCGTACTAGTGAAAACAGGGATTAATCCTGGAGAAGTTACATACTATTTCATCCCTAGAAAAACATTTTAAAAATACATGAACTTGTCCATCTTTAATTTTCTTTTATATGCTTATTTTAGCTCCCAAGATGCTTAAGGTAACTGTGGAAGGAACTTTGGCTTTCAACAGTAGTCAGTCCTTCTATAAATTGTTACAGTAAATGAGGTCCTTTTTATATTTGTATAACTTTGTGCATTGCAACAAGGGTTCTTGCTCTTCAGACACCCTGAAATAAATGCTCTCACTCCATTCTCCGTATGAGTTTGTCTTCTGTGACTGCTTTGCTCACTGTAGTGACAGCAGGGATGGGGATGGCAGCAAGTCAGAGCTCTGCTGTGTGGCCAGTGGGTACCTGAGCCTGGCCAGTTCATCCTCACCTGACACTGCTTAGACAGGGTCAGCAGGATTTGCTGTATAAGCAAACATAAAGCAGTTCTCCTGTTGCTGCATGGGAGCAGCTGAACAGACAGCAGTAGCTGGGGAGTACCTCCTTGCACACAAGTCTGTGACAATTTTTTCACTATTGAGATTCACAGATTTTGGATGTGAATTCATAGTAGAGAGAAATTGGGCAGAAAGGCACACCTTGTACCTTTTGGATTCTGACTCAAGGTTAACTTTTTATACCAGTAAAAAAAAGGAGTTTGAAGCCATCAGTGGAGTTTGTTCCGCTAGAGAAAAGTAAACTCTACTCAACAGAGGGAAGTGAGCAGAGAGACCGCTAACACACAAGACAGTCAAAGAACCTGAGACCACTAACACACAAGACAATCAAAGATATGCACTGGTTAAGTCTTAGAAGGTGCTATGGGCAACCCCCTGTTGCAATTGCTATTGATGCAGTAATTATTGTTAGCCATTCTGTTGATAATTCATACTGTAGGAATTGCTAGCAGATGGGAAAATAGATGACTCAGAACATAGTATTAGCAGTCCATATTTTTTTTATCAAAGGCCCCTAATAGGCATGTTGCATGTAAGATTCATTTAAGCAGTTGCTAGGAAGAATTTGTTTTTTCAAGTAAACTCAACAAACATGATACAGATTACTTTTTGATTGAATATCTATTTTCTTAACAATTTAAACACTGAAAATACATTTTCTTTTCTTCATTGCACCAGCTTAATAGCAGTATTTCATAATTTACTTTGATAGACTGGAAGTTTGCAATGGTAACTTATGCATTATGGAATTAATAATGAAATCTACTTTTATTCTATTGAAAATAGAAAATAGGGGTTTTATTTACCTCTCTTGCTGTCCAGAATGGATTAAGATTATTGTGTTGTACACCCACCACAACTTTGGCTTCCACTCCTTCAAAAGTTTGGATGGCTACAGGTATGTGCTGGCCAAGTGTGTCTATTGAGTTCCAGACCCCCTCAGCTAAATCCATGGAGCACAAGCACCACCAAGTTCATAGATGTATGTCCCTCTTTCTGCTTCCTGTGCTGGACCTATGTGGGATCCAGTAGTCAGGATTTATATTGTACTGTTTAACTTCACAACTCTGAGAGTCCACTTTTGATTCTACTTTATCCCCTTCCTTCTGAGCTTATTACTCAGAACTCAGACCTATAAATAGCAATGCACACCTGTTTTTCAAGTACCCCTTTTGTCTGGAATTTTCATCAGTATAGCTTGATGAGGATTGTAAACAAAATATGTAAGATACAGTGTGGGTCCTCCTGCAGGCAGTAGTATTGACTCTATGCAATTATTCTTTGGTTTGCTGAAAATAGTGATCCAAATGAACCTGGTCCATATGGGATGCAAGAAGTTAGACCAAAAGATAAAAAAAGTAAAACTTGTTGCACTTTCCTTACAGAGGTTTGGTTCTGGGAGGTGAGTGCATCAGTGTGTGAGGGAAAAGTTCTTTTTGTGTCACTGTTTGAAGATGTAAAAAAAACCAATCACCTGAAACCAGTAATGACCAGCGTAAGAATGTTTTTGGCATAGGTGTATCGGGTATGTGTGGCTAGGTTTTGGTAGCAGAGTAGCTTCTGTGAGAGGCTGCCAGAAGCTTTCCCTATGTCCAGCAGAGCTAATGCCAGCCAGCTCTGGACCCTCTGCTGGCCAAGACTGAGCCAGTCAGGAATGGTGATAATACCTCCGTGATAACATATTTAAGAAGGAAAAAGAAAGTATTGCCTGTGGTAATTGTGGCCAGAGAAGAGCACAGTGAGACTATGTGGGAGCAACAACTCTGCAGACACAAAAGTCAGGGGAGAAGAAGTGAGGACGAGGTTCAAGCTTCAGCTGAGGTTCCCCTGGAGCCTCTGGTGAGGTGACTGCCTCTGCAGTTCATGGAGGTAAATGGGGATGCAGAGATCCACCTGCAGCTCATGGAGAAGATCTGCAGCAGAGCAGGTGGATGCTGGAAAAAGATCTGTGCATCTGTGGGAGGCCCGTGCTGGAGCAGGCTCCTGGAGGGGGGACCTGCAGACCTGTGGAGAGAAGAGCCCATGGTGTAGCAGGTTTCCTGGTAGGACTTGTGACCCTGTGTGTGACCCATGCTGGAGCAGCCCATCCTGGAAGACCAACACCTTGTGGAAGAGTGACCCACATTGCAGTGGCTTGTGCAGACTGATGCCCATGGGTTGGACTCACATTGGGGAAGTTTATGAAGGACTGTCTCCCATCGGAGGGACCCCACACTGGGAGCAGGGGAGGGACAGCTCTCCCTGCACAGCAGCAGAAACGTGTGATAAACTCATCAAAACCTCCCTTCCCTGTCTCACTCCATCGGTGGGGGAAGGAGTATAGCTGGGAAGGAGAGAGGGGTGGAGGGAAGGTGTTTTTAAGATTCATTGACTTCTCATTATCCTGCTCTGATTTTGTTATAAGTAAATTTAATTAGTATCCCCAATTCAGTTCTGTTTGGCCCATGATAGAATTTGGTGAGTGATCTCTCCCAGACCTTATCTCAGCTTGTCAATCTTTGTTATCTTTTCTCTCTCCTGTCCCTGTTGCAGGAGTGATAAAACAGCTTTGGTGGGTGCCTGGCATCCACACAGGCTCATCCCACTACAATAGGAAATATTCTTCTGATGACATGCTAACTTGCACTGTATTCAACAAACAAACCTTGTGTGATCATGCTGGATTATTTTAAACCCCTGGACTGATTAGCAGTGGCTCCTACCACCTTCACACAAGGGCAGTGCGCCTGTCTATGGAGCGCTTGCAGCTTTGACCTGTGCTCTGATGGCAATTGGAACATTTCATGCCTGGAGCTGCCTCAACTTCTGGATTTTTACTGTGTCCCAGCATAATGAGGACAGTCACATTAAGAAAAGCTTTCTAATGATTCCTTTTCTGTAGTGCTCCTTTTTAACTTCTACATGTGGCCTTTCCTGGAAAAGCCTCTAACCTATTACGAATAAGTTGAAAAATGAGCAAGAAGGAGTTAAATGATTGGTGTCCCATTTGCTAAAAGTTCGAGATAAAGTGAACTGGGTACGTACTTGTCTCCCAAGTGTGTGGCTGAGTTGCCGTTTCCAAAGATTATAGCTAAAAACTGTAGTTCAGTTAGAAGGCTAGTTATGCTTTTATTCTATTTGTCCCATCTTAGGTTGGTGCAGCTGAAAGATACTTCTGCCACTGGAAACTTGGGTTGATGGAATTCCTTTCTGAAAGGTTGCCTTCCACCAGGATTTCCCCCTGGATCAGGGAGAGGAGAAGGTGGAGGCAGGAGCTGCTGGCACTCAGCTTGAAGCACTGGGAGCTTGTCCTATAAGGATGGCTGTCGTCTGATCTCTTCATAGGCAAAACTGATTTCCTTTGCTCTAGCAAAGCAGAGAATTTCAGTGAAGCTTCTTTGCATGTGATTGTGTCTTGAGAGTACATCACCTTCAAGGAGAAATTATTTAATGTCATCTGGCTCTGGCGGTGGTTTGACTTCCTTGCTTGACTTGCTTCCCTTATACATTGTAGCTCTCTTTAATGTTTAGGTTAACAAATACATCTTTAAGGAGAAAAGTTTTATCTTTGTACACCTAATCTTTCTTCTGGAAAACTGGGTATGTGTACTCACTCTAAAAGGCTATGTCTGTGGCATTACAAGCTGCAGTTTGGACTGTTGTTTTCCCAAAGCCATGTGATTACCTGGTGAAATAAAGGGTCCCAGTGAAGGCAAACGCTGCTACCAGAAACTCCATTAAAACCTCTGTCTTGGAAGTGGCCCATCCTGACACTAATTGCTGTCTCTTGTGTGGTTGTGGGTGTTTGATCTCTGAAAGGATGTGATTCAATCCATTATGTGGAGTGGCAGAAATTGAACTATCTATTATTGTCACACAAATGCTATCCTGATTACAATTGTAATTATAACAATTGTTACAGTTAGCAGCTTTTAAAAAGCTATTGAAATATAATTTAAAGCCTTTCTGAATTCCTGTAGCTTGTGTTACTGAATGCTTCCCTCTCCCTTCCCATTAATGTCAGTAGCCCCAGTAGTTAGAACAAGCTACTTGGTGAATTATTTATGGCAGTTTAAATTGCAAACTGTTTGCAAGGGCAAGTAAATGAATGCTGAGCTCTATTGCTTTAAGAATTTGAACCAAATATTTATCATGCCGGGCAATAAATTACATAGGAGTAATGAAATATCTTGCTTGAATTATTTCTACACATCTTATTTGATATATTTGCTGTTGCATTCAGTGTTGGGATTGTTGCAGGCTTTTAAAGGGTTTGTGAGGTAATACCTATAGCACAGCCAGAAAAGAAATATATTTTTAAGTTTGCCAGGGAGACATATACGTGCACAGACACACACACGTATTTCCCAGATTCAGCTGTGGCTGATTAAATGGTTTTCTCATCTGATGACAGATAGGTGACTTCCTAACTGTTCTGCTTTCTACCACTTCCTTCCTTTAAATGTCCTGAGCATCAGCCATTCATATCGATGAGTACTGTCGCTATCTGGATCTCCTGGGTGACATGTCTGAGAAAATTCTGAGAGATTCTTGGTATCTGGCTTAAAAAATGCATTTTTCTTTATATTTTAATATTCATCCCATCCGTCTGTGATCTTTAAAGAGTAGTTAATTCTCTTGGCTGACTCTGTGTCTTGATTGAAATTTAAATAAAAACTCACCCACCACATTCTTCTCTGCTAATTTATGAAAAAATGTTTTTCAGGGCAGAATAATTACGTGATTACATCAATTGGAGTCTATTCTGTGCAGTTTAAGCCTGATGTCTATGGTGGTGACTGAGTGAGAATAAGTGGCTGTCCAGAGTGGCCAAGAGTGGGTAGGGACTTCATCACTGGCAGTTCTCACAAAACACAAGCGCGAGATTATTCAGTGTCTGCTTTAGGCGTTTGCTGGTCTGTGGAGCCCCAAATGCATTATTCCTGTCACACGTGCTAAATACATTGTTCCTGTCACACGTGGGTTTATTGCTCCTCTCAGCTGTGCTGTCTTGGGATCAGTTAAACCGCAGAGCTGGCACTGTCATCTCTTCCCATTATACTTAAAATCTCTGGCACTTTACTCCTCTAAGAGAACATCTTCACTGAGAAGTGTATCATGTGACAGTTACACATACCAATGGGCTAAAAATTAAGTAGAATAGTGCAGGCTTTTAATATTTTCTTTCTCTGAAAATGCAAAGGTCTTTTTCTGCAAAAGTCTTGGTAACTGAGGAATTCCTTTCCCCCATCCTTTTTTCTATGTCAGATGGAAGGAGTGTAGTAAACAGGACAATATTTGATGGCTTGGGAGGCAACTCTTTCCTTCATAAGGAGAAGAAGAGTCTTTGGGAGAGAGCAAGGGAGAGCAAATGAAGTGTCACAAGCAGGGCAACAAGGACAGTGAAGGGTCTGGAGGGGAAGCCATATGTAGAACATCTGAGATCACTTGGTCTGTTCACCCTGGAGGACACTGAAGGGAGATCTCATTCCCATCTACAATGTTCCCAGGCATGTGGTGTGACTCTTGGGACTGTACTGTGCAGGGCCAGGAGATAGAGATTGATGATCATTGTGGGTCCCTTCCAACTTGACATATTCTGTGACTCTGTAAGACCAGCATTGCTGAGCACATCTGAAGTGTCATACAGGTCTTGGGATCTTTGGTCCTTGAAGATATTTTGACATCGGGGATTTAATTCTCTTCTTCATTAGGAATCTTATGGCTAAAGTGATGTTGCATGAAGACATGCATCTTTTCCATATGCACTGTTATGCATTTCTGATAAGCCTTCTCTCTTTATTATGACTTTAAATTATTTGTTTACTTTGTGCAGTGTCGTCTGTTAGTGGAAATCATAATGCTGGGGTTTGTACTGTATGTAGCAGTATGTGTCGCTAATTTATATGCCTCAGTTGCTGATAAAAATAAAGATCAAAAGTAGCAGTTAATTCCTCAGAGAAGACAGATCAGATTGTGTTGATGGAAGCCTGCCCTAGATTCATGAATGAAGTTATTGACTCATTAGTAGTTGATTCAGAAAAGTTGGGGTTTTTTTTACCCATGAGTTAGGTAGTGTGCTTGTTTGCAATGTCGAAGTATTTGCAAGCAAAATAAAGATTATCCCTTTCCTAAGAGGAAATTGTATGTGTTATTTGAAATTTGCTGACTGTTTTTCACACTGGTGAAGGATAATGATACATTGGCAATTCTGACAAGAGAGAAATGCAGAAAGGCACTAAATTACATCAAGAAAAAAACTACATAGGCCAGACATAGAATGCATTTGAAATGCAGATCATTGCCTGCAATAGAAGGTGGAGCAGTAGTGCCTGACATGCCCCAGTATCTGACAAGACTCCAACCCTTGTTGGCAGCAGCCAGCAGGGCAGTGAAATCATTTACATGTTGTATGATCAGTCACTTTTAATGAGTGAAATGTAATGAACTGTTAAACATCCTGCAAAAATATTTTTTGAGAGAAAAGAACTTGGTCAAAGGTCACCCCCTGTGAATTCAGGAAATTATTTCATGTATTACTTAAACGCTGTTAGCAATTTGTTTTGAGTAGTTCTGACAGCAGTCTTTTGAGGAAGACAGGTGCCTTGTCATTCTTACCAGAAAGTACCCCTAAATATCTGTCAAGAGTATTACTTATAGCAGCTGTTTTTCAAGCTTCTATAAGAAGTTCAATAAGAAGTATTTGATTATGCAATATTAAGTTATATACATGAGTGTATATATATATTTGTATTCTGTGGCATGCTTTTTTCAGCTTAAAGAGTTAAACTCCAGCCCTGTATTTATTTGCGATTTGCAAGGTTTGCAAAGCTGGGGTTTTTTTTTATTTTAAATTAAATGCACTATGTGTGTTTGCTTTTATATACTGTTATTTATTGTGGAGTACAGTAAGGCTTTTGGCTATATCAACAGTTATATACATACACTCTAAGTGTGTAAAAACCCTGCAGCTGTAAATTAAAGACTTATGAAAGGCAGGGATTTTCTTTTTTGTTGAAAACATTTTCTAATCTTTTTTGTGGGATTGTTTTTTGTCTGGTTGTTTTGCAGTTAAAGAACCTGAGTTTAGAAGAATTACAGATGAGATTAAAGGCTTTGGACCCTATGATGGAACGAGAAATTGAGGAGCTTCGTCAGAGGTACACTGCAAAGAGACAACCTATCCTAGATGCGATGGATGCAAAGAAACGGAGGCAGCAAAATTTCTGAGTTTGTTTTACTTTCAAACATAATACTAGCAGTCAGTGTGGACACTGGTAACTTTTTAAGTCAGAAGGAATTCAATTATGAGCGTTTCCAAAAATCCAACCTGTTACATTTTCCTTCACAAGCAGTGACAATTGCAACAGTCAAGAACGTTCATATGGTGTTCTGCAAAGGCAGCAAAACACTTTACCTATTGTTTGCATTTTCACATGTTTAATGTAATAGAAGTTTAATCTGTTACTTCCCAATCTTTTTCAGGTGTGTAATGGTAACTTGGTATTGTACATTGGAGCACCTGGAATGATTTCTTGATTGTGCAACACTACCGAGCCTTATATTGCAATGTATTTTTCTCCCACTTAGTAGCATATTTATTATGTAATCTTTGGTTATCCTATTTATTTTATGCCTGTTTTCTGTTGGGAATTATTAGGATAATATTGTGGAGAGCAGAATCAAATTAGATAAAATTGCTATTGTAGTATAATGAAAAGCTGCTCACCACTGAATTATCTTTTAAAACTCCAATTTCAACAAATGCCTGATTCAGGACAGCACTTGAACATGTATCCAGCCCATTCATAGCAGTAAAATTTAGGAATAAAGTAAGTAACATGCACATGTTTTCCTGCTCTCCTGAATCAGGGACTGTTGTAGTTGAGTAGTACAGTTGTTACACTACAGAGCATTCTTTGAGAGAGTATTTCTGTCATTCGTACGCACACTGAGTCAGCTGTCATTAAACAGGAAAACAAGTGCCTAATCAGTTTTAATTTCTGTTATTCAGGAGAAGCAATACTTACAGTCACTCCTTAAGTGTAAACTTCCAATTGCTATTGCAATTCTGACCAGTATGAACCTCAATTTTGCACCATAGTTTTATAATGAAGTAACAGCTACACTTTCTGGATATGTTTTTTGTTTCTTTTGGGGTTTTTTTAATCATTGTTTTGAGGGGAGAGGGGAATTTTTAGTGCTTTGGGGTTTGTTTGTTTTCACATTACAGCTACAAAGGGATAGTAATTTAAAAACCAAAGAAAATAAATTGAATACTTATATTTAATAAGTACAGTAAAGAAGCAACATTTAATAGTGTTCTGAGGGGTTTGTCCTGCAATTGCTAAACATTCAAAATTCCTATGGTCTTCTATTGGTAGATTTTAGGGACTGAGAAATGCAGGACCAAGCTCTTAATAGTTTTTTACAAGTTCTTGTCCGGTTTATGTTGTGGAATATCTATTGGTAGAATTTACAACATTGTGAGAAATATTTCAGACTTGGCAGAAAATGTGATCCACTCTCTGAACAATCTACTGTGTTCTCTATTGAAATCTTTACTACCGTTGCCTTGTATGTAAATAACTTCACTGTGATAGTCACACTTCTTTAAACAATACAGCTGAAAAGATCTTTACATTCAGCCTCCAGCTGTTAAACTTTTAACGATGACTACTGTATGGGCATCTTCTGTTAAACATTTTCTGGAAGTTAGTAATCATCTCATACCTCTTAACATTAACTGTCAACATACGTGGACCATTTAGATGGAACAGTGCTGATTTTGGAAATGATGCATTATGTCACAAAGCTTATGCCAGTGGAAACAAAAAGTTCTTACAGGTTCAGCATTCTACAGCCATGCTGGTACCAGTACTTGGGTTTGAGCCATATACAGCCATCGCTGTCCTTGTTGTTCTCTTTGTGTTTGCATGCACATCACGCTCTGACATGTAAACCCTAGAGTCAAATAAATCTTAATTGTGATTATTAGAACATCCTTATCTTAACTCTCTTCATACTTCTTGGAGCAATGACCATTCCTTGTGAAAATGCAAGAACACAGGAGATCCATAAAAATTACTTTAGGCAAGATAAAATGTACCTGGTAGTCCTATGCCTCACATTTATACAATGAAATGATGTAAAGTAAAAAATGGTGTAAACATATCACTGTGTCATTAGATTATAATCATAATGCAGGAAAAAATAACTGTACCAGCTTCCCCCTATTAGTATGGTTCTTATTTATTTAAAGTAATTTCTACTTCTTGAACTTTCTGTTCTCAATAACTCAAAGATGTTTGTGCATACATTGATTTGTGTAGATCTACACACATATATATTCATATCTATATATATATATGAGAAAATATAAAACAGGTTTAAACCATCAGAAGACGAACCTAGCTTGCCTTTTCTTGTTGTGCCTTTTAAGCAAAGTGTCATTGTCTGGACACTCTTACCTTCCTCTTCAGCAGCTAGATTTTCCCTTATTCCATCTTAAACTTTTCACACCAAAAATAAGACTTTGAGTTCGAATAATGTGACTTTACAGTGTAATAGACAATAATACAAAAAGATCACAAATTTCTTATTTTGTGTATTCTGAGAACTTCAGTAATGTGGTACCTTAAAGATGATCTGTGTATCCCGAGGGACTCCCAAGAAAAGGCTTTTTTAGACTAGAGCTGTTGCAGTCTGACATCTGAAAGCTATCAGAAGGTAAATGACATCCTTTTTTCTATCCTAATGTGTCTGCATAGAAACAACTCAGACTTTATGCACGTGCCTGCACACAGAAATGGAATATACACACATGAGAAAAATCTGAATGCCATGAATAAAATAAAACAAGCTACTTAAAAAGGTGAAAAATAGCATCTGATGTACTGTAAACTGGGTAGGTACAGGATGTTTGTGACCAAAGAATCCTTTGATAAATTAATATGATATTAGTATGTTGCCATTCTGGTATGGTGCAAACTACAGTCAGTTTAAGAGCTGCCTTGGGCTTCAGCAGGCAGCATATGGAGCTCTGAATCCTGTGCAAGCATTAACAAAGAGAAACAGGTTTTGTACACAGAGGTGGATGCAACTTATTTTTTCTTTCTTCTGTTTATATGAATTAATCTAATCATCCATGTTGACTACACATCTCTACTGGAGGATGAGTATCTCTGTAAAGGAAAGCCAACAGTACAATAAATGAGGTATTTTTAAAGCAAGCCTTGCAAGAAATCTAATAGAACTACTGACAAGTTAACCTTCAGTTAAGATTTTAACCTAGCAATTTCTTGTTTGCTTCTGACTTTGTATGTTTAGGTTTAGTAAGTTAAAAAAATGTTTGAAAAATCATTGCTTATTACTAAACATTTTTAATAAAAGCTAATTTTTCATGTATAATTGTTGACTTGTTCATTCTAACTGAAGCAAAATTACCTTAATAGTTGCCATTAATGTTCATTTCCATAGTCATCCCTCATGTTTTGTTTCCTTTCTGTAACGTGAGCACAGAAACCAACGTCTCTCGAAGTCATCTCTGGAAAGGATTTTTCCAGATCACAATGGTACTGCAAGAACTAGAAGACTGAGGATCTCATGAAATCAGATCAAGCCAGAAGTCCTCAGTACTCTGTGGAAGTCCTTCTCTCTGCAATCTGATGTTGCTAAAGGCCTAATCCTGAGACAGCTGAACATCACCCAAGTATTTTGGCTGTCTTCTTAGACATCCTTTACTTGGAGGTACTAGTGGACATAAGGGGTTGGAGTTGTTCCTTTGTTGGTCTCATCACACTAGAAAACAACAGGCAATGGATAGACTTAAGTAGAAAAAGTAGCTCCATTTAATGTCTCAAATATAATTCCATTGCCCATTTATTTTCTGGGGTTTTTTTAATTATTCTCTTAAGAACTTGCCCACAAATACATTTTAGTAGAAGGAACTCATGACCAATGCTCCTTAGTGAACCATGGTATGTTTGAAGTCATGAAAGTCTGCTGCTAATATGAATTAATCTGACATGTATTAGATATTGTAACTATTTACTGTTTATTTACAGTAAATAATAGCTTGTCTGCATTGCACAGTGTATTCTGATGAGTGTGCACAGTGGCTTTGAGCTGCTTCTCCAGTCAATGTGTTGAACTTTCAGATATAAATATGGCTCATGGTGAGTGAATTCCTGCCCAAGTACATGGGATAGCCTGACTCACCATGGGAAGGCACTGGTGCTTCCAAGCAGAATGTACTGTACAACTTCTGTGAAGCACTTGGTGTGCATGTGGCTCTATCAGTGTGGTATGATGAGGGTTACTTTTCCTTAAGTGTGTATCTGGTTATAAAGCTAATCAAAAAGACCTCATGAAGTAAGAAAGTCTTTCTTCGCATTCTTAAATATGTGAAAACTCTTAAACAGGATTCCAGCTTTCGGTGGTATTTCTTTCTGTGTTTCCAAAGGCAGTGATGGATGTTAAATAGTTTAGATTGGAACAAATCTCTAAGATTGAGTCCAACAGTTGACCCAGCGCTGCCAGCTCCACACTAAACCATGGCCCTAAGTGCCACAGCCACATGTCTCTTCAATACCTCCAGGGACAGTGACACCACCACTTCCCTGGGCAGCCTGTTCCAGGACTTGACAATCTTTTCATTCCCAATACCAAATTAAAACCTGGCCTGGTGCCACTTGAGTCTGTGTCATGCAGCTGGCTGGGAAATTTGCTGTGGGATATTTCTGTGCCAGGCTGTGTTATGCCCGCTGTTGACAATGAAAGCCTTGGAGAACACACATCCTGGGTAGCCCATGTTGTTTCTCCTGATTGTGTTGTGCCAGATGGAGTAATAGCTTAAGCTTTTTGGAGAAAGGCAAATTACATTGATGGCTTAGTGTGAAGTCATTAAGTGGCATTTGTGAAATATTTTTTCACAAAATGTATTTCTCCTCTTTGTTCAGTGCATTCATTTTGGAAAGGGCCTATCTTGGATATGGTATGCTCTCATCCATTTTGATTTGGTTTAATTTGTTAGCATTTTTAAAGCATATGTGAAAATTCCCCATGTTTTCTTTCTTCTCTTCCTCCTGCTCAAGAAAATGAATGTGGGCATTACTTTTAAGAGCATCCCCCAAGTGTCCTTTGGACATAGTGGGCACATGCAAATGTCAGCAACAGCTTTTATTCTCTTCTATTCAGAGATCACTGAAGTGAAGTCTCAGCTGTCATGATTTTCCTTCCTTTGAAAGGATGGGATGTTCGGATTCTAAGCAAATCTTTCAGAATAATTGTTAGTCCCAGGCCAACAGATGCTTTATACTTTTTTCCATTATTTCCTACACAGTCCTCAGGATGGATTCACACTTCATTTCACTAGGCCTTCAGAGAGTCGTCTGATTTGGAGAAGAGTGGTATTTGTCACAGAAACAGGACGAAAGAAATAATTTTTTAAAATTTTCTTTGGGGAGAGAAGAAAAAGAATATGGCACCTGCACCTGGGCAGGCTGCATATGAGGCTAACTGTAGATGTGAGGAAAAAATGTGTTGGCTGACAACACATTTGTGTTTGACAACACAATGTGTTGATGTTTCACATCTGATTTTCTTCCATTCATGTTTATTGTCTTCTATGTTCATGCTTTATTTATCCTTTAAAGATAGGAGTTTTAATTTTTTAAAAACTTTATAAATGGAAGCATACCATAACAGTGCCAAGTAAATAAAAATGGAAAAAGAATTTAATCAAAGTCACCAAAGTGGGGGTGTTTTCTCCTCCCCTCTTTCCCCACTCCCTTCTGGGGTTAGAGGCTTCTGATGGCAGTTTGTCTATGCTTGGAGAGACTTTGCATGCCCCAGCCCTGGGCAGAGATGGATGGAGATGGTTTTACCGAGAGGGCTGGATGAGCTGTGCACCTGCTCAGGATGTCATGTAGGTGTTGTGCCCTGCTGGAAGCTGCTGCTGTGCTCCTGCTCCTCTCCCTGCCGGGCTGTGGGGCAGGCTCTGAGGCTCCTGCAGAGAGTGAGGAACCAACACGCAGCAGGGAGTCCCTCTTTGCCAAGAGACTCAGTGTGAATCTGGAAGCTGTTGATCCCCAGCAGGGTAGCACTAAGCTCAAGTCAATGCCTGTGGTCTGGGAAGCCTTGCAGGAGCCAGCTATTACCTCAGGGAGAAAGCCATGCTGTGGGGGCAAACAGCTTTTGATGCCACTTTACTTTGTTGGCTGGACTGCAGCATGGCCATAGCTCCCAATAAGGCTTATTCAGACCAAGGAGTCTGAGAATCACATTTAACCCTTGGGAAAGATAAAGTTCCTTGTGTCTATTTTTTTATTGATGTACAAAAAACATTTAGGAAACTTAGTGCCGTGGAAGAGTTTGTGTGGTGGCATCAGTTAACAATCTCGCTGTGCCCTGTGCCAGCACCTTTCATAGTGAATTAGCACTATTCCTCAGCCTCCCAAATTCCTTCTGTGACTGCTGGGTTTGACTTTGCCAGAAGTGATGGTGAGAGCAAGAAGTTTTCATGTGCTGTAGACAAACAGTCAGAGTTCTTGTCTGGTGCTGGTACTTGTTTGGTGCAAACAGGCCTATCTAAAGGCCACAGAAAATTCAGAGGGGATAAAGTGGGCACTAAGTAGGGAGCTGCCCAGACCCAGGCAGCAAGAAGACATTGGAAGGAATTAAACTATAATCTGATTCTGGGCTCAAATAAAGGTTTTCTGTCTATCACAGTGAGGGAAAACATTAATGGTATTCACCATTTACTATGGCACTGCAAACCCCAGCTACCTTAAACATTTTTTTCTTTAGGTATCACAGCTTCAGAAGTTAAATTTGTAAGTATACATGGCCACATGCTAATGTACCTGGATATATTTTCCTCCCTCAAATTAATAAAGCCACATGGTTTTTTACTAAAGACCTGGTTTCCTCTCCCTGTGGATATTTCTTCTGAGGACAGATATTATATATTGCAGTATCTCTCCCTAGCTTCTCCCAGAGAAAAGCTGAGCCCTCCCAGTCCTGTTTGTCTCCTCTGGACAGTACTTGGAGCTGATCAGTATAATTCTTCAGCTGTTCCTTTGCTGCATACAGGTGTGCCCAGAAACAACCACCCTGCCCCCCAGTTCCTCCTTTCATTCCCTCTGTGACACTGGATTGATGCATGAGAAGGTGGTTGTGGCCCTCAGATGTTCCTAACACCACTTTTTTTCCCGATTCAGATCTTTCTGCTGCTTTGCACTCCTCCTGGGCTCCCAAGGCCTGTATGGTCGCTGTTAAAAAAAAGCCTCACACCAAATACATCAAAGAGGGAGACCAAAAGCTTTTGAGTTGATTTATATGACACTAAGCCTTTTGTGTGATGCATCAATTGATATTTCATTTTTATTGCAGTACAGTGGGGTATATAGGTTTAACAGCACGAGGTGTGCTTTTGATCTCTCATCACACATGAGAACAGGTGTCATAGTCCAGAGATTATGGAGGTCAGAGATTATTTGAGGAAGGATTAAGTAGAAGTACCATTTTTCATAGCAACCATATCCAAAAGCATGATATTCTTTTAAAAGTGCAGGTGGTTACTTCAGTCTAGATAAGTTGTATTTATTAATCATATACCAATTTTTCCTGCTGAAAGAGGACTAGAGGTTTTCAAAGTGTTCTGTATTAAAAATGCAGAAACAAGTCAAAAGCCCCACTTATAAGTACAATTAATAAAATAACTTTTTCCGAGACTCCTGATATCCAGAAGTTGTTTTGGGTTGCTTTTCTGTTACTTGATTTTTACAGAAAATGGCCTTGAGACTGTTCAAAAATAACGGGGTGACTGTATTAATGTTCAGCACTGCACCAATTTATATACACATACAATTGCTTAGTCCAAATCCAGTTTACTTCAGAAAGTGAACAGAATTCTCTGGTGAGTACTGGTTCAATGGTGAGTTGTATTTCAATAAATACAACTGAAATATTGCTCTGACTCATTGCAAGAGTCTCCCATCCCATTAGAAACTCTAAAACAACCAAAAGCATTTTGGTAACCCACTATAGGTATGTGGGTATCTCTCCTGCTAAGGCAACGCATCCACCACTGATTGCTCAGCTTTTGTAAAAACAGAGTAGTTTTTGAGGCTGTTCACATTCCACCATGTAATGTGGGTAAAATCAATAGCAATAGTGTTGTATTAGATTCAAGAAACCTATTTCTCCTAGTTAGTGTAATTATAACTTTTGTTGACAAGCAGATGTTTAAACAGCCCCCAAATATGTAATCATAAGAATAAGTAAGGAATTGAGGATTTCTAGGATTATAGGACCAGCAATACAGTAGTCCTGCATCCCAAAAATTAATGCAAATTTATTCCAAGAGTAGGTATAATTTTGAAGCCTTTTAAGTGTAGTTAGTGTTGATTTATTCAGCCCATCAACTGACATAAGTTTATACATCTCATAGCACTTGTCTTCGGTTACTGCCTCCATAAAAAGCTCAACGGTTTGGTCCTATCTTTCAGCTAGAGTGGGAGAAAGTCTTTCTTGTACAGTGTTTGACTGATGTGAACTGAAGTGTTTAGTTCAGTTCATTGCTCTAGAACAAGGAGCAACCATTCAGGCGTTTTTAGGAGAGATTGGTGCTCCATTTCTGAACTTTCTTGCAGCTTCTGTCCTGATCAGTGGATCGAGGCTGCTCAGGCCTGAATGGGCACTGTGCTGCAGAGCCAAACAGCTGCTGCGTTCCTCATCACAGCCAGTGACAGGACCTGCATGGCCTTACCTTCCCAAAATACTGTGAGGCTGCCAGCCTCATGTTTGGAGCACCATGCAGCTGACCCGGGGGGGGGAGGGTATGTCTAACACCCCTGGCTGTGCTTAGAAATTTGAAGTCGAAACTTTTGGAAGGTGGTCTCTGATTTTTGGTCCAGATCTCTAAATGAAACCATGCAAGACATGACTGTCCTGTGCACTTTGCAAGGAAAGAATTGAAACACTGTTCAGTTGCAGCTTTGTTTTCTGTTCAGGTTTATTCTTATTTTCTGGGCTGCATTGGATTAATGCTTTATTTTAAAAGCCCAGAACTGAAATAGACTAACTTTTCATTCCCCGTGGCTTTCTTCTCATCTTCTCTGGCAAGATGAAAAGATGCCCTTTGCTTTTTTCATACTGCTTTCTCAGGATGAGAAATTGTCAGGTGTCTTGTTTCAGGTATCATTAACTGTCTAGCAAAGCCCTTTTTTTCTGTATTCTTGATACATCTAGACTGACCTTTCTCTGAATCTAAAGGGATTCCTGAGGAAATCAAATGCACCTAGAAACACCTGCCAGCTCCATTTCTTTCCCAGTGTGTTAAATTGTTTTGGTGCTCTGGGGCTCCTGCTGGGTGTGAGGAAGCATATTTGTGTTTTTGTGTGCTGGTGGATGGGCCAGTGCTGTGTTACGACTCACATAAAGCCTTTATGAGTCCTTTATAAAGGACTCTCCAGCACTGCCCTGGTAGCACTGGTGAGAGCATCTGGACAGTTCCAGTCTGGGGAATGTGAGAGCCAGGAGTGTGGGCTCTCACCAAATTATGAGGGCCCAAGCATTTTTGCCATCAAAAGCATAAGCAAAATTTCCCTATATTTATAAAGCATTTCCAATACTGCAGCTGAGATTGCTGCAGTAGTTTCTGCCCCTTGCAAAAACCAACTGCCAGACCTGGTAGTCCATTTGCCAGGCTGAGTAAGGAGGGATCAGAGAAGGAGCTGCATCCCGACTTTGGTGGGTTGTGATGTCCCTGTGCTGGGGCCTGCCTCCCCTCTCTGCTGACTGTGCAAGAGAGGGGGAGACAGATAATGGGCAGTAGGATGGGGATAAGCCACTCCTCTGGAAGGTGCTTGCGAGTGGCATCAACCTCTTCCCTGGTTTCAGCTGTCTTCTTTAGAGCATGCTCCCATATGGAATGCTGAGAACCAGCTCACCTAAGAAAAATACATCCAGGGTTTCTTCCTTCAATAGGAAGGGATCAAAACATTTAAAAATTATCATGCTAGCAGTGGCAGTAGGAAGGTGTGCCTTGCTATGGAAAGAAGAAAGAAACAACATGGAAAATAGATTTTTCCCAAAAGTAAATGACAATTTTGACATGTTATCTTTTGCCATACTTGGAAAACCTAACATAGGAGGTGCCTATGGTCTGACATGCCTAGGCACTGATACAAGAGAAATAAATTAGAATTTAGCTAATGGTAATCAAATGAATGGCCCTTAAGGGGGCTGTGGTAGGGTGTCAGTATGCAGAACATTTCCTAGAATGAAAACATGAATTTGAAACACAGCATAGTAATTTGAAAGGATAATTTCCACTGAAAGTTGGTGAGATTGATGTTCCTAAGTCAGGAACTCCAAACCCTTATTTTGCTATGATACAACCTCACCACATCACCTTTCCTCATAAGCCATGGAGACTGCAGGAACAGCCACATCAGGCCATGGCAGATAGAGAGGGTGAAGCAGGAGGTGCAGGGCTTGGGATGGGCAGCACAGCAGCTGCTGGCAAGCAGCTGTGCTGCTGTGTGAGTACCACTCATCTTTCAAGTAAGATTAAGAGTTTTTTTTGAAAGTCAGCAGTGTCATCAGTGGAATAGTCTGTTCAAAGCTACACAGACTTTTGCACCACACAGAACACCTGCACATTGGGTGACAACAAGCAGATGTTGGATCGTGCATTTGAAAGTGGGCAGCTCTTAGGCTGCTTTAGATCTGTAGAAGAAATGGTCAGATTTATAGCAGTCTTTGTCCAATTCCTGAAAAACCTAGCCCTGTTTATATCTGAACAGGGATTTGTGAGAAGCCAGAGCCCATTAGTAGTACCCTTAAAGAAAAAACAGCAAGAGTGGGAGGTGCTGATGTTTCTTTGCACTTCTGTGAAGCTGAAGTGCTGGATTTGTGCCACTGCCTCTTATGGCGAATTCATGTGTTTATCCAAGTGTGGACTTACATGATTTAGGGTTGTGTATAAAGGGTGGGGCAATATCAGGCAAACAAATTTCTGCAGTGGGAGGTCAATGTGAGTCCCAACACCTGTGAGATGATTCTGCGTCCTCATTTCTAGCAGGGCAAATGAATTCCAGAGCCAGACCTTTGCCAAGTGTCATGTGATCTCGGGAAACACTTTCTAGATTGTTTGGAGGTTGCTTCCTCCACTTGACAACCCATAATTTTATATCTGAAAGGTGAAGAGATCCACAATCTTTAATGAGAATTATGTTTCTTAGCAGCTTCAATGATTGCTCTGTAGAACTGTTGCTTTGAATAATGTATTACCCATTGCTCTATTTTGAACCCCGTAAATTATTCTCAGATGAAAAGCATAATCTTTTTTTTTAAGGAAAAAGGCAGAATCAGTAAAAAATATTTCAGAAATCAGATGGGAACATTCTTTCACCCTGTCTGAATAGTGTGCAACTTGAAAGTTAGTTACAGGAGATCAAATTAATTTCTGGTGTAACTTAAGGGGAAGCCAGGTGCATAAATTGGAAAAGAATATAAGAATAGCATAATGAGAAAAGAATAGTTCTGGCACAACACCTCACCAAGGGATATGAGTGGTGCCTTGGGCTGAATGTTGTTTGAAAGCACCATCAAAGGTAGATTAAAGTCAGGAGTATTGTGGGAGGAAATGGATAACCAGCACAGCAGGAGCAGTTACTCCAGGGACTTTCTGCTGCTTGTATGTGCACAGCTGGGGCCTCTAGGGATGGGGTTATTTTGGAAGACATGAAAGGTCGTGTCAAGTTGATTTAGTGCCTACAAATGCTGGTGGTGTGTTTTTTAGTCCCTAATCCATCAGGTAGAGAACAAGAAGCTTGTACTGTTTGTTCAACTGAAAAATGTGGGTTCCCCACCACAATCACCAATTAAGAGCATTTCTAAAATAGAAATCTAGTCTGATGTGCATGTTTAAAAGAACTTATCTTCACAATGAGGCCCAGGCTTCTCTTTGATTATAATATATACTCAGAATGTCCTGAAACTGAAATCAGTTCTAGATCCCTGGTGAAAGATAATTTTTTATGCATTTAATTTCCATTTTGTGGCACAAAATTGTGTTCTTGAGTTTGTTACACACTACTGGGACAAGACACACAGTACAAAGAGCACCAGATACAGTAGTTCCCTGCAGTCTTGAAAAGTTCTATACAAAAATGTACAAATACTGGAGGTATTAAATTTGGAAAACTGAATGCAAAGTTTTTTGTTTTTAAGTTTGCCACAAGAAGTAGCCCATGCTCTATATAACATGGGAAGAAAAACCAGTCTGTTTTCAAAATGGAAAGTCTGCAGGGAAAGAGAGAATTAGCAACTGGTGAAAGTAAATGAGTAATAAACCAGGCAATAATACAAAGTCTGAACATACATAAAAAGCTTAATCACAGTCTATATATAGATTTTACATCTCAGGAACATAATGTAACATATTGCTTCTCAAGGGCATCTCTGACTCTCGTAATAGCCTAGATTTGTACTAGAAATCCAGATCCTCTAACAGTTTATTTCTGACAATAAAGCAAGTTACCTCATTTGAAGTATTACCACAATTCTCATTTAAACAATGCAAAGCTCTTCGACAAAAGAGAGTAGGCACAGCATTTTCACTGGTGCCACAAAGGTTACTGTCACAGGCAGGAGGAGCACAGACTGATGCAGTGTTCTTCAGTAAACTGTACATCCAGACTAAGGAGATTCCTGACCACAGAAATTTTCCAGCTCTGGAGAAAGTGGCCAATTAGTCCTCTCATCCTTCAGTTCTGACCCAGTGGTTTATGGAAGTGCAGATGCCCTGCTCTCACACAACTGTGAGTGAGGGAGTCTGGCAAAAGCACTGACTATGCAAAAAATACCCCACCTCTTCTCCCCTGTGATGCTTTGGAGAGATTGCATTTTTTCTTCAAAGTGTAATGTAAACATTTCCCTGTAGCTTTTATTTAATGAGAGATAAGTTTTCTCAGCACTTACTCCATGAAGCCCTAGGATAGACATTACTTCATAAAATGGCAGGAAAGGTGTGCCTATTCTTCCCTACCTAGGTATTTTGGGGCAGCTAAGACAGCAACATTACTTAAATCACTAAATTGTTATTCTGCTCAGTGAAAAATTCTATTACTTATGAGCAAATATTAAAACTGTTGTACAATACTGTCCAATGGTTAAACATAATAAAGCTGAGCAGAAGTAATGCAAAAAAGGGCTACATCCCCTAGCGTGGTCAGGGGAACAGGACTTGCAAAAAGAAAACTAAAAGGAAGCTTGAGAGGTCTAAACTTGTGAAAATATGTATGTTAGGCCATATGGTTGCTGTCTATAAATACACTAAGAGGAAAATGAAATATTTAAGCTAAAGAACAGTATTGGCAAAAGAAAAAAAAAACTGGTATAAAACAGTCATTAATAAAATTGTGCTAAAAGTTGTGCAAGCCTTGGAGAGCAGCACAGCTCAGGAATGGTCTTTAGGAGGAGGGGGGAGCAAAAATTTTACTACTTTTAACATGGAATTAGTTAAGTTTATGTAAGGAATTCCTATGCACTGTAAAGTAATTGTCATGATAATAAGAACATCTTAAATTTCAGTACTTTATTTATTTAGTGTCTTTGATCAAAAGCACTTATATAAAAATGCAATAATGAAAATTCCTTTCAACCAGTACAATAAAAGTCAGAATTCCTTGGGAATTTAATTTTCTTTAGTAAAATGCAATTTGGACAGATTCCAGTCAATATTTGCAGAAATGACAGAGCATCAGCCCTACAAATAATAAAAAATCTAGAACGTAAGACTAGCTATAGGTAATTGAAATGATGTGTTGCAAAATTAAATCCAACCTTTGCAATGTTAAATTAGCAATAGTGAGGGAATTTGTGGCTCTTTGACAAGTCTACAGGTCTCACCAAATAACTGCTCTGAAAGTCCCTGGTTTTCAGCTCTGTAAATCTACTGTTTATGAAACTGAGGTAAAACCACTACTTGGAGCTGAGTTCTCCAAAAGCCCCAACCAACAGACACAGTTTGCAGTGTCCTTTGCATCAGTGGGAGGATTTGCCACCTTGCAGCATGTAACCTGACTGGAGCGGTTGTGCTGCCCGTGCCCACCTCCGTTCCTCCCCTTGTTTCTTTCTTGGTATTTCAGTTCAGCAGGTGACCTCACGCTGCTCCGTCTGTTAGGTGGCTGTTGGTGGGTGTGTCATAGTTTACACACGTGCAGTGTGAATCAGGGACAAGAGTGTTGAATTTATGTCTGGGAATCAGCATAAATTGAATTGAACCAGCCCTATCCAGAAGAGTAAACTCAGCAAAATGTTTCAAGTTCGGGCACCAAATTGAGGTTATCTAGGTCTGCCTGAAGGTAGACCATGTATATGGCACTTTCAATTTCAGGGACAGCAAGCAATGGCTTGCCAATTGACTTATAACTTGTGCAAGCTGTGCTCAAAATTGGTAAGGCTGGAAAGGATCTTTGCCCCTCACACTTCATGGCCTAGATCAGCTACTAACTGATGGGAGGGGAGGATGTTCACTGGAAATGGGGTGAGGGTAAGTTATTTCACACTCTCTGTTCTGTCATAGATCACTGGGCAAAGAGAAATCCAATCCTGGGTGCTCAACTTTCTGGTTTTTAGGTGGAGCTGATACAGGGTCAAAAGAT
The DNA here is from genome assembly GCA_027886175.1 of Phylloscopus collybita. Taxonomy (NCBI): domain Eukaryota; kingdom Metazoa; phylum Chordata; class Aves; order Passeriformes; family Phylloscopidae; genus Phylloscopus; species Phylloscopus collybita. Next base: position 21,575,720 of record JAJNNQ010000075.1, read on the forward strand.
CCAGACAAGCTGCTACCTCTAATAGCCTAAATGAGGCTATTACCTATTCATATCATATTTGCTTCATTTTGTCAGTTGAGCCACCCTTTGTCATGGTTTAAAAACACAGTCTTCCAAACAAGACAATTTCAGCTTTAGTATTTTAATTTCTCTTCTAACTAGCTTGAATTTAATTTCTGCACCCCTCTAGTCTTCACAAGTAAAACTAACAAAAAAATTATTTGGAACATTATATGTAATGAATAGGATGGAAAAGCAGTAGGATCTGAAGAGAAATGCTGTTCTGCCCACTGAGTGCCAGTAGTTTGTTTTCTAGCACAAAAGTAAAAAGAGGGAAGCAGTGGCTTCTGCCTGTTGACTGCAAGTGTTTGATCTCTGTACAATTGTAAGGGAGGAGACTGAGCACTCAAAAAACAACTCTATGCAGATTCATTATACTCTTGAAATTGCATATGATCTGTTCTCTCATGGTTTTCTTTTTTAAACAAGTACATGCCAGCCCTTGAAAGGATTTAAATTGACTACATCACAGAAGTAGGTAGGAGGATCTACCCACAGATAGTGCAGCATTAAGCTCTTTATCTGTTCTCTTCTTAGGCCTTTACTGTCCCTTAGCTGTAAATTGAGAGTTTCTTTCTGAGTGAAAATGGTTTTTTGCTTAGAGATTCCTTGGCAGAAATTTTAATGGAATTGTCTGTCATCAACACCTGCTTTCAAGCATTACTGATAAAATTAGATTTTATATCTCAGCATCACATATGGCATCTTTATAATTAGTCTTTTTGCAGTATATGAATGTCAATTCCTAAAATGCTGCCTGTACTGTTCATGTGGGAATATTTCACTTCATTAATCAAATCTGAGTTTTTCATTGGAGCTTCTAATTTTCTAAAACCCACATCTTCATGTATCTAATCTCAAAACCATTTTGGTGGACCAATACAACGCATTCGCAGCTGCACTGGGACTGAGCTGTGAGCAGATCCCTTCTGGAAATGGGATCCTGAGAGCTCTATATGGGCCTCCATACCCAGAGTCACTCGTGGAAATGTAGTCTTTGAATATGTAACTATCTGAAGATGAGGGGTGGCCGTCTTCAGAGGGCTCAGTATTGATCTAATCTTGGAAACAGAGGAAGGTTTATGCCCAAGAGATTCTGAAAAATATTACTATACATAACATTTTAGAACAAGAACAGCCAGATTTTAACACACATACTCAAGTAAGCAAACTTAGAGGTGTTTTCAGGCAAGTGATGATCAGAATTACTGCTCAGCAATATCGGTAGAAGTGTTCCTGTATTAGTGACTCACAGGTGGCTGTTTCAAGCTGTTGTAAAATGCATGGGAAGTCCTATACTAGTACAGACACCAGTACAGGTGATAGGTGACTTTTTCATTGCTCATGTCACAGATGAGAACTTCTATTCCACTTGGCTACATTCATTTCTCTGCTCAGATGAGAAAATGCACAAAGTAACAGATCATCACTATACCACTAGCACTAATGTCATGGAAGTGGTAACATTTGTATGGAAAAGTCAGCATTTAGTACCCTTATGCAACTGGATGAAAATGTGCAAACTGTTAACTTTGTAACAGAAATGTCTTTAGTTTCTCAAGTGCAAAGTGCAGTGTCAGCAACGCTATCTTCTAGGGAACAAAAAAAAAAAAAAAAAAGACAAATAGGAAAACATTTATAAACATAGCTCTTGATAGCTGTCATGCAAACTGCTGTCAGACTTGTACACTAATGCAGTGAATCGTTCAGGCTCAACTCACTGGGGGTACTCCTGCTCATATTGGTCAGACTGGCCATAAGGGATTTAACTTTATAGGCATAGTAGTCCCTTAAGTTGACAGATGGAACTTCTTTCATGCCATCACCAAAATCACAGCTTCTCATGGCACTCTCTAACTGCTTCTGACGCCTATAGAAGTGGGAGAATTTATTAAAGATCAGTGTAATGGGAAGCACTACCACTAGGATGCCAGCTAGGATGCATGCAGATGCCGTCAACTTGCCAGCAGTGCTCCCTGGCACCACATCCCCATAGCCAACCGTGGTCATGCTAACAGTAGCCCACCACCAACAAGCAGGGATAGTGGCTAACCCCTCGTTCTCTTCTTTCTCAATGGTGTAAGCCACTACTGAGAAAATGGAGATGCCAACTGAGAGGTAGAGTAAAAGAAGCCCCACCTCTCTGTAGCTATACTTCAGGGTGGCTCCGAGAGACCTGAGACCTGTGGAGTGTCTAGCAAGCTTTAATATGCGGAAGATCCTCATGAGTCTCAGGACTTGTGCAACTCTGCCTAAATTTGCTAAAGTCGGACTACTTTCCACCACCAAGTTGACAATTAATGTAATATAAAATGGAAGGATAGACATAAGGTCAATCAAATTCAGGGCATGCTTGAAAAATTTTAAGAAGTCAGGAGCTACTGCAAATCTCGCCACCAGTTCAAAAGTGAACCATGCAATACCAAAATGTTCCACGATTTCAAAGCGAGGGTCTTCCTCGGGGTTCCCATTGCTGTCAACAATCTGAAAGTCTGGGAGGCTGTTCAGGCACATGGTCACAATGGAGCCCAGCACCACCACTATTGAAAGGACACTGAAGATACGGCTTAAAACCGAGTACCCAGGATTATCCAAAGCAAGCCAGAGCTGCCTCCTGATGTTCCCAAAGGGCTGTTTGTCAAATTTTGAGGCGTCATTGTAGAATGCCAAAATCTCATCAAAAGAAGATGTCGTACTTTCCTGGTCACTTTGTTCCTCCCATTTCTCTTGGTCTGGCTCCATTTTCCTCCCATGGTAGCTATAACTGCAGCAGGAGTCTATAAAGAATTCATTGATTCCCCAGTATTCAATCTCCTGGCTGAAAGAAAACACACAGAGTTCGCCCATCACATGGAGCTTGCCAGTGTTATAAAAATGTAGCACGTAAGGAAAGAGCTCGGGGTTCCTGTCAAAATAAAATTCATTCTTGGTGTCATCATAGTCATCACAAAGCTCCAGTATCGACTCCTTTGAGTGGCAGCTCAGCAATTTGCCCAGCCTGGTCTCAGGGAACCTTAATAATGTGTTGGATCTCATCTTTTTCTTAAAGCCTCCAACGTTGATGCTGATTTCATTGTCTTCAAAATTCGCTTCAGATAAAGCCCTCAGACTCTGCCCTGTCATAGTGAGCTCCTTCCGAAGGTGGGTAAGGAATGAAAACCTAGGATACAATTACACAGAAAGTTGGCAGAATGAACAAATCTACATGTTCACCTATTCTCTTTCTTTCTTTCTTTCTTTCTTTCTTTCTTTCTTTCTTTCTTTCTTTCTTTCTTTCTCTCTCTCTCTCTCTCTCTCTCTCTTTCTTCCTCTTTCCTTTTTATTTCTTCTTTCTCTCTTTCATTTTTTCCTCTTTCTTCCCTTCTTTCCTTATCTTCTTTGCCTCTCCCCTCTTTTCCCTTTTTTTTTTCTTTTCCTCCTGTTCTCTCGCTTTTCCTCCCTTTTCCTCCCTCTGCCCCCGTTTCTCCCCCTTTCCCCCTTTTCTCTCACCTCCCACTGAAAACCTTGAGGGAGGCTCCTTTGTTCCCGCTGCAGGCTCCTGTCCCTCCCCTCGCCCTTCACCTGGGCTGCGGCTGTCGCTGCCACAACGCCCCGTTACTCACGGCCTTTGTGCCACCGGGGCCGCGCGGACCTTCCATTCCCTGCCGCCGCTCCCGGCCCCGCCACACAAGAGCCCCGCCGCCGCCCAGGCTCCCGTCCCCCGCCGCGCCGCAGGGGCCGGAGCCCCGACCCGCGGGGATCCCGCCCCGCCCGGCTCCGCGGCTCTCCGCGCCCGCCCTACCTGCTGCCTCAGCGGCCGCGGCCCCCCGCCGGCGCTCCCCGCCGCCCCCGGCCCCCGCCCGCCATCGCCGCCGCCCGCGGGGGCCGCCAGGGCTCGCCTCGCTGCCCGGGGCTGCCGCTGCCGGGGGCTGCCGGTGCCGGTGGGGTGTTGCTGCGGGGGGCTGCTGGTGCCGGGGGATGCCGCTGCCGGGGGGTGCTGGTGCCAGGGGGGTGCCGGTGCCAAGGGGGTGCCGGTGCCGGTGCCGGCTCCGGGCCGGACAGGACAGGGCAGGGCAGGGCGGGGCAGGGCGGGACGGCCCCGCCGGCCGCGCGGTGCTGAAGGGACAGCGGCCGCCCCGCTCAGCGGCGGGAGGCGGCGGCACGCCCGCTCGTCATGGCGACGACCCCCGCGGCTGCCGCCCGCCCCCGCCGCTCCCACCTACCCCCGGCCCGGCCCCGCCGGCAGCGATCGGGGCGGGGTGGGCGGGCGGCCGGGGGCTGCGGAGGGGCGGCCCGGCGGAGCCGGTGCGCCGGAGGTGCCTCGGCTCGCTCGCTCTCGCTCTTGCCCCCGCGCACCGGCGGCAGCGGCGCCGCAAACTCGGCTTTCCTCTCCACCGCGATCCTGCTTCACGCCGGCTCCGAGCGGCACAACCTCCCGAGGGGGGACGGGGGACGCCCGCCCACGGCCGCAGCGGTTCCGAGCACCCGCGGACCCTCTGCCGAGGGGCGTCCCCCGGCCCTTTTCCCCTCACCCTGCCGGGAAGGGACTGGGGGAGCCGGTGCCGCTACCCCGCCCGCCCCTGGCACCGGCGGGTCCTTGCTGAGGCGCCTGGGCAGGGGCCCTGCGGAGACTGACAGTAGGAGAGACGGGGACACTTGTCAGAGCAGTTTGGTGTGAGGGGAGCGGAGCTGCGTGTTGAAGCTGCTCTCCGCCCCCTCAATCGCCGGCTGGGGACCCTCGACCTCCGCACACAACCCTGCCAGTCACTTCGGGAGGGATGGTCGTGAAGGGCGGAACCTCGAGCAGGGTGGGTGGGTGCGCTAACCTCCTTGCGCTGATGCTCTTGGTGGGTAGACTTTTCGTGCTAGCACATGGAACAGTGTCCGGCTACAGGGCCAGCGATGGCAGTGCCCCTGGCCGCGCTGCAGGCGGCTGGAAAGAAATCTCCACTCTGTTGCCGAGCCCGGGGTGAGGCCGAGTTTCTCGGGGAAAAGCCTGATCGTGGCAATCCCTGTGCACCTGACCCCGCCCTGAGCAGGGTCGGCTGTGCAGAGCACAGGTGCTCCGAGACGTGCTCTATGCTGGGATAACCCACATCGTCTCCTGCCAGCAGCCTGGTGATCGCCTCTCACTCGTGGTCCCACGCATCTGAAGTCCGGCTCCTGGAAATGGACTGCTGTCAGTGCTTTGTAGGGTTAGGGTGTGCAGCGGGATGAAGATTCCTCTCTTGCTTCCCCCAGCCCTGTCAGAGCCCTGAGCACTCCAGCCCTGTGCATCACCTTCGGCTTGTTCCTCAAAGCCTTGGTGGGGGAGAGGGGTTGTAACTTCCAGGTCCAGCCACACGTGAGCCCTATTTACAAGGAACCCCCAGTACTAAAGATCAGCCCTTTAAGAGCCCAGGACACTGAGTGCAGACACGGAGTAGGGGAAATAAGTACTGGTGTATGCTACTGGCCAGGTCTCCAAGACCCTGCTCAGCTTTCCTACCCGGGGTGTAGTGATCACCCCTCCATATCCCACCAAGGCTGGTGCATTGTGTGACCAAAGCCTCCAGACCTCTGGGGACAGTTCCACAGCGGTGTGCGGGGCCCCACGGCACCCTCGGGCCCCCGGAGATGCTTCAGACGATCCATGCTTCAGTGTTGCTACAGATGGTCTCCCCGCTCGCCTCTCCTTGGGTGGTGTGTGCTCTCACTTTGCTCTCCTGCTGTCGAGTGTCTCCTGCCTCCCTTTCCTACGGATGCCCTGGCTCAGGGCGCTGTGTCCCAGCATGCGTCACAGCCTGTCCGGTGACATCCCAGGGGACGCCGAATCCACACGGAATTACGGACACCAGGCTGCTCTCCTGGCCAGGGAAAGTGCAGCTCCTCTCAGCCCGGTCCCTCCAGCTCTTCCCCTGCTGAGAAGTGGCACGCAGGAGACAGAGACTGCAGGTAGAAGGGAGGAGGCTTTGCAAATGCAGTGGCGACCTGCCCGTTTCCCTGTGAGAGCGGTGTTTCGTGTCCAGGGAGGCAGCTCTCCTGCTCCCCAGGGGCAGCGCAGCTGCTGCGTTAGCTTGTGACAGCCGCCTCCTCCCAGGGCTCTGTGGCGAACCCCTCACTGCCGAGCTCTGATGATATTGGCTTTTAATGCCTGGGGAAAGGGGCGGCAGAACACAGGACTGGGAAACCACCACGTTAAAATTTTTGAGTTGGATGCCCCACCACATTCCCTAGGGCTTGGATAAATCACAAAACTTCTCTATTGTAATTTCCCAGTCACTCTTAGGAGAACAAAAATAGCTCATATTCCTCAGTAACATTACAAGGAATAGTGAGCTGCTGCTGCTGGAAGTGCATGCAAGTGATGTCTGTGTTTTCACCAGCTCCTGGGTAGCTAGTGGGGGCTTTAAACATATTGAAACATCTTCAGCAGATTTGTAAAAATATAAATTACTTTTGTTTCTTATTCTTAAATTAATTTTTTTTTCCGTAATGCTGCTTTGGAACAAACTAAGCGGAAATATATTCAGCAGATTTCCAAGCTCTTATAGATTGTTCTCACTTTCTAAGTCACTTGGCTAAGAAAAAAGGGGTTATAGATAATCTCATAACTCATTTATCAATCTCTGATCTTATCTGGAAAAGTGCTGGTCACTTTTCTAAGTTGCATTTTCTCAATAAAAAACACAGCAATGTTTATGAAGAGATATGGAGATAAACAGCAAAGCAATATAACTGCTTAAGGATACAGCTCTCACTGGTCTCATATAACTGCTCCTGTAATTAGGGCTAATAGACTCAGCCCAAGAATTTTGCTAATAAGGCTAAAATGCTTCCAGCACCCAAATTAGTAATCCAAAATCCATCTGAATTTTTTGCAAGGGAGACACTGCTACACGGGCATATAAGCAGTTACTGACCTAATATTTTTGTCTTTCCCAGCAGTAAATACAAAAAAAATTGCTGTGAACACGCTCTCACTGGTGTAATCTGAGGCAAAAGATATGTCAAAAGAAATCAGGTATGTCATTTTTGCACAAAGTGAGCTTGTGATGTGTCAGATAAGCACACATTTTGGGATGCACTGGTAATACACCAAATAAATACAAATCAGCACTTTGTTTACACTGCCTTGTGGACATTTCTTGGACTGTAGAGAATGCAAGACCAGTGCTGATGTGGGGCTGGGCTGGGAGCATAAGGAAGCATGAAAGAATTGCCTGTTGGAGTGGGGAGATGGATGAGTGATTCATACTACCCTAGGGCAACATTACAAAAGCTAAACTAACTTTGGGTTTGGTGGTTATAGTTCCTGACTGAGACTGTGTGAGAGACAGGACTTGTTTCATTGGTACACGTGGTACCAGGTTATTGAAGGAATATGAGAAGGTGCCAGTGCTGTGCAACCACGCCGTGGTCGCAGGTGCCCTTCAGGAGCGCGGAGACGCGGCAGCCGCAGTGTTTGACAATGCACCCTGCTTGGGGTTTGTGGTGACTTGAACTGTGAGGGAATGTGGAAATTACTGTCATCCTACTGGCTGACTCCGTGTAGGAAGCTGCTGCCCAGGAAGCCGTGTCCTCAGACAACATCCCCTGCCCGGTCCCTGCTGGTGGCCCCACCAGCACTGCAGTGAGCTAACAGTGCTGGGGACATGTGGCACTCTGTCCTGCAGGCATGACACCGCATCTGAGATGCACTGCCACCTTTGGAAGAAGTGGAACTGCTCCAAAACGACTAAATCTACAACTGTTAATGAAATACTGAAAAGGGTCTAAAGGAAGTTATGGGATCTAAGTCAGTAGTTTCACTGGCATGGTGGATATGGTGGATTCACTTTGGACTTGAGGACACAACCACGCATTACACTGAAGGTGGAACTTCAGTCTCAGCTTTATACTTACTGAAAGGTTTCCCTCTGTCCCCGGGGCCAAATTCAAATGTACATTCTTGCTGACTATTTCCTTTTGTTCCAGACAGGTTCCATGACATACCTGATTGGAAAATCCTGGAGTCTTAATGTGTTAATTTAAGATCAATAGATAAGACCCGTTTTTCTTTCCAAAGGTGGCTGAGACCCTTCTGTCTTGGCATTTCTACTGTCACAATTGTTGCCTGAGGCCAGTTAGTAAATACGTTTAAAAGAAGTAAAAATAGCTTTGTACATCATTCTCACTAAGTACTAGGAAAGAACTGTTGCAGAACATAGTGAAATTTATAAGAATGAAGTTGAAAATGGATTTAAACAAATTCATAAAGGCTACATCCATTTCTGGATATTTATCCAAATGATCTGAGTACAGCCTCAATTTGACAGAAACACTGACTGAGAGAGAACACTACAGAAGAAAGATCCTTCTAAACACACTTTGTTCTTACCTCCCTCATGTCAGCAACCTAGCCACTCTCATGGTGCTTGGTTCCTGTCAGTCTGTGGCCAGCCTTTTCTAACTGGAAGTGTAAAAAAAGCTGAGATTCTCCCTGCTTTTCTCTTCTTTCAGTTGTTCTCAAACCCCCATAACCACAGGCAGAAAAGAAGTGTCATTTGTTTATGAGTCTGCTCGCCCTGTAAGTGCCCTGACTGACATGCCTGCTTTTCTTAGGGTGCAAAGGCTTTGCACAAGCTCTGTGGTGTTTGCAGTATAAAATGGGGGAGGGAGGAGAGTCACTTTACTAAGCTGTAAGTTTACAAGGCAGTGATAGCCATGTCTGAAAACAGACCTTCACTGTGACACAGTGGAACTTAGTGGACCACAGAAAGACCATCTGGCAGCTAAAGAAACTGAACCATGTACTGAACATGAATGGAACATTTCTTTTTGTCTGACAGCACCTCAACAGAGTGACAAACACTAATCTTTTGTGGTGCAGCGATTGCATGAGCATTGAAGTTTTAATGTGATGATTGTGGTATTCTGCCTTTTGTTGTGAGTTGACCTCCTTAGTCACTGCTGTGCCTGCTCCACCTGATTCTTGAGTCTGAGGGACATGTGGCAATATCTGCTTTTGCAAGCCCAGTGGGGAGCATTGTCTTCTTTAATTAAATCACTATATCCCAGAATCATAGAATGCAAGGAAAAAAAAAAAAAAAAAAAAAAAAGGAAGAAAGGATTACTAGATAATTGAGATAATTGTGGCTTTCTTTTAGTTAGATTGTAGAATTTCATCCTTCTGTCCCCTACTGAAAACTGATGTCTGAGATGGGTGAAATGAGCCATACCTACAGACCCCCAGACTCCAGCTGAGCTGCAGCAGTAAGCATTGCCAATAGCAATGTGCAGTGGGAAAGAGGGAGTTTTAGAGCTGCATTTTTCAATTTAAAGATGACCAAATGCAGTGCAATGATCACTTTCACAGTGGCACATGTTACAGACAGCAATGGGCATAGCGTCTTTGATATTTGTCTGAATGGAGGTGGGGAGAAAGAGGATCTTGCTTGGATGCAGGTTATGGCCATTAGTTCTAAAATGTGACTAAAAAGCCTGGTTCTGTTATGTCAGTCAGCTGACATGGAGCATTTGAAGGTTATTTTACTTGCATTTCAAACTTACTTATTTGGAACTTACCCAAGCTGCTACATGGAAACATAGTGTTCAAAGAAAGCATGAATATGAGAAAGCCCCTCCTAGCTTAGGGCTACTTCAGTCTGGAAGGAAAACTAATTTTGATTATGAAACCAGCATGCAGAAGGGCAGGAGTAGCCTCTTGAGCTGGATGAGCCAGCCTCACAGACTGTTCTTGCTGTCAGAAGCAGCAAAGGGCCATGCCATACTTTACACAGATTATAACCTCCAGGCCAGGTTTTTCGGTGCTGCAATGCTGGCTCAGCACCAATGTTGTTACCATTGCCTTACATGTGGATCAGTATTATCTCCTTTCTTCTTCCTGATGTTTTCAGGAGAGTTTGGTGCAAGGAGATTCTTAACTATTCCCGTGTTTTTCAAATAAATAGGAACAACATTGAAATTGCATTGGTAACAGGCAGAAAGAGACTGCTCCTGCTGCCAAATTCTCTGACTCTCCATCCTGACTCCTTGGATGAGTTTCTTCTGGGTGTCCAAATCTTCTCATCCATATAGTCACCCCATACATGGTATACCCAGGCATGACACCTGCCACACTGCCCTTGCCTTCTGTTGTGCGGCCCCATCACTAGGGATTTTGGCAAGGATGGGCTGATCATTTCATGGCCAGCACATCCACAGAGTGTGAGGCCAGTCTGCAGTGGGCCAAGTAGAGCCTGGAATAGTAAGTATCTTTACTAACCTTAAAAAAATCAGAGGAGCATAAGAGAATTTTAATCTTCATCTGTTCCAAATGTATTTATTTTGCATCTGAAAACCTTAATGCCTAGCTAGATCAATGAGTAAGATAAAACAAAGAAGCAAATGAAATGGAAGGCAGAGTTCCCTGTACCTCCCAAAGGTTGTTTCTAGAGGGAGAGGGCAGAAGATGCACTCTTTGCTTTCCATGCGTGAGTAGCCACTGCCATCCCTCCCTGGCTGCCCAAACAATGACACAACAGCTTGGTGATAGAATATCTGGTCTCTGTAGCCATATGCTAGCTTGAGGGAAAGCTTTACTGGATCTTCAGATGAGGCACAGAGATTTAACTGGAAAGATTTTGGGGAGCTGACTTAATTATTACGACCACAGAGGACCATCAGGGCTCCAGCCTCCTGCATCCCAATATTTGTGCAGCTCAGCACAGATTCAGAAGCTACTGTTTCCTGGCTTCTAAACAAAGGTCTTAGCTTTTTTAATATGAAATATTAGCATTGTCTGTTTTTCATGAAGCCACTCAACATCAGACCCTTTGTTTTATCTTTGTGTTACTTGTAAAGGATTTAGTTGTTGCCCCGAGGGTTCTGGTGTTCACAGTTCTTCAGTATCCATTTTATTCACGCTGGTTTGCCTCATCAAGAGAAGGGCAAAGTTTCTCTGAAGCCTCTGAAGTCAACCTGAGTGTGAAGAAATGTTGGGGTCCTAGGTGACTAAAGAAATAGCAGCATGGGTCTGAAGAGGAGTGGGAATACAGGTCCTTTTAAATCCTTTTAAATGCAGCCAAGCATCACCAAAAAGGAGCAAGTGAAAACACATCACACTTAACCAGCTTCCTGAAGCTTCCCAAAACAGGTATTGTGAATAATTTCTCCCAGTTTGTGTGAACCATTCACCACTGCCTCATAAACCACCATGTTCAGAGTTTGCCAGCTGAGATAAAGGTAAATCAATCTCTCTTTGAGATGTTTCTAGCACACTATCTGGGAGATATATGGCCATCACATGCAGCCTACAAAATATATTTCTGTGCTGTTATTGCCTCCAGCAGCTTTTTGTTTTTCTTCCCCCCCGCCTTTTTTTTTTTTTTTTTTTTTTTTTTTAACAGCACAAAGAGAAGGATTTGTGCTGCACCGAGGCCTACCATGTTTGAGATAATGGTTTGGGGTTTTTTAAATTCTGTTCAGTGAAAAACAATTAGCCTTAACCATATATTCTTCAATAACTGCCTACACAGCCAAAGGAATTTAAAAACTTCTTTATAGTCTGCATAAAGCTTATGTCCCAGTTTTTAGAATGGGCACCCTCTACCCCTTTAGAAATTCTAACAAATTCTTTGCAGTAACAGTCTATCTCTGAGTCCTTCACTGTAACTTTGCCATGGCAGTACCTTGCTTGAAAAGTATCTCAAAAGCAGTTTGGTCTGTAATTTATCCTAAAGGTCAGATTTGCCCATCTGAGTATCTGATTGAGACTATGTACATTCTTATATGCTTCCAAAAAGATTCTGGTTATAGAGAGGTCTCTCACTGTTGGATGAAGGATAAAGAAACTATATTTCCTTTGGATTGGATTCACTATGATATTTTTGGATCATACTTAAAGCAAGAACAAGCCAATAAAAAAAAAAAAAGGATCACTAAATAAGACTCTAATTAATGTTTCCCACTGTTCCCATTGCTATCGTGGAACAAAAGGTTTTAAAATTTCTGAAACATGTTGGGACATCTGTGCTCAGTTTCTATACACAATGCAGAAAGTCCAAAACATCATGGGAAACCTTATTCTGAAGGGATGCCAGTCCAGATCCATGCTCTGAAGAGTTTCATATGGTTCAGATCAGTTTATAAAAAAAGCCTCTGAACTGTTTTATCCTTAGCTAACATGATTTTAAACTTCAAATTTTTTAACCTCTATTCAAGAAAGCACTTAACAATATGCTTAATTATAACCCCCTCTGGTTCTCAGAATCATGCTTTTCTTCACTCTCCTGGAGTTTATTATTCCTGTAATAAAGACTGAGAGGAAATAATGAGGTAATTTTTTTTTTCAAGAGCATATACTATGGAATTATGAGGAAACAGCAGTAGTTTAAACTGCACCATTTGGTTTGCTGACTGATTCATTTGGTATACAGTCAAGAGAGGGCCAGCATGTTGTGAGGAAAACCTGAATTTTGTTTTATTTGTTTTTCTTTTGAAGTTGCTGCTTTGTGGAACAATTCTGAAATTCACTGCAGTTGGAATATTACACTAACCAGCTGCAGATCAAAGACTTCACTGAATCTAGGTCAGGTCTAATTTGTGAAGCTCACAGAATTAGTCACTATGGCAGCTTTCTGAAAGGTACAGATGGAGAATCCATGAGCTGTGGGAACAGAATTATGGGGCTTCTTCTCACCATCAGTTTTAATGCAGTTTGTTTTATTTCCTTTTCCAGGAGTTTCTTTTTTTAGAGTTCCTAGTAAAAGAGAGATTAAATGTGACAGCCACATCTGTTTTAGGAAATTCCTGTGGAGATATCAGATTGGTAGCTGGCTCAAGCGATGTTAAAAGGGAATGCTTCTGGTCTGAGCAGGTGGTCTATGAACGTTATGAAAAATCTGTAGCCTTTTATAGTGACTTTTATCTCAGGATCTCAAAGCACTCTGTAAATATCAGTTGATCAAGTCTTACAATATCCCTGGGAGGTGATCACTGTAATTGAAGGGAGTGGGTTTTATGGCTCACAAGTTTGCTGCTGGCTGTGAAATCCTATTTGTGACTCACACAATCTGCCACAAGTAGAGCAGATGTATTGCTGCTGTGCCTGGATATAAGAGCTGCTTGAGAGGCAGCAGTGCTACTGCCACTGGTATACAGGTTTTTCTTTCCTTCTGGTCTGCTTCACTGTCCCTTGTTCTCCCATTCTGATTTCCTGGTAGTCCCCATCATGTGACACTGCTTTTGTAAGTCATCTTGAGCAAATAATTTCTGGAGAGCACTTAACATAGACGCGTGCTTTGCAGATTGCTTTTCTGCAGTTCCTAAGGCAAAACATTGATAAGATGTACTTCAGCCACCCTTTTCCCAGGTGTAGTGGGGGAACTGCACACGGTCTCTCCCTTTGCAGTATTGTTCGGGTTAATTTAAAGGGGTTTGAAATCTACACTTAGCACCACAGAGACCACACTAGTAGTCAGAGAACATCTGTCTGAAGGAGGCCCAGCAGACAGGAGAACTGTCTTGTAAAGTGTTCCTCTCTGACCTAAAGATGGCTGGAGCATAGGCATCACCAAGGGCAGGTTTACTTCAGTGAATTTTTGTAATTCACAAGAAACAATGAACAGGCTTACTTCAGAGCCCATTCATAATATGAAAAATAGTATTTGTGTGTTTGCATCCACATAGATGTGTGTGTGTGTAGGCAATGCTTATATGGTAACCACCAATATTCAGAATTTAGGACAGGACTTTTCTACAAGTGAATCTTCCTGTGGTTTGTTCTGCTTAGTTTTGAGGGTTTTTGTTTATTTTTTTCTATAGCAGTAGAGGCTATTTATGTAGAGCATACTTTGACTTGCACTGAACATACTTAAAATTCAGTCATATTCTAGTTCTAATTGTGACTTCTTGGGATGTTGGCATTTGGGCCCTCCAAACACAGTGTTGCTTCCTTTAGTAATACCTGGCTGGAGGGCATGGATGAAGATCAGTATTTCCAGATGAAAATACATGCAGTTGCTTGGATAAGGACATGAGATTTCGTTGTTTGTGCGATAACACTCTGATTATAAATATCAGCTTTTGACAGTGTTGACCCACAATGCATGGTGTTGGCTGGAAAATCACCATTTGTTGTTTTAAATATTCTGGAAAGTATGATTGCCATCTGAGGCTGAACGCAGAGTACTCACCACTGTCAGTCTGGAACTTGTTCTGCATATTATACCTCTTAGTATAATAAGGTTAATAATACCAACTCTATCCCCAGCCAATATTTATAGCACAAAGAAATTCTCAAATGCAAAGATATTTGAGGGCTTTACAGTATTGCACCAGAGGAGAACTTGACATCAGACATTCAAGTAGTTACAATTTTTCAATTTGCTTTGTTAAGGACTTTACCTTCCTATCCTCACAGCAGTCAGCACATCTGGATCTCCACCCTGACTGTGACCTCTTGATATTGTCATACTATAAACATTAAACAAACATAATTATTGTTAAAAAGTGGGTAGGTTATTTCTTCCCTCAATTTGTTGCTTAAAAGATATGCATAGGCATGTGTTGTTCCTAATCTATAGCTACCAACAGATTAATACAATGATCAGTGTGTGAAGATAATGTCAATGGATTAAAAAAGCTGAGGATTCTTTCCAATAGCTGAAACAAAGTGTCTTAGTTCAGCTTTTGCATTTGGGCTATATCACAACATTTGTTTTAGCAAAACTAATTGAACGGTCAGATGGAATTGAAAACAACCTGGAAGAAATTGGAAATTTTACTGGGGCAGAGGAGGAAATCAGGAAGCTAACAATTGCAGAAGTTTGTTCTGTACCCCAAAAAGGGGAATAAGGAGAAGAGTTTCTTGGAGATTAAAATGTGTAATAGCAGGCAAACCTTTGTACACTCAGAATATCCATTTCTCAACATAGCAAACAGGAACATAGAAACATATGTGGTCAGCAATAACACTCATAAATCTTAAGAGATTATGTGTTCCTAAAGTAAGACTTCAGACTGATCTATTTTGTTAAGTGCCAAACTTCAGCATGATTCAATCAAGTTTTGCTTAATCGGAATTTATTTACTCTTTGTGATGATGAATCACTGAACATGTCTGTAGCCCAGTCTGCTGAACTAATTTATCAGGTATTTTGATGGACTGGTGATTTGCCTTCCCTGAACATTTCATGGTTTATTTATTTATATCATCTGGCATTCGTAGAACAAGAACTGGAGTTCTGCTGAGAATTAAACATTCCTCAGTGATGTCTTTAGTAACAGAAATACTCTCTAGATAGGTAGTCTTGTTGCAACATAGCCAAACAACTAAGCCAGGAAAATGCTGATCTACAGACCCAATACCACTGAATAAAGGAATTTGTTAACCTGGGAGTATTTGCATCAGAGACACAACCTGACAAAGATGAAGGAATGACAGTGGTAAGGTTTCTCTGTGCAGGACACAGGGATTTTCTGGAGCCTGGCCCAAGAACATAGGTCACCCCAAGGAGAAAGAAGACACGGGGGAGCTGCTTAGATAGCCTGATTAACATGCAAGTCCTGTGCAGAGAGGCAGTCTCACACTAGCTGTTCCCTGGTTCTCATGGTAATGATAGTGTGAGACAGGCCAGGCTGGACTTCACCGTAAGGTGGCAACCTATGGACATTCCCAAAACTGTGCCTGAATTGATGTTCTCTACTGAAACGTGTGCCACTATGGCCACACTGTTGTGGCTGCATGTTAAAGCTAACTTCAGAACAGCTACAAGCAGCTGGCATGCCTACCTTCAGTCCAGGTGTGTGGCTTTGGCCTTCTCCTTTCCAAGGGAATATATCTCATCAGGTATTTTTTGGAAAAACTTCCAACTCTCTACCTGTGAAAGAGTTAAAGAATAACCACATGAAAAGGGGCAAATTATTTCCCAGTGTGGAAATTTCTGATTTTCTGTACATCAGATGCATAACAAGAATCCTCCACTTGCAAAGAAGTGCAGTCTGCTAGGCCTGGGCAGGCAGGCATTTCTCTCATGCAAGAGATGTGGACAGAACTCAAGTGAGTCCAGTGAGGGGCCATTGAGATGCAGGACTGGAGTGTCTGGCATATGAAAAGTTGTGAGAACTCAGGCTGTTCAGCCTGGGAAAGAGAAGGCTCCAGGGGATCTCAGTACTTTGCATAAAACAGCCTGTTGAGTAAAGAGATGAGTAAAAGATGGAGCAGGACTCTTCTCAGTGGTGCTCAGTGACAGGACTAGAGAAAGTAGGAACAAGCTGAAACACAGGAAAAATTACTAAAACGCAAGAAAAGAAAACATTCAGTGCAAGGGTGGTCAAGTGTTGCCACAGGCTGCCCAGAGAAGTTGTGGAGATATTCAAAACCTGATTGAAGATAATCACAGACAGCATGACCCTGATTTGGGCAGGGGATTGACTGGAGGCTCCCCAGAGGTACCCGCCAGCCTCAACCATTCCCTCAGATTAAATTAAAAAATCCCAAGTAATAGTGCAGATTTTCCTGAAAATTTATAGTGGTAGGCAGAGCATTTCAGTTTCTGAAGTAGATATTAACTCCCTTGGCTCTTGGGCACATAATGTTCTTTTGGTGAGCACTCAAACAATGAACATAAACTAGAGATCAAACACCATTAATGCAACAATGGACTCATGTGGAACTAAATGTGTGCACCGATATGTAACATGAGTATCAGTTGAGGGTGTAAAAGGAGGTAGAGATGTGATTCAAATACCAATTAGATGTGCTTCATTAGCTTCCATTCAAGGGCTGCTGTTTCTGCCATAGCACTGAACTGAATCAGTGGCATCTGATTTTGATCCCTTTGCTTGTTGCTGTTTCGTGGGCTACATCAGTCCTGGTCTTTGCTGAAAACCTTCCTTAGAATTGTATCAGAGATTTTGCCTGGTCATTAGAAACAAAGAAATTGTCAAAGTCTGATGTTACATGGATTTATGACATGTGTCACTGGAGCTAAAAGCAGCAATAGTCAGATAAAAACTTGTCCTCTTTTCATCTGATACTTTCTTCTGGCCTTAGAGTGTACTGAATTGCTTTGTAGGCTAGCCCTACATAACAAAAACCAGTCAGTTTGTATCTGAGGATGGTGAAATGATTCTGAGATATCCCAAACATATTTGGCTTGTTTAAACACATCCTTTCAGCTTGTCATCTTTCACAAAGCTTCTAAACGATGCTAATAATAATATCATTTATTTTGCATGATTGGTCCTGTGATCCTTGCTTCTACATCCCAATTGCAATACTTCAATCTTAGCTTCTTTTCTTCTGCAGCAAAATGCATAAGACCTCTTCAGTTACTCTAGATATTTAGAGCCAGGAGACTGACACCCATTAATGTACAGGCCTAAAGTTATTAAACAACCAGGGGTACTTCAGATCTAATTGCTTTATTGGTGCTTCTGTGTTGGCTTTGATTGTGGTAAGAGATTTACGCTGCCAAAAAGAAGGAATTAATTGGGCCTTTATGTACAGATGTGAATTACAATATTTGTGAATTTTTCACAAGGGAAAACAGCCATCTTTAAATGACAAAAATATTTGTATAACACTGCTGTTACTTGTTGGTGTTACTTATTTGAAATTAACTCTGTGTGGTAATTGGAAGTATGTAAAACCTGTGATAGGTCAGAATGGAGATCTATGCTTTCAGTCTTATTTTGGATTCAGAAAAGCAGCACAGGAACTCTGCAGAGTTTCAGGAAGAAGGTACTTAGCTTTCCTGTCCAGTTACAAATCCACCATGGGTTATTTGGCCCTAACATCTCTGGCTACGATTGTAGACAACAGACCCTCTAACAATATGGCTCTTCTTTTTATTTCTGGAGGATAGCCAATATGGTGCTATACCTATAAAATGAGCAAAACCTAAGGGAGGAAAGCTGGAGTGAGAGCAGGAGATTTGTCTGAAGACTACCTTTTTCCAGAAAAGAAATGCCACTTTTTTCTTTTGGAATGCACAGGAAAGATGTCTGAAGACATACAACTGCTAACACCATCTGACGATAACAGAGTATCAGCCTTAGCAGTTCTGCCTCTGTCTCTCACCCGCTGAACCGTCATAAGGATATGAAAGTTCCAGCTCTGCTGTTTACCCAGCTGTAAAGCAGCTGGTTCCATGTGAAGAATTTGTCTTTCTAGTTTGCTTTTGTAGAAGCCTAAGAAATTATTTGAAATGGTAAAAAAAAAAAAAAAAAAAAAAGCCAACCCAGAAAAGACCATAATAATTGCCAAGCAAAGCTAAGGAATGCCAGAACTAAAACTGCAATAATTCAGGTCCATTGTGTACATTATCTTCCAATTGCTAATCGCATGACCACAAACTAGTGGTTTCTTTGCCTTTATTTCCCCTCACTGCAGAGGATGGACCTGCTGTGGGATGAATCATGGTTACCTTATTGCAGAAGCTGTGGAATTTGGAGGGTGACGGCTGAGGACTTCATAATAGGAAAGGATTGTACTGTGGTTTGAGAAACTGCGTGTTGTTCTGGTATTGGATCTTGTTGCTATTATGGATTTTGTTGTTATTCTACTTCACCTCATTCCAAACATAATGCTGGGCTAGTCACTTAACTCACAACTTTTCACAGATGGTAACTGGTTTTCTGGAAACCCTGACAACTGGAATCTGATATGGGATATGCAGAAAACTCACAATTATGGGAAATTTGATTTGAAGATATACTTTAGATGCTGAAAAAAATCTGTTCTCGAGCATCTCAAATGAGAAGCCAAAGTCCATGGTTTCTTTTGGGAATTTTGACTCAATGACCATGAGTAAACATAGAAAAATACTTCTTAGCTTCAGGAGTATGGGGAAGATAATTTGTCAGTGTTTGTAGAACACCACGATCCTGCAGAAGAGAAAACCATGAAATGCCTTTTTTTGGAATAAGTATCTGTGTTTCACACTACGGGAGATGATAGGTGCCATTGCTGGAATAACAGGGTAAGATTTTTCAAATATTGATGCCATTATTTTTGTGTAGTGAATCAGCAGAAAACCATGGCAAAGGCCTTGACAGTTTATTAAATCCACTCCTCTGCCTTAAAGCAGAATCAGCTAGGCCTAATATTTTCCTGTTAGATACTCTTCTAAGCGCCAGTGACAGAATTTTCATGACTGCATGATTTTCCTTCACTTTACTTTCCTTACCATTAAAAAGTCTTTCCCAGTAGCTAGCTGAAATCTCCCCTTTGCTTGCCCAGTCCTCAGGGCCAAGAGAGAAAAGTTCATTTGTGGGGCTGTCTCATAGCACACACATCAAGGGTGCAGAACTGAGATGATCCCTTTATTTCCAAGGAGATTAGAACACGGTGCCAGACCCATGGGCTGCAGCAGTGCAGCCTGGGGGCTGCAGCTGGCAGGGGAGGCTGCTGGATGGAAGGGTGGCTGTGGGCCAGCTCTGTGCCCTTGCAGCAGAGGCCAACAGCCTCCAGAGGTGCACCAGGCAGAGCACTGCCCTCAGGCTGAGGATGAGGAAGGTGATCCTTCCCTTCAGCTAAGCACTGGTGAGACTTGTCTGAACTGCTGGGTCCCCCAGTACAAGAGAGATTTGGGCATTATGGAGCTGATCCAGTGAAGGGCCATTAAGATGTCCAAGGGACTCAAGCATGTGACATACAAGACCAGCCTGTGAGAGCTGTGGCTCAGCCTGGAGTGTGTGTATAAATATCCATGTGTATGAATACCTGAGGGAGGGGCTGTAGAGAAGATGGGGCTGGACTTTCCTTTACAGTTCTCACTGACAGGACTAGAGGCAATGGGAACAAACTGAAACACAGGAACTTCCACTAAAACACAATAATAAATCTTCTTTTCGTTCCAAGGGTAGTCAAATACTGGCACAAGCTGCCCAGAGAGGTTGTGAGGTCTCAGTCTCTGGTAGAGGATCATCATGACCCTGATTTGGGCAGGGGACTGACTAGATGATCTCCAGGGGTGCTTGTCAGCCTCAGCTATCGTGTGGTTTGATGGCTCCAGGAGCTGTCTATAGATAGCACGGCCCTGGCACTTACCTCCTCCTACTGAAGATATTGTCCAACCATTCTTTGCATTAAAATTGGAAATGACTGTTTCACTCATGGACTCCCTGTATAATAAGGAGAATCAAAGTAGAAATACCTGGTGTTTTTATGATTTTGTATGGTCAGAATTCTCCCCTCTCATAAGGATCTGGAGTCTGGGTGTCTTCACAGCTTTCTGTAGTAAGGAGTAATTGGTTTTGTTTGTTTTAAAAATTATTTATAACCTTTTGAGATTTTTCAAAAACACTGACTAATACCTAGGTAAAGAAATACAGCTTACTGCCAAGTCTAATGTTTCCCTCACCAGTGATTTATTAAAATGCTCCTCACTTTCACTTTTGTCCTTATCTTCTTCAGACAGCTGGGAATCCAATTCCAGGTGTCTTATGCTTGAAAACATGTTTTTCAAAAGATTTTTTTTTCTCCCCTTCAGCCCAAAGCATGAAGTATCATTTTATAATGCATTATAGCTACTTCTCTGGGGACCAGAATTATCTAAATTAAGGGTGATTTTCCAGTATATTCTGGACATTCATCTGGCACAGGAGAGAGGCTTAACATCTTAAAACAATAGTCCTGTAAGAAATTAGTGCTAGATTAACTTACACTGGAACCAATACTACACCTCAAAATTCCTTGCCGTTTCGCCTTCAGCCTCAGGTTGCTTAAATTCCTGAGCCATCTGCATGTCTACCAGCCAAGCTTCTCTTAATCATCAGCTTCTGGTCCTGCCTGCAGAGCCATCCAAATCTATATTGTGCTGAGCAGTCAGCTTTAAAGTTCAAAGTCCACACTGCCATCCTGCCCTTTTCTTCTGCTGAATATTTTTGTGGATTCCCTGAGCATCCTCCCTTCTCCTGGAGAAGAGAGTGAATGCATGGATGGGAGGACTGGTAACCTTGGTAGCCTCTCCCAGGCTGTGTGGTTAGGGCAGTCTTTGGGCAGCTGGAAGATGTGGGCTCAACTTCACTCTGATGAAAGGAGAAGATAGCTCAGGTTCCTCTTTTACCTGCAGAATAATCCAGCCACTGAGATGTGAAGTATCCAGGTCCCTGATCTGAATCTTTTTCCCTGCTGACAGGTCATTCACTTTAGTTCTCTGGCCACTCTCATCTCTTGTTTTTGCTTCAGCTATCCCCTGTCTTTATGTTGTTCTTTTTCTTCACAGGCAGCTGTACTGTGAGGGCAGTTTAGGAAAGAGAGAGGCTCACTTCTTAGGATTTTACAACAGACAAGACCCATTAGCAGACAAACCCAGGCTGCCATTGCCCTCTACATCCATTCAGTCTCTCCTCTCAAAGACAAAAACCTGTTTCCTAGAAACTATTTTCTCATATGTTTGTGAGCAATCTACTCTTAAGGGATTCAGAGAAAGAAATGTCAGACTGCTCCTCAGGTAGCTGTTTCACAGGGCAATATGGCTCACCCTGTCAGTGAGTCAGCCTATATTTCTTTCAGCTTGTTTTTGACCCTTGTTCTTCCTCAGTCCATAAATCAGTCCTTCTCCTCCTTTGTCATGTTTACACTGTCAAAAATATATAGACGTCCCCAGGGTATTTCCTCACCTCCAGCAGATTGTCTCAACATTAACGCCTGAGCACACTCTGCTCTCTGCTCAGCTGTGTACAGCCAAACTCGTCTCATTGACTTAATTCCTCATAAATCAATAGGTCCAGATACTTACCCCGTTGCTTCCTTTGGAATGAGTCTGTTCCACAAGATCACCGTTTGTTGGTCTCTGCTGTTATTAGGACCTTCTGCCTCCCTTCTATAAGCACATCTCTCCATTTCATGTCTGCATGTGAGGTTGAGCCTCCTCCTGCAGACTGTTGCTTTGTGCCAATCCACTTGGCTGTTGTTTTGTTATTTCCAGCCTGTCTTAGTTTCTTTATGTTTTGTGTCTGTCCCCATTGGTTTACACACCACCTCTCTAACTCATAGGAGTTGTTACATCAAATATAAATGGAATGAATGTAGTGTTTATTGCTTCCTTCCAGATCATAATAGACATTAAATAAAAACAGACTTAGGGCAGATTTCTAGTCCTCCTTTCCTCCCCTCCCCACACCCAACCCATGCCCCAGATACTCTCCCACCAGCTCTTTATGTTCATGTTTATCTTTTGTTCCTCTTTGTTTATGGACTTACAGCCTGTGTTCAATCTCTGTGACACTGCCCATTTCCCAGCCAACTTGCATTCATTTTTCAAGTAATTTTGTAACCGAGGCTTTCTCAGGACTGGCTGTAGGCTGCTTCTTCATTCTCTTCAGCTGGTTTTGTAAATCAGTAAAAGAGGAGTGACCATGTTTGTTTGGCAAGATTTAGCCTTTGTTGACTCTCTGGAATGACTTTCATGCTAGTCCTAAGAAAAAGCACCATCACTTAAGATGGGAGACATGCTCCCCCCCTTTGCACAAGCAGTGAAATTTCCCTGTGCGTTTCACTTGCTGATTTTATTCATCCTGTTGTTTTTATTAATCCAGTCCCTTAACAATGTAAAGTATGGGTCATGATGGCCAGCTGGTGGTTGTTCAATTCTGACTCTTATCTACCTCCTACCAGCAAATACTTTATCCATCTGCTTAGGAATCTCTCAAATTTATAGCAGGAGTAGTTAAGAGACTGCCATTGAAAAATTCTGAGAAACAAATAGTGACAGATCTAGAAGGGTGGAGGCAGGAAGGAGATTCACGTGGTGAAGATGTCCTCTCCAGCAGAGCCTACATCCCTCCCACATCGCAGAAGGACCTGTAATGAGGCTGCAGCAACCAGTTCTCTGAAGGCAGGATCAGATAGGAGGACCTCTTGCACCCCATCACTTATGGTGGGCACCCCCCAGCTCAGCTGCACACATTGGTGCAAAGACACTGAGGGGAATCACTGAGATCATTCAGGAGAAAAGGGCAGATGGGGATGAGCATCACTGAAGCCTGATGTAGCGTTATGAAGAGAAACACTGTGTAGCATTTTCACCCCACCATTAGGCATTTCTGTTCATTTTTCTGTAGTACATCAGACCTGAGAAATGCAAGTTAAAAATATCTTGTCTTTCCACAAGAAATGCAACTTACTCTTCTGCTAGTCTCTTCTTGCTCCTTATCTTGGGGCAGAGTTCAAGCCTTTCAGCTCAAAGAAATAATAAAACAGTCATGATCAACCTGATCAGTGTTAGCTCAGCCCACTAATGGGCAATTTGCTGTGTTTGCTGGGTAGGGGATTTGAAGACAGAGGATTTGCAGAGAGGACATTCAAGGAGCAGAGTACATGGATGCTTATGGATCTTGATAAGAAAAATGGATAGGTAGTATAGGAAAAAATGTAACTTTCCAGACCAGGGGAATCAATGGAGGGATTCAGTGGGAGCAGAAGTATGAGTCAATGCCTGTTGGAGTGGAGTGGTACAGCTGAATGTTTGATCCTGCATTGAGCTGGGCAGGGAGAAGGGCCAGTGACCACAGTTCAGGCAGGATGATACCCAGAAGTTTTTGGTGCAGGGGCACCATGCTCAGGGCCAGGTGAAGAGTGCAGTACACAAGAAAGGGTTCTGTACCTACAGCTCGATCAGTAAATTAAATGTGTGCAGGCTAAATCTTGGGCACTGAAACTAGCTGGCAGAGGAGGGGTCTTAGGTTTGCTTAGCTTCCAAAAAAGGACGACTGCATGCAAACTTTAACTTGAGCTACATCCCAAAGCATGCCTTCAAACTGTTTAGGAGTGTTTGTTGGCACAGACTCAGGGCACAACAAGGGTTATTCTTACATTACAGTTACTGTGATTGAGTTCAGTGTGTTCCACTTAACCCACAAACAACTGTACAGTTTCCTTATGTTTGTATGGTTGAGACCAGGATATAATTTTAAAAGTTACTCAGACAGGAGCAGACATTAACCCTTTCACCCTCTGTCACTGCTCTATGGCTGGGACGTCAGGTTAGCAGCGAACAGGTCCACTGCATCAAGTTCTGTGTTTCTTGCCCTGCAGCTGCATGAGGATGACAGGCAGTGGACCAGTCACCTTGTGAAACACTGTTTGGGAATGTTGGACAAGGAAGCTGCTGGGATGCACATGCCTGGAAATTAATGAAAAGAGCATTTCCATACCTTGCATTCACCAATGAATGCATAGGTGGGTTGTTTTCTGCTGGCTGAGTTGTGGAGCAGAGGTCACGGACCTCCTGTTGCTTTGTTCACAGGTGTGACTGTGATGCCTTATGTTTTAGTTTTCATATTATCCAGATTCTTACTGCATTAGTATATAGCTCTGAACTTCATATAAAGTGTTAGGAAGTTCTCCTCACAGTCTAGTCAGACAAAACAATCTTTCTCCACCAAAAAGTATAAACAACAGTGAATTGAGGAGAGCAATCTGGGAGGATGGGACTTCATAACCTGAAGCTGTAATTGGACAATTAAGCCAATACGTAAATGGAACAAAACTTATAAAAGTGTGAAAATGTGTGACCCGTCATCCATCTTGTGTGTAGCCTCAGCCAGGCTCTTGTACTGCCTAAGGTGTGTCCTTTGAAGGCCTTTTTAATAAATACCTACTTTACTCCTTTAACACTGTCTAGCCTCTGTCCTAGGTAGCCTCTCAAGGCTGTAATGGTGGAGATACTGATTATCACAAATGAGAAATGGATCTCTTGGCTTTAACAGAAGTCTCTTTGTAGAACCACAGGCTTTCTGAAAGGATGCTTCAAATCAAAAGGGCTACAGTCTGAAGATACTGCTTTTGTGAATGAAGATTACTGTTATAAATAAACAGGGCAGGAGATGATTATTAACTCCTTAAATGCCTTTACTAAAAGGGGAAAGCTCAAGGGATTGCCTACGCTGCTGCTGCAGCTGCTGCTGCTCCTCCCTCAAGCACTGATGAGAAAGAGGCCTGAGTCAATTCTGCTGCTCACACTGCAAAGCCCAAAGCTCATCCTCACAGAAGTTCCCGGGAACTCATTGGGCTCATTTTAGTCCAGGGATGTCTTTCTTTCAGAGTACCTTGAGTTATGGTGAGGAGGTGAAAAGCCTCCACAGATAGCTTCATGTCCTGCCAGCCGGGTGGCATCCTTTGTGCATCAGAATTTTGCACTGACTTATTGTTGCTTGGGGTTTTTGGTGTTAATTGTACTAAATGTTCTGGCAAGGCTTCATGGGGGGTCTCTGTGATTTCCATAACAGGTGTAGGTTTCGGCTTGACGAGCAGACAGGGAGCCAGCAGGGAGCAGGAAGAGGGGCAGAGAGAGAGCAGGCAGGGAGTAGCAAAACCTCGGCAACAGGTAAGGGCATTCCAAACTGGGACTTGGGTTACAAACTGGGTACAAGCTATTCAAGATAACAATATGCATAACTACCAACAGAACATCCAATGTATGATTAGGAGTCTTTAACACTTTTAAAGTAACCATCTGCAGAACATTCAATATACAGCTAGGAGTTATGGGGTTTCCCCCACATCAGTTACTGGTAATTTTGTCAGTCCTGTGTAAAAAAGCACGTGCCAAAAAAGCTCTATCTGCAGATCCATCAGCTGAGGAATGATGAGATCAGGAACTTTGCTCTTTGGCACAGGTAGCATACATGTTTCACAGAGATCCTGATTCTTGAATAACTTGGGAATAACAGTGCATGAAAATCATATTTCCATACTTTTAGGGAGCAGATTTTCAGCTTTATTCTCCACACAAGCACATATCATGAATAGGTGTATTAAGGTAAGGGGGTGGGTGGAGTGCTCTGTCTTCCAGTGAATCTTTTAGGAGTTAAAGCATTAAATGGTATTAAGCCATTCTCCAACCCAGTTTGAAGCCAGAGTACAGCAGAAGATTAGAAGCCACAAACTAGTTCCTACTGTCCCTACTCCTCAGTTTTACTAAGCAGTCTCAGCTGCTATGGAGCGTCTGGACTTTTCTACTCACCAGGGAAAAATGCTCTCAAGGACCAGTCTTTGGGAGGCACAGAGCATCAAGTGCACCAAGCCATGTAGCCAAAATGCCCTGTTTAAATAAGTAAAGCCACCCATGGTTTGAGTGACATCTGAAAATGTCATTAAAATGCTACCCTTCAGCCAACATGGTGATTCTAATGAGAGAGTCCCCAGGGCAGAGTCACAGCATTAGTGAGCTGCCAGTGCAATTCCCAGTCCCACGCACTGTGCTGAAACCACACCTGCAGCAGTGACACCAGACTTGGAATGCTAGATGCAGAGAGTCTCCAGAGAGAGGAAAAGGAAAGGTTTTAGAGTGACTTTGCACCTGTGAAACAATGTGCTGCTATTACAATGCCCAGCACCAGCCAGCCTTTCCTCCAGGGAGGGCTGGAGTACTTTAGAAAGCTTTTTGCAGCAGCTATGGTCACTGTAAACACATACAGAGAAAGCAGCTATTAAAAGATTTTTGAAAGGCTCTCTGTTGCTTTCTGCTGCCTTTGGAAAGGTAAAGGTTGCAGTGAATGCCAAATGATAAGCTTTGCAATCCTCAGCACTCCAGAGACCTGAAAGAAATCTGCTGGCAATTGTTTTAAGCTAATGATTCCCTGCAGGTTGATTGGTGCTTATTTGCTGAGGGGTGAGAGGCTGTAGCTACAGAAGTTATGAAAACAAATTGCCTCTGTGTTAAGGAATGCCAAGAAGCTTGCTCAGTCTAACCCACTTCTTCGTTCTTTATTTTAAGGTCTGTTTGCAAACTCTGAGCTTGGTTTCTGCTGATTAAATAGCCCCCTGCTATGATTTACTGGGATAAATATCTGAACCACAATAGGACATTGAAAGCAGGATACTGTCTCTCCTAGTTAAATTAAGGGGGACTAATATGTTGCATTTAATGCAAATCACATTGCCTATTAGGTTCTTGGGAATCTCTTTCTTTTGGAAATATAGGGGGAAAGATGGTTTTTTTTCAACATATTAGAGCTGTGTTTAATCCCTCTCTGTGACTAATCAATTGCCTCCCAAAAGCATTAGGTTTGGGTTGAGGCTGGAAAAATCACCTGGTGTCCAGCAAAGCCAACAAGGAGACTTCATTCCAGGGCTGGGCTCTCCAAAAGACTTGAATACATGGGTCCTGGCTATGTCAGAGGACAAAATGTGACTCCCAAGCAGCCTGGCTCAGACTATCTGGCTCTCACTGAGATGTCTGCTATGCAGTGAGTGCAGTAACACTCACCTCCCAGGACATCCCAGTTCTTCTGAGACTGAAAGCTGACATGATTTCTGATTTAGAGTTGGTTTTAAACAGATATGTGTGAATAAAAGCAAGGTCTGAAAGAACGCAGGGAATCCTCTGACAGGAGAAGGTTCTTCAGAGTATTTTCCTGAGAGTTAAGCTTGGCAGTCCACCCAGACCAGGCAGAGAAGAAAACTGCTCCAGTGAAGGGATTCCTGCACCTCCCACAGCCTATTGACCAGCAGTGCCATAGACATACGTGCTCTCCAGGAGCATAAAGCAAGGCACTAGGCTGGATGGTTAATTCAGGGACAAATCCTGTGCTCATGTGGCCACCTGCCCCAGCTGAGCAGTTGCACCTTGATGTTGGTAATGGACAACCATCCAGTTAACTCCAGAAGGCAAACTGGGAGCAGGTGGACCTGCAGGACACTCGACACCAGAAACTCAGGCAGGCTACCAGAGAAAGTCCAGGCTTGCCAGGCAATATAGGCATAATACCTGATATTCCAGCTTCCTTTTGCAACTAGGTTGCATTTGCTCAGTTGTATTTTTAATGGTCCATCATTAAAAGTGGTCCACAGTAAAAGTGCAATTCCCATTATTATTTCTAATATTATGTTTCTCATCATTACCAGCCTATGCATTAGTTCTAACACGAGCCCTGAATTTTTTTCCATCATGTGCAGGCATTGAAATCATTCTGTAAATGCCTCAGCAAATAGGGCACAAGCTTCTCTGGGAACCTGTACATTTTATGTAAGATGAGTATGTGATCATTTTGAACTCAAAGGCTATTTTTGTCATGTGGGGGAGAGAAAGGCAGTTAGAGCTGAGAGCCTGGATGATTTCAGAGGCGTGCTGAGCTTTACCAGGGGAGGTGAACTTTTCCCCTCTCTGGAGCTTGAGACTTTCAGTGCAATTGCTGCTACGTTTTCTGATGAAGCCAGCTTTGGGAAAATATTTTTTATTATCCACTGAAGGAAGAGACACACAGATGATACCTACACATAAGAACATGTTCTTTGCCTGAAGAATTTAGACTGATCAGAGTGAGAAGCAGAGTCTTGAACACAGTATTATTATTCAATCTGTTGACATGAAACCTTTCAGAATCAGCAGCACCTTCACAAATCTTGTAACGGCAGCTGCTGCTTAAAATAATGCAATACAGACCAGCAAGTCAGTTGAAGGCAAGAACTGTAGATTGCCTATACATTCATTCCTTTCTTTAAAAATTACAAATTGATTACACCCCTCTCTGAGAAGTATTCCTTCCTACCTATGGCAATATACTCCTCATCTACATCTAGGCATAAGCTTCCAAGTCAAATAAGCTAGTAAGTGCATACACATTTATGTTTCTCTTGGTAATCATGACCTTTCCCTAGTATTCTGCAGGCAAATGCTCTAGCTGTCAGTGATATAATACAGATGCAAGCTTCTCTGTCAAATAAAGCTGTGCACTAGACATGCAATCTCATTGCTCTTGAAAGAAAATCAACATGGAAATATTGTTATTTCTACAGTAACTTTAATTAGCAGAAAAATTACAACTGACTATAATCCCTAAGCAAATACATGGCATGCATTTTGGACTTGCTTCTCTAGTAAATTGACTACTGCAATCAATATGGTCTGCATCATCTACATAAAAACACTGCTTTCTTCCCATTCTTACAAAAAGGCACAAAATCTCTTCTTGCAGGCCAAGAAAACCTTTGGCAAATGTACAAACAAAGAAATATAATAGCAAAGGCTCATAACAAACATCTGAACAATTTCAATCAGTGATGTTTTTGATGGTATCTGTCACCTCATTTTAGATTTCATTAAGTGATATGTATCACTGATGAAAAAAACCCTCAAAGTTATTCATTCCAAGAGCACTTCTCCTCTTATTACAGTTGTTAGGAGATGAGACAAAGTTTTTAGCACCTCAGTTCATAGATGCAGGGGATTTCTAAGCCTGGAAGGGGCTGCCATTTGAACCCGACCTCTTGTCTGTCCCCAGATTTTCAATTGCTTCCCATTGCGTTGGAATCCAACTGCTTTTTTTTTTTTATAAACTAAAATTCAGCTTGCAGAAAAGCAAATTCAGCCTTGAACAGGGGTCATTAGGAGGAAATGATGGAAAATCCTTCCTTTCCAGCTTTTTTTGCTTCCAGTGGTTAATTGTTCTCACTGCTAAGACTATGCTTTATTTCCAGTGTGAATTAATTTGGCTTCATCTCCCCTTCATGGTTCTCATTATGCTTTTTTCTATGAAAAGTGCCCCTTCAGACTGTGTATTTTCTTTCATTAACATGCTTGTAAATTAGTTCTTTCTTTTAAATCAAGCTGATCTCTTTAAGTCTCCCAACTTTAGGCATATTCTCAGGCCCTTTGATATTTTTATGTTTGCATCCTCTTCAGTTTTCCTGAAGCCTTCAAAAAACTTGAGAAAAAAGAATGTTGCTGATATACAGCATTGTGGTTTTGGTGCCCACACTCAGTGTCAGACTTCAGTTAGTTTTGCTCACCATCAATTCCTCTTCAATACTGCACAGGAAAATTCTGGTATTTATTTGCTGGGACTTCTGAGTCACCCACTCCAGACTAGGATACCTCCTCTCTGCAAAGATTTGGTCTCCATTCCTTGTTTAGCACTGTACAATGTATTAAAGGGTGTTTAGACAGGATGAGCACAGTCTCAGTCTTGCATAACTTTCAGCCCACACAATTATTTACTTTTCTGTTACCAAATATCTTATTAGCAATGATTTTAGGCTTCCAGATCACCAATAGAGATATCAAACAGTGCCAGAGTCAGCACTCAGCCTGACAGAGCCTTAATAAAGCCAGCCTGATTTGATAATCGATGTCACTATGATGTGTTGGTTCCTCAGCAGCTTAGTCTTCACTTTATTGATATTTTCTAACACCACCATCAGGGCATTGTGTAACAGTAGATCTAATAACTTGCCAAAGTTGAAGTGTATTATTTATAATGACTGCCTTTACAGACAAGATGTGATGAAAAATAAAGTGGGGTTGTTGGAAAAGAACTGCTCTTTACTCTCATATAGTTGTGAACTTGCTGAATAAACCTAGATCAGATCTAGAAATTTAAAATGTAATGTTCCCTCACTCTGTAGAGAGAATAACTGCTCGGTGTGTGTCTTGGTGGTGTGGTCCTAGCCATGCATGAGCTAATGGCCACCAGCAGCTCCCAGCACCTGCTGAGACTCAGCTTCATCCTCCATAGCCCACCCCAGAGCAACTGCACCCACCATCGTGCTCCAGCTGCTTGTCTCACTCCCCTTCAGCAGACACTTGCCACTGTGCAGGATGTTTTTATTTACATTCTCTTCAGTTAGAAAAAGGTCACACAACAGGTCACACAGCTGAGTGCCTGTTTAGCCCCAGGATGGTAATTTCTCATCTGTGGTTGCCTTTTGTGAAAGTCCATATGAGTCTCCCCTGTGAAATGCCCTCTACTCCCCTAAGAGCCAGAGAGAATTACGCAGACTGTGGTAGCTCCCCATGTGACCTTCTCCATTCCTCTACAATCACAGAATCACAGCATGGCTTGGGTTGGAAGGAACCTATGGCTGATGTTGGAAGGATCTCTGAAGATCATCTAGTCCAACTTCCCTTCTAAAATAATGTTTAGCCAGAGCAGGCTGCACTGGATTGCCTCCAGGTAGTATTTAAATATCTCCAGAGAAGATGCAACCTCTCTGGACAGCGTGTTCTCTGTGTTCTCTGTCTCCCTCACAGAGCAAAGTGTATTATCACAGTAATGATATTTGACCTCATATTTAGACAGAATGACTGGTGTTTCATGTTGTGCCTGTTGCCTCTCCTTATTCTGTCACTGGGAACCACTGAAAAGAGTCTGTCCCCATCCTCTTAATACCTTCCCTTAAGATATTTGTATGCATTGATAAGATCCCCTCCCAGCCATCTCTTCTCCAGGCTAAACAGGCCCAGCTCCTTCAGCCTTTCCTCGTAAGAGAGATGCTCTCTCATCATCTTCACAGCCCTCCACTGGACCTGGTCCAGTACTTCCTTGTATTTCTTGAACTGGAGAGTTCAGAACTGGACACAGAACTCCGGATGTGGCCTCACCAGGGCTGAGTAGAGGGGCAGGATCACCTCCCTTGACCTGCTGACCACACTCCTCCTACCACCCCAGGGTGGCCACAAGGGCACACACACACTTCTGGCTCATGGACACTTCTGGCTCATGGACACTTCTGGCTCATGGACCCAGAGGTCCTTCTCTGCAGAGCTGCTTCCAGCAGGTCAGCCCCAGTCTGTGCTGGTGCATGGAGTTATTCCTTCCCACTTATCCCTCTCCAGGTGCAGGACTCTGCACTTGCCTTCACAGAACTTCTCTCCAGCCTGTCCAGGTGTCACTGACCAGCAGCACAAGGCTCTGGGGTATCAGCCACTCCTCCCACTGCTGAACCATCAGCAAACTCACTGAGGGCACACTCTGTGTCCTTGTTCAGGTCACTGGTGAATCAGGTGAGCAGCCTGGGCCCAGTAGTGACCCCCAGGAACACCCTGGGCTGCAGCCTCCAGCTGGACTCTGTGTCTGAGCACAGCCCTCTGAGCTCTGCTGTTCACCAGAGCCCAACCACCTCCCTCTCTGCCCACCCAGCACACGCTGCCTCAGCTTGCCTGTGAGGATGTTATGGGAGACGGTGCCAAAAGCCTTGATGAAGGGGAGGTGGGCAACATCCACTGCTCTCCCCTCATCTGCCCAGCCAGTCATGCGACCACAGAAGGCAATCAGCTACATCAGCCAGCTTTAGGTTACCTTCAGTGCTGGACCTGCTCTGATAGCACCACTAGAACTGGAATTTGCTCTGTAGCACTTGGCTGGCAAGTACAAAGACGTTTGAGTGGCCAAAAAATATTTGATATGGGTTGCAAACCATGTGAAGACCCTTTTCTTCACTTTGAATTTTGTGCCCCAAATTTGATGATTTCTCCTTGATGGTAAGGCTCTGCTCTTTTCCTTTGTAACTGAAGAAGTTTATTGCTGGTTTGTGGGTTTCTGAAGAAGTGCCACCCTTTATTGCTCATGTGCAGCCATGATATTAAAAATAAAACAGCCAGTTGTCACAGATCAGAAACACGCATATGAATTAGAAACAGACAGTAAGCAATATCTGGGAAAATCTAAATCATCTAAAGCTTAGAGGGTTGTAGTCTAGTTCAGTTGGGTCACAGGTAAAGCTTTTTGAAAAAGGGATCAATAAATAGGTTTGTATGAACTGTGAGTGTATTTTTAGTGAAACAAATTTTAACTCAATTTAACTATTTTCCTGTAGACTCTGCAGCCAGAGTGAGCCTTGCCATGCTGGGTTACTGTGGGAAAGGCAGTGAGAGGAAATTGAGCAGAAATGAGCAATAAACAGAAATGAAACTAACTCGATTATTCTAAGTCCTGAGCCCAAACATAAAATGGATGCTTTTAAAATATGGAAATTTTACACCATGTTCATTTATCTTTCTCTAGGAAAGTCTGGGGAATTAAAAAAAATTTCCCCCTCACAGAAAGTTCAAAAGTACTGTTGCTGACAGTGAATATTCAGCATTGAATGCTGTCTTCCCTAGAGGATGTGATACCTTTGTGTTGACAATACAGGATATATATATATATATATATATATATATATGTATGTGTGTATAAATCAGTGTGGTACCTCTTCTGAGAACTCAGCTCTGTGCAGAGGAACTCTGGTGCTGAGAGCTTTTCTTCAACTGGAAATGTGCTGTGAGGGCTGTGGGAGAGGTTTGGAGGGGTCACAACAGGATGATGTCAGTGGCTTATCTGCTCAAAAAAGTTGTCTGCCCATGAAGCAAAGGTTCATTTTTCTCATCCATATGACAGCCAAGGGAATTTATCTAACAATATAATAAAAGCCTGGAATAAAGGGCAGTGGGTGACCAGGCTGTGATTCTGTGAATAAACTACATATTTCTCCATATTCTGGGTTAGTAGCAAAGTTACTCCGTGTCATGGAAAAACTCAACAAATGAGACAGTGCTGCCAACAACGGATTTTAACACAAATCTCATGAAATTTGTTTACTGTTTTGGGGTTTTTTTAAAATCTGAAGAGGAAAGTATGAGAGTGAGAATCTTAGACTTTCTTTAAAAGGAAGGACAGTAGAGAAAGGACTCAGAATATGGAGCACACACATCCTAACGCCTCGGAGAACGAGAAATAAAGCAACAGTGAAGGCCTTGATTAATCTGTTTAAAATCTCCTACTTAAACTAATTTAATTATTTCTATTTTTCCAGTGTATCTCCTGAGTGTTTGACAGCTTTGGGTGATTCAAATGCTGTGGCAAGAATCCAAATGGCAAGCAACAGGGGAACCTGAATTAGTGAACTGCCTTGTTACGGGCATTCCTACTAGCCCAGGTAAGAGAGCAGTCTGGCTGTATCTGCACGCTGTTTTTAAGCCAGATCTGTGCTTATGGACACTCAGGGAGCAGCTCCATGCCAGCTGGGTGCAGGCCAGGGTGCGGCTGCTTCAGCTGTGGCCCAGGCTGGAGCCAAACCCAGCTCCTCCTTGAGCTGGCCCCAGTGCACCAGTGACGTGCGGGGAGCTCACGCAGGACCTTGGGGCTTGCAAACAGCGGGGAAGCTCTGAGAACGGGGGTGCCACGGTCCTGTGTGTACAAGGGCAAAGACTCCTTGCCAGCTTCCCTGAATCTGAGCTGCTCCTGCTGGATGGGCTTGGGCAGAGGGCAGCAGCCCTTTCCACCAGTGGGCTAGGAGTGCTGTGTCTGGCCTGTGGGAAACACAAGTCACTTGTCCCCAACTAGTGGCTGTGCCAGATCTCCCTGTGACAGCTGGGGGTGGTCCTGCTGCCCCGCGGGGACATCGTGGGATCTCTGCTGCCCACCTCCCTGGTCCCTGGGCTGCACAGTCCTGCAGGGGCCAGAGAGGACACTTGTCTGTGATAGGAGCAAGTAGGGCTGCTAGGTGAGTGTTCCTTCTTTCCCACTCAGGAGGCACAGAGACACAGACTCTGGGATGCCTCTTCAGGCACTGAAATGTGGTGAGCATAGGGGATGGCTACAAACAGGCCACAACCAGTTTGGGTGAGGAAATGAACTCACTGCCAGTAATAATATCAAAAGAACAGTAGAAAAATTACAGCTGTGAGCCTGGAATACAACACAAACACAAAATAAACCATAAAGGCCCCCAGAGAGAACTGCAGAGGTGCCTCCACCCTTTTAGGTTGTCAGCAAATATCTCAATGGCAAAGTGAGTTGAAGGCACTGAAATGCACTCAAAATTCTGCATCCCTCCAGGCTCACAATGCATGCACATCGTAACTCAAGAAATGCAAGCACCAGCTGAATGGGCAGACAACATTTTTAACCTCTTTCTATGTAATGTTTTTTTTCAATAAGAGAAAAGGCAACTGGACTAATGTGTTACCAGGGTTCATTAATTTGTTTCCTTGAAGGGCAAGATGAATTAAAAAACTCATGCTCAGTTATTTTCTAAGTCAAAGAATAGTTTTGAAATTTTCTTTACACAAACAAAATTAATGGGGCCAAAATTTGTCAGTTGCTGCTGGCAAGTCTCTTCCAATGAAAATAGGTGTCCTTCACACAGCAAAACCCTGTGCAGAGCCAGAGCCTGTAAACAGTGCCTTGCATTTTTAAGCCTTTTTGAGCATGGGCTGTGATCATGAAATCTGTAACATAAGGACCATGTTCTGATTCACAGCATGGGGAATAATTGGCAGTGACTGACTTGCCTAGTGAATACTACTGGCCTTCCAAGTAGACTTGCCCCAGCATTCTGAAATGAGTTCAATGTGAGCTGTTCAAGCACCAACGCTTGCATAGCTCTGGCTTTGCTAACTCGGTTGGAAGCAATTAATGATGAGCAGTTGATGCTCAAAATTCAGGCTGCAGAGGTCTCAGGAGTTTCTTTCCTCCTTTGGAGTGAATGGTTTGTGTTGTTTTGGAGCCCAGTTATAGGAAGCATTCAAGCATGTGCTGATCGATGGATGGAGCTGAAAGCAGGTTCCCAGGAGAGAAGTGTGCAAAGTTCTTTGGTTTTCCCTGTAGCATTTGCTAATGCTGCCCCATTCTGGTTCAAAAGCCTGCAAATATACTCATTGGCCAAATTCAGTGCTCCAGGCAACTTTCTTATCAAATTTTCCAGAAATTCATGTTCCAAAAAATCTCATATTTCAGTTCTAAAATACCAGATGTTTATAGTCCTCATTACTGTGGGATAATGTGAAAAATATATAAAACATATCAGTGCTGTCTTTAAGTATTTGGTTTTGACAAGTGGAGCTCATTTGATACTCTAAATGCTCAGAAGGTCATGAATAATTCCTGTCTCCCAGCTCAAACAAGCTTCAAATAAAGATCTGCATGTCTTGGACTACATTTCCACTGTACCAAAACCCTGCAACAGCAGTCTCAGCACTCCCATCCAGGGCTGTGCCAGCCACCCTTACTCCTACTCCCTCTGACATGGTCAGAGGTACAACCCACACGTGTGCTCCAGGGGATGTTGGGATACAAACCCAAGCACAGCCACATGGTCACCAGCCAACAGAAGTGGCCAGCCAGTGGTCCCGTCAGCAGCCAGGTGATCCAGGATGCAGGGGCTGCTGAGTCCAACACCCTTCAGAGCCATGCAGACACAGACTGTGAGATTAAATGCCAAAATCATGGGGAAGACAGATGAGTAATTGAGCCCAAAGTCTACTTTGGAGGATGGAGCAAAGCACTTAAGAAAAGCAGCAGTTAGGCAAAGCACTTAGCATGCACTTAAGCCTGTAAGCAACTCCTTTTTGAGTATTCATAACTGTAAGGAAACAAAAGAAGAAAAGCTGTCCTGCATTATATTTCATATACAGTATGGTTTTCTGAGGATGGCCATATATTTTCCCTCCTTACTTTGTAAATTCAGAGCTTTAAAAATATCCTGTTAATAATTATTAGATTGATTAATAGTTACTGAGAAGGAAAATAAAATGATGATTGGGTCTCTGTTCCTCAAAATCCACCAAGTAAACAGCCACTCTCCTTCCTCTTATCAATGCTGCCCTGTAAGAGTGTATACTACATGTCTGTAAATATGTAATGCTGAAAGAAACTCCAGCCCTGTGCAGTGTACAATCCATCCTTGCATCTTTATGCTGTATGAGTCACAGTGCATTTAGAGATCTCCTTCCATCTAAGTGTGATCTATTTACAAGCATGCGTAGGTTTTCATAGTTTCACAATAGCTGACAGAAGAGCATAATTTATCTAAAAAATGTTCTGGCCTATTTGCTAGTCATGTGAGTACAGATTTTTTTTCCTCTTCTTTTTTTTTTTTTTTTTTTTTTTTTTTTTTTTTTTTTTTTTTGTATTCAGTGTCTGACTCTAAATGCAAAATAAAATTTTGATCCTGCTCTGTCTGAGGTGATTTGTTTTCAAGAAACTTTCTCCTGACAGGCCTTTGACATGGTGTTTTAGCACAGAATAAATGAATAAATGTGAATTTCATCCTTGTATTTTTTGTAGAATCTGCTATCTCTATGAACTGTGCATATTTCAGAAGTCAAGGCTATAAAAGCAAATAAAAGCCACTGGATTGTGCCTAACACAAAGCTGGTACAGAATATAACTTTTACAAGCCTCCCAAGATTAATTTAGACTCAGAAATCTTTATTATCCTCATTCCTTTGTTGAAAGTAATAACTGAAACCACAAACTACCATCAGAAGAACCACCCAAGCAGTGAGTTGGTCCCTGGCAGATCTTTTATATTAGACAACTGGGGCTAAATTCCATTTGTGTTTCTGTGCTTGATGTTCCTATTGACTAGCTCCAGGCAGCTGCCTGCTTACTGCCTTATTTAGGTCCCATGAATCACCCTCTGAGGCTCCCCCACTGCCATAAGGAGGTAGGTGAAATTTAGTTTTCTCTGCACCTACTCAAAGACAAGGCCGGTTTCAGTGCAGCTGTGCATGAGTGTGGGGCTTGGCCCACACAGCTGCTGGCCCTCTCTTCACTGACCTGGCTGCACATACTCTTCCTGCAGGTTCTCCATCTGTGTGTTACAGCAGTGATGTCCCCTTAGATTACAGCAGCAGGCAAAGACCTCTCTTTTTGTCTTTTCCTCCTGAATTGTATCAGATCATATAAAGCAGTGAAAGGAAATTCCAGGGGCTGTGGAAATAAAAGAGATTTGTGTTGCTTTGTGAAACATTTTGAGATGTATTTTTGGAGCATCTGATATACAAGTTGGGTGCTTTTAATCGCTATCAATGACTGGTAATTCAGCAAGACAATAAATTCAAAAAATGTAGCACTATGTAGAAAAGTGGAGCTCTCACTTTGGAAGACTTTGCAGATCCCATTTACATTCACAGGCAGTGTCCCTAGAAGATACATGTCCCATAGATTGTGTTAGCATTAAATACAGAATAGCAACCTAAAGCCCTGCAATGGAGCATTGCTAGCCATCTCTGCAGGCAGTGGTGGCCAGGCTGGGTGATATGACTCAGATACTGCCCTTGATTATCCACACTGGGTACCTGGACACCGTGGGTTCTGCCCACACCTCTTTTGTGAATGTATTTCTGGGGTGTGGGAGGGTGAAGTAATCATCTGCAGGCAGCTCTTCACCCAAATACAGAAGAAGGACACAGCTTGGGTGTGTCCAACAATAGGTCCAGGAGTTCCCACATAGTACATGTACTGTTTTCATCAAAAGAAGCGATTTC
The DNA here is from genome assembly GCA_027886175.1 of Phylloscopus collybita. Classification (NCBI taxonomy): domain Eukaryota; kingdom Metazoa; phylum Chordata; class Aves; order Passeriformes; family Phylloscopidae; genus Phylloscopus; species Phylloscopus collybita. Next base: position 21,613,705 of record JAJNNQ010000075.1, read on the forward strand.
TGCCCTGAGGTACATGTTCACCCTTTGGAGTTTATTCTTGCATGTCTGATAGCAGAATTTAAATGCAGCACAAATCTACTAAGTGAAAAATCATGAAGAATCCCTCTCATGAGGCAGCAATCCCCAAATCCCATGATATAGTTCAGTGAAAGCCTCCTGCAGCCAGCTGTGCAGATAGTCTCTCTCTGTGGTTTCAGGCAAGTAAGAGCTGTGCAGTTCTCACCCTGTTGAAGTAAATAGAAAAAGCCTCAATGAATAAGTGCAGCCAAGATTTCATCCAGGAATTTAAGTGCTGCAGTGCTTTATAGCTTCCAATCCTGATAACCGAAACATAGACAACCACTTGTTTGGCCATATTTAAAAACGTACTGTTGAAAGGGAACATAAAAGTGTTGCTAAGACCCTTTAGGCATCTCCTTACTTCTGCCATAAAATCAGATGCAGAAAAGCAAAAGGATTTGTTTCTAAAGGTTCATGCTCTTTCCTTCATACTCAGCAATAGCACCAAGCTGCTTGGAGGAGCTGCTCCATCAAGTACTTCAGTCATATTTTGCCAGCAATGGGAAAGCTGATTTCTTTGTTGCTGTTGGAAGCGCCCTGTCCCTGCACACTGTTGAGTCATTGTTGATGAGGACATATTTTCAAGGACTCTGACTCTTGTATAGAGGTGTCTCCTGCTTTTTGGGAAGGCTCACCTATACCACATGACAGGTGTTTACAGCTGGGAGAAAAGTGACCCTGAGCCTCCATTTAGATTCTTACAAAACCCATTTCTAGCTCCTTTGCTTGTGCTCCTCATCAAGAGCACGAAAGTATTCCATATTTATTTCTCTGATATTTTCTCTACAGAAATATATCCAAGTCAATACTTCTCAGACACCAGAGAGGCGAGAACATTGCTATATCTGAATCTGGAGCAAAACTTGGTAACTTACCTTAAATATTTTCCTTTGGCACACCATTTTTAAAACAGATCTAACAAGGAGAACACACATTGGAAATTTTTGAGTTGCTGTATTATTACAGCATGTGGATTTACTATACAAAGAAATAAAAAACACTAAGAATCTTCCTCATGTGCAGACACATTCGTGGTACTGGGGAGCATTTAACTTCGGAACAATTTATTTAGGGAGGTGTTTATGTTGCTCAAGTCTCTATAGGGACCTGTTCAACAAAAAGTTTGAGACATGATGCAGAGATCGGCTCCTGAGATTTTGTGTGTCACACAAGGTCCAGCTGCATGCTTTAAAAGCATCCTTCTATTCTTAGACACTACATCTGTGACACCCTTGCCCCAGAGAGAAAAAAGGGTTGAACATGAAAAGAGCTGGCACACACACACTGTGAATCAAATGGGTTGGGGCCTGGGAGAGACAGAATCCTTTATATTTATGTCTGAACTAATTTTTAATATATTTTTTCCTCATTTGTTATACGCTTTTCCATCTCCTGTGCTCTCATTGCACACCACAAAGTGTTTTTCTTTAATTTCTTCAATTTTGAGGACTGCTGCATGGACATGAAAATTTTGGAATTATTTGGTAGTGTTTGTGTCATTCTCACAAAAAGGTAGCTCCAGTCCAAACCTATTAATTTCCATTTCCATAGTCAAGCATGTAATTCATGCGAATGAGACTCAGATGCAGCTCATACGGAGTCTGTGTGTATGCCAGGGAAAGGGATGGTCTCTCTTAGGTGGCCTCTTTAGTTTGGAATAGATTCCTCATTTTAGTGCTGCGAGTCATTTTAACATGGGAGTTTCGTTGTGCTACTAGAGGTGATCCAAACCAAGAAAATCTGACCCGAGGAAAGAATTGTAAAATATCATATTGGAACAAATTGCCCTGAAAACGTTTTTCCTGCCTTTCCTACTTACATTCAGGAGCTGCAATAATCCCACCTTCCTTTATTCCTGCATAGACAGAATCACTGGGGCTTGTCTCAGTCCTCCCAGCTGGCTGTGCAGCTGGGAGTGGGGCAGCTCCACCTGAGGCTCAGTGGGATGTCAGCATCCTTGCCTGGACCACTGTGAGCCAGAGCTTGCAAGCTTCTCCCTTCCTGGCGTGGCTGGGTGTCCCGGCTCGGGCCGTGCTGCCTGGCCTGCCGCTCTCGGTCCCGCAGGCGGGGCTGGCTGCCAGCGCTGCTCCCTGCACAGCGACCCTGCCTCCAAGCACAAGTGCCAGCTGCCAAGAGCCCGGGGCAGACCCAGCTGCCTGGGCTGGCCCAGCATCACACACCCAAAGAGAGGGGCCCTGCTTTTGCATAGACTGCCCAGAATCCAGGCAGGGGTTTGCTTATTTAATTTGGTGAAAGCTTGAACGAATAAGAGATTTTTTTCAAACAGAAACTTTGCAGGAGTAAGAAACAAAAGATTTTCCCATGAAGTATAGTTCTGTCAGGAATACTCTTTGCCATGTTTTCTATGACTAGTGTAGCCTCTAGAGCGAGCAAGGTGTTTCTTGTCAAAGAATGCCCATAGAATCTAGGATAGGGAGGAATGAGCCCTCCTCACTGGTGTTTCTCATTAGCCACCACAACAATCTGTACTACCTTTCTCACCTCCCACAGATTTTTGAGAGAGAAACTAATCCCATCACGATAGAGCCTGACCAGTCCAGACCAGATGCCCCGAAGAGCAAGGAGTTGGTCTAAGGATTCTTTCTGCTCCTCAAAGGTTTGTAATGCAAGTCTTTTGTAATTGTGCTGATCTTCAAAGAGGGGATGTGAAAATTCACGATGGGGATGTCAAGTCACAAGAACTGATATTTTAAAAAATACATCATTTGCCAGGACTGCCAGCTGCTGGCCAGACCCTGAATTAGGTGCCTTCCTCAAACAGAGATGTTCCCCCCCATCTGCTGAATAAAATGCTCCTTTTGTGCACATTTTCACAGCTGAGGTTTGAACTAAAAGCCTTGTGGTCTGCAGACATCAGCTTCACAAAGACAGCCAAAAAGTTTCTTGCTCTGGACTAGACAGGCAGGAAACTAAAACCTTTCTCAGCTGGAAGCATTCTTTGCCTATCTCACAACATCCCTTCCAATCATATAAAAATCTTTGAAGGAGAACATCTCCCTGCAATCCTTCACAGAGTGAATCCACTCAGGCAAGGCATATTTTGGGGAAGGAGCCAGATTAGCTTGGTGGTCCTGGCTTTTGGCATCCACCATGACTCAGTAGGGAAGAGAGAATAAATAAAATACCATTAAGAGGTACAACAATGTTACCAAATGAGATTGTGCCTTTCCCAATTAGAGTTGTTTTTTCTATCTCCATATGTTGCATATTACAGAGCCCTTTTGTTGGTAAACATATTCATGGCTCCCTGCAGGGGTGCCAGGGCCACTCACCAGCAACTTGGAGACTGAAATTGTGCATGACGTCTGATATGCCATGCAGGGATGGTCTTGTTTCCATGTGTACTCTGCTATAACACAGAGAGGCTCTGAGAAGCTGGAAGCTGTGGCAGTTGGCACAACGCTTCTTCCACAGGTAACTCTCACCCTAAGAGAGATGAGGAAGATTCTTAGTGTTTTTTATTTCTTTGTATAGTAAATCCACATGCTGTAATAATACAGCAACTCAAAAATTTCCAAATGCCCCTGAGCTTTGAGCCCTTACCCAGGCCTATGGCAGCAGTACGCTTGTGAGTCAGGCAATGTCATCACAGTTTGCAGTTGACAGATGAAAAAGGAAAATGATTTTTCCCAGATACAGGAGCTAGCAACAGGGACTTAATAACTCGCTGTGCATCAGCTGAGCTGTGTCTGTGCTTCTGCTCTCAGCCCATGGCAGATCCAGCTTAACTGTCTTTCTCTACGGACCAAGTGGAGTTGTTACCTGGCCTCTGGTGGAAGACTTAGAGGTTACAAATATTTGTACAGACAGTTACTGGGACTTAGTCATTCCAGGATTATCTGCATGTGATGGTAGCTTGCTTTTGTGCTAAGCTTTGAAATCACCTGGCACTTTGTTGGCAGACCATGCAATAAAATTCCCAAATCCTGGTCCTTGAAGCTGTGCTTTAAGCACTGGCCTGTCAGTTCATTTAATGCTGCAGCAAACCAGGCACAATTTTATAACAAAGCTTGAGCATGAACCACAGGAGACTGAATTTTCTAGTGTAGGTACAGTATGGGCTTTGAAATAGGATCTGACTCCAGCTGTTTCTTCATTAGCCTTTCCAGGCTGAGTAAAAGCTGATGGGTACCAGAAAATTTCTTTGTCATCTATTTCTCCATTAATTCCTTTGCATGTGTGTGGTTCAAGAGTGATGTAAATCATCATCTCCCTCACTCTATTTATCTGTTTCTTCAACAGGCTCTCATGGTAACCAACAACTACTGTATTTAAAGAAGACACTGTACCACACCAACTCGGTACAGCACTTTGCAATGAAATAGTGACAGAAAGAGTGAAAGAAAGAGGGAAGGAAAGAGAAAGGAAAAGAGAAGGACAAAAAGAGTGAGAAAGAGATGAAGGTTAAAAAAAAAATGTTTGGAACCTCATGTCCTTTATCAGGAAAAGGGAAAGATTAGGTTTATTTCTGCAGTGACTATGAATACCAGAGCAGCTAACTGCAGTTTAGGAGGTCTTTCTATATGGTCTACCCAGTCCCAGTTATTTTAATTCTGTGTTGCCAGCTGGCCTCTGCAGAAATCTATTCAGGGTTCAATTCTAAACAGTAATGTTTGGGAAAAGCACAATCTAAAACAGACAGATCTGTATGTGTTTAGGTTTTGCTTTCTTTCCACTTTTAAATATTAAAAATTGACTCCAGCTGTGGGGTAAAGTAACGCCCAACCTATAAAGACACCGACAAATAAATCACAATGCAATTTGCTGTGCATTTTCTGAGGTCTAAACACCAACTCTTGAAAGGAATTTTCCATGATTACATCCTGGGAAGATATCTTAACTACCAGCAATTTGTTTGACTTTTATATTTTTTAAAAGTCATCCCATTCCAGCAGGGCCAAACCCTGCCATGACTTCTCTGTCACATATCTCAGGAGTTAACTCAGCTATCTGATGCTACTGAGGACACATGGAAAGCTTCACTATCTCTGTCTAGCATGCTGTTAAGCAGCATAGTTACCTTGCGTGTCTCTATTCCTCTTTTTACAAGGGTAAATCACGGATTGACTGGTCCCTCCTCTCAGCTGATCAATTCTGTTTGTGTCCCCCTCTTTGCTGTGGCAAGTTTAGGCAGACTTGCCTGAAGCTAAAGCTTTTATTACTGCTCATCTTAAAGTCACTGAAGAGGCTTCCCACTTCATCAGGGCACTGCCCAGAAAAGTCAAGTTTAGCTCCTGAATTCTGACTCAGCTCACCCTGGCTCATTTTGTGGCTCACAGCAATCACTCCTGCCTATCCTACATTTCCTTCTCAAAAGGCATAAATATTTTGTGTTTGAGAAAGGGAGAAGATGGAAATTCCATCCAAAAGGCACAGCATTTCTCTTTTTCAGGGAGCAGCCATTAATCCACAGAGTCCTGTTAATCTACACAGCCAGGATAATAAACTAGAAATAGCTCTTATGTCGATATCATATTTTTAAATTTATAAATTAACTTACAATTGAAAAAAAAAAAAGCTGGCTTTGAACCAAACCCCCTTGAACTATCCTATTTCAATTAGTTACAAAACATTAAAAAAAAAAAAAAAGTTTCTGGCCATTGCCCTGTTCCTGCCAAAAGTTTGCAACGTAAATTTTTTGTGGGGAAAAATAATTGAAGTAAAAATTCCTGACCAGTTCTGCTCTGCATGGCATTTCAGTGGTGCTACTCCGGATCTGCAAGTTGGTCTCCCCTTGAGGCCAGCCTGCAGAATGCCTGCCCCACCAGGGAGGGGATTTAAGAGGTTCCTGCTGTTCTCTGCCTCCAGCTACGCTACCGCTGCCTCTGTGGCACTGGCTCAGTGTTTGGTGTCGTTTTCTTCTGGACCAGATCATCAAGAAATAAAAAGAAAAGCCTCTGCTAAAATATGTTTTTGTTTCTACTGATGAGAGCAATGGGAAAGAAATTACTGTGGAGCCTTTTGCACATCTGCCCAGTCACTGGAGGAACCCTGAAGTTTTTTACTTTTAAAACATATTATTGGGCCCACAAACTGGTTTTGTCCCAACATCTTTGCCACCCCTGTTCAAACACACATAGTTTCATTCCTGGGCAGTGTCAGACTGTTCTTCAGAGCACCAGTCTCCCCCCATTCAGCTGAATTTTTTTATTGAGGTTACTGTACCTTACCCTCAGGAGGAGTGTTAGAGCCTCTTCTTCATCTGGAAATCCAGAAAGGAAAAATAAGAGCGTGTTCTTAAGCTGAATAGAAACTGCACCCATAAGAACAAGGTAAAAGAGAAAAAGTTGTAGGGCCCAAAGCTGTTGCCAACAGCAAGAGTTGCAAAAATATCCAACCAAACCCAAAACGTTTCAGTGAATGAAGCTGATGTAGAAGGTGAAGAAATACTACCAAAAAGACTGGAAAATGCAAAATTTTAAAAGTATGCACAGTGCTTTTAATAGTAACAAGGGGGCAGTGTGTTAGAACAAAGCAGGGGGGATGTACATGAGGTTTATTGCGATAAGTTGATATTTCATGCAGGACAGTTGAGCAAAACCTGGAAGACAAAAAGAATTATCAAAAGCAAACTATAACCAGAAGCAATTGACTCCAAATTGTGACAATATCACCGAACTAAGAGAGATAAGAACACCTGCCCTTAAAAAGGGTGAGAGGTGGAGAGAGGATCTGGAAATGTACAACTTAGAGGGAGAGCTCTGCAATGCTTTAAAGTCATTCAAATAAATGCACATATTTAGGAGCACCTAGAGAAAAAAATATTGTAAGGAACAGAAGCATGGAACTGTCAAGAACAGATCATGTTAAAGTAATGTACTTTCCCTCTTTGAAAACAAATTTACATCATGGAAAAGGGGAAGTGGATGTGATGTGTCTCAACTTTAGCAATATTTTTTTCATTTTTCTGATATTCTTACGCTGAAACTTAGCAGTTTGGCCTAGCTGAAACTGCTATGGGAAGGGTGCACAAATACTTGGGAAATCTAATTTAAAAGGTACTCAGAAATTAGTTCTTAATAATTTCCTGACAAACAGGAATAGTTGCATACATGAGGTTTCATAGAAATCTGTTCTAAGCTTGGTACCAATCCTGCTTTTTCATAAATTACTTGAATGATGGAAGACCAAACATACTTGTGAAATTCACACATCACCACCACATTGGCAGGCTTTTGGGGGAGGGGTGGGCAGGAGAGGAATTTAAAATTATCTTGATAAATTTAAGAAATGGTCTGAAAGCAATTAGGTGAAATTCAATAAGAACAAGCACAAAGATGCAGGATGGGAAAAAATTATCACATAAAGACTAAATACAGAAATGTCTCTTTCCAAAAATAAGGCAATTTTTGAAGCAGAAAGGAAGCAAAATTACAGTCCAGTTTTTGTGAATCCTGTGGGCATTGAGAGTATCAGGTAATAAATGGGCACCCCTTTAAGACTTAAGCCTTAACTTTTCATCTCCATGAGAGATCACAGTTCTCACATTTCCATTTCCTAAAAGACTGCAAAGGGGCAGTAGGCTGGCTTTGTTCTTCTCTGATGCTGAGACTCTTCCTGACTGCACTACTGCTATAACTTAAGGTGCATTTGGAAACCCTAGGAGGAAAGAATGAGGAAAAATATATGCCTTTTGTTTGCTTCATAAATATCAGTATATCAATATTGTGATCCTCTCTGTTTTCCTGGCTGATAATATCCTGCTTGCATGGAGTTAAATCAAAGCAGGCTGTTAGTGAGAAGCTAGCAGGAAATGAAACAATGTAGGGCCATAAGTAAGTATAAATATAAAAAGGTCCCATCATGGAGAACACCGAGACCCTCTGAGAAAGCAATGGGAACTGATCCATGAGGAGCAGCCCTTGCCATGACTCTGAGTGTGCACAAGGTTTATCACTGAAGAGAGATTTTGTTTCCTGGTGGGGAGGCAGGATGGCCACAAAAATCTTTGTTGAATACCAGCTTTGCAAAGAGTTATTCTGCCCTCATCTCAGCATAAGATCAAAAGGAGAACAGCAGGCCAGGGGGACCCAGATGTGGAAGGAAATTTGGGCAGGGGATCTGGAAGGAGCTGCTGCAGGACAGGCTGTCCCTGGAGAGGGAAAGGGGGCACCTGTCCTCCGCCTGTGCAGCAAGAGGGAAGGAGCTGCTGCTCTGCAGCCCTGAGAGAATGAAGAGATGAAGCTTCGTTTCAGTAGTGTTAACGATCTTGACTCCCTCAGACTTGTTTATAGTGTCTGCATTTTAAATATCCTTTCACAGATCAAGGCAAACTCAGCTTTTAGAGCAACAGGAGGGAGGCACGGGAGGCTTTCTCCGCAGAGCGGGATGCGCTGCCTACAGCTTCCTCCGCTCCCCGGGAACTGGGTGTCCTCTGCCTCCCCCACATTGTGTGGTGGGGCTCTGCATCTGCTAGGGTTTAAAAAAAACCCCAGAATATTCTAGTGGATGTAAAGGGCGTAGGCATTTCAGAGACCTTGGGAGTTAAGTGGGTGTAGGAGATAGTGTGTGTGTCCTACACAGACAAGCAGAGAGAAAGGGAGAGACGGTGCTGGAAAAACTGAGCAAGTGACAAATGTTCTCTCTCTTAGTAAATGAGTAAGCAATAAAAGAAAATAAATACAAATTCGCTGATTTAACTCAGAGGCAGCTTTTGCTGTCTTTAGTGTGCTTGCTTGTTCTTGGGCACTGCAGCCTCTAGCAACCATGCAGTTTTAATGATGTCTCCACAGAGATGAATTTTAAGATCAGTGGGACTTGGGTTGCTACTGTCCTCTTTGCAACCGATAAGAAATTGCTGGCAATTCTGCAAACAAGGTAAAGATCTCAATATTAACATGCCACTTACAGCCATTCAGCAAACAATACCTTCTTTTCCAAAGATGGCTCTTGATTAAAATGAAAGCTTCCATCAAACCTCCAAAGAATCTCAATATTAAATCAAACTATTTTTCAAGCAATGGAACATTTTTTTCCTTGTCATTGTGCTTTAATGACAAAATAGAGACATTATTTTATCTTCTATTATTTTCTCTGGATTCGATTACATTATTAGTCCTGTAAAGACTATCAACTGTCCCCAGAGAGAAACAGGTTCATGACAATATTACTGGCTGATGAAAATGAGCTCTGGCTGTGTGATCAGATGTGATGGTGTTAAACCAGTATTTGCTGCCTGAAGTGAGACACTATTTGCAGAGGAAACTCTTCCCTGTGCAGAGGTGTTTAAATCTAATTCAAGCACTTAAGATTTTGCAGACGGGTGATTATCACTCCGTGTGTATTTCCCTTCTCTCCTGCTGATACGGCTGAAGAGAGATCGTTGCTGTCAGCTCTGAATGGAGAGGGAAACATCCCCTGAGGCTGTGGAACCCACAGCCCTGAACAGCAGCATTGCAGGTAATGGGGACACCTGAGCAGTGAACACTGCAGGGGGAGAGCTCAGGGCATCAAGCAAGGCCCACAAGGCTGCAGCAATGCTTGTAGCCTGGCAAAGAGACACTGAATTCATGTAAGATATAAAGGGAACACATTTTACTTGCAGTTGTGCGTAGGAAAGCGCTGAAATACAACCACCAGCCTTTCTTATAGCACCCCTTTCTGGGTCCGGGTTTTCTGTGTTTCCACCATAAACACAAATATATTGCCCCTCCAGCTGCAAAATGTGAGAAATCCAAATGTAGGTATGAAATGCTATAGAATTTATGTTTCCTAAATTCTTCAGCTGAAATCACAGTTGTATACCTCCTCTAGAGGTACGGACTTCAGGCTGTGATGCCTTTGCTTGCCAGCTCCAAAAGAAAAAGGAAGGATAAATTAATCTCTTGTGTGCTGAGAATGTGTTCAGTGAGCCACCTAGCTTGGAAGGGGTTTGTGAAAAGGCTCAGGTGTACAAATATTTATTACTATATTACTGTGACATTGTTCTGACACAAAACTTCCTATCAATTACCTGGAGAGAGAAAAACATCCTAAACCAGGATCTTAACTCTAGATTCTCCTTTTTCTTTTGAGGAGTAAGTAATTGCAACAGCTTTGGCTTTTATTTGTTGAGGTCTAAATCAGTTGTAGTCAATTAAATTTTATGTAAGGGAAAAGAAATCACAAATGAGACCAAGCAGATCAGGTAATCTCTTAATCTCCCTGTGGACAAGGTGAGGTCAATTCTTGCTTTAACCTTGCACCATACTGGTTACAAAGTGTTTTTATTGTTATTGCCACAATATCGTTTTCCTCCTGCAGAATGCATCCACATGGCAAGATGCTGAATACATCTAGGTGATTTTCAATGTTCCTTCCATGCTCCCCTGTTTTTGCTTCTCTGTCCCTCACCACACTGTCCTTAGATGATTCTTTGTCAAGGCAAATTTTCGTAAAGCTGAGGTCTTGTGATTTTGAAGTATCTGCTTTTGCCTGTGGAAAATCATTAAGCACATTGGTCAGCTAAAGCACTGGGGGAATGTCAGTATTTGTTGGTGTACACCTTATAAATCATAAAGTAACTCAGAACTGCAAGACTGTGTAAGTGCCTACACTACCTAGGTAAAGGTTGCTGCTGAGATCCCTGATCTCCCTTGCTTTGCTCACCCTTGGAGGCATTTAGTGTGAGTTTCCCATCCTCTGCAGAGACAGACATCCTATTTAGGATCAGCTGTCCTGATGGAAAAGACGCAGCACCTGTTCATGTTCTTCATCCTGGGGATGCAGGTGAATGTGCTTTGGAGCCTAACCTGAGGATTGGCTCAGGCCAGCAATTTTAACTGTCTTTTAAGTCAAACAGTAGGATTTGGGGTTGCCTGCTTGGAAGAACAGGGATGCTTACATCCCCTTGGGTGCTTACAGAGGGGAGGACAGCAATCACAGCTGCCCCCAGAAAGGCAGGTTTGCAACCTTGAATCTGACAAGTGCACTGGCTTAATGGAATACATTTAAAGCTGCCATAATTAATGCAGATGCAGAACAGATGTGAAGTCTCACCTGGCATTTAACAGTTGCATCAAATTGAACTTGAAGAATGTGAGAAAAGTCCTTGCACTGGCATCTTGGGACACTCTTGCAATACTTAGAACTGAACCCAACATGAATGTTGTTTGTTGGTCTTGAAACTGGAAAGAGACATTGGTGGGATAGTTTTCACTGGGAAATTACATCATGTTAGAACCTGTTGCTCGAGACTCCTGGAGACTACTACCACAGTGTAACTTCCTGCCATAAACAAGGCCTGTGAGACAGCTGTGGGGAGGCCAAGAGTCATCAGGCTGGGCTGGTGCTGCTCTCCTTTGGAGCTCCTTGGGCAGTGGGTGACTCAGCTGCCACAGGCACTGCAGCCAGGACATGGCTGAGTCTCAGCATCCTTCCAATGACACGGTGCAGGCATGCTCTGTGTGCTGGCTCCAAGTGCCAACAAGCTTTTGGTCTGGCTGGTGGTTTTGCTTTTGATTTTAACAGCATGAAGAAATAGATCATGCTTTCTTTTTTAACAGTCTCAAAACAAGCAAAATCATTCCTCTTCTAAAACCTTTGCTTATGAAACCTCTATTAAATTCAAAGTTTTTGTCTGTGATTATTCTCCACTGGATAAAGAGGAAGCATAAACTGTGAGTAAGAGTTTAGGTCTTGCAGGGCTACAATACTTGAGCCATCTCTTTGGGAGCTTTCTCTACTTAATTTAAAAACACCTCCCTTTCAATTGCCCTGTGGTGCTTATCACACACAATTTTACTGAGAAGCAGCTCACAGTGAACCACTTCAAAGACAACACTACATTTGCAAAGGAAGGAATTTCTCTTTGACAGTTCAGCAGCATCAGCATGTGCTGGAAAATAAGCATGCACCACAAGACAGTGTGCTACACATGGGGAATCCTAAACAAAAAACTGCTCATAATGAGACTGCACACAGAGAGCTCATATGACTCTGAAGTAGCTGCTTTCAATGCCTTGGAGCATTGAATTAAACTGCTCGGAGCAAGGAGAAGTTGCTCTTGGGCTTCATGTGAAAATCATTATTAGGGAAAAGAATTATCATTTTCCCATGTTTGTACAGTGGAGTCTTAATCGGTGTTGCCAGAACGCAAATTTTTAACAATAACAAACACCAAGTGCCCCTTTCTTTCTTGAAAACACGGGGATTACAACTTCAGACAACGTATAATTGATCAACTGTCACTGAACTAATTTATTGCAAAAGCTTAATACTTGCAACATGCTATTTAAAACCACTAACACAGGGAACACCTGCAACCCATACCTGAGGCTGATGGGTGACCTACAAAAGCTAAAATGCCTGGCAAATATGTCTCCCTTTGGCATTTTTTGAATTACATATTTATTTTTCTTCATTATTCTTTCCCTTTTTTGTGGTAAGATGTTCTTTCCTGGCCAGTTTTTAAATGTTCATTTGGAAACCTGAGACTGAGTTCTGCTTTTTATTAGGTTTAATTTTAAAAACAAACAAAAAAGCATGATTGCAAAAAAAAAAAAAAAAAAAAAAAAAAAAAAAAAAAGAAAAAAAAAAAAGAAAAAATAATCCATTTTACAAGCAGCTTTACCACTGCTATGAGTGCTAATGGTAGGAAATCCACATCTGGGGACAAGCAAGACAAAAATAGCTCAAGGTTATTTTAGACCACTTAGACCTGAAGGTTTGTGCAATGCTAAAAACCCAATCAGATCCCACCCAGCAGCTGTGCCCTGACCCCCATCCTTGCATCCTGCAGCTCTGCAGCACACCAGGCAGCCTCCCAGCAGGCTGCAGCAGAACCTGCCATGCAGCACTCCCAGCTGAAAGACAGTGTGTCCCAAATCACTTTCCCTGTTGCCACTGGAGATGCACATCCATACTTGGACTAGGAAGGGCTTATGACACTGACTTGGTGCCTGCCTGGCCACTGGGTTTTCTTGTATATACTGCAATATATACAATGTGTCGAATGCAATACTTTTCACTAGCAATTAGAATTGGTATTTTTTCCTTCTTCTCTTCAGTAGTCTTTGTCTAAACTTGGATATTCAAAATCAGCAACCTCAAGAGCTATATAGGCTAAAAAAATGGCTATCTCATCAGGATGGGATTACATATAATGCTTTAATATATAAAGGATGGCTCAGAAGCCATGTTTAGGCTTAAGGGCATAATCTCTACCTTGCCATTCCCATATCCCAGGACAGAAGGGGAAAGGGGGATGTATACGTACAAAACATTCATCCTGACAGATGGCATAAAAATAGAAAAGACAAGGGGCTGAGACAAGACTTCACAGAAATTACGAACACAATGTAAAAAGTTATGGAAAACCCGTTATACCCTGCAAAACTCCAAAATACTGTTTCTCGGAGAATTAAAATCACCCTCTAGGAAAAAAGGAAAAAAATAAAACCTCCTCAAAATGTCAAAGACACAAACTCCCCCTGGCTTACAGTTTCTGTGCGGATTTGAGCTATTTATAAAGCCAATCTCCACGGTTCCTGTCATGCATTGCTGTTACGCATGTCCTGAGCTAGCAAACTAGTGGATACAAACCTGATCTATATAACCATGGCAATAAGTGAAGATATCTGTGCACACTCCATGTTGTGCTTATTAAAATAACAGGAATTGCTGCATTTGATTTATAAAGAGATGAGTAGGTTTCTGCATGAAACTCTACTAATAGTTGAAAAAGCCTGTTCTACTATGGACTGAAAATGGTCTCTCCCCACCCACACATGCATCTGGGATTTGATCACCAACCTTTAAGAGAAACTCAGAAAACCTATTCCATTTAGCAGATTATATTACAAGGCAAAGGAAAACCTTGCAGGCTCAAGATCTGAGTGGAATCCATTTATTCCACATGTGGAAAGAGTGGATGAAGAATTGGAGGATCCGCAACGCCAAAACCTCTCCATGTGCTACACACATAAGCCACTCTTGATTGAAATCCTGTAAATCTTTTCCTTATATAATAGGTTTCCTTGCCTGGTATAGCTTGATTTCAATTTCAACTGCTCTTTTTTTCCTTTCCATCATGTTCAAAACTATCATAAACAGTCTGTTAACTCTGCGTCACAAATGGCTTTCTAATAATAAGAAGGGTATTTTCAAAAGAAAGATCAGTTCCTCATGTCTAAGTTGAAAAAGGGACAGTGTCATTCAGCCAGAGGTTAAAAATAATCTATTAATCTTAAAATTGTTATAATATTTAAAAAATATATAATAAATACAGGAAGGAATATTCTGCAGATTCTATACAAGGAACCAAATTTCTGGCAAGAAATAAATGCTTACTCCAAAGAAAGGTAAAACTCATTAAACATCCCTTATGGAGGTATTTTCTCTCTGTATATATTATTTCTATTCTGTTTTCCTGAATACATATCCTAACAAAATGGTCTGTCTAAAAAATAACCCACATCACAGTCAAAAGTATTTTTCTTCACTAATAAGGTAAGGTTCCTCTTCAATGAAGTACTTAAAATCCATCATTTGTATGAAGAAAATGTAATACACCCCCAGGACATACCCTTGCAAAATCCTGTTTACTTTCATGGTGATAGAATTCCTCACCAAAGCATCTGCACTTCTGCAGCAAATGCTTCAGGGATCTCTACTTGCTCTTTCAGGAAACATCTGTCTCAATATACCTCATTGAAGATGTTCCCTGCAAAAGAATTCTATCACCATGTTCTTGATTTATTATTATTTACTGTTGTTCTGTCCAAATAATTCGAAATTTTATCTCCATCTCTGAAGATCTGTATGTCCTTTGCTTGCTTGGATGGTTTACAGGGATGAAAGCAGCATTTCCAAAACACTACGGTGGGTATTTCTGTAGTTATAGCAAAAAACCAAAAGGGACTTTGATCTTTGGTATTTATAAAAGCTTTGGTTTATAATCAGGATATCTTATCTGTTCTTAGAACACAAAATGGTACATTTATGAAAACAGAACTCCTAGGGAAATAAACCTATTGGATCTTAATTTAAAATGCAAAGGCATAAAAAGGTTTTGTCCTTCGTAATGTGAAGAAAGCTTGTTTCCAATTCTTCAAATATTTTAACAAGGAATATTGTGTAAATACAAGGTTTGTGATATCAATTGACTGGTTATTAAACATATTTCAGCTCTTCCCCTGCTCCCAGCACACTCACACATGCACAGACATATGTGATATTCATGTTAACAATTTATTTCTTGGAGGGAAGAAACCAGTGTGTTCTCAGTCCAGTTATCCCGCAGGTTGCCTCAGGTTATTTTACTTTTTATGTTTAATATTGCAGGGATTTTATGGATTTACCAAAATACCATAATTTTTATTTTTAAATCACTATTTTTTTAGAACAGATTCAATCCAGATCGGACCTTATCATACTCTGTTTCAGTTCACTGACACCATATGTAAGTGTTGTCAAGCCTGTAATACATAAAGTATCTGGCTCCAGGGCTGGTTTCAGTGTGGTTTTGGAGTACAGATCTTATAATATGCAGTTTCCTTCCTCTGAAGTCAGTGGGCTATTCAGTGGAATAAGGTTTCTGAGGCACAGGTCAGCTCTTCAAAGGACGTAGGCACCCAAATCCTGTTTAAGGATATTCCACTGATTTGAAACAAGGTGCCTGCCTTATTCCCTCCAAAGAGGGGGGATTTCCTAAACCATAGACAGAGCCAGGTTAAACAGGCACTCAGACACTCCCCAGGCAATCTCTCGACTGCTTGTCCCCTATCCTTACCACTGGGCTACTTACATAAGATATAGGCAGGACATGCCCTTCTTTTGAGACTCACTTTATTCAAGCAGGACCATCCTCAGATTGATCCAACTCATGCCATGGATGAAACTGAAAGAACTGATGGATTTTTGCCCTTGGATTGCATGAGTTTCAGTGATGTTACTGCATACACACGTGCAGTGAGCTTGCTACACAGACCATCTGCATGCACGTGTCTCTGGTGTGGACATCTGGTGCTTCTGGGGAACACCAGATTTGCTGAGCTGGAGCAAAGCAGCTGAACAGCATGCAGGCAATGGTGTTGATAGTGTCCAGAAGCACTGTGCTTTTTGTGTCTTCTCTATGAATTTGCAAGCTCTGAAGTTGCCTCAAAGCATCATTTCTGCTATGCTGGTGTGTGGTGACAACAGCACGAGCCTTCAGCAGAATTTATCTGCTATAGCACAGTAGTCACGGCTGTGAAATCTGGAGGGGTGCCAGTGCACTTGGAGCTGTTGCACCGGACCTTCAACTAAAGCTGCTGTACGCCCAGAAAGTCAGCCAAATATAGTAAAATCCTCAAAACTAAATTAAAACTCCAAGAAAGAAAAAGAGGACATGTTTTTGGAAGCTTGGAAACACAGCACCAAAGGAATGCTACTTTGCTCAGTTGTCCCTTGAGTTCTGACTTTCTTATTTGGACTTTCTGATAGATCAGTATTTTGTCACTTCTTGGGATTGTGTGCACAATGGCAGACTTAGGTCAGAACTTACAGTGGCAGAATAATGGTTTCAGCTCTGTCCATGTTGATTAGGGAAAGCAGTTTTGAAGGGGCCTTGTTGTTTCGGCTGATTTAAAAGGTGCATATGACTGGAGGAAGAGGAAAACATACACACAAGAGTGTGTGTATGTGTGTAGAGAACTTAAATGATCAAGCCATCATGATGTGGATTGGGCATGTTTGGTTGTAGTACAGGCCCTACCATAAGACAGACAATAAGAAGCAGGGAAGAAGCCTTGCTGCAGATTACCTTACTCTGAAGAGCAATGTCACTGATTTCAGTAGGAGAAAATACGACCCTCAGATACCTTTATTAAATTAGAAAACTTCATTTGAGCAGATATTAAACAGGGTCATTCAAAGAGGAGCTTTGGCCTTCTGGCATTTTCCAGAGTGGGAAAGAGTATGTCAGGGAATAAAAAAATTGCAGCAAAAATTCCTGCTGTTCATATTTTTTTGCCTTAAGTCATCAAAAAACATTCTCTGTGCCTACCTCCTTGGTGAGTTCTCATGTTCATTCATAGCCAGAGCAGATACTGCTGCAGTATCTGGGCTCAAGGTGGATCTTCCCTAACTACATATATGAAAAGCAGGGCTCTGGATCCTCATCAGGTTCCCCTCTCTCCTCTTGTCCTGGATTTGAGGAAGATGCAGGTCTTTGAGTCCATGCTAGGAAACCCCATGGGGCTATAACCTGAGGACAGGGCCAATCCCAGCCTCTCACATACCTCTGGATGGGGAGAAGGGTTGAAGGCAGAGCAGATGGGCATGTCCCAAGGACAGAAGAAGTAAGCAGATATTTGAGCAAAACCCCACAGGCAATTTCTTCCAGCTAATCCCTGCCATATTTCTTCCCCCAGCAAAGCTGCTCTGGTTCATCATTTCCATGAGACAGAAGGCATTTTATTTACTGCTCGCTTCTCAGAGGTCTTAGACACTTGTGTTTAATCATATAGTGTATGCTGACATCTGGTGGCATTCAGCAACAAAATCTTCATTAAACAAATATGTTTCAGTTTTAAGGAGTCGGCATCCTTACTTTCCCTTAGCTAGGTGCAGAGAAGAATTCCTCCCAGACCACTTCAGACTGGGGATTACTCTAACACATGAGTATGGGACTGGCTTGGTCCTGGAACTCTTGTGGGACGTGTATGTGGGCACTGACCTCCAGATAAGGAAGGAACCACCAGCCAAGGCACCTGACTGTGTTCAAACACAGCCACAAAATGGAGCACACGGCATCTTGTCATTTCATTCCCTATTCTGAACACAGAGAAACAACACACTAATAAAAAGTGATTCAAAACTACCACGGGTTTTAGCAGGAACAGAACCACTGTAAAATCTTAGGTGGTAACACTGCTGCAATTTATTTTGTCTTTATTTCAAATTGGAGAAAAAGAAACAAAACAGCATGTATGAATAGCCAGAGAGATGTACCAAAACCTTGTTTCATGGTATGTAATAAGTAGCATGGAAGCAGCTGTCATGGTTAAAAGATACCCATGATGTAGCTGTTCCATTAAAAGTTGGATTAAAATCATGTTTAAATTTCATTTCCTTCAGTCCTTATCCTGCTTTTGATTAGTTTTAAGAGCAGTTGATGGTCTTGTGATTTGAAGATTTTGCATTTTAAATTTTGTGTACATGGTCTGGAATTTTATGTGAAATTGTGGGTTTGATCTTTGACCTCTGTTTACTACAGTCCTGATTTGCCACTAATTTGATAGCAAGACATAAGGGCCTACTGTAAACAAGCCGCTCACTTTACATAGCTGTGTTTGGCTCCTAAATGAAGAAGTATGTATGGAATATACTTTGGGTACTGCAGCCTCCTCCTAAAGAAATAATAAAAACCACATCACTGCTTAGTTCTCCAGGTAACGTTTACATTTGGAGAAAATAAGTTGCATGCCTAATAGGGAGAGAAAATGCAGTTCTTATCCCTTTTGAGTTTGTTTGCTTAAAATTATTCTTTAAAGTATTTGAAAGCTGAGGCTGTCTCTTCTGGGAACTTTGATGTTGATTTTAAAAGGATCAGGATTAAGCTTAAATTGGTAGGGTCTAAAAGGCAAAAATGAAAATGTCCAAACTCTACAAATCTCTCACTGATCCACCATGCAGAAAGGAAGGACAAAAGCCTTCTCCAAGGTCTGCAATGTACATCTTGATTCCAGGACTTCTATTTTTTGTACATTTGTAGATGTCAAGATGGAAAGCAACTTTCCAAAGGTCTGTAATTGCTAGCATATGAAGTAGTACATACCTCACCATGGTCTTGTAAAGCTGCTGGGGGAAGGGAGATGAAAGCTGCTTGTAAAAACCAACTGACTGTCGGTACACATCTTCCACAAATTGTCCTGCACTGTCCATTACACAGTATTCCCTGCCTGCAACCCGCTCCAGGCAGATCCCCAGCTCACAGGTACAGCCTTACACATAGTGAGTGACCCAGCAAAAGTCTGCTTGTAGATATTTGACTCAGAAACACATCTGATCATCCTGCTCAAGCTCAGCACTTTTGGCACTCATCTGGCACTAGCAGCCGGGTCCTCTGAAGAGCAGGTAAATGCAAGGTCTTCAGCTCTCTCCTGTACCACCCAGCTGGAACCATCCATCCCAACACTGAACTTCTCATCACCTGGCCTCTATCCTCACAGTGGAACACTTAAGTACCCTGGCCAAAGTGCTTTTTTCCTGTTTGGCAGAGAAGGAAACCATTGACTCTTTAATTTTCCATCTTAGGAAGTCTCAGTAACTGTGACCAGAGCCCAGGAGTCAAGGACAGGGATTCTTCTCATCTGAGAGTGTGGGTCATCTACAGTGGCAAAGTGTAAGCTCAGAGAAGTGATGGGGCACGGGCAAGCAAACACGAAAAGCCCTCTTGTTTCCTCTTCAGACACCCAAGTGCATTGAGTATCCCAAATGAGGGGGCACCAAGTCAAGCTCTTCATGGATGACTTCCAGAGGCTAAAGCAACCAGGGGTTGGAAACTGCCTACTCTGTTGGTTAATGTCATATGAGCCAGAGTTCAGGGAGACACACAGATCGGGCCCTGTCCCAGATCATCTGAACCTTAAGCTGACAAAGCATCCATTGCAGTCTCCAAATCCTCGTGACCAAACAGAGGAACATTATCCATTGTTATCAGCAACCAATGCTTGGCCCTAGAATATCAGATAGAAATGCAGCATCCGAGTGAGGGAATCTATGCAATTAACACCCAAAACAGTCTCTAGCATCTTCACTGTTCAGAAGTTAAGAACTATATGGGAAACCCTAGAGAAGGTGGATGTAATCTCCCAGACTGTGAAGTCCCTTCTCTCCTACTCAAAAATGGCTGGCAATAGAATGAGAACAGTTAAATACTGCTGCCTTACAAATTACTACATTTAATCTGCCCTGAGAGTTTTCAGCAAACCAACTCAAGCAGCATCTACTCCATCTTCACAGGTGCTATCCTATGCTGTGTGCTGCTCCAGGGGAGTGATGTGTTAGTCACAGGGAGAAACAATCCTGTCCTGATACTGATGTGGTCAGCCACCACAGACACAAATCTGAACATCTGTTACCTTTTCCCAGCTGTAAAAACAGACAGACCCAGCAACAGCAAATCAGATCATCTTTCTGAAGATACTTTTCTTGACGTATTTTTGAGCTACCCCAGCTTTCCCACAGTACAACAAAGACAACAACCAAAAATACACAAACAGAGATTTGTACGTGGTGCATCCTGCACATATCCCCAGTGATGTGACCTTGCTAATGTATTGTAGTACCCACTGAAAATGCCTTATATTTCTATGCTTTTGAAGTGGCTGTAGTCTATTCTGCTGGCCCAGCTGGCAGGAGGGAGGACCCTCAAATGGAACTTGACTTTGGGAACCAATTTTCAGCACAGCTGTGCACCACTGAAAACTGGGAGTAATGCTCTCAGTTAAAACATCCTGCAGATCCCATCTTCTGCTTCCACTTCACGGGACATTTCCTCAGGATACTTCAAGATCCAGTCCCGAGCACTTAATACCTTTATGCAAAACATCTCAACATCATTTTTAGCCTGAAAATAAAAATGCACAAGTATAGGGACTTTGGCACATAGTTAGTTGTTTTTCCTAATGGAGTAGGAACTGAGTCGAAATAGTTTTTAAAATATTCTTTAATATTTTAATAGGTCTGGTTTACAATGTGAAGAAAAATTAAATTATTCTGAATAACTGAATAACAGTTTTATATGCAAGACAGTCAGAAATCTTTAATAAATAAAGGATGCCATAAGGGCCCCTGGCATGTTTAGACAGAGTGGGTAACAACTCTGGACCCAACTGTGGAACAACTATCTGTCACTGTTAGATCAACTTCAAAAGCAATTCAACAAGGGCTCCATATAGACAGCATTACAGAAAACCTGTTCCAATAGCTTTCTTATGCAAGAGAAAACCACAGTCACATTTGTATTTTAGGCAGTGAACCAACAAGAATGAAGCAAAACAACAGCAACTGTCCTCAAGAGATATTTTGGGCTGCTCCTCTCCTCCCACTCCCCTTACACTCCTTTTCAATCTCCTACCAATCTGGACATTTTTTGTTAACAGAGAACCACACTGCAAAGGTCGTTGGCAGGCTGGTAGGGACCACTGTGACTTTTGGTTATCAAAGACAATTTCTCCAGGCTGGGGGAGCATCAACCTCTTTGCTTCTTATTTTGAGCTGCGGCAGAGGTGACTGTGTGAAGAAGGGTGAGGAATGGGAGAGCTTTCCTCAGCTTAGCAACCTTTGACAATCGTTGCTGCTTTTCCTCTTCATCCCAGGATCTGCTATACCACAAGTGCAAATTGAGGATGACAAATAAGAACATTAGTCTGGTGTTTCTGCTCAAATGATCCGCCTGGAGTAGCTGATGTTGACACTTAAATTGTCAGCAGACTTCCAGTTTAGTACTCCAGTTAGAAGAATGGGTCCTTTCACACTTCCCTCTGGGCTATTGTTTCAACTCTCTTTGGACGGGGCAAATATCATTGCAGCAGTTTACACTCCAGTTTCACTGCACTGGTTCTTTTGCAACCATAACCCAGAGTGCCTAGAATTTCTTTCTATAATGTAAACTTAGACTACAGAGAATAATTACACAACACTGTAAAAATAATCTGCAGCAATTTCCACAGCTGAAATACTGGAGCTGTTTTTTTTCCTGTGTACCTATATATACATGGCTGCAGCTAATTCCAATATTTACAAAGAACTCACTGGAGCTGTGATCACAGAAACTGGTATTTCAAGTTAGGCCACACACATGAACAAAACATTTATTGCTATAAGGCAAGATTTTTTATTTTGGGATGTTATACCATCATCTAACTGAAGCATTACCTTGCCACTTCTGCCTTTTTGATATCCTTTTCTGTCTGGATTCAAATAACATCCTTGTGGCTGAGACATTAGGCATTCAAGTTGTAAAGCATTAATTTAACTACTGTTTCTTTCCTGTAATTGTGTGTTTCTTCTATTTTTGACCAAATTAATCATACTGGCAGCTTTGCTGCTGCTCATTTCTGTTAGGGAGGATCGTATCTCCATGCCTGCTGGAAGCTCAATCCCCAGCCTGATATCCAGCACACCGAGTTGCTCTCTCTCAATGCATCTTGCTGATGGTAGGACCACGGGCCCTGCTGGGACTAAGCAATCAATGCCAGCTCTTCTTAAGAGTAGGAGAAAACCATTGTAGCAGGGAGCAGAATAACTGCCCACTGACCCTTGTCTGCTGCAATAATGGTCAGGACTTTTCAAACCCAGCTAAGCAATGGAATGAACTAATACAAGTCAGTTCCTCCAAGGCAGAGTATGAGCTCTCTGGATTGCATGCAGTCGTATTGTCCAGAGCCTGAAGATGAGGTATCTTAATATTCCTTTCTGTGCTTCTCTAGAAGCCTGCTTCTCCCTCCTATGTAATTCTACCAAACTCCTACTTTGCTAGCTCTAGTCTCCCTTTAATGAGCTTGTTTAGTCATTGTTCTCCCCAGAAGAAATAAATTATCAAATCAAAACTAAAAGAATGAATGAATAAAGCCACAAACTGGGAACAAAAACATTGCCTGAAGTCTCTGTAAAGAAACTATTCAGGAAATAGTTAGAAGTGAAAAATACAGGACATAAGTAAGAATTTATGTAAGTGACTATCTGCCTTTGGGAACAGCAACTTCTAAGTTTTGCAATCTAGCAGTGAGGAATTAATACTTAACCATTAGATTTAGGCACTGATTTGAAGGAGTTAAATTCCCAAGCTGCTTCCTCAGAGCAGGGTGGGGCATTGGGGAAGTCACAAACAGAAAAAAAAAGGCACCTGAATGCCCTGGGAAGGAGCAGCAAACCCTTCTGTCTAGCTCCCTTTCCTCTCTTATGCTCCAAGTACTCCCCAGCTAAAGGTGTCCTGGTGCACACCAGCATCTGCAGCCCTGGCCGCACACCCCTGTGTGCAGAGTGACCCGTGTGAGGAGCCTTCCCCACACCAGGAAGGGAGTGCCACCTCCACATCCTGCTCGCCTCTCCTCACAGCCACCCCTCCCCTCCGCTGGGACCGTGCATGGCATGGCCAGTGCCTGGGGGCTGAGGGCAGCGTCGTGGACATCATCCCAGGCCTCCTGGAATGCATCCTTTGAGGGACCAGGAAACGGGAGTGGGCCCCTGGCTGCCCCCTGGTACAGCGCACACAAGGTAAGTGCCACCGTGCAGCACCAGGGACAAGAGGGCTTGGGGAGAGGGGGATGCGAATTTCAGCCTCTGGCCTCTGGCCTGTGGCCTCTGAAGAGCCCCGTTCCTGCACCTGCTTGCTGCTGGCTCTGCTCCCTCTTCACCCCATTGTTCAGCCTGCACCGCCCCGGCTCCCCTCCGAGCAGGCCTTTCTGAGCAGGAACTGGGCAGAGCTGTTCTGTTCTGTGCTAGAGCATCACTGGTTTTTGTCATCTCTGTTTCTGTCACTGGCAGTGCTGACAATGGCAACTGCTAAAGACAGACTGAAGCAGCTCCTGAGAACTAGCAATTTGAAGCATCTGCTAACAATAAAAATTAATTGGAGGTTGATTAAACCCTTTACCTTTTTTCTGCTTTTTGTTTCACAAACTAGAAGTGATGGAAGAAAGCCCAATATTCTTGATTTTCTTTGTATAAAAGGCAAACCACTTTTTCATGATGTAAAGTATTGGTATAAATTGTGCATAAAATGGCTTGCAACTAGCTGCTCTCCTTTTTCTAGGAGCACCCCAGTAGCAGGTGATAGCCTGAAGAAGCTCCCAAAAACTTTCCCATCTGGATTCAGTAGCATTTGCTGCTGAGTGGATATCCATTTGGCAGGGTGCATTTTTCAGCCCCATGTTCTCAGAGTGAAGGAAAACTGAGAATTCCTGTGCACAAGTCCCTGGTGCAGCAGGACTCCTGGCTGATGGCTGGTGGCAGGGCTTCCCAGGACCAGAGCCTGGGGTCTCTTATTGGGAGACAAGAATGTGGAACCAATGGTTTTACTGTGGGTTTGTGAATTAGGGTCCCAAGGCTGTGAGCTTGCACAGCTGCCAAAAAGATGGCAGCAATAGGGAATTCCCTCAGCATGGGGATACCCACCTGCATGTCAAGGTGGGGGCTTGGGGTTTTGTTTGCTTGGAAAATCTCCCAATCCTTCTCCTGTACTCCTTGGGGTTTTTGCATGAGTATTGCTGTTTTTTAAACAGTAGTTTTCTGGGTAGACCTTAATAATATTTTAGAGCTACTTGGGTGTCTGTGGGTGAGACTGATATTCTGTTCTTTTATTTATTTTAGTTGTAGCTTTGGAGCAGTAATGAGTAACTATAGGTCATGTGTTGATGCCAACCTTAATTTTTCCAACAGTTAAATTCTTCTGTCCACCCCCATTTTCACATTTTCCATTTTTGGAAGCCTCAGGAACAATTTCCTCCTTCCATTCATGGCTATCCTGATTGTGATTCAGTGGATCATCCCATTTTCAGGTCTTCACACAGGGGCTCTTTCCCTTCCCCTTTTCTTGAGGATATTTCATCCCCTTGGTTTGAAAAGGAGCTCTTTGTTTTCTCCCTTTACAAGAGACCATAACTGCACTGGCTCTTATCTGCCAGGGAACATCCCAAGACAGCTGAGGTGACTTACTTTTGGGGGAGTATTTTTCAGCCCCTTCAACCCCATCAGGAGGTGAAAGATTGAGATCCCCTTTCAAGAGCTCCTAGACAAGAGGGGCTTGGCATGGCTGCCAATGCACTTGCCTAGTGACACATGGGCATCAGACACATCCAGGCAGGAGCAGCAGATCTGATACATTCCTTTAAAGCCATGCACTGGAGGAGGCCTTCAATGATGTCTGTAAACACTCGGCTCCCTGGAAAAAACTTAAAGTGGCTGTGTCCACGTGGCTGTGCAGTATAATGCCTCTTTGTGTTGGAATTACGTTTCTTTGTCTTTTGATTTAATTGGGATTATTCTCCTGAGAGGCCCCTGATCAGGCTGACTAGATGCTAGCTGTTGGCATAAGGGTAGAAGGGGGCACATATGGCCATGGTGAAAAATAGGTTTTCTCCTTGGCATCAGCTTGGATATAGCTTGGTTGATACTGCTTGAGGAGCTGCATCTCTGAAACCAACAACACACAAGCCGTGCTCCCACAGCCCTCCCTGTATAGGCATGGTGTGTTATGGGACATGAGTGTGTTTAATGGTGCAGTAAAATCTGATGAAGTATGTACTTAGTTACCTGAAGTATTTCCTGCAAACTAATATTGTAATATTTTTGTGTCTGCTGGAGTAATGAGTGTAGGAAGCCGCAACATGTGGGCTTTGTCTGCTTAATAGAAAGTGTATGTAATTGCCTCAGTGTAATACATTTTTATTTCCCTCAGGACTTCTCATAGGTTTTTACTTATTTACAATATTGTTGTTTATGGACAGAAACAATTTGCAGGATTAGTTGAGATTATTATCTACAGTATTGATCTTGGTTTGACTTTGTATCAGAGTAGGAGAAAACAGCTGGGTGAGAACAAGTCTCTGAGAGCTCAGATGTAATAGAATCATAGAATAGTTTGGGTTGGAAGGGGCCTTACAGGCCAGCTAGTTCCAAACCCCCTGCCATGGGCAGGAACAATTTCCACTAGACCGTGTTACTCAGAGCCCCATAACAACTCTTCTGTAACTCAGCATTTCATGTCTGTTGTGTGTAGATACTAGTTGTTCAAATGCAGAAGCTGAGCCAGAGATAGAAATTTATTCCACTTCTGCTTCTTTTTCCCTCTTTGCCTGTCACTTCATAGACTCTGAGTTATTACTGGCTGCCCAGACAGCCACCAAGAAAGATTGTCTTATATTGTGGGTTGTAGGAATAAATCATTTCTGCTCTGTATTTGGGGGTTGACAATGCTGATGGTTCCTTCAGATGGATCTGTGGCCTCTTGTCCCCTCACAATCTATCACAGCCTGCCAGGTGGTATGTACCTGATCCCTTGGGTGGTCTCATCAGCCAGCAGTGGTGGCTGCTATCAGGTGTGATGAGAAATCCCACAGATTAAGCAGATTCTTGTAGAGGTTTTTTTACTCTGCCTTCTGTCATATAGGTGAAATCTAGATTTTGTGTGGAATGCCACAACTGAGGTTTTTAGCTCATTCTGTTCAAGAAGAACATCTTCAGTGCTGGAACTCTCCCCTCTTTACTCAGGGTTTGATGTCTAGTGCCACTGAGCCTCAGCAAGGTGAGAGCATCATTTGGTCCTGTTTTTTCCCGTGGCAGTGCAGTGCCTGCTGGCACTTCTGATGCCATGGGGCCTGCCTCATCTGTGCTGTGAGGGACCCAAGGCAGGAAGACAGTGAACTGTCTCCTTGGAGAGAAAGATTTTCTCTCCATTTGCCTTGGCTGAGGAGGCACCCCAGAAACAGTGAGGGTCCCTTTAGCTGGCACCATCACCAGAGAAAAATGTCGTCACGTTACATCCCTGCCAACATTCACCAGGACATTTTACACATTTGAGCAATGACATTTCCAACCATGGCTTTCAATTAGGAAAAGCTCTAGAGCAAGTCAAGGTGTCCATAGGAAGTGTGGCTGGGAATCAGAGGGCAGCATGGTCATGGTGCAGGTGGGTTTCAATCAGGACATCATTCCTCTGCAAGAAGGAGGAGAAAGGCTGTTAAAGGTGAAGGCACACCCTCCTGGGGTTTTAATGCTATTTTCTCAGTCTCCATAGGGTACCTCAGTCTCCAGTCTGCTCGCTGATGCACTGCAGATGTTAGCTTTTTCAGGTTAATCAGTAAACCAGTCTGAGCATGGGGAAAGTAGAGACAAATGTCCTCACCCAGCTTTCTGCTGGTGTACTCATCTGTGAAGACTGCAGTGAAGTTTTCCCTGTTCAACACCATCCCTCCAGCTCTTTATTCTAAAACTGTTTACTGAAAGCAAACAGGGGCATCAAAGCACTGGCTCTGTTTCATCCTGTTGTCTTTTATCTGTCAGATTTCAGAGTTCATGCAGTTTCAGTTTCCTTTATCTTATTGGGAAATGTGTTTGGGAGAAAATGCATACCGTTTCTTAGGGAAATGTGTATTATTTTCAGCCCTAATAAATCAAAACTTATGAAGAGGACTTTGTTCAGCCTTTCAAATACAACCTTTTTGAATCTCTCACAAGGGAATTCAAAATTTAAATGTTATAATGAAGCACACAATCACAGAATAGGTAAGGTTGGAAGAGGTAATCTAGTTCAACCTCCCTGCTCAAGCAGGGCCCCCTAGAGCACATTGCTCAAAATTGTGTCCAAAAGGCTTTTGAATCATTCCAGAGAAGGAGACTCTACAACATCTCTGAGCAGCCTGTTTCAGTGCTCTGTCAGCCTCACAGTAAAAAATTCTTCCTCATGTTCAGGTGGAATCTCCTATATTTCAGTTTCTGTCCATTGCAGCTAGAAGCAAGAGGCATTGCATGATTTTCTGGTGTTGTTCTGCTGTCAAGAATCCAGCAACTTTCCATGGTTTAGTGCCCATTTAACTAGTGTCTGCTAGAAAACGATTTGTGGCTTTGGCTCGTAAGTGCAGGATTGTCAGCTGGGCCAGCTTGCTCACAGGCTCTCAGGCTCTGCCAGAGCTGTAGGTCTGATCTGCTGAGGGTTGTCTTCTGATCAGCTTTAGTGTGACTAAGAAGCTGACGTGAGAAGGCAAAATTGAACACTGGTTAGAAAATATTGCCCATATCTTTTTTCGATATTATACATCCATTCTGCTGTGCTGAACATCAACTGTCCCTGCAGAGGTAAAGATGTGAAATGAGCACACAGCTTGTAGACTGCAGCCTCCAGCTTAAAGAGAGATCAGCTACTGCTTGGGACCTTACTTATTACTCAAAGATAAGGGAAATAAGTACAGGAAAGCATTACCCCTTGCCTGTCCATTTGCACAATACTATAAGCATGTATCATCCCAGCTCTCAAATTCCATAGGGAAATACAGGGTTTTTTCCATCAACCACTGCAAGCAGAGTGGAAGTAAACAATAGAGCAGTTTTACTGCTCTGAGTAGAGAGGAGGCTGGACATGGAGCAGCAGGTCTGGAAGAGTGGGAAAGTAGTCCAAAGACTGGAGGCAGTATGCAGTTTTATAAGCCTGCTTGAGGAGTAACCTGTGTATCTCGTTTCTATCAGGCACTTCCCTGGGTCCCAGAACAGAATTTTCTGGTGTGTTTTATTGGCAGGCCTCTAGCACCCTGCTTGGGTTCCCCCTCCAAAGCCTGGAAGGAGTCATGTGCCCATGGCAATTTCCCTGCTAAGCCCAGCGTGGTGCTGGGCAGCAGAGAACAGAAACCAACCCAGCTCTGCATTCTGAGCTTGGGGCACACAGACTCAAAGCAAATGCTGGTGATGGGAGAGCTCACAGTCCATCTATTCTGGACATTTTGTTCTCTTCAGCATTGCTGGCAGAGCTGCTTGTGGGAGTGTTTCCTTGCCTGACAGACAACAGAAGCTGGTGAGCAAAACCCTTTTATTTGGGCTGATATCTCACAACTCATTTTGAAGGAGTCTTGGTAGCTCTTCCTGGACACCTCATCCAGGACGTTGGAAATGAATGCTCTTGCAGA
Organism: Phylloscopus collybita; assembly: GCA_027886175.1. Lineage (NCBI taxonomy): Eukaryota > Metazoa > Chordata > Aves > Passeriformes > Phylloscopidae > Phylloscopus > Phylloscopus collybita. The sequence goes on from JAJNNQ010000075.1 coordinate 21,642,366, forward strand.
GTTGGGGTCATGCTGAACACTAGCTTTAGCTTTTCCTAGTGTCTGTTGTCTGATTCTCATTGGGCTATTTTTCAAATCTCAGACTGTTTTCAATGCTTCCCTTCCCAGCAGATGCTATGGTAAAATTAGTTTTAATTTTTTTTCTGAGGATGTTAAAGAACATTTGCATTTTATCTTTTACATTTTTTTTTACTGATGATTGAGGTGACTGCAAGTTAAACAGGAGCTTTGTAATTAGACTAATCTGTTTTAAGAGGCATGAGAATGTTAATTAGGAAATTTCTAGGCAGTAAGGAACATTAAAATACTTATCATTTATCAGAAAATGGGGTGCAGAAGATAGATGCAAAGAAACTTGAGTCACTAATTACACATATTCTACCTACTGCATAATTTAATTTTGCTTTGGACTGCTTCAGAATGGTATGTTACAGAAAAATGGGGTGCATAGTGCAGGCTGTGTCTGGTATCCAGCTGAGCCACTGACTAGAGAGCTTAAACTATGGAGCCAGCAGACCAGGGCAAGTTCTCCTCTTCCTTTAGTCAGCATTGAGTGGGAAAAACTCATGGGATGAATCTGAATCCCTCTGCTGCTTTGAAGGTGCCTGGCTCAGTGTAGTGCTTTGCCCTTCCTGTTCCCATCTTCTAGACTAGTCTACGAGTAATGGCTTTAAATTAAATTGGCTATGGCCATTGTGTTGATTTTTGAGTCTCACAGCATGTCTGTGAGAGATGTAGGGTGAAAGTCTGGCTGCTCATACCAACACCTGTCTGTTCCTGAGAATTCGTGAGGTTGCTGTGTGGATCTAGGACATTGCTGTCACACAAAGGGGTAGTATTGTTCCCACTTTGAATCTGTACTTCTTCTGCTTCATTAGCCCTAGCACTCATTGACTCCTTGATGAGGCAGTTTGTCTGGGCAAATTGAGAGAAAAATACTTGTTGATGTAGTTTTTAAAATAAAAATTGTCTTTCATGTAAAAACTCACCTGTAACACCCTCCCCTTATGATTTTGTGATCCAGAGCCTTCATTGCTCTTTGGAGTTTAAGTATGATCCTCCTTTTACTATAGTCTCAAAGTTTGCTTTGGGCATTGATTAAAAAGGTGTCTGAATCTTACCCTTGCTTGTCTCCAACAGTCTGCTATATCTGATTAAGTCCTCTTTGAAGGAATCAAAAGAAAACAAATTACTCAAGCAGAAATCTGACAAAACTCAAAAAAACAGGTCTTCAGAAAGATGAACAAACAGCAGGCTATACACTTCAGTCATAAGAGAGGTGAGGACGTTTGACTAACCTGGTGCCTGAAGACTGTGACTGTTTTATTTGGGGGTTTGGTGACATGTATAAGCTGTTATGCTCATGTTTATAACATCACCACGTCCCAGAAGAATGGTGTTCACTAATATGAGCAGTTGGGAAACATGCTTTCCATGCTTTGACTAATACAGACTTTGAAACATGTGGCCAGGAGCTTCAAAGAACAGCCAGGTCATGTTTGAGTCAACACCAGGCCTGAAGCAGAGCTCATAAAAAAGGGATATTTGCAGTGTGTTCAAAAGTAAATAGTCAATATCCAGCTAATCAGATGTGTGCTGCTTAAACTGAGGTTATACTGGTATAACTCCATTCTCCTCAACAACATCCATGGTTGATTTACATCACCCATGCCAGAAGCTTTGGCCTCGTTTAGTGATATAAACTGTTTTGCCCATGATGGGGAAATGAAGAGAGATGATGGAACTATGATAGTGAGAAATCACAGAATTGTGAGAGTTTAACTCTCGGGTGAGGCACACAGCCACTCTCTGGCTGTATTTCCCTTTGTATCCTGCTGTGTTTTGCAGAAACAACCCTGTAATGCAGAGGTCTGTGGTGAAGTGGAAGGTTTGCAGGAAGTCCCTCCACACACAAAAACAATGACTCAGAGCAAAGCAAATACTGGCTCCTTGGACAGGACTTCATGGTGGCTGAGGTGAAGTAGAAACATAGAAGTGCATATGGCTTTGTGGACAAGTCTGCCTCTTGCTAACACTTAACTCCCTAGACCCAAATCACCCTCATGGGGAGCTGAAATCTCCACCAGAGTCCTAGCTAACGTGTTTCGTGGCTTGACTGTCATCCTTCTGGAAACAAAGTCATTTTGCCAGCTGATACGGATTGCACTTGAAGCCTTTTTCTTCAACAGCCAAGGATAGCTCCACTGTAAAGATGTTCCTGTGAAGAACAACTGAAATATGGGGTTTGTGTGCATAACAGACTTGTACCCACACAGTTAACTCCCAAGTAAAACCTAGTTTAATTTTTTGGGATCCAGCCTGGGAGTAAATAGATCGTGACTCAATTTACTTTGCTTTTTGACTATACTCTACTATTTCTTAATGTTTCTTTTCCATTTTTGTTGGGGGTATTGCTGTAGGTTTGGGGATTTTTTCAGCTTTTTGTCACAAGGTTCTTGTATTTATTGACTTCTTATCACATTATTTTCCTTCCTTTGTTTCTCTCTCTTTCAGTAACAGAAAATACACTCTCTTTCTTTTGCTCCCAGCAGTGACTAATGCACCATGAAGATTTTCATTCAGTGTCCGTGTCATCATGCAGCAATGACTCAGTCATCATGTCAAGATGACCAAGAGCAAAGCTTGTGGTGTCTGCAGAAATTTCAGTCAAACAAATAATAGCAGCTTTCACCTGATCAAGACTCTAGCTCCATCTCTAGACTATTGTACCGGTTTTCACCAGAGTTAATGTTCTTCATAGTCATTTGTGTGGTCTATGTTTTGGATTTGTGATGAAAAAAAGTATTGCTAGCAATCAGGATGTTTAGTTAGTGCTGAGCAGTGCTTGCACAGCACTGAGGTGTGTTTTGTTCCTCACACTGCCCCATCAATGTGTAGGCTGGGGATGCACAAGAAGCCCAAAGGGGACACAGCTGGGACAGCTGACCTCAACTGACCAAAGGAATATTCCATACCATATGGTGTCATGCTCAGCATATAAAGCAGGGGGAAGAAGGGAAAAAGGGGACCTTTGGCATTGGTCCTTCTAGGTAACCATTACCTATGATGGAGCTCTGCTTTTGTAGAAATGGCTGAACACTTGTACACCGATGGGAAGCAGTGAATGAATTCCTGATACTGCTTTGCTTCTCATGCAGTGTTTGCTTTATCTATTAAACTGTCTCTATCTCAACCCACAAGTTTTTGCACTTTTACCCTTCCAATTTTCTCCCCCATCTTGCTGGAAGAGTGGCTCCAGCTGCGTGAGGCTGAGCTGCTGGCTGCTGTGATAACCACACATCAGAGACTGCCAGGACAAACTGAAGAGCAGTGCATGGTTTAACAAGCATGCATGTGAGAGATAATAGCATCTGGCTCATGAAAAGGATACTCACTTCTCCTTCATCTCTTTAATTCCTGAAAAGAAATCTATCTTCCTGACCCCATTTCCATAGTAATCCCTGTCAAGAAGAAGCTCTGTAACCATTATATCCTATACCAATGTTAAAATAGCAGACAAAAAAAGACAGCAAGTTCTATATTGGAGAATCCACATAAGATACAGTTTCTGAAAGACCAACGATACTCAAAACTGGGGGGGAACCACCACCACCTTGTTATCTCTGTAAGTACAACAGAGCATATAAAAAGGTGTTCAGGTATGTGAAGAGATCATTCAGCTACACTGATCTTAGTTTTCTCTTGCAGAAGGCAGCTATGAAGTAGATGCTTTGGATTTTTGTGAACTAAACACCTACTCTTTATGTCAGCATTCACCATGAATTACAAAATGCTGATAATGCTTTTATACTTTAAACCAGAAGACTACAGTTTGTAGTAAAATGTCAAAATGTACAACTGCAGTGTGTCACAGGGAGACAGCTGAGCAAACATGAGCCTGCTACCTATTTCTCAGGCCCTTGCAAGAAACTTGCATGTGAGGCCATTTCTTTAGAGTTTAGTTTTTGATTCCAAGATTTGCATCTTACAGTTTTGAACATAAGTATCTGCAAATTAAAAACACCCAGCTGTGTGTTTGTGTGTATGCACCCATCTACATACGTGTGAATATTTCACAGAGTGCAGGATCTCTTGTTTCAGATCACCACCGATAATCTAGCAGTTGTTTATATTTAAATGAATAATACTGCTAAGCAGAAGGTTTTGCCTTCTGGAGTCCACTCATTTTTTTTGCATTAGGAACTATCTGTAAATGATTAACACTCTCTCTGGAAATGAAACTAGGAGAGCCAAGTGTGAGAGGTGCAGGAAGGAAAGCAAGGAACTATTGCAGAGCACCCCTCCTCTGCAGGAACAGCAGACTGGAGGGGCCTTTGGGCTGCTCCTTCCCCTGCCATAAAGTCAAGTAATTCTTTTAACAGATGGATCCAACTTCATTCTAAATGCAATCAGGTCTTGTCTTTTTTCTCTGTCCTGTTGTTACTCCTGTTAGAATATTCCTGAAATGCCACTGGCTTGGAAGCATTGTGATTTCCTGCCTGTGTTTCCCCTGTCTGACATGGGTGTCTCTGTGTTTCAACAACTGAGCGTGTTCACTCAGGTTGTGACGTGGAGAAGCATTTTCTGTGAAGATCAAAGGAAAGGTTAGTTACAGCTAATGGAATATTATTTGAGTTAGAATGGGAGACAAGCCTGCCTTTGTTTGAAAGTGATGCTGGAGAGGTGCATGCTGGAAGAGGTATTCTGTTCCTCTCAACTGGTAAAGGGAGATTTTTATATAAAAATTATTTTCGGGATTTGCTAAATAATGCATAGCTGGTTACATTTCTGTCAGGGTTTTCTGTTTCTGATGGAAGTAGAGTCAGAAACAGCTCATTTGTACTTCAGCAAGACTTGTACTACAATAACAAGAAGGAATCAGCTCTCCGTGCTTGGCTTGGAGGCACATCTGTGTGTACATGCAGAGGTTGTGTGTACATGCAGAGTACTCCTTGTGCCTTGCCCTGCCTGATGTGACACTGAACAGCACTATTTACTCAGTTGTGCAGATAGCTCCCTTTTGAGCTTGCCTCCAGCTTCCCATAAGCCCTGTCTCACCTCCTTGGCTCTCAGTTTAGGGGCCCATTAAGCAGGGATAGGAAGAGCACAGCCTCTCAATGTGAGCCAGACTGTAGCTTCTGTGGATTAATATTCCTAGGCTTGGAGTGGTCTGGCTTGGACCTTACCTTGTACACCAGGAATTAGCCTGGGTCAAACAGGAATATCCAGAAAGCCTGCTCCTGGGCAGCAACAGAAGCAAATCCCCAAGCCAACTGGCCATTTTGTGGGAGAAGCTGGTCAGGCAGTGCTAGCTTGCCTCCCTGTTTCTCCTGTGGGACCTGGAAACTGGCAGAAGTTTATAATCCTATTCTTGCTTTTCCTGGTATGTAATTTCTGTAGTTGCCATGGAGACAATATGTAATGGTACTTGAGAAAATCTTTTATTAAGATGTTTTCAGCTATGATTGAGATTTTTATACAGTCATGGGAGAGGTTTTTATTTGCAATCTAGCAGGCATTATTAAAAACATGAAACGGTCTTTGATTATGCAGCAAAATATCCCAGGAACTAAAGGGTCCCAAAGTATCAAAGGCTGCTCATGGAAACAATGTAAAAATCCATTCTGTCCCTTCTCCATTCTCCCATTTATTTCTAGTTTTAAGATTTCATATCTGAGGATAAGAAATTGAAATGTAGAAGTTGAGAGGTTTGGTTTTAACTCTTCAAAGAGGAAAAAAAATTTGCTATCATAGTGGTCTTTTAAAACTACCTGAAAGTAGGTCGTAGTGAGGTGGGTGATTCTTGTCTCCCTGGTAACAAGTGATAGAACAAGAAGAAAGGGCCTCAAGTTGTGTCAGGAAGGTTTAAACAGTACAGTAGGAAAAATTTCTTCCCAGAAAAGGTTCTCAAACATTGGAACAGCCTACCCAGGAAAGAGGTTGAGTCACCACCCCTGAAGGTGTTTAAAAGATGTGTGGATGTGGTGCTTAGGGTTTAAGTGGTGGACTTGATGGTACTGGATTAATGGTTGGACCAAATTATCTTAGGAGTCTTTTTCAACTTAAATAACTCTATGATTCTGGGCTTGTTAACAATACAGTGGGTAGATATGTTTGTATATAACCTTAGTAAGCACATTAAAATTACTTTAATTATTTTATTTCGCAGTTCATATTCTTCAGCTTGGTTTGTTACCTGCTGTGTATATTAATGTAAATAATCAGTGATGAATATAAATAGGATCTCATGGAAGTGATTAAAACACAGAGACAAATAAAAGAGCCCCACTTCTGTAGTTGCTCTATCATCCCAAGTTCCCCCACCTTTTCATAACTTACCAGGCTTTCATTCCAGCCTTTGCAATTTGTCACTTTTCTGGAAAAAGATATATTTTAAATTTGTGAGGTAATGTAGTTACCAAGTCTCTTCTCTCTATTCCTAGCAATGATGATGCCAAATGTTTTAATTCTCTGCTTCTCATATCTTGAACAATGTTCTTTTTCTTTTATGTCACAAAGAAGAAATCAAATGTATTTTCATTTCATGTTCCTACACTAATAATTGCCCTTTTACTCTTATTCCAGCTGTCCTTCAGTACTTCATATGGACCTTAACTCATATCTGAGTATATGCATTGCACTATGAAAACCATTGGAACAAGGACCTTGTTTTATTTGTACATCTGTAAAGTACTGAGTACAGCCAGAGCTCTGTGAATAATAATAGCTAAATGATAAGCCTCTCCCAGTTCCACATGGTAGCTCTTTGAAAAATATGTTTTTTGTTAAGGACTCTGAATTCCTCTTGCTTCAGAGTTAACTCATAATTGGAAGTTTAGAACATGTTCCACTGCTTTCTCTCTCTCTCTCTCTTTTTTTTTTTTTTTTTAAATAAGATCCATTGAGATCTGACAAAATCCCAATTATTGGAAATGGTACATAGGTTTTGAAACAGTACATGCCATTAAATTTGTTGGGAACACCTTTAGATCACAAATTCATAAAGAAATCAAGAAAAAATAGGAGCAACATTTTAACTAGCCTTGATGAGTGAGCTGACAACAGACATTTAGAATGTTTGGGATTTTTTCTGCTCATCAGTTCAATTTATAGGCATAGCAAGTTTCCATAAATAATGGTGTATACCTTTTAGTCAGTGCAAATCAAGTTCCTTTTTCTAATTTTTCATTTCACAGACCTGGCAACTGCACTTTAATGTGCTTTAGGAAAACACACATGTAATATGGATAAATTGCATTTCACCATAGTTGAGTCTCCAATGCAGATTTTAGTCTGCAAGTGATAAACTTACTAGAATTATTGCCAAAGATACAGATTTCAGCCTGGCTTCCATTTGCCATAAACCCTTTATTTTACTTTGACAGTAAATAGAGACTTTGCAAGTAAAATGTCATTTTCAAATACTGTCAGAATGATGTGAAAAGGTGCTCTGGTAAACAAGCATCAGGTTCTGCCTGAGTGCTGGGAGCAGGACCATACCCAGCTGTGTGCCACACTGCTGCTCACTTATTTTGAATAGCAGTGTGCTGCCACTCCATGTGACAAATGGATTTCTCCTGATGGATGGTTCAAACCTCCCTCCCCCACACCTCAGCTTGTGCAGGACCCTCATGTGGCTGGGATGGGGATGCCAGGAGAGTGCAGAGGGTACCTTGCTTGAGGCAAATTTGCCATTTCTTGAGCTCATTTACCCCGGCACCCCCTGACACAGGTCAGTGTCACCCCTGACAAACTGCACAGGGTCACCAGTTTAAAACCCTTGCTGTGGATTATGAATTTTGACCCACCTGTAGTGTTAAAATTGGCAGGTGGCTGATAAAGAACATAATGGTAAGGGGGTATGTTTTGGATGGATTATTTCAGGCACTTAAGCCAGGCAGTGAGGGAGTGGCAGGCCAGAGGAAAGCTTTCCTCGAGCCTGTTTTGCCACCGAGTAAAATGTTGGCAGATCCGCAATCTTGGTCTGTGGTCTGTGGGTTGTCTAGGAAGGACTTTGGAGTGGGTAGGTGACTTTCATGGCTTGTTCCAAAACATATTAAAGTGAAGTAAATTAAATTTCTTTATAGTTTTTTATTTTCTGGAAAACTTAAGGGCAAGATGTTTCTGTGACAAGCCTCATGCATTTGGAAGCCCTGGAAGAATGTGTCAACAGTTTGAAATCTGGGGTCTGACAAAGTGGCCTGTATGCTCAGACAGATGTTTCGGTGATGAAGAAACTTGCATTTTATGCCAACACTTTTGAATATTTAAAGCTCTTTCCTGTAGAAGTCCTTAGTTGACTGAAGTAGTACCATGGCTCTGAAGTTGTGTCTGCAACTGAATTCCCCAACTGAGGTTTGTCTTGAGACACGTGTGTGGGAAGCTCTGCAGTTCTGTGGATGATATCACAACTGGATATCACAACTGGAAACTCAGAGAATATCATGTTTATTACTTATTAAACTGGCTGTTCCACCAGTCCTTTAGCCTCTGAAGGATATTAAATGGCAGACACTGCACAAATAATGAAGCCTTTCACATGATAAGATGGGAACAGAAGGGCTCTGGTGGCCTTCAGGGCAGTACAGCAACCATTTCATGATCTGTCTTCAGTTTCAGGTTGTCTTTCATTCATGTATGGTTTTCCCAGCCTGAGATATGCTATCCTGTTTTTTCTCTGAGTGCTGCTGTATGTGATAACCCTGGTTCATTAGAAATTGCCTGCTGATTTAAGATTCCCTCTGATTTGAGATGTTTGCAGTGTAATTTTCCTCTTTACTGCATTTCCCCCCCAACCTTGCTTTTTTATTTAATATAAGCATGTGTGAGTATGAACCCACATGAGACAGTTTTGCCATGCTGTAGCTGCATGGTGTTACTGTACTTTCATCTCTTTTCCCTGAATGGATCCATGTGATATTTGACCTCCTTAGGGCATCGTACTCTGCTCTTAATCTGTAGAGGTCTGTCCAGGCCTGGGTTTGGAAGCAGGGTGCTATCACCATGCTAAGCAGAGCTCATTAACACCTGTCAGCCTGGAGCAGGCAGTGCAGTATATATGCCAACAGCAACACTCAGGTGAAACATGTGGTCATTGCAATAAAATTACTTGAGCCAGGAGGGTAAAGTTTGAGCCCAGCCTGCTGCTACACTTTTGCCTTGATTGTACACATGCACTGTTTTTTCTTGTGTGCAGACCAGGAGGTTGCTTAAGTTAGGCACAGAGGAGAGTCACAGCATAATGATTTTCAGCTAAAAGACAGTAGATTTAGACCAGATACAAGGAAGAAGCTTTTCACAATAAAGGTGGTGAGGCACTGGAACAGTTTGCACAGAGAAATTGTGGATGCCTGTCTTGGGTTGTGGAACCAAAAATGTGTATTCTATTTCATTTGCTGAAAGCAGTTGAGGAGATGTTTTTCTTTATCTCTTGTAACTCTGGGAGGAGGGGGGCAGGTGCCTTTTGATAATGGGCCAACAGTTAAAACCAGGTAGGGCAGTGTTCCTTATCTCTTTCACCACCCCTCCTCGCTCCAGGGGGATATTTTCTGCTAATGGACCATTAAGATACCCCTAAAAGCACACATCCCCAAAGCAGTACATCCGCATTCCATTGTGAGATGCTCCACCCAGTGTGGGGAGCCAACCATTCCTACCTGGATAAAAACTGAGACGTAGGAACACAAGGTGTCTGGCTTCACCTGATTCCCGGAGGAAGACTGGACCCCTTCTCACCCACTGGACCCTTTTCTACAGGATCATCTCTACTTCACCAGAACCACATCTGCCACTCCAGGAGGACTCACTCACCCTGTTGGTCAGGGTGTCAGGTTATTCCCTCTGACTCTGTCAGGGTTTTCCAAAATTGTTGTTTGTTTGTTTGCTGGCTTGGTTGGGTGGTTTTGTTTTCTACTACATTTGTATTGTTAGTATTCCTAGTAAAGAACTGTTATTCCTATTCCCAAATCTTTGCCTGAAAGCCCTTAATTGCAAAATTATAATTTGGTGGGGGTGAGGGGTTTACCTTCTCCATTCTAAGGGAAACTCCAGCTTTGCCTGGCTGATACCTGTCTTTCCAAACCAAGACAATGCCCCATTCCTGGAAATGTTCAAGGCTGGATGAGGCTTTGACCAACATGGTGTAGTAGAAGGTGTCCTTGCCCATGGCAGAAAGGTTGGAATTAAATGACATTTAAGGTCCCTTCCAACCCAAACCATTCTGTGACTCTCCAAGAAGAGAATTGACCTTTGTAAGATTACTGCTGTTCAGACACAGGCTGGTCATCGTGATAGAAATCTTATGTGTCTCACAGTGATATCTGAGCCAAACTCACAGGTAACCTGGGGAAGCAACCACTGTGGTGCAAAAGCAGTTGCTGTTCTGGGGAGGACACCCATGATGCAGGGCACTGGAAAACCCACTGCTGGAGATTTGGTTCCCAGCCTCTAGAGTCACACACTCGGGTCATCATCAGTACCCACACATGGATCTGATTTAGCACGTTATTTTAGATGACCAATGGAACACATGACCTCATCCTCTGCTCACCAGCTGCATTCAAGAGCTGGATGGAGACCCTCTTGTGGTCTGACTTAAGATTAGTGGTCTTTCCTCCCTGGTGTGCTGGTTACCTACTGAGTCCTGTGCAAGGTTTGTGACCCCCAACCGAAAACTGGGAGGAAGGAGCTGCAAGGGGTTGCATCCAGAGATGCAGCCATAACGACAGGATAAGCCTCTGGAACAAAAAGAGCCACAGAGAGACTGAGTTCTCTGCTGGGAGTAGTGAGGGTTTGTTACAATTACTAATGTAAGTGCAATAAAACGATGGGGCAAATGAGGGGGCAGTCTCTGTTTTCTATTCCCTTCTGTCTCTTTTTTCTTAAACACTTCATGACAAGGCTGTCAAGACCACTTCTCCACCTCCTCACAAGGGAGCATGTTGTCATTTAAAAAGTCCAAGTCTTCGGGAGCAAGAAAGCAGTTTTGATTTAGTTGCTGTTTTTTGAAGCTGCTGTGTGTGCAGGATGAAGTGGTCAAACTTGGGCGAGATCGGTGCTCAGGATTTGATGCTACAGCGTTAAGGCATAAGGAGGGAAAACCCATCCCCTCTGCTTCATCAAGGTCTGGGTGGTGTCCATGTGACAGCATTTCCCCAGAGGAAGGAGGCTGCTGTGCCCCTGTAACAGGAGTGCTGATCTCAGCAGCGAACTCTGTGCTGCCGTGTGCTGAGGTGTCGCATCACACACATCCCACTGCCTCCAGCAAGGTGTGTTCCCAGAAAAACACAGTGTGTGTGAGAGCCCAGGACAGGCTGCTGGAACACGCACTGGAGGATCCCGGGGAGAGGGTGCAAGAGGGGAAGGACCCTCCAGTGGCTATGCATCAGAGGCTATGGGCTAAAATCTTGAGTAATGCTTCTCACTGAATGCTTCTTGTATGCAAGCTGTGGCACTGATGCTGTAATAGTTAGCAGAAGGAGCCCTCTCACTTCCTGCATTCTTGCCTCTGAATCCCTTTGGACCCATCAGTCATGTCTTGGTGACACCTGGCAGGCAGCCAAGCACTTCTCTCAGAGCTGTTGTGGTGTCTGCCTCTCCTGCCGACTCCAAGCCAGTGCAGAAACACAGGGGCTGGAAACAGTTGGATTCTGCTGTTTGGCTTAAATATAATATTTGACTTGTAATAAGGCTTTTGTTTCTTCACAGTTTTGGGGATGCCTTTTCTTAGTCTGGGAACTATCTAGCCACAATAACCATCCCCTCTCCAAGTGCTTTTGGGACAACATGTTGCTCTTTATAAATGTTGAGGGGTAACAGTCTCTGTGGCTGGTAGGCATTGCCTGTTCAGATTTCCCCAGGGACCTTTTTGGATAAGTATCATGAAACCTGAGGCTGTAAGCATAGAGTTGGATGCTGCTTTACAGCCTGGAAACAGTTGTTATGTTGGGTTATATTACCATGACCTTCTTTACAAAAACTGATGGTATGTTTGTCTTCTCTACAAGCTAATGGGGCTCCTCAAAGCACTATAGAAGTGACCTTGAATGGGTTTTTAATACACTTAGGATGGATTGCAATATGTTAGAACATTTTGAAAGTGGACAGGGAGCTCTATCAAGTACCTGTTGTTAGACCTTGCTGAAATGACGTCTTTAAATGACTTCTTTCTGAAATAATAAATCCTGCGTGAATGTTTTTCATTTCTTGGCTTCATAGAAAGCTTGCAAATCTTATTGAAAATTAGAGAGTCTGATAGGAAATTATTTAATGAAATAACACAGTACATTAAAGAAACTGTCAGGAGACCTATGTTCCTGGCTGCCCTGTCAAATAGTGGATATGTTAACACATAAGATAATTGTCTCTCAATAGGAACAGTTTGATTGCTGATGATTTTCCTTCTGGATAATGTAAAAAACAGGTGCTTTTTGAGCAAAAAACCCTGTCTGTGGTTTTCAACTGAAACCTGCCTAGTTTTGTCTTTCATGAGATTTAAGATGTTCTACTGAAGGACAGCAAAACCAGTGTCACACCCTTTCCATTCCCACTTGTTTACTACTTAAGTCAACTATGCTGAGGTATTTCTTATCATTTTACTCACTGCAGCATGAGCTCAGTGACTGAAAAGTACAATAATTTGGTTTTGTTTGGGGTATAATGTGCTATCAGAAAACCACCATTATATAAACTAATACCTCTTAAACTAATAAGTATTTTTGTATTTCTTTGTTTTGTGATTTGCAGACTCAGCTCTTGGGAGTTTTACTTGCTGCTGCTTCAAATTTTCTCATCAGTGTCTCTTTGAATATACAGGTATGATATGGTTTCTCTTTATTCAGAGTTGCTTATATTTAGCAAGTACTTACATTGCAGTTTGGTTTTGATGAATTTCAAAATGCAAATTTTGTTGCATTTCATAAACCTTCTCTCTTTCATGAACTGTAATCTAGCAGTGCCCTGCTATAGTTGCTGGGAGCCCTTGACCTGTTCTGTGCTGTGATTGTCATACAGGATTAGAAGAAATGTTCGTAACTCCTTCTCTTTTTAATGTGCCAGAAAGAAATACCAGCTCTGAGTCACTTGTGGTCCCACTGAAACTGGGAGTAAGGAAGTACGCTATAACAGACAATATCAAAAGCTTTGCTGAAGTCCAAAAAGATTACAGTACCTGGCTTTCCTAGATCAGTTAGGTGGCTTCCCCTGTTACAGAAGGAAATCAGGTGGGACAAGCTGAACTTTCTCCTCATGAAGCTGGATAGGCTGCTGGAACACGCACTGGAGGGTCCCGGGGAGAGGGTGCAAGAGGGGAAGGACCCTCCAGTGGCTATGCATCGGAGGCTATGGGCTAAAATCTTGAGTAATGCTTCTCACTGAATGCTTCTTGTATGCAAGCTGTGGCACTGATGCTGTAATAGTTAGCAGAAGGAGCCCTCTCACTTCCTGCATTCTTGCCTCTGAATCCCTTTGGACCCATCAGTCATGTCTTGGTGACACCTGGCAGGCAGCCAAGCACTTCTCTCAGAGCTGTTGTGGTGTCTGCCTCTCCTGCCGACTCCAAGCCACTGCAGAAACACTGTGTGTTGGCTGTGACTGATGACTGCGTTGACCTCAAGGTGTTTTTTAATACCTCCCAAAATATTCTTTTACATGATTTTACCAGCACTGAAGTGGGACAGACAGGTCTGTATTTTCCAGGGTTCCCCTTCTTGACCTTCTTGAAAATCAGGACAATGTTCACCAGCTTCCAATCAGCTGGAACCTCTCTAGATTCCCAAGACTGCTCAAAAGCAATTTAGAGAGGCTTTGCAATTACATAATCTAGTACTTTGAGGATTCTTGGATGAATCCCATCAGGCCCTACAGATTTGTAGGGATCCAGCTGGAGCATGGCTGTGAGAATGATCAAATCCCACCTGACACAAGCTGAGTGTCAGGTGGGATTTGATCATTCTCACAGCCATGGTCCTCCAGCTCAGATCACTGAGACCCCCTTGGTCCATAATCTGTGTTGAAGACAGAGGAAAAGACTGCATTAAACACCTCTGCTTTGTCCATGTTCCTATTTGTGAGGTGCCCATCGTAATCCTGGAACAGGCTGATGTCACTTCTATGCTGCCTTTTGCAATTATATATCTGAAAAACCGATTTTTATTGTCCTCCACATTTTTGTCTTCAACTCCAGTTGAGCTTTGGTCACAATAATTTTTTCCCTACAGTGGCAAGCTGCATCTCTGTATTCTTCCAGGTCACCTGACCTTGCTTCCACTGGGCACACACCTTCCTTTTTTGCCTTAGACCCAAAAGAAGATTCCTGTTCACCCAAGCCAGCCTTTTGCTTGATTTCTGACACTGGGTAATTGCTGCTCCTGTGTCCTTAGGGGGTGATATTTAAAAAGTGACCAGCACTGACAGACCCCAGCACTACTGAAACATTTCCCAGAGGACTTTTCTTACTAGTTCCCTGAGTAGTCTGAAGTCTGCTCTTCTCATGTCCAGAGTTGGGGTTTTCCTGCATTTTTCCTCCTGTCAACAAAGATTTTAAACTCAAACATTTTGTGGTCTCCGTGGCCAAGACGGCGCCAGTCACCACGTCATTCACAGGAGTTGACAAGCAGCAGATCAAGGAGGGCATCTTTCTGAGTCAGCTCCCTGGTCCATAAATGCATAAAGACATAAAGGTTTTTACAATTCTGGACCCCAAAACAGCTTTGGCCAATTCAGTTTTCTTTCTGCAATTAAGATAAAATAATCTGAGTAAACACTATTTAAATCATGAAACTAATGAGAGGTGTTGCCCTTAAAACTGTGGTAAAGCGTTTTAGGGTGTCAACTTTAAAATCCTTTCTGTTTTAATAATTAGAATACATACTCAGTAGAAAGTTAAATTTTTCATTATAATCTGTATCTTGTAGACTTCATTGTTTTTTTAGGTCTTCTAACAAAAATTTTTAAAGCAGAGAAGACATCATTGTGTAAATGGTCCAGAATAAGTATTTTTGCTAGCTAGTATTTTAGAAGTTGTACATGTCTCATATAAAGCTACTTGTTTTTTCTGTAAAGGATGAAATAGAAAGTTGTGGAATATGAAAGCTTCTGTTCATAGTAACCCAGTTTATTAAAGCTAGAAGGTTCTTCAGTGATTCCCTTCTATTTAAACATCATTAGCTGGAGAATCCCAGAAAGAAACCTGTTTAGCCAGAGGTGGTAGACAAGTTGAGATTACTGCTGCCTCTCCAACATGAGTTCCAACCTGCAGGTGGTGACAGTGCTAGGAAAACCTCTGAAGTTGAAGTGGAAAGGTAAAGGTGAAGTGAGGAAAAGTGAAGGCGAAGTGGAAATTCAGTCTAGCCATAATAATGAAGTTGTTCAGATTTCGTATCTTTTGTCTGCTGAGGGTACTGGGTGCCAGAGTAGATGCTTTGCAAGGGGATGTACTGAGGCACACAAGCAGACTTCTGTTGACTTGTAATAATAACAGCCCTTACTGGATTTGAACTATCAGCTTTTTAAATGCTGATTAGAGAAACCCAATGGCTCTCATTGCCATTTGACAGAAAATTTAAACTGTTTTTTTTTTATCCTTTAAATTAGGTTTTTCTTCATTTAGTAACACTGTCTTCTAAATATGAATCATGACTTTCCCTAGATCTCAATATTTATTTTCACACTCGTATTAACTGGACAGTTCAGAATTTTTTTTTTCCCTGTTATGTCCCTTTCTGGCAATGTATTCCATTATTCTGCTTCTCTTCCCTCTAGCAGGTTGTCTACTAAAGAACAGCTCATCATTTGCAATGTATTTCAGCTGGGTTATAAACAGCCTCCACCTAAATACCATTTGCACACATTACTGTGCAAAGAAGACAGACATCTGGAGAAAGAAGACTCTAGGGGAGTTACTGAGCTTACCTTCCTGTGTTTGCTGCACATCTTTTCAATCTCCCTGTGCCCTCAAAAGTTAATCCTACAAGAATCTGGGGTGAAAATACATTTCAGGATTCAGTTAAGAATTTGTCCTATTTAATTTTTGGCAGAAATTTGGATTCTTGAATAATAATTGGAATATTATTTAATATTAATTTAATGTGTATCTTTATTGGGCTTTTTTTGTTTCTTTGTTTATAAAAATAGAAAATCCTGGATGTTACTCTGAAGAGCATCCAGGTCTGTGGCTCAAGTTGGATTTCCTTTTGCTCATTCTCTCCTTGGAGGGCTAAACCTCTTCCTAGAATTTCATCCCCTGAACACATTCTACAGCACGAAGCTGCAATATGTGCTGCATCTTCTCAACAAGAGCACTGACTAAGACTCTTACAGACATTGCTGTTTGTCCCATGCTCTGTAGTATGGGACAAAGTAGCCTACAGAGATGGATGGGAGTGTGAGGAAAATCCTTTATAACCTCCCCAGGCTCTGCAGGAAGACTTCTAAAATCAAATATTGAGTGATGGAGAAAAAAGTTTCTTTTACCACCATTTGTACTGTAATAACTGTATCATTTGATTTCCACCTTTTTTGACCCATGTGCAGAAAGGCTGGAGAATAACTTGAGAAAGGAAATGATAATCTGCAGAATAATTTGGTAAACATTGCATCATTCCCAGTAATGACACTTTCTTGATGGAGACTGCCTGGACTCTGTTTCAGAAGATCAGTGTGATCAAAGACAAATTGTATATACATGTTCTTGCTGTACAGCCAGAGAAAAAACAATTACAACTTTTGCCAATGATACCTTCTTCATGGAACAGGAAGTGTTGATGAAGTATTACTTGAGTATATGTTATACCTGTGCCAACTGTTTTTTCTTTGGAAAATAATGCTTTACTTATGATCTCCTTCTAAGGTCAAACAAGAGATTGTAGCCAAATCATAAATTCTATTTAACTAATTTAGAGTCCTCCCTACAGAAGATGTGATTAAGTGCTGCCTTTTTCATTTTGAAAGCATATTTCTGGTGAGGATAGGTTTCAGGGACAGGAACGCCCTGTTGTCTGTTCCCCCTGTCCCAGTTTGTTGCCACAGTTCTGATTCTGCCCTGTCTCCTGCCTTTGGGTGTTTCCAGATTCAGAGCACAACTGCAGAGCGTTGCTTTGAAACAAGAACAGATGTGTGCAGTGATAGCTAGGAAGCACTAGCTAGTATTCACTTAGCATTTTTCAGGTTTATTCAAAGGCCTGATTTTTCAGCCCTTTCCACCACAGCTCAGAAAGCACATCTGAAACAGCACTGAGTTAATATAAAGCTCTGCAAAAACCAGCTCAAAGACTTGTTTAAAAAGAAAACCTCAACACACCTGGAACTTGAAGTTGACAGCCCCTTTAATTATTACACTTTTGTCAGACATAAGAACACAATGGAAGTCATTCTATTCATGCCTGTTCCTAATAATTAATTTTCTAGAAATGCGCTCATCTCCGACTGGTTTGCCAAGCAGAGCAGAAGCCCTACTACACGAGCAAGCTGTGGTGGTGTGGGATTGCCCTCCTGGGGCTTGGAGAGGTGGGCAATTTCACAGCCTATGGATTCGCCCCCATTACGCTTGTTGCACCACTGGGATGTGTTTCTGTCATAGGTGAGATGATTTGCTATTTCTTGCTCGGGTATATGCTTTAATCAAATGCTTGCTTCTGGCTAGAGAAATAATACCACAGAAACTGCAGCAGGAACACAGAAGGAAAATGTTAATGTCGTGGTTTGAAAATAAATTATTCATATAATTACATGAGCTGACAGTTTGACAAAAACAGTCTGCTTAAATCAAAGACTCTTCTAATATATTTCTTTTTCCATGGTTTTGTCTTTTGTGTCACTCTGTGCACTGCTAGCTCCTGCCCAGTGCTGTGACAGCATTGCCAGCTCTGCAAGCCCACAAAGAAGGGGACTGGCATCCTATGCTGCATGCATAGAGCTGTGCTCTGATCCTGAGTACCTACAACACATTTACTGTGTTACCATCACACCAAGTGGTTTCTGCTGCCTGTTCCCTGCCCATCACCATGATTCATGTTGATATGGGCAAGCTTGCTTGACACTCTGCAGCATATGACAAAAAGGGCCTGGAAATTTCCATAAATGTTTAGTACATTTATGGCATTATTAAACATTTGTTCATTTGTTTCTTTAAGTACAGATTAATTGGACTCTAGCTGAAGTGATATGATCTCACTCTTTACTTCATGTGGGGGTTTTTTGTTATTAAGGTGCTCAGGTATGAGATGTTTGTTTCTTTGACAAAGTAACACACATTTAAAAATATGTCTTTGTGTTGTGCTGGTGTAAAGCAGGGTAGACAGGGCAATATTGTATGGAAGCTGTAAAAACAGGAATCCAGGGTGCAGCTGCGTCCCTTAACCTGGTCACCTCACATCCACAGCTGAAACATCCAGGACCGAAAGATCTCAGCAGTTCTGAATATGCTGGAGCTCATTTACTTGCTGTTGGCAGGTGATAACATTTCATGGTCTCCAGCTACCAGTTGCATGCTTGGAAGTGACATTGCAGTGAGTGATTCTCCAAGGGAAGGTAGAAAAGATGAAATGTCTTCCCAGTGGACTGCCCAGCTATAGTGGAAGGAAGCAGCTAACAATATGTGGGTGCAATTTAGCAGAGAGAGAGGGGGAAGGAAACTGCAAGCAATTTACTGTAACCTTTGATGTTAAACTATTGCAGAATTTCAGATATAAAACCATATTAGTTCATCATAGTAAGAAAGGGTTATCAAAGAAAGGAATGACATATTACCTGAGATGAAAATGGAAATTAATATGACATATCCCAGTGTGATTTTGGTGGCAGTAGTTATATCTGTAAGAACTGCAGGCATTGTCAGACATCTCCGAAATCAAAGAATATTGGCCTATCTCATTTGTTGTCCAAACTAAATAAAATGCAAATATAGAAAGTTAGAAAAAAACAAAAAGCAGAGAGTAGGAAGAATAATCCCAGTATTTTTTGAACTGCTTTTGCATAATGTGAAGAAATGTTGCATTTGATGATTCCTTCATTGTCCACTTCCCTTACTAACAACAAATACCAAGGAACCATTTTCCTAACTGTTATGTCTTACCAAAATTCTCTTCCACTTTCATTTTTTTAAACAGGACCACAATTCTTATTCTGGAAGATCCCAGAAAGCACTTTAATATCTTATATTCCATTCCCATAAATCAGCTGACAGTATTCATTTCATAGCCCAAACAATAGAAATATCTGAAATTTTATTTAGTCTAGAAAACATTCCCTTAAGGAAGAGCAAGTAAAAATCGTGTAGACAGCCAATTACAGCAATAACTTCCCAGTAACACTTCCTACTACAAGATAGATAATTCTTCAGGAATTAAAGCCAGAGAGAGAGCATCTTTTTAATTTTAAAAGAGTTCATCATTTAGGGCAATGACAAACTGCCCAAGTCACATGTGCATCATCTGCTAACAACTGGGCAAAGGGCAGTTTACGTAGCAGGTCTTCCAGTTTAAAAGATCAAGAAATATTTTTCTCAATAAGTTGTGACCTCTTTTAAGTGCTGGAGGGTGGCCTTTGCAGAGTGTAGCTGACATGTTTTTTTTGAGGTATTGTTGAATGTGCATCTTTCATGAATTAATTTTTTTAAATGAACAAATTAAGTACTTGATAACAAACTCCTAATTCATACCTGAACCCTAAGTCCAACCTTCTGAGAAGCATTTTGTTGCCAAATTCAGTGTCAACCTGTCCCATATGGTAAGGGCTGACTGTCACTGACATTGGAAATGCAGCACATATGGTGTACAGAGGAGAACTGTGCCTTGCAGTGTGTCCAGTCATCTAGGGGGTTCTCCGCAGGTCTCTGTGACTCTGGGTTTGCAAAGAAAGTTTCCTTTGTTTGGAAACCAGGGTTTGGAGGAGCATAAGGCAGACTAGAGTTTCTGCCCAGAATGGATTTGGGCTGTACCCATCATATATCTCCAGACTTCTGAGACAGGAAGCATCTTAAAATAGATGGAGCCAACATCTATTATGCTCTGCTACCACATTTAACTACATCCAACTGAATTTTGCACTTAACCCGGTATCAATTAAATAATGAAAAGTTTGTGCCTCTTTCTATTGAGCTGGATTGTTCCAGTGTCTTGTTTTAAAAAGAATACAGCACCAAAGATCATGAATTGGCATGGCACCAAGAGATTTAGTTTTTGGTTTTTTTTAGAATTAAGCTAGAAAAACTATATTTTTCTTCTTACACGGTGGAAGTATTTCTGTGTGTGGTTGCAATGATGCAAGCTCTACATCTGTTCAGGGTTTTAAATAGTTTGAGAAGACAGCAGTTGTTTTCTTCAAGAGGAGAAATTAGTAAATTTTTAATTTAAAAGTGGAGGAGTAATACATGTTTGATGTGATCATTAAGAAACTTTCTATACTTAAAAAGTAAAACTCATGTTTTACACGTAGCTTGAGTAATTTTAGGTTGCAGTGGTTTTTAGCTCATCATCTTGCTTTTGCCTGCAGAAATGACTTGAGGATGGAAAAGGTGAGGAGAGGCCAGTGGCGTTGGAGATCATTTCTTCTGCAGTGATCATCATTCTGTGGGGAGTTGTTTTACACTTGCCCCACTTAGCCTGACATTGTTACAATCCCTTTGCATTTTTATATGCTCCTTGTAAACAGCTGTGAGGGGCTTTAGGCTTTGAAAAGTTATATTCCTGATGTACTTTAGGAAGATTCTCAGATACTCTTGTAGAAATGGATTTCTCCCACTCATTGTAATGTAACATCTTTGTGGCCCAAGATCTTGGAATTCTGAGGACTCTGATACCTAGGAAACATTCACCAAACTATTCTTTAAAATACTTGGTTTGTACTTGTCTAGAAGATGCAACAAAAGGATTTGCAGGCGTTTTCCTTCTCTCTGCAGTGTGTATGTCCTATAATCCAGGTTCCAGAATTAAGCTCACCTTAATGGTCTCTATTTTGAGCAACTTCTCAGACGGGGAAAACTGTTTCATGTTTTGTTCACTGCTTTCCCAGTACTAACTTTTGATCATGTTAGAAATGTTAAAGGTTCAGTGTGCAGGACAGCTGTCAAGACGTATCTGTAATGTCTTTCTTTGTATTCAGTGGAGCATTACTGTCCATCATATAAACTAAGAATAGGTTTTAGAAGCAAATTAGATGTAATGAATTTGCTCCCAGGTGTCATTTGAGCTGCAGCAATTAAATGCATTACATAACTCATCATCTCTCCAGATTTTCCTGGCTCTGGCACAATAGGTTGTATTTGGGGCACAGGCATTGTGATTGGAGCATCTTCAGGTTTTTCAGTACTGGGAGGGTCCTGAATCACTTCAGTTTTGAAGATAGGCTGTGGGTCTGTTGATATAAAGCATACTTTACATCTTGGAATGTGACTGGCAGCAACTGCATCCTCGCAACTTGAGCACTGCTCAACTGATTTAGGGCAAAATCTGGGTGAAGTTAAACTTCTTGATTTGATGGAAGCACACCCTTAAGTTGCATCAAACAGAGTCAATGCTTGGTCTCAGAGTGAAATATTGTTGCACAAACTGAGAAAGGTAGAATAGCCTTTGATTGTACCTAGTTGTTCTCGCTTGGTATTTCCTCCAGACCACCAGCAAAGTGTTCTTCTGGATAGGTGATTTTAAATGCCTTTACCTGAGTGAGTCTGTTAAGCTTAAGAAAATGAACATTTAAAGCAAATATGACATTTCATGGGTTTTGAGGTGGTTTTTTTTTGAAAACTGTTGAAGAAGACAGAAGTAGCACAAGTGGTCTATGCGTTTATGAGGAGAGCGCTCTTTTTACAGTACATAAAGCTCATCTAGGAATTGAAAAGAGGAAAAGAAAGGATATACTAATATTTGAAATTATGAACAATTGTTACAAAATTATATAATGTAAGATTTGACAGTAAAAAGGAGGTAAAAAGATCATATTCATAAATAGCTTGAGTATCAGGAAAACAGCTTAATAGTGAAATAGAGTGAAATAGTTTTGCATAGGGAAAAATAAATCTTGCACACTCACTTGAGTTTTTTTATGGCTGGATTGGACAAAATAGAGAGAATACATACTATGAATGAGTATATATTTTCTATCTTTTACTTTTTCTGTTGTGCATTATCCCTTTCTTAAAGAAACAAACAAAGCTCAATCCTAACTCTGCAGCTTTCATGTCTAGGAAGCAGAGGAGTTATTTTGTGAGCTGGATTCTCACCATTCATTGTCTGCTAGTGGCAGAACCCACACATCACACTGCTCTTTATTTCTATTTTTGCTGGAGAAAAGCTACATATGGAGATAATTGCAAATGATCACTCTTCTAAGAGAATGAGCAGCTGACTGAGCTGTGTGTAACACCATTATAACCCTTCCTCACGTCACTTAATTGCATATAATGAAAAAAACACAATTTTTAAAATAATTTTTTCAATTTACATTGAAATTCACATGCTGCAATGAGTACACATTCATTCAATAATGTGACTATAGGATCATTCAATATAGAATAAATATATTCATTCAGTAATGAATGTAAACCAGCCTGGTTTATGCTGACGCATGAAAATATGAAGATTTTTAGATAACAATTAAGCTCCTGAACAAACTCTTTTCTCCCATTTCCCACCCAACAGTTTTTATTTATCATGATTTTGATGTAGTGTCAAATCATATTTTCCATTTGAGTTTCATGAGCATTAAGAAAGGCTCTGTCATATAGATACAAGCATTTTACAGGACCTATTTAGTTATCAAATTATGGATAGTAATATAAGCATGCAATCAGGGCATGAAACAAACTCAAGGATTACATTAGGATTGTTGGTTCTGTAATGTTTAATCCTTAGCAGATCATATCACAGATTCTCTGCCCTTCTCTTCATCTAGCAGGCTGTCATTGTCACTGGGAATGGAAGTTGGATCTCTGCCTAGTTTTGAAAGTTTTACCCTTATAATTAGTGAAAAAGCTAAAAATTATTCTGATTCAGCCAAAAGTACACAAGTCTTCTCAGATAACCAGGGATGCAGTCTTTGCCTTGATGACTTGAAGGTGGATAATCCAGACCTAGGGTTGTCCATGTGCTGTATTCCTAAAGCCAGTGGCTCAAAACCAGTGAGCCTTCAGAAGAACAATGATAAATTGCTTGTTTTGTTGCTGAGCTACTGCCAGCTTACTCTCTGACATGATTTTTATCTGCATTTTTGTATTGTTGTATTCTATTGCTAACCAATTAAAAAAAAAAACCACAACAAAACAACAAGAAGAAAACTATTCCTCACTCTGAAGCAGATCTCAATCTCTGTAACTATGTTGGGTTTTTTTTAAGAAAGCAAACAAAAAAAACATTAATTTTCAGCACAGCAGTTGCCCAAGTTCCTCAGTCTACTCGCTCACAGACTTAAACACAATATTCAATAATTTATTTCTCACATCAGTATAATGGTGGAGGAGGAGGAAGCACAGTTTCTGTGGAGGGAAAACAGGAGAACTCTGGCATGGGAAAGGAAAACTTGGGCCTGAGTTGTAGAGAATTGAACTTACACTGTGGTGATGGGGTAAAATCAAGGGGAAGAGGGCTAGGGGGAAAGTATGGGGGTATAACATCTACCTCAGTGGTAGAGAGGAGGAGAGGTGGGAAGATGTGAGACACCTCACCTCTGATCTGAGGGAGGGTGGAAAAGGAGAGGACAGTCTGTGGAGTTTCAGCAGGTCTGCATTTAAGAACTGAATTTGGGATACAGTAAGGGCCTATATTCATATATCTGGTAGGCCTAGTTATTAGCCTCTGGATGCCCACACTCTCCTGCTAAGAGTTCATGTGTCCTAGGACAACTCAGGTTAGAAGGAGCCTCAGAAAGTGCCTAATCCAACCTCCTGCTCAAAGCAGGATCGGCTTGGAGGCCATCCAACAGAGAGCAGAGTGTGTGTTGGCCTTTTAGCATATTGTCTTAAACCACCTGTTGGGGAAGAGTTAATGACTTAAGCAACTGAGTGCACCTGAGGTTGTAAGTGGGAGTACAAAGGAGCTAAGGAAGAGGAGCAGAGCAGCTGGGAGAGCTGTGGATTCCTCACTGGGCTCCTGGGGAACACTTTGGTGTCTGTCATTTGTCTCGCCAGCCAGAAAAGGTTGCAAAGTCAGCAGAGGGCAAAACTGGCGAACACCAGCCTGCATTCCCAGGGCTCCTTTTGCACCCCTCCTCCCTGACCCATCTGCAACAAGACAATCAGCTCTTGGTCTCTTTGTTTTAAACTGATTTAAGCCTACCTCATAAATTGAAGAATACGGAAGACTATTCCAAAGTCAAACCTGGGAGCTTAAACTCCCTACAACTAACAAAAGTAAAATTCAAATGTCATGTTCTCTTGGCCATGCTACCATAACTTGCTTAAAATTTAGTCCTGGAGGTAACAGCCAAAGTTTGCAAGGCTTCTGATCCGTCATGTATATCTTCTAGCATCTCATCAAGTCTGTGTAATTGTTCCTTACTTATTCTTTTAGATTTACCCTTTTCTTCCTCACTTGAATGCAACTGGAGCATTGACAGCTTACCCACAGAGAGAGTTGTCTTTTGTGTTCAGAGTATCTCCCGAGTCTCATTCTCCTTACCTTGGTGTTGTAACTCCCCTCCTACTGCAGTTTTTTTTCTCTACTCCCAGATGGTCTAATATGTGTTCTTAAAACCTCTCTTTTTTTAGATTCCTTTACATATTACTCTACATCATAAAGAGTATTAATTATACACAGATTCTGTTAAGCTCATGATCTCTGGTGCAATGCCAACTATCTCTGGAGACAGAGCTTGCTGCATTTGAATGCATTATTAAAGCAGAGTGGCAAGTTTCATTATCTGGCTGCATTCCAGCTTCCTTGTGCCCGCTCACAACAGAGGTTGTGACCCCTGTCAGTAGACACTTGGGCATAACTCATCTTACCCCAAATTGGATGCCAACAGTTGAATTGCATTTACTAGACCTCTGCTGAATGCAGAGAACCCAGACATGGAGTACTCAAAACAAACAAAAAGAACAGCAAACAAAAATCACTGAGGTATCAGTCCTTTAAGCAGCATCTCTTTGCTGTGACAGGGACTGTCTAGGTGAGTGGGTTGTGGTGGGATTTGTGAAAGCTATGAGAGCAGGGAGACAGAGCAGTAATTAATTCCTGCGCTATCTTGGATGCTGCTGCTTCTTTCCTGGTTTTTGTCCCTTCTTTTTTTCTAAACCTAGGTAGCTCTGCTATTACCAGTGTTGCCTGGATACCATCAGGCAAAGTCGTCACTGAAAAACTGAATAAAGAAAACCATATCAGGCAACCTAATTTCAGTGAGGCATTTTCAGTTGAAGATCCTTTTATTGCACTTACTCGTTTGCACAGATCCCCATCACTCTTGCTACAGTTTAATTTTATGACTTCTGCTATATCTGATTTTATACTGACTGGAAAACAGGGGCCTGATGCTGAATTCCAGTTCTCCGTTTACCTCTTGGTATGAACCTCTCTGGATTTTTCTAGAGTACATCTACTAGCTAACCACAAATTAAATTTTCCATGAGAACAATAAAGAGGCAAAGATAGTTGTAAAAATGTTGAAATGTTATTTCAAGAATAAACCATGCTGTAGACAAGCAGAGAGCTTTTGTAGCAGCATCCCATGACTGTTTCAATGTGTCCCTTCACTGTCCCTCCTGAGCAGTCTTTCTTTGAGGATTCTGAATTACTAACATTACTCACAGAGGACTTTACTCATCTCTTTTACAGAGGAGCTATCCAGCCTCTTTTTCTTCTTGTTAGAGGTAGATGTTGTGTGCTGGAATAGAGCCATGTCTCCCAGTCTCATCCATCCTAAGATCAACACCCTTCTTTCCTCTCTAGCACATGTCCACACTAAGCTGCTAACCACAAAACCTGCCCCAACCACTGCTGCTGCTCATTTGCCCACTGCTGCCCATCCTGAAGAGGCAGGACTAGCAGCTGGCAGAGGCCAGATGCAAGAGCTGAACAGGAGGAAGTGTTTCCCAGAAAACAGGAAATAATTCCTAGGACTCATTTCCAATTTTCTCCTTCCTCAGAGCAAGTCCTTCTGAAAGACCATGGACAATGCTCCCGTACAGTTCATGTGTGGGGTTTTCTCCCTGTTTGTCTGCAGATGTCATGACCACTTAGTTCACGCTAAATACTATGGTTTTGCAGTGACTTTCTTTGTCTCAGTTGTACTGCTGTAACTTTGCTTATAAGCCTCTAATACACTGAAGACTAAAGAAGCAGAAATTTATTGCTCTATGACGCGATTTGCCTTGAGCAAGTCCATACAGTGACTTGGTAGCCAAATGGGGAGTGAAACAGTAAGGTTGATCGGTGCCCAGTTTTCCTGACATTTCCACATATGACTGAATCAGAGCAGTTTAAGCAGTGTCCCTGCATGGGGAAATAGAAGGGTATTGTATCTTTTCAACCACGTAAGGGCCTGCTGGATATGTCTGAAATCTTACAGAAAACTGAGTGTTGGTGGGTTGCAGGAATGGACTGCTGGCTGTTTATATCATGGTATGGCGCAGCAACAACACCCATGAGATATATTTAAACCTGTCCCAGGGCAGCTTTTTGCTATAGCACTTGATATTCTAACAAATACATGTATATATATAAAGGTCTTTTTATTTCTGATCTAGGTAGTGCATTTATTTCTGTCTTTTTCCTAAAGAAGACCATGAGGTCTGCTGATATATTGGGTAAGTAAGCATTTGCTAATTTAGACATGTGTGCTGCCATATGCTTAGCAAGCTGTAACTCTCACGCAGCCCCCCACCTTCACACTCCCACTTTCCCAAGCAAGTGCTTCAAGGCAGATACTTTCAAAATTGGGAAAAAGTGATAAAAAGAGAGAGAATCATCAATGCATGAGGAAAAGACTGTATTCCCAAATCCTCTGCTATTACAACCATAACTCATTCCTTATGTGTCCTTATTGCTCAAATTTATTTACATTTTCTGTTTTTGCCTCTGAGGTCATCTTTAATGTTATCTTTATGAGTACAACATGGAATAAATAAAAACATAAGATTTTTTTTTTTTACTGCATAGATATTGCACAAAAATTCAAGCTCAATTTGAAGTGATAACTTCCCTTTGGTTTTAGTTTTATCACTTCAAAAAACAAATAATCATACTGTCAAGTCTTCAGTTGGGAAATGGGGTCTTCACTGTAGAAGCCTGTCAACTTTTTGTCTGTGTCCAAGACTTTTTGCATATCTAAACTGCCCACCTTAAACACAGTAATAGTGAGAGAAAAGCAATTTTAGCATTTGGACTTTACACCAAGCCATCTCAACTGGGACAGTGCACCTGATGCAGGGCACCTGATACTTCTGTGGGTTCTTAACATCTAGGCTTGATTGTCCAAACCGTAGTGAGGACAGCTGTTCTCATGAATGTGTTGGAGAGATCTGTTCAGTATCATTCCAGGAATACTATATGCGATTTATTTAGGTTTGGAATCCAAGTTTGCCAGCTCAGCTGCTAAATTCAAACCCCCCCTTCCCTTCACTGATCATGTTTCCCTTATGGCCTTATACACTGTGTGTTGCTTTAACTAGTGTTCAGCTGATTTATTTTATTTCTGTGAGTTTGACTTTGCAAGATGGATTTAACAATGTTGCTACATTCCATAAGAATGAGCTGTATGATGGGAAATATGGTGATGGTTTTGCAAGCACATAAATATAACACAGTTCTGCTTTTCCAAGGGAACTGTTTGAGATACCAGTGCCAACAAAGCCCTCTGGATGTGCTTTGTTTTGTGTTCCTGAGCCTTGCATTGTGCACCGATTTATAGGTTTACCAAGAATTTCAAAGATTACTTGAAGAAAAATTGATTAGCTAATATCTTCCTTAATCCAATACAGTTTACGATCTTAGGATCATCTCACTTATATCTTGATACTTCAGTGAACATCTGTGCTTGTCACAGGCAGATGTCCACAAGGCAGAACTTGCAGGTTTTTATTAAAAACATAATGGTGCAAGTTCAACCTTGAAAAAGGGCCCTGGCAACCTAGTGGCTGAACAGTCTATTGCAAATCATCCTTTTATAAAACAGTTCATAGATCTGCAAATACAGCAGGGAGCGGCCAGAATGCTGGCCCTGTGACAGCTTCACTTGAGCATTGGACTGGCACATGTGTGTTGCATCTGATGCTTCCAGGGCAGGTTGGTCGCTGGTGCAGATCTCTCTGGCCACACTGATTTTGGGACAGTTATGCTTATTTACACTGGTTAATGATCTAATTGCACGAGTAGGAAACTTGTCCTTTCAGTTTAGGCTAAGTTTGTGTGATGCACTTTGTGCCTGGGAGAAATACAAAGGATTAATTCTCCTTCGTCATACACTTGGGTTTAGAATTGACTGTATTTGAAAATTGCTTTGTTGAGTTGGAACCCTAATTCACATGGCTTTACTGACAACTTTTTTTCACAGTTCCAGAATTCTTTGAGTCTTTAATAAAAATTAAACTAGATAAGACCACAAATGCAAGGCAATCCAATTGCCAAAGTATAGGTCTGTTTAAATGGACTTAAATTTTCTTCTAGAAACTGTTTCTGAATCAGCTGGAGGTCATGATTAGCAAATACTGTATTGCCAAAGTAACGTGTCCTTTTCTTTACAGGAGGAGCACTGACAATAACAGGGATATTCTTGTTGGTGACATTTGCTCCAAGTGTACCTCAAGAGCTCACAGCAAGACAAGTGCAGAATTACTTAGTAAGCTGGCCTTTTTTGGTATATTCAGTGAGTATCTGGTTCACACTACTCCCTTAATCAGAAAAACTGAGGTTACTGGGCTTTTTATGGCATTATGAATTAGTGGTAGAAAAACTGCTCCTGAAGATAAATCGTGTGATTTTCATAGGAGAGAAAGTCCCTTATCATCCTAGTGAATCCAAACCGAAAATATGCACCAACAAAAGATATTTTTTAACTACATGTCAGGGGAAAGTCATAATTGTTCAGGATTAAGAGTGGAAAGATTTTGATATTTGGGGAACTTAGGGGAAAACCTAAATATTGGTACTGTTTAAATTTCCTATATATGTGCCCCTGCCTATACAGACCCTGTCTGCCTATACATCTAAGTTTCAGGGCTTTTCTGGAATGTGATGGAATTGTGCTTTTAAAAATCAGGCTATGTATGTTCTTGGCCCTGCTTTTTGTCTTTCATACCACTTTGTTTTATTCCCATGTCGTTAAGCCTGGCTGAAAGGAGCTTTGTATGGAGCTGAGATGTGAAGGGGTGGCCTACTTCAATGCCACTTTGATTAATCTGAACCTGAGATAGAATTCAAATACAAAAATACCATTTTGATTAAAGTATCTGTATACAAACTTCAAACACCATACATCTTCTTTGATGTGTTTAATTAACATCAGGAACAAGACCAGAGTGAGTAGGATGAGTTTCTGTCCCTCCTTTCCTCTGGAAAGCTGAAAATATTTTCCTCCAGCTGAATGGAAAAGGTGCAATTTAGGAGCTTCAGAAGCAGTTACGTTTTCCCAGTGAAGGGACTCACTCGAGTTAGATTCTTAGTGCCCAGGCCTTTCTTGGTAGGAATCTCAGTTAAAAAGCCACTGAGTAGACAGTTTAAGGATCTTAATCTTTTAGCCAATCTGCAGATTTTACATGCATCTAGCTATCCATGAACTACTGGTTAAACACAAATTACATGGTACCATAAAAAATGTTGATCCTCTCTTTAAATTTTTTGTGCATTTTAAACTCTCAATTTTTTGTGTCCTTTAAAAGATCCTGAAAGATGGTGATACATCTCAGTGGAAAAATTAATATTCATGCTGTATAGCTCACAACATGTACTTTCAATCAGGCAGTAGAGCAAAATTGCCTTTTGAAAGCAATACCCAAGAGTTTTGGGGAACTCTAGGTATTGGGGAACTCTTTAGTGGGGTACCCAGTAAAGGTAGCTTCAGCATCTAAAGGAGCTTCAAAAACTCTATGCAACCAGAGAGTAAGAGGAGGGAGTTCAAAATAGGGATATCAGTGCTCTTTCTTTTCTACTGAATATCACCCTCTACCGTGCAGTTCCACTTAGAGACGATAAAGTAACCTGACACTTTAGGCACTGATTTTAAGTTGTTGATTCACCCATTTGTGTAGAAATGGTGGAGAGAGAAAACTCCCTATCCATACCCGATGACACCAAAAATTTTTGTGTAATTTACCATTCACATTTCATTGAAAACAGCAGGTTCCTAGAAAAGGGCTTTTCTCCTCCTGAGGACTTTTTTGACTTAATTTCAGGAAAAGTTTTCAAGAACACAACTGAATGCATAGGAAGACTGTGCTGTATTCTTAGGAGACATTGTGAGAAGGTCGTAGGTAACCTCTGAACTTTGTTTCTCCTCTAGTCTCTTTTCTCTACCTCAGCCAGCATCTAATTCTACATCTATAGCATAGGTTGTAGGGAAGGATGGAGCAAATACAGAACAGTTCTTGACCCAACCATATATTAAACTTTATGTGTTCCTTCTGTTCCATGGGTTCATCTGTGTTGAGCTTCCTCTGACCAAAGAAAGGGGACGAGTGAAAGACTCCACAAGAGGCTGAGATATCAGCCTGGTTACCCTGGTATGCTGCTGGAAGATGAAGCAAACCCTGCTGTAAACATTCTCTTTGGGCAGGGAACAAGCTCTTCAAAATTGGTTATAAAACACCCAGCATAGGTTGGCTGTTGAGACATAAAAGAAGTGCAGCAGAAGCTGCAGAATTTCCAGTATAAATATACAATGAGGAGACAGTACAGAAGCATAATGCAGTCCAACGATCCTTCTAAAAGTAGCCCCAAAGTGTGGTCTGCAGAGAAATACGAAGCTCCAATGGTACGAAATGTTCTCTGTGGGTGGTAAACCATCCCCCTGTGGCACTCCACTGGTATGTTCTGCAGGAGTAGCCTCTAATTCCCACAAGACAACTTTGAGTCACCTTCTGAGACTCTGCAGTAACATAATTATGCCTGAGCAAGAATGACTCTCCTAGCTTGTTTTTTCTCTTTTGCTTATGTGCACTTTGAGTCTCTACAGAAGACATAAATCATAGATGAAGCTCTTAGGTTTCCCTAAACAGAAGCGTAGTAAGAATTGGGTTGTTAATATTTAATCTCTGCAAAATCAGGTTCAAAACATTTCTGCTTTTCTTTCAAAGAAAAGACCATCCTGTATGCCAGAAAAGCATTTGAGACAGACAGTGTGGTATTTTGTTTTGGTGCCTTTTGGTAATGCTTAGAAACATGGAAAACGTGATTATTAAAACATGTTGATGAGATGTGGGCTGGAGGAGACCTCAGTAGAGATTAGTTGTAATAGCAAAGATGGTTGTTAGCAGGTGAAGTTCCTTCATTTCCTCTAAACAGAGGAAATGTGTGAAGCTGATATAATCTATGTCCTTCCTGTTCCTGGACTTCATATTTATCACAACCACAGCTCTCAGTGATGAGACTAAGGACTGTTTTGGGTAGTTCTTGGAAGACAATTTTAGGCAGCAGCTGGGGCACCCCAGCTGTGTGAGGTCCTGTTAGGAACCATGGACTCTGCTTGCAGTGTAACTTAATTGTCACAGACTCTCCCTTGTGTTCTTTTTAAGATGACCTGTAGGTGGGTCACCAAGTGATAGAGAGCCATGGAAGAATAGTTAGACTGCTAATTAATAGTTAGGCTGAGAACTAATTGTTTAGATTTCCGGCTTAGTATGTAGAACTTGACAGAGCTGAGTAAACTTAAACAGCAGTCCTGAAAAGCAAACATCATTTATCTCCCTGGGTTTGGCCACAGGACTGCCATCTCTGGCCCTACACCAGGGCTGCTCTTGGGGTTTCCCCAGGAGGTAGAGGCAGCCACACACACAGACCTGTGCTCCCCTTCCAGAGCTGCCATCAGGGACGCCTGCGTCCTTTTGATTGTTTTGTTTGGTTGTTTCCTTTCAGACGTGTCTTCTTGGTGGGTTGGTTTGCTTTTAAGCAGGAGGAGATCACAGTGGGGCTTTATTGTAGCTTTAGCAAGAGAAGAGATAATGAAACAATGAGGGCCAACAGAAGGCTGATGGACAGAGCCAGCCAGCTATGATGACCTGGTTCAGTCAAAGCTGGTGCTGCTTGGTACTACCTGCCACTCAGGGGGTTGGACTGAGGTAGAAGAGGGAGTGGAATGACAGAGCTGCTGTGATGGAACAGTTTGAGCCAGTGACTGTCCCTTGGCTTGTTTCTGGATGATTGTTCTTGTATAGTTTGAAATCTCAGTGACAGGACAGGTGATGCTGCGAATGTCTAGAGGATATAAAATAAATCAATGTAGGTGTAGCTGCCTGCAGTAGGGTTGTCTCATGGGTTTCTGCACAATCTGTGGTAACCACACCAAGGCTCTGGGAAGAGTGACTGGTGCTCAGGTTTGCAGTGGTGAGGGAAGCAGAATTCACAATGTTACCTGGTGCCATGGCCCAATCCCAGTCCCACCATCCTGTGCACCAGTCCTGAGCTGGTGTGTCATGGAAGAGGATACCTAGGACATCTGTGGGACTCCTTTCTTAATGTGGGTACCTTTCTGAGGGGAATATTTACTTAGCACAGATTTCTTCTGTTCTGTTACCAATTGTTCCCTATCAGAATAGCAAATGAAGCTACCTGGTGGCTGTTGTAGCTGCAGCCTGATAATGTGGTATTGCCCTCTGGCCCACAAGGATGTGTTGGCAGTGGCATGAAAGTAAAGCTGCCACCTTTAGTTCTCCTCTCAAGTCCCCTCAAAATCCTGTCATAGTTTTCAACAGGGAGGTGAAGATGAACTCACCTCTCTGCAGATCTTGACATTTCTTGTGCCTTGGTTCCTGATTTAGACTTACCCAGTGTTGCACTGCTGAATAAAGCTGGAGAGGCTGGCCAACTTACTGTGAGACTGAGGCAAAAATCTCTTTTCCCCCAACTGCTGACCAAGTTTTCATCTCTGAGTGCAAGCCTGGTGGGGAGGGACATCAGTCTGGATGAAGATGAGACCAGTACTTCACGAGAGATTGCAGAGATTATTCAACTAGGATTAGCCTGGTAATCCAGGGATGGGGGGGTTGTTTGTTTGTTTCAATTAACCCGCAGCCAAATGCTTTATTCTATTCAACACATTTGAAAAACAAAGAAACACCAACCTAACACCCCCTCCCCCTCAACTTTGTTGTTTTGGTTTTTCTAATCTTGTGATAAACATTTGACATTTTTAAAAGAAAGGTGATATAAAGTCCAAATTTGTGTTCTTCATGTTTTGAAATGCAATTGTCTATTGGTTGTCTTCGGGAGCAAGGGATCCACGTGAAGGTAAACAAAAATTGAATTCAAGTGTAATTATGTTCTGTTAATATTTTTAAACCCTACTGAATTGGTGATGTGTGGCAGAGAATTTTAGTAACTGGGCAGAGCTGACAGCTTTCCTGCTGCACTCACTCTCCAAAATGAGAAATGGGCTACTTACATTATATTACCATCACTAATAACTGTTCAGTCACTCTTTGGAAATTTCATCAGCACAACACCCAGGTACTTTTGAGTCTAGTGCTGCCTTATGGTGGCTGTTGATTTAAGAGTGAAGTGGCATTATAAAACATAAAATAGCATGCTGGTGACAAAATCAAATTAACAGGTGTTTCTATTATTTGCTTTGTTGGCAAAAAATAACAATAATGAGATTCACTAATGATGACAATCTCATTTTCTGTCTTACTTCCCTCATTTGGTTACTTTCTGACATGCACAAATGAACTTCTCTACCTTCATGCTGTCTCTAAGGCTACCAGGCTTCTGAGCACCCCTTAGTGCATCACTCCTGCTTTCATAAGTCGTCTGGGCCTCATGGAAGCTTTATGGCTCTTGCACTTGCTGTTTTCTTTAGGCATAGAGGGATATTTGGGCAACCCCTTTGTGTAGGAGGCAAAATACCCATACTTTTGAGATGGCAGGAGTTATTGAGAGAATCTGCAGAGACATATGAACAGGAAGTCAGCAGATTTAATGGTCATTTAGCTATATGGTAGATATACGGTCACATGTCATTGAAGGACCAAAACTGGACTGTGCAGGGTGTAGGTGGAGCTGTGTCAGCATCTCAACATGTCCAATAGTTTGGTCTGCTAGTGTGGCATTGAACTTTTCCAGGTAAGGTCCTGGCAGGTACCTGTGATATGAGAACTACCATATGAAATAAATGCTTTCCTCCTCATGATGTTTGGCAGAAAATCTGGAAAAAAGTTTGAGGGGAGTTTTTAGTAGGAACGGTGAGAAGGGCAAAGAGGATAGCAAAAATAAGCTGACACATCACAAAGAGTGAGTGACATTAGGAATACTATAGCTAAAAGGAGAGATTGCTCTTCCTTTAGCTAAGTGCTTTACTTTTTAGGAATTATAGATGGAATTTCTGTAAGGATTATTACTAGTAAATATTGGTACGTTTTCTGTCACATTAAAAAAATTCTTCTCAACATTACCAGTGACAAAATATAGATAGAAGTACAAAACAAAAAATTGAAGATATAAAAAATGCTCCAAGTTTAACTTTTGCTACAACAGGAAAGATAAATTACAACAGTTGTTTGATAGCTCAGTTAAGTACTCAGTAGTTACTTCTTGGCAGAAGATACTGTATAAAGCCTTTCTTTGCTTTGAACAGATAGAGCAGCAAAAATGAACGTGACATCTCAAAGACTTTGGATGAAGCATAGTTCCACAGCTCTAACTTTCTTTTCTTTTATTTTCAGATTTTAGAAATTATAATATTCTGCATTCTCCTCTATTTTTACAAAAGAAAGGCTGTGAAACACATCGTGGTTTTGTTAATGATGGTAGCTCTACTGGGTAAGAACAGATTATTCACTTTAATGTTCCTGTCTGTTACTTGATAATTCCTTGTCACTCCATCTCTCCAGACAATTTAGATTAAAGGCATTTCAAAGCAGCATGCTGAAGAAGAATCATTGAACCATTCAAACATGATTTTTACTGGGGTCTCTTTTTGAAGAGAAAAGCTGATTAGCAAACATAGTTTCTATGCTTATTGCTGGGACTGTTTCTTTTTTCAGATACCTTCACATTGATATGCTATGTGCAATGGTATTCTGAATCTTGTTCTCAATAACACTTTAGGTTTAGCTTCTGGGAAAGTGGACTATTCAAAACTTTGTTTTGGAGAGCAGGCTGTGAAAATCAGTTCTCTAAATCAGAGCGGCTGAAGACCTTGTGAGCGCTCTGTAAACAAATGCAGTGATATGCTGTGACTGCACAGCAACTTTAATCATCTGTGACTATTTGTATATGCAACATTTCGTATTTTACCACCTTTCCTGAAGAAGAACGACTCAGTGGGCCACTGAACTTCATTTTCTATCATTGTCACCACACTCAATAACCAGGGGAATGCAGGAGATCATTTTATCAGCAGCTTTCAATAAACTTGAATCAGTTTTGAGAAATGTCAGGAGTTCATCT
The DNA here is from genome assembly GCA_027886175.1 of Phylloscopus collybita. NCBI lineage: Eukaryota > Metazoa > Chordata > Aves > Passeriformes > Phylloscopidae > Phylloscopus > Phylloscopus collybita. The sequence goes on from JAJNNQ010000075.1 coordinate 21,677,885, forward strand.
CTAAAGCTCCTATGCTTGCAGGATTATATCAAGAATTTTCACCACCCCGTGTGACAAATTCTCCTGTCCTTGTCTTGTTTCTCTGTGAAACTCTCATGGGACACAAGTCTTTGGTTGAAGTGAAAGGTGCCATTGAAGTCAAAGGTTATTTTTTCTCTGAGTTCAGTGGGTGCAAAGACGTACATTTCTAATGGAGATAACCATGAGGGTTTTGATAAAATAGAATTTCACTAAAGTTTTCCAGGTGCAAAATTTGTATTTAACTGAATGTGAAAAACCCTCACAGACTTATTAACTCCCTTCAGATCCTGAGTGGTTTCTTACTCAGCTGAAAAACTCAGACTTTTAGAACAACTTTTTGGGGACAGTGTGGGTTTCCCAGCCCTATGAACATTAGGATCTGTAGCTCGGCAGAAGCACTGAAGGATTTCCATGCTCCCTGCATGATGCAAAGATGGAAGAGCCCCCAGAGCCTTGGGTCTAACTGCTCTTGGTTAGGAGGAGGGAAGTGTGAGTGTGGCTGTCCCCCAGCTCCTAGCACAGAGCCTTGGAGCTTTGGCAAAATTCGCCTGAGCTGCTCTGCAGATTCCAACACAGCCATGAGGAATCTGAAGCACTGTGCACTCCTGAGCAAAGGTCCAGACTCCTTCTGCATAGCTGGAGGCCTGAAGATTTCCAGATGTGTTCCTACACATCACCGCTGCAGTTCTGGGCAGGCCCACCATGCTGCTGCCCCGAGCAAGCCCTTGGAGACCTGGGCAGCTGGTGTGTACAGCCCAGCTGGCTCTGCCTTGCATCCTGCCAGCCCTGACGCTGCCGCTCGGAAAGGGACACCCGGAGCTACTGAAGGGCAGCAGGGCTGCAAACCTGTGCCCTGGCAGGCCCTAACTGCAGTCTGCTGGTCTGGCCACAATCAACCAAAAATACATTTTCAGCTGGTGGCTGCTGAGGTCTTTGTGAATTTATGCAATCTGAGGAAAAATGGGTCATTATATCTGCTCTGTTAAAAAAAGACACGAACAAATAAATCCTGGCACAAAAAGACAAAAAGACAAGACAAAAAGACACAAACAAATCACGGGACCTTCTGAAATACTGACATTTCCCTTGAGCATGAAACTCAGGACTGCATCTGACTCTGGTTCCTGCAGCTGTCCTGGAGCCTGGCAGTCCCCACAAATCTACACTTAGAACACTCTGGTTGGACTCTGATCTTTCTGCTGAGTGAAGTGGTGGAGGGGCTGCAAAATTGTCCATTACTTTGTTCCCAGCTGTGTGACACAGGAACAGCCCTTGCAAGGCCCTGCCTGCCCAAGGGGTGTGTGCTCATGGAAGGTGATACAGTCCTAGTGGAGTGTTCGTACAGATGTAAATTAAATGTAGAAAGGTTTCTTTACAGAGAGGGCAGCTTTGTGTTTTACTGGATATGCAAGCTACTTTCACCATCAAGAAAATACAGAGGTGATCACAAAATCTGATAGTTTTGCATAGTACAGCTCTGCTAATTCATTTGGTGAGAATCATCTTACCTCATGTATATACTGTTACCATGAGTTTGGGGAAACATTTCAGATTATGGTGGGATTTCAGAGGTTTTTGCCCTAACAGCTGGAAAGTGACATCATTTGTCACACTAGCTTTGAGGGGAGGTCATTCTGACAGAGAAAACAACTCCTAGGTTTGAAACTTGTTTTGGAGTTACTTTAATGGAAAAGATCATTTCACTTCTCGAAGAATATAAACCAACCAACCAACCAACCAAACTCCCTGGTGCTTTCATTTCTCTCTTGCTAAAATTATTAGGTATGGAAACTTCTCTTCCATCAGAAAAAAAAAAAAAAAAAAAAAAAAAAAAAAAAAAAAAAAAAAAAAAAAAAAAAGTAGCAATCTTTACCCTTAGCAGGACAATTCAAAATATTCATTTTTACCTGTAAGTGTTCTTTTAAAATAATAACTTCCCCATCTTAGAGTGCAAATCTCAGTTTCATGTTGATGTCTTGTTGGGGCTTGAGTGTATTTTTGACTTTGTGTCATAGTGTTTGCACCACTGCAGGCCAGTGTTTGACCTCTGCTCAGTTTTACAGCTGTGTTTGTTAAAGCACTTCACATGTTTCCATTACAGAGAAAGAAGTGAAGTGCTGGGTGGAAAGGTTGTCATGAAAACAGTGAATTTCATCGTGATGAACAGGATCATCACAGGATGCAGCTCTTAAACTCCCCCTGAACTTTTGCACTTTCTATAAGAAAAATGCTTGCAATCAAACCCACAGACCTGCATTCATTCTTCTTTCCCCCTCCTTTTCTCCCAACCTTTGGCCTGAACCTTTTGCACAGTGCAGGTCTCCTTGCCAATCTGAATGTTACAGGAGGATGAATCAGACCACTGAAATCCAACACTCCTCAGCTCTGCACAAGAGTGGAACTGGATCTCAGCTGGGGGATGGTGCTCCTGACAATTAACTACCTTTCTTCAAAGGTCATCTCTGCAGCCTGACTCCTGAAATTTTTATGGTTTTTGAATTTGTTACATTTTATTTGCAGTAATCTCAGGCTTCTTTGGTTAGCTTCTGCAAACCAAGAGCTCCAAAAGAAAATCTAAAGTAACGCTTAGCCAAACTCTCAGCCCCTTTTCTAAAAGACTTGTCTTGCAAAACCTCTCTGAACTAGCAACACGTATTAAAACCATTGCCTGCTGTCTGATATTTGTTTGTGGTGATGCAATGATAGTGATTGAATGGATTGACAACACACTACTGAAGTACTCCTTCTGTGGGATAAATCTAGTAAATGGTCACAAGAGCCTGGCCCTTGAAATGAAGTGCAGACCCCTGTGTTGTTTGTCTGTTCTTCATCTATATATAACACATGGGGAGAGTTAGGTGCTTTGGGATGTGATCCCAGAAGTCAACTTCATCCGGCTCCTGTTTCAGGAGAGAAATCCTGAGGGTGACGAGTTATTTGAGGCTGCCAGTGATGCATGCAGGCTGCTATAAAGAGGCATCCTAACTGCTTTGAACAGATAACCAGACCTCTCAGATATCTCCTGAATACTGTAACATGGGCTCCAAATTAGCAGTTGGAGCTAAATAAAGTATGGGTGGAAGATGTGGAGGCTGTTGCACCTTCAACTGGGAGTCCAGTGTGCTAAAAAGACTTAAAGGCAAAACACAAAGCATACATGGAACTAAGGCCACTGAGCTTATGCAGTAGCTTAGCAAGCATTTATAAAATTATACACTTGTTTTAGGTGCCCAAGTCCTTCCTCAGTCTTATTTTTAGTGATGAGACCTGTGGCTCTGACCTGGGTCCTTGTCCTCCCTCACTCTGACTTCTGATGCACAGAAGTCACTGCTAATCTGAGTCCTGCCCTGCTAATCTCTTCCTTTCTCTTTCAGCATCACTGACAGTCATTGCTGTTAAGGCCATGTCCAGCATGATAGTACTTTCTGTGAAGGGGAAAATGCAGCTAACTTACTCCGTATTCTATATCATGAGTGTTTTAATGGCAACTTCTTGTGCCTTCCAAATCAAGTAAGTGAGATTCTACTTGCCTGCTAACCTTCATACATGTTTTTTCTGGCAGTTTTATTTGGTACTGGTAATGATTCCACATATAAGTTGCATTTTAAGGCAACAAATTCTGGCAGAGCCTTCACAGATGCATAAATTGCCTCTAGCTGGTTGTACTGTTTATTTAAACTTTATTTCTTAGTTTATAATTGATTGTTAAGGACACCATCTGCTCTCATTATCACCTTCAACAATGTCTTCCCAAATTTACTTGCCTAGTTTTGGCACCGTTTTTAATACACTAAGTGAAATTTATGCTTATGTAGTCATTTGGGGGTTACTTTTAGAAATCTTTATTGCTGAATAATCAAATGGCCATGTTTATCCTCATTATTCATGTCTGTCCCCCGGCTTTATGGCCCCAGTCAGACTGAAGAAGAGAGCTTATCCCAACTTTCTCCCTGCCTCTGTTAAATCTGCATGTTGCACTTTGCTATTCTCTAGGATTGTACCTTTCAAGTTTCCCCTGCAGGCCTCTGGTCTGTGAAGTGATTGGTTTATGCTGCCTTTGCAGATTGCTGGGGGTGGCAGCATGGTAAAATATGTCTTGCAGCTGAACAGAGTCTGTTCCCTTTCTGCCTGTCCATCTCCTGCTGGTGCTGATAGCAGCCTTCAGTAATCTCATCTAGACTGCTCCAGTGTGAGCCTGAGTAGTTACTTGCATGATTATTTTCCGGCAGAAAAGCCAGCCCAGCTTTTTCATGGCAGAACATACCATTCCCATGTGGAATCAGAAAGTCTATGCATTATTATGCACTGACTCTCCATGGCTGACTCAGGAACTCCCCTGTAATAGATTATAAAGTGATTTACATCCAGCTTGTCTTCACAGGGAGAACAGCTCTGGGCATTTAAAATAGGAAATAAGAGCTTGCTAAATAAGAAGCTGCTGAATTAACCTCTCCATCTTGTAATTTTTTTCTTTCTTTCTTTTGCTGGCCAAAATTAAAGCAGAAGTGATACATACCCATTTCGTTCCCTGGGCTCAGTGTCCCTTTCTCTCTACTCTTTTGGATGAATTTTCTAACAGGGACAGTGCTGTCAGTCTAAATTTTTCATTTTATTTGTTTTCTCTCTTATTTTATTTGACTGTCATTCATTAGCTGAGAACAGCCTGTGCTGCAACAATCTCCTGGATCCAATGCTGGGCCTTGCTATCACTGTTTTAGTCCCTGTGACCGAGTTTGTTGCAAATGGGAGAAAATAATGAGGTGTTTTCAATGACTTCAAAATCCTGACTATCCTGTGGATATGTAGGATTTCTTTATTTTTAAAGCACCATGGAGACTGTTCAACAGTTGCTAAAATAACCACGCAATTATTTTAATGGCTAAAACAGATCCAAGCTTGGATTTTTACTGTGCACATATATTGCACCAGTGAAATGTTCAAGTGTGGTTCCTTTTACAGGCTTGAATATACTCTGCAGACTTCGTTTTTTTCTCTCTGAAATGACCATTCACATAACAGAATATCTACAGGTGCATCCACAATGTCAGCTCGTGATTCATCACTCTGTTGGGTGGATGTTGATAGCTGTGGTCCCTGTACAAGTGGGTTAATTGCTTTGCCTTTTTGCAGATTGTTCAGGCTGCTCCACAGCCAGTGTCTCAGTCCTGCAGGTCTGTGTGCAGTGCGTGCTCCTGTGCTCCTGCACACTCTTGCTCATGATTCTGGTGAGAGTTCATGCTGCCTTTTGGAAGAGCAGGACAGAGAGTTTCCAACCCAAGAAGCACAAGCATGAAGCCACCTTCCTGGACTTTCCACGCAGGACAGAGTGTTTCTGGGGTGTGATTGCATGGATAAACATACAAATAGGTGCTTCAGCCAAGCTGGACTGAGCAGTAGTAGCAATGTGGACTTCAGCAAAGTGAAATAGTTCCTACGAGAACTCACTTGTTCATGTCCGTGATGCCAGTACCCTTACACAACCTGTTTGAATTAGAGCAACTTGTCCCTGGCTGCTTGCAGGCAGCACTGCTTCCAAGAACCAATGCAGGCCATAAGCAATAATACCCTAGCATTCCTCCCTTATCTGTGGCAGACAGAAGTTTTCCAGCAGTGCTTCAAAAATATGTCCATTGAGAGCCTATGGCCAGAAGAATCCATGCCAACCTTCTTGCTTTCACCTATTCATTTGTACTCTGCAGAGTCAAAACCAGAAAGTAAATTCAATATGTGTATGCTGTCCAGGGCTACTTGCCATTGTGGTAAGAAATGGTCACACTTATTGTTAAACTGACAAGAAGTGGCTTAAGCTGACTCAAAGTGCAAGGAACCTCCTGTAGGCATGAGATGCAATAATACTTACCTTGCAGGTTTTTGAATCAAGCAATGCATCTGTATGAAGCAACAGCAGTTGTCCCCATCAATTTTGTGTTCTTCACAACCAGTGCCATCATTTCAGGTTTGTTTCTGACCTTCTTCCTCTACAGAAATATTTTTTAAACATCAGATTTTCAAGAACGGGAACCCTGTGAATAGGAACCCAAACCAGTCATATTTGTCTTCACAGAAAGAAATTTTTCCAAAGTCTTAAGTGTTTAAATTCTGAAAAATAAATAAATTCACAACTTCTGAAACAAAATAAGTGGCAGGGTGTTAGAACTAGATCATCTTTAAGGCCCATCTCAACCCAAATCATTCTGTAATTCTATAAAAATAATCAAATTCTAACCTTTCCAAAATAGATATGTGTGATTTACCGTACCTTGCTGGCTTACTAGAAGTACCTGCATTTATGCTAGCTTCATACTGACATTCAGTAAATGCATTTACCATGTGCACACCCATCTCTCCCTATACGAACTGGTAGAGTAATTTTAACAGCCTGGCAAACTACTCAAATGACAACCAGCTGTGCTTCATAGTAGTTAGCGTATATTCCATTTCAGAAGGTGGAATTCTGGGTTAAGTGGAGGAAATAAAATGACTACAAAAACTTTTTAAGCATTTAACATTTTATTCTGGGTGAGAACTTTGAACTCAGCATTGTTAAAGAGGGACTGCAAATCTTGGAAATGGTGTGCAGCATAAGAACATGAGCTGGGAGGACGACTAAGATGCTGCATCAGCAATGAGCCAAAATGATCGTGTTGTTAGAACATTTATGACTCATTTTAACACACGCTGGGGGCTTTCCTGTCATTGCTGTGCAGGAGTTTCTCATGCAGAGCTGCCATTAATGAGAAGGGGAGTTAGCTTCATGCACAGATTGCCTCAACACCTGTGTTAGAAGAGACCTACACTTTGTGACCAAGGGGAAACTTGTGCCAAAAGGGGGTTGTGTTCCTGTGACCATATGGGGAATTTGGCCTGGTGCCTCCTTAAAAGATCAAGTACCTATTCAGGAATGGCTTAATAGCTTTGAGAGTGGATACACATGCATTTGCACCAGGTTACTTAAACCAGTGTGGGGCTTAGAAGAACAACCTCTGCTGAATCTTGCTGGTGTGCTGGTAGAAGGTGCCTTGTCTCATGATTCCCCCATTCCCAGTTACAGCCTTTGAAGACACAGTCACACTTCAGCTGCACTGGGTCCCACTCTGGCGTTTCTAAGCAGAGCTATGCTCATCAGTGGTTTAAAGCTAATAGACTTGGCTGTTAATAGGGGCAGCTGAGATCCAGATACACATCTGGTTCTGTCACCTCCACTACAGAGGTGCTAATTCCTGGAAGAGGGGTGACCAGAAAGAGCTAGTGATCCCTTCAGCCAGAAAGATTTGGCAAACTTGGCCACTGGAGCCCTTCACTTGGTGTAAACATCAGGGACACAGTTAGTTATTGAAAATCTGTTCCCAATTGGAGTTAAGATGTCCACATGGTCTGCTGGAGTAGCTTAATGAAGTCCATGAAGAAACTCTTAGTTATATTGGTATGTCTCTGCTTGTGAATAAGACCTCGAGTTTGACCTGCACAGAAATTGTTGCTGACAATGCAAAAGATACGTGCATCTGTGCAATTACCAACCCAGCACATGTTTCCAGCCTGATTGACTAAATCTTCTCCAGTCCTATGCAGTATCTTGAGAAAGCCTAGATTATGGAATATAGGACATAAAGTGAACACATCACAATGTGTATTAATGCCTTATTTGGGATTTTTTTGCTCCGTTTAAGCATGACACTTCTCCTGACCCTCCCAGCTGTAATTCATATCACTTGGAAGCCAGTCAAGATCTGCAATTCTTGTTTCTGTCACATTCCAGGGGTCATATTTTATCGGGAATTCCAAAGTGCAGCTTTACTGAATGTGTTCATGTTTCTGTTCGGGTGAGTGTATCAGCCTAAAATCTGCACTAAGGTTTGTACTGAAACAGCATTGCCTTGTGGAATCTCTTCTTTTCTCAGTAAGAAGAAACCCGCCTTGTTATTAAAGTATTATGGAATAGCCATTATAGTAGGATAAAAAAAACATTAAAGGAAAGATTGATGTCTGTGCTTTGGGAGTTTGGAGGCCTGGTTTTGAATCCAAATATGTAAAAATGTGAGACACTTGTGAACTACTAATCTCATGATGGAATGAAAAACCAGCATCATGTGTTCCTCCAGCAGGAAGGAGAAGTCACTGCTCTCCACCAAATATCAAATTATAGGGGGTGCTTTCACAGCTGTGAGACATCTCCTCCTATGTTACCTTCCACTGGTGTGTCTGGCTGGTTTTTTATGCCCCTAGGCATGGGCAATTGTATGAGCTGCTTGCTTACAAGGCAGTACTGTAATAACTCTCCCCCATCTTCCTGTGTCAAGAAGGACACAGTGTGCCTGCAGAAAAGTTCAGAGCATGCTAAATAACTTTTTGAAGAATGGCCTAGGTGTTGTGAGAGCAGAAACCTTTGGCTGGCTGTCAGCACCACAACTTCTGGGAGAGGTGACAATTATAATAATGGGCACAAAATGTTTAAAAGATCTCCTAGAACTGCTGGGGGTGTCTTACCACAGTGCTATCAGATAAATGGGGCTGATAGCTGCAGACATCTTCATCTTCTCCAACTGGGCTGCAGTAGGTGCAAACAGCTGCTATCTTGTCTGCCTGCTGGAAAAGAGACAAAAATGGAGATGAGCAACCATATATTTGGCAGATAGGAATTAGGGGTTGTGTGTCCAACACACAGCAGATAGAAGATGTGTCTAACCGTAGCAGTTTTTCAGTGCTCCTGGCTTACAGCCTGCCCCTGAGACACCATCAAATGGGAAAAACAACAGAGATGTCGATTGCCCGCAGCGCGACTGAGTTGTTAATGAAATTGCACATGCTAGAATGCTAGCTTGGATGCTCTGTGAAGATTTGCTCAGGGATTCAAACGTTGAGGTCTCACACTCACAGGCATCTGATTAGGTATATATTGCTGGAAGTGTAATTTTGGCTGTAGAACCTTTGGAACTGATAATAAAGCTTCAGGAGGCAAAAGCTAGGCTGAAATAAGCCCAAAATAAATTTACAGAGCTGCCAGGAAGAAGTTTTTCTTTATAAACTCAGCAACTTGGGTTTGGAAGTCCTTGAAAAAGAAACATGGAAAGAAATTCTCATCTCAGATGCACTGAACTGCATCTAATGATACTGTGCCACTGTTATTTTGCAGGTGTCTCCTATCTTCCCTTGGTGTGATTATAATTGCAAGAAATAAAAAAGAGGAGCATTTACAAATTCCTTTTATTGACTGTGGACATATTCCTGGTAAGTAGGGCTTTTTTCTGTCTCTGTTTAAATGAGGTATCAGATAATGGGATGACTTAGGAGAATTGAATCACAAATGTGCTCTAGTCATATTTAATAAATATACTGTTCCCTTAATTTCTGTTCCTGTTCCCAACAGATTTTTCAAAGAATTTTTCAGGGTTTTTCCAAGCTATTGTTACAACCAGTCAAATGAAAACAATGATTACTGGAGCAAAGAATGTTTAAATGATGGATTGGTGGGGAATTTGTTTTATTAAAATTCTTCATGGAGTTATTGTTTTTTCCTTCTCTCACCGTATTTCCTTAGGACAAAAATTGACAGGCAAAATACAACCAGATTCTCACAGTTCATGCTATGGCACACTGAATAAGGAAGATGACTCGGTGAAAAGGCAAAGCTGAAAGAAGAAAGCATTTTATGTGCCAGTTAACAGGAGGAACACCACTGGAACAAGGATCAGTAGCACCTTTTTATTGAACATATTCAAGAATACATTGAACTTCTGTATGTTGATGAGTCATAGTATTATTTAATCCTAATTAATTTATCCCATGATTGTACTAAATGTGTTCTAAACATAAAGGAAACCTTAACAAAAACCAAATAACCATTAATGAAATGGAATATTATTCTGGTATCAATGCCCCTTGAGGACATTTTTAGAGCTTTTAATTTAATTGCTTTTAAATGCAATGAGCGCGGAACAGGATAATAAAAATTCCCCTTTGGAACCCCTCATATCTGTGTAAATGTTTAAAGACAAAGGTGAGAAATTCAGATTTTTGTCAGTGATTTCAAAGTATTCTGCTATATATATAATCCCTTTTAAACCTTTTCCTTCCTGTTCAGGAGTCAAAACTGTGAGCATATGTGCAGTAGACAAAAAATAGATGCACAAAAATAATTTTGTTTTGTGTGTAGAAGAACAATCCTGACTATCTCCTACCATCAGACTGCTTCTCTTATCTTCCAAGGAAATCAGTACTTGTGTGAGGAGTGGGAAGACAGTATTTGCCATAAACACAGGCACATGGGCACACACACGGATTTGAGGTGCCCAGCAAGGCAGGACTTGGGTACTATACTTGATATTTTACATCATTCCAGAGGAGTCCTGTGCACTGGGCTGGACTGGGCTGTGCTCTATGATCTCTTGGTATATCTGGTCTGAGTTTTAGCTTCTGTTTTCAGCAAAAGAAGGTTTTAGTGAAGAAAATGCATAGTTCTTCAGAGGAAGTGGGGTACCCAGGGCCCTCTCTTGGTATGTCTTGGAAAAATACTCCTAAAAAGTAGGGCAACTCCTGTTACCACTGGTAATTGTGCATGAGGAAAGGCTGTAAAAAGCAGGACCACAAAGAGTCATGGTAACTGTACAATTTCCCCTTTATTAAATGGTTGTGTCTCCACACTGATTTGAAGAGCCAGCAGTGATGTGAACAATGACAGTACAGGCTTTGTGTTCAGATTTGGGATGTCTTGTTGTCTCTCAGTCCCAGTGTCCCATCAAAAAAGCTTCTTTTAGGCATTCATCATGGATGCACTTATCCCTGTGTGGTGGCATTGGTCCACCTCAGGCAGCATAGAGGGGTTAGTCACATCCTCTGCATAAACAAATGAAAGTGTTCTTGAAAACTGTTCATGCCTTGCTTTAGGATTGAATTGATTTGCAGTAATGGGTAGGGGCAGTAATGCGTAGGGGCCACGGACTGTGTGTATTTTGTTCAAGGTTTTTGGTTTTGTTTTTTTTTTTTCTCAAATAATTGTTTATTTAACTTTAAGATAAGTACAGCCAAAGATCCATAAGACAGTTTCATTTCAAATGCTGCAAAACTCAAATAGAGCCACAGTATTTCATGTGCAGCAATGTCCCAGGAACTATGGCATCTGGGGACTTGTGAAGCTGCTTCTCAATATGGGTCTTTTCCAGCTGACACAGGACAAGACACTGTGTCTGCACCTTACTTATACCAACTGCTTGGCTTGGTCTTCCTTTCCCTTTCTTCCTAACATCTTGAGTTCAAGTTTCTAAAGATTAAAATTTAAAAAAAAGCACATGACTTTTACAGGCTTTCTCCAGGGAGTAAGGACATGCCTGTCTTTCTTTTGCAAGTCAAATTTAAGCTGCTTTCTAAGTCTCAAATAAGAGTATGTGCTAAAGATGGAAATAAGAGGCCTACAGGTTTTCATTCTGTGACCTGGGAAACAAATGGGTGAAAAGATTTTGTATTGTTGCTTTTTTAAATGATTGGCCTTGGGCATCTTTCCGAAATCTGTTTCCATGGCTCAGGAGGGCTGCAGGAGGTAATAAAAGTTACCAGGTGTAGGATTTTCTCTTTAAAGCAAGAAATCAAATGTAAAAATCTGCAGCAAAAGTTATTTTAAATTACTGTATTTCTTCTTGAACAATGGTTTGGTTTTTGTTTGTTTGTTTTTTCATCCTATGGTTTGTTAAAAAATTATAAGGGTTAAAATGTTTTATTTTAACTCTATTGTATTTCAAAATAATTTGTGGACCAAAACACTGGTAGAAATTTTGTGCAATTAAGAGTTGTGATTTGACATGATCTTTGAAGTGTTAATATATTCCAACTAATTAATATATTACAGGATTGGAGAACCTCAGTTATGAGAATTCATTACTACTCTACCAAGAAACTGATGTGACTTGTTTCAAGAATCAGTTTCTAATCAATGTTATTTTCAGATTCTGCTTGCCATACTTAGGTTGCAAACACTGCAGACAAACGCCTGTTAAAAGAAAAGCCTTTGCACTGGATTAAAAAAAAAAAAAAAAAAAAAAAAAACAACACACAAAAACCCACAAAACATCTCTGGAGTCCTTTTCCTTAATAACCAGTTATTTTCTTGCAGTGCTTTTCCTGACATCGAAAATGTGGGCCAGATAATAAGCTGCAAAACTGGTGCCTGCAAACTGAATTTTCCTGAACAGATCCTCCATGGGATCTGCAGAAATCAAATCAGGAGAAGGTGTGGTAGGCAGGCAGTGTCTCACGTGGTCCCTCAGGCTCCAGCCTGGGATTTTTGAGAGAGCAGGACCAGCAGGACTCATTTAGTGCTTGTTCCACTGCTGGTCACGCTGCAGCAAGAGATGAAGTATTAACTGGCCATGGGCCTGGAAATGGGAGCTCTGGAGTAGAGCAAGACTGTTTCATTTTTGCCATAAAATATCAGGATGCATTTACCAACAGCTGGCAAAAAATGAACAAAGTTTGGACTGGTTTTGTCTGTCTGCCCCTGGGATGGGCCTGGTGTTCACCTGGCAGGCTGATTGCCTGCAACTCACTTCATCCCAGCTTTTGGCAGACTCACATTTTGCATGTAAGGGCACTGGTCACCTAAAACCAAAGAAGAGGCCAAACTTTTTAAGGGTTTGAGTTTCTGTGCTTTGAAGCTGTGGCTTCATGCACCTGGCAAGCTGCTTGAATGGATCAGCACTGCCAAAAAGCTCATCCTCTTTTTCCCACCTGTGAGGTCCTGTGGCTTCCTGTGGGCAGTTCAGCTCACCCATCCTGCAAAAAGCATCTGCATCCTTCTCCTTGCTGGGGTGGCTCTCTGAACTGACCCAACCAGACTGACTGGAATGTATGATGGGACTGATGTGGAAAGGAGGGGAGGGAGTGAGACATCTCTTGCTTCGAGAGAACTGCAATAATATTTCTCTCCTTCTGAGGAGATTCTCTATATAGCAAGCATTCTGCTAAGATAACTCTTCTTGTATCACCATGCCCCAAATGCAGCTGAGAGCTTCCTGAAGCTCTTTTAAGTGCCAGACTCACTGGTTTGTGTATACTGAGTGATGAGTGGCCCCAAGAGGGACTGGCAAAGTTGACACCTTGGGGACAGCTTGTGGCAACCAGCAGTGTCCCAAGGTCAGCTAAAAGTCTGGACACGTGGCTCACTTTTATCTGACTATAAATGATTCTAAGGGCTACTTTTTTTATTTTCAGTGACTGTTTGCAATAAGGTGTATAAACAATGATGGAAGAATGGGCTGAAAACTTTTCTATACTCAAACTGTTCTCACCTGTGCAATGCCTCCTTCCACCCCTCTTTATGCAGGATCAATTGTTGCTTGCAGAGAAAAATGCTCCCTTTTATAACACTGGGGTGAAAATGATTAGACTGAGCTGTCTGTCAGTATGCCCTTTTCTGACTGTCCTCTGAGGCCTGACATTTTTCTTGCTCAAATTTGTTTGTTCATTCCTTCTGCAGAAATCAGCTGGACTGTGTTAGCAGCTAGCTGAAAGGAGATAGAAGCTAAGTACCATAATTATTATTGGAGAGCCAAGCTGGAAGATCTACAAACCAAGACCACTTCAGGAGCAAAAGATAGAGAAATGTTTGGTGCTCTCAATTCTCAGGAGTTTGAGAAATCCTGAGTTTGCAATGTTTTTGAGTTTGGGGATAGAGTCAGGGACATCAGTGAATAAGTAGTGATTTCATATAATTTTGTTGTGGTTTTAGTTTGGGTTTTGTTTTTTTATTTATTTCCCACCAATTTGTGAGTGAAGGATGACTGTTCTCTGCCTGGAGAGGAAATATGACTTTCCCTTGGCAGATGGGAGACATTTCAACCTTTTGAAGCTGGGAAATTTGTAGAGGCACCTCCCAAGCACCTGGCTGATGTAACTCTTTAGTTATAACATAAAAGGAGGCAGCACTGGCAAATGCATCTCTACATATTAGACACTCCTGACCATGTAGGAAGGATACTTATCCTCCTGCCATGTGTTAAATCTGTTCAAAGCACATGTAGCCAGTCTGGCCCCTGAGGCTGCAACTAAACATATTTTTGAGACATGCTAAATGGGATGCCTTGAGCATCATATCAATGCCTCTTGGTCATGTACTGTCTTTCATGCAGATCTCCTGCTGGGTCTTCGCTACAGGGAAATTAGATTGTGAGATACCTATACAACGCAGGATTGCTCTGATAAGAAGATAAAATACTGCCAGAATACTCCCATGACCTGAGAAGTGTTTACAGAGAATGCCCAGCAAGGAAGTTGTGTAAACCTGCAGTCTTGGATTGCATTCCCTTTACTTTCTGATTACCACTGGAGTAAGCATGGAAAATTTTGGTATCCACAGAAGCAGAATTATTAGCACCTCAAGAATCTCCAGGCCTAAGTAAAGGATTAGGTGGCTGCAGAGTAGGTTTTTTATTTAGTCTAAATCCCAGTTTTGCAGTTAGGCCCCTAAAGCTTGTCTAAGACTTTCAAAGTGCATTTCATAGTACAAATCTCTATCTGTATTTTGGTTGCTAATGGCATCAGTCCCAGGGGAATCTGTGTCAGTTCACAAGGTAGCAATGAGAGGGACAGCAGACTCAGAAATGCGTCGTGGTGGCAGGGAAGTTTTGCAGGACACAGAGACATTATTCCTGGGGACCTGTGGTCTCCTGAGCTCCTTTTTGACAAGTGTCAACAAGGCACTTGTTGACAGCTTTCAAACTACAGCTACTGTAAAGAAATGATTAAACAGGTGCTGCTAAGACTGACTGCTTTACATGAAGTCAATATATCACTCTGGTATATGGCACTAATACCTTAAAAATGAAAAGTGGCCTGTGGCCATTGATGAAGGAGCCAATTTCTGTACTTTCCTAAATCACTTTGGGAAAAATAGAAATGATTGATTTAAGCCTCCAGCACAAACATGCACTTGCCAGCTCTCCAGTTGAAGATTTCCACTCTTGGAATAGGCATTGCCTTGCCTAGATGAAATCTTTGGAGTCTGCTGCCAGGTCTTTTGCCAGACTCATTAAACTGCTTGAAATAACAGCACTGTCATTTGTCTTCCATTTGATAGCTTGTGGGCATAAATCCAGAGCAGCATGAGCACAAGATCAGGAGTTTTCTCTCCATTTGAAAAAAAATTTAAAAGTTTTTCTTGAGTTTCAATAGCATGTGTACCAGGTGCAGAGCTTTATGCTGTCTAACGCTCCCCAATGCCCTCAGCCAAGAGTAGGAGAGAATTCTTGCATGGCACAGAGGCTGCCAATTAAGCAGCTCTTACCTGTCACTGAAGGTCATGGCTGGTAACACATTGTACAGCAATAGAATGCAACAACAAACTACAGGACCTTGTATTGATTTTTCAAGAACTGCTGTTCTGTGCTTTACAATGCAAAAGAGCTGAGGAATATAATTTACTATGACTAAGCATCACAGTTACCCATGTGTTTATTTTTCCTGACAATATTGAACAGTTAGCTAACAACATGTCCCGACAATACTGACTGGATTCTGGGTGCGTGGATGTGTTGCAGGACTTGATTCAGCACTGTGAATAATGAAGGTTGTTGATTTAAGAAGGCAACTTTATGTCATCTGGCCTGGGCTCCTTTACAGTTCAAGTCAGGCAACCTTTTCCAAGCACTTGTGTGAATCCTTTGACCCATCTACAGAAGAAGACAGCCCATCCTCTCCTACTAGTCAAAGTAGAGGAACCACCAGTGCCATTAGAAATTTTTACTAGCAATGAGTCATTGTTTGCTTTTAAACTCTGCCTTATGTCTGTTTTAACTTGTTTAGCTTGCAGCTATTTGCCTTTTGCCAGTGGTTTAAAGCACTTGGTAAGTCCCTCTAGCAAAATATGGTATGATGGATTTTTCACTAAGCTAGACACAAACCTTTTAAGTCTCTCACTATCACCACAGATATTTCTGTCAGACCAGATTGTTTTCTGTGGTTGTTTTCCGCTTTCTCTCCTTTTTTCCAGTGTCTGCATTTGGCCAAACACAAAGTAAAAATCAGATTGTAGCAGCTCTGAAGACGTAGCACAGACCAGGATGAGACGCAGTGTGCCGTGGTTGGATGCCTGGTTTCCCCACTTCCCACAGCTGCAGCCCTGCCACCTCTCCAGGGAGGTGCCTGTGCTTTGTTTTGACACTGCAATTTATTGCCGGCTGTTTTGCATGCCCAGAGATGCAGCAGCCTCAGTTATTTTCAGTGATCTGATTTCTGACTCATGACTGAATTTGGTGGTGGTCCAAAGAGTAGATGCCCCTGCCCAGAGGTCTCCAGGAAGACCAGCACATCAGGAGACTTTGAAAGCCTCTGGCCCAGGGTCTGACACAGCTGTGGTGGTACCTGGCAGTGGTAACAAGCAACATCACAGAGCTGCCCTTTCTTCAGCACCTGAGAGATTTGAGAGCTCAGCCCAGATTTGGGAGGAGGGTGACTAATTCAGTGACTGTTTGAGGTGTGGTAAGTAAATAGGCTCTGGGAGGAGTGCCTGGATGTGGGAAGACCCTGCCCAGGTCAGTTGATCTCTTCTCAAGGATGGCAATGGTGCACCAGAGAGAAAAGATGCTGGTATTTGACAGATGCTATCATATGACAGAAAGGTTTCTGCTCTCTCTGTCCCTCACTGCTCACAGCCTCACAGTGAGCCTGTGTTCTGAAAGCAGCACTTTGGGCATCTCCCCTCCAAAAGGATGAAAGAATCTGGCAATGCTGACTGGGACATCCAAACCCCAAGGAGTAGCAGGATGTGCTCACCAGCCCTGACATCTTTGGATCACCATTTAGGTGATCAGCCATTTATTTATTCAGGCTGTGGATCTCCCCACCCTCGGGTTCCCAAGGCACCTCACGGGGTCCAGCTCCTGGGTGGACCCTGTGCTTCAGGTCCTGCCTCTCTCTGAACAAGGAATGAGTGTCTCCCAGCCCTTTTGGGGATATAGGATTTGAAATACATTTGCAGTGGAGGGAATATTGTGGTGCTTTTACAGCCCAAGGTGCTATGTTAAGCCACAGAACAGACACAGATATTTTGCTGGCAGCTTTACACAGTGAATAGTTTGAATCCAGTGCTCTGAGGTGTTTGGGCTGTTTTTTCTTGGTAATTTCAAATGAACAGATCCCTAATGTCACCTCAATTAGCCTGAGATAATTTGTGGTAGAGTTTTTAATTTTAAAAAAAGTTTCTTTTAATAGTAAAGTCTTTGCAAGTAAAAGGCCCTGTCAGAGCACTTTAAAAGTGATTACAGTGACTCACATTTTTAATGGCTTTTTTTTTAATCTCAAAAATGGCTTTTTTCCAAATAAAATCCTACAAGGCCTCATATAACAAACAAGGGTTACTGCTCTTTTCCACACATAACATGAAAAATATCCTTGAGCGGAGCGAACTGCAGCCCATCTGCTGTAGCTCCCTGGCCATTACGCATGGCTCTGGGTAAAGCAAACCACCTGCTTCCTGCACGAGGTCCCACAGCCTCCCCCGTGCTTCTCCGAGGAGGAAACTCATCCAAACTGCTGATGGGGGATGACAACCTTGGCATTCCCTTTCGCTGCATTTGTTCTTATGCCATTTGTTGTTCACTCAAGTGCTCCGTGGACTTTCGTCTTCTTTTCCATCCCAAGTAGAAAAAGGCAGGCTTTGCCAGGGATAAATAAACTCTTATTTTCCTGTCTATTGCGCTCCCTTAATCTCCAGCTGTAGTCAGCAACGTCTTCATTTGGGAACCCAAAAGGGCACCCATGAAAGGGCAGGGAAAAGAGAGAACCCTTGGGGTAATTTTGTCAAGGAGCAATCTGAACATCAGCCTCCTCCCTGGTTCAGGGTCTGATGCTGCACATGCTTAACTGAGCTGAGCCTTTCATGTTCCCCACTTATGTCAAACAAGTACTCACTTTAATTCCAGAAGCATCCCTGATGTGTACTTCCCAGACACATTTCCTAAACACTTACATTACATTAAAACTGTAATTTTGCAAAGAATGTGCAGAGTAAAAAATGGCATTTCCCCCAAGCTGCTTGCCATCATGCTGCATGCAGAGCTCTGCCAGCACCATTAGACTGCACATGCTGAGCAGTCCATGAAGGGAAACCTCTGCTCGTCTCCATCACTGCTCAAAGCAGATGAGGTATGAATCACCCATCCACCAGCTATATCGGGAGGGTGCCCTGGGCCCAAGAGGTGGATATGGCTTCAAAGGATGCAGCACTTTACAAAACAAATGGCTTTCTATGGCCTAAGTGAGGTCAGGGTACACACTGCTCCAGGTACCTCTCAGTGGTCAAAACATTAATGTGAAGTTTAAAAGTACAAGTTGAAATCCTTGCCCAGTCTGAATTGGAGACTATTAGCAGTGTCTTCAGGAACTGGAAGAACCAGACTACTGGGAAAAAGGACTTCTGCTCAGCCTTGACTCTGCTGCAGCAGTCTGGAGGGTGCTGTGGCAGCACTTCATATTGCCATCAGGACAAGATGCTTATTTCCTTCTGTGCTAAAAAGAAATTAAATGCTTTTGTTTTGCTAAGAAATAAACTACATTTTTCACTGAAGTTAAACCATAACCAGTGTTAAACCATAACCAGTGTTAAATTCACTGACTATAAACAACCATCAATGGCACTCTGAGGTAAAGTCCTCATATGAAAAATTTCCTCTCAGATAGGAAAAATTTGGCACTTTTATGATCAACTCAAAATGTGACCTTACAGCAGAGAACAAAGCAGTGCTGCCAGCTGTGCCCAAGACCAGGACATTTTTCTTCTTGAAGTCTGTGTTATTGTTACAATGTTGCAAGTTTAATGACGAGGCCATAAATCCAAAGGTGGTAAAAGGAAAGGCCAATCGCTTATTTGTTATAAAAGCGCTACAGGAACAGGAGGCTGGACTAGTCCCAGCCCCTCATGGCGAGTCAGAGAAACTAAAAACGTGCGCACGGGCCACCCCTCAGAACAGTTCCGTTCCTGAGAGCGAAGCGCCCCACTGAGCGTGGTCAGTCCCTTTTAAAGTCTCAGTCCCCTCAGGGATTGGTCCGTTTTGGATCCTTTCCCTGATTGGTGTATTCTTCGGGCTCTCATTGGCTCTTAGCGGGGTGCTCTCTACACCAATCATTTTGATTGGGTGGCCGTGTCCTCCAATGAAGGCTCTGGGTGGTGGTCTCAGCTTTGAGTTGTTTGGGGAAGGGTGGAAGATCCCCCTGTTCTTTGGTGTTGTCCCTTTTAACTGTATTCTGGGAGGCAGCCGCACAAAACTCTTACAAACATTCGTAACTAAACACTGCAACAATATCTAACAACTACTCGAACAACATTACAAGAGTAAGTATTTACAGTAACAAACAGAAATCGAAACACACACAGCTAGTATACAGGCACAACCATTGAAAAGTTTCAACTTTGTTTTTGTATCTATAACATTATTGGAGAGAAAAATGTTTGTGGGTAGGCGTGGTTAACTGCATACTTACATGCCACTGATAAATATTTCATTTTACTGACTCTATCATATGTTTGTTAGAGTGCCACGTTTCATGCTACATTTCATGCCACTCAGTGCTTAGAGTGCACCTTTTTATTATTTCTTTCTTAAAACTGAAGTTGTGCAACACACAGTAAATATCATTAAAACTCAGTAAAATTAGTTATTTATGCTGCATTAGTTTTCTAAGGCAAAATAATATCACATCTTTAAACATGTCATTAGCTATTGGCCAAAACAAAATCATACCTTAAAAATGTATCATGTTTATCTGGCCAAAGCTCAAGGCTATGTTAATTCATGTTGTTATGCTAAATGGTGGCTTTAAACACACCAAGCCACTGGCAGAGTGTGCTGGGCTGCATGAAACAGGGTGAGATGTACAACATGCACTTCACCAAAGCACTGGTTAAGGTTATCTCAGCATCAAACTACAAGAATAGAGTCCAAAAAAATTACAGGAACTGTCCTAACTCTGTTTCAGCAAATGTTGGTACTCACAGACTGCAGAAGCCACAGCAGATGCCAGAGTCCCTGTGCTTTACTTCAGCAGTTTAACAGCTAATGACCAAACTGCTGGGGTCAGCTGAGGGGTTACTGGGAAGCATTCAGACTCTTGCCTTGAGCCTGCAGTTACAAAATATTGTGTCCCAGTACAGTACTCTTGAATTCCTGGCTGCTTGTGGGGAGGGCAATCTTCTGGTTCCCTTTTCCAAAAAATTGAAATCAGATTAAGTATAGCTTTAAAATCTGATCTCCTCCTTTCTGGAGCAACTACTCCTGTTGAGTCTTCCCCATGCCCTTCACAGCCTTTCACAGCAGGGTGTGTTGGGTAGTGGGAACCAAAAATGTGTATTCTATTTCATCTGCTGAAAGTAGCTGGGGAGATGTTTTTGTTTATCTCTTATTCTGTCTGGGGGGAGGGAGATGGATGCCTTCTGATAATGGGCCAACTGTTAAAACCAGGTGGGGTAGTGTTTCTTATCTCTTTCACCACCTGTCCTCCCTCCAGGGGGATATTTTCTGCTAATGGGACATTAAGGCTCACTAAGGGCATGACATATTCCATTGTGAGATGCTCCACTCAATGGGAGGAGCCAACCATTCCTACCTAGATAAAAACTGAGATGCAGGAGCACAAGATATCTGGATTCCTGGAGGAAGACTGGACCCTTCTCTCTCAGGATCATCTCTGCTCCAGCTGCCACTCCAGGAGGACTTCCGGACTGCTTCAAACACCCTGACCAACAGGCTGTATTATTCCATTTATTTTACCTTTTTTCTCTCTTCTTCTATTAAATTGTATCTCTGACTGGGAGTCTCACTGGTTTTGCTTTCAAACCAGCACACAGGGCTTTGGGGTATTTCTGTATCCCTGGTGATGAAAGAGGCACCAGAGCTGTCAGCAGTCAGGGCAGGACCCAGTTTGTGTCCTCTGCACACACTTGTGTTTGACATCCTCTGCTTTCAGTGTTGCCCTGAATCCCTCTGGGTCAGCCTCATATGCAGTGTTTTTCAGTGCTCAGAGGCATCTGGGTAGGGCCCATGGGTGTGTCTGCAGTACAAATAATTCACTTAGATACAAGGCAGCTGTAGAAGCCAGCAGATAAGGGGCTAATCTGTGTGTCTCAAACACTGATAGCCAGATAGTTATGGAGCCGACCAGGGACTGTTGGTAATAACCATGCCTGTGAGAAAGAAGAGGATGTGTCTGGACAAGGGTGGCATACAGAGGGCAGCACTCTTCTGGGACAAATGTTCTGGCTCTTGGAAAGCACAGTAGAGTGCAAGCACGGTAATGAGGTTGAGAAGTGGGCACAGACTGTCAGCCAAAGGTTGATCCAGAAGAAGTGGATCAATACCAGGTATGCCCCCAAAGCACTGTGGCTCATTTCCAGAAAGGTCAGAAAGAACAGACTGCTAACAGTAACTAATTTGCATAAAATGCAATAAATTTAGGTTGAGGGCAAGAAAAAATTGACTATACAAAGGCACCCCCAGGACCCTGGACAACAACCCATCAGCTGGACCAACTCTGGAGCCAGGACTGGTGATCCTTCCTTCCTTCCTTCCTTCCTTCCTTCCTTCCTTCCTTCCTTCACATAGTCTCTGGTGAAATGCAAGTCTTTTTTCTTTCCTCACAGCTCCACTATAAAGAGAAGAGGTGGCTGTTGCTATGGACAGAAGTTCACATAACAGCTTTGTGGCTGCAGAAAG
Organism: Phylloscopus collybita; assembly: GCA_027886175.1. NCBI lineage: Eukaryota > Metazoa > Chordata > Aves > Passeriformes > Phylloscopidae > Phylloscopus > Phylloscopus collybita. The sequence goes on from JAJNNQ010000075.1 coordinate 21,699,595, forward strand.
CCAAGACTGAATCTAACAGCTCCATCAGCCTGTGCAGCATAGGCCAGGGAGTAACCCCTTCCTTCCTTCCTTCCTTCCTTCCTTCCTTCCTTCCTTCCTTCCTTCCTTCCTTCCTTCCTTCCTTCCTTCCTTCCTTCCTTCCTTCCTTCCTTCCTTCCTTCCTTCCTTCCTTCCTTCCTTCCTTCCTTCCTTCCTTCCTCTCTCTTTCTCTCTCTTTTCTTTCCTCTCCTTCACTTTAATCTCTTTCTCTCCCTCTTCTCTTTCACCCTCCCCCTTATTCAAAACCCACCACAGTGTGCTCATACTAGACTAGCTGGGAGCAGCACAGCTATTTCCATGCCAGGTATATCATTTACTAATAAAACTTTGTAAGTTTTTGTGGATCCTCTGACTTTTGTTGTTTCATTTCAAACATAGGCATCTAGGAATCTTGAGTACTGCCTTTCCCTTAAAGTGCCACAGCAGCATGAACAGAAGAATAAATTAGCTTATATATGCCATAAAATGTGTCTGGAATTACAAAGTTTCTAGCAAGTTCTGGCAGAAAGGAGCAATGGAAGAAGGCTCCAACAAGCTTTACAGTAGAAACACCAGGAGCAAGACACCTAAGTATTAGGATGGAGCCTGCAAAATGGAGGATATGTTTTGTGCAACAGCACAGGAGCCCCTGATGAGGGGTTACTCCCTGGCCTATGCTGCACAGGCTGATGGAGCTGTTAGATTCAGTCTTGGCTTTCTGCAGCCACAAAGCTGTTATGTGAACTTCTGTCCATAGCAACAGCCACCTCTTCTCTTTATAGTGGAGCTGTGAGGAAAGAAAAAAGACTTGCATTTCACCAGAGACTATGTGATAGCTGAGATATTGCAGGGGTGATATTTATATTGGAAAGGCCAACCTGGCCTCCAGGAACAGTATTAGTAAGGGCTTCAGCAACGTCTGAGGTGGTTTCCAAAAAAAGACAAAAAAGAGTGCAATAAACTAATATTAACCTGCTGGATTTATTAGTAGTACTGTTGCATCTAGTATGCTTCATTCATGAGTATTAAGCACCCGGTGGAAGCCTGATACAACAATCTGTCATTGACTCTAAAGTGTACCAACACCACATTAGGCAGGTATTTTGTGTCTTCACAAATAAATGAAATAATGGACAGACTTCTCCAAAGCAGTGCTTCTCCATGCTCCTTAACCCAAAGTTCCACTAACCTTTTTGAGGATTAAGCTGCAGACTGCTTGAGAAGTCTTAAATACAGCAGTTTTAATGAATAACCAACTGAAGATTAGGCTGCCCTTTCAAAGTTGTGACAGCATGTGTGAGAGAGTTTGGGCAGTTTTGGGATGGGGGAGCTAGTGGGAAGAGTTGCTCTGTTTTAGAGTTATCTCAGAAATCATTCTTTGAAGTCTTGCAGAAAGGAGTGGTCCCCTTTCTGGGAAACAGAAATACAGGTGGAGAAGTGCTCTCCCAGGGCAGTGACACAGTAACATCTTAGAGCAGAACTGTATTTTTCCCTAAAGCTGCCAGGCTGGTCAAGGATTGCTTGGACAGCAGGACGTGGTTAGACCTCTCCATTGCAAATAGCACTCTAATTGTTGTCATAGGAAATGAAATGTTTAAACTCAGTGCAAATACAACCATGCTGGTCTGCTGTAAGCATTTGTGGAAAGTCAAAGATCAAGTATCTCCTGGGTATTCCCATGGAGTAGAATATAAAATCAGAGCTGATACAGTCAATACTTTATACTTTCTGACTGATGTCAGTGATGATCAAAGCACTCAGGAGCTGAGAGGAGGTGTAGATTTTAAGGGCAGCTGCATCAGTAGTCACAAATCTAAGCCCATCCCAAGGAAAAAAGTTGAGGGGATCTAGATTATTAGGACAGTAAATTTACAGATCCCTGAAAAGAGCCAGATTTCTGATGGGTTTCTTTAATTTTCTAGATTGAGGAGTAGTCTTTTAAGAGTCTGGCAACATTTTCTTAGTGCAGAAGAGGTGCTTTAGAAATGAGACATATAAGGATGTTCTGACTAAAATCAGAACTCTCTTCTCCATCAACTTTCCTTTGAAATAGCAATAAAATGTAAATATTGAAGTATCCTCTACTTACAACAGTCCTGCTTTTTTGTCCTTTTTGAGGAGCACTTAAGAAAGACATGTCTTTTTCTTTCATCTGCGGGAAAGCAATAAAATTAGAGTAATCTGAAAAATACTGGCATTAGGTCAAAAAATTATTCCGCAGAAATATATCAGAGAAAAAAAGAAAATTAAGTATTTGTTACGTCTAAGATAACTGAATTCCTCTAAATGAGTAGCACATTTATTGTAAATGTCAGAATTTTCAAAGGTAATGTCTTAAAAAGTCAACAATCAACACGCACATGGTTCAGAGTTTGAACAGAAAAAGACAGTAATAAAACGTGGAGTTTGAATGATCACTGCTCTTCTCTCTGCCCACTGCTTTCTTTCTTTAAATAAGAGTACATGTGTGTGTGTGTGTGTGTGTGTGTGTGTGTGTGTGTGTGTGTAAAACAACTTAAATCTATCAAAGAGCAGGACTTATATGTCCATGCATTTACCATGCTTTGCTGGCTCCAAAATATCTAATTCTGAAAAACAAACTCTTGTTTCTCCCCTACAGGAAGAACTTTCTTTTTCTTGCCTAAATGATCATTTAAAACATTTTAGGATTAAAACATAACTAAACTTAAATATTTTCATTTGGAGTAAGCATTGTCCAGCAAGTTTGGGTGGTCAGCTTTGATAATTTGGCTTCTATGAAGCCATTAGTAAAGAAGAAAAAAAGTGTTGTTGTAAGTGATTTCAGTTTTTTCAAAGATTGCTTTCTTGATAATGTTATACAATAAATCCCTAAAAGCTGGTTTATAGGCCAGCTCCACAAGACAAACAGTGAACAAATTGGCCTGGGCAAGGAAAGCTTTCCTAAGATAATTAAAAACAACTTGTGCCGGCACTGTGAGAAAGAAGACAGCTTTCAAAATGTTTATCTTCAAGCTAAAATACAAGTCCCAAGTCTGAGTTTGAAAAGCAAATGGGAAATTGTTGTCTTTGGTGAGGAGCTGATGCGCAGTGGGGGTAGGGAGGCCAGGCTGTGAGCATCACCAGGTGGGAATGGGGCCAGCAGGTCGGCTGGGACGGCCCCGGGTGGAGCTGGGCAGGGACCTCCTTCCTCTGACACATCCCCCTGGTCTCGGAGGCACATCCTGTGCCAGCTATGTCACAGTCTCTGCTTACACCCACACCAAACACCTTTAGCCTCTCAGTTTGTTTCTCCCTTTTGATCCCGCCATCCATTAGCACCTATGGATGATCATGCTGTACAACTCCTTTGCCTCTCCTGCATTTTCTGTGCAGGATATCCTTGGGTTATCCAAAATACCCTTTTCTTTGTCAACATGTCCTTCTCCTAGTGCTTCACTTTGTGTTGGCTTCATGCAACTTATTTCGGCAATGGTTTACATTCAAACCTAGGATGAGAACAGAGGCTGACATGGTGAAAAAGGCTTTAGTTGAAACCTCACTTTCAGTCCCTAACCTGAAGAAACCGCCACCTCCTGATTCCAGATTTCCCAGCATTTCAGTTGCCTGCAACACTGTGTTTTTGTGTATTTTGAAACATTTCATTCACAAGAAGAAAGGAAGCAAAGTTCAGCCATTACTGCATGAGCAAGAAGTGGAGAAAAAACCCCTCTCCTCATTAAAAAAAATACTCAGACCTTTCCCCGCCTTCCCCTACAGTCCAAGCAGGACTTCAAGCAGAAGGCAGTTTCAGGCAGTGGCATTTGCTATGGAAGTATGTTCATGGAATGCAACACAGGGCCAGGTCCTGGAGGAAACTTTTCTTGTTAATTGGATAGTTACAGGAATTTGGATATCACCTAAGGAGCCTGTGAGACTGGGTGTTACTGTCTCAGTTACGCATTAAACCTGCACCTGGTACATTTCTGTGCAGCAAACACCACATGCAGAACCATCCTCTCATGAAATAAACAGGCTGAGGAAGCCGAGGGTCTGGAGAGGAGGACAAAGCCCATGCCCGGGGAGAGCTCTTGCTATGGCAAAACCATTAGTAGAGGTCTCTTCTGTAAGCCTCAGCCCTGCATGTTCAGCTGTTTGCTGGCTGCAAACGAGAGTTTGAACAAAGCTTGTGGGCTCTCTCCTGCTCACTGTGTGAGTTCTTCTGCTGTGCCACCTGCAGGGGCTGTTGGGCTACAGAAAATGCACCTTGCTCCAAAAATGCAAACATCTAACTTGGGAGTGCGGCCACAGTGGATTTGGTTCTGCAGATTGATTTCTGTAAGAACTAGGGAGGAATAGAGCCCAATAACCCACACAAGGGTACAGTAAATATTGGCCATCTCTTCAGAGTCCTTCACAGAAGGGTGACATCTTTGCACAGGAATCATCTCTTACTTCTGTCTCTTACTTTTTTTGGCTCTCTACTTAGTAAATACCCGATCTATCCTCAGTGCATTTTGTGCTACTGAACAGCTTTATTGAGACAGGGGATGGCACAGAGACACAGAAGCCAAAATCTCTTTAGGGCCTCTGAGACATCACATCAGCTGTATCAGGAATAGCATATAACATCCAAGGGGAAAAGATAAAACATCATACTTGTGAAAAACATTGTTAAGAAGAAGTTCCAGACCTGTCTTGTTTGTTGTTAGCAGCTACAGCTTAGGCAGAATTGTTACTGCTACAGCAGCTCTGCAGCCCTTCCTTGCAGACAGAGCAAAACAAATATTGAAGCATGTTAGAGGTCTGTAGCAATATGGGAAAGGGCCAAAATGGATGGTGGCAAATAGTGGGGAAAAGGTCATGAGAAAAAAAAAATGAGGGAAGTAAGTTGTATTAAGCAGAAAAACAGGGCATGACCCTACCATTTGGCAAAGTTACAGAAATGTTAACCTTTGGAAATGCTATTAGTTCATTGCTGTTGGAAAGTTGGCTAGAAAGGCAACACTCAGGACTGACTCAGTTCTAGGGTTTCTGCTGTGCTAAGCACAGTAACTAACACATGAACACACCTCCTCCCCTCTTGGAGGCACGCTCATAAGGAACAGCCACTAAATACTGTTATTCCTAATATTTTGCTACCCTAGGCAACCAACCATCAGCTCCACTCAGCATGACATAGCCTGCAAGAACTAGATAGTCTAGAATCAATTTGCTACTCCAGTTGAGTTTGATTTTATGATCTTAACACTTGTCATTTTGGGAAGGAACAGAACATTCACTGTTCCCAGGGTATGTAATGCTACTGGGAAGCCATAAATTTTAATTCTGTGCTTTATTTCCCTCATGAAGAGATGTTGTTCATATGTGCTGTCACAGCTGGGGGTTCCTCTGTTTTTCCTTGTCCCTTCATTAAGTTGGAACATACTCAGAAACACGACAGCTTTTGTTTCCATCAATGATGGATGTTAAAGTGAGAATTTTGGTCTGATTTCCTTGGACTAGGAATTGTTTCACATGAAATTTTCTGCTGGATGAGCTGGCACTCTTGGCTCCCTCTCCAAGCACTGCCAATCACTGTTATTTTTCTCTTCAGCATTCGGCTTGAATTTGAAGTGGCAGGATATAGAGATTGATGGTTTTATTCTTTAGAGGAAAGGAATCAATTCCGAGTGCATGCTGGAGCTCAAAAGAGACTTGGGGAAGAGACATGTTCTGCCAGTTTATCCAAATGTTTTTCAGGGATTGAAAGTGGAAACAGAAAACTCATTAAAATATTTGTATTTTTTATTTTAGTGAATATTTTAATTTCTTGGAAAACCCATACTCTATGGAGCCTCCTGTAAGATATTGGGTACTGCTTCATATTTGGGAAAAAATACCTGGATGTCTAAAAGTTTAGAAAAAGTATCTGCTTTTCATCCTTTTCCATAGTGTTTTCCACTTGAAAAAAAATTTATCATGACAAAAAATGAAGATAGGGCAGAGGGCTCAATTAATAGAAGGATGCCTACAGCAGTCTGTGAAAGAAGACACGTGTTATACCAAAGGAAATTTTAATGACAGAAATCAAATTTTGAAGGACAATCTTTTAAGGGTTTTTTACAATTTGATGTTACGGAATAAAGGCATATACTGTCTGTGAGGTCAGAAACCCTGTTTAGCTCCTGTTTGAAAGGAGACTCAAGCTTCAGTCAGGAGATTGGCTAAAGCTTTTAATGTTTTTCAATACTCAGTGGTCTTCACATTTTGAGGATTGAAAAGGAGGAAGCAGATGTTTTTCTCCAAGTCTAGGTCCCTATTGAGTAATTTATGTCCTTGAAAATATGCAAATTAATTTTACAAATGGATTTGGATAAGAATCAAGTTTTAACGGTCATTGATTTCATGACCTTGCAGATAGAAGAGGTGACCTCTCTTACTGCTTAATAGACTCTGAAATTCAGCTGACATGTGGAGTTCACTGTTTTCAGTGGTGAAAGGAAGTTATTATTTTTGGTGAGGTTTTTTTTCCCATCCCTGAAGACCACATGAAACCTGGCTACTGCCCTGGGACTTGTTGTTCAAGTTATTGTCTTTCTAGTCCCTGGAGTTAATCTAAAAGCCTGGGATCTTAACTGCAGAAAACATTTGAAGAAAAATGAATTTACGTCGTATTTCCTGTGTATTTTTGATAGCTGTTTGTCCAAACCAACAGCATCCCCCCTCTTGTACTGTGGGACAATAATCTTTCAGCTTTTGATGGTCTTTTACAGAAGGAAATCTCAATAAAAAATAAGTATTTCAAAATAAAGGCTGAGATTTACTCAGAATAGGATCAAAGCAGAGTTTAAAAGACAAATTCAGCATAGACTTAGCCATTCCCTCTTCTGTGGTCTTTACACTTCTACAGGAAAATTGTCATACAATGAAGCATTCCACACCAAACAGTGAGGACACACAGTATGAACTCAAGAGGGAGCCAGGATGGATGGGGCTTTGAGCAACCTGGTCTGGTGGGAGGTGTCTTTGCCCACGGCAGGACACAATCTTTAAGGTCCTTTCCAACCCAAACCACTCTACATTTCTATGATTTTAAAGATGTGTGAAGCCTCTTCTGCTCCTCAGGCAATCAAAAAAAAAAAATTGCTCCAAGGGAAGCAGAGATTTAAAAATCTGCTGATTAGGAAGCCTCTTACCTTGTGCACCGTGTATTTGCCCATGTGCAAACACTTGCACAACAACACCTTGTAACATCGGTGAGCTTTGGCTGCACACCAACGTGTTGTACCACAAAGAGGGGTCGGTTGCCCATGATGCCACAAACAGGCCTTCAGGCAAAAAGGCATTGCTATTTTCTGGATATTTCTGCTTTCACTGGATAATCCAAAAAAGGAGTAAAACTAATCTTCTACATGTCTACTAACCTAAAAACCGTTTTTAGAGGTTTTTTTCCTCCCCCAAATTAATACAGAATGGCAGGATCAGGATCTCTGAGCTATTTATTAGACTTACTCTTCCTTCTCCAACATCAAAGGACTCCAGAGCTTTGTATGGGAAGTACTGGCTTCCACAGCTTTTGACAGAGGGGGCTGTCACACTGCTCCAAGAGCAGCTTCTACTGTGGTTGTTTTCCCAGGTTCCAGTGTGTGTCTCACTGGCTGCTGCTGGACACCTGCAACACCCCATAAACCTCCTCTGTCCCAGCATCAGGTGTGGGGAGACTTCAAGGGATACAGAAATCTGTAGATTTGGGGTTGCCAGTTTAGAAGCTGGGCCATTGTGTGCTGCCTATTGGCATAAAAGTAAGTTCTTCAAGACACCAACAGAAACTACACCCATTTTTTTTAATAATTAACTCTAATGAATACAAATAATTAATGCCTCAAAATACAGTAGCTCAGTGAAAGCCCTGAAAAGACTAAGGGAAACTACAATTAATCCTTATATAAGACATTCCTCAGACTACTATGTACTAATGCTCAGTTTCATCTGCTTCTCTTTGAAAAAACAAAAACTGGTTACAGTTCTCAACCAATTTCATAAATTTTTGTGCCTTCATTTGGAACCCCCTTCATGTATTTGCCAACTAATTTAAAAGAATTATTACATTGCAAAAATATTCAGAAAACCTGGATGCAATTGGTTCCTGTAAGACATTCTGTTCTACAGAAAAATAAATTATCTATTTTTAACCCTTTAATCCCTCTGGTCTGTACCAAAATTACTTCCACATGTATCTTAAAAAAACCTCAAAAATCACTGCATTAAGCAGCTGCCCATCTGAAAAGTGTATTTTTAATTGCAGATTTACGGTTTGTTTTTCTGTGCACGCACTCCGGATTTTTTTTCAGTGCTGAGGAACAGTGACAGACTTTGATGTGTATGATCCCTCTTTCCCACCCAACCCAACTCAACTCATTCTGAGCAATTGGCTTTGCCTCTGGGTTGAAGCTTTCTTGGACGACATCTGATACAACCCAGGTAAGACTTTTAGAAGTGTATGTATGGTATTTATAGAAAATTACAACTGTAGACACACAGGATTCATCACTAGAGCCAGACTTAAAACTGGGGTGTCCCTACTGGGCAGAAGGAAGGGGCTCACTCCTGAGGTGGCATTTAAACTCATTTCTGAGTAATAAAGCTCTAGATAACTCAGGTTTTGCCTGTCCACAATTGTTTTTACTTCATCCTTTTGTTAAAGACCAAAAAAAAAAAAAAAAAAAAAAAAAAAAAAAGAAAAAAAAAAAAAAGAAGCCTTTAATATTACCTAATATGAAAAAAGAGAGAAAACCCAGAAGAGAAGTGATGTTTGAGAGAACTTGGATGGACACATGAGTTTGCAGGTGCTTGAGCTCTCCCATCCATCACAACCATTTTGGTCTTTTTTTAAAAAACACAGTTTCTGGGCTAAGAACAGGATGCTGAGAGAAGGACTGAGCTGAAACAGCTTTCTCATCCTGGCTATTTATTTGATCTTGAGATGAAATGAAATAAAATACTGAATTGCACCATCCTTTCTGGAGAGTTGCAGAAAATCCTCACATATTTGGATCATGAAATTTGAGTCACTCTCTTCCTTCACAATGCTTTTTCATTCTCTGCTTTACTCTTGCAGTATCCTGAATGTCTTTTTGATTTTATTTCTTCAGAATTGGACTTAGCTGTCAGAACAGCAGCACTGCTGTAAGGCCACGACAAAAAGACAACTAGAATGGACCAAGCAAGCTGATGCTGGTAGATGTTACACAAATCTTGGAGTGTCTAAAAAAATGTTTATAAAAAAAATCATTCTGTGGGGGCATATTGCTACTGTAGAAGAAACTGAATTTCTTTAAGAGGCCCAATGCAATAAATAAAAGCTGTGTTTTGTCTTTTGTAACTCCACCTACTTTGCAAACTACCTTGAACTCATTATTTTGACCAGTGTCAAGCTGGCTCTGACTTCCAAAGCTGCCACAAAATGGTTTCAGCTCATATCCCCTATCCTTTCTGAGTTCTTATTATTTCACAACATTCTACTTGCTCTTGCAGGGATTTGATGAGACCACTGTTTGCAAAGAACTGTAGTACAGCTGAGCTGAATTTGCAAGAGGTAAATTGTGGGTGCTGTTTACATTGCTGACCTCTGGGAATATCATTTAGAAGCACAGGATTTGGGGTTGGGGTTTTCTGTATGTTGTATCCTTGGAAAACAGAACAATGCTATTGCTTTCCTGCTTTTCTCAGTCTTAGTGCTTCAGAAATTGGCCTTTGGTGGTTTAGTCCCCCGAGCTCTGCTCCTACTACCTACTTCACATGGACATGAGAATGGATCAGGTTTGACATATCTTCCAGATTTAGAGCACTGAAAGAAAACTGTCCTGCTGAATTTGACAACTCTTTGTCTGCATATGTCATGATCCCCCAGGACTTCTATCTCCATCGAGCAGTCTGACACCCTGTCAATTCTTTTCCCAGATTTGTTTCAACAGCCCCAGCTGCCTTTCTGCCAGGTAACTTCTTCCATTACCTACAGGCTGCTAAACAGATTGCCCGGAACATCTTTAACAAACACACAACAAATGCCCCAGTCCCACCTCACTTCATCCCACAGAGTAATCACCACCCTCTTCTGCAACCTCATTTTCTGGATTTGAGATGGTAAAGAATGTGTATCTTTACATAATGAGCCTCTCAGTGTGGTAGGTCCATTAGTCACTGTGCCTGTCAGCAGAGCAGGCACCTGCCATGGAAGTCACGGTTCAGCCTGGGAGAAGACCCTTCACCAGGTGAGTCAAATGTAGCATTTACATAGCTGCTCTGAGGGAGCCACAAAAAGAGCTACAGGAGCAGTGTGTTACCATTCAACTTCCTCACTGTGCTACAGAGAATGCCAAAAATTGCCTTCTGTGCTTCATTTTAGCTTCCAAAAGCTCTTGCCAAGCACAGAATGAGAGCTAAGGGTTTGTGCTGGCATCCATTTTAAGAAAGTTATCTGGAGGATAGCATGGGAGCTGGAGAGCTTGTGAGAGCTGCTTTCACTAGGCCAGAGCTTCCTAGGTTCCCAAAAATGCTCATGTATTACAGCTCACAGGAGCTGTTCCAGATGCTCTGGGGTACTTAACCAACATGGAGCAACTGCAATAAGAGCAGATGTGTGCTGTAAACTACACCTGATTCAACATGATGAGCACAGACATACTGTACAGCTGATGCACAGATAACACAGGTTTAATTATCCACAGTCTGATTATCCGGTGTTGACATGGTTTTTATGACTAAATAACCCTTGAGACAGCTGGAATCTGGAAATCGCAACCACAGATAAAAATTTACTTGCAGCTACATAAAGTCACAGTACTTTTCTGACAAATTTTGGCTGAGAGTTTTGAGCATTTTTAACTTATCTGGTTTGCAGTGTATTTTACAAGGAGTGAAGTCTTAAGGCATAAATCATTGACTTACAGGAAAACAACTGTGTAACAATATTACAAGATATACAGAACAGGATGCACTTGGGTTCCAGTTTCTGTTCACTGGCTCACCAGAGACAAGGATCATAAATCAAAAATAGAGAGTGGAAATCAAAGAAAAGTAACAGGAAGTGTCAAAATGAAAACCTGGCAAAAATTACCAATAGGAAGAAAAGAAAGGGAAAGACTCCAGATGTTTTTTTAAAAAATAAAAACCTGGGAAAGACTCAGTGAACAAAAGATCTACAAGCAGAAAAGAAAAAATGATAGCTTGGGCAGGGGCTTCTCTTTCTTTCTCACATACAAGCCAGGTCTATTGAGGCAAGAAAATATGTATCTATTAAGATGAGGGAGGTGACGAGGGAAAAAACCATATAAACACCACCTCCCCTCCTTTCTTCCCGTGAAGCACAGCTCTGGAAACTGTGATCCTAGAAATATTTCAATCGAGCTTACAATTCAAAAGGTTCATCAAATCCAGGATTAATACCATGAGAGAACTTGATCAGAGCAGCCAGGCTGTAAAGTTTAAGGGGCTCCTTATTCACACATAGCGACAGACTGCAGCACTCACCGTCACACGCCAGGAGCATGTGAATCCCAGCCCTGCCAGCAGCAAGCTCTTTCCTCTGGGGCCATCTGCTGGCTCTCCTGCAGATGCTTCCCAGGACCTTTCTGGGACAATGATTGCTTTATCAGGTGCATCAAAGGCGAGCAGTGAGGAATCATTCAGCATGATTTCTCAGGGAGCTGCAATCCAAGCTGTGCTGGAAACTGCATCTTTCTTTCCCACATGCCACCACAACTCCCATCGCTGGTGCACATTCTACAATCCATCTTCTGAAGACTTAAAAAAAAATCCAGCCCCACTTCCAATACTTCCCTTACAATCAGATGTTCTTCCTCCTTCCCCATGTGTGTGCCACATTTAAATGGTCCTATATTTTAATAATTTTTGGGATAAGGCACACTAAATCTTTCCTCCTACAACTCCAGCCAACATTAATAAATTCGCCTAAGACTTTCAAACAAAACTGTGAAAGAGGAAATTAGGTGGAACACTGACATTTAGAAACAAAAAGTCATTAACTGATCCATGTTTTATTTCTCTAAGAATCAAACAGTCAATAGACTACTAACTCAAGAACACATTACATTTTTATTTGTACATGATCATTTCAGGATAATTTTACCGACTAGCATATATTTGTATCATGTATTTGCCACTAAACTACAGCATATTACTGTAAATTCCTTTTCAAGTTCTTTAACTCAGGAATGGCTAGATGCTTAAGGCTATCATAAAAAAAATCCATCCAATATCAAACACAACCTACCCACACTGCCCCAGGACAATTAAACACTTTTCTCCCTTTACCCCCCAGCATATTTTATAAGTTTTAAGATTGTTTGAACAATATTCATGAACCGTACTGTAACATGAAGAAAACTTCAATTCTAGCAGATTCCATACAAAATTAAATTCATGTTTTGAGGAACAAAAATATCCCCTATTATTAACAGAAAATGTGTGCAATTTGCATCTGAAAGGCTTACCACCTTTCAGGGAGACAGACTGATGTGCTTTCCAGTTTAAAAGCTCCAGTTGTAATTAAAATGACACAGCTCATCTATATTTTATTTGCATTTCATTTAACATTTCTCTACATAGCTCTGTTGCACTGCAGCATGTATTCAGATATGTGGAATCAGGAAATCCACTTGCTATATACACTGGATCAGATTGCATGCAGTTACATGTGAAAGTGCACTGTAAATTTACAGTCCATCTGAGCAAAGACTGCTAAAATTAAGATGATGATTTCCTGTACATTGTTACAGCATCCAATGCTTTGAGGAGAAAAAATGAAGAACACACTTCTTTAGAGATAAGATCATGATAAAGATCTGTTAGAAATCCTTAGCAATCCAAACATCAAAAGTAATTCTAGTCTCTTTATGCATTAGTTATTTTCTTGAATAATGTTAAAAAGCTTTTTTATTCTTTCATAATCTTAGAGAAGTTTGGGCTCAGAATAACCTCAAATTTGAGACAAATCAGAAAGGTCACAGAATACAAAACAGAATTCTTTGGTAATTTTGGCATTCTACTGCACTTGCAATGATGCTTAAACCTCAATATTAAGTCTTGCAAATCTGTACTGTAAAGATGCTGGAGTCCTTAAAAGAACAAGCCCTTTTTTATCTGCTGGCTGGTTGTATAACATATAAATTAACCCAGTCAAGCTAACAAAACCCAGTGCTTCTCCACAGCCTGCAGCCAACGAAAAATCCCCTCGAGTGACATACCCCAGGATAGTCCTGGAGCAATGGGAAGTAACATCTGGGAGAGCATCTGACCAAAGACCAAGAATGAGGTCTTCATGGTCCTCAGTTGATTCTTCATCTGGAATGCCTGCAGGATCATTCTCTAGAGACTTCAAGTTATCCTTTTTCTTCTTCTTCTTCTCCTCTTTTTGCTTCTGTACCTTGTCCTTGAATACGTCATGATGTTTGGGTTCTTGTGGACCACAGAAGAGTTTGTCTTTGCCTAGATGCAGCAAGTCATCCTCTGTTGGGATGCAAATCATGGCATGTAACTCAGGGTTCCCCTTTCTCAAGAGTGACAAGTTGACCCAGATGAGAGCCCTTGGGTAGCTCCTCAAGATTGGCAAAAAAACATCCTCAGTCATTTCCTTCTGTCCCAGCCGAGAAATGAGGCGGATTCGCCGATCTTTCCCAGCAGTGGGGTAACACCAGGCTGATAACTGCATTAGTAGTTTCTCACTCCTATTAAAATTTTTCAAAAATAAGCATCACAGATAGTTATTAACAAGCAGCTCAACAGAAATCCAGCACCCCACATATTTGCAAGAGCACAATTAAAAGAAGCCTTGGGGCTTTCTGTAACCTTCCAAGCTGGTACTTGCAGCCCTCTTAGCCTAAAAAGAGCATTGGTGAGTGGAATTCTTGAGTCTTCTTCAGAAGGAAGGAGACATTACTTGTTAAAACCACCAAAGCTTGTTAAAACCACAAACACTCTAAAATCTCCAGTGATACTAATGCAGTCCAGAACTTTCAATGTTTTCTTCCCCTGGTAACCACACAAAAAAGAAAGACCTGTGTTCAGGCACTTCCCAAAACTGTTGCTGCCCTCATGCGTTGCATTGGAATGCAGGGGATTCTCTATTTTCTAGAGACATTGTTAAGGAGTGCAAGAACCACCTGTGGTGATGTATTAGGGAAGAGAATGCAAGATCATTTTCACAGCAATAGTCCTAAAGTCACAAATATGAGCCTCTAAAAGCTCCATCGACCTGGAAGCAGACAGAATACACCAACTCTAAGAACACAGTAAACACCAGAGTGTTAAATTTAAGATAAATTAAGAAGTTTTCTTTATGTATTCATCAAGTTTGCTGAAGAAAAACTGAAGGATTTCCACTCAACAGCAGATTCTGATTTGTGACAAAACTATTTAATCTCACTGTATTTGGATCAGATAATTCTCTCATCTTAATAATCAAGTTTGAGCTCTTCCTTTCCCCAATTCAATAAATACCAATAAAGAAATAAAACGTGTGTATCATTTTGACATACCTGAGAACAATAAAGTCACTTGTCTTAGTTTCAGCCCTCTCACCAAAATCTTGGGTGCTTGTAACATCCTCTGTCTTTAGGGCACCTTCAGAACTTGTTATTTCCATGATCTCCTCTGCCTCACCAGTCTCAGGGGAAGCTTCTATGATCACTTCTGCTTTGGGGTCACAAAGGGTCTGCCCTTCAGTCATGCAGCCATCAGGATGTGGGGAAGAAGGACATAAAAATCCTCCTGAAGCTTTCATTCTTCCTTCCCAGTTCTTGGTCAGCTGCCCCCAAGGACAGATGAAAGGAGACAGAGTGCCCAGCTTGACATAATTTGCCCTTTTTGCAGGTGGACGTCTAAATGATAAATCAAGTAAGTAGGTAAGAATATTTTCAAAATCAAGTATTTAAAACAGAAAGGGCACAGTTAACTTTCTAACCTGGCTGAACAAGAATTTTAAAATTACAACCTAGAAAATGATGTTGTATTTCTGTCAACTATATCCTTTCAGCCATGCTGGAAACATCTGCCTGCTGACACCACCACCTTTTCATCTGAACTTCTCCTACTTCCCCTTCCTACCTGGAAGGGGAACCAACACCACTTAGTGCAGAGGACACTGCCAGCTACTCCAAACTCATGGTTAAGAGTTCTCTTTGTTGCAGTAAAAATGAAGGCGAACTTCAGAATACCTGATATTTAAAATTAGATCCCAAAATGTACCTCTTAATTTACTTTATTCTTTAACACGGTACATACTTTGACATACTCCTTTGCATTCTCTTACCTCCTCCCCCATTTACTGCTTAGAATCTCAGAATAGTTTTGTTTATTTTATTGCCATGCAGCCTTGTTACAGCTCTATAACTGAGCATGTCTCCGGGAATAGAAAGGTTTAATTTATATGCCCTGTTTAGCAGAGTTAAATATATCTAGGAGTCCTTTCTTTTTTATTATACTAAGATTTAAAACACTAGTGAAAGATCTCAATAAAGCCCAAGTCTAAATGAATACAAAAAAAAAAAAAGGGAATATTTTAAGTATTCATTTTTGTCATTCCTACTATAAATTTTTAAATTAATGTTACCGTTTGAATTTTTCAAGAAGACTGGTTTCCAGTTCTTTGGCAAACTGCATTCCTGCCTGGCAGTCTGGGAAATCATTTGGAGTGTGAGGTGTCCTTTGGTATTCAGAATGCTTTAATGCCTCTTGCAAGCCACCGACTCGTACACCTTGATATATCTGTTATAAAAACCAAACGCCCAAAAAGCAACGTTTGAACCAATTCCGAGTTCCTAGCTGAAACAAAACATTAATGCCCAGAGGGTACTTCCTTAGAAAATTGAAAGTCTAACAGTTAAACTTTAAAAAATAAACTTAAGCATGGTTTCTACAGTTCTAGATGCTGATGTCAACAAAAAAAAGTTAGTCATGCTCTTTAAATTTAATTCTGCAAAACTATCAACAAAACTGAAGAGAATTTCACAGGTTCTGATCTTGTACATTGCCAGGAATGTTGTATTACTTCAACAGCCACTGCCCGATGTATTTTAACTACACAATAGGCATCACTGCAACAAAATCCCCTGCACATTCAAAAGCATAATTTTAACTGCAGAAAGGTATTAAAACTGCCACCTAAACACTCAAAGCAGGATGCATCAAACAGCACCAAAGGAGTATTCAAGCTTAACTCAAACTTTGTTTTAAGCTCTCTCCCAAATCAGAGGCAATCAATTTGCTGACAGAGGTGTAGATAACCAAGCTGGAAAATGATGAAAAGCAGGCACCAAATGATTTTTCTTTAGAGGCATATGGTTGTAGAAACACAGATGGGTATAGCTTCAGCTTTCTCTCCTGACTCCCCATTGATTTGCTGCTTCTAGACTGCCACATGGGCATAGTTGTACCCAACAGAAGACATGGAAAGCTATTGTTTAAGTTTCAAGACCAAACTTCTCTCATGATCAGTTCATATGTCATTTTTTAAAGTAAAATTTTGATCCTGTAATTAGGATTGGTTATACAACGTGAAGTACACACTCTAAAAGATTCATTTATATAAATTATAACATTTACATAAATGTTCATTATATAAATTGTATAAATTATCACATTTACTTGCAATTTGCCATCAAAGTCACTTACAAAAGGAATCCAGAAAGCCATGCCCCAGCCCTTTGGAAGATAGATATCCCAGCCACTGCCCCATCCTGGGCGATCTTCTCCAGCCACTTTCCCTGGCTGCTGCACCAACAGTATGGGAATCTTAGATTCACAAGGACCCAAATCAAGGTGTGATCCAGGTACCAGTAACTGAGCTCTCATATGGTTTAAATCCTAAGAAGGAGGAGACATTTCCCATAAGTTAATAACCATTCTTCTTCCCTCTTCCTGATACCCTTCCAAGATACAGATAAAAAGTTAGTTTACAGCTAGGAAAAATGTAGTAGTAATATATTACATATTTGACCAGAATTTCATCAAGGCATGAAAAAACATTTTAGAAAACAGTATTAAGCACCCTTTTTCTCCCTTTCTTACTTCCATAGTCCTTGATACAGAATAGGTACAAGGTACAACATAGCTGAAGGAGGAAAAACAAGTTTTGCAACTTTGTATTTATAGACTTGTGCACAACAGTAGATTGAACAGGAGCTTTCAGTCTGTCAATACATGGAGCAAATCTGAACTATGTGCAAGCAAATGGGAAGAAGGTTTGGTCATCAAAGAATTTCACATAAAGCACGCTGGCACTGAGGTTTTGTCAATTGCCAGTTGTTATATTCCATTGTACTACATTAAGAATACATTTATGTAGAAATACTCCATCAGACTCCCTGTATTTGATCATATAAACATTAAATTTGATGACAGCATAAAGAACACTGTCATATATAAAGATTGTGCTGGTAACTGTCATGTGCTAGTGTAGTATTTTCTAAGTACTCTGCTTTTCTACACTGTCAGACAGTTTGAAAGAGCACAAAATTAATTTTCAGAAAGAATATTTAGAAAGATGTTTTTGCCATACAAATGTTTTCTCTTTCTGATTACAATGGTGCCAAAAGTTAATCACCTCTTGAGACTAAATCACCTTTTTATCCATGCACTTTATGGGCTGCCTTCCATTGTCAATGAAAATGTGAAGATAGGAGATTTCAAACCCGCAACAACAAACCTGAAGTTCTCTACAAATCACAGGTTACTGCCCAGCACACCCACAGCAGAGTGTCCTGCAGTTCAGAAACACAGGATTTCTTTTAACTTCCACAGTTCTTTCACCAGAAGAATCGTCCTGACTAGAGCTGAAGGCCAGAGCCTTCCTGTGTCACTCCTCTGTGCTGCACAAGTCAAGGTGATGTACGAAAATCCAATTCCAAACCTTTCTGTTGTATAAACCTACAACTACAGTTCTAAAGGCAAATCGATAAAGCTTTCTTCTAATTGAATCCATGGTCAGTGGCAGTACAAGAACATTATGCAAAGGCTACAAAAAACCACTTCATGTCAGCACCTGGATACTATGACATTAAGGAAGCTTGACTGATGAATCTTAGATTTAAACAAATTTCAAGAGTTTCTTTCTATGGACTCTATGAACCGTTAGCCATTTCCTCCATGGCAATCCGCCTACTTAGTTACCTGCTCTGAGATTTTATTTTCAGTGACGTTCTTACAGATGTCGTGGTCCCAGATAAAGCTGTGAGCATAGTCTGCAGGTACACCCTTCAGGTACAGCTGCCTAATTTTATCATTATCTACAAAAGAAAAGAACTTTTAAAAAGTTCAAACAACTTTTGTGGTTTAAGTACCAAATTACCAAAGCCACTTCTGTATCATAATGAGCAGACAACCAAGAAAAGCCTATTAAAAGCTCAATAAGCATCACTGCTTCTGGCATATCTTACTATCACATGTTTTTCCAAATATGAAATCAACTGTTAGTGTTAGAAAGACTAACCTGGTATTTTCTCACCAGCCTTTCTTCTTACAAAAGACATGACCATTGGCAATGTAAATAGGATCTTTACATACATCTTTAATATTCTGGAATCTGGCCTTTCTGGCAGAGTGTGAAGCTCAACAGATTTGATGAAAATCAGAAAGAGTAAGATTACAACACCTGAAGTAAGTCTGCTTAAGTAAACTTGTAAGAGAAGTAAGAGTTCCCTTTAAGAAATGTATATACAGGAAATATTTGTATGGCTATGACTAGCATGCAACACTTATTTAGTACTAGCTTCCTGCTCTGGATCTTTTAGGCTGTGTGCTTCAAGGAAGAGGCTATTCTTACTTACATCTACACAAATCAACAGTTGTGTACATTACTTAAGATAAAAACAATTATAGCTTTAAAATGGATTGCTGAAGTATTAAATAACCTATCTCTTCTTTTTAATGATCTCTTCTGTTTAATAATCTAAGGAAAGCAAAAAAATGTGTACCTACCTTTAGTGATCTAAGGATTAACAGCCTTCAATGTACAGTACAGTATGTAGTGAATGCTGATCCATTTAAGTAAAATAATTCTTATTAAGAAACAATACAATGAACCTATTAATAGTTCTGTGATAAAAAACTTAGAGGGACCACTCTCATTTCATCATCCACGAGGTCTTACATATTAGAGGAACATAACATGTCAGGGTTTGTGGGTTTTTTAAATTATTTAAGTCTTTCTGAAAAAGGTTCTGCTAATTTTTTCAGGTAATGTAGACAAAGACTCAAAGACAGAAGATTTGGATTATTCAGTGGTAGGTACTAACCTTCAGTGCTAGGTACTAACAGTACCTAGCAACAGGTACTGCCAAACATAACTGCAATAATTATTTATTTAAAATCCATAGTCTTTAAGATACACCCATTACTAAAAGTTGCAACATCCTTTGTGAGAAATATTAACTACTGCAGCATTTGTGACAGTTTGATGATGTTGACACTTGCTGTGCATTCCTGCTAATGATTTATGTGAGGAGAGGAAATGTAAAAGAAATTACCAGATTACAGTGGCATTCCTTCAAATTAAGAACAATAAAACTAAAAAGGAAATCCTTGCCAATTAAGCAGAAGAATTCCTTCTCTGACCAAAAATTAAGAACAGGAAACTGAGCAGGAACCTAAGAGAGCTCAATATTCCTTATAGGCAAAGCACATTCTGTCTGGAGATAAAGCAAGCATTAACGCCTCAAAAGAAGGAGAAAAAGAGCAACAAAACTGTGTGGCGGTGGTAGGGAATGCCTTCCTGACTCTTATAGATAACCAAGGGGGAAGGGCACATAATTACAAGTATAAGATAAGGAAAGTACCTTTTCCATCTGCTGTACAGAAAGCATTTGTGAACACCAGAATCTCTTTATGTTAAATTATTTAAACATGTTCTAGTTCCTTCAACTGCAAATTATTGACTGCAAATTTCTCTGCTTTTTTTAACAGTTCTATTACTACAGTTCAGGCAGCCTATCCTTGTCATATGCTCAGAGTTCTTTTCAATTCCTATATTCTATAATGGCATGAATATTTGTTTCCCCACTATAGAAAGACTTTTTAAGTCAGTCTCTTTTCATCAGCACTACTCATCTCATATCCTCCTCACTAGCCTAAAATATTCTTCTCTAGCTTGGTACATTCCTTCTCTTTGATCCTCACTGAACCTGTAGAATTTATCTTTCTGCTAAGCATACTATAATTCAAATTGCAATCCCAAATCTTCACACCAGTTCTTCTTACCTCTCTCCTGTTTTCTTCAGTCCATATTTTAAGATTTCTAGGGAAATAACCTTATTGATGAATAAGTTGCTGGTAATAGTGAAAGTAAGATGTTAGGGCTAGTATAGAGAATAGGAAGTTGCACCACTAAGCACATGAAGCTCATCAATAAGCTACTTCTGCTGGTGTCAATGCCTGGTGCTCAGACACTACAGGCAGATAGTTGTTGAGTGTTTTTGAAGGCAGCGGCATTTGTTTTCTCCAGACAAGACAATGACAACATATCCAAATGTCAGAAGTGTACTTTAAACTGGAGAAAAGAACAGTACAATGTGCAGTCATGTGAGAACCAACTGCTTACTGGGACTCTTGATTCCAGCCTGAAGAAATGGTGACAGCTGATTTGATTAAATCCGATCAGCACATGTTCATAACACAAGGCTTGCACATATGCATATGCATTGAAGAGATAAAGTAACTGGGAAAGACTGAAAATACATTTGATTTGTTAGTGTGTTACTCAAGGGGAAACACTACACAGGCATATCTCAGAACAGCATTTGGGGAAAAAAGCAATATGAACAGGTATGTATCATTCCACAGACTGCATGTATGACAATCACCAGTAAAGGTGGTGGCCATAACTTCACTAAACTATTCACTCACTTGACAAACAATGCATTTTTGAATTAGTAAAGTTTATCTAAGAAAATCAGTTGGCTTTTATACAACACTGAAGAACAAGAGAGGCTAAAATACATGTGGAACCTATATGCTAACATATACAGTGCTATTTCAATCTTACTAATACTAATCCTAATAGTACTTGAATGTCCAAGAAGCAAAAAAGAAGGAAAAAGTGTGGAATACACCAGTGGTTCCCTTTTATTGCTCAGTAAACAAGATGTGATTAAGACAAATAAATTACTATTAACATTTTTAATAGAGGTCAGTTCACAAAATTACTATATCTGAGCAAGGTCACAACACAATGAAGACTCAGAAAGTTTATGTAATTCTAAGGCTTATGAAATGATTTTTTTTTCAGAAGGGGGAAATGATTAGCACTGAAATGGAATTATAGATTTTAAGTCTTTTTTGGGGCAAGTTCTACTGGAAAACAGTGATATTGTCTGTCCTCTTTCACCCTGCTGCCTACTCAACTTTTTCAGTTGCATGTAACAGTACGTGTCTCAGCAGAACCTAAATTACAAGGTATTATGCCATTTACCTTTCCTTGCTAGCCGAACAAGGACCTCCTCCTTCTCCTAAACAAAAGTCCGAGGACAGAAGCAGTTTTAAGTTCATGATGAAAAAAGATAAAGACTCAGAAAGAAACAATAAAGCAACACCAGCTTTTCTGAGTATTTGTGGCATGGAAGTTACTTTTCAAGTGAAGCATAACTCCAGGTAGAAAGATGTTGAAGATGGAAATTTCTACCTAGCCAAAGGAAAAAACACAGAGGCACTCCTGACTCCCTATCTTACACCATTACCTCTTTACCATGGCCATCCTTCCTGAGGGAAAACCAGCTCTGGCAGCAGGAGAGAAACTACTATGAGACATTTAAAATCCCTAAATGCCTTCTATTGATCTTACTTTCTTAAACACATGCTCAGAGACATGACAGGTGGAATGAAAGACACTGAATTACCTGCTGTAGTTGCTAACTCTTCTAGCAGCTCAAACCAGTATCTGTAAACAAGTGCTACATATCTCACCTTACTTTTCAGCAGGAAGGAACCAAAGTAGAGGTCATGTATGCTGCAGCATTTCCAACAGGAACACTAATGATAAGAAAGTTAGCTGAGCAGAACTAATTAACAGAAAGGCTATTCTAGATACAGAGGGTAGAATAGGAGGATGTAAGAAAACGAAAACAGCAGAATTGTGCAAAGAGCTTAAAGACAGTAACTGAAGTAGGTGCTCAACCTGACTTAAGGGATATGTAAGACTAGGTTACTCTAATGTCTTGCAAACAGACCACCAAGCAAATTCAGTATTTTGAAGCCTCTGGAACGTTCAACTTGTCCTATTTGCTACTGCTTGCTAGCTGGTTATCATGTTTCTCCTATTAGGTGAGGCAGCCTGTGTCCAGTCAACCTATTTGGGAATGCCTACACTGTACACAAACCCCACTGCATCCTGTGCATAGTTCTGCACATTTTAGAGGACATTCACATCCATTTGAACTTGAATTTTGCACTGAAACATTGTGTAAGTCAGCACTGAAATGAAAATTTCAGAAGTTATGCTTGCATCTTTCATTTTCTATCATAACCAGCATCTTGGCCATTTGAAGTACTAATCCTGCAAAGGTAACAATTTTTTTTGCAGTGGAATTGCAACTTTCAACATCGTAGAAACCAGAAACAGCAGCTATCTTCTTGGAGAGAGAAGCAGCATCAGGAAGACTAAACACTAAACAGAAACGTACTATGGAGCTTTTAGCACCTGGTTGGCCTTGCCAGGATTCGAACCTGGATCATCTGTATGGTCAGACAGAGGCTTCCACTGAGCACAAGACCAGCTTTGGTGCATGTCCCTCCCTCACAACTGCTGTTCTAAAGCCTATGCAACTTTCAAGCTGTTTCTGTTCTGCCAGGGGCTCTGGAAATAGGAAATAGTTTGAAACAAAACCTAGAGGAAAACAGCAAGAGACAAAATATAGAAGATGACAGTAAATGAAAACAAAAGCATAGAGAGAAACTAAATCTCTTCATATAATATAGACAAGGGATTTTACCTTGGTATTTTTCAAAGTCTGGCATGGCTTTTGTCTTCTTTTTTGGCAAATTGACTCGAGGATCTCCAACAGTAAGGCCAAGTATTGTACCTGGTGGCATATCTGATGGTGAGCTCATCCCTTTAAAAACACACAGATGAACATTGAAATGAAACCACTGATTAAGTTGTGATCTTTTCCTGCACTAGTATTTTGTGCATTTTGCCTGCAGGGAAGTAACACCACTGTAAGCCAGTGAAGCAATCCAGAATACTCTATTTAACATATTTTGAAAACTCACCAACGCTTGTTAAATGTTCAGTAATAAAAGTCAACAAGAACAGTGCAAGACTTGGTTTGCAATTACATTTACGCTGAGCATAGAAGTGAGGTCACTGTCACAGACTCAATTCACCCTTTGCATTTGACAAATTTCAAAGACCAACCTTTGTTTTACACTCTTGTGTCTTCAAGAGAAAGGAAATTTAGAAGTGTTTTGTAAAAGTTTTACCTCATCTCTGCTTAACTGCCTCATATTGGATAGACAGCTTGAGTACAGCGAGACATCTACCAAAGCCAGTTCCTTACCTGCTTCAGTGCTAGAAATTGAGGAGATATTGTTAACTTTATGATTCTTGGCAATTCAGCCAAATACACAGCTATAAATTTAGAAATGAACACATAAACAAAGTATAATACTTTCACTTTGGATTGGAGGTACCATTTTATCTGTGGATGTATTGTACAAACCTACTGTCTTAATTTGAAGTGTATGATGAGCGAGAGTGAGAATATACATCAGACTGTATATCCCATCAGCAATCCCAAATCTAAGTTCATGAAGAAAACAAACAAAATTCAGTTTCTCTATTAAGAGTTTGAACTACGCAGAGGATTTAAATCCCCTTAAATATCCCCAATGTAACATTTTTCAATTCTTTGCCAAACCCTGGCAAGTACCTAAGCACATTCTCAAAGGCATCACTCTCTTCATCATGCAAAAACTAAGAATGTCCAAACTGAAGTCAACTTTATTTGTATCCCAGTTTTGAACATTAGATTTTAAGCTTCCCCCGCTTCCACCCACAGCACCCACATGCCCAAATACCTTCCAACAGTTCAAAGACAGCACTTTGACATTGATGAAGAGATACTTTTTTGGAGTCCTTGCAGTTTTCTACCCACCAGTTATTCAGTTCTGTCTCTGAATCTGCCATCTCCTGGAAAACAATGTATCTAATTAATATCGAATGGTTATTCATTTTCTATCAGTATGAATTCACTCTCAGTTTGCTTTAACCACTACAGTGGTTTCTTCCTCTTCAAGTTTTAAACCAAAGTAACTTTTTCCTGATAAAGTGTTGTCCTATACTTTACAATAATCTCTAACAAGCTGTACAATTTAACCTGTGCTCCAAAAATAAATAAAGCAATCCACAACACTTCCTAATTCTGTCATTAATTATTTCTTACAGAAAGCCAGAGATTTCATGGCCTCATCATGTTGTTTCAAGAGACAAAAAAACCCATTCAAACCACGGTGATGCTATATGCCAAGAAGTGGCTGATAAACCTAAATCCTGGAGAAACTCCTATTTGATTGAAAACACATAAGTTTTCTGTATGTTACATGTCCTGCCCCATAGTTTTAGGTGCTCCAGCTCATTGCTTGATGTGAGAAATGGTTTTGTAGAGAATTCTCAAAGCCTGACAGAAGGCTCACATAGTCTTGTGCATCTGTATGCAAACCTTGAGATAAGAAATGCTGACTTAGAAATGCCATGGAATAGGACAGACATTGTTGAGAGAGAAATTGAACTAGAAACAAGTTTCAAGGGATAGCCTTGCAAATAAGACTAGGTACTTTGGAGAAATAGAACTATGAAAGGTGTATTGTAGCAGGACCCATGAGGGGTGATTTTGGATGATTTGCTTTATGGCATCAACAGCATTGTGTGGCAAAAGCTGATAGGTCAAGAAATGCTTATAATGTATTGTAATTGAGAAACAGTTGGCTTCTGATTGTGATGGCATAAATTGTAACATCTGTATTGTCTTGCCCTTTACATGAGACTGAAAATGGAATACAAGTTTTTGAAATGCCTCTCAGTTGCCCCATCTCTGGGTCAGAAAAGAGTATAATACAAAAGCTTGAGAAACAGGAACTATGGTTTGTCAAAGAGAATATGAATTATTCTGGACCTCTCAGCAGAAACTATACAGCCTGCTCAACAGCACCACTGTTTTTATTTTCTCCCTACTCCCACTTAAAATCCAGGTGGGAGTTCTTCCTGAGATCAGTCTTAGTCAAGAGGCTCAATACAGAGAAGCCACCAGGGTAATACATACATACATAGGTTAGCATTTATGAAAAGTAAGGCTAGATAATTTATGGGTCTTTCTAGCAAAAAACATGCAAAGTCAATTTCCTTACTGTTTGGACAGAAGCTGCTTTCAGGGTCCCTGTAAGGACAGAGTGTGATAATGGGCCGATCAGGCGGTATCTGAGAATCTCCATGCTTCTGTCACTGAAACAGGAAAGTTTCAGGTGAGTGTGCAATTGTACAACACACATTATTTTCCCCAGTACTGTTAAGCCAGAAATGCAGCTATGTTATGTGTTATAGGCCACAGTTTCTGACTCTACTATGAACAAACCTGATTGCAATGCCCGTAGTCCGTGCGATCCAAGAGTAGGGCTGGAATGGATCTCTAGTGCCGTCACCAATTATTTTTTTCACTGGCACAGCTTTTTCTCCTTCTTTATCCTCCTTCTTTCTTTTATTGCCAAGGCTCATAACAACTTCCATTTGTTTTTCCTCTTGAATTGATGTTGTAACAGGCTCAGTAATACAGATATCTTCAGGCTCTGAACACTGAAAAATTGCTTTTAACTCCCTCAGTATATCCTTAAGAAGAATGAAGTTTGGATTAGGATCATATGCACTGCACTGCAAACCTTAGGTATTATAATTTAAAAATTATACTCCATTGTTTAATTTTCCTATATGGATTTCAAGGAATAAAATTTAATTCTGCTGAAGTCAATGGCTTGCTAAGAAAAGCTGAAAGTAATATTGAAAGTTGCTAAGAATTTGTTCTCTTTCAAATTAATATAAGAAAAATTGCCTGTGCACAACATTTTACTTTTCTCATTTTTGTTTTTTTTATAGCTGATAGCTAAGTATCAGATGATGATTATCTGTGATGATACTCAACTTAGCCTGCTGAGGGTGCCAGTGGAAAGGATGTGAATCAATCAAAACATCATATTAGACATATATCCTGAAGCAACTGACACTACAAAACTTTTCAGAAGCTTAAACACTGAATACCTCACTGAGTATCTTGCACTTTCAGTACAAGCTTTATAAAAACAAGTTGCAGAACATGCATGTTGTTAGAGTGGAAATAGTCTTCCAACATTCAATTCCTGAAGTCCTGTGTTCCCAAATTTTTCAGATGATCTCTTCAGCATTAATAATGAACAATACATAAAGAGATAAGAATTCAACTACATAGGAAAAAGCACCTGCTTGAGAGCTGGATGCACCCAGATCCACAACTGTCTGTTTTCAGACCCATCCCTGGGTTTCCAAATAAAGGTAGCGGGACCGAGCATATCCTCAGGATAGCGATCTGCTCTGTAAAGATTCAGGGAACCCTCAAATCTTCCAGACAGACAACAAGACTCTTGAAATGTCAATCCTAGAAAAGAAGATACTTATTGAAGAACAAAGTAATATGTTGTTTAATAAACAAAGTAAAATTGAAATTCAGTCTGGCTGCTGAGTGGCTAATGTTGTACCATAATTAGCTTATTAATAAGCCACTGAAATGTCTAGTCCTGCTATGACATCTTAATTACATTTTTCACTAAAAATCACAATTCAGTATCAACTCTGTTACTACTATCACGTCTGATATATTATTAAAAAAGGAAAAGGATGGGTCATCCTTTAGTCTATCCTGAATCTTTATTTTGAACTCTGTAAATTTTACCTGAGTCAGTGCTACATATTCGAGCAAGTTGCTTCAGAAGCTCATTCTCTTTACCCTTCAACTCCAGGCAACAATAATATGATAAGTCCTGAAACAATATGATAGTATCAAAGTGAGAATAAATCTTTAAAGTGAGCCTGGTAAGAAAGGACCAGACAGGGCTTCACAATTTACCCTTAAGTAGAATTTTTTTCATTCTCTAAAATTTGCCAAAGTGAAATAAGTTTCATTTTAACTTAAAATTAACAGCTGTAGGAGACTGGTGAGGCATGTCTTATATGAAGGCCAACATGCCTCTCAAACCAACATATCAAAAATAACATAAAACAAATGTTGTTAGAGTGGAAATAGTTTTCCAACTTTCAATTCCTGAAGTCCTGTGTAATACTCAGTTCTTCCAAACTTTTCAGATGATCTCTTTAGCATTAATAATGCACAATACATAAAGAGATAAGAGTTCAACTATACAGGACAGCTATATAGCTGCTGTCAACAACAGCTCAGGTAGATGATATAAGGATTCACTTAATCTCTTAGGCCTTGAGAAAATTTAAAACGTAGTATTTCAGTCACAGTTACCATAAGACTCCTTTAAAGGTTCATCTTATTCTCTCTGAAACTTGTCACCCTGAATTACAATTATAAAATGATTCATTTCATACTTAGCAGTCTTATTAACAGCTGACATAACAGTACTTCAAAGAGACAGAAATATCCATTATAACCAAGCAGCTGATTACTTCACCTTGGCAAAATATTAAATAAAAGATGTAGATATGGTACCTGAAGAAGGCAGTGCTTTGCCATGGCTCGGTAACAAGCCCTGTAGCTCTTCTCTGTAGGGCTGTTTCCTAAACAGTATCCCCATTTCTTTACCATATGAAATCTCTTTGCATGCCAAATATGGGTTTCCAGCCAAATATTCTTTCTTTGCCTGTGATTAAACTCTGCTACCAAATTTATGTGGCGTCTTCTTGCTTTGCGGCATTTAGTCTTTGACTGTTCTTTTTTCTGATGTACAGCTTTCTCTGCCTGTTTTTTAGAAGAGAGGATATTGAAGTAAATCTCAAGAGAAAAGAATTCTGAAAAGAAAAAGGCTAAAATATAAGAATACAGGAAGCACTAACATTAAGTTATACCATGCTGGATCATTCTTGAGGGTAATTAACTTTGAAATTTTCTACGCAAATCACATCCACATAAGTGCATCAAGGTTTGACTGAAACCATATATAAAACAAAATCCCCACACATTCAGCAACTTAAAAAGTGAACAGTAAGTGCTGCTACTTCCTGCGTAAAGATTTTGCCACGCATCAATATAGTCACATGAACAAATCAACGTGACATGGAAAATGCCTGGAGATTTGAGCTCATACAGAAGCAGCTCAGACTCTCAGAAGGACAGAAAGGACACTATCAGTTCTACAACATGTAGAAGCAGATGAGAGAGGACTGTGGTAATATCTTGACCAAATTCTTGGTAAGCAGACCTAGTCAAGGTCTGAACTATTACATGTAGATGCATGACTAGAGAGGAAGGCATGACTCGATCAATGTTTTTCTTCTTGTGGAGAAAAGTGGTACAAAGAAATAGGACTGTAAGACACACAATAAGGTTCTTAGAATATTCTTACCAAGCTTACAAGAAACACTTGGCAACAGACCATTGGTTATAAAAATAGCAAAGGAAAGAAAATGACAGAAAATCAGTGCCAAGAACACTAAAAACACTGAAGCAACCCATGAAACCAAAATGGAACTGAAAAAAAAACAAAGCATCTTCCCATCAGACACACTACACATCACTGAGAAGGAAATACAAGCCACTGGATCAATGGTAGATGACTGGTTCAGAAAGGCAATTAGAGAAAAAGGGATGTAGCACTGTGGGTGAAAAATATACATCTTTAAGCTCATTGAAGAGGTAAGAGGTGGTCTGGGTAAGTGTTTCAATTAATATGGTCGTGATAAAGGATCTAAGACAAAGAAAATGCAGCAGAATTGAAACAGGTAATTTTGAAGATGTAGATCAAACACTGAAAAGTAATAGGTGGAACTTTACAAAAACAAGTAACAGATATACGACAAGCTGCAAGAAAACACGAGCCTGTGCCATCACATAAGCCACACCAAAAGAACCGAAGACAGAAAATGTAGCAGCAGAAATAAAGCTGCCCCAGAGCCAATTAAATAATCTTCAAAATCCAAGAGTCTCATGTGGAGTGGAAACAGGGATGGGAGAGTATGTGTGAGCATGTGTACAGAAATCAGAAAGGCTGTCATATGAAAGGAGATAAAAAAGCAGGACACAACCAAATAAACATCAGAGAAATCTAGATTTAACAAGGACAACACATAACTATGCAAAACAACCCATGCCTTCTTCCTTCAGTTCCCAGAAAACAGGCCCAAACTGCATCCCTTGTCATGTCTGACAAAGCAAAGAGAACGTGAACCAAAACAGTGAGATACAGGTTGTGAAGATCCAAAAAAACACCCAAAGAAACAAGAAATTGGTGTGTGGCAGGGAAGTCTGTGAAACAATTTCTGAACCACAAACGATCACCCTGAATCATCTTCAGGAACTCAGGGTGGAGGCAGCAAGGTGTCAACTTAAAGACAGTGCAAAGGAAAAAAAGAATGCAATAAAAAATTTTACCAAGCAAACTCCATTGATCACTTTAAGAAGTCTCACTGATGATAAAGTGATCAGTCCTAAACATTGAAAGATCATTTCCAAATAACATCCTGCTGAACCAATTTTTAATTTTCCTTTTTAAACATACAGGAAAGCCACAGTGAGTAAGGAGCAAGTAACCCCCCATAGGTATATTCTGACTAAATGCTGAGATATTGCCACAAAATGAGTTTCATGAGCTGTTAGGACTAGTCAGTAAGTCTTAAGCTGCGTGCAGCCTGCCAATAACTCCAGTTACAGCTCCCACATTTGTGCTGTAACACTTGAACCATTGCATCAGCTGTGCTAGATTGAGGCTGGCATGGTCACATCCTAAAGCTCTGGTGGGGTACAAGGCAGACAGCTCTTACTGAGGACTCTTGGACCACCTGGGACCATTGCACCACCTGAACAACGTCTCCTGCAGTGGACTCTTATCACTACTCTGATAACCTTTCAAAATGTAATCACAAAGCCAGGTGGTTAGTGAGACCTACTTGAGCTACCACCTGAAATGATCACCTGAGGTGATCCTGCATTTTGAATCCAAACGTCAGTCAAAGTTTAGGGTACTCAGGGAAGTCTGGCAGAAGTTCAGGTCTGAACATTAGTAACTATGGAGCAGAACACTATGCTTTGGCTGTGCCCACTACATGAAATAGTGGCAAAACACTATGTTACAGCTTTTGGTAAAGCTGTAAAACACACTTATACCTCTTTCCTGGCCATCTCTTGGAGCCGCCTGGGGAGGCGCTTAACATTGTGACTCATTGCTCGCCTTCGCATGCGCCTAGGGAGGGTCTGGAAAACCAGAGAGTTGGAAGACTTCTGCGAAACTGCTTTCAACATGGCATTGATCTCAGCAGCACGAGCTTGAGCAAAGGTGGACACTGGAATGAAAAGAACTGCATCAGAACATGACAAACAGCAAAAAAATCAGGGGAGGATACTGTAAGTAAATTACAGATTTACCCCCAGTACAGCAGTCCGGTAACTTCTTGACATAAAAGTAAGTACCGCACTGTCACTGAAGAAATTTCAGCTCTTTACATATCCTCAAGTTTACAGATATGGTCAAGCAAATATTTATACATTAATGAACCTGAAAGCTGTTTAACCAACAATTCCTATTTGCATTAAATACTTTATTACATTAGAATAGCAAATTTTCAGGTGGTATTCAGGGAGATGAAAAAATCTTTAGCATGGAAAAAAGAAACATATTAGAGACTGTTTTAAAACAACCAAATAAAAATCCAGATTGGTCTCATTTCATATTTATGGAAGTGTATCTACTATCAGAGCACTGACACATTTTGCAAAACTGATCTGCTCTCCTAAATAAATGTTATGTTAGATGAAAAGCTGTCTTTAATTTACATCATGAGTAAAATCCGTTTCACTGGCTACATTAAAAGCAGATGACTGTCAGGACCCATTTTGCTGGCAAACAAAAACCAGAATGCACATCCCTCACTACAAGCAGGTGTAACTTTTTCACTCAGAAGTCTGAAAGGACCCATTGAACAACAGCTAGTCATTCATTCCAGTTCACAACTACTTCTGTGTTTTGGAGAAAATTAGGAAATACTGAAGAACATAGCAGCAGTTCTAATTTTTGCTCTTGACAAAAACAAAGACAGCAAACTTAATCACCAGCAAATTGTCCTGGACAGGCAAATTACGACCTTTTTCACATATACAAACCTGTTATGTATTTTGGCATTTCCTCAGATACACTCTGGAGTCCTCCTTGCCATCCTCCTCTTCCTCTGCCTCTCTCTCCTCTACTTTGCCCCTTTGGAAAATATTGGTCTTTTCTGTAAGAAGGCCCAGATGACTGATTTGAAAATTTCTGCTGCTGCTCAGAACGAACATCTCCTGGAAGGTTTAGAGATGAAAAGAGGTTAGAGAAACACAACATAGTCTGAGTAACTGACAACTCTATTAGTCTTTCCTCATAAAACCATATTGCAGACTCCTCCTATTATATTCAATATATGTAACTGAAAAAGCCACCAGAAATTAGAAGAATTAAGTTCTTTCTTACAGGAATAAATAAGAATTTTACACTGCCCTGCAGCAAACTTGTGATAGATTAAGTAACTTTTGCATGCTCTGAAAATGGTACGCAATCCAGACTTTGCCTCCAAGAGCTAGAGCAAATCAGTCCATTATCATAGTGATTTTTATTATTGTCTTGTCAGAGTTTTAGTAACAAAACAGCAAAGTTATTTTTTCTGCTTGTCCCTTCTTTTTTTTTTCTACAAGCAAATGTATTCTTCTCTGACATATATTTTTTTACAGCATTAATTAAAATAAGCATGATACATGTATGTTGGTGCAGTAAGTTACTCTTCTGGTACAAGCACTTAAACCAATATTGAAATTAAATTACTAAAGCCTACAGTAAAGCTTTCTAAGGTACAGACATACCTCGGGAGTGCTGAGCACTTAGCAAGTACCTAAAGTTTCAGAGGGCCTTGAAGTCCTCGTTCAAAGACCAGTGTATATTCAGCCTAACTAATATTATAGATTAGTTTAGATTACTTTATGTTCAGTTAGGCCTTAGTTAGGATTTCTATGACAACTGGAGATATGGTTGTCAGGCAGTTCATGCTGGACAATCCGACTAAAGAAGGTCCAGACAGCCATTCCTATCACCCCATCCACTACATCAAGACACGTGGTTGGAGAGAACAAGGGGCTATAGCATTCAGGAAGCTTCTCTAATGAAAATCAACCTGCATGCCCACAGAAATGGAGGGAGAGATTGGAAAAAAACAGTTTTGAAGTTGACCAGCTTCTTAAACCAGCTTGTCCATTTGTCCCAAAAATGCTACCAATGGCAGGAAGTACGCCCAGGAGCAGATTCACATTCAGCGGCATCTCAATTTATGGTTACTTAAAAAGGCAAAGAATCTTCTTTTCCCATTTCAAATAAGCAAGAAACTGGAGTTTTATATTCAGCAGCAGTATTGTTACAGCCTGCTGCAAGCACACATCATGCAGAACTGCAGTAATACTGCAGAAAAAATAATTCCGTGTAGAAACAGATTAGCTTTTATGTGGAACAATTTCCTGACCTGGGTTTCCACATGCCTGAGAGCAGCTTTGTCCAGACACTGAGGTGAAGATGAGAAGGAAATAGCCAGGAAAGAGGGATGAAAGCTGTCTCGATTAGCAAATCTGTGTAGGCCTACAGCCAAAAATTAACTCATATCACTACCACACCCTTTTAATGAAGGAGGTAAGAATTGTAATCAAGACAGAAGATGGCTTGGCAAAACAGTCACTGACTTAACTAAAAAATAACTAATAACTAAAAAACCTTTAAATTATTTCAGCTATTACACAGATCCTATTTAGAATTTTTCTTTCCTGTTTCTACAAAACAGGTCTCTAAAACTGTGATACTGATACTGTAGAAGAATGTTACAGGGACGAAAATCCACGCCTTCTAACAGGACAAGAAATATAACCACACAATCTTAGAAGATCCCTGCTACAAATAAAGTTAGGAAAATGTGTTTAATCTGGCAGTATTCCTGTAATGACATTCCAAAATCGTCAAACATGCTGTTTGCATATACATAATTTGCATTCTGACTGCTTAGGAGCTCTTCAGTCACCTAAATACACAGTGACACTGCAGGTTTGTTTTTTTTTTTTTCATTCAATCACAAAGATGCAATTTGTCAACTTCTGAAGGCCTTAAAGTAACACATCCTTTTAGGCCTGGGGTTTTCCCCAGAAATAATGTAGGTAACAAAGTATCTAAATGAAGGTGGCGGTGGAAACTGAGATCCAATTGAAACACAGAGGATGCAGGTCAAACCACAAAAAGAAAAAATCATCTAGCATAAAAGCTGACAGGATCCTTCTGCTGCAAAGGTTACTTGCGTACAAAACGCTCCAGCAATGACCCAGGACACTGCCATCCTAGGGACATGCCCTCTGCCTCCTGCCAATACCCTTCACAGGTACACGAGCCACAAGCCCCAGGAGGCAAACTGGTTGGGCATGCAGATCTGAGGGAAAACCAGGGCATTCATCACAGCACCAGAAGGCTAAACCATCCCCTCTCGCAGCTCTCAGTCTGGCGGAAAGGCACGGGAGAAACTGGATTGAGTATAACATCCGAATTCATTTTACAGCTAGGAACCGTAGGGATTGGTAATGTAATCGAAGGGATGACAGAGAGAAGCACATATTCACAGGGTAGAGAATAGTTGGGGTTGGAAAGGGCCTCTGGAGACCATCCCGCCCGACTCCCCCGCCAAGGCAGGGCCACACAGAGCAGGTTACTCAGGAACGCGTCCGGGTGGGTTTGGTAGAACTTCCGACAGGGAGACTCCACAAGCCTCTCATGTTAAAGAGAATCCCATATTAACGGGGCTTAACGCCAGCACCAGGACTAAAGGAGTCTACGGCAGGGCTGGAAGCCCTGGATACTCCCACGGCGAGCACGCTGCGGGCTGGGGACAGAGGGACACTTGGCCCTGAGGGGGATCACCCTGCCAGCGCCGGCAGGGACTCCCACAGCCGTACCTGGGGGCGGGCAGGCTCTGCTCCCGCCGCCGGCGAAGGGCCCCGGCTCTGCGGGCAGCGTGACGCTGGCCGGCTGGTTCCTCATCTTCTTGGCTCGCTTCTTCTCCCGCGCCCCAGACATCTCCGGCGGGGTTGCAGAGCCTCTCCGCAGCGAGCAGAGATGGGCGGGGTGGGCGGTCGGTGCAGCCGCAGCCCCCGGCACCAGCCCCGACCAGGCGCTCACCGCGGCCTCCACCGGCACACGTGGACACCCACGCCCCAGCACAGCGCATGCGCAGTCCCCCCATACAGCCTGGAGAACTACATTTCCCAGAAGCCCCCGCGGGCGGTGGTGGGTCCGCCAGCTGGACGCTACGCGGGGGGAGGGCAGGAGAGGAGGTCCCGGCACTCAGTGCAGCTTCAGCACCGGCTCCAGCCATGGCCTCGCTCGTGAAGAAAATAATCAGCACTACTAAAGCCCCTGCACTGGGTCCCTACAGGTAATGCCTTAGCTAAGAAAGGTCCGAGAGTTTTGGTGGATAACAAGTTGACGATGAGCTGGCAGCGCCCTTGCAGCCAATGCTTTCCTGGCGTGCATCGGGAAAAGTGGCCGGGAGGTTGAGGGAGGTGATCCTGTCCCTCTGCTCGGCCCTAGTGAGGCCACATCTCATGGAGTGCTGTGCCCAGTTCTGGGCTCCTCAGTACAAGAAAGACAAAGAGCTACACTGGCGAGGGTCAGCAGAGGGGCACAAAGTTGATGAGGGGTCTGGAGCATCTTTTATGAGGAGAGACTGGGGGAGCTGGGTCTGTTTAGAGAAGGCTGAGAGGGGAAGTCATCAACACCTATAAGTACCTCAAAGGCAGGTGTCAAGGGGATGGTGCCAGACTCTTTTCCGTGGTGCCCAGTGACAGGACAAGAAGCAATGGCCATAAACTAGAACGCAAGAAGTTTCAGCTCAACATGAGGAGGAACTTCTGTATATTGAGAGTGGCAGAGCATTGGAACAGGCTGTCCTGGGAGTCCCTCTGGAGACATTCCAAACGCAGCTGCATGCGTTCCTGTGTAACCTGCTGCAGGTGACCCTTCCTTGGCAGGGGGGTCGACCTTAATGATCTCCAGAGGACCATTCCAACCCTAAACAATTCTGTGATTTTGAGAGCAGGTCTCTCAGAAGATGCAGGAGCAGATTTTTTTGGGGGGGTTTGGCAGGTCCCTGGGGGTCTGTCAGACAGGCCTGGGGCCGAGGTGAGAGCAGGACCCCTGAGCAGGGGTCAGACCTAGCACCCCCTCCCCCAGTGACCCCCAGGGACACCTGGAGTCCCAAAGCACGAGTGGGGCTGTGGTGCCATGGCAAACTGCAGCTTGATAAGGGGAGGGGGTATGCTTCAAAAGTTAGTTTGGGAAGTAATTCTAGAATTAGTGCTAAGCAGTGAACAAAAAACCAAAACAAACAAACAAAAACCAACAAACAAAAAAAGATTTTTGTTCTCCAGAAAAAGGTGCTTAGCTAGAGACAAGCATGTTGTCTCTAGGGAAGCTAGAGATGCTGACTATGCAGGTGATGGAGAGCGAAGGCTGAGTCCAGTCCAGGGTGAGCTTGGTTAATCAATGCCTGGGAATTGAAAATTCTTTCTTATTTTGAATAGTTATAAATGTTTTTCAGTCTAAAAACTTAACTGCTGTAAAACATATATGTTTAACATTTTCACAAGTATGTGGTTGTAGCAGTTCTGCATATAATTAAAATAAAGAAAAATCCCAGTTTTAATTGGAGAAAGATTTCTCTTTGCAATTTGGATATGAAAAAATGTTCAGTCAATATAGTAGATTCTTATAGCTAAAGTACTAAGGGGGTTTTACCAGGGTATTTTCTAAGAATTTTTAATTCTGTATTCAGGCTTTATGTTTACAGTAGCATCTTCATGCCTTCCAGGTGCATTTTTGTCTCCATTACTTTATGTCCTGAGCTTTCTAAACTTCAAACTGTGTGTTTCTTACAGGCATTATAAAAATGGAAAAATACAAAGTGTAGAAGCAGAGAGACATGACATGAAGGTTAACTTCTGTAAACAATAAACTGTTGGTGGATTGCAGCCAGGGGCCTGGCATTGCTTGGCATCAGGAGAACCTCCAAGACATGGGAAGGCAACAATTCTTTGTTTGCACACACACCCCACTGCCCCAGCCTTCAACATAGCTTTCCACTCCAAAATGTTGTGCTTATTGGTAGTTTCATTGTGATAAAATACTGCTTATTGTGCAGCCTGTTAAATGTGTGACGGGTCTAACATTAATAAGTTTATCACTAACTTAGTTTATCAGATTTCAGTAAACTTGTCAAAGTCCAGAGAGCAGAAGTTGCACAAGAAATAACTTCCACATCTCTGCTGTGAAGTCTGAGCTTGGTTACACCAGGAATGAGGGCTTAGTGTGGGATGAAGAATTGGGATGTATGGGCTGCATTCCTGCTTCTGCTGCAGCCCTTCAGTATGCTTTTTGGTGACCTATTTTTACTGGATTTTTCTATTTCCTTTACTGCATCCATTTGCCAGTACCTTGAGATAGGTAGGTAGATAGATATACAAAAAGACACATATCTGTGTGTGAGTCTATATATCTCATTAATGTTAGTAACCCTTTAAAAGACACTGCAGAGATACTGCTTTTGTATTAATCCACAATCATTTGTGTAAAAAAGATCTGATTAACAAAGCATAGTTTCTAACACCATCTCTCTGACAGACAGTGTTGTTTTAAGGTCACAGTGTCTGGCCAGTTATGCATTTAGATACACTGAAACATGAATGACTTTAGACACACATGCCTGCTGATTGATGAGTAGCTAAGATTTGCCCTAGTTATGAGGTGTATCTGCAGTTAAAGCATGATTGGGGTTTGTGGAGTTGAAGTTTCCCTTAGCTTCACTCATGCATTTGAGTGCAGTAGAAGTGTAGTCCTTGGCTGGTAAATTGTTCCTACTCTCAGTGAATGGAGGATTCCATTGGTGAGCACACCAAGAGGAGGAAGTTGAGCAGAGCAGGGGACCCAATAAGGCTGCTGCAGATGCTGTTCTGGCAGTGGTGTCAGAAGGCTTCAGCTTGGCCTTTCCCAAGTGATTCATGACTTAGGACTCTCCAGAAGTCTCTGTTGAGATAAACGTTTCACTGTCATTTGCTTTGTGATAAGCAGTACAAGACAATCTCTTTCCCTGGAGAGCCCATACCTTCTTGTTGCACAGTTCTCTGTGCTTCAAACAGAAACAGAAGTTTGTGCTCTGAGGCCTCCCGCCCCAGAAGGAGTGGTAGGAAAGAAAGTTAAGGAAGCCTGTGTGTACATCCACACATTTCTATCAACAAGACTGTGTCAGCTAGAAAACTGCTTTATTCACTGGCTCCTCTTCTTTGAATGGTGTAGTCTTGTGATTTACTCTAGTTTTGTTAGTTGATGACAGAAGAAATAACCCCCATGTAGGGTAGTTTACCATATCTGACAAGTTACTGGCTATTTTTTCCCCTTATGAAATTACAGGAGAGTATATGACAGGTGTAAAAGGAAAAATGGGAATGATGGTGTTGTTCAAACTGCCTAACCCTGATCATTTGACTGAGTCCCTAGATTAGGTTGATCCCCTGTGAGGTGAATGGATTAAGGCAATCCAGCTGGGTGAATCTCAGTTGAGAGATGTACTAAAAATCTCTGAATGTGTCCCTCTTTTTTCCATTGATATTGAAGGGAAGCAAACCTTCTGTTTCAGATACTTCAGGGAGGTACCTAACTGTAGTTTATGTAGCTTGAGAGTTGTTGAACTCTCAACCAAACAATGCATTTTCTTGTGGAGTGAGAAGAGATGTGAAAAACAGTGTTGACACACGATAAACAATTCCAAAACAATATTTCTATAATTTCTTTGCAAAATATTCTTAATTATTGATTGAAGAGAATTAAATTGTGTCTCTTACATAGTTTGCTAGGTAGCTTAAATCTCTGTTTTCAACTTTTAACCTCTTTGTAGTAGAGACATTAATAATTGCCAATTCAACTTCAGCAAAAGCACACTTGACATTTTTGTATAAACGTTTTGCAAATAGCTTGAATTTTGCATTCTTCTAAATTAACCCAGCCAAGAAGTCACTCAGGTTATTTAGTGAGAGGAGAGCGATTGTTCTAGGGATGGAGAGGTCAAGGTGTTTTGCTGACTGGCCAAATTCGTTACTCTGGAGGAATACTGCCAGAGAACCAGGGTGCAGGGTGTCACCTCACAGCTGTAACTCATTATCATAGTGCCTGTTTAAGAAGAAAAATGTTGAATCTCTTTTGACTTTTCTTTCTTTTTTTTTTTTTTTTTTTCCCTTCATTGCTCTGCAGTTGAAATGTAGCTGAAAGGTATTGTCTGCTTCTCAAACTGGGATGGAATATTTATCTGGGCAGGTGCAAAAGAATGTCTTTATTTACTCTGCTTTCCCTCTGTGCTATCTGCTGTATGGAACCTGTGGCTCAGTTTAGTGTTGCGTTGCTGCATTCAAACCTTGTGCCTTTGCAAGAAACAGGGTTTATCTCCTCAAGGGCAAAGCTATGCACTTCCATAGATGGTGTAATCCCAGCTCTTCAAAAGCATAAGCAGATTGATGGATGACTGTATGTACAGACTTGCATGTGCATAACCTCAGTCTTCTTTCTGATACATTGTAAAGTACTGTAGAAAATGTGAAATGTGCTTTCAGATTTGAAATATGAAATGTTTTCATGGGGAAACATTAGGCTTAAAATGTGGCTTGTGTTTTCAGCCAAGCCGTGGTGGTGGACCGGACGATGTACATTGCAGGGCAGA
Organism: Phylloscopus collybita; assembly: GCA_027886175.1. Classification (NCBI taxonomy): domain Eukaryota; kingdom Metazoa; phylum Chordata; class Aves; order Passeriformes; family Phylloscopidae; genus Phylloscopus; species Phylloscopus collybita. The sequence goes on from JAJNNQ010000075.1 coordinate 21,738,569, forward strand.
TAGGGCTGGAACCTTCCACTGGGCAGCTTGTCTCTGGAGGGGCAAAGGAGGAGGCCAAGCAGGTAAGAAGTCTTTCAGCAACGAACTTGTAATGGAGTTGGCATGTGTCTAATTAAATGTGGAATTGTGAGAAATTGAGGAGACTGGAAAGCACGTCACATCCTCCAGATGAGGCAAAAGCAGGAGGAATTCATTCCATCATACCTAGTGCTGTCATTTTTCCAACAACCTGGAAAACTTGGAGGTCAGGGTAGAAATCTGTTTTGTGCAGGAAGGTAAGAAAGAATCAGTGTTTGAAGCAAAGGTTCACACCCCAATAAAAACCCTGGCTTGAGTCAGGGAAAGATTTACTCCTGCAGCAGAAAGAGAGGGAGTCAGATAATAGGATGAGATGGAGCTGCATCATGCACTTACATCTAATGAATAGATGATTTAATATTTATTAGATGCTCCCTTTTATTAATTGTTATTTAGATCAGTCTTTTTTTGGCAGTTGAGGTTTGAAGTTGGTTGAACTTACAGTAAAACATGGATTCCAAGTCACAAGTCATATTTATATACTTAGGTAAATTTAACCCAGCTGATAGCTAAAAGATATTTGTTTCATTTTTCTTTAGGCTCTAAAAAACATGGGAGAAATCCTGAAAGCTGCAGGCTGTGACTATGGCAATGGTAAGTGCTGCTGTGATTGTGGCAAACAGGTGGTTGTTTTTACCTGAATTAAAATATTAAAAAATCAAGTGACCTTAAACAAAAAAAAAAAAAAAGCTATTTGCTGAATGGTTACCAATAGCTGGAAGAAACAAAAGAAATTGTGAATTTAGGTTAAAAAATAAAAGAAATAAATCTACATGCAAGTCTTTGCAATGGGTATCAATGGAACACTGCCTTTGACCATAAATTTCTGGCAATGGTACTAATGTTTTACTTCCAACTGGGGAAGCTCAAGTACAGACAGTGTTGCATTGACTACAGACATTTTAAGCATCCAGGTAAAAGCAGGTTTGTATCTGTGATGTTAATATTCTAGGCACTCTCAATAATTTTTTGTGGAGGACTCTACTGGTGGAGCCCACACCAGGAATAACGCTGGGTTAGGCAGTCCAGGGAAAAAACTCTAGCATAGACTGTATTTTCAGACCTTCTATGAACTTTTTTTTCTGGCAGCAGATATTATATATGATATAAGTTACTGCCAGCAGCTGGCTTACAGCAGCTATTTTGATTGATCTGCTTATCATTTCAGTGCCTCGTGGAAGAATATGGCTTTTTCAGAGGTACTCAGGTACTTTAATTCCTTAAAGTTTAATTACATACTAAGTGCTCAGATTTTTAGGTAGTTCCCTAGGTTGTAGCTCTAATGGTCAATATCAAAACTTTTTGAAATGTTTAGAATAATTGAGAGAAATGTATGAAATAAAAGCAAGAGATGCAGTAAAGTTTTTCAGTTTTTGTATGCAAGTCAGTGGTCTAAAATAATTGTGCTTATATGATTTCTAGTTGTGAAGACTACAGTTTTGATGGCAGACATGAAGGACTACAATGATATTAATGATGTTTACAAACAATGTAAGTAGATATTTTGCTTGTGTTTTACCATTATGGCTTGTGGAACAAATTATGTTCATGGTAGCCAAGATGTTTTAATGGCTGAGATGATGTAGTTCCATATTCTTTGAAACTCCTGTAGAAATTTTTTTAAAAAAATTCATTTTCAAGTATCAGATCAAGCAGAGCCTAATTTCATGTGAACTTGTGCTCTACCATCCCACTAACTGAGTGTCCTGTGAAGATCAGCTTCTGCTGTCCTAGCTATAATTCTACTGTGGGCAGCCTTCAAATGCTGAATTTCAGATTTTATATCTTCATTTCTTTAAAGTCTGTATCTTTGAACAATTTGAGGGCCATTGTTATGGGACAGGGCTCGTTCTTTATACAAGGATGAGCCATGCTGCTCCCCTTGAAGAAAAGAGAGAACAATGCTTGGTCAAAAAACTGAATGGAGACTGAAATAGGTGATTCCAGTGAGCTGTGTTGTGCAGAATAATTTGGGACAATTTGCATGAGCTCCTTATTTATATTGATGCCTTAAACATCATAATATACCTTTGGCTTTTACTTGGATAGCAACATCTGCTCTTGACTGAAGTCTCATTGAAGAGCAAGTAACACAGTCTCCTACTTGTCAAAATGTATTGGGGGGGTATGTGTGCTTAAGCAGGGTGAAAACACCAGCTGCATGCTTAGTTGCTTGTTCCCTCCAACTTGGAGCTTGAGGAAACAGTTGCTGCTGTTCTTTGATTGTGAGTTATTATCTCGATGCAGGACCCCGAAATTGCCATTATTAACAGTTCTGTGATAATTGTCACTAGTAAAACTTTCACTTCTTACACAAATTTCTTGGAAGTGTTCAGTCAGGTTGGACAGGACTTTGAGCAACCTGAGATAGTGAAAGATGTTCTTGGCTGTGGCATGGTGGTGAATTGGCCTGTATGATCTTTAAAGGCCCTACTAACCTGAGCTATTCTAATATTCTGTAAATTCAGCGGTTATATCTTTACCAGTAGCCTTCCCCATGCCTTACCCTTGTTCTAATATCTGTGATTGTCAGGTCTAAATGGGCATGGAGGAGTAAATCAAGGGCCTATTTTCCCTCTGTTTTCCTTTGATGAGAGTATGGTTGGACTCCTGGTGACTTTATGTGAATCTGGGATCATTGCTCATGACTCTTTTGGCAGAGGCCTGTTTCTCTCCTGCTTTTTCTGTGAAAGAGCCATCTCTCACTCCCTGGTGTTTGAAACTGGATGGTCACCATTCTGATTTAATCTTCCTTTTTCAGCCAAGCTGCTGTTAAGGCCCTGCAGTGTCAGCAGAATGCAAGTTATCACTGGCCACTAGGTCACCACTGCAGCTGACTGCTTGGGGATGAGTGGTGGCTTGCTGAGATTGAGAGCAGTCAGTCACCAAAACAAAACAACAAGGGGGAAATGATAGCTGGCGTAGAAGTCTTGTAGCCTTGCACCCAAAACTGTTCCAATGATTGCATTTTATACAGATTACTTTGAACTGTGTTTTATCTAGCCAAGTTTAGTGATTGCTGGATGTTTTTGTTTGAATTACAGTTTTCAAGGCAAACTTCCCAGCCAGAGCAGCCTATCAAGTTGCTGCTTTGCCCAGAGTAAGTGTCACTTTTCTGTCTACAAAAAACCCAAAATTTTCTGGAATACCTTACTAATGGAGCATTCTGACAGCTTTTCTTATTCTGAAATAGCTTTGAGTGCAATTATTTTAATGAAGACCCTCAATTATTTTCTTTTCTAAGTATACTATTATTCCCACACATTATTGGAGATCTGAATATGAGAGGTATTTCTTTATGGTGGAAGATAGATAAAACATTAGAAATAAGGGCTTATGATACTTGAGTAGGGATAAATTGAATTTACAGTATTACTGAACATTGCTAAATCAGTAATACAACTGTCAGAAATATAATCTTCCTTGAATACCACTCTGTTCTTGCAAAATTGTGTTGTTCATCCAATTGTTTTATAAAATAGATACATTGAATTCCTAATATGTTTCTTCATTGTTTTGTCACAGGGGGCCAGAGTTGAGATTGAAGCTATTGCCATTCAGGGACCTCTCCAAGATGCTTCAGCATGACTATAAGTGGAGACTGGATATCTTACAATGACACTTTTAGATTTAGTTAATGCTTCTCCCTTATATCCTGTTTACACCTGTTCCTACAGCTGACTAATAGCAGTTACACACAATTGAAATCAGTAAACTTAATGAGGAAAGGTGCTTTCTTCAGGACTTACAGTGAGTTCTCTGCTGGCAAACCCTGAAAAGTGCCTGACTCCTGCTAAAATCAGCTGAGCCGTATTGCAGGATAGGACCTGCCCTTTGTGGAGGTGACTGGATATTCAGGGATTAAGGTACCTACTGGGTGAATGTATTAGAGTTATACTGTGGGTGATCTGGACATGGAAAACTATACTGATTTGTAAAAGTAGGGTTTTAGTAACAATTTTAAATCAGAAAAAATGACACAAATGAGAAGACAGAACACTTGAATTGCTTAGCATGCATCTTCACTTCTGAGCAATTATACTGTATTTGCTTCTGAATTTTCTTAACCTCTTCCTTTACATAATAAATTACTGTTGGGACTCAGATTTTTTCATATGTAAGCAATTGCTTAAGAAAGTTAATATTAATTTCAGAAAGAAGAAAATTATGCTCTTCTGAAGTAAAGTGGTATCTTTATAGATCAGATGAAAATTAATATCTACCTGTAATTTTTTCATAGTAATTTGACTTTGGTATATGTTTTGATTAAAAAAACCAACAAAAATTAAAAATGTTTCATGAGAATAAAATATAATTGCAACTGCAAAAATGTGCTTGTCTATTATGGGAACAAACTTTTCCTGATTGTGGTTTAATACTCCATTACCAAAAAAGTGTCCAGCTTGCTTATTCAATAACAAATAATTTGAAACAAAAGAATAGGCTCATTATCTACATCCTAATAGCTAAGGCTTAAATTCTCCAGGACAGGAAGCTTTCAGCTACCATGTCATTACAGTTCTTGTAATTTTTTCCTGTGCCATTAAGGTCAGAAGCATTGGTTTGATGGGGTGATTAAGCAATATTGAGAAGTCCAAGTGGTGATGCCAGTAACTTCTGTACTGATCTTCTGTCAAGTAGCAATGGATACTGTGAGAACAGTCAGCCCTACTTTCCAGTCTTAGATTTGATGTGAAACAGCCATTCCTTCTTTTCACTGAGCTTATAAATTGTACCATTATAGAAAAACGATTCCTAATGAGATTGTCACAGCAAATATGTGCAGATATAAGGATTTTTTATAGTATTTTCTTGCTTTCTTTGGGAGATAATTATTTTTATTAGAAGCAAGATAATACCTTTGTTATTTCAAACAGCTCTAAATAAACTTCCTATACATAAACTTTGATTAGTTTTGGCTTCTATTCTTGTTCTGTCTCCTTGGCTGTACTAATAATGCATCTTATGCACTATAGCTCTGACTCCATAAGCAATCCCATCTAAGGAAAAACATGGTCAGACTTTTTAAAAGGAAGGAGTCAGTACTAACTACTATGGCTATGACTTTCTAGAGAACACAAAGCAGACGTTCCTCCATTTTTTCAATTAATAATAATTAAAACCAGTGTAGTTGAATGGAGTTACATTTAAACTTTTAAATGGAGTTTAATTCCTAATTTATATTTAGGTTTCTCTGTTACAGCTTTGTTCAGGTGTAATTACTTGGTTGGGGTTTATTTCACTGATTTGTGGGAGACTTAGTTCAAGTCTTGAACATGAGCTAAGTTCAGCCTTTTGTAACCGCCGTGGTTGTCCCTTCTTACTGCTCCTGTTCTTCCCCACCGTCTTGCTGACCTTTGTGTCCCACCTCGAACCCAACACTAGATGGCAGCTGCGTATTTTTTGGCGTGCTGACTTGTGCATTGGCCAGTCCAAGTCCATTATAGCACTCCTTGGGAGACTTCGGTGGTAGGAGAGTGAATACATCGCTTTCCACAGTAAGGGACAGTCTGAGACTGAAATGTAAATTAAACACCTGGAAAAGGTTCCATGCTGGATGCAGCTAACAAGGCAGAACACGTTGCTTCCATTCAGTGTTTTTATCAGTAAGTAGGTGCCGTTCTGCAAAAACTCAGGAACTGAAAATTCCCTTTTAGCTTTATGATTCTTCAGGTGACGACAATTGTAGTTTTTAGACTATATTTAAATCAAAGCTATTCAACATTTTCTTGATATATATTCTTCTGGTACAGGAAGTCTAGAATAACTGAAATAAATCCTCTTAGTTACAGCTCTAACATAGTAGTTTTCAAAATAAAAATATCAGCCTTCCACAGAGAAGTGTAAAACATTTATTTTATTTAAGCAGAGTTATATTATTTGATTCTATTCTTTAAAACAAAAGCCAACACCCATGATTCTCCAATATGAAAAGCCTATCTCTTAGGTCTTAATTTGCAAACTACTTAGTACATTAAATAGATGTTTAATAAATCCAGTTTTAAATAGAGGTATGTTAAAACCACTTTTTTTTTCCTTTGCTAGACTGAGCTGCATGCAAAATACAAAGTTGCAGTTCAGCTTGTGGCATCCTGATTTCTGCATTTAAAATTTGTTTCTATCACATGTAACTAAAAAAACACAGCAAAACAGGTCTCTCTTCTGTGAAAGTAAAGCAGTGTATAAAGTACTCAAATGTGTATGTTCTACCAGGTGTTTCTTTTAGTAAGACTCTTTCTTCTTTAAATGATTATATTCTCTGCAGATTAAACAATGCAAAAAAAAAAAAAAAAAAAAAAAAAAAAAAAAAAAAAAAAAAAGTCAGTACCTAGTTTTAATAAATCTGTGTTTTCTTAAACCACATAAACTGTCCCAGTCTTCTACCAGCACTTGCTCTTGGTGCAGTGTTTAGCTAAAAGCAGTTCCTCACTGAGTGAAAGAGCCAGTCTAGCCAGCCAGATGGGCAGGGGTCTTCTGAGCTCCTACAGCATCTGTATGTGTCTGCACAGAGCTGACAGGGTGCAAATTTAACCTTTTCTAGGGTTGTGTTTATTGGTAATTAGAAAAAAATTTCTACCGGAACTTTCTTGTTAGCTTGGAAATTAAGTTTGTTCTTTCAAGTGTACTGCCCAGCACTCCCTGCAGTGAGGAATGGTTACTTCTACCTTGGATGAAGTTGAAGACTAAAGATTGTTTCGTTTTTGATAAAATAGAAAACAATCATCAAAATGCTTGACTGTATTAAAAAAAGAATGTTGCTTAAGATCTGGAGGTGTATCCTGTAAAACAAATATTGGAGCATGTCATTTTCCCAGCCTTTAACATGAGAAAGTTCTTTGACAGACCAATTTCTGCTCCTTGCAACCTCTGTGTAGTCTCAGATTTGCAGAGGCAAGTAACTGCAGGCACTGGCCCTTTATCCATAGTACATGCTTTGGTAGCTCCCAGACCATGAATACTAGATCTCAATGACTTTTGCATGGTAGGGACATCTTATTTCTCAGGGCAGGAGTGTTCAGTATATTTCTAGTAGGCGTGTTTTGATAATTTAGGTGATTTAATTTTTCGTGTTTAACATAGTATCAAGCATATTTTCTCTTTAGAAAAAGAAAAAGAGAATCACCTGTTGTGATAATAGAATATCTAAGGATGAAGACAATTGAGAAAGACTGCTACTGCTGAGTCAATGACTGGTATATATTCCTCTTGTTTTCATCTGCATTGCTTGATGACCTGAAGAAGCTGAAGAGAGAGGAACAACATACATAGTCACCTGTCTTCCTTGTTACAGCAGTGGTAGAAAGAGTGACTCTGAGGTGAGCAGGTCATTTTGACTCCCTGGTATCTTCACATTTTATTTCCAAGTGCAGTCTCCTCTGTTGCTATGAATACTCCTGATCTCTGTCACAGAGCTCTTGCTGCTTTATGCTTAAAAAGAGTTTAATGCTTGCCAGACTGCAATTCATGATCTTGCCAGTAGTCAGCCTGTCTCTGCCGATTTAATGTCCTGTGTTTTGGAGTGGGGCTGTGCTGGCACATGTGCTAATGGCTGAACATTCCCAGCTCACAGGAGGAAATCAGCCATGAGATGCAGCTGAAGATGGAAGGGACATCCTGGAACATGGCTGTACACCCAGCCCAGTCCTATGTCACTTTGGGCTGTTCTCATTCTGCTCAGCACCTGTACCCCACTCCTCAGCTCTCAAAAGTGCATGGTGTTGTTTTTTAAAGGCTTCTTTTCATGGAGTGGTTTAAATATGTGGATAAAAACTTTGACTACTTTTGTTTGAATTTTCAATGCTCATTTTAATGTCAATAGATTTTTTTAATAGAACTAGCAGCTCATTTTAGCTTCTCAATTACAGAAGGCTAGAAAAACTAAAAAAATAAATTAAAAGTGACATCCACTTAGCAAAAGTTCCCTAAAAGAAAAAGTATGCTTTTGGGTTCTAAAAGTTTATGGTATTGCCTACAGAAAGTTGACATTAAATGAAGCTGACAAGTTCATAAGAATGCTGCTAAGCAGAAAACCTTAGATTTAGTGATACAGCCAAGAACTGTCGGCTTATACAAAAGGTTAATAGGCCAAGGATATCAATTAGATTATTTAATACAAACCAGAATCAGCTGGAATCAGACATGTACATGCAGTATGAAATTCTCTTAGAGGGGATTTGCGTAATTTGCTGGTGACAGGATTTTTGTTAAGTCCTTTTGTACAATAAAGCTAATGAAAGAGCAATGCTGTGCTTGCCATTTTTAGGAAACTGGCTTTTCTCCAGGTCTACATCCTTATGGCAGAGAGTCTTGTAAACACAGTCCCCAGCAATGTATTATATGGAGTCCCTTTGCACAGGACATAGCCTCAAGCTGTGTCACCAGAGGTTCAGGTTGAATATCAGGAGGAATTTCTTCATAGAAAGGTTTATTAAACATTAGAATGGACTGCCCAGGGAGGTGGTGGAGTCACCATCCCTGGATGAGAAATGACTGGACGTGGCACTTACTGCCATGGTCTGGTTGACAAGGTGGTTTTCAGTCAACATTTAGACCAAGTAACTTAGAGGTGTTTTCCAATCTAATTGAGTCTGTGATCCTGCAACGTTCACCATCAGAACAAATTTCTACTCTTTATCTGACAAATCAAAACACAAATCATATCCAGGGCCTGTTTTCACAGGAAATTTGTTTGAATGTATTGCCATTCAGCTTCATGTCTAAAATGATTATTTAGCATTTTAGAAAATAACCCAGACAGTCCCTGATAGCATATTTCCCCAGGAGGACAGGACTCCATGGAAATAAAATAGATAACCTTTTCTTTGGGAACAGTCTTACAACAGTCTCTTAGACAGGTTTGTATTTTCTTTCTTAGAAATCCATTTTAGGAGCCAGAAATGCATATGAGGAAAGCTACACAGCTAAAGACAGGTTGTTATTGACCATGAATGTTAACAGCTGTGAAGTTATCTTCTAGGATTTATACAACTAAACATCCTACTCAGTTAAAAATGCCCTCTTCTCCCTGCTTCTGCAGAAGTCATCACATATATTGTACTACACTCCCTTCAATAAATTTGAGTTTAAAAATGGGGAGTGAGCAGCACACAGATGAGTTCTGGACACTGCACTCCATTATCTTCTATTTTCTGGAAAACTCACCTCTGCATTTAGCTAGAGCTTGGTAAATGGGCACTTTCTTCTCCCAGTCCTCTGCATGCTGTATACTTCACCAACTGTCTACATTGGTAGTCCAGGCACTCAGAGGAACTGCCTACATCCTATCATTTAAAGAGAAAAAAAAGCTACACTTTATTCTTTTGCCTATATAATCTTGGTAGAAGGTTTCAATGATTTGAAGTTATCTGAACCTGGGGAAAACTCCTAATTGAAACAGGAATGATCATACTGCTGTTGAAAAATTATCCTGGTGTGTATAGACGGCACTCTGTGGCAGGGAGATGAAAGTTTGGGTATTTGAAACTCTTGAAGTCTTGGCAGCTTGACTTCAAAAAATCTGTATTATATAAAACTTTTTCCGATGCCTCTTATTCATGTGTCTGTAGCTTGTGGTGCAATCCATGAAAGCATTTCTATTTTCCCAACCCAATAAAATTTAAAAACACTCATGTGAACAGAAGAGCAGGCCCAAGAAGAGGATGGTCATTGAGACATAACTTCTATTCCTTGTTATTAGCTGTCTCTGAAACACACGGAAAAAATTAATTTAGCAATTAATTGAAGGTATAACTTGATATTCACTAAATCTGACAGGAACTCAAAGTGAAAGTTCCCTGGAAGTATCATAGGATGAAGGGGGTATCTGCTCTTCTCCCACATATGTAAGAATGTTCTGTGTGGACCTAAAAGAAACCACTGGTTCTGCTTCCTCTTCCCCCATCCCATTCATACACAGTCTTCCTGTTACAGACATTAACATCACCTCTTGTGTCAATGCTACAGTCTCAAGCTCCTCCTCACCCCCCTGCCTTATCTCTTAACAACTTTTGAAATCACTACATCATTCCAGTCAGATTTGACATAGAGGCAGGCATTTCATGGTCAGTAAACCCTAAATAAGGACAAGAGACAAAGGGCATATATTGAAGGATATTACCTTTAAATACAAGATTTTTTTTTCTGTAAGGCCAGTTAAGTTAGGGGAATAGGCTACCCACAATCCACTCCTGGGGATTCACAACCGAATAGGACAACCTGTTCCTGCTTTGAACAGGACTAGACAAGCTCCAGAGGTATTTTTCTACCTCAGCTATTCCATGACAAAGTATGGCTGAGGAATTGTGTCCAGCCCCTGAAGCTACTGTTGGCCATCAGCAGCTGAGAAGCTCTGGGGCTCAGTTGATAGCTAAAAGATAGTTCCCAAGGGGATGATTGGCTGAAATCACAGTGTCTGGCCATCCCAGCTCAAAGTACTTTCCCAGCTAGAAGATTCTGCAAGGGTAGGGAACACGAGAATGTGGGACTTCCTCACTGAATTGTGTGTCCATGAGGGTGCATAGGGAACACAGGAAAGGTGGGAAATTTGCATGGGAATGAAGGTGACCAGTGAAAGACATCCAACTGCAGTGATTCTCCATGACTAAGATTGTTAATATAACATAAAATAAGCCAACTCCCCTTAATGGTTTCAAATTCAACACACTGAGCATTCCCATGTTCCTAGGTGGACATCACTACCTTTAGAGTCCTATTTTTTTGAACTAGGATCAGCTTGTATCCTCTTAGTCATACCCTCCTAGAGACAAAGCTGTAAATGTTTTTGATGTGTCTCAAAGTAAGAATTTTTCCATTCCCTTAAGCAATCTTGCTTTCCTGCCCAGAATCTTGCTTTATTTCTTCAATATCCTTTCGAGATGGAAGAATTGCTCCCTTATACAACAGAATCCCAGGTTTAAATGGTCACTATTCCGTTCTTAGCATTGTTTGCTCCTCTTGCCTGCAGCTGTTCTCTGTGGCAGTGCACTCCCATCATCTGAAATGCATTACAGACATAAAAACATGGCTGCTCTTTCTGCTCCCTTACAAAACTGTCAAAGCAGGCAAATGCGGGGAGAACTTCAATAAAGCTGTAATTGTCACTGGGTGAAATTTCTGGAAATGTTCAAGGCCAAGTTGGATGGAGCCCTGACCAGCCTGATCTAATGGGTGGCATCCCTGCCCATGGCAGGGGGGTTGAAACTAGCTGATCTTCAGGGTCCATTCCAACCCAAGCCTCTCTATGACTCTCTTACTCTTCAGGAGCAGGAAGATGTTCTTTGAAGGTTTCCTAGAATCAAGTTAAGTGCTTTGCTGAATTCACAGCATAGAGAGATGATTCTTTACAAAAGCATAGGAGCTTTTAAAAAAGACATAATTTTAAGACATTAAAAACAATTGATTAAACTGGTTTTGACTTCACAGGTAAAGCTATAAAAGATCCTGCAAAGAAACAGTGGTCAATGGCCAACAACTGCTTGTCTTCTTAGGCTAGCTTAAAAAGTAACAATCTATAAAGATGAGCAAATGTCAAACATGAAAATTAAAGCGAGGTGAGCATTTTTTTTTAATCACTGCTGATCTAATTTTACTTGGGTAATCACAAGGGCATAAGGGCACATAAGCCTTGACCAAACTGCTTGACCACCACCCTACTTGTCTTGCAGACTGCAGTGCTTAGGCTGAAAATCACTTCCCTTAGCCCTCTAGCAGAAGCAGAAGCAGCAGTACAACACTCTGGCCTGCCCTGAGGTTGTGACACATACTAGCATTGGGAGGGAACCAAAGAATGTTCACCCCAGGTGCAAGGGGTTCCTTCGGAACCGAGGTAGAAGGTAGCTACCACCCTTTCTGCTGAAGCTGTTCTCTTCTGAATTACAGAAATACTTGCTAGGCCAGAGAGATTTTGAGCATGACTAAGTACACCAATGGTTAGGAGGGAGAGGGAAAAAGTGATTCCAACTGTTGCAATAACATTTGCTGGGGGAAAGGAGGAGTTGTCTGCATTGCCTGCTCATTCTTTTCCACATTCCAGCAATACCATAGGGTAACCTGTGGTGGTGGAATCACCATCCCTGGAAGTGTTCAAAAAACATGTGGATGCAGCACTTAGGGACAGGATTTAGCGATGGACCTGGCAACACTCAATGATCTTAGAGGTCTTTATCAACCTAAATGATTCAATGATTCTAATTCTGTCTTCTGGGGCATGTGAACACCTTACATGATAGACTCAAGTGTGAGGTTCTTAGTGAATGTGGACAAAGAAGAAGAAATAACTTTTGTAGCAGGACTGTGGTGACAGAATTTTGACCATAATCTCAAAGTCTGCCAGAGGGATAATCTTATCCACTTGAATTTTTCTCTTCACTGGTGTGACAGTTTTCCAGAGGAACTTTATTTGGCCTGTGACTTTTCCTTCCCACCATGTGACTGAATATGCTGTGCAATGTGCTTTCATCACAGTACCACACTGCTGATTTCAGCTGATAAGAAGAACAAGGGGATCTAAAATGGCTGGCATAGAATGGAAATCACAAAGCAGCATTAAGGCTCAGCTTACAAAAACCTGCAAATAATAATGAGCAGAGTCATGGTTTTAACAAAGGTTTTTATTTTCCAAGACTGCATGTTACAGTCTATCATTCTTCCCTATGAGGGAGAAATTATTACTGGTAAGGCTCATGTGTTATATAAAGATGACCCATGTAAAAAGCATGACTTCCAATTGGTTGCTTCCAAAAAAGTCTTTTAATGTAAAGTATTTTAGCCTCTCCTGTGTAAAAATGCAGAAAGCAGCTGTATGCCAACAGGGGAATAACAAGGTACACTCGTCAGTCTTTGCTGTCTGTTAAACAATAACCCATGTGGTCCTTCCCTCCTCTGTCAACATACCTATCTCTGTCGCTGCTGCACTATCCACAGCTTCTCCTGTTTCTTCTTCTTTTGTTTCAGGCCCTTCACTTACTGTCTCACTGAGCAGCTCAGTTTCCACCTGTTCTCCCGTCTCACCTGGGAATGGTAACCATGGAGATCAAATTAGGATCCACTAAGAAAAACACCAATACCCCCTGCTCCTTTCTGTAAACCTGATTTTGCTTTGTCAGTTCTCCAATGCCCCTTACCAAGGTACCCTCTGAATGAACCCATAGAGAACAAACAGGATGATCCCAAACACTTTTCATCATCCAGCTATTTGCTTGCCTCATGCCCATGAAGTTCTCCTAATGCTTTCACAAAATCCCCTTGATGTTGTATCTAAAGGAAATCATGAGTACTATTTCTGTTCAAATAATTTTTCCTGGATTTTATTTCATAGATTTGCAGTTTTATTTGCAATTGGAAAAAAAAAACAGAAATAGAAAACATGGTAACATGTAAGTCTGGTTGAAACCCTGCTTTCCCAGGGAAGCTGCTGCCTAACTCATTTCCTCCCATAGCTACAGAAGCATAAAGGAAAGTAAAACAAATGCTAAGTATCATATGTACCATAGGATAAAAATAGAAAATCCCTTCTTTGTTAGATGCTTCTGGAAAGAGAATGCACACAAGTTAAGGTATTACTTCTACCTTGGAAGAAATAGGAGCAAAACTCTTTTCCCCAAAAGCTTCATTCACTTGCCCTGCAGGCATCACTTGGTGCTAAAAGCCCCACAGCTCATCTTCAGCCAGTCAGACAACTGTAAACATGTTTCTACTGACAAGAGGTGACAGCACAAGGTCCAGGGAGTGCTGCTTTGCCTCTGGCACTGCCTTGAGGCTTAGAACTGGTGAATAATGAAATTGGAGTTTGCAGCTGGGCAGGATGTGTGTTTAACAGGTGAGCAACCTGTCATCTACTGCTTACATAAAACAGGGCTTTATTCCAAAGGATAGATGCCCATTTCATGTAGAGGACAAAATTTTTTTGTGGAGAGAAAGCAATCCAACGACTATGCTCAGCTACTGGCATGCAAAGAATGAGATTCACATAGCCTGTTCAGAGACCAAGCCACAGGATTAGTAGCAGTGTGTGTAACTGGCTCTGGACTTCACACAGACCAGTCCTTCTGCACCTCACACTTCTTCAAGGCAAAAGTGGAGTGAGGATATCTCCCTGCAGAGAAATACTCCTCATGTGCTTCACCTGCTCATTTCCCGAAGAGCTACTCCAGGATGTATCTGATTCCTTACCATGCTACTTTGTACCATTTAGGAGAAATTTGATTCCTCCTGCGAAGCGTTCATCTTCTGCATATGCAGCCCATGTCCTCTGGGCACTAACCCTGAGCATAGCCTGGAATTTCCAGGCAGGAGCACACCTCCTGCCAAAGGCCCCTCCACAGCACATGGAAATACCCATCACCTCAGACACCACTGCTTCCTCACACAGCCTCTCTCCCCACCCAGTCACCTCCAAGCATTCGTGCAAAGACTGCTCTATGTCTCTCCACTACTGCTTCTATTCTGCTTGTCTTGTAGCCAGGCTTCTAGAACAGACTGGACATGCCAAGTGTGTATCAAAGAGATGCTTTTTCTTCTACACCCAAGCATGCACCCTCCAGCTTTATGTGTGCAAGGACAGTTGGTTTATAATTAGTACATGTGACTAAGTAATCCAGCCTTTGGGCTGTGCAAGTATCAAGGAATGTATCTGAGCTACCCCGAGACACAATGTTTTGAATGAGGCGTATGGTGGGACATTTTACCTGCTAAGAACAAAAAGGACATGAAATGAAATAGCAGAGGTGGAAATGCTGATTAAATTTATTACAGCTTGGACTTGTAAATCCGAGGCTTCCCCAGGCACATTCTTCTATGCCTCACATTGTACAGACTCCCTGGACCAAACTCTGACTCCAGAAGCTCATTTGAGGCTCTTAGTAAAACCAGAAGGACCCACACAGAAGTCCCTGGAGGCAAATTTTGGTCTCCTGAATTTATGAAAGCACAAATATTACCCTCAATGAGGTGGTCCTCTTCAGTAGTATGTACTTTCTCGGTGACTTCCACTGCAGAGCTGTCACTGCCCTCTACCAGCCCACTGTCCTCTGCTGGTCCTGGCAATGGTGCCCCAACATCTTCTGGTGCTGGTGGTGAAGGCCCTCTGCTCTCCTCTCGCCACACAGAGGGCAGCTCAGAGCTCTCCTCGTCTCCTGCAGGCAGGGGCTCGATGCCCTCTGGCTCCTCCCTTTTACTGACAGACTCTGTCTTCCCCTCCACGTCCAGGATTGTGACTGAAGCCTCCTCTCCTGGCAGCTGCTCGCCTGGGTTGGTCTCCTCAGTGGCAAGGCTCACACACTCTGCTGGGTCCAACTGTGCTTGGTCAGCTGCAGTGTCATGGTCATTTGCAGTCAGGGTGTTTGCACCTGATGATGCTTTTAGTTACAGTAGGGCAAGGAAAGGAAAAAGAGAATTACAGATAATTGTTGAATGGGCAGATAAGCTGGATGACAACTAAACCCACAGTGAACCACACAAGCACTGCCTGTCAAAGAGCTCCCTCCTGGCTACAGATAATACTCCCTCACAGGTCTGCTGCACTTATCCACTAGAGGATAATGCTGTTCTTACATTAAAAATAAGTATTCATTTCATGCATGTAATACATTTTTATATGAAGAGAGCAGACTTGCTTACAAGTCAATGTTCTATTACATTTTCCCATATGAATCTGCAGTGTGCAGGTGGTTTGCTGGTGATGGGACACTGCAAGGAAGCACCTTTTCCTGCCCTAAAACAAGCATAGGATCAGTACAGGGAGTGTGAGGGAGCTGCTGCCCTGGGCTGCATGTGAGAAATTCTGGTGGTACTTTCAGGTGGACTGAATAAAAACCCTGAGAGCCCAGAGGATGAGAAATGCCCACTTTTTTAAAACAAAACCCACTTAGTCTGTCTTTTTCAGTACTAAACTACCATTCATAGTATGATTTGTCTAATAAAACATTCAACAACAGGATGCAGGATGCCTAAACAAACTAAAACTTCTGCTTCTTTCATCTTTCATCAACTTATTGGTGAGTAATGAGTTTTAAGCAATGAGTTTCGGCAGAAAAAAATTATGAATAAAGAACTGACAAAATTGCTTTGACAGGCATTTAAGGATAAAAGCTGAAGACTCAAAATGAGCTATATCTACCTATCAGATTGACTTAACAACATTCTAATGAAATTCAGTTTGACAGGATCTTGTACTTAAACTTTTCCTAAAGAATGTCAGGATGAAACCCCTGGTAATTCAAGTATGAAATGTGTTTATATAATAATTACAAAACTGGAAAACTGTATTTTCTGAGAAAATTATGATTGCAATGTCAAAGCCAGTAAGCAGAACCATATGATTTTGTTCACAGATGAACACATCTATATATGTTCATACAGACATAGATGAACAGGAGGAAAAAGTAGTACATCCTGCTCTTAAAACATCTGCTTGAATACTACTGCCATTAAAGTAAATTTACAGTTCTTTCAAGACATTCAAACAAAACACTTCCCCAGCAAGTGTCACCTAGTCAGCATGTGCCTACAGACCCCGGGAAGGATGGCTAAGCCAGAAGAAAAGCAAGAACTGAGAATCTGGACTGTTGTGACAGACTGAAGGCACTTTTGACTACAAGACAGATAAAATCTCATTTGTCCCAGGAACTGTCAAACCATCTAAGTTCCAACCAACCCCTCCAAATCCACAGGGGTATGGCAACTTACAATGCAACTCAAACAAGAGGAGGTAAATTCAGCTACAGGTCTCAGCCAACAGATCCCCCAGGGCAGGACCCTGCCTCTCACAGCGCCTGAGGGGCAGGGCAAAGGGAGGAGGGCCCCAGCCCATGGGGCTGAGTATCAATCTGTCAGTAGAATTCCTCTGTCAACCTGTCCAAGCCCCTTTTCAACCTGTTTACACTCAGTCTCCATTATATGCAATGGTAATGAGGGCTGCAGCCCACTTACATCCCCTGAAATACACATCTTGGCTGGTTTTAAGCCTGCTGCTGATCATTTCATCAAGTGACAGTTCTTGCATTATAAGAAACAGCAAATATATTTCCCTGATTACTTTCTCTAGATCTCTATCACACCTTGTCTTCCAAGCACTCCTTTTCCTAAAATGAAGCTCAAGGTGAAACAGACACCCAGTCAGAACAATACTGAGTAAATCTTAAGCTATTCTAAGCATTGCTTTTTTTTGATTAGAAAAAGCAATGTATGCTCAGAGACCAGACATTTGATCTTTTCACATTCTTATTTTTCGTCCCTTTAAACACTTTTCATGCCTTCACCTTGCTCAGTGCCAGATGGACAGAGAGCATTTAAAACCTACAGAGAGAAACAAATGAGCCATGAAAATTAGCATGTTACATAGAGTTTTAATTCATGTTAGCAGTAAAAGATACAATTCAAATGTATTATTACTGACAATCTCCTGCAGCTTCTATAAACATCAGCCCTGTAAATTCCAGCTAGCCCTCTCTACATCAAAATGTTTTATATAAATTGGATTATAAAATACTGCCATGCAACACAAGATTTCCAACACTGCTGGAAACCCTGGAAGCATTCTTCTGTTCTCATCTGAAATGCAAAGAATTCCCTAATATGGAAAAATAAATCCTCTCAGTAATCTGTTCAATACCTTTATCCTCAAGAAAAATGAACATCATGTAGCAGTCTGCATTCTTAGTATTCCTTCTAGTTTTGTTTTATTTTTAAATTTAATTTTTTTTATTTTCCCTGCTGTAGACTATTTCAGCTGGAGAAAGAAAGAGAAACACAGTAAATGTTAAGTGGGCCATGGCTACAGTTTTCTCTTTGTCCTCTTTCCTTTTGGAAAAGCCTCAAAGTTTTGTTTGAGTTACACATCAACAGAAGAAAATCATATGGAGTTTCCTCTATTGACTTATTTAGAGAAGTCTTTTTTTCAAAATACCTTTTCTTATTAAAGTAAATTAGAAAACTGTTAACATATCTGATTAGTAATTGCCAAATTAATGCAGATCTTTCAGCTGTAATTACAAACTGCACTTCACCCTTACCATATACTTAGTACATTTCACGACCTACCCTACCATGAACACGCTTTTATACAGAATAACTAAAATACTCAGAATAAATTACTTCTGCTGTTTCCTTGAGCCTTTCAATGTTCCTGTGCAGGTATCTTTCAGTGGAGAATGGAAAGGCAGAGGAATTGGTACACTGACCAGGTGAACAAGACAGCAGGTACAGCACAGGTACAAGAGGTTTCTCCTGATACATTCAGCGGGGTTCCTTGGTTTGCAGATGTGTGCTGGCTCTGTAGTGGCACAGGCAACCCTCAGCCCACACAACCTGCTCTCCTCTCTGCAGTCACAAGCCATAGCACCACAAGACAACACACTGAATATAAACCCCTACAAAAACCATGGATGCTACAGAGTAACAACAGAGTAACAACAACAGACCGTAACTGAATAATATAGGAAAGAAATGCAGTAAATGAAGTGCAAACAACTTCATTGTATCTGCCTTCGGGATGTATCTTCCTGAAGAGGACAATTCCTGTAACTGGAGCATTCACGCTCTTAGAGAGGTGTTTCCAAACCTTCCTTGGAGCAAAGAGCTAAAAAACGATGAATACGGAAACAAAGTTTTGTTTTATTTCCATTGAATAGCAAGGATATTCTTATGGAACATCCTACAAATATACCTTGTTCACAAAATTAGTCATCTGTGACTTGAGCCAATTAAAGCCACAGGAACATTGCCGGCGCTGCACACTACGTCGGGGTGGATTTTGTAAGAAAAAGGAAGGATAGTGGGGTAAAATATTGCTAGTTCACTATTCTTTTAAAGAGGCAAAGAAAGAGCGCTAGACTGGCAAGGTACTTCACAAAAGGACCAACAGCAGGACCTGTCTGCAAATTAAAAAAAAAAAAAAAGCCTGCGGAGCGGAGGGGTCTTAGGCATTCATTCACAAGAAACATCAGTTTCGAAGCCATCACTTACGGGGCGCAGTTCCCGCCACTGGCAGAATTAAAAGCCGAAGCGAGCCCGACGGGCTTCTGCCCCCGCGGGGTTTCTGCGGGACGCGCACCCGCAGCGCCTTCCCCGCCACGGGACGGGACGGGCCGGGACCATCCTGAGAGCAGCGCGGCCCCGCATCCCCAAAGAGCTCTGCGGGCAGCCCCCGCCCGGCTGCCCCCGCCCGGCTCCCCCCTCCCCGCTCACCCGGCAGCGGCGGCGGCTCCTGGGGGCGGCTGCGGGCGCTGCTGGAGCAGCCCATGGCGGGGCCGGCTCGGCTCGGCTCGGCTCGGCTCGGCCGGGCAGCACCGACCTGCGGAGCCGGGGTGCGGTGGAGCCGGCGGGGCGGCCCCGGCGATGGAGACTTAAATACTCCCCCGCCGCTCAGCCCGGGTCACCGCCGCGGCCGTCCCTGCCCCGGGGCGGATTTCTGCGCTGTGTGAGGGTGCCACAAGGTGTGAGTGGCAGCAGGCGGGAAGGGACTGCAGGTCCCTGTGCCCCGGAGTTTAACCCGTGGGGATGTGCATGTAAACCTCGCCAGCAAGCTCTGAGCCACGATAGCATCGACTAGAGGAGACCCATGGGCCGGCTAAGAGGCTCCAGCTCTGGGCAGGGGTATTAGACGGACTTGGAGGCCACGCCGATGTTCGGCGGCCCGTGAATGTGGCTGAGCTTGTGAACCTGAGCCTGAGCGTGTGGGGTTTCTGTAGGGCAGAGGAGCAGCAGGGCTGGGTTATCTGCACTGCCTGTATGTGGTAGGGCATCCCGGGCGGTGTGCTCGTACACACACAGGAGCCGCAGCCGCGCTGCCGGCCCGCCCTGCACACGGAACAGCTGCAGGATGCATCCGTGGGACTGCGAGGGACAGACCCCTGGGGTCTCAGCAACTCGAAGACAAAAAGGAATCCCTGGTTTGCAGAGTCCTCTGGGTACAGTGGCCACCTGTAATATCCTTACCATCAGCCTGAAAGGTAAAATAAATATTTTTGTATTTGCATATTGGCAAATCAACAGATGCCCAGGAAAGTTGAGGTGGCCTAAAAACTTTCCAGAGAGTAAGAATGAAGAATCTGCCACACATTTGCTTGCATAAGCAGATAATGTATTTATTGCACCCAAGACATATTTGATTATGTCAAATTTACACTAATCACGTGTTCTTCTTTTTATCCATCCAGAAAATTATTCAGACAAATAATATTGTATTTGGACATTTGGCAAGGGTTTGCGATGTCCTACAGCCAAGGTAGAACAGTAGCAATAACTCCAATAATTCCTGCAATAGTTTCTGCTTCCTCAGCTTGAGTTAATTTTCAGAACGCTTTTAAAAATAACAGAAAAACAATCCACTGTAGGCTTTATAGATTTTCCTGTGGCTATATATAAGATTTCTATGAGACACTAGACACTGAAATGCTGGTATATTTCAGATTAGCAAAATGTTGCTGTGTGACAACAAAAGTAGAAGTGCAACAAGGGGCTTAGCAACTTCAAAATTAATTTCAGAAATATTTAACAGTCACATTGCTGGTGTGAAATCCTGACTGCTGTGGTGGAAGCAAGGTCAGTTCCCTACACAGGACGTGAGGACTCCCTGAACAGCACAGATGAAGACACCTAGGCATCCCACTGCTCTGCTGCCACAGGTAGGAAATAGAAGTGACTGTGACTGTGAAGGAGTACTGACAGCTGAGGAAGCCTGACATGCCAGGAAACAAACCTGATATCCCACCTTTCTTCTGTGATCTTTCAGAGAACAAAGCGAGGAGGATGGGCCACCAGGTCAGACTCTCAAACACTGGGCACTGAGGAAAATAAAAAAGGGAAGGCTAAATTTGGTTCATTCTCTTGCCTGAAGAGCTTTGTACCTGCTTCCCTCCCTGTCCTAATCACAGGATGAGTTCTGCAGAGTGCACCTACCATCCAGCTCACTTAAACAGCAGAGGAAGGAATTCAAGGTTTACAAGGCCAGATAGAGGGAACACGAGAGGGAACACAAGTCAGTGTGTGCTGGCAGCAAGGCTCACCGGGGGCTGCTCTGTACTTCATGTTCTTCAAACAGGCCTTGGATAGGAGACAGAAATAGAAATGAGAACCCAAGGGCCACTTGGCAAGTGACTCCCACGGCCACCAAATAACAATATCATGGTCTTCCCTCCTCCTGTGTGAAGGAGAAGTTGCATCTCTTCAGCAGGAAGAGTGGACATAACAGAGCCAGTGCTGGAGCTGGACACAGGCAGGGCCAGGCCAGGCCAGGGCTGCACCTCAGCATTTCAGCTGGATTGCCACGGACCAGGCTGGGCTTGTGTGCCCTCTGCAGAGCATTCACCACAAAGACGTTTCCCCGGGATAACTGCAAGCTGCCTCTCTGCCACTCTCCCACCGCCTGGGAGCACGGGATTGTACAGAGCTTGTACAGAGTCCCAAAGAAATCCGTGCAAGTGATACAGTGGATGCAGTGTGCTGTTGGCAGATGAAAATCCTTGGTAGGCTTTCCATCTCATCCCTTTGGCAGGGCACCTCTCCACAGATTCTATGCCTTCTCTAATCCAAACCCCCTGGTACTACCCCAAATGAAGGCAGTACCAACATAGCTAAAAAAAATCCCAAACCTCTAAAAGCAAATAAACGAAACAATTACATTAAACTAGTTATTTTATTCAGGAATACAAATTGGGAAATTAAAATTAAAAGTAATCTATGAGTATTCAGGGATAGCTGTATATCCAGAGGTAAAGCAACAAATACATATAACTTCTATAAAATCAGCTACACACTTCCAAAAGCAAACTTTGCAAAGATGTCCCTAAGGCCCTTATAATTTTTAAGTTCTCCAGGCCAGTACTATATGAGCAAACTTGTTGCACTCATTACAGAGCTCATAAGCTGTTAAGTTTTTTGAGCATTTTAGTCAATATGCCTACTGCAGCTATTAAATTTATATCTATTTTCTCATAATCCCAAATCCTGCGACTTTCCAAATCACAGTGACTCTCCAAAACATTATGTTAATCAAGAGTTTTATTTCTGTGACATGTCTTCTCAGCTCTTTGGCTATTCTGTACAGAACGACCAGTACCTAAACAAGTAATAAAATATTCTAAATTGTTTAGTGTGTCAAGTAATTCAGGCCAAATGTTCTACTGCTCCAAACATTTGAAGGTCCATTGAAGGCTGCTGTGTGATGCTGATTTATGAGGGCTGCCTTCTGAAACAGCTATTTTTGTTTTGCCTGGAATAGCAGTGACCTTAAAACTCAGCTCCTAGTACATGCATTGTAATTTCCTGAAAAGTAGGCAATCTGCAGATTTTCTTGTGGGGAGACAAAAGGAGATGCTGATGAAGGCAGTCTCCCCTCTGATATGTTACAGCTGTGCTAATTATCCTAGAGTAGAAACAGCCTTGCCCTCACAGCCATGGGCCTGATAAAAAGTGAGTTAGCTGGGTTGGAGTCTGCCTGGTGTGCTGTGAAGAGCTGAAGAAGAGAGCCAGAGCTGTATGGAGCTGCTCTTAGAAGATACAGAGAAAAGGTACAGGAGACTTTTGAATATCAAGATGCTGATACTTGAAGCCTTCTGATGATTCTAATGAAGCACCTTGAGTGCAAGTACAGTGTCCATGTCGACGGCTGCCACACATAGCGATGTGACATTTTCTCATCAAACTAATGACTAACTTTAAAAGTCTGCACCCATTCTTTCGTTCTTTCGTTCTCCATCTTTCCTTTGTTCGTTCTTTCATTTTTCATTCTTTAATTTTTTCTTTCCTTCATTCATTCTTTCTTGTTCCATCTTTTCTTTCACTCTTTCTTTCTCATTCAGTCTCTCTTTCTTTCGTTCCTTCTTTCTTTCGTTCCTTCTTTCTTTCGTTCCTTCTTTCTTTCGTTCCTTCTTTCTTTCGTTCCTCCTTTCTCCTTTCTTTTGTTCTCGTTCCGTCTTTCCTTCACTCTTTCTTTCCTTCACTCTTTCTTTCTTGTTCCGTCTTTCTTTCATTTCTTCATTATTTCATTCTTCTTTCATTCTCATTCCGTCTTTCTTTCTTTTTCCGTCTTTCCTTCATTTGTTCTTTCATTTTTCATTCTTTAATTTTTTCTTTCCTTCATTCATTCTTTCATTCTTGTTCCATCTTTTCTTTCACTCTTTCATGCCTTCTTTCTTTCATTCTTTCTTTCTCATTCAGTCTCTCTTTCTTTCTTTCTTGTTCCTTCTTTTTCGTTCCTTCTTTCTCCTTTCTTTTGTTCTCGTTCCATCTTTCCTTCACTCTTTCTTTCCTTCACTCTTTCTTTCCTTCACTCTTTCTTTCCTTCACTCTTTCTTTCCTTCACTCTTTCTTTCCTTCACTCTTTCTTTCCTTCACTCTTTCTTTCCTTCACTCTTTCTTTCCTTCACTCTTTCTTTCCTTCACTCTTTCTTTCCTTCACTCTTTCTTTCCTTCACTCTTTCTTTCCTTCACTCTTTCTTT
Organism: Phylloscopus collybita; assembly: GCA_027886175.1. Lineage (NCBI taxonomy): Eukaryota > Metazoa > Chordata > Aves > Passeriformes > Phylloscopidae > Phylloscopus > Phylloscopus collybita. The sequence goes on from JAJNNQ010000075.1 coordinate 21,762,083, forward strand.
CCTTCACTCTTTCTTTCCTTCACTCTTTCTTTCCTTCACTCTTTCTTTCCTTCACTCTTTCTTTCCTTCACTCTTTCTTTCCTTCACTCTTTCTTTCCTTCACTCTTTCTTTCCTTCACTCTTTCTTTCCTTCACTCTTTCTTTCCTTCACTCTTTCTTTCCTTCACTCTTTCTTTCCTTCACTCTTTCTTTCCTTCACTCTTTCTTTCCTTCACTCTTTCTTTCCTTCACTCTTTCTTTCCTTCACTCTTTCTTTCCTTCACTCTTTCTTTCCTTCACTCTTTCTTTCCTTCACTCTTTCTTTCCTTCACTCTTTCTTTCCTTCACTCTTTCTTTCCTTCACTCTTTCTTTCCTTCACTCTTTCTTTCCTTCACTCTTTCTTTCCTTCACTCTTTCTTTCCTTCACTCTTTCTTTCCTTCACTCTTTCTTTCCTTCACTCTTTCTTTCCTTCACTCTTTCTTTCCTTCACTCTTTCTTTCCTTCACTCTTTCTTTCCTTCACTCTTTCTTTCCTTCACTCTTTCTTTCCTTCACTCTTTCTTTCCTTCACTCTTTCTTTCCTTCACTCTTTCTTTCCTTCACTCTTTCTTTCCTTCACTCTTTCTTTCCTTCACTCTTTCTTTCCTTCACTCTTTCTTTCCTTCACTCTTTCTTTCCTTCACTCTTTCTTTCCTTCACTCTTTCTTTCCTTCACTCTTTCTTTCCTTCACTCTTTCTTTCCTTCACTCTTTCTTTCCTTCACTCTTTCTTTCCTTCACTCTTTCTTTCCTTCACTCTTTCTTTCCTTCACTCTTTCTTTCCTTTCTTCATTATTTCATTCTTCTTTCACTCTTTCTTTCCTTTCTTCATTATTTCATTCTTCTTTCACTCTTTCTTTCCTTTCTTCATTATTTCATTCTTCTTTCACTCTTTCTTTCCTTTCTTCATTATTTCATTCTTCTTTCACTCTTTCACTCTTTCTTCATTATTTCATTCTTCTTTCACTCTTTCACTCTTTCTTCATTATTTCATTCTTCTTTCACTCTTTCACTCTTTCTTCATTATTTCATTCTTCTTTCACTCTTTCACTCTTTCTTCATTATTTCATTCTTCTTTCACTCTTTCACTCTTTCTTCATTATTTCATTCTTCTTTCACTCTTTCACTCTTTCTTCATTATTTCATTCTTCTTTCACTCTTTCACTCTTTCTTCATTATTTCATTCTTCTTTCACTCTTTCACTCTTTCTTCATTATTTCATTCTTCTTTCACTCTTTCACTCTTTCACTCTTTCTTTCGTTCTCTCCTTCCTCCCTTCCTCATATTAAAATTGCTTCACGGGTGGCTGAGGAAAGGTTTTAATTCAGATCTAGTGGACCTGTGCCTTTTTGGGATTCAAATTCCCAGTGATCTGAAAGAAAGAGCTGCATTTGTCTGGCTGACTATAGGGGTGCTGACTTGACTGATCAGTGCAGGACCCTGTGAAAATCAGATGAACACGTTTGCATTTGCTGTAAATGCAATGATTATCAGGGAACACAATCTATGACTTTTAATATTCCTGATGTGTAAAACCAGAGAATAATGGCTGCAGGTGTTCACACAACATTGTTGTGTAATTGTGCAGAGACTTAACCAGACAATAAATCAAAGCAGGACTGTATTTTTGCATGTTTTCATCCTATAACAAAAGTATGTTCTGTTCCTGTTGGTAAAATAAAGATACAGGCCTAGCTTGTCAGAAGATCAGTCTTCTTTTTGGAATTGGGTCACATCATCAGCATGTGACCTGTGGCACCTGAAGGATGGCTATAGACATGTTGTCCCTCTTGCTTTAGCAGAGGTTACAGTTTGAAATCCCCCTCAGTCACACCACACATTTACTGGAGCTTTCCTGGTAAACAGGTCAGTAACCAGTACAGTACCTGTTCCCATCTCAGGCACCTGGAAGCTCTGACAAGGAGCAAGTCCTGAATTCTACACATTCCTTACTCAGGGGAAGGGCCTAAGCAGGGGTACAGCTTCAGATGCTCCTCTGCATCCCTGCCTGCCAGTGATCCCCACTTTCTCTCAGGATCAGCAGTGCTGCCACTTCAGCTTTATAAAGACCTCAGAAGTTGAGAGAATTTAACAGAATTATCCATTCCAGACTGTACCATAGGGTGCCCACCTACTGCTCATTTTTCAGACTTCAGAATAACTTTTTCTCATTCTTCTCTTTTTCTTCTTTCCAACCTTTTCTCTCAGTTAACTATACACTGTCTACAACAGCACACATACCTGTTTTCTTAGTACCTCATTTTACAGTTCATTAGATTTTCTGACGAGTAATGAGAAAAGGTGCTGATACTATCACCACTGCATTTGTGGGGGCAGTGCTTGGGGTTCTATAACACAGAGAAGAAGTTGCCTTGGGATTTCTCTGCAGAAAGGCCTGCTGCTTGGATGAGCCCACACATACACTATGTCCAGTGCTGATTCCTTGAAGCCAAACTGCTGCAAGAGACTCCACGGGTGATCCTGGCCAGCTCCATGAACTTGCTTGTCTGTCCTCAGGTATGTGTAATCAACCCTGCCAGCACAGTTTGTTTGCTGATACACTGGCATCAGTGTCAGTGCTGCTGCACAAGATTCCCTTGATGCTTTAGAATTTTAGCTTTTCTATTTTTCATAATTTGCAATCCTGCAATTCTTTAGTGCATAACTCTAAACTGTATAGAGTGTTAGCTACTCTCTTCCCATTTTGGTCAGACAAAACAATTCTTCTCTAGGCCTGGGAATCAAGGACACCTTTCTGTCTCAGGCCCCAAGAAATGTAAAACAAAAGTGAGTGGGGGGAGCAAACTTGGTGTAAATTACTTCATTACCTGAAGCTGTAATTGGAAGATTAACCCCCAATATACAAATGGACCAAACTTTAAAAAGTATGAAAACCTGTGTGTGACACATCGTCCATTTTTTGGGGTGTAGCCCCTGGGTGGGCTTTGTCCGCCTGAAGTGTACCTGAAGGCCCTTCAACAAATATAACTGCTTTTTATTCCCTTAATTTTGTCTGGCCTCTGTTTTTAATTAATCCCAACAAGGCATCACCCTGACTTCCCTTTTTTAGATACACTGAGCTGGTTTCATTCACCCAAAATGATGAAGTTGCTTTCTGATTTTTGGGATAGGTCAGTGTTCTACCAGTGACTTTTCTCGCAGTGCTCTCACTCTCCTACCTCTTCATACCTCTAACTGGTGCTTTCTTACACAACCTTGTCAGCATTTTAGTGGGGAAGAGCGGTGAAAGAAGTTCAAGACCCCTGGTCTCTGGATTAAATTCTCCCTCTCTGTTGGAAACCCTTCTCCTGCCCTCTCACTAGGCAAGCAAAGAGTTAGGCCAGGGTGAGGAGCGGTCCTGCTTTCCCCAAGTACTCTGCATTCCCTGCATGCTCATCTTCACTGCCAAACTAAGCACCAGCCCCCAGAGCCCCCGAGCCAGAGTAACACCTGACTCAGCCCGAGAAGGAATTGACCTCCCTGGCTGAGCACGGTGGGGCAGGCAGGGGGCTGGATGGGACCGCAGTGCCTGCTGTGAGTGCCGGGAGGAGAAGTAACACTGTGTTTGCTGAGGCAGCCAGCTGCTCTCTGGGTCGCTCCATGCTGAGAATTGTTCGTTGGACATCGAGGCATTGTCTGCTGCTTCTCTGCCTTTCTTCTATTTCTGCTGTACCATGGCCTCATTGTGGAGGGGAGTTCAAGATCCCTGAGGGTGCCTGGGTGCCAAACTCTCCCTGATGTGCCTTCCCCCATTCCTTAATTCTCAGTGGCTGTCAAGGCCATCCACTCCCAGCTGCTGTTTTTAACAGAGCAGTGGCTGTATAATATTGTTTAATGAATTTTAGTGGGGTCAAAGCATTTTCTTTCTTCTTGTGTAATTTTCATCTGATTTGGACTGGCCCTTTGTGTTTATAAAGGACATTTTTTGGACCACAGAGCCCGAGGAAAGGCCTTCAGAGAAGGCAGGCTTATGGGGTGAGAGACAACAGTGACCACTTCTGTATGTATTGCCACCACACCCAACACAATCCTTACTCCATCTAGATTTAGGGACAGAATCTGCGGTCCAATGCCAAAAGTGTCCGTCCGAAAGTCCTTTAGAAAATGCAGAGATTTTAAAAAGCACATTACTGGAAAGAACTAATTTTATAAATGGCTAAGGAAAGTTGCTGTCCTCTAAGGTGGTGAATGGAGGCTGCAAGGGTACCCTTGGAAACAGCTCCCTCTCCCGGAGGCATGCATGGCTCCCGCATCTTGCAAGGCGACATAAAACCTGGAATAGTCAGAGGGAAGGGCACCGAGGATTTCAGGAGGCCCACTGAGCCTTATACTCCCTTGCCAGTAATTTCAACAAGAACGAAAGATGAATGTTTCACCAGACCACAACCAACCAAGTAAAAGTATAAAGAGTTAAAAACAAAGTCACAGTTTAATAGGGAATAACAACAATGCACTTGAGGGCTGGGACAAGGGGAAAAAGAGGAACAGGAAAAGACAGATACATAGAATAGAGTTTACTTTCCAGTTGCCAAAGAAAAGTTTGAAGTATACTTCAAAATTGATTTAATTATACTCTGTAAAGGGATAGAATTTCTTTTTCAATAAAAGAAATTGGGCTATAGAGACACAAAAAATGCAACATTTTTATATTGTTGTTTATATACTACATGTATCACTTACGTGCTTAACAGAGACATTATTCCTGGAGAACTTTACCTTTAGAGACGGACCAATGTCAGAGTTTCACTTGTGGCATTTCAGCCCCACTTAAGTTTGGTAACATTTTTTCCAACATATCTTTGTCTCAGTGTTAGTTTAAATGCTAATTTAGATGCTTAAACTGATCTGTCAAAACCCAACGTTGTTATCCAGAAAAAAATTATTGGGATGATGGTTTGCATTTTGGCCAAAGGCTGCCTGTCACTGAGATGGTTATACTGTTGGAAATATTTTGGTTAGGTCTGTGATCATACATCAGAAAAAGTTACCATGGACATAGCCATACCAGAAGAAGGGCATAGCATTATATTGCTATAAATTAGTTCTCTGATTTGAAATAATATCTATTAATATAAGTATACTAGAATAACTGAATGCAAAATGTTTTTCCTTGGCTTTTTAGTTTGTTGCTCCATATTCCATATTGATAAAGGCATCACACTTCCTAAGGCCAGCAAGCACACTTTCCCATGCTTGTACTAACTTGAGTGAGTGTAGCAAAGCTCCTATACTGGTCGTGTAATTTCATAAGAAATGTACATGCTGAGATGCCTTTCTGGTGCAGTGTCTTAAGAGCACAGTCACACCAGCAGCAAACCTGTTGCTCTGTGGCTGGATCCCTGAGCATCCTCTAGCAGTATATCTGCAACTCATACTGAGAGCATCCACACTGCTCATCCCTGCAGGCACCAGCGGAGCTGCTGCTGCTCTCTGCTCCTCCCTGCGCCAGAATACCTCCTGAAGCATACCGTGAATGCGTCATGTCCGCCATGCCTTCAGAGCGCCTGCGCGGGACCAGGGAGGCGGGGTGTGCGCGGCTCTCGCGAGATCTCCGCCGGTTTTCTTTGGCGCTTAGCTGTAGGAGCTCCTTTTCCGGCGGCCCGGCCATCTTGGCGGCGCGTCTGCGGTGAGCGGGGCCGGGCCGGGGGCTGCTGTGGGCGCTGCTGCCGGGTTCTGCTGCCGCGTTCTGACCGCTCCCCTCCATCCCCGTGTGTTCCAGGTACCGCCCGACCCCCCGCGAGGCAGCAACATGGTGGCCGCGAAGAAGACGGTGAGTGAGAGCGGGGCCGCGCCGGGCGCACGTGGTGGCGGGGCGGCCAGGCAGCGCCCTGGTGCGGCGGGGGGACCCCGGCATGGCCTGGGTGGGCGGCCGGGGGTGCCGGGGGGTCCTGAGCACAGCCCATCGCGGCCCTCGGAGCTCGCACCGGGCCCTCCTGACACTGACCGCGCCCCTCGGCCGCCTCCCGCTGGGCTCGGTGTCCTCGGTCCCTCCCGTGCGATGTCCCGGGGTGCTTGCAGAGCTCCTGAGATGGCTGCAGGAAGGAAGAAGTGGTGTCGAGATCCTAGAGCGGGTGGAGTTCGGGTTTTGCCTTTCTTGCCATGTTTGGACCTTTCTCTTAGAGTGGCTCTGACAGATCTGGGTTTCTTGGTCAAAGGTGATTTTGTCTGTCAAATGCACCTAACCTGTTGCCATGAGCATCACGCTCCCCTGTTGTACTATCAGTTCGATATTGCATAGAAATTACTTCTTTCTGCTGCCCCATGTAACGTTGTCAGTGTGCGCCCTGGTAGAGACAGACTCTAAACCCGGATTAGACTTGCAAGGCACAAGTGGTATTTGCTTGGCCTTGTGTGGCCGAGCTTGACATGAGCTTGTCAGATGTATTCAGATATCACTGATTTATGTAGATAGCAGCAACAGTGCACTGAGGTATATTTCTCTGTTGAGAGATATGGGGGTAAGAAAGAACTTCCTGAACTTGTGAAAGCACCGTATCAGCAATGCTCTTATCCATAAGCTTTCTTGTAGTCAAGTAACTGACTGGCCTTTCTTATTCCATATTTCAGAGGGAGATTATTCATAGAATATGAAAAATGCATATATTTTTGTTCTCTGTTGTTTCAAAAAGTGTAAATTAACACAATAATGCTTTTCTGCATCTTCAGAAAAAGTCCCTGGAGTCCATCAACTCTAGGCTTCAGCTGGTTATGAAAAGTGGCAAATATGTGCTTGGGTACAAACAGACCCTGAAAATGATTCGTCAGGGCAAAGCCAAGTTGGTCATCCTCGCCAACAACTGTCCTGCTTTGAGGTAAGCAGATGTGTGAGAAAACAGTTCTGAGATGGGTTCTTTGTATAAATGCAGTGTATGCTTTATGCTAATTGCTCCAGAGACTTAATACAGATGGGTTTGCTGGCATGTTCGTGAGTGCTCTGAAATAAAAGCGACAGGTAGTTTGCTATGCAATGATTTCAAGTCTAGAACTGTTGAAATGCTTCCTGGTGTTTTTCTAGCTTTCTAATTCAAGGAGTTTGCACTAGAGAAGGTACTGGATAGTGTTCACTATCCAGTGTTCACTTGATAGTGTTCACTAAAAGTGTAATGGGGCTGAACTCCCATGTGTTTCCAAAGTAGTGTATTGAAAAATAATTTCACAGCTAGGAAGACTGATAGCTGATTTAAAATACTTGAAGCACACAAAATTTGTCGAAGTTAATTATAAATTTGGGGTTCTGGCCAGTGAAACTGCTTCTTTGAGAATGTAGTCTGTACTAATATCATTACATTTTCCTCATTGAATATCTGGGCCCTTTTTGTTGTCAAGGGATATTGACAGGCTCGAGAAAATGTAAATGTGAAATCCATATACTGCCCAGATACTTGGGAAATAGCAGGACTGTTGCAGTGTGCAGCAATCCCCAGTATTAATGGGTATTCCAGAATGCTTAGGAAAGAGTACTGACTGCTAGACTCTCTCATGAAAGTCAGAAGAGAGAGCAGTATAGATGGAGTCGTTGTTTTAAATTAAAATACACGGTTCCTTTCTCAGCTGCAACAGTGGTGTCTCTTTGTTCTGGATCTGGCCACCACTGGCCATCAACATTAACTCTCTTAGTTGATGCACTTTGGCACAGCTCCTGTAGCCTTTCCAAGGTCTGCAAGTGCTGAATCCTTCTGCCATGTAGAAATGAGCCTGTGTAGGAGCAGCCTGAAGGGTTTGTTGTTACAAACCTTCAGCAGACATCTATGTAAAGGTTTCCTGAGTCACAACCCTGGAGTGATTTTGCCTTACAAGAAACAGCTGTGTTTCTCTGGGTGGGAAGGAAAAGCATCGTGTGGTAGGAGTTAAACTTGCTCTATTTGAAGTGCAGTTGGTCAGAATTATTTGTGGGTCCTGTTAACACTCAGTTTTTGGATTTCAGAAAATCAGAGATCGAGTACTACGCTATGCTTGCCAAGACCGGTGTCCATCATTACAGTGGGAACAACATTGAGTTGGGCACAGCATGTGGAAAATACTACAGAGTGTGCACACTGGCCATCATTGACCCAGGTAATTCCCTCCTGCAGTGTAGGGACCAAACTGAGGAGGCGTCTGTGGTCCTCCTTTCTCCTGTGAGTGGCAGCATTGAGCAAGGAATGAGCAGGAGTGATGACACACTTCACTGCCTTTTTCCATCAGGTTTAACACTTACAATTTTCTCTGACCAAGATCCTGTTCTTTTGTGATCCTAGATTCTTAGAACCTGGAAGGGCTGCTGTTTCTCTTGAACTTAGCTCTTTTACTGTTGAGCCCTGTGAGCATTTTGTCTACTTGTCAGTCTGTAGGGAGGCTTCAGTGCTTGGGGAGCAACTGTATGGGTCCTGTTTCTCAACCCATCAGCTAGGACATGAGCTTGCACAACATACTGTTTACAACAGCCCTCTTTGACTGTTCTTAATCTGAGACAAAGGATTGTGACTTGCCCTGCTTCCCAGGATAATATATAGAAAAATAACCAATAGGCAGGTGGATATTCACCAAGGGAATGAAAATTATGTTAAACACTATTTTAAAATTGTAAGTTTGTATGTAATTGCTATGGTTTGGTAACAGTCTTTGTCCGGAGAGTTGCTCAAATTCCTTGTATAGAATGCTAAGTATGTGACTTCCCATGCTCTTTCCAGAATATTTCAAGAGAAGAATCAATCCCTTGTTTTGTTTATTGACCAGAATACATACACATAGGTTTAATGATTTCTGTAATAACTTTAACCAATTGTTCCCCAAGTCACAATTGTTTGAATTTCCTAGTTCAGAAAACTTTATTTTGCTTGCTTGTATTCAAATAGTAGCTGTAAACTTAATTTTCAAAATGTCACTTTCCGGTTTGGTTTTGAGTGGGTGGGAGCTGCAAGTAAAATCCTAACGCTGTGTAGCTGACAATGCGAATATTCTCGCTGTCCTGATATGTCTGTGATCAGGGGAGGCTAGACATTCGCTACAGTAAAACTATGCATTGTGTCCTCCAGGACTAGATGGTTGTTTTAGTCCTGGCTTTGTAAATGCTGGTGACAGGTGCATGATTACTGGAAGATATTTGGATTAGAAAAACACATTTACAAGTATTTTTATCAATTTTATTCGTTTTTTTCCTAAGCAGGCTATCTGTTGCTTTTAGGTTGTTTTCTTTTTGTAGAATCACTGTGGTGATCTTATGGATGGGGGTTTTTTTTTTCATATTTTTATTCCTAGAAACATCTTTCTGTGGGTCCTCTTGTAACAGTATATTTTTGTTTTACAGGTGACTCTGACATCATTAGAAGCATGCCAGAACAAACCAGTGAGAAGTAAATGCTGCAAAGGTGTTATTTCTACAATAAAATTGATCTGGCTACAGATCTCTTTGAAGAAAAAATTGTATTATACCTTTGTTGGTTTTAGGGAACAAGAGTTTGTATATTATACTTTTGTTGGTTTTGAGGAAACAATATAAATGAAGATTCATTACCACTGCTGTGCTTCCTGTTCTGTTAGAAATAACCCTCACATGGCAAAATTTGCCTTTCTTTCTGTAGGCATTGTGGATCTTGAGAGATCAGAGAAGGAAGGCTTGATCATAGCAAGTGTGTGGTGCCAAATCCCAAGGGTCATGGGCTTCCTTGGTGTTTGCTTTTGGAGTGCTAATGTAAATACAAGGCGTAACATGAGGGACAGTAGCAAATTTGGGATGTTGGTGGGGAACCCTAAAGGTTTACTTACATTAAAATAATTCACTGTTTTTAGCAAGTGCATCAGGTACTAATGTGCATTAGTCCTTTTGTCTTTTCCTTCTAAGAACACATATCCGTAAAAGGGCATACAGGATATAGCTTCTAGATGTGTAACATACACTTTCAGTAAGATACCAGTTAGCTTCACAAAGCTGTTTTTAAATCAGTAGCCTTTTTTAGTTCTCTGAATGTACTGGAGAGACAGATGAACTGGTGTTCTCAAGTCACAATTGCTGACAACATCAGTATCTTAAAGATTTGTGCCTGTTTTATGTGAGACTGCAAGATATTCCTTATTACTAGGGATTGTTAATTGAGGTGCCAGTGATTTTCTGTCATGGTAAAAGCAAGCACCTAATGAAAATCAGAATGTACCTGTAACCTTGCAGAACTCGACAGTGTGCCAAAACACAGTGTACTTTTCAAAGCTTGTTGTTGTGTATCTAAGCACACTCATCAGCTTGTCTGAGATCACTTCATCACTTAAATTCTGCTGCAACTGCTTCTGTTATAAAATGGATGAAGTTTTGTGTTTCCACTTGGGAGGTGCCAAGAGGCAAACTCCCAGGTGTGTCAGTAAAGGAGGAAAAGCTGGTATATTTACCTATTGAACTGCAAATCTGGATGAGTTGCTGTCAAGGGAAAGAAGTAAGACTTAGAGACACTTCAGGTGGCCACAATAGAAGCAATATGCTGTTTTTGTTTGTGTTTTAATATTTACCAGGTGTGCAGCTAGCTGCAGCTACCAAGTAATACTTTGAGGATTAATATACTACTTGCATTCAGGAAAATGAATACTGACCAAAGGACAGCAGGGAGGAGTTGGATAGTCTGGACAGGATAAGAAGTTCTTGAAACTTCACGTTGTGATGTCCTGCTTCAAGCATTTAATTCCATCACAGTTTAAACACAAATGTGTAAATTTATATTTTTACTCCTACTGATTTCAGTAGTTACTCTTGTTTGAAGAATCAAAGTCAAGCCTAATGGCTGTGAGTGGTGTTCCACTTGTTCTGTGTATGCCTGTATACATAAAACTATATATACACACACAGACTGTGTGCTTAAAATACTAAGAGTGGAGGAGGGAAATGCAGAAAAACAAGCCAAATAAATTCATACCCTAAAAATACTTCAAAACATGGAGGTTTCATTTCAAAAAATAACAGCATTTTATTATTTTGCATAGCTTATTTCAGTTGTTCTGCTTAATTAGAACTTGTGCTAGTTATTAAATTGTTTATATAAAATTTTCAAAATTTCTTATCTGCAATCAATGCAAGACAACACATGGCATATAAATGCAAGGATTCAAAATACTTTTCAACTTTAGACACAAAGGTGTTATTTTACTTTGAACCAGTTTAAGAAAATAGCTCTGACAAGTTTGTATGTATAAATATACAGTGTAGCGTACACTTAAAATTCTGATCAGTATTTTAGCCTGTTTTCCAAGTCTTCCATTCTCTTCGTCATTTCTTCCAGTAGATAAAAGTTAAGGAAAAAGAGCTACTGATAGGATGCATTAATAGAAAGTCAGCTATCAGACTGCTATGGTCCATAAGCATTCTCTTGTTTCTCCTCTTGACTCGCAGTAGTTTCTCATTGAATATTCCCCTGTATTTTCTTGTTCTGATTTGATCAGCTGAGTTGAAAAAGCTGTGTGAAACCCCACTCCTTAACTGGCATACCTTGACATGGAGTTGAGACTTCAGCTTATTAAAAAGGCTGGTTCTACAATTTGATTGCTCTTCTCTATTTTAAAGGGAGGGTAAATATTTATCTTGTTCATGCTGTTTAAAAAGTATTTCACTAAATCATATCGAAAACTGCACATAACTAACAGTAAATTATAAAACAATGGGCCTCTGAGACCTCAGTAAGAATGTCTGCTCCTCATCACCTGTTCCTGTCCACAGCTGTGGCAGTGGTTTCCAGACAAATGTGGAATAGAGCACAACAAACCATAGGATCTAGGGTTGGTTCCATTTATAGTAAGAAGCTGTAGCAATGCAAAATAGTCTACAGCATCCCTTTCCTGATAAGCCCTTCGAGTTGGCAGGAAGAGGTTGACCAGTACTGTTCACTTCAGCACCTCTCTCTGAGTGCCATGGAAAGGCTGCAGCCAAGAGAAGCTGAGAGGAGGAGGCCTAGCATCAAGCAAGATCTGAAGGCACTGAGATCTACCTCAGAAGGATGAATTTGCTGCCCCCCTCTTCTTGCTTATTTGACTAGGGTCTTGATTTCAACATTTCAAGGTCTTACACAAGGGAAGATGGAGAACTGGGCATAAATTGGGATGTTTGACACATTGCTGTTACAATTTTTTTTAGGACAGACAGGCAAACTGAATTTTTCCTCTTGAGTTTGGGCAGAACAGACGTGTGTACTGTGTCCCCTTTTGACAGCTGGAGAATCTCCTTTTACTGGTAAGCCTGGACATTGGGTTTGGTAATTTCTCATCTGTCAGCTGCAGCAAGGCTACTACTCTGCACAGAAGCACCATGTGAACTGCATTTTCTTCAACAGCTGTATTTCTCAAGTGTTCACAAGAGGCAAAGTTAAGCAGTGAAACTGCACTCAACTACTCATAGAAGTTAATGTAGCTGGATACAAAACATTTGGACTGCTCCCTCTAAATTTGTATTATGTAACTGGAGCTACTTTTGTAGCCAGTTCTCTCCCTCCACCACTCCCAGATCTCTGTATAAGGACTAGCCAGCAGTCTGCAGTTATCAAGAACCAGTGTATCACCTCCTACCTGAGCTGCTCTTGAGATAAAGCAGAGAAATGAGGTTTCTAATACAGAGGAAACTGCATGGTTCATACTCTACAAAGGAGTGGCTACACAGTACTCTGAGGAAGTGCTTAGCACTGTTCCTATCAAAATTTCTAGTCTCAGGCTCAGTGTTGGCAGGTTTTTCATCACCTTGAGCCATTGGAGTAAAAATCACAGGGTTGCCTGCTCAAATGGTAAAGCAAAAAAGCACGTGTTACTAAGCTAAGCTGAGCAACTAAGTTCTTCAAATAAGCTCAGGGTTCCTTATACCCCAGCTGCAGGAGATTGTGGTAAAGAGCTTCTGAAGGGGCAGGAAATGGTCTCCTTTCTTGTCAGCACGCGGGTTGGAAGGCTGCATGTCATAAAACACTTAAGGATGTGGGAAATTACCTAAAAGTTTTTCTCCAAAGTTGAGAAGTCCTGTCACAGCTGTATGTATGTTGATGAGCATTTGAATAGCAAGAATCTTACACAAATGCTTTCTCCTTTATGAAATCTGCTTTGCATGGAGTTATTTAACCAAGTGATTAGAACATAATTCCTTAAAGTGTCTGCCAAAGGATTCACTTGGGAAAGTGAGAGAGCGGCTGGCTGCTGCAGGGAAGGTCTGAACTGGTAAGCAATGTTCTGCATCAGGTTAACAGCCACCAAGGGCTCTGCCTGCCTCCCTCTAGACAGAGTTCACAGTCTGAAGTTGTTCCTGTCTAGGAAGCACACAGTGATGAGCTGTTGGTATCACTGCACTCTTCTGTGCAGAGTAAGTGCTTACTGATCTTGCACACAGTTACACAACTGAAGTAGAAGTGACATCTTCTTAGTGTTTATTTGATCAGAAGCAGTTTTCATGAAGAAAACAAGATTTTGCTGTATAAATTGTACATGATGAGTTTTATTGCCAGTTTGCTGCTGTTTTTCCCTGAGGTGTGGGTGTTACAGGCAGTGTAAAGGCTGCTGCACTAGCAGCTCCTTTGAAATAAACAGACACTGTGCGGCAGAAGCTACTGATCTGCACTTTGCTTTTTATCTGCAGTTCTTTTTATGCAAGATTAACCAAACATGAGTCCTCTGATTTCATCTAGAGTATGGTTTTTAATTGCTCACTGCATATGGTGCCTCACCAAGCAGTTCAGCAGGGAAACATCTATACTCTGACACCTATAGCCAGTAAAGGCTATTTTGGTAACATCTGAAGAAGTAACCCACAGCAAAGCATGTTAGTCTTGAATTTGACCAGTTGTTTCTTACCTGTTCCTGAAGGTGTTTACTATAAGGTGTTATTAAAATTCAAGATCCATATTAATATTTTGGTCCCTTCTATGAAGGAGAAGCAGATGAAAAGTTAAAGGCCTTGGTTCTTGGAAACTAACTATTACATAGTTTAGATTTTCATTACAATAAACTGATTTTAGCAATGGAGGCAACTTAGACTTGATGCAAAATCATTTAGCTTGTTGTAACCTGCCTTTCTTATCTTACCTGTAAGAAACAGTTACTCAAAAAGGATATATCGCTGGGTGAGTTTTCTTACTTCACTAGTTGCGTAGTTCTGGAATGTCACAAGGTTTTCACATTTGCACTGGTCGTTATCTTTTGAGGTTTTTGCTGAAAAACAGAAACACTTAAGCATAGGCTTAATGCTGAATAAATTGAAAAGGATGGGGAGGAAATTACAAGGAATTATAAATGCAAATACATGCAATTATAAATGCAGGTACAAGGCAATGTTTAATACAGCTTCCTGTTCTCAGAACAGGTCAACATCCAAAGGAACACCCTGAGGCAGATTCTGTCGGTACTGGAAAACACTACACATTGTATAGTCCTCTATGTTCAAAGAATAATCTGGGTTATTCTAAACAAAGGTAACCCCATTACCTGTTGTTGCATGAACATGACTGTCTTCAAAAAGATACTTGTGATGTACTGCAAGATGTGGACAGTCAATGACATCGGTGATGGCTATTGTGGTTGATTCAGGTCCTGCAGGAAACCCCCCCAAACGTCTAAAAATCAGACCCACTAAATTATAATTTTATTTTTTTCTCTACTTGCATGCACCGAGTTCTCCTTAATTAGTAAGTAAATCTCACTAATTGCAGTGAGGATCATTCAAGGAAAGGACTAGGGATACAAAGATGTGTAGGAACCAGTCTGTTAGGCTGTATTTACTGTATACATGATTTAAGCTCTGGGTTGCAGAACTGAAAGGGAATTGTGAAGGTTTCTATGAGAAACAGAAATGATTGAAAGCTGAACATGCTTAAAGTGTCAAGCGCAGTGTTGAAATACAAGCTTCCCCATGAAATATTTCATTCAGATGATGTAGGAAGCATGCAGCCATGCTTTTATTACAGTGAATCTCCATTTTTTGCGTTGCAGAAAGTAGGGTGACTTGGAGGGGTGAGGAGGCAGGGACATGGGATGAACCATTTTAGCTGAATTTTATGAGTTGTCTACAGAAGGCAGCAGGAGGAGGCAGCAAGAGAGGACACTTGAGTTAAACCAGCCAACCTGAAGGCTGTGGACCAGTCTTATGAAGCCTCCCTGATGATGCATCCTGCTGGTGAGGTGACTCTTTCATGGCTGGTAGATAGAAATTGCCAAAGGAAACGATATCACAAAAGGAGCAATAAAAATGTTCACATTCCCTAGAATTTGAGATGTTTCTTGCCAGTAACTTGGTGGTTGTCTCTCATAACATATGGAGAATGCCTCATACCTGTGCAATTAGAAGAGGTCCAGTGTTGATGGAAACTCCAGGACTTGACCTTCAACTCAGACTATCAGAGGAACTCCTCCAAACCCAGAAGTGATTATTTAATAATAGTGAAGCAACCTGAAATGACAGCTATCTACTTTGTATCCTACAGTGAAAATTCTTTCCTGTTTCATTATCATCCATCATCCTTTGGGGTGAATTGAATAAGAATATTTCTTGGAGAAAGAAGATGTTTCTTCTTGTCCTTCAGCTTTCTTCTTTATAATGGGAAACATGGATCAGGGAGTTGGGAGTTTTTAGGCGTGAAGGGTGCAGCAGAGTGTATTTGATACACTACAGTTATAAGCAAAAATACACGTTTCTAATTAATGAAGCACAGCCTTTAAAATGTAAGGATTTCTTTCCGAGTCCACCCCCCGATCTTCAGTCAAGAGGCTGAGAGGAAAGAGAGAGCGGTTTTGGAAGCTGAGCCCCTGTGTGCCCGGCCCCTCTGCTGCCGCCAGAGGGCGCTGCGGAGGCAGCTGCGCTTCCTCGGGACACGGACGCGGCACCGCCGCAGCCCCGCACGGCCCGCGGCAGCTGAGGAGCGGCTGTTCCACAACTGCACCGCCTGACCGACGTGCGTGCACATCTGGGACACGCTCTGGAGCCCAGAGCTCCTTCCCTGAAAGGGAATGCATGGCGGTAAAAGGTGACAGTGCAAACTTGCCTGATAGGCCGTGAAGATGCAGTAGGGAGGTGGAAGATGCTTCTGTGACATCCAGGTTTGCTGTAACTGTTGGGGTCCCTGCTGGTTTAGTCAGTTTTTGACAGATGCACAATAATATATATACAGCTGTGCTAAGTTGCACTGGGAAGGAGATGAGGCCCTCTTGAGTGGAGGTTGGAATTACAGAGCATGAATTTCAAGGAAGAACAGATGAGTAAGAAGACCAGAGATCAGGCAGCAGAACTACAATGTTTATATATAGATATCTCAGTCTGCATGGGAACCAGCTGCTGGAAGGAACTCAGATTTTGGAGAAGAGGTCAGGGCAGAGAGGTATGGCATGAGTTCACAAGGGAATGAAACAAATGGGAGGCAGAGTCTGGCTGAAGAATGATCAAGTGGGAACAAGGATGGTGAAGATTTCTGTTGTAGGAGAGATGGAGCAGGTAAGATTAATCTTGAGCGTTTGACCCTGGATAATGACTTGCTCTAGAAGCTGTTCAGGAGCTGCAAGCTAATGAGGGGTTGTTTAGGAAGGGCAGAGGAACTGACCGGAAATGTTTGAGCTTTGGACACAGGGCTGGTATGGACATGTAATTAGGGACAGAAAAAAAGACTGATGCACTGGTAGAGATGTGGCAGGAGGTCTCCGGTTTGGAATAGGAATTGGGCATTTCAGAAACTCTTCAGGCTTCAGAAACTAGTTGGGGCTCTAAGATTTCTGATCTCAATGCCTCTGAGGCTGAATACACACAAAAGTAGTGACAAAGGCTGATCACCCTGAATCCCTTGGTTAAGCCAGTGCAATTAATAAATTTGGGGAACAATGCTGAAGTTGGATGTTCTGTTTTGTAACAAAACACAACGAATTTGTTAGGAGGAGCCTGTGAGAAAGTGTCATCAAAAGCAGTGTCTGAATATTTGCTGAACTGATAATGATCCACTATTTGAAAGGAGAACAGAATGTTAACCAGCCGGCTGCTGAGTACTGTCATCTGATCAGGGCTGGGGTCTTGTGACAAAAATAGTGTATGATCATGTAATTAAAAGCTCCCATAATGCACATGCTCAGAACAGGGCTGAAGCTGCAATCATATTGAGTGTGTATTATGTATGACATTGCCGGAGCCTCGTTAGTGCTTCCAGTCAGATGAGAAATTAACATTAACCAAGGCAATGAATGGGAACATTCCAACTGAATTCCTCTTAATAAGAGGCAAGAGAAAAAAAGACCCTCCTTTTTTTTTTTTTTTTGCCTTTACTACTAGTCATCAAGAATAATTAATAGTAATCAGCAGCTATTTTACAAGGCAGATGCTTTCTTGCAGAATAAAAGAAAAAAGCCTCGTCTCCAAAGAAACATTTGGTTGGCCTCTACTTTAGCTGGAAACATGCAGTGCATCCACAGCTGGGACTAGGGATGGAGGCTCTGTTAGTGGAGTCCATGAGGACAGGATCTCCTACTGTCCTCACAAGCTGGAGCCTCAGCTAAGGACCTCAGAGAAGTCCTCAGCTAAGGACCAAAGCTGGAGTAAAGATAAAAGTCTTTGCTATTGCAAAGGAGGAGAAAAAATTTGTGCTGTATACAACAGAAGGAATAAAAAGAAAAACTTTCAGATGGTATAACAGGTTTGGAGGCAGAATTTCTGGTGGAGTGAGTTGATGGTAATAGGCAGTCCTGGAGTGTCCAGAAAAACAAGGCTGGGTCAGTCCTCAGTTCACAGATGTGAGGCTTTCATTGCCTGTTGTTGAGAGAGGGGGAGGACAGAACTGCAGCATCAGCACTGCCCAGTTACCAGAGATGTAGACAAGAAACTGCCACAAAGGGGCAGGGTTTACTTATTTTTTCATATATATAAATAATGTCGTTAAAAGGAAAAAAATGGTGATTGCTAACCACTGTTGTGGGTACCTGAAGGATGCATTTCTGTCACTGAGCTCTGGGGTTTGCTGCTCAGTGAGAGTTATTGTACTGGGTTTTGCCAATGAGTGAGAATTATTGTTCTGGCTGCCAGATAGTTTTGGATTTGGCATCTCCAAAAGCTTTTAAGATGACACGCTGTCATTGGGAGATTATCTGCCTAATAAGGTTAATTGAACTGACTTGGTTTTATATTATCATGGTATTTAGTATTTCAGAAAGATGAAACTAGGACTTCTTAGGACTGAAGGACAAAGATATGCAAGCTAAGATACATCCTCAAAGTATTTTTTACAGATTCTTCCTTGACATCTGTACAAAGAAATGTCCTGCAGCTAATTTTATACAACAACGTTGTATAAAAAAGGCAAAACCTGTTTGCATTTAATTCCAAGAAAAACAACCAGATAAAAGCTAGTGAAAATTAAATAATCTTGCACAATTCTAGTCCTATGACTAATATCATTCCATGTGTTGTTTCTGAATTTTACTTCAGGTACAGGTTTGAATGTACAAAAAATACTGAGTGTTGAAAATGTGTGAGTGGGAGAGAGATGCTGTCCTCTCTCTGGCTCTACAGCTTTCATCTCAGCCCAGATTCCCCCTTCCCCTTGCAAAACTTCATCTGGGACTGTTTATATACAAGCTGCTTGTTCTAGAGTGAAGAAGGGTGCTTTCTGAAACAAACCTTCCACATTTGTGTAGCAAAACTCAGAGCTTATACATAACTGAAATCCACTCTTGGTAGCTGTGAATGTATGTTCAATGAACTATTTTTAGTCTTCTATAAATACACACAACAGCTCTCAATGATTTATTTTTCTGTGGTTTAGGTTTTTGATGCTGGTCTTAGGATTTTTTGTTTACTCTCATTAAGGTATTATAAATCTCTGATTATTTTCCCACATTGCTAATGAAATAGATCATGTTTATTTGCTGGAGTGGGGTTTATTGCACGGCTGACTTAACTGTAGAAATAGGAAAGAGAAGTGATTGATTCCTCTAGGCATAGAATTGTACATCCTATGCAACCTTCATGAAAATAAAGGGAAGGTAATTATGAATACATTTACCCAGTGATGGATTAATAGTATATATTCTTCACGTATTAAAGGGCAGAAAAATCCAAAAAGCAAAACACCTGTAAACATTCACTTCTATCTCAAGGAAAATGGAATTTTGTTACCTTCACAGATTTGGGCTCTTAGCTCTTCACTTATGTCCTCCAGAGCTGTGAAATCCTCAGCATAGAAGAGATGTTTATATGATGGCTCAGAAGCAATTTCCAGCAGTTCTTCCTCAATTGCTTTTCCTATTCCAATGGCATAGATGATTATACCTGGATTCAAAGGAAATTTCACATACTTATTATTTCAGCAGTTCTAATCCTAAGCACTTGTTTGTCCGTGAAAGGAAAATATGAGAGAAAGGGAGGGCCCAAGAAATGTATATTCTGTGTAACTTCAAAATCAGTGAAGAGGCTTCATATGCTAATTACTGAGAGATTTGCAGAAACTCTCTTGTTTGCTGTAATTTGACATACAGTTTTTGTAATAAAGAAATGACACTTGCCTGGCCACTACTGATAGTAAATGGTCCCAGAAAGAGAATTACAAACAATCCAAGAGAATCACACAGTTCAGCCTCACAGTTGCACTGCAAGTCCCTGGTTTATGTGAGTCTGTAGGGTATATGCAATGCAGCTGATTACTGGGTTTAGGGAAAGCCTGTTACATACTAGCAAATGAGGCAGAATCCTGAAAGATGGCAGTAAATTTTCAGAAAAATACTTAAGTGTTTCATTGAGATCCTCAGAGCACATTGAAACTTGATTCTTTCTCTCTAAGGGGCACTAACAGACTGGAAGGCCCACTTAGGAGGGTAGGAATGGGAAAACAAGAAATTTGTGGGGCTAGGAAAGAAAAATCCTTACAACAATCCTTACATCCTTACAACAAGGATGGTCAGGATAAGTATTTCCACAGCAGAGATGCTAGGGAGAAGGTAAGTGAGGATGTGTAGTTTCTTAACTCTGGAAGCAGGGAAGGTGGAAGTGGTTCAGAGCCTTCTCACAGATAGATTTTAAACAAGCAATGACTACAAGACATAGGGATCTTCAATAATCTCTTTTTCAGCAGTAATGTTTTTATGCTCGTGAGCATATGATCTGATACAACATCTCTCTTTATATCAGTTCTGGCTTAGAAAGTGTCCACAATAAGTACTGATTTTGTCATGTATAGTACAGCTATGAGCTTCACAGCTCTTACATGATTCAAGAGAAGAAGCTGCCTTCTCTGGTTGGTTTCAGATAAAATTTGGGATGAGGAGGTTCGATATCTTTATTTAACATGAGGAGATAACTGGTGCACGCTCACTGAATTGCAACTTTTAACCTTTTTGCTGAAGAATCATTGGTCTGATAATACCATAAAATATGCATTTTCCAAGTTTTTAACTTTTCATGTAAGCATCTCCTTACTTTTCTTCATGAATCTGCCTACCATTTCACTTTAGCCAGGAAAGGAAAGTGTTCACCTGAAACTGATTCAGTTTAATGAATGCAGCAGTCATGCTTAAGTTATTGCTATTTAAAGACCTGGAGATATCACTAATAAAGCATTCAAGGTCCATTTCATATTGAGCATTACTCTGCAATTACACAGGGGATGGGTTTGGCCTGTACCATTGCAGTCAGTGTAAGCAGGCCAGAGCTGAGGTTTCATTCAGCAAGTAAGAAAGTTGGTTTGTACTTTCCTTCTGCTGTAAATTCTCCATGTAGTTTCATCTCACTAGTAAGCCTGTAAATGTTTGGGTTTTTAAAAATTACTTTAAAACCACTTTATCTTTCATTCTAATGGCACTCTTGTTAGCACCTGCCCTTCTCATATCCTTGGATGTTTTTCCCTTTTTTCTTTGCAGAGAGGTATTGATCCTGATCAGTGCTCTACTAATCATGTATCAAATTCTGGTTAATATGTCAAATCAATAAAACAAGCACAGAAAAAAAGATGTGCAAAATCTTTTAAAGTTTGTCTATTTTCTCTGTGTTGTGGCCCATCAGCCATGGTTCTTAAAGCAGTTTCTCATAAAATAAAGTTTTTCAAACAAAAAAAAGTATTATTTATTTTCTTGACAAATTTTGAAAATTTTCAGTTGACTCTAATAAACAGATGAAAAGCTTCTGATTTGTGATACAGGTGTCCTAAAGGATGGATGTCTGCCCAAACATACTAGAAATTTAAAAAAAAAAAATCACGATTTTCAGTCACATTCCAGCATATAGGAATGTAGAAACAGTAAGATAGACAGCACTACAGCTATATTCTTTCAAAAAAAAGTAACCTTCCTTCCAGAACACCATTAGCACTATAAAACCTGTTAAAAATAAAGAATAAACCTTGTAAACAAAAATATAGCAAATTATTACCACAGTATTTCTCACAAGAATAGATTGCTGTATTTTGAAGAGACAGCTTGGGGTTTCTTTTATTGTTTTTCTAGAATTTTTGATGAAGTTCCTGGTGTTCCCAGATCTCTGTACCAAATGTCTACCCCTAGTGGATACGTTCAGGGCACTCAGGGCAGGCCAGGTGGGTGGCACCACTGGCAGCAAAGGCCCTTGCAAACACAAAGATCTGATGTTGTGAACACAAGGATCTGATGTGCAGGACAGTGGTCACTGTACTGGCCAGACAGCTTTGGCAAACACACTCTGGAGTAGCACATCCAAACTGTTACTGTATCTCATTTCTAACAATATTTGCGTTTTAGAATGAGGCACCGAGAAGGTCTCCGCTTACCCCGTTGCTTTGCTCTGGTAGCCCACTCAGAGACCTCATCCTGGGCTCGTCCATCCGTAAACACAATGGAGATTCGAGGGACATTTGCTGAAAATGGTCTTGCTCCTTCCGTCTCTGTGAAGCTTCTCTCAGACATTTGCCTCAGCGCAAGCCCTGTCATGGAACCTCGACCCATGTACTTCATTTGTGACACAGCTTTCTTCATGTCTTTGGCTGAGCTGAACTGCCTTAATGTAAACTCTGTACGAACCTCAGTGGAATACTGAAGCAAACCAACTCGAGCAGCTTTGGGTGAAATCTCAAGTGTATCCAAGATTCCTGAGACAAATTGTTTTACAATTTCAAAATTGTCCTCTCCAAGACTTTTTGATCCATCAATCACAAATACCAGGTCAATTGGGCCTTCAGTGCATCCTGTGAAATGAGCAGCAGGGTGTACAGATCAAGAAAAAACTCCGCGAGGCTGGGAAAGGGATCCAGATACATTGGCAAAAACTCTGGGATCATCTAAAGTACCCTGTTCCTGGCTCATCCTACTGTGCCAATGTGTCTGAAGATGCTGTGTACGGTCTGTCTCAAAAGCTAAGAGTGGGCCTATGACTGAGAATTTAATAAAATTATAACCACAGTGAATATTTACTGAGATATATTCTGCTTTGCAGAATATTACAACTCTTCAAAATGCAGCAACAATCAGCAAATGATAAGAATTACTCTGAAGTGGAAAGAACTGAAGAACATAGCTAGCACATAGAGTTGCCATCATTTTCTTCCGGAGATAAGCCCGTATGCTAATTTTACATTTGTCCAATTTTTCAGCACTGAGAGACATGGAAGAGAATCATTGAAGCTGCATTTGTGTTGCAGAAGTTATAATATAGTCTAAAAACTATTTAATTATTGGGGGAATCAGATTTGGCTAGATAAGGGGTTTTTTGCTTGTAAGTGTCTACCAATTTTGTAATTAGACAACTTATGTATTGCTGCAAATTATCTTTCCTGGTTTACCCATTAGAGTTGGGAGTTTGTCAGAAGACACGCAAATTTGTAAAACTGGTATTTCCCGTACTTTTTGGCAAATGCACATGCAAAAATCAAAGTAGATTGTAGGCACTGGGCATCAATAATGAGGTTAGGGAATTTAGAGATTGGAGAATGTCTTCCAAGCTGCAGACTGCTTCTGCCAGGTGGGTTGTTTTGGTATGGGGTTTTTTTTTGATTCTGGAAAGGAATTGCCTTCAGCCAGCAGAGATTAGTGTGCTCTGTGCAAAGGCTAGCTGCAGAGGTGCTCAGCTCCTATTGCATCAACATAGCTTCCAGGGAAAATAGGCCATACTAAGAAATGGAAGATTTGCTTCTTAATCTGGATCAAATAGACTTTGACCTCCACTCATCTCTGATCTTTGTACATGCTGTAAGCACTACACAAAAGAGAACTGTGCAGCAGAAATTACTCTGCAGAAATTACTGGAGATGCTTGTTACCAAGTCAATGTACAAATAAGGGATTTTCAGCTTTAAAGCCTGGACTTTTCTTCTTAGATAATATCTATTTTAAAAGCTGCAAAAGAATTCCTTTCTGCAGTCATCTGAGAAAAAGGCACCTCACACTTATTAAGATGATGGAAATGCAATGAATGTATGTATCAGAACCACCTTAATATTACTGCATGAGTCTAGAAAGGGCAGCATTTTATGGTGCATGCTGTACTTGAGAACAGCCAGAACTTGTTACTGTTCTTTTGGTAATCACAGTCTCCTCAACTAAGGCATCCATTTTTGGCAGAATAAATGTTTTTACTGAGTTTCAGTAGAATTTCCCCTCCAAGTATTAAGAGATGATGAGATACATGCATGTCATGTTGGAAGATAAGCAAACAGAATTATGTTATTTTAAAATATAGTATATAAAGATAAGAGATCCACAGTATATGAACCTGATTAAAATGCACATTCCTTGATAATAGGATTCCCCTTTGGCTTTTTCCTGATATTTCAAAAGAATTATTATTGTACTGGACACTATACTAAAACAACTTTTACAATTTGATGGATTTTTGCTTAGGAGAGAGTCAAGTTGAGACATTTTCTGCCACACACATATGCCCTGGGCTTTCAAATATTATATCGTGTTTGAAAGGAGAGGTTGTGCCAGTGCTCAAAGCCAGGCTGGATTTGGCTTGGAGACACCTGGTCTGGTAGAAGGTGTCCTTGCCATCAGCAGGGAGATGGAACTAAGTGATCTTTAATAAGGTTCCTTCCAACCCAGACCATTCTATGATTCTATATTTTTTTTGAAGTCAAGTCAATAGATTTTAGAAATAAAAGAAACAAATGCTTTCTAAATAAAATATACTTACTTCTACATGTTTTCTGATCCTCTTTTAGTACATATCCCTCCTGGCATTTGCAGATATAGGAATCATCATTATTAACACAAGCATATTCACAACCATGGGCAACTGATTTGCAGACATCTTTACCTAGGAAAAACTGGAGTATTTATCTGTATTCTCTTTAACATTTTATAAATCCAAAGCCTCCAAACATGATATCTGAAGAACATATGACAAAGGAGTGCAACATCTTTGTTCTTTTATGTAGCAATGCCAGAGAAGAAGGGCTGACAGACATAATGAGTTACTTACTTCGACATGTTTTCCCATCTTGTCGCAGGACAAAGCCCTCATGGCACTGACAGCTGTATGAGTTGTTATTATTAATGCACACATGTTCACAGCCATGGTCAATGGATTTACAGAGGTCTTTATCTGAGAATTGTTAAGAGAATCCCCTTATTAGACCATTTTTCAAATGCAAAACTGTCATGATCAAGCTTTGAAATTAGGTCTGTTATTTCTCTTAAGACTGAAATACATATTCCCCATAAAAGTTTCAGCTACTCACTCCTGCATGTTTTCCCGTCTCGCCTCAATATAAATCCCTCGTGACACTGACACATGTATGAATCGCCAGTTGGGACACAGACATGTTCACAACCATGGGTGACTGTTTTGCAGACATTTTTACCTTGGAATAATGAAAATTGTATTTAGCACAGTTAGCTAAGTAAATAAATTTCACAAAATATAAAAAAAATGTGGCTATGATTTTCCATGAAGGATCTCACTTACATGAAGCTGATCCTATAATAAAGACACAAATAACACACTACTGTTGTGTAGTGTGTTTCATTAACAGATCAGGAAGTACAAAACAAAGATTAAAAAACTTACTCCTGCAAGTTTTTCCATCTTCCCTGAGTACAAAGTCTTCATGACACTTGCAGACATAGGAATCATCAGTATTAACACAAATATGTTCACAGTGGTGGTCGACTGAGTTGCAAACATCTTTATCTGAGAAAAGTGGATGGGGTTTGTAAGGTAAGGCTTGTTAGGGAGAGATGGTATCTTTGTTTAACCAGCCCAAAGAGTTGGAAATCACAAACATACACGTGCAGTCACACCCACAACACTTGAAAGCCTCAAATAAAAACATACTTTTATAGTTCAGGCTACTCACATCGACAGGTCTTTCCATCTTCCTTCAGTATGAATTTTTCATGACACTGGCAGATGTAGGAGTCTTCAGTATTCACACAAACTTGTTCACAGCCATGGTCAACTGAGTTGCAAATGTCCTTGTCTGCAAACAGGAGAGTTGGGAGTCAGCACACATCAGCAGAGGCCTTCATTATTGTATGTGTAATTCATCTAATTCAATTAAGTTCCTGTGCTGCTTACTTCTGCAGGTTTTCCCATCTTCTCTCAGCAGGAACCCATCATGGCATTTGCAGGTATATGAATCACCAGAATTAACACAAACATGTTCACAGCCATGGTTGACTGATTTGCAAAGATCTTTATCTGAAAACAGATGACAGCTTTTGCTGGTTAGCACATTTCTACACAAGTATGAGCTGCAGACAAAAAGTGTGTTGATAAATATCAGACTACTTACTTCTGCAAGTTTTTCCATCTTCTCTTAGCAGGAATCCCTCCTGGCACTTACAAACAAATGAATCACCAGCACTAGCACACACATGTTCACAACCATGGTTGACTGATTTGCAAATATCCTTGCCTGGGAATAGTTAGATAATATTTATGTGGCTTGTTAGTTAAACTTTTTTTATAAATACAAAGACTGGGGAGTTAATCCCATGAGCAAAAAAAAAGATGGAAGCTTGCAAACTGAAAGCAAATCTCTTGCTAGTTAAATGACAGACGTCTTAGCTTAAATTGAGTATCTGTTCTTTATCATCTGACCAGAACTTTATGGTTTGTATGATCTCCAACTGAAAATAAACTATTTTAGGATTAATCTGACTAGATTAAGGAGGAGGAGGATTTTACATTAAGAGCACTAAGAGTGAAAGGAGAGAAGAATTTAGTACAGTCATTTAGCACAAATTCATGCTGGTAAAAACAAAACCAAGAAAAACACCACAGGACATGATTTAACCATAATTCCTAATGTCCTTATATCAGTGCCAAGAGTCTGCATAAACAAAACCTGAAAGAATAGGAACTACTTATGTAAGATGATAAACAAAATCTAACTGGATTGCTCAAAACTGATGTGAGGACTTGTATGCCTGCAATGTTAAACCAGTTGGTTGAAACCTCTTCCAAAAGGATGGATGGGGAGAAAGTGCAGAAGAAAGTGGAGCCATCTATCAGCATTCCCTTTTTCTGCTTCATGCAACACAAAAGAAAGTATCAGTTTCTAATGGAGAACGACCTTTGCACAAAAAGTGGTCTCCTGAGAGCCAAGTTCAATTTGACCCTTGAGGTTTATATTTTTAGAAGAACTTCAACCTGAGCCAAATATCACAGGGGCCTCCTGCTACCAAAACAAAAATTCCCAAAACTATTATATTAGACAATATTCTAACTCAAAAATAATTATATTTAAGACATGGCAATCTAAACTAGATCCCATCACAGTCATAAGCAAAAATTAGTGTCTGCTTATACACAGCTGTGCACAACACAGAAACATTTACTTATAAACAGAATAAAATACAAACCAGCAGTAGACATGGCTGTTACTTCAGAAGGATGAATTTCACATAGCTGAAAGCAAGTATGAGCCAGACTATTTTGGGATGCAGAGGGGAAATAATAATAGTAATAAAAACCATCAATGGTTGCACTATTTAAGGTTATTTTACTAGATACTCCCCCAAAATCTAGTCTCACAATCTAAAAAGAATGCCAGTGTAGTTAAAAAATCTAGTAATTGAAGTTGAAAACACTGTAAGACTTGAAAAATAACTGAAAGAAAGGAACATTCACAGTATGAATGTGAAAATATTAGGAATTTGAAAACACTGAAATAATAAGATGAAGGACAAGGGGGTGCACGGCCAACCAAATAAAGGGTAGCATGAGTACATTATTTATATACTATTAGGAACAAAAAGCATTCTAACAATGTATTATTAATGAATAGACAGAAAGGTAGAACTACCAATCTTAATGCAGAAATATAAAACATTTTAGTGTATTCAGATCTGAACCTATGAAATAGATTACCCATGACCTTGTTGGAGTGAAGAGACTCACACTGTGTGGAGTAGGTCACACAGCATCTACTGAACACACACACACATATTTTTGTATCAGTAACTACAGATAACTTGCTGCAGAGAGTTGCAAAAGAGATTTCTGAAGAATACCTTGGATGCTTAGTGTTAATTTTCAGTGATTCCTAGAACTCAGGGGAAGCCCCAAAACACTGAGCTGTCTCCATTCCCAGAGTAGGCACACACACTGAAAAAAGTACTATGGTTCCAGTGTTTAAAAAGATGTTCACTGTAAGCCTGTCAGCTTGACATTGATCTGAATTAAAATAATGCAACAAATAATGTGGAACTTGAATCAGAGTAAAATCAGAGAAAGAGGACTAATACCAATCAACTTGGTGTTATGGAAAAACTAAATAAATGTCTTTTTTAATTGATGATGAGGCTGGTTCTTAAGGCTTATGCTGTTCTTACAGCGGAGTATTCAAAAAGGCAGCAGTCTTGGAATTATTTTGATTAAGGAAAAAGACTACAGAATCAACATTTTATGGATTAAACCTGGCTAGAAAGGGCTTCAGAACCAATTGTAGATGGGTAACTATCAAGTAGCTTTCTTTCTAAGAATTTGCCTTGCTTCTCTTTCATATTACTTAATATTTTTATGGGTAGCCCAGAATAAAACACAAAACAATCACTAACAAAGTTTGTGGATTACTCCCCTTCTGAGAGAATAGCAAATAAATATAAAGCAGCTGCTGATACAACATGAATGCTTTTGGATAACAGCAAATCATATGTATTTTAAAATACCCAGAATTAAGGATATACATTTAGAAACAAGGAATGAAGGTTGCACTTACAGGACATGGTACACCTGTAATACTGAGAATCTTAAATAACTTTTGATCATGGTAGATAACTAATTGAACATAAGTACTAGTAGAATATTTTAGTCAGAGAGTAACACTACCTTTTGTAAAAAAACCTATTAAACAAAAGATAAATGATAAAAGAAGTGACAGGTAGATTCAAGTAAGAATTAGATAGGTTATTCTTCCTCTGACCTGGACCCTGCTGTGTTTCCTATTAGAAGACTTTCTTTCACTGTGGTGCTTCCACAAGGATGCTGAAAAACAGCAGAGGTTTTAGGGGACCAAGAAGAGAGTTATAAAAATATTAGAAAACATAAAAAGCCTGAAGGAGTTTAATTTGCTTATAATTTGCAAAAGAACATGCTAAGAGATTACAGAACAAGACAAGTCATGATCTGCATAAATATAGGGAGGAACACAGTGGTAATTAGAACTTCAACCCACCACAGTAAAATGCAGCAACATCCTATGCTCAAGATTAAAATTCAATATACTTAATTTGGAAATGAAGTTCACATTTTAAAACCTACATTCAAACCTTAAAATTGTCTGATTTTTCTGAAATGTAGCTTGAGTTTAAACAATACTTAATTAATACAATTCTTATGATCTATAAAGAAAAATATTCCACTCTGACTACTATGAAGCAGTGAATAATATTCTAACAAGGCAAAAATTACATTTCTTCTCTTCTTAATAAACTACTTACTTCGGCATGTTTTCCCATCCTGCCTTAGTACAAATCCATCATGGCATTGGCAAGTGTATGAATCATCATTATTAACACAAAGATGTTCACAGCCATGACTGACTGATCCGCAGATGTCTTTATCTAGGAATAATTTAGATTTTATTTACTACAGCTTGATGAATAAGAGGATTTCCAAAACTTTAAAGACTAACAGTAGTAATTTATTTTCCTTTTTGCAAGGAAAAATCTCCTATAAGAAGGACTGCATCTAAATAATGTTTCTTGTGTAGATGTCTGAATATAAAAAATATAGCAACATTAAAATAACTTACTTTTACATGTTTTCTTATCATCCCTCAATACAAAACCCTCATAACACTGGCAAAGGTATGAACTATCAGTATTCACACAAATATGCTCACAGCCATGGTCAACAGAATTGCAAACATCTTTATCTGTTAAAAAAATAAGATTACCATATTTAAAATATATCTACAAATGTGCAGATTATAAAGAAAATCTACTAAAGAAAACGACACTTACTTCTACATGTTCTTCCATCTTCCCTCAGTGCAAATCCCTCATAACACTGGCAGATGTAGGACTCATCAGCATTAACACAAACGTGTTCACAGCCATGGTGAACTGAACTGCAAATGTCTTTATCTGAGAACAGTTGATGATATTTGATTAAAGCACATCTACAGCAAATGTATCATGCAGGGAGAAGCAACAGCTTTCATTAGGTCTACTGACACCACTGGAATAAACAGGTTAAATTTTAGGCAGCAAACACTTTTAACTCTTGGTATCTGAACATTTTTGAGTATTTTCTGTTTCCAGTCTGTCAGCTGATCTATTAAAAGAGACGATTTTTGTCCACAGAGTCTCTTACAAGCATTTGGAAGGTCTAAATGTATAAATATATAAATACTACTCCTATATTATACATATGAAGACTACTCCTTTATTACAACAGTAAATGGTTGTATTTGTTTGAATGATTCTCAGATCAGATCTTACATACTGTAAATAAAATTCTATGAGTAATTCTCAGAGTACTTACTTCTGCATGTTTTCCCATCTTCTCTCAGCAGAAAACCCTCATGACACTTGCAAACATAGGATTCATCTTTGTTGACACAAATATGCTCACAGCCATGGCTGACTGATTTGCAAATGTCCTGTCCTGGGAATGATTAATATAAATGTATATATTACACAAAATATATGTTAGAGAATTGTAGCTATCAAAAGGAAGTTTGTTGCTCTTTTCCAGTAAGAAGTAAAAAATATCCCTTTCCTTCCTTTCCTGATGTACATGCAAAAGTGTTCAATGGACACCAGTCACTCACTTCTGCAGGTCTTGCCATCTTCCCTCAGTACAAATCCCTCACGACACTTGCAGATGTAGGAATTGTCAGCATTAACACAAACATGCTCACAGCCATGGTTGACTGACTTGCAGACATTTTTACCTGGGAATAATTTAATATATAAAAAATTCTGTTAGTTAAGTGCAGTATATTCAAAGTTAACTTGCTTTTAGTGTAACCTAACTTTTTGAGACAGGCAGAATTTGTCTCTGTTTGCACAGAATAACAAAAGAGGGTGATGGGAAACACCAGCTAAGAATAAGGAGCTTTTCATTCATCATGGTAGTATCTGGATGCCTTTAATTTTTTTCTGCAAACATTTTTTTAATAGCAGATGTTGATATTAGATATTATGAGGATTGCAGTTACAAAATACTGAATGCCTGAGACTTATCCATGATTCTTCTTTGATCACTTGGTGACTTATGCTATAAAAGTTGAGAAAAAATTGCTATTAACTTTTTTTCTTGGTATCTGCCACTCATCATAACTGTGAAATGTAGTCAAATATGTACAACAATTATTATATTTCTGTTGCAATCATCCTTATCCTATGTTGGACAAAATGAACTTTCCATTAATCGTGTTGCAAGCTTCATGCTGGGTAAGACCTTATACACATTATGTATTTTTGAAATTTGAAATTTTAGAAGAAAATCACAGTCTCATGCCAGCTCTGGATATTTTGGATCCACAGCTGTTCAATTTCAGGGCCACTTTTTAAATGGCACAGATGTTTAGAGTGTGATTCAGGTACCTAAAGGTATGAATTTAGTACCATTTTAGGTGCCCCAGCATATCCAAAATACTGGGATACTGCTGGCAAATATGACACCAAAGCAGAAATGTGACCTCTAGAAACCTTTGAACATTTAGGCAATCCAAGTCTACCTTAAAAATTTCTTCTATGTGTGGAATATTAGACTCTGAGTTGCTGAATAATAACTTACGTTTACATGTTTTCCCATCATTACGAAGCCTGTATCCTTCAAAACACTGGCAAGTATAAGATCTGTCACCATTTACACACAAATGTTCACAGCCATGATCACTTAGAGCACAATGGTCAACTCCTGTAGGAGCAATCAAAATTATTAAGAAGTTTAACCAATAATGACTCATTTATTTTTCATCTCTAGTATTCGCATTCCATATAAGCAAGTAAATATAAATACATTGAGCTGCTTAAACAATAATTTAGTTTCTTATCCAATTATAAAGCTTCAATAAAATGTAAGAAGTCCTAGTGAGATCCTACTTTTCATTTTTTGCTCTAAGCAGAGTTGAGAAATCATACTTTTCTGTGCTTAACATAGCTAAACAGAGTCGGCATCTGGATTGGATTAAAATCAATTAAAACAAAACAAAACAAAATACTTTGGCAATGATTTTATATAAGGCACTGGCAAAGACATAAAAGCTACCTTGTAAACATTCTTTAAATAGTCTCTAAATGGCCTGAAGTGAAGGTGGCAGTCCCCAGAACTCATTTGTGGACCTGACCCAGTTCCTGTGGCAGCAAGAAGAAAACCTCTCAGATGTCAGTGGGATTTGGCTTGGACTACCAAGATTTTACAAAGAATTGCAAGTGACAAGTACTGTCAAATATGGTCCACTTTTCATCTCAAATTTCCCAAATGTTTCTTCTCTGTCACATAAAGACACAGGGCTCCTGAGACTTCGCAAGCAGGACTTGCTACTGTCTATTGGCTACAAACACTTTCTTTTTGTAATGAGTTGTCAGAGTACAGTTTTGGTTACCATTCAGATGTTCCCACAGCTTTCTTAAGATCCTTGAACCACTGTATATGATACTAGAATGTCCCAGGTAATTTCTCACTAGGACTGATAAATGTTAAATGCTAACCCCTTCCATCCAAATCATCATTCAGGAAACTGCAAAGTACCAAAACTTTCTTCATGGTAGCCTAAAAATGTTCACGAGGTTTCAACATCTCATCTAGAGCTCAGGAATAGGACAAATCTTTCCTAAATATTTATGAGGACAGGGTTATCATAAAATCATAGAACATCCTGATTTGGAAGGGACTCACTAGGACCAATCAAAGTCCTACTACTGGCGTTGCACAGGACAATCCCAAAACTCACACCATCTGCCTGAGACTGTTATCCAAATGCTTCTTGCACTCTGCTGCTGATAGGTTTCTAAGTAGAGCCTAGAGGAAAATAACTCAGGAAAAAAAAATTACCTCTTGTTACTACAAAGGAAAAGGGATTTTCCATTTGCAAGTTGATAAAAGTCCATTATTTGGCTGTTTCTAAATTTTCAGTGGTATTACAGATAAGTATCTAAAAAATTGTTTATAGTAGATCCTATTGTTACATGTACACAAATTATACTTTTGTGTTACTGTCTGCCCATTTCTAGAGAGCTGCAGTGGCAGACAAGCAAAGTCTGTCAAAGTATTGGATGGGGCTAAAAAGGTTAGTTTGGAGGCAAACACAAGGATAAATACAACGACAAATTGCCTTTGCTGATTTGCCTCACTTCTATCTAGATAATTTTTGTGACTGAAGACTTGCAGTTTGACTTCTCTTAAAACTTTGCGCCTGAGAGCAAGAAAAAGGGTGAACTCTAAAGCTGCTCCAACTCTACAAGCTCGAAAAATTATGTACCTCCAAAATATGGAAAAAGTGGACAGAACACTCTCACCAAAGAGGTCCATAAAAAGTAAATTGGTGAAATCCACTCCTATTCTTTTTCTGACCCTTTCTATACGTTATTTTTCCAGTGAAGGTGGCAATTCAACTGTTTGTGAAATTGTATCAATTCTCAATGATCATTGGATTTATAAAAGAGCAAAGAGCTGCCAGGACAATTTCTGCTCACTTATTTAGAGTTCCCATGCTAAAGGTAAAGCTCATTGTGGGGCTCTCAGTTCTCCTCCTACCCCATGTAAGGTGAGGAAGTTTGCCCTGGGGACACTGCTGTTGAGATGTCAGACACATTTGTCATGTGACTGAAAAACTGTCCTCAACACCTGGGGATAAATAGGTCTCCTAAAACTTTTCTGAATATGTGAGGACTAACAGTTACTTTGACAGGTATTCTCTCCTAAATACTTTTTCTGTTTCTGCTTTCAAATAATTATTAAAGTATTACTGAAATGCAGACTGTAAAAATGAATTGAAGGTGAGTCCTTTTCCCTGCATGAAAACAGAAACCTTTCCCAAGGGAGCTGAAATAAGGGATGTTCTTGCAAGACTCACGTGTGCAGGTTTTTAGGTCCTCATTGATGACAAATCCTTCAGAGCACTGGCAGACATAGGAGTCACCTGTATTTAGGCACAGTTGCTCGCAGCCATGATTGCTTTCAGCACAGTGGTCCACTCCTATTGGTTTGTGTTAATGATTGAAGAAATCACATTGGTGTCTTAGATACATGAACTATGGCACTGCAGTTAGTACATGATGCCTTTACAGAGCAAGGGAAAAAGATTTTACTTTTTACTTACACAAGTATCCCCACCTACCTGGGTAAACTGAGTTAATTAACAAGCCTAATTGAAATTAATACAACAACCCAATTTGGCATATATCAAACTTGGTGCAGTGCAGCTTTCCTTTCCCAAAAATCACAACGTGATTGAACTAACACAAAGTGGAGAGAAGGGAGAATTCTGAAGCCCAATCTGGTCTCACCCACAGAATCATGCTTTCCTTCTTTAAAAAGCAGAACATTCTCATCTGTTCACCCTTAAATTTTCACAGCAAATATGAGTATTAGTAATTTTTGAAATAGAAATTATGGAGATCATTTAATAAAGATTAAATTCTTTTTTCAACCGGATAAGAAATTACCAATTTAAAAGATTACCTGACAACAGGTTCAAGTAGTTAAAGCCTCGTTGGGTACAGATAGAAATTACAAGTGTGAGAGTTCTTAACATGTTCCATTTCTTTGACTTTCCTATTCCTATTCCAAGTAAGATTAAATGGAATGTGTCTTTTACATCTTGTATGGAACTAGTCGTGTGAAAGACAAAAGGTGGGGGAAGGGAGAGAGGTGTGAACTGGGTTTAAAAAATACATCTCCTCACAGTGGACAACAAAGCTGTAGGGTGAGATACATGCACTTGCACATGTACTATGCAATTTGCTGACCCTATGAGTATAGAAAAAGGACATTTTAGGAAAAAAGCTTTGAAACTTCTCATAGTGTTTTACTGCTGGTTTGTTAATGGCTAGTTTTAGTTATATAGGCTCAAATCACTTCAGCTTTACTTGATCAAAAGTAGTGGAGTTCCCTCAGACACAAACACAGTCTCGCATGCCTCCTTTGCAAATCATTTACAGATGTTAACAGACAAGTCTGTAGCAATTTGTTTACATTAAAAAAAATCTGTATTTAATGTTAAATCACTTATTCTAACTATTTCTGTTTATTGGTTTATTTAACTAAGCAACGAGTTTGCAGTAATTGGTCCTGATTTACCATTATACATAGAGAGACAATGTAGGCTTGAATAAATGAAGCTGAGGTGTCAGTTTTTACTAGCTAAAGCAAGATCCAGCTGGAACCCCCTCCTTTTTCCAAGAGTTCACATCATCATTCTCAGAGCACACAAAAATGTGGAAACAAAAAAAAAAAAAAAAAAAAGAAAATACCCATATTCTCTGTGAAAAATTACATCTGTTTGGCTCCATTTTTTCAATACAAACACCCACACCAACATGAATTTTTAATGTTTAAATATTTGGGGCTCTCATGCAGAATTTTGTACCACACTCTTTCAAAGAGTGCAGTAATCACAAAGGTGCTAATTACCAGGCTTTGGAAATCATTATAACTGTAAATTTTGTAATCATATGTGCTTTATTACGTGTGCAAAAGAAAATGCAAGCTGGGGAAAGGACTGGGGAAGGCTTACTGTTTTTACAAACAAGGAATTTCTTAGGATATATTAATTTTTTAGAAATTCAACTTGAGACAATCTAAAACTATATTTTTCAAAAAATTGCAACTCATCCGGGTTACCTTTAATATGGCTTTATCACAGCTTATTTAAAAATTATTATTCCCTGTCCTACCAAGTTTTTTAAAAATTTCAGTGTCTGAGTATTCCTTTGGCAAAGTATGTTGTAAGTACATTGGGGAAAAATGCTGCCAATATTTTAGGTGATATGCAAAATGGTTCTCTGCAATAGAACTGCCTTCTAAAACTGGGTGATGCCAAGTGGGCAGTGCTGTTGGGTTTCTCTGGGGGAACGCCAATCCTTCATTTAGCAACATTCTTCTGAAAAAGGACACTTCATTGAAGGGATCACTGAAGGTGTAACATGCAGAAGAGATGGGTCTCTCCATATCAGCATGCAGCAGTGTGAGGTGTGCAGGTTACACATCCCATAGCAATGATATGGATGTTCAGCAGCAAGCACTGCCTTTGTGTTAGACAGTGCCTTTGAGTGAAGTGGCTGAACACATTTACCCAGTTACTTGGATTGGAGAAAATGATGCTTTAGTTCTTTATTGGATCAGGGATCTCACCAGAGCATTACTTCACTGGGCCTGGCTTGTGGTGGACTTTGCAGTACCATAGGTTTGCATGACTCAGAAATATCTCAAAAGGGACCCAGGAGTGTTTTCTCACTCTGTTCACACCTCTCCCCTGCAGCACACTAGTCACTGCAGCTCATGAGACATTCATTGCTGCACGTATCACCATGGTGTTGTTGGGTGTATCTGGGATGACATTTGCACACAAATAATTCTTCCATGTTAACACATTCATATGCACAGTCATGCTGACTTAAGCACAGAAGTTTACTTCTGTGGAGAGAAAAATTGAAGGCAGCCATAATGGTTTCTGAAGTAAAACGGCTTAGAAAAAACTCACTTTTCTTAAACAGTACTGGATTCTGTGCTCTGGATACCTAATAAAGCTGACAGTGAGATGAGGATCTGAGAGCAGACTGCAAAAGCTCAGCTATGTAAGGCTTCACTTTGACCCCCACAGACCTCCTCCTGTAGTCATCAGAAGTCACACATGGTGGTGAAGGAGGAATGCCTGGTGCTTGTCACCACTCATCTATGGACCCTGATTTCTGAGAAGGGCATATATGCAAGCACTCTGCTTTATTTTACAAGCTTAGCTAACACGACCCTTGTTACAACGAGATTTGGAATAGGAGCCTAATCCTGGAAATGTCACCAGATTTGCAGCTAAATCCAAAGTCCCATAAGGAAAAATATCCCAAATGGGAATTATAATTTGCCTTTAATTAGCAATTGCATCCTTGGCAATAAATATTTTACACAATGCTGTTCTTTTGCTCACCAAATCTATTGAATCTACAAAACCTGAATGTATTAAAATACCACATAGATAATAAAAAGCAGAAAGCATGGATTATTGCAAAACTAGCACTGTGCAGACAAAAATACTTTGTGAGAATGTATCTTTAAGACTGAACAAAAATACAGTTTCAAAACCAGATACATTTTATGAGTGCCTAGAAACAGAATTAAATTGCTCCAAACAAGTTTACTATTCACGAAATATCAGTAGTATGATTTTCTCCCCCCAACAACCGAGAAATGGGATCAGCTATTTCATTTTGCTGAATAAATTCTCCCTAAACTTTAACACATTACAGTAAAATCTGCTGTGATTCCAGGTCTCCACTCAAGAAGAGCTGTAACACTAAGTCTTTCTAAAATAAATAGCATGTGTGACTGGTTTATAACACTGACATTGCTCATGCTGTTTTTACAATTTCTTTAGGAAACTCTGAAGTTCCGTGTCTGACTCTAAGTTGATTTTGATACCTGTGTTGTCCAATACATTTCCAATCTGATGAAATGTATCTGTCCTTGGCTAAACCAACCGAGTAAAACAAGGTGAATTTTTTTTTTATTTCAAAGCTGTTTGTGTCTTTACAAGCCAAGGCCAGAAAGTAAGTACAAATAAGTAATGAACTTGCTTTAAGTAATTTTGGTTCCTACATTAATCCTCAGGTTTTCATAAAAGTCTTCAAAAATGTCTAATATACAAAGTAATCTACAAAACAGCGAAATGTATATTTCCCCAGCATGATTCATCCAGTTAAAATTCAAGTTTATAAAGAAACATTTGTTTCAAACTTAATTACAGAGAAAGCTTCCAACCTTTCAGAAGGGAAACAATTCACTTCAGGTTCAAGAAATAAAAGCAGATGAACTTTATTATGTCCAAAGGATTACTCACTTTTGCATGTTTTCTTATCTGGATTAAGTCTAAACCCTTCTTGGCAGCGACAAAAATAGGAATCATCTGTATTAACACATTCCTGTTCACAACCATGGTCCTGAAGAGAACAATAGTCTGGTTCTAAACAACAAAAACGTTTGTGTCAGTGAGCAACATATTTTTTCAGAAATAAACTGGGTAAAAATGAGTTATTTTGTTTTCTTTTGCCATTTTTTTCCCTTTAGGCACCATTTTGGTGTTATATTATATTGTTTCAAACCATGAAAATAAAATGTTTCTTTTTTCCAAATATCTGCTATACTGATACATATATACACCTGACATATACTAGAAAGAATTATTAGAGAACAGAAATAGTTCATGCAGTAGAGAAGTTAGAATCTTAAATATTTCTTAACATTTTGCAGATAAGCTTTATACATTGCCTCATCAAAATTGCTTCTATTCACTCAGAGCATGTTAGACATGATGTGTAATAAACACACAAACATGCTTTTGAATGCTGTTCATTAGATCATAGCAGGACAAACAGGTCATCAGGAGTGTGGATGTTTTTAACAGCTCTGAGTGCTTGCTTCACAATTCTTCCATTTGAAATGCCCATGGAAGAGAAGATGAGCAGTCTAGAAACAGCTACTTGTGGATAAAGCACCTTAGAAGGGAAAGTAATTGTGCACTGAGAACTGAGATATTTCCCACATAGGCTTTATCATTATTGATTAAGTCAACCAACCCGACGCTCACTTAGATGCAGTGTCTGCCCATCACTTAGTTTTGTGTCAGTGTAGTTAATCTATATTAGTGAAAAATGCTCCTAACCCCTCAGCACTGGTAAAAGTA
This sequence comes from Phylloscopus collybita, assembly GCA_027886175.1. Lineage (NCBI taxonomy): Eukaryota > Metazoa > Chordata > Aves > Passeriformes > Phylloscopidae > Phylloscopus > Phylloscopus collybita. Next base: position 21,800,310 of record JAJNNQ010000075.1, read on the forward strand.
GATAAATAAGTCACAAATTACATAAATTACACTTCAAAAAATATTCAAGCATTTTTGAAGAATTCATTATATAACCTGAAAACTCAGGGGGTTTTATTATTCCCAGAAGTTAATTAATTATTATTCCCAGAGGTGATTTGCTTTCAGAGGCATGGACAGTTCTTTCTTTGGATTTGTGGCAGGTTAATGGAGTTGAGTCTTTATATATGATGAAATCCCTTTGTGATAATAAACTGCCTAGATTTTCAGAATAAACGTGACTTTCTAAGAAAATTCGGAAGGACTATGTTATAATTTACGAACACCACTCTGTATATTAATTAATGTTGATAACATTAATTAACATTTCCTTTACCACAGCTTTTTTGACAGCATATGCACATACATATATACATAACACGGTGATACCTGTTTACTAAAATGAAAATTAGAAAATATATTTTGTTCAAGAGGGCACTGAAGAGACAGAACCCGTTAAGGCCCATGTGTGCACCAGAGGAATACAGCTGTATGCCTTCTGGAGCTACTCAGTGCTGTGGTGCATTTACCTGCTCACGTCCTTGCTCACTCAAGTGTGCAGGAAAGACTCTTCCTGAATAACTGATTCTGAAGATGACCACAAGGGTTGAAAAATGTGTGTTATCTTCGTTGAAACCTTGAGGCTATTCTGTTTGGGACACTTAAAATCACTTCACAGGGCTTCATTAACACAGCCCAAATTAAGGATGTTAACAGAGCCTTGCCCAGCTACAAATTACGTGAACGCAGAACTCAAACAGGCCTTTCATAAAGAACAACAGTTGAGGCTCAGCAGCACCCAGTACAAGCAGAAGCTGCCATCTGTCCTCTTGAGGGGAGCAGCAAGAGTGGGAGGAGTCTCCTTAATAGTAGCTTGAATGTCCTCCACCTGCCTCACTGATAAACCAAATTTGCTATGTTCTTCAAGCAATAGAGCATTCTGATGGTGTTGGCAAGGTTGCCTTCATGAGCACTGCTCCTCGTGTTTCATTCTAAGAACTTTGGAGTAGTTCCCAGAGAAAACATTTGTTAGATATGCATGACCATGCTGACAACACTTATATTTCCAAGCATCTCTTTGTAGCCATGAGCATAAAGGCTTACTTTCTATTTTTGAAAGGGAAGTCAGGATTCTGAGACAATCACAAGATCTCAGGAGTGGGCGCCTCAGGCCTGCTTGCTGATGCAGAGAACTGGTCTGGCATGGGTGAGAGTCTTGACCAGTTGGCCATCATCCCTGAGACTCAGCACATAAGCCAAATATGTAGAAATTTATGTTAAAAGTTTTAAAGTCACAAACATTTTAAATCCAGTGATCTGTAGTTTGTTTGTTCGCATTGTTTATGCAGACTCAAACACAGTGTGATTCATTCCATATGGGAAGGGGACTCTTCTGCTCTGAAGAGCTCTCATGCTGTCTTGACTTTTGCAGCATTAAGAGCTACACAGTTCTTCCACTCATGCTTTAATTTATCAGCAAGGCTCAGAGGATATCAAGTGTAAGGAATAGTGGCTTATTAAGTCTTATTTGTGCTTATTTACGCCCAATATACTGTCTCAAGCAAGAGATAGCGGATAGAGACAGGTCAAGCCTGAAATATTACTTTCCCAGACTATTCCCTCAGATGTCAACATTCTGTGAATCATCAATTTAAACATGTTAAAATAATGCATACAGTTAGGCAATGAACTAAAAATCAGTCAATGCAGATGAAATATTTATGCAGTTTTAAGGACTTTCTTCAGTTCAGACTGAAGGAGAAAACACCACTTAAAATCCACATTCTTAAATCAAAGAAATTAACAAAAACTTGTGCTTGGGCAGTGGAAAGCATGCTGAAATAAAATTTCAAATATATATGCATATGGAAGTATATGTGGAAGTATAATTAGCCAGCCCTCGGCTGACAGATACTTGACAAATGGGAATGTTAATACAATCTACAAACGGTGTTAATCAATACAGATACTCCGGCCCTCAAAAGAAGAAATTTCATCTCCCCTGACTCTGACCATCTAAAAATTATGTGTCCAGTCTGGCAAGTCATCCAGACTCCCTGTATATTCAAGGAAAATACAGGCATTTCCATGAATTTGTGCCAGAACTGGGAGCAATCACCTTTGAGAAGTGTATGTCTCTTTCCCTTGATGGTAAGAACACAGCCTGGATTACGTTTTCTTCCTAAATTTAAGTGGAATAGATCTAGAGCATAATATACAATATAGACCTATAGGCGAAGTCTCTCACCAGAAGGAATGAAATGCCCCTCAGGCTGGGAAAACACATTGACGCATTTTTTCAGAAATAATGTTTGAAGATATTATTCAATGATATGGGCTAAATTCACCTCTGGCAGCAGCAATCATCTAAAACTAATGGAGCTTGCCTGCTTACAGGCATGATAGTAATATTTATTTATCAAAGCCCACCTTTATGAAGAAAGGTAACTGGGAAGGTACACTAAGGTTTTCCCTTGACATTTCCTGAAAGAGAACTATGACATTAAACACTGGAGGTTTTAGCTTGTTTTCCCAATTATGGGAGGTCTTGGCATGAATATTTTCTGTTCTGTCCTACTCCATGTCCATTCCTAACTCCGGTAATTTTTGATCTTCTTAGCCTGGTATCAAATTTGACAAACAGCAAACAAGCAAAGCCACGAAGTTATTACAAGCTGGTGATAACATGGAGGCCTGGTAAAAGATACTGATACTGCCAGAGCTTTGTCACACTATCAGAGAACTCACTCTGGAGAAAAATCCACAGAAAACCAGAAGGCAATGTTTCATCTGATTGGGAAACTACTCATTATTTTAGATCATCTTACAAAGCAAACTGATTATAAATTGTCTTGCACAGACTTGTTTGTTTACCCAGCTAGGGAGATTATATTCTAACTGAAAAAAAAATTAATAATCAAAGAAAAATCCAAGGCAAAGCTTTAGCTTTTTGCTGTTGAAAAGGAGCTGGATTTCATGTTAAAAGCTTCCTGTTCATAGGAGGGACCTTTACCCTTAGGTCCTCCCCTCAAAACAACTTGCTTTGCTTTCAAGACCTTTGGCTTCCAGGGCACTCCAACATTTTCTGTACCTGATGAATTAGTCAGCATTCCCAGGACCGGTGGGGAGATTACTGCTGACAGCTGGACGCCAGAAGAAGTACAAACTGTTCATAATTAAACTTTATCACAACTTACTTCTGCAAGTTCTCTTGTCTGGATTTAAAATGAACCCTGGGCGGCATGTGCAGTAATAGGAGTCCTCAGTGTTAACACATTCGTGTTGGCAACCATGATTATCCAAAGCACAGTAGTCTACAACTGAAAAAGAACAAGACCATCATGTGCAATTAGGAAAAAAAATCAGGACTATTATGCATAGATATTATGGTTCTAGTGACACACAGTAGTAATAAAAAAAGGAAAAGCTGATGTCATTTCTGTCCTGAAAAGCCTGTCTGCAAAAAGTAGTGCACTTACAACACCAGTTGGTAAATAAGATTTCAAATTAGTCATTTCTCGACTTTGAACATTTATCAGCTCTCAGATTGTCAGGAGCCTTCTCAACATGTTTTCTCAGATCTGGAAACCATGCCTCAGTGAGTAACTCCATCCAGATGTTCACACTGTAGGCCAGGGCATAGCAAAGTTTGTTTGATTTAGTTCTGTCTTCTGTCTCTCAAGTCCCAGTTCTGGAATTGCTCTACTTTTCTGTAGTTCCCTCCCAGCTGTATTAATTCTCAAGAGCTCTTCCTGTAGCCTGAGTATATAGGAGAATCTCGGCATTCTCTTCTACACTGAAGACTGTCACAGTACATTCATTCCCTCTAATGTGCTCCAGATTTGTTCTGTACAAAGCAGCTACAACTGCAAAGCCTGAGAGCTTCAGGCTGATATTCGGATATTTTGATTATATAATGCCTTTTGCAAGGAAAAAAAAAAAATCACAGGCATTCCAGTCACTTATTTCGTAACTCTGGTCATTTATTATACAAATTCATATTTAAAAGTTAGATTGCCAAAGGGTAATAAAGTAATACTTCAGAGTTTACTCTGTCAAGCCCATTCAAAGTTGCTAAAGAAATTAACAGATTTTTAAAATATCTTTGAAGGTTAATCTTCATCTTCACAACAAAAGTCTTAGAAGAAATTAAAGATAAGTCACAAAGCTGGTGCTCTGACTGCGAAGAGCTGCCAGGCCTGTGTTAGGAAAGTATACCTGATTCTTTCTGCAGAAGACAGTAATGTGTTTAGCTTTATACCAAGACAGGTCCCTCTTTGCCAACTGAGTAATTTTTTTCACTACTTTACACTGCTGAGCCTCACAAATTTCTTTAAGAAGCAGTAATTTGTTTTAATAAAATTGATTATTTCTTCAATTGCCCCACCTATGTAAATCATGCACATTCAGGTGTGCTACTATATTTAATCAAGATCATCTAGTGAGGAAAGCAGATAATCTATTCAGTTACTTTGAAAGAGTTTCTTTTAACCCTTTAGAAAATGTTGAATCAAGTCAAAATAAACTACTTACTGGCTACCATGTGATATCATTTTCCTGGCAGGAACCTTCCTGTTTCCAGACTGAATCGATTCATCTTAAAACCTTTTTACTGAATACACGTTTCAAGGATATAATGTGTCATACAATTAGCTTTCTTCTTATATTAATTCTAACCACATGCAATTTTCAAATGTTTAAAAAACATATTAAGAAATTGGTAGGGAAAGGATTATGCTATTTAGCATCATGCCTGGAAAATAGCCCATATGGATGTGTCTGTAAAGTCACCTCCTCCTCTGCATTTAAACCTTAACAAAATTAATTTCTACTCCAATACCTACAACTGCCCAGCTAAGGATTACAACAGTGAGAACAGAATATTCAGTTGGAAGAGACAAAAATGACCATTTAGTCCAGCTGCCTGACCAGTTCAGAGTTGGCTTTGAGCAAATGCCTCTCACACACTGACAGGCTGGGAGCATCCACCTCCTGTAGGCAGCCTGTTCCAGTGTTTGACCATCCTCTTGATAAAGAAATGCTTCCTCATGTCCAGTCTAAACCTCCCCTGGCACAGCTTTGAACCATTCCCACATGTTCCTTGGGAGAACAGCATATTTCTATGCTGAGTCATGAGAATGCGAAAATTTGAGATTTCACTATTTTGAATTTTATCTCATGTCTATTTCAATAAGAATTTATTAAAATTATTTATTAGTGTCCTTTTTAGTGAGCAAACTATTAATTCAGTTGTCATCTCTGAACATTTGTTCCATCTTGTTTTTCTCACTTGGTATTAGTAAATGATGAGAACCATCTTTTCCACTTAACTTTTACTTTAACCTTTTACTGGTTACTTCCTCACCCAGTTCTGCACTCTGGGTGCTTACATTGCCCTCTCTGAACCGTGGACTGCACTGGTCACCTTTCTCATAAGGGGTTGTTTTAGCCGTATGATGTTTATAGATGTTATTCAGGCTTGGGAGGATGAAGGAAGTTAAGGAGGAGTGTAGAAGAAGGTGTAAAGTAAGTAAAGGCATAAGGAGGATGAAAAAGAATGTGAGGGAAGAACAAAGCAAACTCATGGAAGACTCATAAGAACCTAAGAAGCAGCCAAAAAAATCCAGCAGTGCCAGGACGGTAGAGAGGTGCCAGCAGCCAAACCACTGCCAGGAAAAGAGGATCCAAGCCCAGCAGCTGCAGCAAGATGGACACAGTCTAGCACTAGTGCCAGGAAAGAGAGGACAGCGTGTCCAGCAACACCAAGGTGGAGAGACTGAGTGTCCAGCAGCATGATGGAGAAAGGGTAGCTCATTACCACCAAACTTCAACTGACAGGACTTTGTCCATGTGAAAAACAATTGAAACAAGGCAAAGTGATAGTGCCCCGCCAGCCAGATTTACTGAGCAGACAGTTGCAAGTATTCTTTAGCCTACAAATTTGTTCATAAACTGTGCATTGCAAGCACTCGGAGTGGTTGGTTGTTCAGTTGTCAGCTTGAATGGATATGCTGTGAGTTCTGGCTGTGAGATTTCATATAATTATTGCCATTCAGGTAACTGGCTGGCACATGTCAACAAAGCAATTACTATCACCACTGATCCTTAAATTAGCCCATCAGAAAAATTTAATAAACATGCCCATGAAATGAAGTTTCAGCTCTTTCTCATTTGCTTTTGCTGGAGTTAAAACTTTAGAAGTCTTAGATATCTTAGGTGGAAACCTTTGGCTCTTTCCAAGAATATCACAATGTGTATTTCCTATAGAAATTCTCTTTTCAGTCTCTGGAAGGGGAGGAGTGACTAACCTTAATGAAGTCATTGCTTTTTGCAAAATTGTTATTGTTCTCAGTGATCTCTAGTATATGTGTAGATCAAGATCTTTCTTCTGATCTTTCTTCTGATCTTCTGATCCTTCACATTTGATAATAAATATTTCACAGAAAGAAAGGCTTTCATTACTCCTAGATTAGGAGTAATGAAAATTGAGAGTTCTCACTACTGATTCAGTACTACACATAGTCTCCCTTAAAAAATTTTCCAGCAAGGATGATTACTCATTGGTGACCACATCTGCAGAAACTGCACATTCTCAGTAGTAGCATATTCCTCAAAAATCTCAAATTGTTCAAACCTGAAAAGTCAAATTCTGGAGGCTACAATAGGATTTGCAGACAAATTAGCATCAAATTCATAAATTACCCAGACAAGCTTTTCCTGTTCAAGAAATGTAGAGAAACTAAGTTCTGCATAGATCAAATGTAATTAATATACATTGAACCATTCTTGCACATTAGAAAGAAATATAAAATTAAGTGGTCAAATATGCAACTGAAACGAAGACTGAAAAATAGAAATGTTAATAATGTGCTTTAAAATCCCAACTAATACTGCTAATTATTGCAATGGTATGAATAGCATGTATGCATGTTTTGTTGCTAAAATGTTCAAATTAAAAAAAATCAAGTGGAGAATAAAAACTGCTATAAAATACAAGATAATGAACCCATGCACGCTGTATTTTGAAAATAATTGAAGAGAGAATATGAAATCTTTAAATATCAGCAATAGTGCTAACAATAAATGTGCATCTCTTCAAGCCAAAGAGAGTCAGCGAGGAGGTAGAAAAAGAAAGTCAAATATATATTTGAGACACCTCCAAATATATATTTGGAGACACCTCCAAACAGCACTCTCCCCAGCATTTACAGAGAAGTTATTAACAGGCAAAAAACCAAATACCAACACAAGAAATTTAATAAGTAGCATAGAAATATTTTGAAGCTTTAAATAACAAAACCAGACTTCATATTTATTATAAATGATAATATTAGACCTGACATACAAAGAATTTCACCAGAATGATGCTCTGGTAGCTACCTTTCTGGTAAGAATATCCTGGGATGTCAAGAAACTTCAACTTAATAGGAAATGGTGACAACAGCTGATGACACTAAGCATGAGTATTTCGGATTAGAATATATGGTAAGAAAGAAGTAGGAAGAAAGGAGTTACCAACAGAAGTCACAGATTTGCTGTCTCGGGATATAGTCAAATAATAGCAGAGAAGTATATCCTTTATCTTAATATAAGTAAAGGTCAAGAGAGTCAGCTAAGATTATTAGATGAACATTACATATAGAAAAAATAAAAACTTGCCTAAATAACCAGAATTATCTGCATTTTCAAAACAATTTGGCTTCAAAAAGCAGGTTCTTAAAATGGTATATAAGTGGCCAAATTATGCTGCAGACAATTGTGTTGAGACCTTTAACTACTCCTATACTGAAATCAAGAAGCTACACATAAAGGAAACATTTCTGAATAGTAAGCACAGAGTGAATGTTCTTCAAAACCTCATGTTATCCCAGGCCTAAAAAACCTCAAAGCCTTTTTTGTGTGTCCTGTGTGAGGCTACATGCAGAAAGTTCCATAAATTGTCACAGATTTTGCATCTCAAAACAGGGTTATCCTAAAAGCCAATAGCTCTTTGAAGGTAATAAGAGTAAGATACGTTAGAGCTCTCTTAAAATGACAAGAAAGAGTAGGGTCTTGGAGAAAAGCATTGTGGCAGCCTGTGGCAGATTTGAAGCCAAGGATTCACTTGGATTCATTTCCATGGGACTTCAATTTGTGTTTGAAATTAAGCATGCATCTAAGTGCTTGCCTGAAGAGAATACCTAACAAATAATGTAATTTTTTTATCCAGATTTCACTAGGGCTTTTTGCAGTGGAAACCAGAAGACAGTATGTTCTCAGAGCGTAGCATGGGATGAAAAGTTTGCAAGAATAGGTAAATAGGCTTGTAAAAGAGATTATACTAGAAGTATTTACCACGTATAAACAAGGAAGAAGAGTGAGGTACTTACAGAGTAATAGAGAGGGAAATATGTTTTGTGCTAAAGAATTATTGTACCGTATTTCCACACTCTCTCTTTTGAGCTGTAATTCTTGGAGCTGATATTTACCTCTGCATTGCCTACAGTGAAAATTAAAGGAACATAGTGGATGGATTCCTAAAGTGGCTAAACTTTCCTTAAAGTCATCTTTCCAAAAAGGGGTTGAAATCTCTCCTCACATCACCAATAAAATCAAGTGAAAAAACATCAAGAAAATGTTCTCTTTCAAGCTTTTCTGTGCATAACTTCTGAAGAGGAGCTACTGAGTTTGTCCACCTTTGTTTTTTAATGGCCACATATGACATGCCAGTACATTGCTGGCCACCTACATGGATCTCAAATAAAACATCGGGTGTGTTGTTTCCAAACAGAAAATTACTTTCTGTGTGAAATCAGTTGGAACAATTTTCCCAAGGCACCATTCATTATCAGTAAAGGCCTACAAACATGTCAATTATGTGTTCTTTCTCATCTACCACTCATACAGAAGAACATCATTGTCTATGGCTAAAGTGAATACTCATTTATATTGAACTTTGCTTTGTGTCAAGAGATAAATGTGAATTGCTGAATTCATACTCACCAACACAACTCTTTCCATTTGCATCAAGCTCATACCCTTCATAACACTGACAGACGTAGGACCCAGGTGTGTTCACACAAATCTGCTCACAGGCATGTTTCTCCACAGCACAAAGGTCCTGAGCTACAACACATAATTGCATAAGTATGACATTCTTTTACCTTCTACAATGCACAGGTAGTCAGACTATAGATCAAAGTAAATTTCAGGAAGCTATGGACAGCTCTTTAGAGACGAGCTCATTTTAACACATATCATGCTAATGTTCTGTCAAACAGTGCAAGCCAATAGGATCAGTCACTCGAAGCTGAGGTACTCATTCCTTCAGCTGAAAGCAAAGACTATTAATGGACCAATGGTGCCTAGCAGAGTTTCTTGATGTATGTTTCCCTAAAAAGTTCAAAGGACATTCTTCAGTGATTTTTTTTTTACAAAGAAAAGTAATTGTGTTTTTTGTGTATTTTTGTGTTGTTGTTGTTGTTTTCATAACCAGATAAATGATGATGAGGTCGGAAAGGGACAGAAAAGGAAAACACAACAGCAAAAACTTGGGGATATTTAATTTCTGAGTTTCAGAATTTTTCAGCTTTACACAAAATACCATAGCAAGTTACCCCTCCCATGTGAAAGATCTCAAAAAAAAAATTACCAAGACAAATTAGGTCAGTTCAGCACCTAGTCAAATAAAGCACACTGGGCTTTCTTTTCAACAGACTAAAACTTTATGAAAACCCCAAGTTTTCCCAGCGAAAGCTCTGGAAAGCAGAGTACTTTGTGCTGCTCAAAGACTGCTCAACACATAATGGTCATTTACAGCTACAAAACAGGCTTTTGGAAGATGTTTGAGGAAATCAGCCAAGCAAAAACAAATTTTCTTTTATAGCTGTCTGCTTCATATCAAGCGGCATGATGAACAGCATAAACAGTCGCTTAACTCTTTTGTTCCAGTGTAAACACCCACAAATAGATAATTTTCCAGTTTGTTTCAGCTACAGCCCTCTTTTGTATTATTTTGTTTATTAGTGTAAGATTTGAGCATCTCTGGAGAAGAATGGGAGAGATTAGTTAAACAAACAAATACAGTGTAGTAAGTACAGAACACCCATTATCTGACACAAATACTCTTCTCTAGAAAAGTTAGACCACAGTACACAAAAGGAGCATCCTTTCATGGGTGCAAAACCATCATAATTAAACAAATGTAAGAATATTTTAAGTTGAACAAACAAACCATTCCCCAGTCTGAAGCAAAGTTGTCAGTTCATTGCTGATTGAAGCCATTTGGTTAAGGGCTTTAAAGAACTGAGTACTGATAGCATACACTCTCACATTAGAAAAAAAGTCAACCAAAGAACAAAAACAGAGTCTAAGTTTAGGTCCAAAAAAATGAAAAGAGAGTATAACATTAGGTACATACCATTCATATTTTCTTCACTGTTTAATTCAGAAAGTGTTAAATTATGCATGTAAAGAAAATATTTGTTCATGGAAGAGCTGCCAAATCCATCCAAACCTTAGATAAATACATCTGGTTTATGTTGATCATGTATTGTACTTAACAAAAACATGATGAAGATTTATCTTACTTAGATGTCAAGTGAGGAATCCATTGTGTCTGTACACTTGTGGGCAATTAACAGGTAGTGAAGGCAACTAAAATATTCACAGACTGCATTTTTCTTTCACTGTGGCTCCCCTCCCTCTAGAACTAAGCTGTCCCCTTTGTCCAGGCTTGGCTCCCTTTCCTCATGAAATCTGTTACCTCTCTGTGGGGGTTTTAGACATAATGGTTTGACCTTCTCTAGACTGATAGTGCATCTTCTCTCTCCTTCACCAATGATTTGCACCATCCTAGCACATTGAAGGCCAGTTTGACAACTGTCAGATTTTCAGTGCTAATTGCTAAAATTAGTTGAAAATTTGGTGATGTAAAAAAACCAAAGGCTACATTTGTGTCCTACAAACACACTGAAGGACTAATTTCCCTTTCATATCGATCAAACTGCAATCTGGTATCACCTGACTGATGATCAAAGCAGGTACACAATCAAAGAAATCATGTGAGAGGTAAATGGGGAAAACTAATAGAAAACAGCTAAAAAAAAAGGTAAAGCAATGCAGCAAAGCACTTTGAAAAATGGTAGAGAGGGAGCATATTGAGGGCTATTGTGTATGGGTCACCAGCAGGAAAATTACACACAATTCTAAAACTCTTGGAAATTAAGCTGTAGTTGAAGCAGTTCAGTGCTCAAATGCTGAACTACTGTTTGAGAAAAACAGTAAAAGTGGAAATGTAAAAGAGTCAAAAGAAGAGACAATAAAGAAAGAATTTTTCATACTTGTAATTTAATTTTTTTTAATTGAGTCACATACCTTCACTGTTTCACTGGTGCTTAGTATTTGATGTTAAACACAGCTCTAAGCAAGACAGACTAAGAATCCACTAATCTCAAGATACCTGGTAGTTTTATGGCATTCTCCTGAGATACAGAACATCAAACACAACAATAAGATTTGAACTTGCAATCTTCACCTTAGCTCTAAATTATCAATTGTAAGAGATACATCCTATGCACTCATGGTGACTGTTTCCCAAGTTTCTTGAAAAGACGTTTTCCAAAATTTTTCTCCTGGCTAAAATCAGTTTAGCAGCTTTAATTTGAATCCACACACTTTCACTTGAATCCGTACACTGCTGTGTGATAAAAACTTGAATTTTTAGCAAGTACATTTTCCACAAGTAATTAAATATAGCATTACAGAATTTCTTTAAAATAAGGTGGATACAGAAATGAATTTGGCATATCCCTCTAATGTAAACTGCTGTTAATTACTAGGAAACAAGTTAAAATGGACTAATGAAATACTGATCACAAAGATCAAAATTAAGCTTTTCAGAATGTCAGGTTATTTCAGTTTTCTAGTATGGGGTTTATTGCACCTTTCTGTACCATTCAGTATTGGTGCTAGCTGGACAAGATAGTAAAGTATCTAAATTCACTTCAATTGAGGTGATAAAGTTATTTGTTTGGTTGTTGTTTCATTGTTGAACTTAATATACCAATAACATTTGAATGCAATTTCACATAGTTACAGTGTACCTCTGCAGAGCCGTGTATAAAATTTAGTTTGATGTATTTCAGAAAGATTTGTAAGAACTTCACTTACCCAAAGCAAGAAAAAGAATGACAGCTTCAGCTTTCTAGACACATTCTGATGATTATCATAACTTTGTACTGACCTCAGTTCTTTATGAGCCCAACAGAAAAGGTAAGTGATGTTAAGCAATTTTTGGGAGTATGAAAGAGAAAAGAAAGATAACATACTGCTGCAAGTCTTCTGGTCAGCATTCAGGATGTATCCTTGTTTACATCTGCACAGGTAGGAGCCAGGGGTGTTTATGCAGAAGTGATCACAGTGATGCTCAACTATACTGCACATATGAGGCACTGAAAGAAAAAAGAAAAACATTATTAGCTGCTGGTCTAAATTACTTGTGGTCACAACTGAAGAAAAACTGGTATAGAAAATTTTAGTGAAGTAAATTAGAAATTTCAAATTAATTGCTAGTTGTTGCTAGTAAAGACAAAAATGAGAACTTAAGAAAATAAAAATACACAAGGGAATATCTAAAAAATTATTTGGTGGCCCCACAAAGACCATGAAACAAACCTGTTATAATCAGCTTTAGAAAATAAGTGAAATTTAAGCATAAGCTGATATAGAGGACATTCAATTTCTTGCATGAAGAAAATCACCATACAGCACCCAATAATAAAGAAGAATGACTAAAAAAACAACTTAATAAAGAGACTATTTTGCTTGCTTAGTTATTAATGTTGAGGAATGTGCAAATAATACATGATGACACTGAGGATATGTATATCCAAGAGTCCTTAAGCAGGAGATGAGTTGAGCTACCCTCCAGACTGTAAGTCTTTCTGAGTCTATTTTTGTCCTGTTCATATTTTATGTCTTTAATAGCAAGTATTAAAATGCAGCAGACAGACAATAAAAGAGAAAAAGAATGGAGGCCCATTTGGCCAAATTAATTTTTGAACTATTTTTCTCCAGAGCAGTATTTGAGGATTAAGAAATCTTGATGTTTTCTTTGCAGTGCAGCATTGTGTGTATGTAATCTCTATAATATACAGGTGAATTACTTCTCAGAGAACATTGTGTGGAAGATTATCTATTTTGCTCAACAGCAATTAGGGATTGATGTGTTCCTTAATGTGCTACGTTGACAAAGCTCAAAATTTATGGAATAGATATTAACAGTAACCTTCTAGAAGCCACAACAGAAGCCTGCTAAGACATGTAATGTGGTAGGTGTGGTACTTGTGGAAAAAAACCACAGATGATTTTAAGATATATACTATGTATCTACTCTTTGGAATGGTTACAAGAGTTAGGTATTTATTGCTAACACACCACCACAATTCCCTAATCTCTTAATCAGCTTCTTGCATCTCACAAATTTCTGCCATAATAAAGCTTCTCAAGTACTTTCATTTATGTGAACACAGACCTACTCTGTCTTCTTGACGTCTTTCTGTCGTTCTGAAAACGAAAGCATTCAATGACAGGAGTCCCAAGAACTCAAGTTCCTTCTGAGCGTACATTGTTACTGTCTGTTACCAATCTTCCCACATACCACACAAGTATAGTGTACACATTCTGAAGTGTTTCTGTTTCACCCACTTCGAAGCAGTGATACTCTCGTCCTTACTCCGATTTCTGTGGTGGAGTCTGCTCTCTGAATGATTTCTGCAACCTCATCTGTTGCAGGAGGTGTTTGGTGATCACCAGAAGGGACTGAAGTAATAGAAAGGGTGATCTCATAATTAAGAAATCTGAACATGAGCCTTGTTGTGAATTAGACTTTTATCTCTATATCACAGGGTCCTTATTCGATTTTGGGCAAGACAGTAATTAATATCAGTATCTTCAAGAAAACATCAGACTTCACACTGTACCTGTTTAGATAGAGACACCTAAATCTGGATTTGCAAGAATGCAAGCGATGGCTGTAGAGCTGTGAATAACATGTTGTATTAGTCCAAAAATGTTAAATGCCTCAAAATCACACCAGGGATCGCACTGAGTCAAATGTCTAAAGTTACTGGGTGGTTTTGACAAACTTAACCCTGTTTCTGTGCCTCCATTCCTACAATGTAAAATGGGGATGACACCACTATCTACTTTACAGGAATATAATAAAGATTTTACTTGCCCCTGACTGCTCCATCCCAAGTTCTGTCTTTCTCACACTCCATCTAGTCTCCATCTCCTTTCCTGGATTCTATTCCCATTTCCATTGACATTTTTCTGAGTGTTCAACTCTTGTCTTATTCTTCATGCCTCCGATCCCTCAGGACTCTCTTTGTTTTACCTTGCTGATTAGTAATAAAACGGGTCCTGGCTTCAGCTGGTGTTTCTGACATGCCCAAACCTTTAGCAGTCAGGGGCAGCAACTGTAGGGAACCTCTGACTTAACAGAATGGAACACATTCATTTTACAGGGATTCTTCTGAAAATATAGGTTGTGGGTACTTAATAGTCTCCCCTATCCAGTAGTAAGCAGTGGTTAATTTGGCTTACTTTTTGTTTTCCCCACAGAGCTTCACCACTGGGCCATGGTCTTCTCTTGTCACCACAGGAACCACAAAGACACATTCTCACAGACATGAGGGTGATTCAGACACCAGGACAGCTCAGGGGCCAAGGACTTTTCCCACAGCATGAAACAGACAGCATTCCATCCAGAAGATTTGACCAGAGGAGTGCCTTCAATGGCTTTAGCAAAGAAACAAGGTGTCCAGATGTTCCACTCAGCTACAATGATACTTCTTCTGGGTCCACACCTGGGAGGACTTAAACTAACCACATTTCCTGGAGGAATGTAGGGGCTTTAGGAAGCAGAGGCTATGATTATTCTCTTGAAATTCAGCAAGCTGAGTGCTGCTTCACAATCAAGAGCAAATACAATGTTGTGGATCCCATCTGCAATTTAGTACCTTATGTTGAGATCTATATGAATCTAACAGCTTAAACTCTCTGTTGAACCTGTGTTTTTAAACATGTCTTAGGATCTCAGTTTGAATTCTCAGCACAGCAAATCCTGTGGAGACACTTCCTGGGAGCAGGAGGCAACCACTATCCTTGTTACCTCCATAGTCCTCCATCAGCAGTGAGGGGTAGCTTTACTAAGGAACACATGTTTGATTAAAAGTGAGCTAAAAAACTCTAATAAATATATTGGACACTGCCTAGTCAGAAAAAAAAAAAAGAAAAAAAAAGAAAGAAAAAAACCCCACCAAACCAACCAAGTAAATGGTATTTGTTCTGGATTTGTTTCTAAAACACAGTCTAAAAAAAAAAATCAGCATTTGCTGTGCATTCAATTTAAGCTCTGACTCCATGATTAGTTTACTCTTTCTTGGTTTTCAAATATGTCCTACTATGCCAGTTAATAATACAGCAAGGAAGAAACGGGAAAAAAAAATCTATTATCTGATGAATGTCTATGTTGGTGTTTTGTGCTGAGGCAATTCAGCTGCTCCTTGAAACAATTTTGGAAAAGACCAAGTAAAGAAAATTCTCCAGACTATCCTTACAATAAGCTGCAGTTCTTTTCTGGCAAAAGAATCCCTAGACATGAGTGACCATTTAATCTTACCATGCATTCTTTTTCTGGAGTATAATGAAAATACATCAGCTTAATGCCAAATTTATATGAAATACTTTCATATTTATATCTCAGAAATAAATAAAAAAAAGAAAAGTCTACTAAGTACACAGAATAAAATAAAATTAATTACAAATGCCATGATATTTCAAAAGATAATTCCTTATCAGGGAATTACAGATGGAAGTAATATCTCTCTTGTAAGTTAATACCTATTAAAATATTTGCTTTATTGTATGAATGAATAATGTCACTGTAACAGCTTTTCCTAACTTTCTGTATTTAAAATAGATGGAATACAAAAACTGCTATGTCTGTGTTTCACTTCCAGTCATAAGGCATTTACAGAAATGATTCTTTGCATAGAATTAATATGTAAGCTTTGAAAGAGAAATCCATGGACTCTCAAGACTATTTAAATAACTGAGACTGTTGAACAGTTTAAAGTTTCATTACTAAGGGAGACCACACTTGAAACAAAGAGATGAAAAAACTTTTCTAATATTCAAATAGCAGAGATCATAAATTTATCAATATTATGCAATAAAAAGGAAAAATTGTGATATGTGCATTTGCCTGCCTATGACCATGAGCAATTAAATCATATTTTATGGCATTTAACAGTAGCATGAGTTTTCCCCATGTGTGACTGCTGTTCTGGATGTTGTTTGGTTAATCTGCCTTCAATACATATGTATTAACAGAAAAGGTTTAATGTAAAGAAAATAAGTTTAATTATAATGCATATTTTTCTATTTCACTTTCATCTATGTATTCAAATCTATAGATAAAAATCTTACCACAAAGTTTAGTCTGGAAGGCAGAGGTCAGTGTTTCAATCTGACTGAAATTAGCAACCAGAAACACATGTTCTTCATGTGGCTCACTCCCAATGGACTTCAGAGTGTTCATATCCACTCTTCCCACTCCAATAGCAAAAATTAGGATTCCTGAGTTACGCGCTTTAGCAGCAATCTCTGCCACAGGATCCTGAGGTCTCCCATCCGTCACTATCATGATAATTCGGGGCACATTCTGCCTCAGAGGTCGCGCCCCCTCTGTCTCTGAAAACGCGATGTTGACGGCGTACTGCAGAGCCAGCCCAGTCATGGTGCCAGTGGCCAGGTGCATCATCCTCTTCACTGCCCTCTCGATATCCTGCTTCCGCCTGAAGGTCTGCAGGGAAAACTCCTGCTTGACGGTGCTGCCGTACTGAATCAGGCCCACGCGCGTGGCCTCGGGGCTGATGTCCAGAAACTGCAAGATGGTCAAAATGAACTCCTTCACTTTTTCAAAGTCGTAATGGCGCACACTGCGAGAGCTGTCAATGATGAAAACAAGGTCCAGACGTTTGTTGTTGCAAGTGTTTTCTAAAAGGAAAATGCAAACAAAAATACTTTACAATTTCAAAAGGCAAATGGGTTCAGGTTTACTGTCTAAACAAACACTCTGGCAAGTGCTGTGAAAATTCAGAAAAAAATAGGAGATACCACAATTAAGACTACTTGGGCAATATAAATTTGTTCTCCAGTAAATAACAAAAACTGCCTGATGCTTGATCATTATATGTGTTTTTGTGTGTGTGTGAGGTAAGTGCCCAGAATGGTTAATGGCAGTAGAATGGTGAGATAGAATCACACAGTTAGAGAGTAGCTTGTTTGGAAAGGACATTAAAGATCATGTAGTTCAACCCCCCTGCCGTGATCAGGGACACCTTCCACTAGACCAGGTTGCTCAAAGCCCCATCCAACCTGGCCTTGAACACTGGCAGGGATAGGACATCCACAACTTCTCTGGGAAACATGTTCGAGTAAAGAATTTCTTCTCTACATCTAATCTAAACCTTGCCTCTTTTAGTTTATTATTAGTTCATTACTTCTTGTCCTACCACTATGTGCCCTTGTCAAATGACATTCTTCAGGTACTTGTGCATTACCCATGACTGTTGTGTCATTGTTAAGATTTTTACCTCATTCCCCATGCAGGGTGGAAATCTGAATGAGTTAACTATTTAAGTGGGCTGTACTGTAATGTTTTGTGTGGCAGGGTCTGAAAATTTAGAAATCTAATACTGTGACAAGTCAAGGGGATATAAGTGTTTCATTAGAAACAGGGAAAACAGAACACAAAGAAAGGTTTAAAGGCATCTGTTAATTGCACTGACTGATAAGAGACATGAAGGGACTGATTTTTCAAGGAAGTTGGCAGTAAGCAGCATGTACAAAGTACTGTTCTCAATAGCCTCAACTGCAGCTGTGAGTGCTCAGCAGTTCTCCAAATGTCGTTATTTCAAAGATGTAATTGATACCCATCTAGGGAAAGTTTCATGTGTTGGACTAGCTCAGCATCACAGAGAAATTCTATGGTTGGATCAGAGAGAAAATCCTGTTGTCTAAAGTGGCACTCCACTTGGCCAAAAAAACACTCATACTGAATGCTCCCTGAATTCTATGTCAGCCATCAGAAGTCTTTTTTTCCAAGAGTCACTGAAGCAGAAATATTACAGAGTATGTCTATATCTGACAATGGCACAGATGGGCAGGCCCAGCTATCATGGATAGCAGCAGAAGTGAAGGCTGGCTGCCTTCTAGGCATCCTACAAGCTTTCTGGGACCCTGGGTACATCCTCTGGCTTCTGCTCAGCATCCTTTTCTGAAAGAATATGAGAAATATGAGACACATGCATGAGTTGCATTATGAGAATGGATAGGGACTGACCATTGACAGGAAGCCAGCACATGGCAGGCTTGAGGCAAGCCTGTGTGGTGAGCCATCAGACACGCCACAGAAGAAGACAGTATATGGAAAGAGACTAAAAGGACTTTGATGAGATGAAAAGAAATCAACAGAGGTTTAATGTGTCTACTAAAGACTTCTCCAAATTAGGAAATCCCTGAGTCACAAAAGTATTGCAGTTCAACTGCAGGTGACATTTTCTTGTCCTTAAACTATTCCACATGCATCTACTTTTGACCTCTGTCAGAGACAGAACATAGGGTTAGACAGACCTATGGCTTCAATCATTGTGTCTGCTCATCTTCTTAAATTCCTGTGGCTATGAATAAATCTGTGAGGTTGTTAGTTGTGTTTGTGTGCCTGGCTTGAAAGATTAAAAATGGCAAGAATGCTCATCAGACTGCAGTGGCATCCTCATTTTACTAAGATGAGACATCCCAAATCAGTAGTTTCCCTTACTGCCAAACCCAATTCAATTCCCAGTGTGCTGTCATCCATCTTGTGCAGTGAATGAGGCAAATGTTTGGTGGAAAAGTAGTATTTGACTGTATAATCAAAGGTCATGTCATACTGCACTGGTACAAGTGGGCCAATCAAGGACTCAATTGGAAAAATATCTGTCTGCAGACTGTCCTTTAAACAAGTTCTGCTGACGAACACTCACCATGCACTTCTGCCAAGGCAGGGGGTGAGAAAGATGCCTGTTTTCACTCGTTAACTCAGAAGCCTCTTTCATAGATTACCAAGAACATTTTCTGGCATAGAATAAAAATGCTCTTTAATGACAATAAAAATGACTGCCTGGATTTATTCATGTGCAGTCTACAGTACGGCTTTATTCATAAGCATAGGAATATGCTTTGGTTGCTTATTCTTTCAAAATCAGAGCAGGTTGAAAATAAGCCAAGCTGAGCAGAAACAAAATTCCAGTTCTAATGGGATACAGATATCCTGACGTAACTATTTTCCACCTTATTATCTTAATTATAATTATCCTTATAGATATAAAAAATTACAAATTATCTTTACTAATATAACACAAATTATTCCAGCAATAGAAAGATAATGCTAACTTATGATTTGTGGGAGCAGAGCAATAGGAAAGGAGGATAATTAAAAAAGGCTAAGAATATGTGTGTGCATGAGGGGAACGACAGATAAGGGAGAAGGGTAAAATAGCTACTATTTTATTTCCCTTAATACACTTCAGCATGGATTCACTAAAGGTAATTCATGGTTCATCAGCCTGATTGCCTTCCATGATGAAACAACTGCCTGGATGGATGGGGGACAGCAGGGGATATTGTTTTACCTTGACTTTGGCAAGGCTTTCAAAGCTGTCTCTCCCAACATCCTCATAGGCAAACTCAGGAAGTGTGGAGTGGGTGAGTGGACAGAGGTGGTTTGAGAACTGGCTGAACAGCAGACCCCAGAGGGTTGCAATCAGTGGCACAGGGTGTAGTTAGAGGCCTGTCACTGGTGGTGTCCCCCAAGGTTCAGTACTGGGCCCAGCATTATTTAACTTTTCCTCAGTAACTTGGGTGAAGGGGCAGAGGCCTCCTCAGCAAGTTCCCTGACAACACAAAGCTGGGAGGAGTGGCCAATACCTCAGAGTGCTGTGCAGCCCTTCAGAGGGACCCTGACAGGCTGGAGAGATGGGCAGAGAAGAACCATCTGAAATACAGCAAAGGTGAATGCAGGGTCCTGCACCTGGGGAGGAACAACCCCAGGCACCAGTACAGAATGGAGGTGACTGGTGGAAGCAGCTCTGCAGAGAAGGACCTGGGGGTCTTGGAGGACAGCAAACTGTCCATGAGCCAGCACTGTGTCCTTATGGTCAAGAATGCAAAAGGTATCCTGGGGTGCATTAGGAAGAGCATTTCCAGCAGGTCTAGGGAGGTGACTTGTTCTGCCCCTCTGCTCAGCCCTAGAGAAGCCACATCTGGAGTGTTCTGTCCAGTTCTGGGCTCCACAGTACAAGAGGGATATGGAGCTGCTGGAGTGGGTCCAGAGGAGGACTACAAAGATAATGAGGGGCCTGGAGCATCTCTCTGATGAGGAAAGGCTGAGAGAGTTGGGCCTATTCAGCCTCAAGAAGAGGCACCTGAGAGTGGAACTCATCAACATCCATCAGCCTCTGAAGGGAGGGTGTCAAGAGGATGGAGCCAGGCTGTTCTCAGTGGTGCCAAGAAATAGAACAAGAGGCAAGGGGCAGAAACTGATGCACAGAGGTTCCACCTGAACATGAGGAAAACTTTACTGTGCAGCTTCACTGGAACAGCCTGCCCAGAGAGGTGGTGAAGTCTCTGTCACTGGAAATACTCAAGAACCATCTGGACACAATCCTGTGCCATGTGACCTGGGATGGCTCTGCTTGAGCATGGAGCTGGACCAGATGACCCACTGTGCTCTCTTCCAAGATTGTCCATTCTGTGATTCCATGAAACCAAGTCAAAACTACAGCCATGGTGTTGAATCCTTTTAATTGGAATATAAAGTTTTGGATCCCAGTTTGAAGAGATTCATTTGTCTATTCTGAAGTCTGGAATGAAGCTTGGTGGGAAAAAACTTGGAGGGAGTTGGTGGATAGTACTACCAGAAACACATTCAACACATTGTGATGAATTACTTCAGAAAAATCTATTCATCTGAATGAAACACAGTGAATTTCAAAACTACTCTGACCAGCAAAATTCTATCTATAGAAATACCAAACATTTCCAAATTAAGATGTATTTTAAATCTGTGTCTTCTGATTTGGTATGAATTTTTTAAAAATTCTGTAATTATTGAAGTTGATTTAATTTGGGCTCATTGAAAAATAAAACACAATTCTTCTATAGATAAAAAATCCAGCTTGGTGGTATTTTGAGGAGTGACAATCAGTAGTAATGACTAACAGATCTAAACACTCATCCCCTTAGATAAAATTTCGGTGATAACTTCTTAGCAGTTACATGCTGCTCCGTTTGTCCTGTAAACTATAATCCCTTCCTCTGACCAGCTCTCATTTTGAACAGTGAACTTTCTCACAACTTTGGCAAATATCTTCATAACCAAAAGTAATTCCCTTTCACTCTTATGAAAATTGACATACTTATTGAAAAGAGCTACTCATCCATAAACCTACTTCTAAGTCAGCACAGGTCTTGGATCGCTAACACAGAAGTTAAAAAACCCCCTCAGTGTGGGTTGCCTTATCCAAAGGGGAAGCCAGGAGAGGCAAGACAAAAGACAGAAGGAAAGCTCAAGCCAGTAGTAAATATGTTCTCCTTCTCTACTCAATGTTCACTTTGTAAATGACAGTTACAGTGATGCCACCTTTGGAAAACTAACAATGCAAGGAAATTTCAGTTCTACTGGGAGGAATCCAGCTGGGATCCAATTACTGAGAGATACATAAAACAAAGCTTAAAATAATATTGAGCATCTTAATTTCCTCTAAAGCTGAAAATTCTGTTAAATCATTTTATCTGATGACTGCAGGTTTCCTTCTATTCCTTTCTCAAAGCAAATTATGCTCAGCCTGTTTTGGCTTTGACAAAGTTCACACTGCTTTGATTTTGCTCACCCACCAGGGTCTGTGTCTGAGAGCGTGTTTCTATCCTCTTATTTTTCACTAATACTTCATTCCCTTAGCACAACTAAAGCAGCTCTAGGGAGCTTTCTTGGGCATTCAAATTGACTCTTCTAGGATGTTAAATCATTAGAATAGTTCCTGATACTGTTGTCTGAGCACAAGTCACATTTTCTCAAGCAGTCCTCAGGCATGGTATGAGAAGCAGCATGAGCCAGGAATCCATTCTTTGTGGATGGAACTGTGAGCTCAGGGTATTCCCCAGCACAGAAGCAGCCTGCATTGTACCACTGGTCTCCATGCCAGAGAGCAGTCTAAGGTACCGGCTAAAGCCAGAGGCCAGCTGGCTTCACCCACAGCGTTAAACTCACCATCCTGCTCAGAGTGGCTGTATGCAAGAGGCCCTCCTGGAATAATCCCTGTAGGGATTATTCTCTGCACTTTCTGACCCACACATGGTGATTGCTGGTCACTCTGGGCCAGAGACAGCTCCAGCCATTTAACAGCAACAATAAAAATGGAGTTCCAGTGCCCATGAATGTGTCCAGCACTTTTCACTTCCTCAGACATTTCCATCTGGGGATATTTAAACTGAACACATTCAAAGAACACAAGTTTTAGATGATGATTTTTCCAAAGTTTTTGCAAGTTTGCTGTCTTGGCAAAAACTGCTTGTTTAAAAATGAGTTAGTTATTTTCTAGTTTTGTCCTAGATCTTTATGACTCCTTAATACTTTTTTCTTTTCTTACTCTACACATTACTTACTTGGTTATGTAGGTCTTTATCCTAATAGATGAGAATGGATAAATGTTCAAGAATGCTATTGTTGTATGTGAGGCAAAAGGAGATTAGCTCAGTTTGGTAAACACTACAACAAAGCTTAAATTCAAAAAGTAACTTATAACAAGTAAATATTAGCTCCATGAAGATGTTTATGAAAGAGTATGGCAATTCAAGCAAAAAAAAATTAAGAAAATATGAGATCATACCATAATTATTGCTTGAGTAGGCTTTAATGGTAATTTTAATATTTTGTGTTTCTTAGCTCACTCCCCAGTAATGCATATACAAAAATTACATGTCCTGTGATGTCAGCAGTAACACCAGCTTTATTTTTAGATTTTATCTTTGAGTAACAGAGCAAGTCTTCACTCAAAATTAAAGGGGGAGAAAACTATTCTCCCTATTAGCATATTTTACAACTTCTTCCTAAATGTCCCTTCTTTCTTTACCATCTTATTATTTCATTTTCCCTCGAGCCCTCAATATTACTTGCCCATTTTCTTTTTACAACTTCTTTCCTTATAAATCTCCACATAACTCCTACAAAACTCGTTAAAAGATGTATGAACTTGCTGGGTGTCAAATATTTTTTTATTGAAGTCC
The DNA here is from genome assembly GCA_027886175.1 of Phylloscopus collybita. Classification (NCBI taxonomy): domain Eukaryota; kingdom Metazoa; phylum Chordata; class Aves; order Passeriformes; family Phylloscopidae; genus Phylloscopus; species Phylloscopus collybita. The sequence goes on from JAJNNQ010000075.1 coordinate 21,823,701, forward strand.
AGAATTCTGGTTTTTCCTAGCAAAATATCCAGCCAAAAAGATTGTGTTTGACAGTTTCTCAGACAATTCCAAAAGATTTCCTAGGTCATCAAGGTTTAATCTTCTTGTCATAAAATTATACAAGTAAAGAATAGCCAAATTTCCAATTCATTCATAAACATACCAAGTGCAAAATGCTTTGGGAAACACATTTTGTGATTGTGATTGCTGCAAAGAATAAATGAAGAAGAGCAGATATTCCAAGCACTTTTTGTCTCTAGTCAGACATTTTGAGCAAGTTAGTTTCCACTCCTTTTGAGTTTTTTAATTTTAACTCAAAGATGGACAAAGTCTGGTATGGTACATTTCAGATACTGTCATACCTAGTTCCTGAAGTAAACATTAGAAACTGCTCAATACCCCTTTCCTAGCACACATGCATGCTGCACTTGGTTCTGCAGGTGACGCCACCTCTTCCCAGCTCTGGGACAGGCAGCAGGTCCAAGACCTGCCCCTGTACTCTCTGGCCCCATCCTTGCTCTGAATCTTTCCCCAAACACACAGGCCTATGGCCCTAACCCAAACATTTATTATGAGTTTGGCAGCTCACCCATTTTTCCTTACAAATTTCTTCATCTGGGAACAATCTCTAAATGGAACACAGCCTCCAGACATTTCTTTATTGCCTCTGACAAAATCTTTTCTGAACTTCCAAAATTTCTGGGAGAACTGTAGAGCAGGAGGCTCTTGTCCAGAGATTTCCATTTCCTTCTACATGCAAATGCTTCATTATTAGTCACTGCAGGGGGGTATTTTACTTTTTTCTCATTTCACCTCTCTATTTCTATTCCTTCCCTGCCATGCTTTTCAAAATAACAAGGTCATTATTAACACAAAGTCTCTCTAAATCCAGAGTCCCATAACTGACTCCTAGCATTTCTTCACTTTTCTACCAATACTGGTGCTTCTCTGGTACAGAGCTGAAGTATGGAGTAGGATAGTCTCAAGTTTCTTAGTTCTTTCTGCATATTTCAGCTGTTCTGAGACAGAAATCGTTGGATTTCCTGACAGGAGTTAAACCTGCTTTCATGGTCAGGAGGACCAGGAGCAGGTTGTTTTCCTTGCAGGCAGTGGAACACCTGGAGAGAGGGATAAACTATCCTGATGTCCCCATGCAACAAGAAAATCTACCCACCACTTCCTGACAGAAACAAATGTTATGTGCTCTCAGCTAAGGATAGCTTACACCCATGAGAGATGAGGAATTCATTTTCTGAGCCATGATGGTGAAACTCGTGGTACACACAGTAATGCAACTTTGCATCCTGTTCCCACAGGCAGCCTGAAGCACTTACTCTGACTGGGACCCTCTTTTCCTGCACTCACCTGTAAAACATCGAATGAATCACAATCAACATGAAAAAGGTGATTGTGTGGGAGAAGGTGATCTTTGTATCTTTCTCCTTGAAGATCTGAGACTCCTTTCTTGCCTGAGCTACTTAGGATACTCTTGGAAGGACACAGAAGTTATTAGAGAAAGAATGGATACAGAAAGTAAACAACTGTTAGTAGCAGCACAGAAAATCTAGAAAAAAAATGTGACCTTACTGAGTTTGTGGTGTGCTGCCTTCGGGACATTAGCTTAACATTTTAAAAACTCCTATCCATACTTTTTTTAAAGGTTGCCCACATCTTTGTTTACGGGGAAAGCTGTTAGCAACCTCAACATTACTCATTGATCAGCTGACCTGAAACCACATATTTCTATCTATTGGTAATGGTCTAAGTATTAGATTCTTTTCCGGAACAAATTCAGAAACAGCATGAGAGGACCATTCCCCCCTGCCTCCCAAAACATGTGGGGCATCATGTCCACTGGTGAACCAGTAGTTCTTCCACTTCAGCAGTACTTAAACAAGGTGATGTCTTCAAGGTTCCAAAGCAATTTAATGTAAGTTGTCTTCATCCACAGTAATATCTGATTACCCACTCATGCCAATAAAATGAGATGTTCCTTTAGTCATGTAAACACTGCTTCCATGATTTTCAAATTAAATTTGCACATATGTACTTTTTTAATTAAGAAGGCAAAGTGCTCAAAATGAAGTCAAAACCAGCACACTGCTGAATATCAGTGCTCTTTCTTTTGGCCTCATTTTTCTTCAAGACATAATAATACACAGAGGAGGCTTTCAGCTCCTTGAGAATATAATCATAGCAATAGTTTTTATTTTACTCACAGTAATTTTGCTCACTGAATTATTTTCAAGGCAAACTCTCTTTCAAACAGAAATGGTATTTCACAGTAATTTGTGGGGGTTGTAACAAACAAATTCAGAAATACAAAGAACATTTGATGTTTAGTTCATGGCTCAGTTTTTTCTGTAACAGTAGTTATTCTTTCATCCAGTGGAAAAATTACAAATTACCTTTAAAAAAAAAAAGGGAAAAGAGAAAAAAAAGCGGGGGAGGGCAAATTAAAAGAATAAGAAAACAAAGCAAGATGGGAGGAAGGAAGAAAGAGGGAAAAGACTTTATTAGAGGAAATATATATTAAAGAAATACAATACAATTTCTTGTGATGCTGGAAATTGAATTATGTTCCATATAACTTTGATTACAGAAATAACCCAAAGGTGGCTTAAAAGTGAATGTGATTTTGATACATGAAAATTAATAATGAACACTAAATACAAGAATTGGCAAGCAGAATGTTGTTCTGTGGTTAAAAACTGCTAGCACAGACCAAAATCCAAACTTTCTGGTCTCCAAGATAATTGGCTGCAGATGAGCATACTCAGATTAGGACATAAATCCCTGAGGTCTGTCAGGTCCCAGCTAGTCCTCATGGCTCATTAGCTGGGGCTGTTTAAGGGATAACAGCTGCTGCAGGGATATAGTTGCTGATCAGATCTTTCTTTCTCAGACTCCAGGATCTCTGTTAGGGGAGGCACAACCTCAGCACAAATCAGGCTACCAAGCCTCAAAGCCACAGAGAGAGGGTGTTCTACTGTGCATAAACCCCAGAACCTAAAAAAGCAGCTACTGTGGGGGAGAGGCCAGCAGCTGAGAGATTAAGATGAAAGTTGAAGTTTTGAGAGTCAGCATAAAGTTCATGGGTGACCTCTCAGCTATTGAAACAAGCACTACTGGGAAGAAAAACACACCATTGCTAATATTGCCTTGAAGCACAAAGATTGCAGTATGTATCTATGCACCTCAGAAGGAAGAAACGTGATTTTGCAGGCTGTAAAATGTTTTGCTTGCTCTCTTTCCAAACATAATATGCTTCTATTTATATGGCAACTTCATGTTTTGAATAGAAAGCTGATAGGTAAATAAATGGACTTGATTACCCTGTATCCTTACAAAAGCCTGGCTAGGATTGTGCTTAGATTTTAACTAATTATGTGGTAATTCAAAAGACGCAATTTGCAACCACTTCCTACCTTCATCTGTTGCATGGAAGAGTTTTCATCTCCCCCAGTACTATACCAGTACAGTATGTCTAACACATGATGTAGTTGCTGTGACATAATTCTCATTTCAATTGCAGTACAGACTTCAGTTACAATAATTCTACTTTCTGAAAGGGTTATGTCTGAGGACATGAAACTTAGCAGGGTTGCATTTATGCGAAGAAATAATGCATACACACATACATAGAGGCTGTGAATTCATTTCTTACAGCAGAAAGCATCTCACATTGGCTCAACAGTCCACATTAGAACATTGAACGGGAATCTTATCTGCGCTCCTCAGAAGCATCATGGATTAGGCTCACTTTTGTCACATAATTTTCCCTCCAGTTTGCTGCTAAAATAACTCAGAATGTTTAACCTGATAGTATCTTAAGCCTTAAAGTTACATACACTCAAGTTTAAGTACTGGGTTAGATATAAGATTCTTTGGATCAGTTTTAACTGGCTGTAGCAAGTGGTTCATGAACTTAGTGTGTGCTCCATGTAGTTTCTATTCATATTATTAGTGGAATCATACATATACAAGCAAGAGACAAATCGCTGTATATTTTGTTGCAAAATATAATTTAATGCAGACAGGGGCATTTGCACTTTGCAGCAGCTTCCACTGAACAGGAGCCAAGTACATTTCCTTCTTGGCCTCCTTTCCCCTCTGTTTTAATTTTGTGCAGTATCAGTTAATTTTTGTTGTTTCTTCTGGTATCATATAATACTAAAGGAAGGCCCCCTAAATTAGTTTACATAGTTATTTTCATAGTTAAAAATTCCTTACATAGTTATTTTCAAAATCATGTAGCTGCATGTTTCATATTCCTAAGGAACAGAAAGAATGTTATTGCTTAGAATAGTGTTCTGCAGCTTTCACTGTATTCACTACCACTTTCATGCATTCACTTCAGATCTTTCCAAAGAAGTATGCCCATGTGAAATTAAATACATACCTAGTTTACAAGAACAGAGTTCATCAAGAAAAAAAGCAAACACAAAAACTTGTGGAGTTTTTTTTACAATATGAGAATTTTTATTTGCTTTGTTTTATAATAAATAATTAAGATGCAGTAGGGCCTAAGTCCCAAATCTGCTTCAGAAGAAACCCCACAACTTCAAACACCAAAAAGGCACTACATCTTGTAAGAACTGGACACATGTTGCTTCTAGACAGGAAACCTGCTGAAGGGTGCTGTGGACCTCTCACTGGCCTTGCAAAAATGGCATGGAAATCACCACTCTGGACAACTGACCCTGCTCTTCATCAGTCTGTTTAGGTGCAGAAGTCCATTTCATTATATCTGAAGGGAATCAGCTAATCTAACAGACATAATTCTATCTTTATAACCATGTAGCAAGTATATCACTGCTTCTCTTTAGAAGAAAGCAAAATACTATTTTCCTTTCACAAATCAGGATGAGCCAAATTTGATCCAAACTCTGGATCAAAGTACTGATGAGGGGGAAAAGAAGGCAGAATTTAGTTCATATGTCAGATAAGGAGAAAGACAACTGTTTGCTACAGGAAAGAAAAACTGACCATCCTATTTCTTTTTGTTGTTTCACAAGATCCTGCACACCTATGGAAACAATTCTTTAGAACATAAATACACCTGCATGAAAACAACATCTTCCAACAATATAATACAAATTCTTTTATTATTGAAATATATACATATTTAGTATGCTGCAAGAAAAACTTAGGAAAATGTTAAAAGTTAATTAATTTGGCACAAGTGACAAGTTTTTAATATTTGGAAGTCTCAGTGTTTAATAAAAGAAAAACCTGCAAAGCAGTGTGGCTTTCAAGGGCCACATAGTGAGAGTTCCAAAAACTCTATTTTCAATAGATACTTGAATAAAATATTTCAGCTCTTTAACAGAAATTATTAGCTATAGAAATAATAATGTTAAGCACCAATAAGCAATACAAAGACCTGCCAAATAAAAGCAACGTGCATTGAGATTTACTTGAAAAATTGAGGAATAAGAAAAATATATATCTTTTCAGACACCCCTCATTCCTTCAGAAGATTTTGTTAAAATGTATAGGCTATTAGACTTAACAAGACTATTAAATCTATGAAGTATTAGTGGATGGCTGATGAAAAAATAAATCCTCCTAAACCTGGATCTCAAAGTATGTTTCTCTCTATATGGACAATCCCACAGAATTTTTCATCCATTCCATTTTACTTATTTAACTTGTCAGTCTCCTAGAAAAATAACTTTCTGTAATTCACAAAATACACTACTGGTATTTCACCAGTAAACAGTTATCACAGCAGTACACTTTTTAAAAAATGGTGAAAAGAAGAAAAAAGGAATAAAATTATTTTAATACTGCTATACTTACATAGTAAGCATATAAACTTTCATTTTAGTCCTGAAAAAGAGACTTCCATCCAAAAAGAATCCAACACCCAATCTTAATTTTTATTGCTTTTCCAGGTACCTGTTGGTTCTTTGCAGCTATTTTGCTCCATTTTGCCTGCCAAGCAAGTCTTTACACAACAGCAGCAATTGTCATCACCACCACTACTTACAATATGCATACTATATAGAATGTGACAACTTCTAATCCCTGTTAAACTGCTGGAATTCTGGAGTGATTTCACTAAGTCTATTACTTGATGTCACTGAGATTTGTGTTTTGGCCCTGTTCTTTCTCATGCCATTTGAGGAACACCTAACTTTGCAGCACAGTGGCACTTCACACATTCTGTTCTTTACAGAGAGGCATGTTTTTACCATGTCACTGTTTCTGTGCATTGCTACACATAACCAGGTGACCTAATTTCTTGAAACAGAATGCGAGGCCCAAGAGTCTGACTCCAAACTGCCACGTATTTTTACGGGCTGGATCGGAGAACGTTCCAAGTTTTTCGCATCATTTAATCTTGAAAAAGCTCCTTTAGCCAGAACTGTTTGCATCCTGCACAGTCCAAACTGGGTAGGGATCCAGTGGTTTCCAAATGCAGGGACCAGAAATCTCTTCGCTTTTGAAAGAAGAAATAAATAATTTAATCTACGTATTTTGATTTATACTGAGTGCTAAACCCTTTCATATATTTTCCACTATATAAATTTGAAAGAGAAGCTATAAAAGGAACTTTAAAGAATCACAGGAAAAATGGCAACTGAGAAATGTGACACTTTCAGTTTCTCCACATAACACCTTGCCCCTGCACTCATTTTCTAGAGAGACAGGCAGTTTATTTCTTAAAGTAATAAGTTCACTTAAGGTATTTGCTAGGAACCCTAAAATATTCGGGAAGAGCTCCTACATAATCACATTTTAGAATTTAGGATTTCAGAAAGCTTGAGATTCTTGTTAATGAAGGTGTGAATGTGGGTATTTCTCTTTGTTGTTCTATATCCATGTTTTTTTGTGAATTACATCTCCAGAGCTGTGGTTTTCAGCCTTCAGTGGCAGAACCCCAAGTGTTTCAGGACTGCATCTATTAGTTTTGAGAAAGATGAATAAGAAATGGAATCATTGTCTTTTGTTTTAGATTTGTCCTATTGGAATTGAAAACTGTCATTTTGAAATTAACAGATTGTGAATGGTACTTTATGGAGTTTTATGTTATTAAAGGATTACATTTTGTTTAGAGAAGTGTTTCACTGATAAAACTTGGTGCTCTCTTCTCTGTCACTCCTTCTCCCGTATTCTTTCTTTCTTCCCAATATATCTTCTGCAGGACATTTCACATTCCTCATACTCACTTGGGTTAGGTGACCCTCATGGAGTCCACTTACCATCCCAGTGGCTGGAGAGAGGTATCTGATGAGATCTACTACTGATGTGAATCATTAATCCCTAATGATATGCTGTATCCAAACCCCATCCATGCTGTGTTTTCATAACCTGACGATTACTTAAAACAATTATCAAAAGACTGTTATTCTAAGTCACAAACTGTTAGGAGATGAAAATGTTGACTGTTTGGTGATGCACAGGTAATGACCAACAAGAGAGAGATGAACCTTATATTTTAAAATATGACACCCCACATGATGAAATGGATACACCCTGTCCAAAGATTTTTGGCAAAAGAGAAAAAAATTAGATCATTATAAAAAATTAACTCATTATAAAATAAGCTACTCATTATAAATAAATTGACAAAATAAAGGGATTAGCACCAAGTAATGTACTGACAAGCCTCATTTCAATAGCCACAGAGTTCCATTCAATCATCTTTATGCACATTACACACATGTAGACATGAAAACTTTCTAGCATGGTAAAAGGCATATTTGACAGAACCTCCATGGACCAGCAGGCATTTTCTCTAAACACTGAAAATAAAGTTGTTTCTTTTCTTTCAAGCCCACAGTCCAGTAGTAAATATTTATTTTATACCACTTACATAAAGTAAATCTGGTACCCCAAAAGTAAATACCTTCTTTCAACAACTGCTACCTGGGCAACACACTTTATCACATCCCTGCTGGCAAATGAAAATCTTCTTTTTATTACAAACTAACTCAGACAAGGTTTGGCCAGCTGCTTATGCCTTTTACCATTTGTATTTGAGACAGCTTTTGGTAGTGGTGTTTGGGGTATTTTGTGTGTAACTTACCCAGTAGAGACTGTGTGGCAACATCCCTTCTCTGGGTGAAATGTCTTCCAGGGAGACCTTTTGCCATGACAGTGGAAAGCAGAGTGTGTGCAAATAGCAGAAGGAAACATGCAATCATTTTCTTCATCTTCACAAAACAGAGGGACACACAAGGATGTAAAACTGCAATAGAGGAGAGAGGGAGATAAGTTCTTTGATTACATAAAAAGATGCATTCCAACCACATCAGTCATGCAGCAGAATTGCTTCCCTTCCATCACATACAAACATGCACACACTGGCACCAAATAATACCTACAGCTTCAAGAAATAAGGGTTACATAATAACGTACCTGTTGGCAGTCCCTCTATAGCATTTCTAAGTAATGTTAGTTAACACTGACAACAATTCATAATAATCAAGTATTTCTGAAGCAAGAATAGGAAGTTTTTTTCACTCAGTCTGTCAGCATAAACAGGTTGGGGAGGACACAAATATATTTTTGTTATTCCACTTGGTGCTCCTTTGCAATTTTTTTTTTGGAAGTTTAATGGTTCCTGTAGCCTGAGGGATTCTTGCTTCAGAAAATCTTGGAGAGTTAAAATAGAGAGACGAAAATATATTTCAGAAACAGCAGCTATAAAAGTGAACTGGTGATAACTCATGCTTACTTTTCAGAAGACAGTCCATGGTTGCTAACATGAAGATAACAGTGAAGATTAATCTGGTTTACAGGAATAGACTCCTGAGGACTGGCAAGGAGCTTGCCATAGGTCCTGGAGAAATTTTATCATACCGAAAAACAAACTGACTGGCAAAATTCCTACATTAAGAGATGATTCCTGACCAGGAGCTTGTTAATGCATCATGAAAAGCCATGGCTGACTTTGCCACAAACAGAAAACAAAGATTGATATACTAGAGACTCATTTTCTGGCTGTGTTCCACATTGGTGGCTTCCTCAGACAAAGACTCCTACCCTCCCCCAAACCTTTGTTGTGGTTGAGAGCATCCCACAGGAGCTGGATTCAGTCTTGGAGAGGGTGATACGATGAAACTTAGTAAAGAGCTCCCCTAGGTGTGCAAGGGATGGATAGAACTACCCACTTTCATAGCAAAGAACTGCTTTAACTGAATCTGAGTGGAACTTCTGAAGCAGTGCAAATTTTAACAGTAATTCTTGGTGAAGTAACTGAGACTTGAAAACAATTTTCCCAGGGCCCTAAACCTGATAAGCAGATATGTAACAGAAGGCAACTAAATGCTTCCGTTCTGAAAGAGAATTTATTTTCTTTCCTACCATGAGCTATTTATTCACTGGCAGAAAAGAAAATTCTGAATAAATATTTTCTTCCTAATAAAGGTATCTTGTTCATTATTTTTCAGTCTTTCCCACACAACCATTACATATAATGTATTTTTCTGACTATCTATCTATTTTTCCTTTTGTGTATCCTACTCAGCAGACCCAAATGCAGACACAATGTTCTGGTGCATATGCCAAAATGAGTCTTTGCACTCAAAATTCCCAGCCTTATTTCAGCATTCAATATTATCCAGTAATGGGCAATAGATGATTTAAGGACATTCAAACTAGGAAAGAGATGGAAATAGCTGGTGCTTATAAAAATGACCACAAAGAAATTACATTTCTGGGCATCTGGATGGTATTATTGCCAGAGTTTTTCCAGTGTTCTAGTCAGAAACAGATGAACACTGGAAACAGCACACACCACTGGAAATGAGATTATGTTTTGCTGGAGGCAACAGTTATTACATCTGGAGATCACTAATCCCAGGTGGTCTCTTCACTCCTCAGAACATCAGCACAGACAGGGCTGTGCCGGGGTCTCATCTCGCTCAGCCTGTTCCTTCAGCACACCAGGAAAATGGACCTCAAGGATACATGCCAGTTCTAGCACTGTCGTTTCAGAAAAAGCAGAAGCCATGCTCTCAGGGCTAAGGAGAGTGGAGAAACGTCCTCCTTGCAAGGCTGTTACAAGAACTAGGCGTGAACAGAATGTTCAAGAGAGCTTTCTGGCTCTTCCCTACTTATCAGAGGCCTAGTTCATCCCTCCTTTCTATCCACCCTAAACAACTGTGAAGATGGCATTATACTCCTAAGTAAAGCCATTTTACCTGTGCCTGATGGCACATTAAAGAGCCAAGGACAGTGTGGCAGAACCTTCACAACACATTGCTAAATGACCCAGTAACAGCATGATGCCAAAGGAAATGGTGGTAAAGCAGTGTCTCAGGACAGTCCCACCCCAAACTAAACCCTCCTACATTCTGATACTTAACATATTTTATACCTTTGTGGCAATTTTTGATATTTGGTCATAATTTCAAATCCACTACACTGGCAATCCATAACCATAACTGTCCATGAGCAATGCCAGAAATAAGAAAGAAAGTGTTTGTTGCGATTTGAAATCCTTGAATTCTGTGAGGGAAATGTTTACATAGAATACAAATATCATATGATTAGCTGACCATACAGACTGAGATGTCACCATAATCATTCATTAGCTGTCATTGAATCCTGAAATACATTAAAGCAGTATATTTTCAGTTTAGTGTAACTTTTTACCATTCTCTTTGAAAAGTAATGTTGGGGTAATAAAGAAAGAGAACCACTGAATAACATACTTTTCAACAGTATTTACTTTGGATTCAGAAACCTTAGATCCTCTGATCTCAATATCTCTACTAGTATGATAATCATACTAGTAGAGATATACTAGTATAGATATAATCATACTAGTAGAGATTAGAGATACACCAAAAAGGATCCAACAATTTCTAAAAAAAATCTACTATGAACACACCCCCACCCTCACAAACAGTGTTTTAAAATACTGTTTCAAGCAAAAGCTGTACTTAACAGCAAAGACCTTTAGTTGCCTCCTCTTAAATATATATATACTCTAAAATAAAAATGTAAGCAAAATGGCATCCATTTTCAGTGAGAAGGAAAAAAACCAAACCCAAATTTCCAAAGCCAAAGGCTGTACATGTGATAACATACACTGGTCCAAGCCTGCTGTCACCCCTTCATCCACACCGAAAGCTTCTGTGCTGTTTTCCTGAGGTGATGACAGCCTGGACTTGTGTGCCTTGCTCTAGTTCCAGGTACATATTTGTGTTCACTGTGCTTGCATTTTTACATGCAATACACAATGCAGTCTGTATTGTGGTTGCATGGCTGTTCCACATACAGTCCTCTTATGGTTCTCTGTTTATTTTCTGGGTCTTCTGCAAGGTCTCCTGTCTTCACTTCACTCTGAAGCTGGATGGTGTTTACTGCACCACATTTGGTATTTAACACCTCATTTTCCCAGCAGGATAAGCCCTTCTCCCACAGCCCTCTGTATCTTCCCACTCTTGGTTAACCCTTGCTCTATCAGCTGAGAACACATTCCCAAAGTACCAAACTTAGAAAGTCATATTTTTGTGGCTACCTGGAGAATATATTTTGGGCACTTTGATTCCTGCTGTCACCACTATACCATTGGGAACCAACTCCCCTGGGCAGACCCAAGACCAAGTCACTACAAGACAAACATCCTGAACAGCTCATTGAAAAAAGAAAAAACCCACAACAAAAACCCCACAAACAATAACAACAAACCAAATCAAAACAAACCACCAACCAACCAACAAAAATCACACCAAAAAAACCCTCACCCCCCCCCCCCCCCCCCCCGAAAACAGCAGAAGGTTTGGCTGTCCATGGGGCTCTACCAGGTTGAGCACCAGATTCACCAGCTTCTACTGCTCCACCTCTCTACCCACAGTGAAAGGAAGAAGAGTAGGGCTTTCACAGCAGCCTTGGAGAACTCAGTGCAGCACAGTGCTGTGCTGGACATGGGAAGAAGCTGCTAACAGAGAAGAGACAACTGCTGCTCACAAAGGTACAATCTGGTGAGGGCTGCTGGCAGTATCTGCAACTGTCTAGAAGTTTGGTATAAAAGAGGAGATTCTCCTAGAAGATGGCAAGTAAATAGACAGGCTCTCTGTTCTTTCAAGGTTTCCCTCACTCCCTAACCGGCTGCTCGTCAAGAGCTGAATACTGCCAAGATGTATTATCTGTTTTACCTGTGCTAGTTTAGCCATATATCCAGGCATCACAGTAACTTTTCTGATGCACTGTTATGGACTCTCACAAACCACAGTGTAGGAATACTAAAAAATAAAATTGAGATTTGATCTTTAAAATACCTATTTCCTTTGTTGGACAGCAGTGAAACAATACAAGCCTTCTATGCTTTCAAATATATTTCCATAGAAGTCTCCTTGTAAGGGATTGATGGCTGTTTTGGGCAGAGACACTACTGAATATTCAGTGTCAGTGGTGATAAATCTATGACCTTCTCCACTGCCTGCTGCAGGCTATTAATATTTGTCCTCTTCGCTGTGATAACTCAAATAATATCAAAGGAAAAGAGATGCTCTGTGGCTTATGCCAAAGTTAGTGACCTTCCATCTCTTATCGCACTTCAGGAAAATTTCTTTTACAGAGAAGCAGAAAACCCCTCCACTGGCCTGGAAGATCACCTTTTTTTTCACTCAAGTACCTTAAAATGTACCTGTCTTTGCTGAGCACATCATACTGAAAAACAAACTGAAAAACAAGGGTAGTAATATGTTTCAGCTCATACCTTGTGCTCCTCTGTATGGTCTCCATCCCTTGTCTTGCAGTACAGGTTTCCTTCCAAGGCTAAATCAGAAGCATAAACTCCACAAATCCCTACTTCTCTGCCTTCTCCAGCTACCACCAAAACTGGCACAATGCACAGAACAGGAGATTCTCAGTAGTTACATGGAACAGCAACATCTGCAAATAGCATCCCTTCTCTTGAACCCTATATAATTTCTCATCATAGATGGGAGGGAAAGAGAAGAGAAAAAAGCACCAGAGGCAACAGTTACTAGTTCTACAGAGGTTGCCTTTGGCTTTTCTTGTTTCATAGTTAAAAGAGACAGCCATTTACTCTCATTAAGCTTCCAACAGTCCTAAGTTCAGTGTTTTTAAGTTATAAAGAACATAGGTGCATAGAAAAACCATTCTGAAGTTCTTTCAGCATTCCTTATTATCTCCCCATTTTTAAGATAACAGGAAACTGTGATCAAATCAAAAACCTTCACTGAAGGTAAATGAACTGCAAGCACTCTATGTGAGTCAATAAAATCAGAGCCTGTTTCCCCAAATTAGCAAACATGGCGAGTTACTTGGAAAAAGAAATGAGGTCTTATTACATGAAAGCCACAAAATACCTCTTTCTCAATCCCATCATCTCAGAACTAAAAAGAAAATAATAAAAAAAAGCCCTTTTAACTATCAGTTACAGTATGTTCCAAAGTACTTCACTATCCACAAGCCAGCACATGCATTACTAGTTCACTACTCATTAAAATCACTGTGTAGCATGGGCATCAGGACATAGAGTATCAGTAATTTTCTGTCTTTCTGGACCAGTTGCTGACACAGGCATTTTCCAGTTCTAAAAAAGAGCTATAGATGCCCACAGAGTCCAACATCACAAAACATCTGTCCCTAGCCATGCAGGTGTTGTGTGGGGGCAGGTAGCCACAGTTGGGAGGGTGATATTTAGCACACTAGCAAGAAGCACCATCTTGCCTTTATCATAACAAAGGAACGCTCTATAGTCATCTTGTTCCACCAAGTGATGGACTGGATTTTCTGTAACTCCCAGATGCATAAGGAAGGATTCACTGGGCTTAGCAGCACAGGACAGGTAGATACCTATTCTGAATCATGACTATCAACTGCATTTCACCAATAGAGTTAAATCACCAAGAAGAAACGAGGTTGCAGGTGCTGTAAATTTGTAAATTCTTCACATGCTTCTCAACGCTGATGGCAGGTGCTAGGTGCCCATGAACCTACCCACACCTGCACCATGTCCTGCAAAGCAGCAGAGCAGTACTCACTCGTTAAAACATTCTTTAGCTCCTTTTAAGAGGCTACCTTGGACCATTTGTGCTGTCAGTAGTATGAGATAAATTTTGTAAACTCATTATCTGAAAGTCAATTAGTAATTCTGGTGTATGCTGAGACAGCCAACCCAATTACAAATAGCTTTCACAGCAGCACAGCAAGCCACCACAATTACAAAAGGAACTGTTGACTTGGCAACACCAGTCTTCTGTCAATCTGAAATAATGAGTGTCCAAACAGTATGAGTAACCTGGATCTGCAGTGACTTAGGACCAGAAGTTGTGTACTCCCATGCAAGAAGACTGGGAGAAATTCTTTGCATGGGCCCATGAGGCTTCATGGCCACAGGCTGTTGTTTTGTGTCTGCAGTAGGGCACAATCCTAGCGTGTGATAGCAATGTCTGTTCCTGACATGCCTGCATTGTGGTAGGGCAGGGTGACAACCACAGACTCACAAAGTCTTCCACCTTTGTCTCCTATGCTTCTATACAGTCCTCCTCATCCAGCACATATTCCTACCTTGGCAACTGAAAGGATATTCCAGTGCTTTCTGTACTGAGAGATGACCAGTAACTATTTATTCCAGCTGCTGCTCCAAAATCCCACAGCGGAGCTGTAACTTGGACTTATAAAATCAAATGTGACAGTGGAGTAAATTATCTTAGATTTTGAAACAGTACAGGGAAGACCCAAAATGCATTACTGAGCAGTTCCTAGAAGGGGACGTGAATGACATTTGCTAATCAGCCAAATACGCCCACAAACCCAACCCTGTACATGACACCTGTGTGCAGGGAATAATTGAAGGTGCTGCAGGATACAGGAGGGCAGCCACATGCTGGAAGCTGTCCAAAGAGTGCTGGGGATGGGGAAAGGACAACTTGCCTATACAAGCACAGAGGCCAGACAAGCACACACTTGAACTGATGAGTTCAGACACTGAAACATACAGCATATCAGAAAGAGCAGAGATCAGCATTCAGTTTCATAGTCAGGTGTAAATATCATAGTAGGACTACTACACAACACACTCTGTTATTTAATGGGCTTAGAGTATATGTACTACATATATAATTTAATTGTCTACAGCTCTAATGAAATGAAGAAGACCAAGGGATCTGTTGCTTAACTTAAAGTCAATTTGGATGACATAAAGACCTCCTGATATCACTGTTGTAAAACGAATAACTACTAAATCATATAATGATAGAATAATTTAGGTTAGATAGGACCTCTGTAAGCCATCAGGTCCAACCCCTGCTCAGAGGTGAAGTTGAGGACCATTTCAGTAACTTCAGAAACTCACCACATAAAAGTAAATGGTGGTGCTATAGAACAGTACACCCATAGTATGGTTTACTCTGCATAGTTTCCAGTGGTCAGACAGCAAGCTCTAGCAGTGGGAATTCTTATTTTATGACAGCATCAATCTCCATGCCATGATTTCTTTCAGTTGCCACTTGGACAATAGATCTTTTCATTATCTTGTTCTTTTGAAAAAGACTCATTTGCACTTTCTGGTACTGAATCTCATCTAGTCATCAGAGTTTCCACAACGTGCCCAGAAGAGTAACATGGAAAACTGAGAAAATTCACTTTTACCATGCAGAGTAGGTATTTAAATAAAAGCATATATTATATGACATATGATACATACATAGGCTGCTTAGTTTTGTCTTTGAAGTAGTCACAAACCATAACAGACTGTTAACTGCAAACAGAAAGGTTTGGGGAAAAAAAAGGATACAACAGTTCTGAAACTTATTTGCAAAGTCACACTGACCCCAGTACCAGCACTATTGTAAATCAATAATTTGGGGATTAAACTCACTCCATTCCAAGTACTCTTTTCTCATAATGAAAACGCTAACAAGTACACTGTATAAAAAGAGCTTGTTAATAATACCCACAATATCATTAAGTAGTGCTTACTGTTTTACCCTTCTATGGAGATGGTTTATAAGTCACAAGAGAGTATTTAGATCTGATTACCTTTCCCTAGTTTGCCTGGGCTGACTAAAACAACTTCTACCATCACAACTGGGTCCCTGAGTGCCAGCACATAAGCAGTAGAACGTGCACTCCCTTGTTCATGAGAAATCCCAGTGAAGTCAGTGGAGAGACTCACATAATTAGGTGTGAATACTGAGTGCAGGATTAAGAATCTTAGCTGCAGCTTTGTGTAACTTGAGTGCTGCATTTTCTGAAGATGTAAAGTAAATCAAAATTAATTTGAAGAATATCGCAGTGATATAAATTACATGAGGAAAAGTTTAGAAAATCTTGTGCTTAAAGCTGAGACATCTACATGAAAAGCATAATACTCCAAAATTATTTTGTAGATTTCTTAGGATTTAATGGGAAAACCATATATGTATTTTATTTAGCTCTTTACTTAAGGAGAATTTTTGATGGGATATGGTTTGGCAATTTCTTCTGAAGTAGTCAGCTGTCTGACAGAAGCACAGCTGTAGCATGTCACCTTTTCAGACCTCAGTCAGGATCATTCACCCTTTGAATGATGGTTCCACAAGCAAACCCAAGCATTTAGGAACATTATATAAATCGTATATATAAATCATATATATAAATTGGATCCTTCTCTCTCAGTCAATATTCTACAATTTAGCAGTGACAGAGGCCAGTTTGACACTGAAAGAACTGTCTTCTGAAACAGGAATACGCAGTCATTAAAGATACCGTAATTTTTTGCCAGGTTAATGAGCACCATCTCAGTAGGGTTTCCAGGGTAAGTATATTACATTCAGCAAGCCGTCCCTCCCTCCTTCCACCTCCAGCAAGCGCAGGGCTCTCAGGAAGCCCGGGCAGCCCCTACCCTGCCGCTGCCAGGTGAGCCCTGCAGCGCAGAGCCACCCGCGGGCCGCACCCTGGCACGGGGAGAAGCCGCAGCCCGCGCTGCTGCAAGCTGCTAAAGACACCTGCAGGCTACCCTCGAACACGTTCCTAAGCAAAGTTTTGTTCCGATGCTACACTGATCTTACAACACAGTGGCGGGGGGTTTCCTCACAGCAGACGCACTGTTAAATGAGTTACTGCGGCATGTGCGGGGAGGAGGATAAATGAAGAGTTCGCTCAGACCCACGCAGTCCAAAGGAAAGGGAAACCCTTCTCCTGCGGGCTGCACCCCGAGCGGCGGGAACCTCTCCAGCGGGACCCAGCAAGCGAACATCCAGCCCAGCCCCAGACGCCGCCGCGGCCCCTCGCCTCGGCCTCCCGCTCCCCGCCGGGCCCCCGCCGCCCGCGCTGCAGCCCCCGCGGGGCCTTCCCGGCCGCCCCCCACCCGGAGGGGCCCGCGGGGCAGGGCCGTCCCTCCGCCGAGCCGAGGCCCCGGGGCGGGGGTGGCCGCCGGCAGTGCAGAGAGCCGGGGCGGCAGCGATGCCGAGCCCCGCCGGGCGGTGAGGGACGCGGCGGGGTGCGGTGTCCCCGGGCGGGGCGCCGCGGACCCGCCTGGCGGGCGGGAGAGGCGAGACGAGGCGGGGCAGGGCAGGCGGCAGAGCCGGGCTTACCTGAGGGGCTGGCGGGGCCGCTCCGATCGGCGCGGGCAGCGGCGGCGGCCGGGAGCGAGCGCGGAGCCTCCTCCCCTCGGCGCGGCCCCGGACGGCGCTCCCCCGCCCGCCCCCCGGGAGCAGCCGCCTCCCGCCAGCCCCGTCCCCGGCGGCGGGAGCCCGGCTCAGCCCTACCGAGGGGAGGGAAAGCGGGGAGTCCCGCTATGGAGACACCGGCTGCCCTGCCCAGACCTCCCGAGCCGGCGCGGCGCCGGGAGGCCGCGGGAGGAGCCGGGTTCCTCAGCCGCCTCTGCCCTCAGGGGTTCCTGGTCCTTCTCTCCTTCCCCCTAAGGGGTACGACCTGCCGTCCCGCTCCTGCCCGCCCGTCCCGTGTGAGGGACGTGGTCCCGCTGTTCGCTGGCTGTTCTCCCGCTGCCTCCCGCCTGCCCCGTGTACGGGACCCGGGCTGTTCTCCCGCTCCCTGCCGCCTGCCGGGAGGAAAGAGAGGGAATCGACGGCTCTAGCGGGACACAGGCCGTCGGCCCCAGGCGTTCCCGCCTGGCCCGAGGGACGCGAGAGCCGCTCCCTCCCGCCAGCCCCGTCAGGGTCCGGCTGCCGGTCCCTCTGGGCTCCCGGCCGCGGTCCCGGCCCGGCCCCGCCGCCCCGCGCACCTCGGCCCCGCTGCTGGTTCCTCCGTGCCAGGGCTGTCCCTGCGCTGTGGCGGGCGGCGAGGGGAGCTCCCGCAGCCCCAGGAGCAGCGCCTGCTCCGGCCGAGCGGGCTCTCCCGGAGGGGGCCGTGGGTCCCTGCCAGAGAAAAGCGGTGTGGTGTCTGTCTGGCCGCTCAGCGCATCCTTCCCCGCAGCCTCCCAGGGAAGCCGACCAAGGGAAACGTCGGGGAATGGAAATCCCATTCCCCGCGCGCAGGACCCGCGGGCCAAGGCAAACAGTCCCTGGTGATTCATGCGGTGTCTGCCACCGCGGCCGCTGGGAGTCTCCGTCGGGGAAAACGCTGAGGGAAGCGTGAAATAAATTGGCCAAGTAGCAGGGACCGTCGTTTCTTAGCTGACACAGCAGCGGCGCGGTCAGAAGTCCAGGTGGAAAAACTAAGCGTGGGGTTGATACGAACACTTACGGTATTATGTATGAAGAAGAAAAAAAAATTCCTGCTTTGCTCCCAAGCAATTCTGATTTCTGTTTCCTGGCAAAACCAAAACCAAAACAAACAACCTCAAAACAAACAAAAAAACAAACAAACAACCCATCAGTAAAAGCCATGTAAATGGCAGAGGTGAGCGGGACTCACTGTC
The DNA here is from genome assembly GCA_027886175.1 of Phylloscopus collybita. Lineage (NCBI taxonomy): Eukaryota > Metazoa > Chordata > Aves > Passeriformes > Phylloscopidae > Phylloscopus > Phylloscopus collybita. The sequence goes on from JAJNNQ010000075.1 coordinate 21,842,497, forward strand.
ACTGTCCAACAGGAAAGACCTAAATCACCAAGCCGTGCCAATTGCAGTACATCAGGTACCAGAGGAGTCCGACAGAGGAGACTTGTACCCCTCAGAGTTGCTGAGATAGTGAGAAACTCTGGCAATCAGCAGTGCTACTTTGTGTAAGATTTGTAAGGCAAAATTAATTGTCTGTGGTGTGGGTGTACAAAATCTAATCTCTAAAAGGAAGCATATAGATAACAAGCAAATCTCAAACTGAAAGTGGTTGGATTCACCTTATCTTTAATTCAGAGCACTGGCTCCTGAACCTTTCCTGTAGCCGAAGAAAAGGGAAAAAATAAAAATGTGACTGAGCACTGACAGACGTTATAGCAAACCCAGCCGAGCCAAGTGCAGAACAATTCACCCATTCTATTCCATCCTCATAATGTAGCACAGGATGAGGCTCCAGTCACAGTCCTTATTAATGCTCTGCTGTCTTAAAATACAGAAGCCATACTTCCATTTCACTGTGCTATGGCTTGAGGCATCAGCTGAGTTGCCAGAGGAAGACAAAAGTCAGGAGGAGAAAATGTTGTAGTGACAAGATCATGTGAGTGCCCAGAGTAACTCTGGTGGCTTTAGCTCCAGTTTCTGCATAGGAGAGCCCATCAATAGTGCTCTTCCCAGAGGCTGTGCAGCCTGCTGCTGCTGGCAGGTTTAACACAGGGAAGGTATCCCAGCAGGAGATTGGAGGAGAGGATGATGGCAGCAAGTCAGCACAAAGCACTTCCTTGTTTCATATGAGACAGCATAGAAGATGGGGGATTTTTATTTGACTTTACTTGACTTTGGTATTTATTTAACACCACACCAGAAGTACTGTGTAATCCCCACATTTCAAAGTCTCAGTCTCTTTGCCACTTGTCCTTTCTCGAATGATTACCTTCTGTCCTCCACTCCCATCGTGTGACTTCTTTTTGATTTGGGAGAGCCTTTGTGTTCAGTCTGTCAACATTAGAGACAATGGGTGGAGGAAGATTGGAAGATGTAAAGACAAAGTTGGAGGCTTCTATCAAGCCATGCTTTGATATGCAAAGAATTAAAAATCTGGCAAAAAAAAAAAAAATCAGGCAATTACTAAGCTTCTTGAAGATTGCTAACTGGATACCTGAGGCTTTGAGTCCTTTTGTTCCTTTCCTGTCTTCTCTTAGTGCCTGGAAGGATTACTCTCAGTCTGGAAGAAGCTCCCAGTGATGAAGGCTGCTTCTCAGTTATCACAGGCAACCACTTAACACAGAAATCACATTTCATAAAGTAGGTTTCACATTATAAGCAGGTACTTTAAGTGAAACAGCAGTGAATTGATTTTCCTCCTGCTGTTAGAGGACTTTTTCAGAGCTTCATTGTAGTTAGACAATTCCTACTAATTTCCAGTCAAAATGTATTTATGGCCATTTTATATTTGTTTCCTAATATCAACATTGTTTTCTAACCTAAAGAACTAATTTTGTTCTCCAAGGCATACCTAGCTAGGGCATTTAGTGACAGCAATCATTTTCTTTTTCAGCTTTCACTCTTGTTTCACTCAGCAAGTTCTTGCTGTGGCTCCTAAGAAGGTGTGTGGCAAAACTAAACACCGTGCAAGCCCTCACCACATAATTTCTGTCTATTGAAAATACTTCTCCTAATGTGGCCAAGGATTTCATGATCATTTTCAGTGGCCACAGCACCACTAATGGCTGATGGTCACCTTTGCGTTCAGTTTATATATGCAGCTGCATCCGCTTGTCATTGGATTAATCCTCTCTAATACATGATCTTGAGGGTCTCTTCCAACTTCGATGATTCAGTAATTCTGTGATTTTATACTATGGTATTTCATCCCTCTTCTAGTTCTTCAATTTTTTTTTTGTTGTTGTTTCTAACTAGCATTCCTAATTGTACTCATTGTAGGTAACAAAGTAGATGACTGAATTTTCTATCTTTTGAAGCAAAAAGTTTATTTATCTTAGAGTAAGTGAAACTTTTTCTTTGGGTTGGATTTAGTGGCAGTATTCAAAGCATCCTTTCACTACCTAACCAGGTTTAACTTAGCTACAAACCATAGAATGGTTACTACAGGTCTTCTGTAGCATCTCATACTTTTTTTTTTTTTTTTTTTTTTTTTTAACTGCAGTTTTTCTTTTATAAAATTCTCTGTGAAATACCATCTTACACTTGAATGGATTTTCCAGATATTATGGGGCAGGGAGCCTTGATGTTTTTTTCAACATTATCAGGTACACATTAAATTAAGATATTCTACATCTACAATATCATATCTATTGCTATCTAGCAGTATTTTCAAGAAGTCTTTCATCCTTCATCTTTTCACTACTTTTTTTTTAAAGTTTTTAAAAACTTATTTTTTAAAGTTTTCTTCCTCTTCAGTCTTTTAGAACACAGTGATGGGTGCAGAGCCAAAATATTGGCAAATGCCACCACCACCACCAGTGATTTTACTAAAAAAAATCATGTTTTGGAGAGTTCCTAAGGTAAAGTTTCTTGACTTCAGGTAAAACAGGAGATTCATCATATGAGGCTATAACTTAGAGATGCTGGACACCACCCTTAGGGATTTTTTTTTTTTTTTTTTTTTTTTTTTTTTTTTTTTGTCACTTCCTACCTAATTTTTTTCCATAATACTGTCATTCAGTGCATTACTCACAAAACTAGTAATAGAACACAGGAATGCTTAGGGAAACAGATTTTGTCAAAGTATCCTTTTTTCTTTCTAACAGGCTATGAAATGGATCAATATGGGGCTGAGTGTAAACATTATACACTTGGACATTTCTTAGGCACTCATATAACACAATATTTTGACTAGAGAGCTATAATGCTGCAGCAACAGCTTTGCACATATGAACTAGATTGCAAAACAGATGATAAATCTCAGCTGTATGTGAGCAAAGAATGCTTATTAAGGGAGTGTGTTTCAAGAGAAACTCTGCAAGGATAAATTTTTGACTCCATAGTGCTTTAAATTCTTTATCCACAACATTAAAGAAAACACATTCTATTTTGGCTGCGCCTTAAAGCTCTGAATAATTCAAGCAGAATGTTTAAAAACCTTGGAGTGGGATAGCAAAGAACTGAAAGAACCATTAGAGAACTGGAAAATATGCCATCCGGTAAAAAACTCAGGAAATGCAATGCCTTCAATAACTCAGGTTTAGGAGGTGACTTAAGGACATCATATAAGTAAGCCTATAAAGGACAAAACTTGAATAAAAGGCGTCATCAATGCAGCCAACAGAAATGTAATAGTACTTAATGACAGAAACCTGCAGATAGAAAAATCAGACTAGAAACAGGATGGTTTCTCTACATCTCCATCCTTCCTATTTGATAACATTTTGTAAGAGATTTTTTTTTCTCCTTTGCAGTTTTTTGGCTAATAAAGAACTGCTATTGCAAGGCAATCCATAAATTAATGCAGAAAATAACCAGTTTGGGGTAATTCTTTATCTTTTTGTATACTGAAGGCTCAAAAAAGATCTTGTATTTTAATTCCAAACATGATGCCTAGACAGCATATTCAATGGCTGCCCAACCTTCAGCTTGCTCAGTTTCACTGCTCCCTTGGTGCCTGCAGTTCTGCGTGGCAGACCACGTTTTCTCCAACCTCCAACTTGGCACTCACCTCCTGCCTTGGCCCCAGAGAAATCTGGTATGGAGAAAGACACCAGTTTGGACAAGGTTGAGCAGGCTGGTGCCCAGCTCACGCACAAGCTCCCTGCAGCTGTTTGGCTGCCTGAGTTCCCCTGTGTGCTCTTACATCACACCCAGCACAAACCAGTAGAAATCTACTCCTCACAAAACGCAGAAGTGGCTCCTAGTGTCTTTTGCAGGACAGTCTGAGGTGCAGGTGTGGCTTGGCTGCTGCTGACTGCTGTTTGCACAGAGGCTTGGAGCATCTGTCCTGGAAGTGTGCCTGAGGGCAAGCACAGGGTACCAGCACAAGGTCTCACAGAGAGCTGGACAGACTTGCCAACCCTGCTTGCTTCCCAAGGTCCTTCTGCACAGCCCTGGTGTAGCAAAAACCAGACTCCTTGTCTTCTGGATGTTAGAATAGGATTGGCAACATTTCATTATGAACTTGATGAAGGAACAAGTTACTGGGGCGATTTCCACAAACCTAAGTGTTGCAGTACCAAACTTTCAGGAGTTAAATATTTTTTAAGGTTACGATTTTTTTTTTGAGAAACCACCAAAACTTCTTATATATAAACTTAGGAGTATATATAAGACACCTGCAGGTGTGTCTTAGGAACAAATACTTAATTTGAAAATCATGAGTAATCTCTTAAATCTAAATTCATTGCAGGTTTTGGTGCCTCCTGTTATCTCCTCAAGATGGTTCATGAGTCAGACTTAACTATGGCTCAGCATCACAGCTGTACCATAGGCAAAAGAAAAGATGCTTCCAGTACACAACATTTAATCAATGCCAAAGCTTTTGAATATATGATATATATGTACACATATTTTCTGTATATTAATACATATAATATAAATAATACATATATAATGTATATTAATAAATTATCATAATGGCTTTTTAATAGAGCATATTTTATCTGAGACATGCAGAGCCATGCAGCATTCAATAATTATACTTAATTTTTTCTTTTAAATATGTGTGTCTAAGTACCACACTCTTGTTGATATGTACTACAAGACAATCTCTTTCCTTTTTGAAGAAGTAATATCATTACTAAGAGGAAATCAGAGGAAATCTCAAGCCAGGAGCCACAGCAATGACAGATCCGGCAGGTATTCCTGCTGCCAATGTTGCCACAAAAGCCCCTAGGGATCTGATTGGACAGGCTACCCTTTGGCTGCTGAGCATCTGAAACACCACATTTTAAATGTTGATATAATTTTCCTTTTTTATTCTTCAATCTATATAATTCTGTATGAACACCATTAGGTCAAGAGCCATACTGCCTGAATTCTGCCAAAGTTGTAGTTCAGATGATACTTGGGTGCTTATTTTGAGCACAACATAGACATTACATAAGATTCATGAAGACCGCTGTTATTTAAGATCCAGATACATGTGAAAATTCAATGACATTACTACATTTACAATGTTCTTCATTGTGCAAGTACTGATTTAGAGCTAGTAATTTGCATGCTTTCTGGATCATGTTGTAAGAACTAAGTTGAGCTTCTTTGTGTGTGTGATGTCAGTTTTGTCCCAAAACTCAGTAAGAAAACATTGTCTTGGATTCTGAAGGAGAATTGAATTTAAGCATGGCATAACTTAAATTACCAAGGGAAATGCTGAAAATGCAGCTTTCCTGATCATGTGTTCCAAGTTACAGCAGAAGTAAAGCCCATGAATATACTTGGCAGAGTAGCAACCCCAGGACAATTTTTCAGCTAGCCAAAGTAGGTGAGTGCTGTCTGTGGATGAATTCAGTATGTATTTTATCAGCAGTATATAACTTCATTGAGTCCTGCCTGTGATGATATCATGTGTCCTGGGTTGTGGAGCCGGGTTTTGGGTATTCTATTTACATCTGTTTGGGGGCCTGATGTCCCACCTTGATAGGCCATTGCCACCTTTCCCCAGCCTGTGCGGTGCATTTGCATTTCTATACATCTCATGCCCTGGCGGTGGGGGTGGGGGGAGGGGAGGCGGCCGGGAGAGAAGGCTGGGACCACGCCGGTGCTGCGCTGCTGGAAGAGCTGGGTGCTCTGCGCTTCCTTCCCTGCGGTGTGGCAAGATTTTCTTCGCCTCCTGTGCTAGCCTGGGAGGAAGACCGGATTTTCGTCTCACCAGATTCCATCTCACCATTCCCGGATCCCCCTCCTCACCACCCCTGAACCGGCTTCTTCACAGAATCATCTCTGCTCCAACAGAATCACGTCTGCCACTTCAGAAGGACTTTACTTTGGGACTGCTTTCAACATCCTGAATCACAGGGTCAGAGTGAAACTCTGACTCTGTCAGGGTTTTCTTCCAAAATTATTGTTTATTTGTTTGTTTGGTTGGGTGGTTTTGTTTCCTATCATATTTGTATTGTTAATATCTCCTAGTAAAGAACTGTTATTCCTATTCCCAACATCTTTGCCTGAGAGCCCTTGATTGCAAAATTATAATTCGTCGGGGTGTGAGGGGTTGGCATTCTCCATTCTACGGGAACTCGTTTCCCTGGCAGATACCTGTCTTTCCAAACCAAGACATCATGTATCATTTTTTTTTCCCCAGTAAACATTATCCAGTCTGGATGGTAATGATAAGCTGCCATACAGTTCTGAAGAAAATAAGGAAAAGATGTAACCTATTTATAAGGCAAATGCTTGCTTTTCAGTTACCGTCTGCAAGAGTTCTGATTTTCTTTTTCCAAGACATTTTGAAGACTCAAATGGAGTTTCCAAGAGAATATCAGTAGGAAGAATTTTGTTAATTGCAATATGTGGGCCTCAACAATCAAAATTTTGCCTTCTGTCCATTTCTTTGAGCCCCGGTGGTTGACCACAGCTGCTATCCATGGCACCCAAAAACTCTGTGCAGTGGCACAGAGACAGCAAGGCAAAAGGGGCCTGAGCCTGGATGTCCAGCCATGCACACCAGGGAGTTACTTGCCTTTTTCATTTACTTTAAGAATGTGGAATGATTCTTAGATTCAAGCCCGCCAAGATTCCAATTCTCAAACATCTGGAAATGAAACATAGCAGATGACCACAGAAGTGTGGGAGAGAAGTGCAAGTCCTTTACATATTCATACTGCTTCAAACACTTTGATCTGTTTCAGTTCCCCTGTTTGTATTTGTATATAATGAAGTTTACAAACCATGAATTGTGAACAGAACTGTGCAATTCATGTATCATTGATCTATTACTAACACTCACGATAGTCCTTTTTACCACAAGTGAGAAATAAACACTTTTCATTACAACTGTGTTTGAGTGTTAACTGAATTTGTTTTTAACCAGCAGCACGTTCCTGGAATTATAGAAAATGTCAGCTGAATGTAAAGGATTCAAGTAAGAAAACAGTATGGGTTTGCAAAATATCTGTCTCTTCATTTCCTTTCAGAGGTGACAAAAGGTACCATGTACAAATTAGAATCATGTAAGTGTCAAGCAGGTGGCTAGCTATAGGAAGAGATGTTCAAAACAGCAAAGAAAAAAGTGAAGTGCACATACAAAGTATAACTTGTGGATGTAGCAAAAGGATGATGTTTTTAGAGGGATGATGAGATAGAACAAATTATCTATTTATTTCAGGAAAACAGATTAGATTTAGCCTCAAACTGTATATCCCTATCTTTTAAGTGATTTTTAAGTGATGAAAATGGAGAATCAAAAGGTAATTGACAAAGTACCATTGATGGTTGGTCAGAGTGTTACTGACCAACTGTAACATATCTGTTTTACATGACCGTAGTTTGAACCACAGTAGACATCTAAGGAAAAAAAAAAAAAAAAAAAAAGAAGAAGTCTTGTCCTTATTTAGCAAGGATAGTAGAGAAAGAACAGATTGATAAAGTTTTACTTCCATGATGTTGTAGGAATTAAAAAAAAACCCTCAATTGTAACTAGCAGCAGCTTGCATTTTTTTTAAGATACTAAACACCTACTGATCTGGCACTTCAGGAGTCAACTGAGACAGTTTGATTTCAGTAAGCACTGGACCCAGGAAAGGGTGTCTCTTCTAATTATATAATTAAGACTGATGTTTCCACTGATAGACTTAAATTTGCATATGCATTGCAAATTCTGCTTGATTACCTGCAGTACTTTGTGGTTTATAAACCCTACGACCCTACCCTAGTATTAACACATACATTCCACATTTCCAGTCATAAGGCTGTCAAGATAAAAACGTTTAAAGTGATTTAAAAGCTATGGTTTGATCTCTCTGTAGACTAATAAAGACACTTAATAGTACAACAACATTATGATCTTGTTTATAAGCATTTCAAAGCTTGCATGTCAATAAATAAGAAGTTGAATTCCTCCACTGGCAAAAGCCATAGACTTTTTATTGCACTAACAACCATTTTATTTATTTATTTTGAACTACTTTTTACTAAGATCTCAATTTTTCTAGTTTGCAATAGAAACTAATAAAAATGTTATCTATGTCCTTGGGAAATCTGTCTTGCTTCTATTTGTCTATTCAATGCTAAAGACTTTGCTATCTATAAATATTTTATCACAGTCAACACAGACAAAGGCAGGATAATAAGCAAGAGCTGCAGCAACTACAAACAAGGGAAACATGAACCTTAAAACATTCACATCAAGAGGAGGAGACTATTTCTATCCCAGCACAGGTATACCAAATTGAAAAGCAATAAATACCTTAGACCATTCATGATTTGTACAAATACCATCTCAGCTTCTATGCTGATCCAAATAATACTAAACAATTCAGAACAAAATTTGAAGAAAAAAAAAAATTACAGATGTTTCAAATCATGAACATGTGATAAATGCAGAATTAGTTTCTCAACATTAGGTTGTGCTCATCCAACCTGTTGGGCTTTTTTTTGTGGCAAAGGAAATGTAGTAGATCTAATCCGTCTGCATTTCAGAAAAACATTGCCACAGAGGTGATTTGTTACTGAAAACGGAACCAGCAGAAGGAATGTGAGCTAAGTATGGACCTAGCTCATGTCCAGGAAAGCCATTGTACATTGGGTGCATGTAGACATCACAAATACAATCAGAGATCACGTCTTAAAACTTCCCCAGCTCACGACGCTCTCTGGACTCAGAACCCCTGAGACAAAGCTGTTTGATAAATGTTTGCTTGTTTCCTCAAACATCCACCTCCCTCTTTTCTTAGACACCCCTTTTTGCAGCTCATCCTCAGGCTGGTCATGTAAAATGAACTGGTCTGAGCTCAACTGGGACTGTGCTGCTGGTGCAGTCTCTTGTACAAGAGCCACAGATAAGGCAGCTCACGTCTAAATGTTGCTGCCCTACACCTGCAATTATGGCACATGGCAATTATGGAACCATGCAGGTTCTGTTGCTTGGTGCTAATAGGAGTGCAACAGTTGACAGAGGAGTTTTTCTGAGCTTCCCTTTATCACTGGGAATACTCTTCTTGTAGGCCCCTGGAGTGCTTACAGTGTCTGCTGAGTGTAATGATACATTACCTTTATTTGAACCTTATTTGTCCAAATTACTATGTCAGGACTTTTTATCCAGGCTGAAAAATGGAATTGCAGGGAGGAGTAAGTAACCAAAAGGTAAACGATATATTATGTTGTGCTTTGGGCTTTTTTTTTCTGACAATTCACAAGATAAAAAGCACAAAAAAAATACACATTTGAAACAGAATCCAGTCAGTTCTAGATGAACAAGTATCTATGTATTTAAAAGGAAACAATTTGCATTAAAAATAAGCAAAGTTCGATATTTTTTTAAGAAAAAACCCTCAAAACTAGCAGATCAAATAGTCTGTTTTGAAGAGCCTTTTTCACTTCTTTAGCTGTTTTTTTAATGACGAGCAAAGCAGAAGGATCACACAATAGCAGGAAATTTAAGCTGTTCTGTCCAACTGATAAAGCTACTTTCATCTTCTGCTCTAATGCAATGAAAGGAAAAAAAACTCGTCCCATTTTTCTAATGATTTAATGGGCAGAAGACTTTATAAATTCCCAAAAGATAAATATTTTTAATTAATTGCCATCTCATTGTTCCTTTACTTTCATTGTCCTTGCTACCCCAGGTGAGTGTATCTGATATTGCCAAGAATGACCACATTCATATAAATAGTATCAATCTCCTGGAGTGTCCCACTGATTTATTTTTTATCTGTTAATCTTAAACTGGTGTACTGGCAATACACAAAATAAAACTATAAAAGTCCTTGCCTATCCAGACATCTTTTCTCCATAAGAGAGAGGATGCCTGTTTTGTGCTTGTCTCTGGCACAGAATGAAGGCTGAAATACCTTCCATCCATAAAGTAGAACATATCTCACCTTATTAGGATGGTATCTGAATTTTATAGAACACCTTGCCCATCCTGGCATTGAATGGAATCAGATGATGTGATGCTAAAAGTTTACTCATGTTGGACCTCTAATTTCATGCTTGCCTCTACTGTCATGAAGGGTCCTGAAATGGGGAGTTTTGGAGAGGAAAACAGATTCAATATTACATGAAAAAAAATCTAAAAAAAAAAAACCAAAAAAACCCCAACCCCTTCAAACACCAGAAGTGTTTACACACTTAGGGAAAGTTTATGTGAAACAGAAGCCTGTTAGAGGTATTAGGAGGATGCACATAGATATTGTGATGGAGCACAGGTTCTGGGCTAAAAATCTGTATGTGGCTCATCCCTGCTAGTGCTGGTCATGTCGACCTCAAAGAGCAAAGAGAAGTCCTCTGAAATGCCTGCAGAGACTCTGCAGTGCTGCAGCTCCCTCCCTCAGAGCAGCTTCCTTTGTCTCTGCTGGCTAGCAAAGCTTCTCATGTAAGCCAAGTAGCCAGCCCTGCTGCAGACCTGATTCATCTCCCTGCTGTTACAGCTTTCCAAGTGACCCTGTGTCCTCCTCTCAGACTAATTAGCTAAATCCAGCTCTGGCTACAAATGAACACATTTAATTATTTCCCGAAAACTCTCCTGAAACATTTGAATAAGCTGCGTCCTGGTTTCAGCTATGATAGAGTTAATTTCTCTGAAGAAAATAATTTACTGCATTAAATTTCACTAAGGTTCTTCACTAAACTGCTGCTGTAGCTCATTGTCCGGGGTATAGTTGTAGAACTGCCTTTTTGCTTTGAAATAGCTTTGCATCTGCTGGCTGGGTGACAACGAGGCTTTCACTCCCAGTGCTAGAGTATCCTCTTCTGCTGGAGGTAGACACAGGCTGCAGGCAGAAGGTCACAGATCTGTATTCCACACCCTGCTGAGCTATTCAGCTGAAAAACTGGCCACATTGCAGAACGATTCCAGGTCAAACCCATGGGTGTGGAGACATCATTTACAAATACCAAAGTCTTTCTCTAAAAAAACACTAATCCTGCTTTATCAGAGCCAAGCCTCCCTTTAGATAGCTATAGCTGCTGTTTTGGATTTCTCAGAGCTGGGAACTGAGATAGTGCTGAAATGTTTCCATAATGAATGTGCAAGAAATGCTTTTTTGTGGTATTTGACTGCAGTTTCTACAGCTAATAGAGATGGGTAAATGGGAAAGATACAACCTGGCTCCAAAGCAGCATCTAAGGAGAGCAGCCTCTAAGAACATCGAAGGAGTCTCTAAGGATAATACTTTGCTCCAGAGGAGCAGTTTGGAGTCCTCTGCCTGACTAGACATATTAGCAGGCATTTAATCAGTACTCCTTTTCATTTAGAAGTATTAATCTGTAGATGTCCTTGCATTAAAACAAGTAAGACAAAGGTATCATCCACTTCAGTGACAGAATTCTGGAACAGAGCTTGTCTAACAGCTAATATAAGAGGTTACATGAGCAATTGTATTTCCCCGACCACATCAGAGGAGAAAGGACACAGAAGTCAACCAATATTGCAGCAGTGAACCTTATTTCTGTGCTGTTTAAAAGATGTACATGAATGCTGCCCTCCCATGTTCTGTTCCTATTCCTGTTCCTCTTTCCCTTCTGCCCTTAGCAGTAGCCAAGTCTTCAATTTTGCACATTCCAAGCACCAGTGTGCTGACTCGTTATTAGCAACAATTTTTAAAACTGTCCATGGTGTCCCTAGACAACAGGGTAGTGGTGAGGAATACCCTAATTTGAAAGAATTTGTCATTTGTTTGGAACATGTTGACTGCTTATCATTTGCTCTGCTTCCTTGCCAAGATTTTATCTGGCTATATATTGAGTCAATGTGGCCTTTGCTAACATATCAAGACTGGATTGTTTTTATCAACCAGAGGTTTTCCCTAAGAAGTACAGACAGGCTAACACCTAAAATGATTGTCATTAGTAACTGTTTTAGAAAACTTTATGTACTTTAAAGCACAAGTGCCACACTGTTGGGTCACCACTACAAATTCCTTGTTGATTTCTCCAACATGATGCATGGATGAGTGTAGAATGAAGGAAAGCTGCATTGCTGCATTGTTCAATCAGGAATAAAAGCATCAGGCACATATGAAAAAAGTCGGATTTGTGCCTTAGCATGTGTAGGACTTGTGAAGCCTGCAATACTTTGTAGCACATTAAAAAACCCAAAAACAAACAAACAAACAAACAAACACCCACCAAAAAAAAAAGCCCCAGAAGAGATTTCAGGAAAAGATCTATTTATATTTCTGGTACTATTAAAGTTTAGATTCCTGTTTGCTGGTTTTGGCCTTATATTTATGATGTTTCATGTCAACATTTCCTCAAGGTAGGTTCCTTCTACTAGTAAGTTGCTAAAAATTATTAATAAAAAGCTGCTATATTAGGAGTTTCAGGTACAAAACCAGGAGAGCATTTGAGTAAGCAGATGGTCCTAATATCTGTGAGAAAGGGAAAAAATGCAAGGAATATTGGAAAAAACTATTAGGAGTAAGCAGTTCCCAAAACACAGAAACTTAAGAAGCCTGCTTTTTAATGGGCTTTCTGTGTCACAGATGACTATTAAAAAATGAATTTCAGAAAAGCTGTGGTGTAAATTCCCCAGAATTACACATGGAAATGGAGAATGAATTCAACTTCTCAGTATAAAAACCCTTCAGCTGGAGCTCCTATCTCTTCATGTAACCCACAGAATCTCATTTTTGTTTGGGAGCAGTGGAACTCATCTCTCATGGGAATCCTCTGTCACCAGAACTAAACTCACATTGCATTATCTGTTACCTCCTGCCCAGCTATTCACTCTGTATGCAAGCATGTCATGGTTTTGGTACCATAATCTTCCTGTTCTCTTTAAATCAAATTGGACCAAATCCAAGGAGTTCTGGCAGGACAAACTGTACTCACATTTATGCACGCATGGGGTGTGTGAAGAAGTCCTGATTCTTTAGTGAGACAAGCTAAAGTCTTAAGGAAATTTCATGTGAATTAGCACATTATCCCTATTATGGTGTGGAGAAAAAGCAGCCCCAGCTTTCAGTGTAGCTCAGTTTAGCCCTGTTCTGTGTTACACACTTCACCAGATCTGAAAAAACGCCTGCAGTTTTGGACAATGAACTAAAACCTTGAATTATCTTTTGGTCTTATTATGCAATAAATTATAGAATTTACTGTTCTTTCCTCCATTTATACAGTATGACGGGAAAGCTGGTGAATTGACTGGTGAGTGGACTAAAAATCTATCTTTTAGTCCTCTACAGAGAAAATTCTACTATGACAGACTGATTGGACAGGAATTTGTGTGTTTGTGCTTGGAAGACCATAAAAATTATTTCCACAGTTTTGAGGAAACAATCCCTTTTATTGTAGAGAAGTTTGTATACATAGATGTGACATATTTACAACCAGCTTTTCTCAAACAGATGACTGCGTAACATCCTTCACAAATCTGTCAAGAATGAAAGAAAATAAAGCTCAGAAGCCCAGCCAGCCAGCACAACCCCTAAATTCAGATTAATTCCCAAAGATCTCTGTAATGAGAGTAAATGACATTATTCAGAATGAAAAAAAAATAGGACTGTGACGCAGATCAGTGGATGGATTTCAGGATTGGTTCATTCAAATGTGTTGCTTAGTTTGATCTCAGAGTAGATAAACCATGAACTAAAATTCCAACAAGCAGATAGGGACCTGCCTTTTGCCAGGGGTGTGGAAGAGACAGGCAGAATGAGTCTGTCCTTTCCTTCCCTGGCCTCTGCAAGTACAGCTCACAGTTGCAATCTCTGTGAAAAGAATTTGTTGGTCCTGTGCTCCCCTGGAAAACTCCTTTCCAGATAAAGTCAGGAAAAGCTCCACATTTCTTCAGTCGGCAGAATGGAGTCAATGCACTAAGGGTGAGAACAGGTGTCCTCCTCAGGATGGGTGTGGACTCACGTGCCAGCCCAGCCACAGGAGATGGTACCTTGGCATCTTCTGGTGCCCTTCCAAACTGACTCAGCTCTGCACTGCCCTTTACCTGGGGTGCTGTGCAACGGCACCAGTTTAGCTTCAGCCTTTTCAATCACCCCCAATGCAGAGGAGACAATGCAGAGGAAACAAGGAGAGGTAGAGACACACATTATATTCCCTTTTCATGTTCTTTCAATTAAAAGTAGAAACTTAATCGAAACAAAAAGTTACATGTGCAGGAGGCACTTCTCTAGAGAAGAAATAAATACCTCAGACAGGCATTCATGGATGGATGAGCCCCATGAGTTCAGTCATAAAAGGAATCTAACCCCCCAACACTGATGTATATGAGAAACAGAGAAAACATATCTGCTGATGCTCAAGGAAATTACAAGCTTAAGTTCTCCAGAGGTTGGGAACATGTATCTTAGAATCTGCATAATTTAGTTTACACTCAGCAGAACATTGCGATATTTACAGGCACATTCCGATGGAAAAACATTTGCATGTTGAGTGTGAAAGATACAGCTTTGTCACCTAATCTTGGGACTTTAAAGCAGGGAATTTTGTGACCTCAAAATACTATTTGTGAAGTTAGTGGGGAGGAAAAAGGTGTGTAGGCGTGAAAAGAAAGTTATCAGAGTTTGCTAACTTTTTTTTTTGAGCATTAGAATGGTTTCAGGCTGGGACAAAGTGAGTCCGTGTAGACCACAGGTTCTGGCTTGTTACACACAGAGTGCTTTGTCTGTTCTCATTTCCCATACTTATCCATCCCAATTAAATATGTTTCTCATTAGCCAGATTGATGAGAACAGTGCATAAAACTAATTCTTCTTCTTGCAATCATCATCATCATTCACAGCATTAGTTACTTCAAAAATACTTGCAGAAGAGGAATGAACTGGAATGTCACTTTTTTGGACTTGGTCTCTATTCTGAAGTTAAATGTGGGCATCTGAGAAACATATTTGTAATGCTTTGGAAGTTTTACAAATAAAAAAAAAATTAAGTTACACTGAACCTGATTGAGAATGCAAAGTTCTACGTTCTCTACCACTGTATGTCAGATATGGTGGAAAAAGCTACTCGGTGACTACTGTAACTCTAGTACTACCCAGAATTATTCTGAAACTAGGTCACTAGTTTCTGAAACACTACTGTAGTTGCAGCAAATTATTAAAACTATCTACAGAACATGAGTCATACAATTTAAGTTTCAATATGTCAGCAGAACAGCAAAGTGTAACCCATGGAAGTTATATCCTGGAAGTGAAATTATCAAACTATTGCTTCAATGTTTGTAAAGTAAAGCTATCCTCCCTAGGGACACAGCACTCTCACTTATGCTGACACGTAAGGTGGTGGTGGATCTTTAGCAGCTCCATTCACAGGATCATCATATGGTGGTAACAGCACCTGCAGGAAAGGAAAAAAAGTGTTTTTTTTTTTTAAAAAAAAGAAGTCAGATGATAAAATGTACATAAAAGAAAACCCTTAAGGCCTTGTCCCCAACCAACCAATCAACCAAAGAAACCTCAAAACAATGAAAAACCCGAAACAAGCCAACAAATCAAAACAAAACAACCAAACAAGCAAAACAAAAACTACAAACAAACAAAAAAACCCCCAAAACCAACAAAAACAACCCCCAAAGCAAAAAAAGAGTAAATTTATAAGTAGGAGCAGAATAGTTAGGAAAAGAAATAATATTAGCTTGAAGTTCCTCCTTTTCAATGTATATACTGTTTTCATTATGAAAGAAAACATGATTTCTTCTAATTTCTTAGAACTGACAGCTTGATTTCATCTGTTCACTGCTGGCACTGCTGGTACCTGAATTTGTTCAATCTGGCAGTGATAGTGGCTGCTTCTTCTGCAGCTCTCCTCTGTCAGGAGCGCTAAACCTTGTCTCCTGGAGGAGTGCTCAAACTGCCAGAGTGAGAAAAGTCCCGAAAACCTCTCCTTCTGAGCCCTCCCTGGAACAGCTAATTATTATTTTGGAGTGGGGAAAAAGAAAGTAAATGGACAACAAATTACCCAATGCCTAAATAAATCTCCAGTTTTATACTTCTAGAGTACTCAGCCATAAGAAGGAAGATCTATACTCCCAGAAGCATTTAGTGACTACTTCAACATCTGATAGGAATTAGGAAATTAGGACAGGTTTAGTCATATATCATCCCCATTCACTGGAGTCCAGGCAGCTTCCTAGGACATGGGAGATGCAAGTTCAGGCCACACAGGGCAGAGAGACTTGAACCAAGATTCCTACTTGTTTAGGCAAGCATGCCAGCCATGACTCAATTTTTAATGGCACCTTCACATTAGTTAGCTTGCATGTGAAAAGGCCAAGGAGGAGTTGCTCTGTGAACCCCAGCAGGGACTGAGGATAAAACAGACGTCTGAATGAAGAATGAGTGTACGTTTCCTAAAATATCTCAATAACATGTAAGAATATCACTGAAGTGCACTGTCTGAGATACTTTATGCAGCTGATGATGAATTATTCATAATGGAATTCCCAGATTTATCAGCATTGCTTCTTGGTCATGAAAGAGCATGTGAAGCTGATTGTTTAAATGCACATAGGAAATATCCTGATCTCAACAAAGCCAGTGGGAGTTTTGCCATGAGAGGATTTCACCAGTTCTTAGAGAAGTTGATAACCTGCTTTCTGCCAAGAAACATCCATAATCATCCCTTTTGGACCTCAACCACAGCATACAAAATCAGTAGGAATTGTTCTATAGATTTAAATAGACTGGAACAGACTTTGTGGGATAGTTCCAACTGTGATTCACATTATACTCATGTGAGTTTACAAACATGCATTGATGACCATGTGTTCAAATACATCTGTGCATGTAGTTAAGATTACAGAATGGCTACCTTGGCATCTTCAGCCCTTAATCAGGAAAGTTTTATTACTTAGAAAAGGAAATTGTCTGAGCCATTGCTCTTCATTAATACCGTATGTTTGAGCTTATAAATGCAGTATTTTATGCACTACACAATCTAAAAGACCTCATATTTGAAAAGCATTTAATAAATTATGTCACCCTTAAAGGCTGCAAGCATCTCATAACTACTTATCTAGTGAAATTAGGACAACATTTAGAATTTCAAATAAATATTATGATAAAAATCATATTTTGCAATGTAACCTCAGTAAATCACAGCGCTGAAGCATGTTAACTGTGAAAAGCACTACAGATGAAATCCCCTCCCTAGCACTGATCACTATAGTTTAATAACAGGATTTCTAGTAAAATCCTCATGTTACTAAAAAAAGCACTTGTTTCTCAAATATACTGAAACAAGTTCATTAGTTTATTATGACACAATGTAATTAGTAATTAAATCTGATCTACAGTTGACTCTAACAATGAATCAAGTTCTCTTTGTGAAAACTTAGCTGTCTTGCTGCACTTTTGTAATGCTATGTCCCAATCTGTGATCCATTTTTTTCAGAGTCTGTTTCATCAGGTGTGACAAGAAGTGACAGCAGACTCAATCCAAAGAGCTGTCCATCTTACAGCTGATAAAGATGAGCTGATAAATAATGGACAATACCTCTTCCTGTGCTCAGATCCTTTTTAAATCCATGTCTCCTAAGAGTACTGTGTCTACATCAATACTATTACTTCAGCATTGAGGTTGCTGTCATTTCCAGACCAGTAGGTCTCCTGGCCTGGAGAATTAATGAGTGAATTTCTCCATTCCCTTCACTCTTGTATGAAACAAAATCTGTCTGGTAGGAGAAAAGCCTCTTGGTGAGGCTTTTACATCTTGGGAGGTAAGCACTCTTCTTTGTTCTGCAGACCCAAACCTCATATATGGATCCATGGCCCTAAGGGCCATCAGAAGACACTTTCTCACTTACCAACAGTTCAAAGAGAAGTGAGAGAAAAAATAGGAATGCCTGTAGAAGTCTGGACAGCAAGGAGATAATGCATTGCTATGCCTCAAACACTAATGACCATTCAAGCGGGCAAGTTGGAGGAGAACATTCCTGGAACGACGGGGCCACACAAAGGTAGGGCAGTCCCTTTCTGGAGCCAATTTTCCTGTTCTGTGGTGACCACACAACATACAGCACAAATGCAGAAGCAGGGTCAAACAATGGTCATATTCCTAGAGAGGACTGTGGACCACCAAGGACTCCAAATGCCCCCCGACTCTGTTTGGGAACTCTCCATCGGAAAACTCTGAGTGCTCTGTAGTGTTGCCTCACACACAAAGAATCCCCTCCCTGGAAGGGAGCTGGGTGCTCCTCTGCTAACTTGAAGGTATATAACCTGATGAAATTTTTGTTTTGGGGGTCCCCACCCTCAATGGAACAAAACTGTAACCATTATTTCGACCATCTGCACTATCCTCTCTTAACCCCTTCCCTTCCCTTCCCTTCCCTTCCCTTCCCTTCCCTTCCCTTCCCTTCCCTTCCCTTCCCTTCCCTTCCCTTCCCTTCCCTTCCCTTCCCTTCCCTTCCCTTCCCTTCCCTTCCCTTCCCTTCCCTTCCCTTCCCTTCCCTTCCCAACTGAAAACCTTGTTATCAGGAGCTTTCATATGGCAGATTGGAGCCGTGAACCCTCTTGGTTTGAGACCCCTAGAGCTCTGATTTCAGAGTCTCTCTGTCATTTATTTACACCAGACTATTTATTGTACAAACAGTGAGTAATGCTACCTCTGGCTGTATCTTAAAGGATGCTGTTAAAGTGGTACTTGCTTCTTAAATAAAATTAACGCAGTTATACAGCTTGCGAAAGAAGTTAGGAACTTATCAAGAAGAGTGATCTGGGAATCACTGTGGATAATTGTCTGAAATTGTCAAGTCAATACCCAGGAAAGGTAAAAAACACAGTGTTTCATGGAGGGAGGGAGGGAGGGAGGGAGGGAGGGAGGGAGGGAGGAAGGAAGGAAGGAAGGAAGGAAGGAAGGAAGGAAGGAAGGAAGGAAGGAAGGAAGGAAGGAAGGAAGGAAGGAAGGAAGGAAGGAAATAGGAGAAACTGGGGCTATGTAGCCCTATGCTCAAGTAGGACAGGGAGTGCTGAGTGCTGGGCTTTGTTCCCAATAGCATTTAAGCATTTTGTGATAAGCAGTCTTGTATAATATGCAGAAGTAATCCATAACTGACCCATAAGAAATCCTGTTCCTGACTTAGCTGGTGTCATCTGAGTGGTTTGGTTAATTGTATTACATAACCATCTCTATTATAAAGCACATGATACAGGATGACCTTCTCTGAAAGAAATAATTACCAAACAAGTTTGCCAATGGCTATAACATATTCAGTTAATATAAGCATGTCATTTCATATTTTTTACATCTTGGTAAATCTGGTTTTGGAGAGTAAGTTTTTTAAGGCATTGCTTAGAAATATATCTGAGAAGAAATATACTTGTATATTTAAACAGTTTGTAGCTAATCTTGTCCCAACAGCATTTTGGTTTGTTTCTTTGTTTGGCTGCTTTGGGGAGTGTATTGCAATATTTCAATAGTAACTCCGTATCTTTGCAGCTGATTCCACGTTTATTTCAACTTCCAGGAGAAAATTTTCTTTCTTCAGCACATGTACAAGTTTTCTCATATTGCTGCAGTTATTCCTGTTTGAACTCAAGCTCTTAGATCTCCTCTTTCTAAAGGAGAAAATGTGCTTGGTTCCATATGAATAAAGTATTTGATAAAACGATTATTTCTACATTCTCACCCAAACCTCACTGAACTCAACAAAAATCTTTATGTGTCTCCAGAGAGCTTTGGATTGCTTTTTCCAATAGCCCATTTGTATTCTCCACTGGATGGAATGGTACAGTTACCACAGAACAGCTTTGAGTTTGAAAAGCATTCTGTTTGGCTGCTGTATGAAACATTTGGGAGTTCCCACGACAAAAAATCTTGTTGCTTTCTTGTTCGAAACAAACAGAACTCTAATATACTTTTATCCAACACCTTCTAGAACATAAATGCAAAAAAACCCCCTATAGATTAAAACGGTCTATGATAAGTACTGATGGTTACTGTGAAACATTCACGATGTTTTCTCAAACTTTAGCTTTCAGTAAAACCACCTTTGCTTTATGCTGAGAGACTTCAGGTTACGTCACACCGGTGACAGGGACAAGTGACAATAAATAGTTGTGTGGAATTAGGGTCATTACTACTGCAATTTAATCCTGGTCCTGCTGCTATTCTTTGGCACGCCAATAAATCGCTTTAGAAGGATCTCACATTTCTAAAACAAATCTGAATTATTTGAATTATTATTATTTGAAACCTCTTAAAATATGTTGGAAACATCCAGACAGAATCAAAACTCTCTTGGATGACACTTGTATATGACTGTATGAGACAACTGTGGAAATATTTACAAACTAAACATGTATTTGCAGAAATTTCAGCCTATGCCTGGAAATGTTTATCCCAAGCTCTTCACCACAGCTCTATATGCACTGCACAGATTTCTTCTGCAGAAGTGACCTTTACATTTTAGACACCCAAATCCTTAGGGAAGGTCTATGTGAATATGCGGGGAGGAAAAGAAGAGAGGCAAAAGGAGCCCTTTGTTCCACACAGGTCAAATACAAAGTGTCAGTGGGCTCAGGCTGTATTCTCTGTCTATTTAAGAGGAGGAAGAGTAACCACAAGGTGAATAGTGTTAGATGGGGAGGATATGCCAGAGCCAGTGCTGAATACAGTGCTGAAATACAGTCACCGATGCCTTTCCTAATGCAGGGTACCTTTTCTCCTCAATATGGCACAAGGCTGATGCATCAGGCTCAGAGACAACTGAACTGAAAGAAGAGGTTTTAAGTAGCACATGCCCAATTGCACCAGTCCTCAGCTCTGGGTTCATTCCATCTCAGTGACTCCAGCCCTGACCAACAACCAACTCGCACTGATCTGACGCCATGGTGTGGTTTGGAGAGGGTTTAATGGTATGCAATCACATTCACTAATTTCATGTTTACTTCCCTTGCTGTCCTGTCATTCACCCAGCCAAAAGGAGTGGAATTTCCTCCCACAGCTGTGGTGCTTTGAGGAGCCATTAACTACAACCTAAAGCACGTTCAGCTGCAGTGAAGCAGCAGCCAGCCTACAAACAGCTCTAGAGGGAAGGCTGCCATCGAGACCACCTGTCCCCTTTAAGACAGTCCCAAATGTACATTGGGTTCTTGACTACACAGATGTTATGAAGATCACCTGGGGAAAACAGAAGACGTCTGTGTGCATACGCAGCTATAGCCAGCTGATTGCTTCACTCTGTAGGCAGGAAAGGCTTAGAATAATTCTCTTTTTGCAATGTTTCCTGTCAAATTTGACAATGTGTTTTTTTTCTGAGCAGTCTGAGATTACAAAGGAAAATGTAAAATTAAGGTATATTTTTTTCTTAAAAATTTCTGAAATCCAGATCTTCTCAATTCAAGCCCTATTTTGGAGACCTGAGCCACAAAGCAGCAGCTATTTCTTTTAGCATTTGATGCGACAATGAGCTCTGGACTACATATAAGTATCACTGATTATTTCATCAGTTTTGTATTTTATTTGAAAGAAAATAAGTTTATTAATGTAGCACTTGTTTTATTTACTGTACAAAATTTACCGGAAGCTACTAAATATACTGATTTTATTGAGGCCGACCTTCAAAAGTTTTTAACGTTTCTCCATGTAGGGAGAAAAGAAGTAGCATTCTTCAGGCACTCTTCAGAAGAGTATCTGAAGAAATATGTTTTTTCTATAATGAGTTTCCAAGAGTTCACAGAATCATAGAATATCCCAAGTTGGAAGACACCCACAAAGCTCACTGAAACCCAACTCCTTGCCCTGCACAGGATCATGCCCGAGACTCACACCACGTGCTTTCAGAGTACTGTCCAAACGCTTCTTGAACTCTGTCAGGCTTGGTGCTGTGACCACTTCCCTGGGGAGCTGTTCCAGTGCCCAACCATCCTCTGGGTGAAGAACTTTTTCCTGATATCCAATCTAAACTTCCCCTGACACAACTTCAGGCCATTCCCACTGGTCACCAGAGAGAAGGGGTCAATGTCTGCCTCTGCACTTCCCCTTGTGAGCAAGCTGTAAACCTATGAGGTCTCCCCCCAGTCTTCTCTCCTCCAGGCTGAACAGACCAAGACTCAGCCACTCCTCATACAGCTTCCCATCCAGACCCTGCTTGTGGCCCTCCTTTGGACACTCCCTAATAGTTTTATATCTTTCTTATATTGTGGTGCCCAAAACTGCACACAGCACTCACCAGTGGGAGAAACAAGAAGTATTAAGACTAAATCCACTGAGAACTCAGTTTTCTATTTAATCCTGTAACAGGAATTCACATTTTACACTGACTATATGAAAAGGTTGACAGCCTTGAGAAAAAGAGGGAGCTTTTTTCCAGTAGTAAAGAAAGAGGAATAATAATAATTCTGTGGTGAGATGCAGTCAGATGATGCATACAAGGCAAGCACTGGAGACAGAAGCAGGGATTAGCTTTCATAATGCTGCAGTTAAGCACCTGCACGTAAGAACAGCTCTTCTAGATAAGTTAAAAGGTCCATCCAGATCACAGTAGTAAGTGGTGTATGATAAAGAAACAGAAGTGCAAGACAGAAAAATGAAAGAAATCTAGAAAGAGCAGTGCAAGCATATGTAGTCACAATTTGCCCAGAATATGCTCTAAGCTATCAGAAATTTGATTGTCAAATTGGGCTACTGGTCATTAAAGGAATTTTTCTTTTATTGATTTTTCCAGCCTGTATTTCAATCCATGCTGATGTCTAGCATCGCAATGTCCCCTGGCGAGCAGTCCCACAGCCCATCTAGGTGTTCCACAAAGAAATACCTTTGGTTTGCTATGAAACCTGACAGTAGCTATTGCACTGAGTGTCCCCCAGCTCTTCTCTAAGTCAGTGAGCACCTCCTCTGCCACTCACGACTTTAAAGGCTTCTATTGGGTTCTCTCTTGTTCTGCCCTCTTTCATCTCACTAAGGATCCTTGCTCCCCAGAAGTGCAGTCCCCAATTACTTTCCTCATACTAAGAAACCACTTGACAGTTTTGGGTCCAGGCTGAAGAGAGAGCTCCAAGACCAGGTGTGTGAAAGGTGCTGGGGAGGTTGTTAACCTACATTCAGGCTCAGGAAAGTGGCAGGCACTTTCACCCACCTGACCTGGGTCAGATGATCTTCCAGATGAGTGAGATCAACTGCCCTTCAGAAGCAATTCTTATAAGTAAATGCTTATAAATATCTGCTTCAAAGGTGCTTGTTCACAATGTAAATGGATGCTTTGGTCAAATGAGTCCAGTCAAAGCAAATGTTTCTGAGGAAGTAACACAGCAATGTCTAAAAAAAATATTCCCATCTTTTTCTTCCTCCCTGTCCCCAGGTAAAAAGAGCCCTATGTACAGGGCAAAAACCAAGCTCCATATCTGACTCAAATCTTGTTTAATATTAAATGAGAAATGTTTGACTTTGCTTCATATGCAGAGATGCTGTTATGGTTTCATTTGGATGTTTTTGCTTGAAAAATCTGTTCAAAGTGTGCTAGTTAATTACTATTTAAGGATTTCATGATATGTTGTCTTTCAAATAAATCCCAAGAAATCTTGCTCTCAACGTGGACAGGAAGTATTTTCATGTTTATATGTACACATTTCCTTTAGAAACCACACTAGAATGATTACAGATGGAGTAACTCAAGCAGAATAGCTCAGAGATAATTTATAAGCCCATTCAGCAAAGAAGTAGGTTTCAGTGCTCCAAAATCATCTGTGCAAAGTTAGAGCTGGTATGGCTTGTTTTTCTTTGGCAAAACTGCTTGTTTATTCCAAGCCACCAGCTCTCCAAGACACTATTTATGAAACTACATTAGTTTGTGAAATTCTGTAATGAAGCAGCACAATGTTTTCAGCACTCCAGATAGATGAATAAATGTATATATTTCTAGGATACAACAATATTTAGGGACAGATTGTGATTACTCTTGCGTGGGAAGAAAATTGAATTGAGGAAGCTATTGTCTTGTTTCATCATGTGCAGCCTCATAAAAATCATCCAGAATAATGGTGTAATTACTCTCTCCATTCAGAGTCATGCAGCAACAGCCCTCTTCAGGTCACACACATCTTTCCTACATTTTGGTCAGCCTCATACCGCTGTATCTCTAGCTGTTCATCGTGATCCTGCATAGGCAGAACAGCATTACTTTTTCAGTTTTTCCTTATTTTTTTTCAAAATGAGCATTTTTCTGGATGAGCACATCCTTTCTCAGGGTATATTTGTCTACAAGTCAGCAGTACTGAAGACACTGAAGCATACTTTTACTCTGTGTAACAAATGGTTGATGTCTTGAGTGCAGCAACTGTGAGAGAACACTACTCTTTCTTTCAGTGGACTTTTTTATTACTAAACTACATCCCTTTCTAACCTTATCTTTTACAATTACATTGTGTATTCCACGACAGAAAGTTGAGTATAGCTCATGTGGGACACAAATTGTTTAACAGGACTGATTATCTCCCAAGAGCGTGGTTTTCACAGCCATGCTTACATTACAGATGCTGCTGGAAAGGCTTCTCTCTGTATAAAAAAATCTATTACTGTTAGGAAATCACAACCATAAAGCACCTGTCAGCCAGAAACTCCCACAAACTTTTGCAGATCTTCTAAATTTGGTAGATGAATACCCACTCAACCTTGCTCTTTCTGAAACTGAGTATCTGTCCCAGAGTTAATTTAAAGCAGGCCTTGCTTTCCTCATGGCTCACAGGACAGAGCACCAAACCCACAAGTGCTGTGCAGTTTGGAACAGACGGCAGCGGACAGTTCCGTGTCCATAAAGAGTCCCACGGGATGCTTGGGAAGAGCACAGTTGCTCCAAAGGAGCCACTGAAGTGACATGAAATGAGACCTAAAGTCCATAAGTTAACTGAAACCATTACAACCACAGAAAGCCAGGCCTCTTGGCCACTGCCAAACATGGGCATCTGGGTGCTCCTCCCAGGCAGGGAGCTGAGTGTGGCCTGCAGGAGATCTCCGAGAGAACACAGCCACCCGCTGAGCCACCAGCTGTCACTGCTCCCCCCGCCCAGCTGATGGCTCTTCAGCATCTGCCTGCTCTGTGGGGCTGGGAAAGCTTTGTCAGAGCCTGAGGGTGCGTGAGGAGCTCCTCCTCTGCTTGGCAAAGGCCAGGGCAGTGCTGTGCAGTGCAGGAGGACGTGATGAGGTGGCACTGATGAGGCAGTGCTGGAGCTGCAGCAGGACCACCCCAGGGGGAGCAGCTGGGCAGCAGGGCAGGGCTCCTGCACAGGCCATCTCTGTGTAAAGCCCCAGCATGGCTCATTACTGCTGGGACTCTGCCTCTCACATCCTGCTGTTTGAGCAACACCTGAGTGAATTCTCACCTCCCCCTTTTGCACAGTGTAACTGTGACTTGAGCCTGACCTGGAAAATTCACACACAGCTCAGCTTAACACCCATACATCCTTGGCAACAGGGACTTAAGCTGTCACTGACTTTTGCTGCACTGGTATGTAGCCTTGGAATTATAATGAAGACTTTGACTTGTGTTTTGAAGCTGAAAAAGCAGCAGCTGTCAGATGGTAGCAAATCAATCCCATTAGGATAAAAAGCACTAAAGAAAGAAACACTGCAAATTTATAAACATTGGTTTTTTTCCTACATTGCAACATACCCTATTAGTGAACCCAAAAAGATTTGGAAGATTTAAATTATACATCCCCATTTCATGTCTTCTTTTTAATCTAATTATGAATACTGAGAACAGATCTGTCTGTTTTATTGTAAATCTCTCACAAATTGTCATGTATTAGTTCCAAATTCCAATATGTCAATTGCAAATAAATACAGATTTACAATCTACTTGGGAAAAATAGATAAATATGTGTATTTTGAT
This sequence comes from Phylloscopus collybita, assembly GCA_027886175.1. Lineage (NCBI taxonomy): Eukaryota > Metazoa > Chordata > Aves > Passeriformes > Phylloscopidae > Phylloscopus > Phylloscopus collybita. The sequence continues at coordinate 21,868,361 of JAJNNQ010000075.1, forward strand.
CTTGTAATTTGGCTCACAGGTAGATTTATGACTGTCATGACAAATGAAAACACTTCGGAAATCTTATTTTTAAACTTAAGAGGGTATTTGCCCCAAATTGACACTGTTAACAGTCAATTCCAAACAGTACAGCTGACTTCTGACAGCAGCTACCTAATAATAGGTGAGACCCACAACAAGAAGTGCAGTTGGCCTATAGCACTAAAGAACAGAGCAAAGCATGTTGTTACAAAGGCAGCATGAATGCTGGATTTTAATTTAAAAAATCTTCCATAAACAGGGAAAAAGTGGAAGCAAGAGCTGAATATAGATCAGTATAGGAAAGTTAAATAAATAAATAAATGAGAAGGAACAATCTCTTCACTAAGATTAAAGGCCAGCTGACAAGGCTTGGGACTTCACTGCAAGTAGAATATGAAATGCTGGAGGAGCTGAATTTTTGACAGCTGGACTTTTTGTTTGTTGGCAGATGCAGACCGTCATGATACTTTTCTGCAATACAAAATCAAACAGAAGAGGAAGAACTGCATATGTGGCACATACATACTCCCAAAATGTGAATGGTGGAATCCATCTTGAGCACTTTGAGGATTCCCTCATTAAATAAATTGCTTGTATTGTTATGTTTACAAAGTGCAATTCTGAAGAAAAAGAGCTCCAGCATTTAAACCACATTTCTAGGTCTCATGTGGACTATTGCATTTGACTACTAAAGAACCATCCCCTTTACTTATTGCATTGAGTAGTTCCACTTATATTCTTTATTTCTTGTCCCTGACTCTTCTTCCTCTTCTCTATGTCCTGCTTTACCTGCTTTTCCTATTGCAGGGGTTTTATCAGACAGTTTCCAATAAGGAAGGTCAGGGATCCTCTGCCTGGACTCCACAGGAGGTCCTGAAAGGTCTCAGAGATGAGTCATGTCAGGGATATTCATTTGTGGTGTCACCTCATTTTAAAATATTCCCTTGGTTCCTGTTCACTGCAAAAAGATGTTTGTGATCTAGTGGCCCAGTAGCAGTTATGCACAAAAACTGCCACACAAGACCAGCGACCTGGTGAGCACTGACACGTTTGTAGGATTTTTATGGAAAGCACCTTTAAAGCAGAATTTTTCTCTGAGCTGTCTTCTACTCTGACACATACTGTCCCAAATCTGGCTCAGCAGTTGGAAACCACAGGCTCCAAAGCACCTACCAGAAACAAGAGCTCTTGCCATGGTTTATCTGTCTCTGGGATCCATCTCACGCTTCAGTCTATTTAACTGGCATGAGTCTAAGGCTCCTTCTCTCTGTCCACAGCCAAATTAATCACCAAATTAATAACACAATAATACAAAGAATGGCTCTTCCAACTTTACCAAAGAATATTCTTCCTCTACTCAGAGAAATCATCCAGCAGGAATGAAAGATCTAACTCTGCACTTCTCAAATAGGTCTCCTATTGCTTTGAGACAGGGAAAGCAAACAAAAGTGTTGACTAATTAATTACAGGCTACTTAGCTGAGGTCATGTCCACAGAGGGAATATATCTGCATTTAAAAAAAAAAAAAAAAAAGTAACTTATTAACCATTGTGGATAAGTGTCTGTAAGATAAAATCTACTGAAGCGATTTTATAAAGCACATAAAGATCTAAATCCCACTTTGAAGAGAGATTTACGGCTTTACATTTTATCCCCACTGGCAGCATGACCGGAGATGAAACTTCCATTGATTGGCTTCAGTGAGAGTTAAAAATAAACAGACTGAAATCCCCTCTCTGCCCAAGAGCACAACAGAGCTGCTACTGCTCCAGAGAACGAATGCCTAACTTTGGGTTATCTTTTGCACCTGTACACTGGCCATTTTTCCAAACTGGATGAACATTTCCATGGTACTGCTGTGACAGTTTAAATTTGTGTGGAAAATTAACCTTCATCCATGGTGCGTTTGAGAAGCTGGCAGGAAAAAGCAATCCCAGATTGGGAAAGTGTTAAAAACAATCCTCAGGTTACTATGGATTGAGGAAGTGGGACAAGCAATCCTCAGGTTACTTCAGGGGAGCCACCTTACTGCCATGCCAAAACCTCCTACAGACACCCCCAGAAACGGAGAGAAGTATTGGGAAAACACTTGGGAGGAGGGAGATCCATATTCCCAAGAGACTCTGCCGTGACTAACGTACACAGCTGGATTCTCAGCTCCTCAGGAGCATAGGAGTGTCACTCCTGCCCCTGCCCCTGCCCAGGTCCCAGACCATTCCCCTGCCCAGCATCAGCTGGTCCCCCCATGATATAACACAGTCAGGAGCCAAGCCAGGTATATTCATATGGTGTCAAATTTTGATCAAAGGTCACAGAAGGAGAATCTCTCAGCTAATGGGCACCAGGAATACCTCATTCACAGCCTGCAGCAGGAGGAGGCATGTTTGTTCCAGATGGCACACTTGCAAAAAGGATGGCTTAAACCACTTACACTGAGTGACAAAAATCAGATTATCTGGTAGCTGATAAAAGGTTAGTTACAGATCAGATCTATGAGCATTATTTATAAGAACCAGTTTGACCAAGGGAACTAAACAGAAATTTCTGTGCTGAAAACAACAGAGCAAATGGGTAGCATGAAGCCCTTCAGACTACAGGATGCATTTTAAGAGAAAATCCTTCTGTAAACAAGAAAGCATCTGGGGGCTTCATCATATGTAGGACATGGACCTGTTGGAGCTAGTCCAGAAGAGGGTCACAAAAATGGAGAAAAGGAGGCTCCGGGAAACCTTACAGCACCCTCCAGTATCTAAAGGGGGTTTAAAAGCAAGCTGGAGTGGGACCTTTCATGAGAGCATGTTGTGATAGGACAAGTGGGAATGGCTTTAAACTGACAGTAGGTGTAAATTAGACACTAGGAGGAAATTCTTTACTGTGAGGGTGGTGAAACACTGGAACAGGCTGCCCAGAGAAGCTGTGAATGGCCCATTCCCAGAAGTGTTCCAGGCCAGGCTGGATGAGGCTTTGAGCAGCCTGGTCTAGCAGGTGACCCTGCCAATGGCAGGGGGGATTGGAACTAAATGATCTTGAGGGTCCCTTCCAACCCAAACCATTCTGTAATTCTATGATTCCATAATACTTAAAATTTTTACTCTAAACTGTAGCAATTATGCCCAGCCTCATATTTAAGCTTAGATTTTTACTTCCATTTGTACAGATTCTTTTAGCTAATGCTGATGACAAGTACATATCAAAAAACATCCCTGGGGATGAGAATGTATCCTGCAGCTCTTTTGGAATTCAAGTAGCAGGTTTGATTCTAAAAATGACACATTTATTTCAAAGAAGAGGGCAGAGACTGACTCATATTTTTTAAGAAATTTGTAGCTCATGATTTAAAGGCATATTGGTATGAAGAAATCCTGCTGAAAGAAGCTTCCCAGCATTCATAAAAATGAAAAACCATCATTTTAATATATAAGTACACTTGAATGTTGGGAGAAGATTATACAATTCAACAGACTGTAGTGATCTATCACAGCATTTCAAAATTTTGTAAGGTTTTCTCAAGAGTTCTGAACTCTCAGAGGTCCTCAGTATTAAACTTTCAAAGCCCTGTCCTTTCATGCTTTATTTTGAAACCATTTTAAACCAACAGTGTTGTGCCTACATTTTTTTACAGTCATGTGGAGAGGGAGGTTTGTGTATGTTTCACAATGCAGACATATGAAAAAGATAATCTTCTTAAGCCTGTGACTTCAGGGGGTGAGGGCAGGGAAGAAGTATCTTCTGACTCACAGAGGAGAATGATGGGGATTTAACCCCACAACCTGTCATTCCTTCCAAAGCTCAGCAAAGAGCAGAAGAAAGAAAGAGGCTGCTCAGGAGCACGTCAGCCCCTCCATCACAACACTGAGTGCACTGTGCTGGTGGGTGCCCACGGAGCTTGTCAGGGAAGGACGTGAGAGAGATGGATAGGGACTGTGTCACCTAAGGGTGAAGGTGCTCACCCTGACTAGAAAGAAGTTGTCAGACATAGGTTTGAATGAAGTTTGCCTCCACCTCAAATAAATAATTCAAAACCCAGGCGGTTAGAGACTCTTCTCTTGCTCTTCTGTCTGGGCCTGAGAAAATCTTCCCCAGCAGCATTGCTCCTGAGCCTTTCTCACAAACAGGAATTTTTGAGTGCTTTTTTTGGTTAGCTGATAAATTCCCAAACGGCTCTTTCTCATTTAACGTCATTTTATTGAACTGAGAAAGATTCCATCATACCTGACAGGATCAGATTCTCACCTTATTAAAATTAAAGATGTGTAAATGCTGGGGAAGGAAGAAGAGTCCAATGTTCAGAGCCCTAACTAGGAATGCACAACCCTTCTCACAACCTGTTTTTGCTTTAGATGTCTTGTAAGAGCAAGATAAGCAAAGTTAAAGGCTCAGTCCGACAATGTCATCTGTGAATGGGATAAAAGGGCTTCCTTTTCTCACAGAAACATTTGGGAATTACCGAATACAGAAGTACAGAGAAGAGCTTTGGTAGGCACGCATCTCTAAAAAACAGGTTTTTGTTTTATGAAGGCAGCAGTGAAGCAGGTGGTTTTAACATAATTTTTAAAAAGGAAGTTTAGTTTCCCAGATAATCCAGCTGACACTCTTCCACTGCTGAGCTTGCTGCCTCTGTGGGTTGTAGAGTTAACAATGTTTGAAGCTGAGTTACAGCTACCTACAGGCTGAACAAAAGAGCTATCAAAATTATTTCACATAAAATTCCTGGTTTTATTCAAAGTAGATTCCAGTAAAGAAAGTGGTAATACTTCTTAGCTCTTAATAAATCCATGTTTTTATACCTAAATGTCCTGGTTGCCAGCTGTGATCATGGTCTGTAAAACTTCATACGTTTTTCTGAAAGCTTCAATATAGAAGAAAAATAACTATGCAGGAGTTACATCTTCCATGTAAAATTAATGACAGTTTGCTAAGCCCTTGAGGCTGCACAGAAATCACTCATTCCAAAGGATTATAGTTGACAGTCTAATATCTCAGTGTGTGGAGACCACCCACAATTAGGAAAACCTGAGGAAGGCAATCATGGGATTTTACCCAGATGACCCAAAGGACCAAGTTCACGCTGCTCTCATTCTGTATGTAAATTGTGTAATGACCCTGGTTACATCAGCCTGTGGGTGATCCCCCGTGGGGCTGATCTGGCACAGATCCCTCAGGGGGTAGCTTGGGTGGAACTGAGCAGCTCCATGGCAATACCACTGCAAACCGAACTGGTGCTTTTCCAGAGACCCTTTCTTCCTGTACTTCTTCAGTGCCTTCTGCAAAAAGCAAGACATTGCTTAGCAATCATGTCCTGCACATGGGCACATAAGCACTAATGACTATGAAGTGCACCTGTGCCTGCCATTCTTTGAGGTTAAAATCTGTTTAATCATTTCTTTCATGTTGGTCTGTTTCATTTAGTCTCTTTACCATCACAAACCCCATCATACACTGGGAAACAAATCACCGAACTTTTGTTGCCTTTTAGCTCCTCTCTGTGAGTTTGTAAAGCACTACACCAGATGTTAACTGCCCTAAATCACAGTTCCTTATAGGTAGATCAAAATTTCACAGCAGGTGTAGACCAAAGCATCCTTGAGTCTTAATCAGTCCCTCTGTCCAGATAATCACACAGCTGGAGAGCTCAGAATTGGGGGTCAATCCTGGGGCCTGTAGTTTATGATTAACACAGATTCTTTAACAGATAATATGCATAGAATAAAACCATCCATTTTAGCAATAGATGTGATTTGCAACCATTGCATGCCAGCCCCTTGAGTTTCAAGTCCAAACATCACCAACAGATGAGGACTGTGTCAAAGGAATTAAGGCAGTTAATTAAAGAGTCAGAAATGTAAAATAAAGCCTTTAAGTGGATAATATTACACAAATGTTTGCCATCTGACATCCTTACCGCAGTGTCGTTGGTGGTAATGTACACCAACACATCCGAGTTGTTTCTGCCATTGATGTACCGGTAACAGTTCCACACACAGCTTATCAAGTAACCCTGCAAAGAAAAGGGATCTATTACTCTCTGCAGAAAATAAACCATGGATGTTTTTCTGACAGAGCATATCCATTCTTATAAATATGAACATCAGCATGATAGAAGCATGGGACAGCCACTTCCCTGGTTGCAGTAACTGCGAGAATGTCTGGGGGCTCTGTAAGAAATCCAACGTCATTCCTCATAGTGACAGAATTGGGGCTCTTTAGAATTGAGAAGATTCTGGGGAGACCTTACTGTGGCTTTCAATATATAAAGGGGGCTTATTAAATCATTGTATTCCATGTGACTGGAATGGTCTGGGGTCTTGGTATTCTTGCCTGACTAGAGAAAATTGCCAAAGCAAAAGCTTTCATTGACATCTGAAGTTATTTCTGACATTTTAAACATTGTTTAAAATACTGGGGGGTTTTTTTCACCGTGTAAAACAAAAGCCCCTTGTAATAGCAGCAATAAACGTACTGCAAGATCATAAACTTCACTGCTTTTGTTCTTGGAGCTTGGGTAGTGCTGCTTCCTGTCAAACAACTAGTTGTCTCCACTTCTTTAACTGGTTGGGCAAAACGCTCACAGCCACCATCTCCTTCACGAGCAGGAGAGATTCCAGTTTGGGCAGCGGAGATGAGCAAAGTGACTGGAAGGAAGATAAGAGGCAGGAAGATGTGGAGGAGCTGGAGTCAGATTCACAGGATGTCAGTAACACAGCTGGCAGGACTAAAGCAGTTCTCTCTGGAGATTTCTGCTTCCCATTGTTGGAAGTTAGGGTTTTTCCTTTTGTTTTCTTTCAAACCAAGACACTCATGTAATCACACATGATGGTGATGAGGAGAACTGTTGTGTTTTGATAGTGTCCAACTCATATTTTTACTTAGTAGGTCTGCACAGCAATTCTTCCACAGACCTAACAGATGCAGATTAAACTGCCAGCACTGAATCTGCATGTGTGTCTCACTGAGTGAGTCATACTTTTGTGACTCTCTTGCACTGATGGCCTTCCAAAACCCTCTTATCCCTCTGAGCTGCCCTGTGCTTCCTCTGTCTCCAGAGCTGACACACATGAGCTGTATTTTTCAGGATACCACATGATTCACTGATAGCTTGCTTGCAGATCAGGAAGTGTTTTTTTTCGACCAGGGCTGAGCTGGCTAAAATCTGGTAAATTTGCTTCCTCTTTTTTCACAGTATCTTACAGACCCTGGATGGACTTGCAGCTGTTGCAGACTTTGACAATACTTTTGGCCATCAAATGGGGAGAGAAAAAGTCTTGTGGAGTGAGCTAAGTCCCAAGGGAAGATTAGACAAGCTCTACAGACCAAGCTGTGCAAACCTACCCCAGGCTACTGAAACAAGTAAAGTCACATACAAGGAGAATCATTGCATCTTTTCCAGAATTAAGTAAAATGTCACTGTTAATTTTAAGTGGTAATAAGTAGTTCAATAGCTTTCTGTGCTCAGATACTACAGCCTGGGAAAGGCGTTAAGAGCCAATGCAGAACAGAGACTGAATATAGCACACTTCTGAGGGGACACAGCCTGTCTTGAAGAAACCCTTTACATTAAGGCTACCCATTTGCAAAACTATTTCCATACTCCTTCTGTCAAAATCCAAAGTGAGGGAAGCCCTGTTTCAGATAATACAATCCTGTCTGGGAGAAGCCAGTGGGAATTTATTTTTTAATGCTACCATTCCATATGGTGAATAAAACACACTTAACCCCGCAATGAACCTCTACAGCTTTCCCAGCTCTGAACCCTAGCTCCAATCAGCCCTGTTCCTGCATGCATGGGCTGTCTGTCTCAGTGGATGAAGTCTGTTCTTTGAATTAAGGAGGTCATCAGCCAGCACACACCAAGGAACTGGCCCTGAGACACTGACCAACATAGGGTGGAGAGTGGCAGCAGCTCGGAGCATGTCCCTGTCCAAGAGCTTTGGACATGTGCTGCTGGCCTGCAAATCATGAGTCACAGAAACTTGTTTTCCTCAACCTGTAACTTTACTTAAGTTTGTTCCTAATAATTATTTTCTACCAATACTGCTGCACTGTTAAATGGCTCCTGATTCCGTTACCAGTTTTCTTTCCTGACAGACTTGGCTGAGGTTTCAAATACTGCTTAAAAATGTGAGGCTGGACATACAGTATATAAATACACTGTTTTTTATCTCAGGAGACTAATGCTCACATTTGAAATTGGCCCTAGATAAGAGGCCTGAACTCCCTCAGCCTAATCCACCCTTAGTGGATCACCTGCCTACCACAGCACAGACTGGTGACAGACACCTTTTGGGGGAGGCAGCTCCACACAATCACCACAAGAAAGGACAGGTGTGTAAGAAGGCTGACTGTAGAAACAGGTGCTGTGCCTACTTCTAACCAGCTTTCAGTCTTCCCCTTTGGATGGTGGGAAATTACTTGAGACCCTAAGGATCTGAAACCCACAAAATTTTGTCACCCTGCCTCTTGCTGTTGCAGTTGCAAATGCACCTGTTAAGTTGCATAACAACAGCAATGAACTGCAGACCTGTGCTCATCAGATGCCTGAGCAGAAGATTGACAGGCATCTTTGTGGAAATTAGAGGTTGTTGTATTGTGCTGCTTCTTGTAACACAGCAAGAGAAAGTCTGTGCTGATCTGGGTCACAGCAGCCCTCTGGGTAACCCCTCGCTGGCAGCAAGAGCAGGGTGAACACCACAGACCCAGCAGAGCCCCCTCGGGTTAGTAGCTGCCTGCACTGAAGCCCCTTTGACTCCCCAGCTGCATTGAATTTTCTGTTTGCAGAGCTGGGATGAGCTTCAGTAACTGGTGCAAATGAGATAAAGATTTCTACACAAACTGAAATTTATATGAAGATTTCAAAGGGATGCTAATGGCAGACCAGTTGAGTGCATGCGTTTCCCATGTTGGTGTTACTGAAAGATTAACAATGGGTTGCTGTGCTGATAAAATCTGCAGTTAAATCCAAATTCTTGGCACACCAGAATGCTTATCTTGTGAGTATAAAAAGGCTGTATAAGAACAACTTCTTAGAACTGAAAGAAATGCTGGAATTGGAAAGAATTAATAGTATTAAACCAAACCACTGGTCTGCAACACTTTATATGGCCCTGTAAGGTGCCAGCTGTTGGCTCAGTCATACACACTGAGGTATGCAACTTAAAGCAATTGACCCCTGTTTACACATGCTTCTCCCATAAGTATTCTGTTATCATTAGTGCTGGGACTTGTGCTAGGCTTTTGTGGAACAGGTGGCAACCTCATGGCTCTGTATTGGCTGTTCCTGGGAGTGGGGATCAAAACAGCTTGGCTGTTGGGGCTGTCTTCATGGTCCCAGCTGCTGCCCCATCAGCCCTGCAGGAAGGTAGCAGGTTCCAGGTGATGTGCTGCAGGTCAGGGCTCCCCCTGCCAGGAATAATGCCCTTGGGCTGAGATACCAAATCTCTCAGGGTCAACAAAGAACCTCATTCTTATCCTTTCCCACCTTCTGAGGACACCAGGACATGCAGAGTGGTCTCATCTCCAGGCTCAATACCTTGCAGATGCAGCTTACAGGCATATTACAGAGAACAGTGCTAATATTCAGTTTGCTGAAGACCAGCCTGTCTCACTGAACTGGAACACCTTGTTGCAGCCCCACTGGCAGCTACCTCTTCCTACCTACTTTTCAGAAAGAGAAAGGCCAAGGAAGAGGCCATACTCTGAAGCTGAAGAGTGCTTGGGGCAGCCTGGGGAAAAGGCTTAATCTGGTTGTGTTTGTGCTCATCTGAGCTCATTTGGGCCTAAGGAGCTTCCCCATGATGGGGAGGTTGAAGCCTCAAAAGCTGGGATTGGCTGGAGGAAACCAAGGCCCTCTTGTCCAACCCAGCAGCAGAAACACGACTCAAAAGTCACTGTATTGGCTACATGCAATTTGCAGTCCTGTGTACATGCATATAAACACATTTGTGATGTCCTTCCTCAGCCAGATAGGCAACATCTATGTTTCATGGTATGCAACTCCAATTCAGTTTCTAGACAAAGACAGTGAATGGAATAACGTATTTTGGTCTACTCTGAAAAGTGTTCTGTGTGAAACCACCTGAAATCCCCATTAGGTGCTTCAGATGCAAGAAAATGATAAAGACCAAAAAGGCAAGTGCTCGTGTGTAGTTAGCTGGCTTGCTTTCTTACCACCCTCTCTTGTTTCCTTTCCTTTTTCACAAATCCATGACTGCCATCCAAAATACACACCCAGCATATAATACTTCATAATCTTGCTTTCAGCTCAGTAGTGTTCTCTTATTCATGCAGCTGCACTCAAGACAAAAGTGTCGTAACACCAAATATTTCTGAGGAATTAGGTGATTCTGTTTTGTATTTCCCACCAGTTGAATGCAGCTTTTCCTACTGTAGCTTTTCCTAGATCACAATGTTTTGGTTCCTCTCCCTATTTCTAGTTGAACTCCAGAGGGAGAGGAGGCATCTTTTTCTATACATAGTACCTTTCCAGTTTCAATATATAAATGTAGTACCATCTGTTAAGTCTGTCAGAGATAAACTGTGATGCATCTGTGTGTGTTCAGCTTTCATTGATGGAGCAGATTCTGTAAATCTGCACAGCAGCTCTTTTGGAAACATAAGAAATTCAAATGAAAATGCTAACTGGAATTTAGCATGTGTTTCCGTGTGAGTCACATTTTTTGTGACTCATTTATATGATAATATGTTGCTAGAATGAACATTATATGAGACACATATACTCTTGGAAAAAAAACATATTTTACCACTTAAAAGCAAAACGAGTCTTTGGCACTACGAGTTTCGTGGTTTTCTTGTCTATGTAGTAAGCATCTTTGTCATCCCAATTTTAGTTGCCTTTCTTTTTTTAATAAGCTTGAAGCTTTCTTGACATACTCAGTCAATGAAACACCAAACCCACAGGGAGTAAAAACAAGCTGTTGGTTGCACTGGAGAAATTTTTTACAACACATTCCTTGTGGAACCTGAAAAATCTAAGGATTTATTAAATTCACACATATTTCTTAGAAGTGCAAATAAAATTAGCTGTACAGTTGTGAACATGTAAGGCCAGAAAGCTGAACTCTACTGCCAAATCACAGAAAGTGAGCACAGCTTCCAACAGCAATTCAATACACCCTATCTGTTGGGTTTCTTTCACTAACTTTGAAGTAGCTTCAACAACCTAATCTACCTCTTTTGCACAGTAACATTCCCTTTATATGTTGTCAAATGTGTTTGGAAGCAACATCTTTGGTGTCACTATGACTCTTTGAGACTTCTCTCATCTAATGCAAAATTGCTTTGTAGAGAGAGCAAGACTAATTTGAAATAAAGTCCCACACAAGAAATACAAAACCAGCAGCACTGTGCTGTGAGAAACTTGCAGAAAAGGGCAAACACACCAGTGTATTTTACAAAAGGTCCAACTGGACATAATTACAAGGGTACTAGCTGGAGCCACAGGCAGTTGTTTTCCCGACATTTATCTGTCTGATCTCATTCTGAGCTCCTTTGAACTTCTGACCCACAGCAGGTGGGGCTGCCACACTGGACAGTCAACCTGGAGGTGGTGGTTTCACATGAACCCTTTCCAACTGCTCTGGGTGATGCCACATCTCCCCTTTGCCTGGTACCTGCCACCTCCAGCGCTCTCACCCACTAGGATGGCATAACAGCAGATAAATTCTCATTCCCTGGTCTGACAATTCTTTATGGTGCTCCTCCCAGGAGAGATTGCATGGATTTATTTACCTGCTCTGCAAAATTCTTTCTGAGACAGGGCATCAGAAGGGAAGTCATGCTTCCAGAGATGGTGGGCATCAAAATTGGCTAAGAAATGATACAATTTATATTTTGGTTTTTCTATTCCTTTCTGAATATTCTTAGCATTTGATTTACTTACTGAACCAGAAATGAGCTAGTGTTTTCACAGGTCCATCTGTAACAGCTACAAGACCCCTTTTATAGGTGGTCACACTTACTTCAGAATCCACAGTGCTGCTGTGGACAGTCACAGTCCTTCACAGTTCCAGTGCTTGTGAAACAACTGCTACCTCAGTGCCCACTACTCAGAATTTTTTACCACTGAATTTCTCTACCATTTCCTTGTTCAGTAGTCCATCCCATGAGATTCTCCTGCCAAGATTTCTTGGCTAATTATTTTCCCTATTTTGAATGCCACTGCAAAAAAATGTTAGATTTCCTTCCCCGTCCTGGATCTCTTATGAATGCACAGAACTGCATGGGTTGCCGTCTTGGAAAGACTGATAATTTATCCTTATTCCCTATTCCCTGGCTACAGTCAGTGAGATTACCTTTTCTCCCTACACATCTTAGGGTGGTTTTTAAAGTTTTTCATGAGACACACTGCCAAACACGTTCTGAAAAAAACAAGAAGTCTGTATCAACAAGCTCTCCCTTGTCCACTAGGTGATCCACTGCTTCAAAGGATTCAAAAGTCATATGAGTTCCTCCTACTTCCCCACTGTGTATGTTCTTGTGTTTGTCTGTAAGATTTTTCACAATTTTTTCATGATTCCTATAATCCTGTTTTGTATAGGTATCAGGCTACTGGGGGTGTGGTTACCCAGAACTCTTCTAAAGACAGACTTCCCACCAGCAAGGACATTCCACCCATGACCAGAAGTGGACTTTATACACAATAGTGCACTTACCTTAAAAGCCAAAATGATGCTTATGAAAAGGAGGATAATCACAACCAGACATGTAGGGTTCACAGACATAATCTCTTCCTTGTAGGGAAAATTGTTGGGCTGCATAAGCAAAAATAAGCAAAACACTGTGAGTCAATCTCACAAGTCATTTAAGAGCCATTCAACTAGTGCATTCTATAATTAACAGCTTACAAAGCTTTCTGTGATCTACTAAATGGGGAGCTCTCCCCACCAGCAATCAGTTTCAGTAAGTGTGGCTACAACAGGCATTGTGAACACTCAGCTACCAAGGGTTCCCTGGAGGGCTGAGGGATTTGTTTTTTGCTTTGGATGTGGTGTGGGCTCTCTTCCTCGATGCACACTGGGTTTGTATCTGACACAAACTAGCACAAGTCTGAGAGCTTTGCAGCAGGAAATCTTCCACCATGGGAAATGGCAAGCCAATCTCGTACTTACTGAGTAATCATTACACTGGCACTGGTTGCCAAAGAACAGTGGCAGCTCTTTCCAGAAAGTCAAAGCAGGAAAAACTGGACAGCATAATCCTTTCACCTAGTATTTTATGACATTTCAAAATACATTGAGTCTATTCTACTCCATCATATTTTGGCTAAATTTGGACTACTTTTTTTAGGAACACTTGTTAGTGCCGCTGTCTAACTGTGCCCCATGGAATCACGGGTCCTACAAGGGAGCCACCTCATGATCTCAAGTTGAAATGTGGAAATGAGCCCCAGGCCCTACTGTTACCACATACACGAAATAGAGGTGACAAAATGAATCTTCCTGCTTGGCACAGGCTCTAGTGATTTACAGCTGTGAAACACTTTTGGATCAGTGACTGAAAAATATCCCCTAAAAATGTTGCACTGTATTTTTTATTGCTTAAAAACTCCACGTCCTTTAAAACGAATGTTCCAAATAGTTCTGAAATACTGCAAGATACAAGTTCCTGTTTCAGTTAGAATAAACCATTGTTCACAGACAGAGCTGTCCTCCACAAAAGATAGCTCCACTGCAACAGCAGCTCATTATATCTGAATGCAATAGTTCCTTCCACACAACTCCCTTTTCCCTTACAGGTCTAATTACTTAACCAGGCCAGCTCTGCATCCTTGTCAGGACAATTAACTAGACCGAGCTATAACTGTATTCTTGGCAATGATGGTGTAAATCCAGAGTAACCCCTTAATAACCCTTATTCCAGCACTCAGCCCAGTGCATCAGGAAATTATCTTTTTTTTGGACAGCTGCTACTGAGAATAGCTCTTTATTTAGCGCTTCCATGAACTGTTCAGAGTGGTTAACATCAACAGCAGCTGTAACCATTTGCAGATAAATGTTACATAAGCACATTTTCCGCTTCTTGACAGCAATGTTTCTGTTCCTGTACTGAATTCCACGGCTGAAGTTGTTATCATGTTATCTTCTTTGTCAAGGTACAACTTTTGTAGGGAACTAGCTTGCTATAATTCAATAAGTTACAGCTTTTTTTTTTCCACAGAAGGTTATTCTAAATATAGTGGATGCAATCACCCAGAGACCAAGAAAGCGAGAGTATATGCCAAGAAACGATGCATTGCAAAATGAGACAAAAGCTTTGCATGCATAAAATTTAAGTATTAATGCCCCAACCTGCCCTCCTGTGAACCAGTTGCTGGTCGAAGACTGGACAACTGGCATGCTGGTTTTTTGGCCATAATCTAATGGGCTGTTTCTAGACAGAAACATGCATGGGGGCAAGAAGAGGGCAGGCTAATGACCAAGTTCCCACTTCCTTGAAAAGCAGGAACATCTGCTGGAGCATGAACCCTGGTGAAGTCTGGTGCAGGATGTGCTGCTCAGCAGTGCCTGGCCTTCCCTTTTATCAGCACCGGTGTTTCAGCAAGTATTTCTGCAAAGCCAGGAGAGCACATGAGGAACAAACACTGTGGTTTGTCCCCTTCAGGCTCAGGTTTCTGAGCCTCTTTCCTGACGAGCTGAGAGGTGTAGGCAGCCCCAGCGAGGCAATGGGTGCTGCACCCATGCCATGGTCACCCCCATGCACAGGTGCCTGGGAGATTGTGGTGCAGGGTGTGAAAACTGAAGTCAGTCCCTTCTGGAGCTTCCAGGCTTCCTGTGAGTGAGACAAAGCTTTCAGTTCTCTGATGGATAGCCCAGGAGCATTGGGTGAGCACGGAAGAAACCCCTCTGTCTTTTTTTGCTAACTGGGCTGGGCCCAGCCTCTGAGCAGTCTGATCTTAAGTCACAGCTACAAACCCCTGCAGTGCTGTAGGAAAACCAATTTATAAAACCTGCACCTTCGGCAAAGAAGCAGGAAAGATTACAGGAATCATCTCAGCTGGCTCCAGTCTCACCCAGTACAGGGACCACCATGGAACTGGTGTCATTAGGCAGCCCTTGGGGTTCCATCCCATGGCTGCAACTATTCCCAAAATCTCATTAATTCCCACAGAAAACAGGCACCCAGAGTGGTTCAGATGAGTGAAACCACTGGCCTTCACTGACTGCGATGATGAACTTAAATACTGATGTGGATACATGAGGTGGGACAAGAAATTCTGCTCCCTTCTTGGGAGTTTGCTCTCCTGTGGGAAGACCAGTAGCTGAAATCCTGCTGCTGGTGAAGTTCCAGGCACCAGGCTCAGTGCTGCAACTTCTGGAAAAAGATCAGCGTCGAATGTTGTGCAAGGTTCGATAAAGCTGAGACTAAAATACATCTGGGGGGGAAAAATCACGCCTATCACTGGAAACACAGGAGGGATTTTGGAGCAGGACACGATGTAATTTTCTAAACAAACAAAAGGTAGTTGTAATGGCGTTGCACTGGCATGCTAAAGTCATAATTAAGGTGTCATTTATAACGTTGTTATGGACATGGAGAGGGCTGCATGCATAATAATACACCTGATACACTTCTAATTAAAGAAAATTACTGCTTATTCATATCAAAGCTCTATTAGACACTTAAAAAGACTCTAAAATGTGCAGGGGAAAGTACATTTCTACTGCATTGGTGTCGTGCAAACACACAAGAAGAATAAAATGACAAAGGTTAAAGCCATTTCTCATTCCCTCAGCCTGCTTGCATAACCTTTCATGTCTTCCTTCTCCTTGGACCACAAAAAATCCACTTTAAAATACAGTGTAAATTGTCATTCCAAGTTACAATCTTCCAAGTAGCAAAATCTTACAAAACTGAAAGAAAATAGCAACGTGTCTGTAGAATTTGTAAAGCTCTTCTATGAAGTTAGTGGTACTTCTTCGGAATTATAATATGACATTAAAAATGTCAGAAAGAATATTTAGGTTTTAAACTTTAGTTTATAGGAAAAATTTCTTTAGGTTCATCTCTTTTATGTTCTCTAGGCATTTCTCTGTGGATTTAAAAGCATGACTGGTACCACCTGAATTGTTAGGCAGCAGCATTGCAGGCATTCCCACAGTAAAGCTACTTAATATACTTTGAGATTTTGTTTAGATAAACTATCATAGTCCTGCACTTTGATTAGAAAAAAGTTTGCATAACTCAGTTGCAGACCAGCCTGTTCTACACCTCTGCTTCAGTCCATTTCATATGCTGTTATCAGAAGACAAAAGATGAAGTGTTTAATTTGAAGGCTTTAAACACCTATATATCAAAGATTTAGTGGGGCTAAATGAAAGAAATGTGCTTTAGGTCAAACTGCTTTAGACTTCTGCCAAGACCAAGAACTAAAATTATTTTTATTTTACACATGTTGGATTTGCTGTATGCAAAAATAGGCAACAAGAAGTTTCCAAAGACACTGTTCCTAGGAAAGAAGAAGTCAGTATAGACTGATGTTACCAAACACCCTGTGAACACAATTGCAACGTTTTCAGCTATGGGCCTGACCAGCTTCTTGATAGGTACTCAGCATTTTGCTAAAAGTACAGGGAGAGTTTCACAATAGCTGTAACTCATCACTGACAGACTGAAATCTGGCAGATGAGCACCAAAATAACTATATAATGATACCAGATAATAGTGAAGTAGAAATGCTTAAAGAAACAGGGGTTTCCTCACATTAGAGGAAACAAAAAGTTCTTCTGAGACTGCTAAATGTATTCTTTTACCAAATGCAGTTTCTTCCAGATATTCAATGGATTTGAAGAACAGCTGGGATTTTTCATTTACCTTATGGAGCTGTGCCCCCTAAAATATAATTTCCCAAATGCAAAGCAGTTTTAGAGGAACAGAAACAGTAAGAACGCCAGGAAGAAACACAGTCCTTGTTTCCTGCCTATCCTGGCAGACCACTGCAAAGGGGGTGAGGGCAAGAAACCCTGGGGCTTATTTGCAAACCACCCGAATGGCCCTGCATTTATGGTGCAATTGCTTACAACGATTTTCATCTTGTCCCACGATTTTCATCTTGTCCCACGTCTGAGTATCTGATAAGGGGGGATGTGCCCTTCACATCGCCCCTTTGCTTCTGCCCACTCAGACAGAGTGTATTTCCTCTGAACCAAATGTCATGACCTCATGCCAACAGATGTAGCCCTTCCAGGTAAAGGGACAAGGTGTTCCAGTTGAGCCATTTCTGCTTGGGACCACAGCTAAGACGCAGGAGGCATAATCAGCTTCAAAGCAGATGCAGAACAGCTTCAAAACTTTTATAACAGGTGACATTAACTGTTCAAAATTCATCACAGCTCTTGGTAGTTATTCTCCATCACCAATCTCCAACACAAATGATAAAATACAAACTAATCCTTGTTTCTAAATGAACTTAATTTGGACTAGCTTCCAGCTGCTCATTAGCATTATGCCTTACATCTAATTTGAACAGCCTTTTAATACCTCATTATTTTGCATGTGAAACCTCTAACGGCACTACCTCTCAGACTTCTTTCTCAGTAAATGAAGCAGGAAAAGCTGATTGTCTCTCATCATACTGCAATATATCCAGCAATATATCCAGCTTTTATATATAGGCGTGGTTTTTTTGGAACTTTTTCTGCATATTCTGTGACTTTCAAGCACTGATTTTTTACAACCAGAAATAGAAAATCCACACTACCAACAGAGAAGGGAAGTCTCCTCTACCTTACTATTAATTGCTCTTTTTTCTGTCCACAAATCCCAAGAGCAATTTTTGCAAACAGCAAAACAACTGGGCGACTCTAGTTTTGGCACTGAAATCCCTGGGCTGCTTACAGGGTCACTGCATCCCAGGCACAGTTGTCAAACCGTATGCTCATCTGTATTGCTCAGGCTTTTACATTTCTTTGCATTTATCTCTGCAGCACACATCAATGGCTGAACTCAAGTTCTCAGGCAGTCTAGCTCAGTGTCAGCCACGGGTTTTATCAGAAGTGAATTTGCAAGGACAAGTCACAAGTACTGCCACTGGGAAATGCAGATGTGCTCACTCTGGGCAATGCAGGGTAGGGTCTCCCCGAGGATGACACAGAACAGCCAGATTGTACTCACAACCTCCCACCAAAGGACTCAATCCCTCTAGACAATGAGCCTGGAGAAGCTCTCCCATGGCTGACATCAGCTTTTGTGAAGTGCCTCTTGGGGTCCAGCGTTATTAATGGAAGTCAGGAGGAGCATGAAATCTACTGCTGATTCCCAGAGACCTTCCTCTACTAAAGACAGAAACTCACTGGCAGATGGTTGGCTTGACCAGAACCCTTTGCAGACTGCCAGCTAACCTCTCCTAATCCATGTGATACATCCTGTATTGATCTAGTGCTTTATTGATGCTCTGAGCATCATGCTGCGAAGTCAAACATCTCATGAAAGTCCATTATGCCCCTGCCCATCTTTATTGATGAAGTCAGTAATCTTGTCAGTGAAGGAAAATGAGTTTGCCTGCAGGACTGATTTTTCATCAAATTGTGCTGGCAGTCATTAATAATTTTTTCTGATCTAATCCATTATCAATTGACTGTCCTCTGAGCGCCAGCCCTTCTGTTATTATTCTGCTTGGTAGCAATGTCAGGCTAATCAGCCTATAATTATCCTGGAAATCCCCCTTGCCCTTTTGAGCACTGACAGTTTAGTGCTCCTGAAGTCCTGTGGCATTTCATTACCAGTCCAGAATATGATTTACAACAGCAAGACAAAGACGTGTGCAACCAAAGATTCAACACTCTAGAGCAGCAGTACAGATCACAGAATGTTCTGCTGCACCATATCCAACCCCTTCCAAGGCCTGCTCTTTCTATTTCTGCTACAGAAGAAGGACCTATTATTTTTTTATCTGCAAGGAAATAAAGGGAAGTTTTAGCACACATTTCAAGAGGAACAGCTGGTCTTTGCCCTTCTAGTGAGTCAGATCCAAATGTAGCACCAGATTTTCAGCAGAAGAGCAGAGGCTTTTAAGTGCACATTTCCCAGACTGTTTTTGTCCCCGTCATGTTCTTGCACAGTGACCAAGACTGAGTAAAATCTGGTTACAACTCATGCTCTGGGAGTTGGGGGCAGTTCTGCAGCTACACAGATGCTTGTGCTGCCACAATAACAGGGCTGGCACCGATGCAGGAGCACGGGTCTGCAGGCAAAGGACAGGCAGGAGGGCTTCAGCAGTGGCAGTGCCAGCTTTAGCACTTCCAAACCGTGGCTGTAATTTGCACTTTTCCACTCGTATCTCTGAGAACCTTTTGATTTATTCCTCTGCTGCTCTTCCAGTGCACCATCAGCTGTGAATGCAGGTGGGTGTTAAATAAGATGAAGGATAACAGGCTCCTGATGCATCCGAGGTCTCACTGGCATGATACATTGCCTCTTCCTGCAGATTTGTGCAGCTACTTATCTGCCTGCTGTTTCTCATTACCTGTTATTTATACCGGCCAGCTTTCCGTCCACACTACTAAGTTCACAGCCAAGCTAATCTGTATTCAGGTTCTCAAGGCAGATTTTCAGAGACATTTGCAGCTCTGGAGAAGCCAGAGCTCTGCAACTCCACGTGAACCCTGCTGGACATGGGATGTGGTCCTGCGATGAGACAGAGGCTGGTGAGCTCTTGTCTTTGCTCTAGGGGGTTATGATCCTATCTTGTACACTTATGCAATATTGGCCATAGATGTTTGGCCAAAACAGAATGAGAAGGGAGCTTCTAAATGTCCCTAAGACAGAATCCAAAATGTTTTCTAGCAAAACCAAACCTACACTCAATCAAACTCCTGCCAAACTAAATGTGTCATAGCTACTGAATAAATTAAAAGGAGGAACAAACTATCCTTGAAATAGTACCAAAATAAACCACTGGATATAAATACAATAACTCTGAATGCAAAAGCACTCATTTATCATGCACATCTTGCAATAGGAGTCTCACACTAAATGAATGGTGCTGACAGCTTTTGCATCATTGCAAGACTTCCGAGCTTTTCACAAATACTGTAGTAAGTTAGTAAGATAGCCTTGTAAGGATGTTGAATTCAGACTAGCAACAACTGAAATAACTTCTCAAGGACCGTATGAGAAGGATACCACTGGCTAGAAATACAGGGCAAAAACTGCATCTTACAGAGTTCCCCCTGCCCCCAAAACCCCCAAAGGCCTGTGAACATCAAGTGATTTACCAGCTGACGGAGGTAGTCCTGAATTGTGCTGGGATAGACAAGTACACTGATGGCAACCAACGTGTTGAGAGCAAAGTCAAAGATCTGGTAACAGAAGAAAGGGATGATCCAAGCCGCATGTTGCTAAAAAGGAAATAAATTAGAAACTCATCAGTCAGAAGTTAAAATAGAGGAATATACATCTTTCTACAGGAATCTAAGAATATTTGACATTATGGAGTATTACATCAGCTAAAAGAAATATCACATTCAGCCAAAAGGTTTGGCCAAGGCAATAGGTGCAGTGCAATTCCCATAACTTGCTACCTTAGGAGATTTAGAAACCACAAAATACTTTCCCTTTCTAATTAATAGGATTAATGTTAGGACAAACCACAGGCTTGGGAGGTGAATGGGAAAAAAATTTCTTTAACTTTGATAGGTACAAGATTCAGGTCTCTGAATTCACCATTTGCCCAGAGTTTACTGATACTTGAAACTGCAGACAACCAAAACGACTGCAGCAGGGGGCCCTGGGGTACCCCTGATCTAAAGCAATCAGTTCTGCTGCCTCTTCAACTTCTTTTTCTCCTTCTCTCAATTTTCAGCTAAACAAGTAAAGAAGCAATTGTCAGAAAACAGTTTTCTTAGTTTTGTTTCTATGGAGCTGTGTAGTTCACTTTATTCATGTCTTCACCAAACATCATGAATTACCTTATATGCGCCATATGTAGCCATTGCACAGATCAGAATCATCAGGAGAGAAATTGCGGTGGCAATGCACATATCTGGAAAAGAGACACATCAATGATAGCAGACAAATTCAGAGCTTGGTTCAGTTATTTTGCCACCTCCCTTGTGCAGAGCATCTCAAAGGGCAGGGTGGGAGATGGGGTCAGGTGTATCGTTCAGCCATTGCTGGAAGGAATCTCTGGCTTTTTTGGGGAACCTTCTAAATACAAGAAGCACAGACAATGCTTCTGTCTGTGCAAGCCTGCAGCATTACACTGTGCTGACACAGTAACACTGTGCAAGCCACTACAGCCTCTATAAGACTATGGAGATGAATGGGCTAATTTTTCTAAGAATTTCCAAAAATCAGGAGCATTTTGACAAGACTATTTTAGTGGTGCTGCTGATATCTGTAGTCAGAATGTATCTGCTTTTCTGCACTACAGATTGTTTCTTCAACAGCTGCTGCATACCATTGCTCATATACCTCTGTACTGGAAAAGGTGCAAAACTTAGCAGATAAAGACATCTTACAGCACAAATAACACCTCGAAAAATTTCATTTCAACCAAGACTACTACAGAGATATATTTATTAATGAAAATGCATAACTATAAGGAAAGTTCAAACAGTAAAGGAAGGGAAATATTTTTTAAGGTTTTGATTGGAGGAATTGCAAGACTCCTCTATCTTTTTCTTCTACTGCTTTCAATCAGCAATTGATCAGCTTTCAATTAAATTTTCATTAAATTTAAGAAGTTCCTAAGCCATGAACAGTTGGAAGGAAATCCCAGGGGAAAAAATTACATGCTTGGTCTTTTCCTATGCACCTCCCTAGATATCATTACAGACTGCTGTCAGGAGATCCAAAGTGAATTTCTGAACTTGACCTTACAGTAAGTTTGGGAGAGCAATGGAACATTGTGCCTACTTTTCTGTGCACAAAGAGGATAGAGAATGTGAGGCAGACCAGACATGGCTTTAGAGATCCCACTTCTGTTGGTATCTGTGAGGTTCCTGCTGTTCACATTGCTGTCACCAGGTGCATTTAAACTACCTGCCTTGGATGAAATGCACAAACATGAGTGTTCAGAATGTTCATTACCCTGACTTTGGAAGCATTCGAAGTGTATAGATGACATCACTTAATCACAGAGCTGCCACAACATCTAACTCCAGCACATGAGGAGCATCCCACAGCATGGAACAGTTCTGAACTCAACTCCCAAGTTCACCTAAGTCTCTGAAAGGGTCTGGCAGCTGTGGACAGGTCTCACCTGCCACCACCAGGAAGCAGCACAGGCTCACCCAGGTCATGGCTGAGGAGGAAGGACAGGCACTAAGTCTTGTCTGTCATTATTTCCAGCCTACCAGAATGATCATCCATGCAGAAAACAAAAGACCCAGTCCTTGATCCTCCTGCGCCTGAGGGAACACAAACTTTGCCCTAGATGGCACTAATCCAGATTTCTGCTGGCCCTTGATGCAGAGAGGAACCTGAGATTTGTGAAGCTGGCAGAAAAATGAGGAGGAGGAGACTGCTGCTGGCAAGTGAGGACATCTCCAGAGCTGCTTATGTTCTCTGGCTCCTTGGGCATTGTACCTCCCAACAACTGGATTATGGACTTCAGAACCCAGGTCTCTCCTTTTCCAGAAGACTGCCTGTGTCCTAGGTTTCAGGGTTCTTATTCTCTGTCTCTTTTCCTGAAAGTTTGTCCTTGTGATTGCATAGTGACTCAAACGCCACAGAAGAAGTCCTGTGGCAGGCTACTTTCTCATTTAATGGATTAAATTTGAAGGATAAAGTGCCCTTTCCTCGCACTTGCAGGAGCACATTCAAACCACTGTATGGTCAAGTCTGATAAGGCCCTGGAGCACAGATGCCCTTTCTCACAGTACAAATGCTTGAATCTTATTGTCAAAATAAGCAGGTGTCACCCAGAAGAGGGGCTTGCACCCAGCAGTGAGTTTAGCTCACCCAGGCACTCCTCAGTTCCTTCACAGTGGCTTCCTGCAACTCAGCTCATGGGTGCTACACAATGCCATCGGGAGGCAGCTGGGCTCCCTGCTCATCATTCAGGAGGGAAGGAAACCTCAGTGCAGCCCAAACTGCTCTTCAAAGGCACCTCCTTCTTCTCTCAGAATGTGCAGAGAATTCAATCAGTGCAGTGTTTGAGCTGCATTACCTTGACCTTGACCATGAGCTCTAAAGGCTGTGCTGTGCCTGTTTGAAGTGATCTGAATTTTGCCCTCAAGAGAAGAAGTATCCACAAAATACACCTCTACTAAAAAAAGGTACTGCATCCTCTTAAGACACTTCTGGTTGTGTGGCCATTTACTCTGGCTGCCTACATACATCGTGTGAAATCAAAATTATTTTGAATAGACCAGGTACAACTGAGGTAATGAAAGAAAAGGAGAGAAGTGAAAATGGCTGCTGTAGCCACTAACTTCAATTGAAACTCTTGTAAAAGAGGCTCTTGGATCAGTATTTTGATTCTAACCATCAGTTTGGAGGCACTGCTTATGCACTTCTTTTTGATTCCAACCACTTACTTCCTGCATCCAGGGAAGCTGCTGTCATTGTCATTTGCAGCAGATGCAGGACTCACAGGTTCCACTTTGCTGGTTCAGAGCCAGAGCCCAGTAAACTGTGATGAACTTGACATTGAAGATCTGGTCTGACACACTCATGCTCCCTGTCTCCAGTGTCTCCTGAATGGTGATCCACCATGCCAAGTCCTAGCTGGCTCAAGCTAGTTCTTTCTCATTTAAGGCTTCACTGGGTTTTTTGAGCCGTGTCAGCTTCAATTAATCAGAATGAAACTAGATATGCCGCACATTAAATGAGAAACTGACAGGGGTGTGTGATTTTTTTTCCAGCCATGCTGTGCTTTCTGTGGCATTCATGGCTAGAAGGGCTATACTTGGACTGCTGAAGGGGTTATTTATCCAGCCTGTTGTCCTAGATCGCTTTTTGAGTTTTCTCCTTGGGTTTAAAGAACCCAGATGAGTTTTTTAATTCTTATACCTTGCAGTGACATCCTACTTTCCTGCCTCTTTGGAGAGAAGATGCAGCTGGGGCTGGGCAGAGCTTCTGTCATGGGGTACTTGTATGCACAGCAAGCTGCAGCTCGAGCTCCCTCGAATCCACCTCAAAAGTTTTTCCTTGCCTTCCTCTCTCCTCTTGCAGAGAAGGCTGATGGTGGGTGCTGCAGGGACAGGGAGGAGCACCCAACAAGGCCAGTCCCTGAACAAGGACTTGTGTGGAGTGATGAAGACCTCAAATCCTCATCACCTGCCCCAGCCCTGGAGCTAATCCCTGGCTCACAGCTTTGACAGCAGGGGCCAGAAAGGTGCTGATCAGCAGCCTGCAATTCTCAGGCAGTTTCTCCCACTCCCCCAGCCTTATTTATCCAAGAGCCTCCTGACTGCCAGTGAAGGATTACTGCTTTGCTCTCTCCTCCAGGCTGCTTGTGCAAGCTTGATGCCACTGCTGTCAGCCACCGTGCAGCCTCCTGGGTCACAACCTGCACAGCAGCAGCATTTTCTCCCTGTGGGAGAGGGGGGCAATGAGAAGGAAAGAGTATTCTGCACCTTTGAGCCCAACACATTTACTCCAGAGTATAAAATTAGAGAGGAAAATGCTGCCCTGAATATCCTGTGCTGGGAAGGGATCTAGTTTTTTTGCCCCTCTCTGTATCTGGGACTTGTACGACATAGGTGATGTTGGACTGGGACAGGAATGTACCTACTCCACCACTTCCATCTATCCCCCAGCAGAAGTCCAAGCTTGCTGTCTGTAGACTTCTTTATAAAATGTTTCTATTTGAATTAATATTTTTAAGTCTTGGGTGCATGTCATAGCAGAGAGATCATCACATTATTCTCCCCTGCCCTGGGATGTCTGCTTGTCCTGTCTGCCCATCCCAGGGCAGGGACGTGGGCAGATTCTGACCAAAGTTGATGACATTGGTGTCAAAGTTCCCCTCGGTTTCTGTAGGGCATGCAGAGGATTTTAATCCTTGTTGTCATGTGGCCTGTGAAGTATCACACACATCTCTGACACTATGACAGCAGTAAATAAAACCAAGCAAAAACCACAACTTGTTTGGGCTGTAGACATGTCAGGATGATGGTCTGTGTGTCTGAAGAAGCTGAGCAGGAGACTAAGGCAAAACCCTCTGGGAAGCCAAAATGAATTACAGGGCTTTTCCATCTCCTGCTCTGAGATTATTAGTCTTTTAACAGCAGCAGTATTACATTGAGCAGCTCACACATTTCCAATTTTCCCTAGTCCAGCTTCTAAACTCCCTCAGGAAATAATAAAAAGAAAGATGAGACTAAATGGGCTCAGCTGAATATCCAGCACAGGAGGAAGCCCAGCACTTTACCCAGCTCTGGGATGTACATCTTGGGAGAGCCACACAAACCACAACCACTGGTGTCTTCCAGTACCTCCCTCTGCCACATGGTTAAGTCTTGGCAGACTTTCTTCCCCCTTGCCTCCTTTTCTACAATAGAAAGGAAAATAAATAGCCTAGAGCTTTTTTCTAAGTGTTCAGGTAAATCCTTTCTCTGACTAATCAAACAGGTATTTTGGCGCCTCTGGTAATGCCCTTGGAACCACACTAAATCCTGGAATTAGAACTGATGTTGCAGTGGTATTTTCAAACAGTTTGCATTAGACTGGCTGTAGCTCTGCAGACGGCAGGAATTTTTCCCACTGCTGGAACAGAAAATTGAAAACCTCCATAAACCAGGCACAGCTAGAAATAAATCTGAATACAAATACTGTGGGAATCCTGGTTTCTTGGATGTCAAGGGAAACCTGTCATTAACTTAATTTGACTACTGTGACACAACCGATATTTCTTTTTTCCAGATGATATTTTCAGATCTTTTATGAGGGATTCTCTTACTGGAGAGAGAGAAATGGAGTTACAAATTTTACATGAAAACTCTGTGTTTGCATTTTTTTGTTGTTTGCTATTGATTAGAGCATCAATAGCAATGAGAATAATGACTATTAGTGTTTGTGTCACTATTATTTGTCATCAGAAGTCCATATAGATAACAACTTTGGGACCTTCTTTCACATAGAAAATTACGTATCTTCCTGTATTTCACACACATGGTTTCAGTGCACGCAGCTAACCTGAAAAACATTTCTTCAAAAAAGACAAATAGGAAAAGAAAAGAGTATGTGGAAGCTTTTCTGATGATGTACCTCATAATAAAACATTTCATTGCATTTGAACAAATACAGTTATGCTTAAAGAAAAGAAGAAAGAAATTATCTCCTGGCAGCTACTTCCAGTAACCATAAAAGTCAGTAGCTTGATTCAACTGCCTTTACTCAGTAAGGCACCAAACCTGATAGAGTCAAAGAATAAAAGGAGACATTAATTCAAGTGTTCATTCGTAATTTAACTGCCTGTGAAATGTTCCTTTACCAAATGGAAATGAGGTTGCTTGGCCCATAAGCCATCCTTTCAGAGTCTTGCAAGGTTCACTTCAGAAGCCTTGATAAAAATATACAGAAAATACAATTTTCAACTGTAGATGGAAATCCCCAATGTACTTTATCTGACAGCTACTGCATTACAAAACAGAATTACAATTTTAAAGCCTTGGGCACTGGCAGGCCTCTGATGTTGGCTATATAAAACCACACTGACAGACAGTCATTACCAAGGTTAATCTCTGAGAATTAGGACAAGGCAGTCAGTTTTAATATGTCAGAACCAGCTAGGAGCCCATCTGTATCTACAATGGTCCTTACTTTCTTAAATCCAGTTATATAAAAAGATTTTTAGTAGGAAGTTGTAGGTGGTTTTTCAATGAAGACACAATAAAGTAGCAATCATCCCTTATCATTAATTCAGTGTAGACCCCCAAGGCATATTTGAATTAAAGACCTGTGGAAATAAGCATCCCTTAAATGATACCCAGCATCTCTGACACAACAATTTTCTTTTCTCATGTGTGGGTCTATTGCTTCTCCTATGGACATTTTTATTGACTTCAGTAGGAATGAGGAAAGGACTTAGAACCTTTAGCTGTGGATGGGAAGATTCTAAGCAGAAAGACACCAGTGTGATTAGCAACAGACCTTCTTTCAGACTAGTATGAGAAATGTTGAATGTAACCATCTTTTGAGCAGAAATGAAAATAAACTGACATCTTTATCAAAATCACGTTGAGGGAAAACTTTACCAGATATGAATTAAACAGTTAAATCAACAAACCACCAAATAATTCGAAAAAGTTATGGAACAAGGAAACATTTGCAAGGGACAGGAGGTTTTATAGGAGACATAAATGGCCTAGCTTACCCTTCTCTGAAACTATATTGAAGATTTTCTATGATCCCTTTCAGTAGGAGAAGGAATTGCTCTGTGTTATTGCTACTATGCCTGTGACTATACATTGATATTTGCATTTGTATCTATTTAAGCAGGTGTGCAAGTCATGCCACATGCATGGGGTGATAAATACATCCAACATGAATGAGCACACTCAGCTGCCTGAGCAGCAGCATGGGTTCTTGTACATGTGCAGGCATTTGGGATGTGGTGCTGGAAGGTGCAGAGACTCCACATCTCCCTCTGTCCTGCAAAATTCCCCTAGGGCTTTCAGCACCATGCTCAGGGATACATCTCCCTGCTAAGGGCTGGCTCTGCCCCTGCCAAGCCAGGACACAGCAGAGCAGATGCATTGATTACTAATAGGTAGGTGGCAGATAAGGTTACTACTAGGAAACAAGTTCGAACTATGCCATGAAACCTTTCTCAATAAAAATGCATCTGTAAGATACAAAGGTGAAGCAATAATTAAAAGGACCGTAATTACTGAAATGATAGGACAGTTACATAAACGCTGGAGCAATCAGTGCTAGTAATTAGGGAATTTGTACTTACTGGCATCATCCATAAATTCAAATTCACCCCCTAATTCAGCACTAGTCAGGTGGTACTGGTCAGGATCAGTCAGGGCGCTCAGCAGAATCAGCAAGACCACTGAATTTATAATCTACAGAGAGGAAAAAGAGAAAAGGATCAGTCCATGAAAATCCTCTGGGCAGCACATACCCACCATGTTTCACACCAGCTATGACAGAGACTGTTTTCCAACTGTACAACTGTAGTATTTAACTAACACTGCAATTAATTTCTCTAAATTGGTGTCAACAGGACTTACTTCTTCCCTAAGTAGCAACATGAAAATTAAACAAAATGTACATTACCTATTTTCATTCTGACTTTATTCCACACCAGAAAAGTTACCACTGCTCTTTCAGACTAAAAACCATGTTAGCACATCCACCAGTCATTTTGAGATTATTACAAATGGATGCTGTAATCAAGGACTATCAGCACGGCAGAACTAGAACTGGGGAGAGACCCTGTAAAATTGCTAGCTGATCAAAGAGGAGGTTGATGACTGGAAAATGCTGTGTTTTAGGAGGCCATGAGTGAGGTGCAGGTTCAGGTGAGCTGCTAAATGAAGCCTGGGGCAGGTGGGAGGAGGTGGCAATGTGAGCCCTGTGTGTCTGATGCTCACATTCCTGTGTCATACGGCACAGATGGACGTTCACATCCACCAAGGCCTTGGCTATGAAATGCAGTAAGCATTCTTGGCAAATGCCAAGAATATCAAGCAATTCAGTAGAAGTGGGTTGTCAAGTATCAGCTATGAATGAATAAGAGAGGTAGCCAAGAGCTGTATTTTAAAACAAATCTGAAAAAATGCTCATATCACTTCGAAGTAAAGAAAGCTAATTGCAGAAAAGAAGATTGCTCAGCATGAAATAATGCAGCCAGGCTAAAAGTTTATTCTACAGAACTAGGCAGGTAACTGGTGAAGAAGAAAATGGAAAGAAGAAAGCTGAAAACAGTACACTTGGAGAAATGGCTTTTATTGCTTTGGTTCTCACTTCAAAGTCATCCTAATCTGATCACAGGTTACTAACAGCAACAAGAAGGTGTAGAAACACAGGTTATTTCAAGACATAACAGGCTAGAGAATTTTTCAGGTAAGATAAATCCTTTTTGATAGGTAAATTCCATCAAGTCTAGCTGATACCAGATCTGTTAGCAATCTTTGAAAACTGTTGAGAACAGATTGAGTTCACAAGACAAGAAAAGAGTAAGCACAGTTTATGCATTTTCAGAGCAGGAAGGTCATGTAGTGAATTTCTAAATAGACTGCGAGATTTAAGAACAAAGTAAGAACAGAAAATCAAGCAGTCTCCTCATTAACTTCAAATTTGTATGGTCACAAGTAACAATCCCCATGGGTTTGTCAAGGACAAACTCTAAGTAGTTTATCTTATTTTCCCTCTCTGACAGACTAAGAAGCCTTATGGACAGGGCAGAAGTAGTAGATAACATCTCTGCATCTTAGCACACCTTTTGACATTACGAGATTCTCATAAATGAGCAAGGAAAACCTGGTTTGGCTGAATGTGCAGGAAGGTGAATGCACTGCAGCTGGGTAACTGTACTGAAAGAACTGTCATGGATTTAAGGATTCACAGCCAGCACAAAAGATATATTGATTAGGGTTTTCCAGCATTGTTGAGAGACTTGTTATTTCAAGTCACTTGTAACTTCCACCTGTCCCTAATTTGCAGACAATGCCAAGTTGTAAGCATTTTTGGAGATAAGAATAAAATTATTTTGACCAACTAGAGCAGAATTCAGACAACAGAGCACAATTCAGCACCAAAAAGCACAGAGAGACACATTTGTGAAGAACTTCAGAAGAACGTGAGGCAAAGAAAAATGAGTGACAACTGCTCAGAAAGGAGTCTGGGTGTTACAGTGAATTCACTGAACACGACTCAGTGGAATCCCATAAGCTCATCTTTGTGGCTGCACGGTGGAGGGCAGTGCTGCAGAAACCTGGGTTATTAGATGCATAAACTATCCTCCCACTTGCCCTCCGTGGGCCTCTGCAGAAAGAATACAAACTCCTAAAATGTACAGGGAGAAACCTTGAGGAGGATCCTGCATCAGAACAGAGGGTAGTCAGACATCTGGAATGTAGGACAGATAGGGAAAAATCTGGGGTTGCTTAGCAAGGAAAAGGTAGGGGCAGGTGCTCTCAGTCTTTTATGAGCAGAAAGGTAGGGTCAGGGGTAAGAACAAGGCAACAGACCTTTCTCCAGATCCACTGGGTAAACAGATCTGAATTACAGCAAAAGAAAATTTAAGTTAAACACCGTGGTGAACAGTAAGAAGCAGACAGAGATTGTCTGAAGGGGGTCAGAGATTGTCATTACTGCATTTTTACATAGAATAGTTAAATAACTTTGAATTTTGATAGTCATCTGACGTTTTCAAAACCAAGAGAAAACCAAGACAAGATCATGCTACAGCATTCCCAACACAAAGTTACATTCCATAAATCTTACTGAGTTTTAACACTATGTATAACCCCATATTGCAACCTAGTTCTTGTTTTATACTCCTTTATGGAAAGCTAGAAGACATAAGCCAGTAATAAATAAGAAGAGTACTCAAAATACCCAAGCAGTAAGAAACCATAAATGCATAGAGTGTTGCTATTTAAAGACATATTTTTGGGTACAGATATAGCCATGGAAATTCATAAAATACTGACCTATACACTCTACTTTCTCCTTATGGATATGTCCCAATTCAGATAACGTGACTGTCAGCATTGCCTTAAATTCTGTATAAGACATAGATAGACTGTGTTTGCCTGATCTGAAGTCTGCTGCAGTCAGTAGGAATCTCTCTAATGCTCTTTAGTTTATTACTTCTCTGTTCTATCAGTTTGTTCTCTTGAGATCGTCATAATCATCTCAGCACTTTGCAGCTGTGCTGTCAGCAGTGCAAGTGAAATACACCACGTGTTTGCTCCCTCTTTCTCCCAGAAATGTGTGCACAGTTGGGTGTGTTGCGTTCACTGGGATTTTTCTTTTGTTTTGAAACTGATGTGACTGTTGAATTTTGAAAAAAAAAAAGCTTTAATGCATAAATTCAGTGTGTCTAAAAAGTTACTGGTGTAATGTTTTCCAAGGAAACACAATCAAGGACAGGAGCATAAAAAATTATTCCCTGTTGGTATATGCAGTTGGTATGAGAGTTGAAATATCCATTCTAGGAAAAGCAAATGAGATTCCTGTGCTCTTTTGATAGGGCCAAAACTTCCTTCACGATGTTTTACATTTCTTCAGCAACAAATAATGTAACAACCAATTAGCAATGCTTAGAAAGCATTTTAATAATGCAAAGTTTCAGGAAGCCACTAAACCCTGTAACTTCCCAATAAGACACAATGTCCTCCTTTTATGGATGGAGAAACTGAAACATGCCCATGGCCATACAGCAGTGGGGTTGTATGGGATGCTCTCCCTGGAACGGGGTAAAATAACTTGATCACTGTCCTATTTGCAAAGCTGTCAGTGGTAAATGAAGAAGGGGGATTCATGCTGCCTTCAGTGCTGAACAATGCTGAAGCTAAGTCTGACTCAATCCCAAAGTCAAACATTTTAATAGCGAGATGAAAATGTGGTAGACCTGGTAAAATAAGTGGATAAAGGAACAAACAAGTGACACTGCTGATAGTTTATCTAAAGCTGCTGAGCTGACACAGCTGGCCTGGAGACATAATGGCTGACAGCCGATCACCCAGCCCCAAACCAGAACAGGTCTGGTTCTTCCACCATACCCCTTCTTGGAGTGCAGGGGTGGAGACTTCTCCCTTGAGTGGGGATGCCCTTCAAGGCTGAGTGAAAAAAACTGGCCCATGGTCACTGATACGGGTAAGTAAAATCAATCTGTTAATAATAATTAAATGTCAATTAATAACTTTTTGCTAGCTTTAATACAATTTCTTCAATATTGCCTCATGGTCTACTACAATAGTTGTTATAGTTTCTATACTGTGTAGTAAATAATTCTGATTCAGCTAGTTTTGTCTAATCATTATAATAATAAAAAATAATACATATTTATTTAAATATATCTGGTTTGCTGTCATTTATTCTGTGGGACAAAGTTGTATAAAGGTTCAATTATACCTATATAATCCTTTAGACATAAACTGTTGACAAAGTCTGGGATTAAGGCTGGATCCAGCCATACCCAGACTCCTCTATGAGGAGTTTAACAAGCATGGGGATCCTTTCTACATCCTGTGACTCAGCAGGAGGGCTTCTTTAATAAACTTTATCTGAAGCTCCCACTCTACCCATGACAGATGTTCAATAAGAATAAATTGCAGAACTTTGCACTATCAAGTCAGAACTGTGACCACTGACAGCTGATTGCAGCCCCAGCGCTAGCCAGGGCCCAGGAGAGGAGCTCCAAGGGCACTAACAGGCCCTGTCTGACCTGCACAGCCCCAGTCTGGGCCCCTCCACAGCCCTGCCCAAGGCCCAGGTCCCCATCCAGGGCAGCCTGGGGTCATCAGTCTCTGTCCCAATGGTACACCACCTCAGCCTCCAGCCAGGCTTCCTGGGCGGACCCTGTAAATACATGTTGCAGCTTGTCTCCAGTTGTGTCCCTGGTCCCAGCCCTCTTTGCTTTTGGTTGGACCCCTGGTTTATCACCTGCCCTGGTGAACCCCATGATCAGCCCCAGTTTTGCTTCTGGACTCAATCCCTGCAGGACGAGTTAAGAGTACCCTAACAACACACTGGACAAAGATCCGACAGAAAGTCCTAAAAATGCTCAACTGTTTTCTTATTCTGATAATGGAAATAAAATAATTATTTTTTTAAAAAATTCAAAAATCTTACTTCTCTGGCAGGCAGATGGAATTACATCCACTTTTTGATCAACGAAGGGGAGGAGAATAGCTGCTTTATAGAGACCACAGGATATATGAAGCTCAGGGGAAAGAGGAAACATTATGGAAGAGACATCCAGATACTGGAGCAGTAACTGGAGCTCCTCCTGTGGGCTTACAAAACATAATTTCAGAGTTTAGTAAAAGATACTTTGAACAGCAGCAGCTGTGTGAGGAAGGTGCATGCAGGCTTGAGCACGACAGGCAGCAGGTGACAAGACTGGGACTGGCACTACCAGCCACTGACGCTGCTTCCACCTGCACTGTGATAAAGAACCAGCAGCTTAAGCACATGTGAGGGAGTTCTGCTGGAGAGAATGTCCGACTTCTACTGTCAATAAGTCACCTTTTTTCCATGTCATTTGTTACAAAGGTCAGCAGCAGTGAACTGTTGTGACCCATGGGAATAAAATGCAGGGGTGGGGTGTCAGAAACCACTGCAGCAATAGGTGATCAGAAAACAAATATCACTATAATTTCAGACCTTTTGTAGAAGTGCAGCTGTATGGTATCTATCCCAGCTTATCTAAAATTAGTTCCAGTAGCTCCTAAGAGCATAGCACTAACACTCATCTACTGATGATCTCTGATTCAAGGAGACAGAGAAATGCTTTCACCAGCAACTTACATAAATGTCTGTAACTGAAAGAATGGCCAGGAGTTACAATGGCTTTCAGTCAAGAGCCAAAATAAAATAGCTTTGATAAAGGCATTTAAAAGAGGAAATATTATGCTCACTTCAAATCAATAAACTGCATTAAAAATAGTGATGTTTCTATTGAGGTCTACAGGGTCCCCTGCACAAATACTGCACTATAGCTCACCCAAGACTTTCTAATGCAGTGAAGAGAGATAACCATATTTACAGGAAAAAAGAAGTGCTACCCCCAGCTGTATTTCTATTGAGGGTTCCATTTATAACTGAATCCATGCATGTAGCAGTCTGAATGTTATGGGTGGTGGAAGATTTTCCTACAGTTTTAATTCTGTGCCTGTTTTCAGCCTCACTGAACTCAAGAGAGATCCACTTAAGCACCCTCCTTAAATCTCAGCATTGGAGGAGAACTAACTCCCTGCCTGTGCCCCTTTTTACAGTTCCAGGGCTGGTTTCATGACACAGTGAAGCTTAGTCATATGTAGAAACTGGCACACAGAATTCTGGCATATTTTTAATATCCCACAAAACTGGCATGGTTTAGTTTGTTGTCCTCTACAGAGATACTAAGGAAGCAAACTGCCAAGAACATTAATTTTAGTAGTAAGAAATCCTAAACATATTCAGTAAAACTTAAGAAAATCTCAAGCAGAACCCATGTACCATCTCCTCTGTTTGTCTCCAAAAACCAAGGCAATTTTATGAGTCTAGGTACCTGTTCTCTACAGAAATGACAGAAACAAAACATAAGTCTTAAACTACTTTTGCTCCTTGAAACTAAACAGAAGAGTATTTTCTAGCACTTGGATATTTGAAGTCAGTA
The DNA here is from genome assembly GCA_027886175.1 of Phylloscopus collybita. Taxonomy (NCBI): domain Eukaryota; kingdom Metazoa; phylum Chordata; class Aves; order Passeriformes; family Phylloscopidae; genus Phylloscopus; species Phylloscopus collybita. Next base: position 21,902,625 of record JAJNNQ010000075.1, read on the forward strand.
TCACTACCAGAAAAAGTAAGAATGAATGGAAAATGTCTGTTTAAGTATCTCAATGTCTAATTCTCCCTATCTACCTTCCCCTTCTCACCAGGCATGTTCTTTGCATATTGTCTTCACTTCTTCTTTAGGCATAAAAAATATTAATAAAAGCAAGAACACTTTTGTTCATCAAAAGGACAAAAGAATTCTACAAAGGAAAAAAAATCAGGTTCAGTATAACTAGCTCAGGGTAGATTTGCACTGAGGTGCCTTTCCCAAACTTCTCTGTTAGCATAGATAATGATTTAAGGTTTATTGCCCCATATAGGAAGATTTTTCTATCTCTTCTCTGTCTCTCCCTGTTAGGCAAAGTTTTGTGTTTGTTAGTATTCATTGGGGGCTTTTTCTGAACTCTAACTGAAGAAGAAGAAACAAGGAGGTAATTTTATCAATAAAGGTTTTAAGCTGAGTGAATAGCACATGAAGAAACAAGATGTCCTTTCTGTGTACCCAAGTTTCCTGACAAGCCTCACAGAAGTGATTCAACCTTTCCCTCTCAGGGCACAGGAGCTACATCTGAGAACATCACAGCCACCAGCTTGAACTCCAGGACTGGAGGAGCAGGAGAATCCTGGCTGTCAGAATAGACACCTCTCTCTTTTTTCTGCCCTGTAAGCCTTCTGCCTCATGCTAATGAAATTGTTTCAACTTTTCAGTGCTCGGGGACAAGCTGCAGATGTGTTAGTAATGCACAATTTAATGAGAGGTCCAAGTCAGAAACCCAGACACACTCATCCAATGAACAAAACAGCCTGAAGGGAAACAGAAAGAGGGACACATGAACCTGGGTTAAAAGGGAATCCTTTACTCCTTTGACCAGTGAAACTCATTATCGGGCATTATTACTGAAGCCTAAAGGTTGAAGGGATTCAGAAAAGGATGAACTATTTATTAAGTGTTTATTAAATGCAAGTGTTTAGTCATATCACAAAAGATCTTAAAAACAAAATACAAGCCTTTCTCCTTCAGATGACTGCCCAACCTTAACATTATAGGAGAATAAAAGAAGATGTCCCTGAACAAATTGTTCTATCTCCCTCAAAGTATTTTCTCAAAGCATGGTTCTGGCTGCTATCTGAAATACTGCACTGGAATAGGGAGAGCATTAGTCAGGTCAGAAGTAGCAATTACGTTTTCATATTCTTTAATTTGGAGAAGATAGGGGAGAGTCTGCAATTCTTGTCACTATATTTCCATACTGCTCATGAGAAGGCAAAGAACCATCCAGGCAGGCTCAGACGAGCATATTACAAAGTCCATATTATAGAGAGCATATAATAGAAAGCTGCATAAAACATTTCAATCAGAGTTTATATAGAATTTCAGCTTTGATTGCTATGGCACTAAACACTGAACTTTAAAGACTATGCTGATTAAACTGACATAGGAAATACAGAATAATTTATCAGGACTCTTCTATACAAATGACTCAACTACTGCCTACTGCCAGCCTTTTAACAAGCTTAAAACCCAAACCACAAGAGGTCTGTTATTACTGAAATATGGTAATGGTTAAATTTATTTAAAAAAAAATAGATGGTCAAATTGTGCAATATGCACGAGAGGTTTCTGCCTTCCTAGAGATGGAGTTTAATTTGTTATGTACTTGTGAGAGACTGAAATGCTATGGTTTGTGACTTACAGATTTTTATGAAGGACTTTTTGCCCATGGTGGCAAAACTTTATAAAGAAGCTGCAACCACCAAAGTCCTCCCCTCCCTGAAGATGCCTCCCTGAGGGGAAATTGGGACTGTGAGTTAAGCTGCCTAAGGGAACTTGAGATAAGATAAAGGTGACACTATTGTTCAATCATCTCAGGTCTAGAGAGAAGGGAACAAGGCTGAGGGAGAATAAAGTATGCCCCAGAAAGCCAAACCAAGCAGCTGTCCTGAAAATCAGCTCTGGCTGGGTTTGAGGTGGGGGAGGCCATAGCCCACAGGCCTCATCTGCTGAGGCCAGGTTTGCACAGACTCCTCCCCAACCAAGGGGGGAGGAGGAGAGTTTTGGGTGTGAGGCATAACTTCAGGTCAGAGACAGTGAACACCCATCCTCCCTTACACAAACAGGCTCAGCTGTAAAACCCTCCACCCTGGGAAGGCCACATCCATGGCACATTCACATGAGAGGCACCTGAGGGGTGTCATAACCCATCAAAGACCCCCCAAAGTGCTCCCCAGACTTATCTCTGAGCCTTGCACCAGAGCACTGCACATGATGCAAGTGATGCAACTGCCCCAGTCTGTTGCAAGGGACAGAGTCAAACTTGTTCCCCACAGGGGAGGTCCCTGGGCATTCCCACGGAGCCTGAGTGCATATTAATCCACTGAACTCTGTGTTTTGTGGGATCTTTACCACCAAGAGGACCGGATGAAGAGGATCAAAGGGATGCCATCAGGATCCATGGAGTGGTGATATTTTCTACTTAATCTGCCTCACTGTCACTCTCTTCTTCTCCCCCCTCCTTTTTTTTATTTCTTTCTATCTCTTTCTACCTCCCATTTGCTGTTAAATAAAATCCACACTACTGACTCTGGCATTTGGTCTTGCTTGCGCCTTAATTTGGGCAGAGGCATCTCTTTCATAATTTTAATAACTGGATCATTTTAATAACATTATTTAATCCTAGTCCTTTCGTGGTTTAAGGAAATTAGCTATTTTTATACAAATTATCAGTGTAGTCTTTGTTAGTTTTCCATTGTATTTAAAGAAAGTTTAACCTGTATCTAAAGAAAGTCCTGAAAATGGTTACTGAAGTCTTCTGCCCATTAAGACCTCTAGGGAAATATTTATGGGGAAATATAATCACATATACAATTACATCATTGCCAGATCAGCTCACAGTCTCTCCTAAAGGTCATCTTGGTTCAGGATGCAGTGGAGAACTAACAAAGAATTGGCATGCAATAAAACTTCATTAGAAAAAGGGTTTTCAACTCAGATTTGGTTTCTGCATCTGTCCTTGACTTCCAAAAATGCATGTTTGACCCTTGCAGGTGGATGTGAAAGCTAGAGGGCAGACCTGCTGAAGTGTGACTATGATGTGAGTTGTAGCAGGTCCCACAGATCTAGACTTTTGTGTAGACTTGTGACAGAGGATGGGCCAGGAAACATTGTTGTAGCTGCTTACCTGGCTGGACTATCCAGGTTTCCACTGGCCCTGGGCAGCACATTGTGTGTCCTACACCCACAGCAGCCACAGTGCTGTCTGTGCTCAGAGTCCCCTCCAGCCTCTCTGTACGTGCCACTGCACTGCTGAGAGGCCTCTGCTCTGGTTTTGAGAGCAAGCCACATATGACCACTTCATTAGAAAACCAACCTAACAAAAACCAACACCAAAACACACCAAACCATAGATCCATTCTTCTTATGTAACCACCACAGGCAATATCCACAGAAGCCACACAAGTGACTGCACCCTTGAAGCACTCTGCAACCCAAGGCAGGGATTTAGTTACGCAAGGAAGAAGTGGAAGGATGGTACAGTATAGATAATTACTGAAATAGTAAAGAACACAATTACATTTATCCTGTCTGTCTGGCCACAGCTGTTTCACTGTTGGGAAATGCATCTCTCCAAGGTGAAAATCTCCCACAAACTGTGTTTCTGCCAAAAGCGTTTGTCCTGTCTGTTTTAAGCAGCTTAATATATCTCTGGATAGAACAAGACCTTGCTCAGCACATGCCAGCAACAAAATGAAAAACAGTCACAGCACTCTCAAAACCCCTTTCAAGGCTGAGTACCAGCATGACAATAGTTAGAGCTGACTGCAGACGCCTGAAAAAGAGCTGACCCACAGGAGGTCCAGGAACTGCAGCATGCCAGGCTCAAGTCCATATAACATTTTTCAGTGATGCCTCCCTAGCAATTCACCTCACATCGACCAGGAGCACTCTCTCACACTTTCAGACACAAATGTGGGTTTTTGCTCCTTATTCTGCTGCTTGGAGATATGGGACTTTAAACCTCCAGTCCTGCTGGAGAACAGCACAGAAATTGCCCTGCATATATTCAAGCCTTGGCCACTTTCAACTTCCAGAGGTTTACAGTCAAAGCACAAGCCTCACAATAAAACAAGAGAAAAAGAAAGCAATCAAGGAAATTAATTCCTGGCTATTTTGCAACATCCGTTCCATATGTCCAAGAATATATAAGACTAATTGCGTTTTCACTGACGTCAGTCTAATCAACAATCAGTTTAGGAAGCTTAACGTGTTCTCCTCTGGCTCACTAGGAGATACATATTAACCTTCAACAGAACTTCCAAACACATTTTACTTGATTAATGTAATACCTCTTCTCCTTCTATAAATATATTCATGATTTTTTGTATAAAAACCCAAACGTAATTATAGCATACTGAACTCTTAATGGGATTCTTTCCCTTAACAAGCATTTATGTAAACTTTGCTCCTTACAACCATCTGTTTTCTCACTGGAGGGGATTTATTATCCAATTGAAGGCCTTAATAAGAAAAAAAGGAATTTTACTAAGGTTTACAGTTTCTGAGCTGATAATTGTATTGATTACATGAGACAACTGTGTCATTATCAAGACAACTGATGCAGATTATCAGCTGTCATTGCAATGATTACATACTCTATGAAATATCCTGGCATGGTATTTGGGGATATAAGAAAAACTGACTGTGTTAGGCAATTAGAGCTTAAAGACATTTTCATAAATCTCTGTGTTGTGTCACAGACTAATATCAGTAAGTGCAAGGGCTGCCCAAAAGACATTTTCAAGAAATTTTATCCCTCCAAATGACCTTAAAGATCTTTGCAAGAAAAAACCATTTTTAATAAATGTTTTAATGTCTTACTGATCTATGACAGACTAATGAAATGCTACTTCTACTCCTCTCTGTGGCATAGGAAACACAAATCTGACTATTTTCACCTAGAACAGAAAGCATGGGTAACTTGGGATATGGTGTACCAATGAATCCATCCTTTTTTCAGATACCCTTTTTGGCCTGTTCAGGGATGGATTCTGTCACACACAGGTGAGTGATTAGGCCCTTTGCAAGCTATCTTATTGATCGTGCCATTTAAATTCCTCCCATACGTTCCTTTATTTTGTAATTCAACTGAACAGGGATTGAAGCATGAATTGGGAAAAAAAGATGGGATAAGGTCCTGCACTGCAGAAACCAACCTGGGCTTGTGCACAGCAAGGAAGAGTTCTTTAAGGAGTTCTCCTGATGCCATTCTTGAAGCCAATAACTGTTAGAAGTTACAATCAGAATGTGGTTACTGAGAAGGTCCTTCAGGTAAGATTTTATTCATACTAGTGATCATTACTGGTCTTTATGATATGGGGGACATTTATGTATATGAAAATTCGGAGTTTTAAAGCAGATTATTTAGCGATTTTGTAGAGGTAGATACGTAGAAGTAAAGAAACAACTTGTACCAGAGCACACAGGAATTTAGTTACTAAGCTGGTTGCTAGGTAGAAGTCATAGGGATAATATATATGTCGGTGAAACTCAGCCAAGCAGGACCTAGGTATTGTAAAAACCTGACAAAGCAGAACTTGTGGTTTTCTAAGCCAGCAAGAACCAGGCTCCTGGTTTTGGCCAGGACAAACTGACCTGGGAATCAGCCAAACCCCTACTGCGCCTGCCCAGAAGTAGGGGTCAAACAGCAAACACCTGGAGGAAGACTTCTCACTTCATCAGAAGACCCCTGCCCACCATCACCAGAGAGGGCTGCCCAGAAGGATTTTCTAGCTCATTTTAATATGAAGTGAGGCTGGGCAGAGCTAGGTAATGAACATGTATAGGTCTATTGTGACATTTAATGCATATGTAATGTTTCAGAAGATGAGGCAAGGCAGGCATGCCTTTGGAGAAGTGATCCCCCGAGGGCCCAGCACTGAATAAACATACCTACTTTAGAACTATCAGAAGTTGTGGAGTCTTTTACCGCCCATCATTTATTCTTTGCTATGACATACCTAAAATGCATACACGTGCTTTCAGTTTGTTAAGCAAATACCACACAGGGCCTGAGCAGGTACTTGTGTGCAGAATCAGTCTTGAAGATAATGAAATGGATGTGATCCAGTCCAAGGGTATATACCCTGAACCTCCTCTGACTCCAGTCTCACTTGGATATTCAACATGTACATCAATCATCAGGGAAGCCTTTAAAAGTAAGACTCATATTCTCCTTTATTCATAATGAATTTCAAGTTTTCTCTCCACCCTCCTCAATAGTGCCTCCTCAAAAGCACGTGCATAAGAAGAGTCTAATGAGTTACTTAGGAATGTGGGTTTTTTTCCACAATCTTGGAAAGTACATCTTATAAAGTACAGACAATAGAAAAACTAAAGATGATTTTATAGACATGGCACTTGGGACATAAATATTTAATCAATTCAGCCATTTCAATTAGAAGAATTGGGAATCTCAAGTAATTTCACCTTATGACACCTTCACTTCTTAGTGGAGAAATTTCATGTACTGCTGACACTACATATCCTACCAAGAGATGGGAATTAGGAATGTCAGTGGCACCACCCAGCTCTTTCCCCTGAATATACAGCCCAGGTCTTGGCCACAGAGGGGCAAACACCTGGTGACTCCACAGCAGGCCCCCTTCTGCAAGAATTCTTTCCCCAGAGCCACCAGTACTGGACTGTCACTGGAGGTGGTAAGGGTGGTGTTGCAGGATAATTTAGACCCAAGACCCAGCCCCCAGCTGTATCACACTGGCACAACATGGGAAGTGACATCCTTGGATGATATAAAGGAAATAACCCTTCAGTGAGCTGGCTACTATGACCCTTCATACAGACATAAGGTTGAAAATCCTTTATTTTTAAGCCCACTTCATTCCATATAAAAACAAAGCAAGCTAATTTTCTAAGTAAAACATAAAGCCTCATATTTGTATTCATGGAAATTCCCACAACCTGTGACACTGAAATAACACATCAGGCTTTCTAATTGTGCAATTTTGCTCTTTTCACAACTTCAGTTCCTTTTCCAGTTTGCAGAATCTCCTGATTCTCACAGGTTTGAAAGTAATCAAGAACTTCTTCTTAGAATTTCTTCATTTTCCCTAAAAGAGCCTTTACACCCTGTTCAAGGGACCCTCAGTTACAACTGTTTGCTGATGTGAGTAGTCTCAGACAGCGTAAAGGTTGCAGGACTGCGGAGGGAGCAGCTTGGAAGGATCCAGTGCAGGGATATTTTGTTTACATGAGCAGTCACTGCTGATCTCTACCCCCGCCAAGTAAGCCAAGATTACTGAAATCTTCTAACTGGTATTTAAGCACATCGCCGTACATGCTGTTTTGCATGAGGCTTGAAAAATATCAGGACACAAATGTGGCCTAGTCACAAAATATATTTTTTCATTCTCCTTTTGACATCAGATCAAAGGCATTCTACCAATCTTGTCAGGGTTCTCAACCTCAAATCAGTGAGACCACAGCACGTTGGGCTTTTCTTTTGCTTTACAATGTAAGTCGACTACTAGTACATTTTTTCATCATTAGGGTTCAATCCTTTTATTTAAAGAAAATGACTGGGACAGAGATAGATATTAGACATGCTTTCAACAGTATATTCAGGAAAATCCAGAGCTGAAATGTCACAACTAGCAATTCATGCCGAGCTTTCTACAAATAGCAGCTCAAGCATTTAACCTGGCTAAAAACTTTGGCTTGCTCTATTTATGGTCTTACCGCACATCCTTCAATGAGAGCCACACAACTCAATAACTTGTGGTTATAAAAGGTTCTCAGCCTTCCATTAGTTTTTATTTTTAGCCCCTCACTGTCAGGACCTCAGGGAGTGCAGAGGGAGGGCAGCAGCTCCTGAGGTTCCCGGGGGACTGTGGGGAGGAGCAGCCTGTGCCCAGGGCACTGCTGCACTGAGGCAGGCAGCAGGAGGCACTGGGCACACAGAGCTCAAAAATGAAGGCTCCTTCTTTGACTGCTAACTTTTTTTAAACTGATACCTTACAATTTCATCTTCTCCCCACCAAAGTCAGTCGGGAAAAATCAGAATTCCTGTTATCCCAGATGGTGTCAGTGGATCCTCAGGGTGTGCAGAAACCCCACTGCCACTGCCAGGAGAGCGGAAAATCCTTCCATGACACTGTCAGCATATCTGATGTTGTTCCTTCTCTGCGTTTTAGACAAATAATGTGGAGCCCATTTCCTCAGGAAGAAGACAAACTGTGTTTATAAATGCTGTCACTGACAGGGGTGTTGTTATTCTGACTCACCAGCACTGACTGGGTCAGTTAGAAACAGAAAAGCCAGGTTTCCCCTGGACTCCAGCACCCGCTGGAGACCAGAACTGAAGTTGGCTCATTTCAGCATTGTCACTGCCGTGAACAGCAGTGACAAAATTAACCTGTTGGAAGTGACTTTATAATTTCACTTGTGGGTTTTTTTTTTAAATTCAACACTTGTAAGACTTTTGTGCCCCAAAACGTTTCTGTGTTACTACTGTGACCTCTGATTTCATGTCATAATATAGAGAAGAGTACAGTCCATCTCAGATAAAACCCTAAAAATTAATAACCAGCCAAACCAAACTGGTCCTCAAGTTGGAAACAAACATTACCCCCAGCCAGCCATATTACTGACATTTTAATCTGCAGCACAATGTTTGTATTTAACATTGCAGCACCCCTGTTAAGCTTTTCCCCCCAAGGCAGCACACTAGGTCCTGAAGGGCTATTCTGCAACCTCATTAGATATTCTTTTCAGATTTCCCCTGGCTACTCCAATCTTTACAAGTTACACGAAAGTACCTCGGCGCTCAGTGACAGTATGTATATTGCATTATTATGCTATACTGCAACATCATGCAGTGGTGTGTTATGTTACTCTAGATGTAGTACCAATGGCTCTACCAGGAAGAAACTACTGAAACACAAGAGTTATATTGAGTATTCTGAGATCCATTATGGTCTAAAATAGAGTAAAGTTAAATATTTATTTCCCAGCTATTGATACGTTATGAGACCATTGTAAGTGTCTGTGGCTGCTGTGCTTGTGTTGGAAAAGCACACTATTCCTGCCCCTTACTTTTGTGGGAAAATTCCCTCAACAGCAGCGCTGACGACTCCACGTGCATTTGGCTTCCCACTCCCCCCACTATTTGTAGGACTCCAAACACCCAGTGAAAACATTAAAACTAAAGAGCCCCAAAGCTTATTAATGGGGGGGTGGAAAGCTGAGACACAGCACTGATGCTGTGCCAGCACTGCCCAGCAGCAGCCAAAACACTGGTGTGTTATCAACACCTTTCCAACTCCCAGCGCACAGCATGGCACTGGGAGCCTTGCTACGGGATGATTAATTCCATCTCAGCCACTATTTTTTCCCCATTAACTCAGACATTAAATTCTGCCTCCTGAAATTAGGCTAACTCAAAACTGGTTCAACATGTGAAAATGTTGTGTTAAAAGTCTGCCAAAACTTTTAAGCTACTGCTTTTTCCTCTTTCAGATTCCTCTACTACTGAATCATTGTATTCATGGTCATAGAATTAATAAAACTTACACTTCACAGGTAGTGAGAAATGAAAAAGCAACAAGAAAACTATTCATTCTCTAGGCTGATGTTTTTCCTCAAGTAATTTCCTGTAAAGAATAATGGCAGAGAGTACATAGAATACATGTTGGTGTTGCAAAAAATCAGAGAGGGCTTTTGAACTTTGAAGTAATGCTCATAGGTCATGTGTGGTTTGGAGTAACGCAATCACCCAAAATGCATGCAGAGAAAAAAAAGCGACACCAGGACAACATCTATTTTTATGTTAACCCTCAACAGCACATGGTGACCAAACCATAATTGTTCTTCTGAGCCAAAGAAATCCATTTGTATATGACTCTGTCAACCAGACCTTTCAACCAAGGCGATTTATTCAAGGAGCTACTCCTTCCTTACTTACTGTTTCCTAACATAATAAGCGATCAAATAGGTTTAGCATTTATTATCTACATGCATCTAAATATCTATTCTTAATGATTAAGTTTAAAATTCAAATACTAGCAATAGGGAAGAAAGCACAGAAAGAAACGTGTACCATATCAGTTTGAAGTAATTTAGAAACGCACCCTGAAAAAGTTATGAAAGCAAAAGAAGCAAGAGGCATAAATCAGGAAATATCTGCTCATGGGAAAGGAAATTTAAAACCAGATTTTTGCAGTAAAATACTATGCGAAACTGGCCCAATGGTATTTAAATGTTTAAAACAGATTAGGTAACAGTCTAAAAAGCTATCAGGCTTTTCTTTGTATCCAAGCCCAGGTGATGCACTTCCCTCTTCCTCAAATAACTTTAGGTCCACTAACAGCTAAAATATCTGTATCCTTGTTTCTGTGGAGCCAATGTGAAAAGGCTTCATTCAGCTGAAGGCAGAAAGAAATAATAAGCACCCTAGAAGAAATGTTCCAAAGCTTTCAGGTCATATTACAACTTAGCAAAACTTAATTGCAGCCAGGCAAAGAGAGGCATCTTTTACAATACTGTCAGTATTGGAGATACTACAGGCTGTGGATGTTGCCATTAACCATATTTTATTAAACCAGGAGCTAGAAATGATTCAACTAATGCACAATTTTCTCAGTGGTGAAATACATATTTTACAGGACATAGAACATTTTATATGATTTCTACGACATAAATGTCAACCTAGCTTTTTTATTACACTGGTTGAATTTATTTAATGAGCTGCCCTACAGTGGAGGCTAGCCCTGCATTTTTCACTTGCTTCTGCAGGGAATTTCAGTAGTTAGCAAATAAGCCCGGGTCTAATCTGCTTCCGTCTGCAATCATTTGAAAAATGATGCTTGGCAAACAGCTCTGCACAGCCTTGCCATCAGACGGAGACTGATTCCTCATACCAAGAGACTGAGCAGGCTGAGAAGTGCATCTACGTTACCTACAGCAAACAACCCTTTTTATTCTCAAAACTCTGCGACTATGGCTGGACCAGCTCTGGGAAAACTGCTTTTCCCACATTGCAAAGGATGGAGTAACAATTGTCAGAGAGGAACTGAGGGCTTGAGGTGGCTCCTCCTCACCGAGTCTTTCCCCGGGGCAAATAGCTGGGTGTCAAAGAGCCTTTAGTTACTGATGGTAACCCTGGGTGCCTCCAGGGTAAATTCCTCATTCATGTCCCATAATCCTGGCAGAGGAAAGCGCTCTTTCTAGTACCTGCGAACGGCTGCCTGGAAGGTTTCAGCTCCCTACCAGGCAGACCAACACTACTGCCAAACGATATCTGCCACACAAGGGACGCCAGTGATAAGAACACCCGACTGCTGCATGAAGCAGCGACCAGAGATGATAAAACATGATTTTCTGCGAGGTGTGTCCAGGGCAGCCTTGCCGCAGCTAATGCACCGGCGGGGCCCGTGCGCTGCAGCCAGCCCCGGCCGCAGACCACCCCGAAGTCTGGGGGAAAACCCTCACTCATCACATTTTCAACCCCTACTTTTGGCTGAGACCCTGTCGGCCCTGCCCGTTCCCAGAAGCTCCTGCCCCGCTGCCCTGACCCCTGCACAGGCACACGTCGGTGCCCCAGTTTCGGAGAGCCTGCGCCTGTGCCCGCCGGGCTGAGCGCGGGGAGCGGCGCTGCCTGCGCACTACGCTGCTCCAGCAACGCGGCTCCCCCGAAACCCGCCCGGGCAGCCTGAGCCGCGGCCATCGGCATCCCCATCCACGGAGCAGCCCTCAGACCGCCCCTGCAGCCGGTGCCCAGCGCCAGCAGTGAGGGGCTCACTTACCAGGTACCACACGCCGAGGATGATGGTGCCGGTGCGGACATGGCAGCAGAGGCAGCAGCTGTTGGAGTAAAAACGTGCCCAGGGCGAGCTCAGCATCTCCGCAGCTCCTCAGGGCTCCGCCGCTCCGCGCCTCTGTCCGCGCCGTTCCGCGGGGCGGGGCCGGGCTGGGGCCGCCCCTCCCGGCGGGCGGGACCGAGAGGACGGCCCTGCCCTGCCCGGCCCAGGCGGGCGGAGGAAGCTCTGCGGCCCCTGCGGGCACCTGTACCCGCAGCAGGGGGCCGGAGCAGGCGCGGCTCGGGGCTGGGGGCCGGCCCCAGCGCGGCCGGGCCGGGGCCGCTCTCCGGGGGATGGCGCCCGCCGCTCCGGCCGAGCGCGCAGGGAGCCCGCCGAGGCCGAGCCGGCTCGGCGCTGCCCTGGCAAAGCTTGGAGTTCGTCTCGCAATTCTGGAGTGGCAAAGCAGCAGAAATAAACGCCGTATCTCTATAAAGAAAGATAATATCGGAGGAGGTCATGGAATGTTTTGAATTTACCCCAAGTTCTGCAGCCATGAACATTTGCGTTCTTGCACAGTGCCCTCCTGATCGACTCCCAAAGTTGCTGCTATTGGGGCGGCTGGAATTTCCTCGTGTAACTGATATAGGAGGTAACACTAAGCTCATTGCCACTAGCTGTAGTTAATGCCCTGATGATGATGGGATGCTTCATTAGGAGGAAGGACCCACTCCTGCATATTCAAGCATTGATGCAGATTTGAGCTGAATTTCCTACCAAGCAGCTGACTTTTCATGTTTTATTATTTGAGGTTTGCGTTATCCTCCAGATGAAATAATGACGAAAATACTGTCAGGGGGTCTGACCCTAAGCATAATTTATTTACTGCCATCCCTCTTGGCTTGCTACCAAATTCCACAATTTATCATCAAAATATAACATTGAAAAGTACTCCAGTGCTTCCCTATATGGTTGCTTTGGGACTCTTAATTATTTCATACATATATACATTTATACAGAGCAAGAACTTCAAGATAAAAGCTAACTTGGCACAGTTAGAACATTTCTAACTATGCTTTATCCCTACTTATAAAGCTACTATAGTAAATTAAATTAAAAATACTTTAAGTAGGAACTTTACATAACCTCTGTTCTTAGTTTGTCCTTTTAAAACTGGCAAGGGGTTTGCAAGGATTTCTGTGTATAAAAAGAAAAGCCACTTAGCACTGAATTTATAATTTTGACATAAGCCAAATATTTTCAAGATTCCTGTTCAAAAATGAAACTAAAATTCTTGTAAAATGAAACATCAATATTGACAAATATTCAAGAGGCCAAAGGAAAATCACAAAGCATGGGGTCTGGACTATCTCCCTGGTAACCTTGAGAGACCTTGTCCTTTAGTAGCAGAGAGTAGGAAAATTAGAGATGAAACCCTTACATGCATGCCTTGTGGAAGGTAAGAGCATCTGCTTCATGAAGACTATTGACCAAGGACTTGACCTTTTCAAAGCAGAGGTGGCAATAAATTAAGGGGGATTCCAATGAAGAAGGGCACACAGATGCAAACCTGGTGGAGAAGGGACAAGAGAGACAATGACAAAACCCCAAAGTGTCAGGTTACTGACTGATGGGCCACGGAAGAGCTTTGGACAGGGTCACCTGGAGTTTGTAACTGGGAAGAGGGGGCAAACAAGAACAGGAGGGTTTGGGATATTTGAGGGGGACTCTACAAAACTTCGAAAGGAATAATTAGACGAAGGGGATTGTGAAGGAGCAAAGGGGAGGGAATAATTAGAGGAGGGGGATCAGGAAGGAGCAGAGGGAGGATCAGACACAAAAAGGTATAAAAAAGGTCAGTCATGTGCAGAGTCTGGCCGAACACTGCCTGCTCACCCTCACTTCTTATAAAACCTTTCTTAAGTGTCTCTGTGTAGTTCCCACTCTCCACACTGTGTGTGGGGGTTTTAAGGAGCAAGTGCCAGCTGCTGAGGGGATCAGTGAGTGATCAGTGGGTGGGTGGGTGTTGCAAACATCGAGCTGGGCCAGCTGGTCTGTACTTGGGTCTTCTGTGAGTCCTACGTGTAGGAGGCACAGATGAAAGCAGCACCTTGTCTGTGGCCATCTGTGCAGCTGTCCCTGCTGGGCTCCTGTGCCTGCAAACGGGAAAGCAGCAGCTGCATCCCTCAGCCTGGGATGGGCACAACAAGCTGGGATTAAGCAGCCAGGCAGGAGGAACTCAGGTCCTGGAGCTGTGAGAGGCAGACGCTGTTTATATCATCCTCCCGCACTGCCCTCGTCTCTGTAAGGAGAAATTCAATGCATGTCTGCTTTCACTTACGGTTTCCCGTCAGTGGCTTTAACCCCCATATTTTCAGAAGAAAAAAGGAAGCAGGAATAAGCAGCAAACACTAATCACTTCAGAGCAGTTTCCTGTATAATTATTAATTTTCATTCAAAAAGCCTGATGGGAAAGTGCAGGAAACTGCGGGTTTCACATCACGCTCCTGATTTATAACTGGCTGTATTTGGTTTGCTTGGCAAGATTTTGGGAGTGGGGAGGCTTCAGACCCTGAGTGTTGCCATAGATACAGACCCTCCTCAACACAGCCTCTGTAAGTAAAACTTCCATGTCTCTCACTTTGCCTTATAAAACAAGAAATGACAAGCACTTGTTACAGAGATGGCTGTGAATCCAGAATACCTGATCTTACATCCTGATGGTGGAAGAGCATTTCTTACACCCTGATGGTGGAAGAGCATTTGAGATGCAACAGGGGCAACTTCTGAACTGGATGACACCTGAGTTTTGTCAAGGTTCCCAGAGCTACAACAGATACTCGAGATTGTCATCTTTATTCATCAAAACTTGAACAGGACCAGTATCACTGTCTTGCTCAGCAAGTGAGACAAACTCAAGAGAATTAACAGCTTACTGACAAGCACTTCTTTCAGCTGTGCTGAAAAAGCAGATAATCTTTGCAGTGGGATCCATATGGTAAGAATTTTTTTTTTTTTTTTTTTTTTTTCCCCCCGAAGGAAACATTTAATGCTGAAATCGAACGCTGCACAGGGTCAAAGCCTGACACAGCCTTGCTCAGCCGCTGGTCAGCGTGAAGGCTGTGGGATGTGCCCAGGAAAGAAATGCAGGCCGTGGCTCCTCCCTGCCCCTCCTTAGGTGAAGATCACTGGACTCCCTCCATACAGCCACTCATTCCCCACAGCAGTCCCTGAGAGCTCTGCTAGCCAGCTGGGAAGGGGCACAGCCCGACTTTGCTGCATTGCCAGCTGTTCTCTGTGCTGCAAGCTGTTTAACAAAACCCAGTATAGTCCGTGCCCTGCTTCTGCTCTGTGTTCCCTGTGTCTCCCCCGTGATCTTCTCACTGCAGGGACGACTTCTCCCTCCTGCCACAGGATGCCCTGGTCTATATTTAGCATTTTCTTGCGCTTTCTAGTGCTCACTAAAATTGGTTACAGGTTAACCCAACCCTGTTAATTCCTGTCTTGGTATTAACAAGATTGCTGGAAGAGGACAGTTGGCTTAGAAACTGTCTGTGGTTCCCGCCTTCTGTCTGTACTCACAGCCCACAGAGGTGGTGCAGCATAGTTCAACTGGCTTTGA
Organism: Phylloscopus collybita; assembly: GCA_027886175.1. Classification (NCBI taxonomy): domain Eukaryota; kingdom Metazoa; phylum Chordata; class Aves; order Passeriformes; family Phylloscopidae; genus Phylloscopus; species Phylloscopus collybita. The sequence goes on from JAJNNQ010000075.1 coordinate 21,918,042, forward strand.
ATAATTCAATTACACTGTTGCCCAGCATTGCCTGCAGCACATAAACAAAAGGGCAGCTCAAGAGAATCACATCTTCTGCTTGCAGGATTAGCCACGTGCTCCAGAGTGAACAAAGGCATTGTTAATTGGTTTGTATTAAGACAAGATAAGAAAAGGGTTAAACATTGTCCAGAAACCAAGGTCTGGGTATTGTCCTCAGGCACAGGGAAGTAACGACTTTGGGGAAGTGACTCTTATTGTAGTAAAGAGCCATTTAAAGAGCCCTTTTGTTCAGCTTGCTTCAGAGCTTGTGTTTCAGGATGGCTGCAAATAATCCAAATATTCAGAGCTGTAGAAATATTTAATGCAATGAAATTTAAAAAATACCTGTACTTTCTAAAAGAAGTAAGCCTCCAATAAAAGTCTGACACAACCCCTCTGCCACAAAGACTGGTCAACATGCAATCAAATAGGACTGCTGCTACGATTCAAATTGGGTTCAAGAGGTCACTCACCCCCCTGGTTTGCGTAAAAAAGGATCAGTGAGAACAGTATTTTTCTCCAGCATGTTACAACTCAGAACACAGAGCCTGTAAGAAAGCCATTGCAATGACACAGCTTGATGTGCAACTGCTCGCAGAGCTAAATTCTTGTGTTTGAACACCAAACAATGGACAACAAGTGGTTAGTTGGTGTTTGGTTTATTTCTTCTTTCTTTTAAAAATTCTGTTTAAATCTTTAAAATTTGTTGAGAGAAATGCCTGGAACTTTTTAGCTCACTGCTGGGATATTCTGTCATGATTTGTCATATAGAAGATGGTGATTCTAATATCTTAGGAAATTTATATACTTACACATTATCCTTCCTGATGGTAAAGTGTGTTTGTAACTCTAGCTGCCTTGGGCCACACTTCATAATTCTACTTGAAGGTGGTGGTTTTGAGAAACATGTCATTAAAATATTTTGATATGCTGCCCTGCCAAGAGCTCAAATGTTCTCCAAGGAAAAGCTTGCTTTACCGCATCCTTCTTTTCCCCCTTTTCCTACTTGAAAGCCTCTCAATTTTCCTCTGAAGATATAGGGCTCAAAGAAGGCTAGTGAGTTCTAGAGTATACTGAGATTCATCTCATTTTTCTTCTTTCCTTCTCATTTATGCCAGCCTCACAGATTAATTTTAACATTTTGGGTGAGATGAAATCACCCATGCTACATCTCCAAGAAACCTCAAAAATAAGCTGGGCAATTATCTAATTATTTGCTTGGCAGCAGATTTGCAATTTGGTAACTTGTTCTTGAAGCTTTTTCTCAGATAGAGTTTGCTTTGCATGGGCTGCAGTCTCCTCAGAGGAGATCTGCTCCACACGGAGTGCCTGCTTCCGAAAGTATGTGGCTCTTTTGTGTCCTGTTCTCCTCCCCTTTGCCAGTGCTGTTCTTTCTTCATCACTTTTGCACAGGGCTGACAGAGGCTCACGTTTTTCCTTGCAGAACATATTTACTCTGGAGTTATAGCCTGGCTCTGCCAGTACCTTAACAATAAAGAACTCTTTCCTTTTGCCTTGGGAAGTCTATAAATTTCTGTAATAGCTTTAGTTCTCCTGTTTTATCCCCTGCTGGCTCAGCATGCCTGAAGATACTGAGAAGTGGAGACATCACCACTAAATGCAACTGTTATCAACAAAATTGCAAGGTGCAGGTGTCCTGTATTCAACTAAAACTCATCACCTCTTCCTCCACCAGGAAGGCTAATGAGCCCTTTACCACCTCATATCCTAATAATTTCCACTCCACAAAAACTCTTCTCCAAGTTGTTTTTTTTTTGATAAATTAACTTTCTGCTCATCAGACACTTTTCTCAGTCCTTTAAATATGTTTATTGCTTCCCTCACTAGTGTGGGGATCTAGACAGTTTTGTACAAGCTTTTAAAACCGCAGGCATCAGACATAACAGTATTCATTTAATCAATGGACACAGTATTGGGATACCCCCATTCCTCTTCACTACTCAGATTAAAACATCCCCAGATTTATACTTGACCTTTTACTACACCGACCCAGTGGAAGGTCATGCTTGGAGCTGTTTGGTCTTTTGGCCTGAATGCTTATGCTGGATACAGTATTAAACTGACTGGGACATTTTATCCATGATCTGTAGCCAGTTATAGAACATAAAGTACAGCATACAAGGATGAGACAGGGCTCTTGGATAAATTGGTTGTTGTGTTGCCAGCAGTCTCACAGCTTGCCAGATTGCTTGAGCAAAGGAAATCTCAGTGAAAGTTTTTAATACTGTGTTGAGTTTGCAGTCAGAGAGGTCACAGGTCTTTGATTGATAGGAGAGGCAAACCTTCTAAGAAAAGCTAATATACATCAAATAGCATTTACTTCCTTTTAGTTCCATTAGTTAGATTAGTTAATGTTTAATTTATGGATTCATTTGAGTATGGCTCAACACTGGGAATGTTGCCAGATTTAACTCCCTTCTTCATTATGTGATTATGGGTTTCCCCATTCTTTTAAAAGACCACATTTTTTTATTTTAATATAAAAGAATGTAGACATTCTCCCCCAAGCTCCCCTCCCCCCCAATCCCGATTTAATCATCTAACATGTTTTGTTTACGTACCTATTTGGATTTTTTTTTGTTGCATCTAGTAGAACTCATGATCATTTTGTCTTTTATCAACAATCTCAGTCTAGTGATAAATCATGTCCTTCAATTCTGTTGAGAAGCAATACTGATTTTAAGTATAGTCAAGAAGAATTCAAACAACACATCTTCCATAACTGTAATTTATTACTGCCTATAACTTACACAGGAACCCCTTCCCAGTTTCAGATTTTTAGATGCCAATCAGGTTTCAAGCAGTAATTCACCATTTTACCTGGGGACCTGCTTAGATTTTCCCCAGGTGCACTTTATTCTTTAGCATTATTAAGACAAATGTGCCAAAACCTGGAGCTTTGACTACCACCAACTTTAAAACAACTGAAAAGCATCAGCATCATTATTTTGAATATCTCTGGAGTTATCCCTCTTTTCCTGCTCTCTTCCAAGTCTGTTGGACTCTCAAGCAACCTCCAGGGAATGCCATCCAGTTCTTCTCAGCAGTGTTCACTGCAGGAAGTGGTATGCCACTGAACATTACAGAAACTTCCAGTCTCACATGTATTGTTTTCTATGCTAAGAAAAGCACTTAACTTTCTCATAGTGTCACATCCTTTGCTTGTTTACCCATCCACTGCTTATTAGGGGGTCACCAATGGAGATCAATTGCTTTCCAGCCAAGCCTGCAGAGCATGCCATAGGAGCTGGTGGCTTTATACTGTGAAAATATTATCTGGGTTTGTCCCCTTCAGCTGTCTGTCCTGAATCCCCTTGATGATTGATTTGCTGAGCACACGATAGCAATTCAAACCCAGTTAGCAGAGGCAAACTGCAAGTACTGTACATGCAATGTAACCTTTTATATACACTATAAGTAATTACAGGTCTGTGATATGTCCTTCATGAAGTGCAGAGATACAACACTGATGATATTACTACTTCAAGAGCAAGGGAAACACTTCTGTACGATGCTGATGGTGCAGAAAGTTTAATTGGATTAAGTTTGTTCCAGTTTATAAATATTTTGTATGTATTAGAAAATGCAGCCAGGAAATCTATATTTAAAGCTACATAAAGTGGAGCCACCAGCACCATGTGTGTGTGGGGGGCGATGAGACTGAAGCCAATACTGTATTTTTCATATTGTTTCTTCTAAAGAAAAAAAAGATCAAAACTGCTAATATTCTCCTGAATTATGAAAACCAAAGACACTCCTGGCTTCTCTTCATCACAGTCTCCAAAACATCCTCCTAAGCTACCTAATGCTAGAAGTAACAGTGATAGTTTAAATAATATCTCTAATTTTTCATCTTTTGTATAGCAAATCACATAATAAATGCCAATATAATTCTCCTGAAATCGCACTACTTGCCAGCTGACCACCAAGTGCAGTATAAACCTTGTTTCAAAAGCATGTCTCACAATCACACAGCTTTCTGCTGTGTCCCAATATAGGTTATCAATGTATATTACTATTCTGTGATTGTAAAGTGTTTTATAGGCATGCACATCTGAACATGTTTGATTACAGCCTTAGGCAACTGGGAAATCCTGACTGAGCCAACATTGCAGAGCTGTCCCAGCTCACAGTGGTATTCAGTAATGGACTGGTAAAGGCAAGAGAAAGTGTAATTGCAGTAAGACACAGTTGTGACTCATCATCTCCACTGCAACTCATTTTGTGTCAAACATATGCATAAACATTTGGAATACTAGAGGTTTAGTCTTAGCATTCAGAAACCCATCTCTGCAGACCAGAACAATACACATTTGCTGCTTTGGAGAGCACTTTCTTTTCATTTTTAATGTAAAAATCACTGATCACCAACATGACATTCTCCAAACCCAAACATAGTTTGAAAATGCAAATCCGCACATTTCCCCCCCCCCCCCCCCCTTTTGATGTTTCATGTATATGAGCCTTTAAACCACTTGACTGCCACATAGGACAGTTTCACATTTGTAAGACAGCACCCCTCAGTGTGAGTTTTACTGTGCTGATATTGATGGAGACTTCCTTAAAGCCCTGACAGAACACCCTGCTGATAGCTCGCTTCATTTGGAGCAGGGCTGAGCTGCTGATTTGCCATAAGAAAAAAAAAATTGCAATTAGGAATTCTTTCCTCAGTTAAACTTCAGTTAAAGTACCTTCGTCGAGGTGGACTGCTCAAGAAATATTTGGAATGATTAAGTCTAAAGAGTTTAAAGCCTCAAACAGGATCATGTCATCCATAGAGCAGCAACACAAAGCAGAAGCGAAACACTGTGAAAGATAATGTGTGGTGCTCTCAAGAGATGTTAACATTACACTGTGTTCACATAAGAAAATGTGTTCCAGCACAACGCTCTCTAGCAGCACAAATTCCAGTGGCATACTAGTGCAAATTCAAGCTTTTTGGAGATGGAATTCTTAATGTAAAGTGAAGCACTTGCAATCTTGCTTTCCCATAATTATCTTGTGCTGCACAGCTGATGTTCTGCCCCAAAGTGAAACAGACAAAAAGTTATTTTCTAATGTGACTTCTGACTAAGTTTGACTATAGTCTAGCATTCACATGATGAGATTGCAGAAATTCAAAACATGCGACCATCTTTGGGAATGTAAAACCTGCCTCTCTCAGTCACCTATGTCAGGCCTTGGAACCTTTCAAGTATGCATTTCTATAAAACATTTCTTATATTCAAGGCAGTACAAGTTAGAGTGTTTTAATCATTACAAAAACAGTCACTAAATTTTCTGTTCTGCATGCCTGCTAAGGGCTCACAGAAAAAGACATGCTCCTGAAACATCATAAAGGAGTTCCACACTTAACAACAGGCTGCATGAGTTGGGTGACTTTGAACTGCCTGTCTGTAGTATATGAATATAAAATAGCACAGTATTGATTTGCCAGCTCAATTCTATCAAGTGCTGAGCCCACTCCAGAAAAGCACTTAAATACTTTTTACAACTAGTACTACTGTTCAAAAGTGTTCAATATGCAGGTCAAGCCCAAGTAACATTATTTTTGTTTATTAAGAAGACAGGTTTTTCTTTTTTTCTTTTTTTTTTTTTTTTTTAAATTAAATAAACACATTTGTTCAGAGCAGACTGCTGTTTGAACCTCCATCCTCAGAAAACGCAGAAAAGAATTCCAACGTAAATGGAGAAAATATTGAAAATATCCACTGATTAAGATTTTTAAACATTTTAAAAATAACCAGCCAAGCATGATGGTGACCGACGGTATCTACAAAGGTGGACCCTCAACTGTTAAATACAATTGTGTGAGTCTCATACTTAATGCAACCCCACTATTAACCCTACTCCACACAGGCCACAGAGTTGAATTAGAGCAGAAATACCGAAGAGCCAGCTGTGGAGTAAGAGTAACTCTCATGTATCACCTGATCTACCAGCTACCTTTGCCCCTGCTGGAGGTGAGTCAGAGGGGCAGGCACGGGTTGGGCTGGCATTGCTGCTGCTGGGTGTTGGCCATTGCTCTGCAAGAGTCACCATGCAATCTCAGATTTGGTTTTTCTTGAAGTGACTACTCAGACCATGCAGGCAAGAGTTTGTGAAGAAAGAGTTTAACCTGAAAAAGTTCCAAAGCAATTGAAAGCAGCCAAGCGAAAGGGCAGTGTAACTATGGCACAAAACTGGAACATACTTCAAAAGTCAAATGAAAGATGATGCTGGCACAGCAGGGTTACTTGTAACAGATGACTTGAAACAGGCACCTGAGGCAGCTGCCCTGTTCTAAACTGCCCCTGACAAAACTCAGTTGGGCCAAGACTACAGCCTTCTTTATCACTGAATTTATAGGTTTTATTCCCCCTCACACTATCACTGATGGATTACATTCTTCTGTAATTCAGAAACCACATGGTAGGGGTTATGAAAAGGATACTGTTTAACACTGCAGTAACCTAAAGCAGTAGAGTCTTTGAAGAACAGGTGGACCTGTCAAAGTCTCAAACTTCTGAGGAAAATCACCTTGATAACTGCAGAATTTGACTGGTAGAAATACAGTTCTTAAAGTGCCTTTTATGCATACCGCAGGGAAAAACCCAAACCACTTATGGAAAGACAGGTAGCAAGCAGTCATGTACAGTTTTATTGTAGTCAATTTTCTGTTCATAATTTACTGCACTCAAAAAATAATGTGTCAGGCCAACTATGGCTTTGTGTGGTGCCATTTTTTTTTTCTTAAAGTACAGTACAAGGATCATCTGATCCAACCTTTCTTGGCAAAAGCACAGTGGAGACAAGATGGCCCAGCAATCTATTCAGCCATCTCAAAAGTCTGCAATGTTGGGGAAATCCACAATTTCCTCAGGGAGATTATTCCAATGGCTGACTGATCTCTTTGTGAAAAAATTTCCCCATGTGTCCAATTGGAACTTCCTCAGGAATAACTTGTACCCATTATCCCTTTTCTTTTCCATGTAACTTCTTGTGGAAAGGGAGTCTATCTTCTCTTTAAATAATGGAACACGGTGGTTAAGACTAAGCCTTCTTTTCTCAAGGCTGAACAAACCCAGTTCTCTCAGCCTTTCCCCCTGTCACAGGCTTCCCAGTCTGCCTCTTCTCTGGACCTTCTCCAGCCTGTTCATATCTTTTCTGTACAGCAGGGACTAAAACTGAGCACAGTATTCCCATGTGGCCTGAGTGGGAGTGAGCAGAGTGGGATAACAAGTTCTGGATCTCTGCTGGTGATGCCCTTGTGGATGCAGCCCAGCATCCTGTTGGCTTTCTCTGCCAGCACAGCACTGTTTGCTCATATTGATCTGATTGTCCACCTGGAGCCCCAGATCCCTTTCCACAGAGATGCTCCCCAGCTGGGCAGATCCCAGCCTGTGCTGCACACCTGGGTTATGTTTCCCCAGGCACAAGACCTTACACTTTCCTTGCTGGACTTCATCAGATTCTTGTTAGCCACTCTCCAGCCTATCCAAATCTTCCTGCAGGGTGGCTCTCTCTTCTAAAGTGGTCACTTTCCCACTCAGTTTGGTATCATTGGGAAACTTCCTCGTGGTACACTTGATCCCATCTTCTGATCACTTTATGAGAATATTAACCAGTGCTGGGCCCACCATCGATCCCTGGGGCACCCACTCGTGCCACGCTGCCCGTTTGGAAAGGAGCCATTCACCAGCACCCTCTGGGTGCTGCCTCTCAGCCACCACTGCACAGAGCACTCACACACCACAGCCCATCTGTTTCTCCAGAGGGAAGCCATGGGAAACCATACTGAAAGCCTTGGAGAAATCCCAAGGACAATGTCCACCACCATCAACCAAGCAGCTTACTTTGTCACAGAGGGTGACCACGTTTGTCAAGCTCAATTTGTCCTTAGTCAATCGATGTTGGCTTTTCCCAATCCTGTGCCTCATCTGACTTGTAATAGCTACCAGAGGGATTTGTTCCATAATTTTCCCAGGGACTGAAGCAAAATTGATGGGCCTAAAATTCCCTGGATCCTCCTTTAAGCCTTTCTTGTGGATGGGGGTACATTAGAGCCTTTTTCAGTCTTCTGCCATTCCTTGAAGTCCACAACTTCCCAAAGATTATGGAGAGCAGCCTTGCACTGTCAGCTCCTGTAATAGCTCACCCTCACTCTTCCTTCACTTACACTGACACTGCTGCATCTGTGTTTGCAGCAGCCTGGATTTTTGGTCCCAAGGCCAGGGGCCCAGCAGTGCTGGTGCAGAGAGAGGTGAAGGAACTGTTGCGAGCCTCTGCCTTTTCAGTGTTACCAGTGACTAATTCTCCTGTCCTGTTTATCGACGGGACAGTATTTGCCTTCTGTTGCTGCTTGCTGTTTCTGTACCCAAAGAACCCTTTCTTGTACTTCTTGACATCTTGGCCAAATTCTATTGGAGTTGAGCTTTTTCTTTTCTAACTGCATCTCTGCTCACCCTGGCAATGTCCACACAGTTCTCACTGGGTATTTATCCACATTTCCATTTCTGGTATGCTTTGCTTGAGTAGATTCAGAACCTGGAAGTTAAGCCAAGGGGGCTCTTGCTCCTTCTACATCCCTTATCTTTAAAGGGAATGAATTGTTTTTGTGCTTTCAGAGGAGCTTTCCTGGAAAAGTCCCAGCACTCATTAGCTTCTTTATCCTCCAGGGAAGCTTTTCCTGGAATGTGTCCCTTCCTGAAAAAAAATAAATTGCAGATATTTTCCACATTCACTAGCTGCCTCTGTGAACAGGTGAAGATGTGAGGTTGCTGATCTTTCACAGTACCTTTGAAGACTTGTGAGACCAGAAGCAAAGCTTGCACATGTCCTTAGGTATATGCCCAGCCCCTTGGCAGCAGAGGGCCAGCATGTGATACAGCTCCTGATCTTTTGGCTACAGCTCAGAAAGGCACTGGTCTCCTGCCCATGCCTCTTCAAAAAGACACAGTAAAGCCTGGCTATCTGAGAGCAAGTCCAAGTTACAGAATCACATTAGAGAGGAATTCTCTCCCATCCAAAGCTTTGTTTGCAGACGTAGCTCAAGGTATGACTTATTTTGTTACCTACATCGGTAAGGTTGGCCAAGGAAATAGCAGTCATGAAAAACAAACTGTGGCAGCCTTTGTCAGAACAGCCTCTGAAAAAACCCACCTCACTAACAACACATTTGGTTTATACTTCACCAGGTATTTGAAATAAGAAATCACTTGAAGTCAGAGTCCATTGAACAGCTAATTGGAAATATTGTTAGTCAGGACTTGCTATCTGTGAGGAAACAGGGAACCACCTCCTACTAGTCAGTTTTGAGTTCACTGTGGCAATCTGGTTCCAAGTGATCCATGACTTACTCTCTAACATGGACCGAATTAAAAATACTGAGCGAAGTTAAGGGATCATTTCATGCTACAAATAAGACAGAGAATGTGTTTGTTTATAGCTGCAGATGTTCCTGAGCATGTTTTTGTACTGAGAGTATTGTATGAATTCCTGAAACCATGAGTTTCATGCCAGGAGTTTTAAATGCACTTTTCAGAACACACCAACCAATACACCATTAAAAGACATCACAGTTTCAGTTAAAAAAGTTTCCAGTAAACAAGAAACCTTCAGCTTGGTACAAATAGCCAGAAATTAAAAGAGCAGAAGTTCAAGAATTTCCTCAACTGAAGGGACTCACTACAAAAACCAGAATTTAGTAATTCAACCAAGTTTCAACAGGAACCCACGAATCATTAATAACATAATACAGAACACAGGCAGCAGTAATTCCCACCCCTCACCCATCACGAAACAGAAATCATCCCACCTTGCTTCCAACATCCATCCAAACTAACAGCAGGTCTGTTAGTCCTGCAGTGAGCAAAATCCATTGTGATGCCACATTACTTTCAAGTTAAGAACTATCAGTCACCCCTGCCCTTCCTTCTCCTTACCCCCACATTCATTTGGCTGGTGTTCTTTGTTCTTAAATGAAGTACTTCATTCAGAATTTTAACAGAAAAATATTTTTAGCAGAGTATTTTAAGAAGCAATTAAGATTTTCAGGATTTTTTTTCCTTCCAGTAAGAGCAGAACAATGAAAAATACTTTTAGTACTGGCCTGAAAAGCCAGAACTGCTCATTTTCACTCTGTGGTCACCAGGAGGAGACTCACAGGTACAAGTGCCTGCGAGAGACCTGCAACTTTTAACAGCTGAAATTTTGACTGGCAACCTAGTTAAAGGCACAATAACTAAGAGATGGAAGTCTGCTTAAACCATGTAGTCTGATGTCTGCACTTTTCAGAAGCCTTATTCACAGGAAAATCCCATGGCTAGGAACTATTAATAGGGCAGTTTCAAGCGAGATACAGTTCAGTTACAACACAACAGTACTAGCAATATTTCTATAAATTTTGAAATGCTTTTAATATGTACATTCTTTCTTAGTAAATATTAAAGTAGTGCTCTTCACTTGCACTTTTTTCTTTAGACTTCTAAAAGGGCATCAGAAATACAGTTTTCACCCCCCTCCAAACCAATGCACAGTTACCTTTGTAACAAGCACATATGAATTCTGTACACCTTTCCCTCCCCACAAAAGAAAAAATATGCCATGACTATCCAATTACACATCATCACAAGTTTAAATTACACATACAAATAATTCCAGAGTATTTAGAAAAAAACAACATATTGGATTTATGAAACCATTCCATGCATTCAACAACAGAAAAAAAAAAAACAAAGAAAAAAGAAAAAAGAATATTAAGTTTCTTTAAAATGGTGGTTTTTGCACTATCCAAGTACCAAAGTCTGGATTCAGTGTATCATTAAGACTAACCACTGCTTGAATCATAGAAACATGACAGTACATAGATAACCAGATTCTATTTATAGACAATATGATATAGTTACTACCTCTTCAGTGAATGTCAAATAAAGCAAGTTTTGCTTTCTAAGACATTGAAACTGCACAATAAGAAAACAGTAAGAGGTGCTGCTAAATAAGAAACAACATTTTGAAAGGAAGGCTGTGTATTTGTATGACCCTGCTTAGCAGTAGCAGTTAGTTAGCAGGGATCCTATGTTTTAGCTAGTTTGTTTCTTTTTCCAGAATGACAAGCTATTTGACTAATCCAGAAATATCACCAATCTTATTTCCAAGAGGAAAAAAAAAGAATTTATGCAGTGAAAGTCCTTAGGGGCAGTCTCTTTCATTACATAAAATCTTAGCATTTTCTATAAGAGAGGCTCATAGCATAACACAAAGATTGGAAACAGATTTCAGACATACATTGAAAACCTGAATTCAAAGGGTATTTTTTAACTTTTACTATGAGGACAAATAAAATTATATTATTATTCACATGCAAAGGACTCTGCATGATTTCATAATATCCTATTTTTCATGTTTACCTTAAGATACTCCTTGAAAAGCTGTACTTCGGTTCTAAATTTATTTTACATGAATCGTGACAAACATTGCTCTTAAACATTACTCCCTCCCAGTAAATAAATCAATACCGTCAATATGCTCAATTTATTTTAACAGGTCAATTTAGAGTGTCATGTTCCTGATATACAGGAGTTAATACCTGTGCAAGTTAGTATCCACTTACTAGGAAAGCTCTCCATTAGCAGGTGCATTTTCAGTACAATTAAACCCAGATTGCTGCATTATCTGTTCTTCCCTTGCAATACTGTCAAACTGCAGTTGAGTACAGTAAGAGCACAAGACTGTTGATCAGTACCACGTTACAGCTGTTAACAATTCTGCTGGTGCCACAAAACCAGAAGTCAATAATTTGAAAAGAATCCTGACTCTTTAACTGAACTCACTAGGTGATGTTAAATACCATCCTTAGCAAACCAGTTTTTGTAAAGGCTATTTACAGTGTACATGGCTGAGCATGTACCTTACAGACACAAACACATCTCCAGTTCAATAACACGTCATTACAGTGCCTGAAAATGACAACACATCTTCAATGCCATTTTAATTAACAGTTTCCAGCAGGAAATGGTCTTTATTTTACAACTGCTTTACTTGCATAATTTTTTATTTTTTAATATAAAAACACTAACTCCTGTCCAGAAGTCTAGACACATTCTACATACTACAGGTTAAGGCAGTAAAAAAAAGTTTTCCTGATAACTGTTTTTGTCAATTAAAGCTGTCTGAAGCTACTCCAGTTCTCCAACAGATCTTTGAAATCCAAATAATTTGTGAGTGAAAAATTCACTTTGCTTTGTTCAGAGTTTTAGTAATACAGACAACAGAATTGGGTACAGTAAGTCAACAACTGTTAGGAGAAGGAAAAGTTTGATTTCAGTTCACTTCATGAGTTTAGAAATTGAAAGAATACAGTTTTTAGATGGGATCCTGAATGAACCAAGAACTGTAGGGAATGAAAAAGAAAACCAATTTTATGCACATTACTGCATTCTTAAAAATATACTGTTATCTTCAATAATTCAAGTAAGGTAATAGACATTATAAAAAATAACTTCATGAACCATACTCAAGTTTCAAATCACATTCTCAAACTTTTAACCCAAAGCAGTTTTATTGTGTTAACTTCATATAATAAACCATGAAGGTCTGACTGTACACATAGTTAATGATTTGCACTTGTAATTCCTGCGATAGCTAGCAGATTTGCTAACCAGCTTACTGCAAAGATATGGCAGATTATGTATTTAATCAAAGCACTTTGATTTAGGCATGAAACAAATTCAAATGGTTAACATTCTGTGCTTCTAATGCATCACTCGTAAGAGAGGCAAGAAACACCCACTATTGTACAGATGATTATTTTTACAGAAAACCCTTCCTTGAAATTAATCTTTTATCCGCAGCTGTAGATGAGAGTATAATCTGTTGTAAACAGGGCACTGTGTTGTAAAACCAGTTTTTTTTAATTAAGATCTCTTTCCAAAAGTTGGAAAAACAGATTCTTCAGAATGTCTTTCAAATGTAGCACGTTCTGTTTGCTATATCATAAAGTTACTTTCATTTGATTCCTTTTTAAAGATGTTTGTGTTCACAGCAGTTCTGTTTTTAAAAATTGTTTGAAATTTATATAAAATTCTGTACATGTTCACAAATTATTGCATAAACAGCATAATCTTCATGACAATATTCAGCAATACATGTCCATCTCAGGAAGTTCACGTTTCCCTTCTTGCTTTTTTCTTCTTTTTAACTTGTTTGGGAGATTCCCAGCTTTCTTCAGACTTTGCTAAAAAACAAAACATAATTATAGTGTTAAGACTGAGAATATTTACACAGCATTGGCTTTTAAAATCCTGGATAATACACACTGTATTATTAGGAAGTGATTCAGATCAACCAACTAGAAGTTTTATTCACCTGCTTCGAATAAAAATAATTTGAAATGCATCTAAAGCAATGCTTGCCAACTTCATCCTACTTTTTTACCCCACAAATACTTAGAGTGTTACACATCAAAGGTAATTCATTTTGCAAACATATTATTTACAGTAGAGTCATTGTTATTTTCTGGCCTACTAGAAATAATGTATATGTACAGAATTGACATTAAATGTTCACTTTTACCAGATTATACTGCTCTTAACCACTACATATGTGACATGTCAGAAGAACATTTTTAGAAGTATTGAACTATGTAAAGATGTAATCCATAGACAAGACATGGAATCCATAATCCAATACAGAAGAACAATGTTCTTAATAAAAGACTGCCTTAAAGCATGCTGGCTGCCAGAAACGATAAAAAACGTTAAGTATTGTACATACTGAACCTAAGAGAAGTTCTTCCAATTGCTGAGGCATGAATCTATCAACAAAGATTTCATATTTTAGAACCAGAACAAGAAGTTCTAAGTTGATACATGGACTTGAAACATTCCTTTGTTTCATGTATTCAAAACCAAGAAGCCAATTAATGCAGCTGAATGAGATTTTGTAATTATAAAGTTATCATATTCCTTCTGCAGTCATTAAAAACTCATTTAATACTTCAACATTTCACCAGCAATTAATCATGGATTATCAGTATTTATTAAATTTATCAAAGAATCTGAATCAAAACAACTTTTTTTTTTTCCCAAGCAATACCTTTCACATCCTCACTTCCCTTCTAAATTTCCTGTTTTACTGTGTGAGTACTTTTGTCAAGTACTCCAATACTTGTGAGTACAAACACTTTTGTCAAGTACAACAGAGGGTACATTTGACATTTCTGGGCGCAGCATTATTTTCAAAAAACAAACAATGTATCTGCAGCAATTAAACCTCATGTATGTGCTGTTAGATCACACAAAAAACCCCCACCCAATACCTTTCTACTCCCAAATACGCAACTGTTTCCCTCTATGATTACATGGAAGCATATGGAAAAATATGCTAATGAGCTAATTGAGAAATCAAAAGACCTCAGTAGGCTGAAAATTGAATTATTTGTATTTTTTCCCAAATTTCTGCTAGTTAAATATTCTGTCAACTGCAATGTCCATAACCATCTGTTCTCCACTGAAGACTTGCAATTAGCCCTTTGAAACAGTGTTGGCAGAACTCCTTCAGTCACAGCATGGAGCTCCAGTCCCGATGCTGATAAGTACATCCAAATGTCTGTTAAGGACTGGACAAGCCCAAAAGACATTTTCAGTCATCCAAGCATATGAAGCCAATTTTTCCTCACAATGAAAATATACTGAGGTGCCTTTAACTCTAAGGAAGTTAAAAATATGACAAGATGTATAAATCAGACACACAACAGTCTGATATGGCACTTTCAAATCAAACCCCAGAGCAAAGCATTCTGTCTACACTCTATGGGGAAAGAAGTACATCCTAACTTCAAACAAATAAACTGCACTGAGAGATACTTACTCTGTGGAGGAGGCACACTGTTTTGCTTAATATTGGGACTAGAAACATCTGTCTCTTGCAGAATCTGTGGCACTTGGGAAGCAATCTTGTCAGAATTACCCTCTGATACAATTACAGATGGCTCAGTAGAAACAGCAAGCAAAGGAGCCTCCTCAGACTATTTGAGAAACAAAAACAAGAGTTTCCAGAAGTTTTTTAAGTAATACAAAAGTAAAAACTCTTATATGGTGTTATTTCGGCAGTATACTTAGCAGCTGCTGAGAAGATGGCATTGAAAAATTAAGCTAATGTTAAAATCCTTACAAATTTTAAATTGAGGCTGTAATACTATGACTGCCATCTAGTGCCAAAAGTTTTAATTGAATACAAGCAAAGATAAACGACACTAATTTTTAAAATAAAACACATGCAAAGAAAAGGAGACCAATCTATAAATCACCAAGACCCTAAAAAGCTTCTAGAATATTCAGAGATGTAGAACAGTGACACATATGCATTTGGTTGTAAGGCAAGCAGGCAAGTTAAATAGGACCAAATATATAACTCAAACCCCAAACAAATAAAAAGCATCTCCAGTCATTCCTATAAACTGCTCTAAACACTGTATGGTTATAGAATAACAAATATTGAGAGGAGTCAGCATGTATTTCAGTGGAACTTACTGCAGAAATAACTGCCAAGTAAAAGGTATTTGTAGTATTTTTCTTTTCTTTCAATTATCTAGTTGATTCTAAATGTTCTCACTACAGAGACAAAATGTAACTGTACCTGCATGTGTAGAACTTATTGTAATTAAAATTACAGCAAAACAGAAAAAAAACACATTTTGACATTCCAACAGGAAAGTCAGAACATAAAATTGTAAGATCCCACAGCAAGTCACCAAAAGACAAAAGGCTTCAAAAAGAATGTATTAGAACGCAGTGTCTCAGCCAAGCAATAAACCCCAAACTTTAAGATGTTATTAAGAAATCATAACTGTAGTTGTGTTACAACAGCCAAGACCTGGAACTGTGAAAATCAAATAGTGAAGTCTACATCCCTGGATGCAGATGTACAGATCCTATGTCACAGTCACCATTTTGTACTGCTTCCATCACTATAATGTAAGCATCTCAAAAATTCTGTCAGAACATTCAAGAGAGCAAAAAGATACAATTTTCTTTTTTAATTGTATCAAATTAAGCAAAAAATTAAACAGCTTTAATTGAAAAAACCCAACACATGAATTTGAAATACAGCAGTTCTCTAACCTTTCACCAATAGTTTGCTGTGGTCTTACACATCAACTGAAACAAGTTTTTTACTATCTGTAATTGCAGTATTTCTCTCAATCTACTCAAAAACTAATAAACTCAAATATTTTTTATACATCAACCATGCTGAAAAAATGAACTCCCATTCTACAGGAATTCCAAGCTTAGCCAATTCTAATGTTGTCTAATAGTTAGCAATCATCAGCTATGTAAATAAATGAACTTAACAAACTGTGATTTCTAAAACAGAAGGAGGATAAAGGTTCTAGTGCAAGGTAATCAATTCAGGTAACTATTGGTATCACAGTTTTGTTAGGACAGTCACACTTGACCAGCAGGTAAAGCAACTCAAGTAAGATTTTAACAGCTCAGCTGTCTCAGGCTGACTAAGAAACATGTTGCAGCTTGAGTGTTACAGCATGCAGTATTACTGCAAATGTAATGATACAAACACATACAGCACTATGTGGACATTTTTCCAAATATTTATGTCTGGATTTTGGATACAGGAAAGAGGGTAGTGACGAAAACATTAAAAAAAAGGTACTACTCTTTGCTAGGATATTCTCTGCTAATTCAGAAAGGAGGCCTGAAACAACAAATAAAGCCTATTTGATAATATAAATAGTTATACGCATAATTCTGTGATTCAATGATGAGGTAGTGAGTTGTCAAACCGTTACTTCTTTTTCCAGTAATCTCTCTTCATTTAGAACTTGTGCCTCCTGATAAAATGCAAAGGGTTTCAATGCAGCCCCCAATGTACAGCATGCAGGAAATACCATCACTAGATATTGTGATGTGGAACACAAGATTCAACATTCAGCTGTTTCTGATATTTCTGAGGATATCCTAAGTAACAACTTGTTTGTACTCTGTTTATTTTTCCCTATATTTCATTCTCATGTTTTGGAGCATTTGCCTGAGACTAAGCTACCTACCTTGGAAACTCAAGTCATCCATTTCATCAGTGACAGACAGCTTCTAAAACTTTCTACAACAGCCAAGTCAAACAAACTTTGCATGTGTGAAATTACAAAGAAGCCAAATCTGATGTCAAGGAGACTTGATAAAGACTGACAGACTACATGCATGTCAGGTACAACAATTCTCAAGTTATCCTTTATCAACTCCAATTCCAGAGAACCAGTTCTCTGGTTAGTAATTCTCTCTCTATCACAGTTAGCAATAATTTTGTTTGTCCTTTGCCCTCACACCAAGTTTAATACAGAACAAATCTTGTTTGACAGTTACCACTTACACAGCTACACGTAGACACATATATGAATGGCCTGAATTTAAGATTCAAGAGTAACGGAAGCCCTCAAGCCCCTCAAAACTGCAGTGTAGGTCTATGTGAGATGCTGATGCCATCACATCACCTAGGAAGTTGGTGTGATTATAAACAGTAAAGCACTGGGCAAAGTCTACTGAAACTGGGCTTGTATTTTGGCTGCGCTGACAGCTTGTTAGAAAAAAAAAAGTACTGTAGATATTTTTCAAATCTATTTAGATTTCTGAACAGCAGAAGCTATAGTCTTCTACAATGCACTATTATGCTTTTTTCTAGAAGTCAAAAACCTGCCACCTTGATGTCACAATCCAAGTTTTCTCTCTACCTTGATTAAAGGTTGAACTGATCTAAACTTATCAGTTGTAGTAAATAACTGTAGTAAAGCTCTACTTTGATGTAGGGTATTTAGAGTAAGCCTTAATTATGTCTGAATGTGTTTTACAAGACGTTTTCAACCAAAAAAGTACTTCTATATTTTTAATTTGGTGGCTTGCAGCCCCTTGTAAAAGATTTCATTCTAATGTTTTAATTTGACTCTTAAGACCTCATTAATTTTATGAAACTAATGCTTACCAATTAAAAATTCAAACTCAGTATTCTGACATATACTCTCTCGTATTGAACTGCCGTGTCACTAGTGTTGTTCACTCCTTATGGAAATAAAAAACAAAAATCAAAGCCACTAGAAATATTAAATATTTTACACCTTCCTAGAACGTGATGCTTCATAAGGTAGTAGTATCTAAGAAAGCTGCTAACTGGAGAAAGATTGAAAGAGAATTTGTATTCTCTAGAATATGTTTCAACTATGAGCTGAAGCAAACAGTCTGAACTGGTTCAAATAAAACCTTTCCTTATTCAGTCATTAAGCTCAGTACACCTATCAAAAATCAATTTTAGACTGCATTTAAGTCAGAATACATTAAGTTAGTAAAACTTCATTCTGTTGCAACATAACAATAGAATATGCCACTGTGCTCAGACCTACTAGTTCTTAGGTTTCTACATTTCTAAGTTTTAATCCTTCGCTTTAATATTCAAACAAGAAAGTAACTTGACATTTAAGAAAGTGACTATTGATTTGGGAGATACTGCTTTTCAGTGTAGACATGCTTTTTAAAACTCGTAACTGACCTCTAAATAAAATTCAACGGTTCAATTACTTTTGTATTCATAAACATACAGCCTGAAACAGTATTCTTACTGTAACTTTATCTACACAAATTAATGTGTCAAATGACTTGAGCACTTCAAATCAAATTGTAGCAGAAATCAAATTTTGCATCCCTACCTTAGCTGGTTCACTAGTACTTATGGTCTTCAAAGAAAAAGCTCTCTCCTGCTGTGCTTGAACTTTTGAGGTATCCGCCTGAAATTGCTCTCCCGCTTCTCTATCCAGTTCTTCAGCATCCTACAAAAAGGGAAGTGGGAGGGGACAAAAGAAGAGCCTGTGTTTGCAGTCAAGTTCTGACTCTTCTCCCCTGTGAATGAGCTTTGTCACCATAATCAGCTTCTATAATTCAGAAAACCTATCAGAAAGAGTAATTGAAGCAGTGGGCTCATACTAGCCTATGCCAACACTCAAAATGTATAGAACGACATAATAAAAAAATGCCCACAGAATCAAATAAAGCTTGGAAAGCAGGACACTTCAAGCAATTTACTACCAAAAATCCCAATCTCAGAATGAACCGCACTTCACACGTCTGTTAAATTTTAAGAATGTGAAATTTAAGTGAACTTACTCTAAGCACCTTGCAAAAGTATCACAATGACACTTGACTGCTCTTGGTTCTGTGCTTTATTAAAAGGTTTAAATGCAAGCTGTATAGTTTTCTATCCTTATTATGCTCTAATATTTTTGCAACCCCATTTAGTTTGCCATAACGCCTGTGAAGTAAATCTCAGTACAGGAAGTATCCAAGAGTCTCAACCTTTACTCCTTAGACAATCTAAAGTGGAAAGTTTTCATTTTAAATGTGGAATTTGAGTAGTTACACTTGTTAGTGGCACTAGAAGAATCCTGTGGTTGTGAAGAGGTCTCTGATTTTAAACTGGAAACACTGTTCCTTCACTTATTTCCTTATGAAAGTGCAGTCACAGCCTAAGTCTATTGATTCCTGACAGGAAGGAACAGATACTGGCTTACTCCAAGCTCTTCAGTTAGCTTCTACTACCTTGACAAACACTAAAGTCAACAAACAAGTGTGAACACTTAAGTATAATCAATGAGAAAGATGAAGATGTTTAAATGAATGTGTTCCATTTTCAGGGGATAAATATACATATTTTAAACGAGTTTCGAGTAGGACAGGGAAGTTAAACTACTCAGCTGTTAACAAGGGTAGCTTCTATGATGTATTAGCAGCTCAGTCTGCTCCTATCAAGCAAAATTCCCAATTCTACATAAAAATTTAATACAGCTAAGCTCTTATCTGTAAACTGATGACTTCATAGACTGATGGACTGAAAGAAAAAGTAACAAAATTGGAATGGTTGGAGAACAATGAGCAGAATAACAAATCTGATTATGTTAATATAGAAAGTAGGACTCTACTTGACATATGTAATTTTTTAAAAAGACAGCTCACAAGCAATGGAAAAAAATTCAGAATGTCCTCACTGACCTTAAGATTCATGTAGGACACTTGTTAACCATAACCTATTAACCATAACCTGTTAATTCTGACTTATACTTGAGAGTCATAGCAGAGATCAGAACAGATTTCAATTAAAAAAAAAGCTGCAGCCCTAGTGCACCCAGACTGAATTTGCCTCTAAAGAAGGGAATTCAACACTAGCTCCACCTCCACATAAACAATTTGAAAATAAAATTTCATGTAACAGGAATTTAATGTTTTAGAACTTTTAATAAACTGAACATGCGATAGCCATAAAAGCAAATCCAAAGCAAGTATGACTGATGTTTTTGCTTTTCGTCTCTAATTCATCTAGTCAGATTCCACTGAACATTGGTCATTTTGTAATGAATGTAAATTATAAATGGCTGCGACAATAAACACAAGCAGGATGCATTCTGATCATGAGCTATTAAAAGCCTTCCCCCATTAGGAAAGCACTTGTTTCATCTATTCAAACACGATTCAATTGCCATGTGAAGTGCAATCTGCTTTTGCTATTTTTACCAATCTGTTTCAATGCAATTCTTCAAAAGCTATTTAAGTAACACAGAGAACTCCAACCATCCTCAGTTTGAATATTCTTTCCCTCATTGAAATCTGGCTCTCAGAGCAGCTCCATCAACTGAGTCTGAAGCATTAGCACTTACCATTTCACATCAATCAAATTAAAACAGTACTTCAGAAAACCATTATATTCTCACACAATTGTACTTGAAGACAGCTTAAGAGAAAACTTCAATTTCTTTCATTCTCCTAACTAGCTATATTCACCAAAGCAGCTGTATTTCAAAGGATATGAGGAGAAGGCTTCCCATGCAGAGGACAATTCCATCTGAAAGCACCCCTACAGTACAGAATCCAGATTTGATAGAAAATAAGTAATTCAGGATAAATACTTTCTATGTATTTTGTGCCTTCCATAAATCCAGCAAAACTATGAATTATCCCATGTTCAACTTGTGAATACAACAAATTAAGGAAATACTAGTAAAATAAGAATTACTTTAACTCCTGAGAAACAACTGTAGACAGTCCAATCCCATAAAGAAATTAATTTCCCAAAAATAATTTTTTTTCAATATCCAAAGATAAGGCAACTTCGTGAATTATTTGCAATTGCCTTTTAAACTATCCAGATTTTACCTGTGCAGGAGAGTTAGCTTCTTCACCCTGCTTCTTCTTTTTCTTCTTCTTTTTCTTGGATTTGCCACTTGTAGAACTCTGAAGAATTGGCTCTGCTTTTTCTCTTTCATTATCTGAAATCTTCATATGGGAACAGAAGGTATTTGGCATTTAAAATTACAATGAAACATACCTTCTATAGTCTAAACATAAATTAATAGCTATAAGGAATTGCATATACTAGTGGAAATGAACACAGTCTTATCTGTTCAGCTCATTCTAGAAAGACCACATTCTTTACATGCTGTCTGGTGATACAGGTAGAGGAGTTGGGAATGGAAAAGGCAACAGATCACCAGGCACTAGTGGCATAGAAATGCTGTTTTTCATACTGAGAATTAAATATTGTCAAGAAGTATTTATAAAAACAGATCTAAATCCTCTCAGTATATACTGATTATGTAGTCCTTATAATTATGGCAGGACAGAAAGGTTTAACATGGAGCTAAGTGATTTCTCTCTTCTCCATAACATTCAGTGTTTTCCTTCTCTGTGCACAGAGCAAACACAGTCGTGCTACTCTTATCAGTGTAACCGTGATGAGAGATTACCTTTATCATTACCTTTTATGATACTTTAAGAAATGGCAGTGCTAAGGACAAAGTCTTGGAGCTAAGGAGAAAATACCACCTTTTACCTTCTGAGTATCAGATCTCTCTTCACGCTGAGGAGCAGAAGCAACTTTTTCTTCATCTACCCAGTTTCCCCACTCTTCTGCTGGTGCATTCCAATCAGAGCTTGGATCAGCTGAAGAAAGTCCATCTACAAAGATTAAAAGGTTTTTTCAGGAATATTGCTTATTTCCAGTTTAAAAATTAAAAACCCCCTACACATACATTCACTTCTTGACATCAAGATATAAATAGCAATTTTCTGTATTTCTGAAGAAAAGGTAAAGACTTTATTGGTAAGTGGAGGACTTTTTAAAGTAATGAATGTGACAGTGATTTTACAAAGCCTAATCACAGCAGCAGCTAGCTAGATGCAGTTCCTTCAAGATATGTTTCTAAACTATGTGAAGAAAAACAAATTTAGAAGTTCTCAAGCTGTTCTCTGTACTTCCTTTCTAGCTTGTGAAAAAAATTAGGATTAACTGTAACACTGAACCATCTTACCTTAGTAAGATTCCTTTACAAGTGATATATCTGAAACTGTAAATCTTACTGATTCAAAAGTCATTTGTAACACTGACATTTTTAATAATCTTTTTTTTTCTACGTCTCTTAAGTCCATACTCCATTTTGTTATTATTCATTTATGATGGAATGAAGGGTCAGTTACATAAAAATTAAAAATATCTGAAGGGAAGAACTAAGCCTTAGACTGTCTGCTTAGTAGAAAGTTGCAGCAAGCCAAATCTACAACAGAACACATTGTAAAAGATTGCATTATCATTTCACATTTATACTAACATCACAAATATTTCTCCCCTCCAGTCTGTACCAAATTGAAGAACAGGCAAATCTGATCTGCCAACGATGGTGGGATTCAATTTAAACAACTGAAAATAAAGTCAAAATAAAAAGCATTAATAAATCCAATTAAATTTATTGGCAACACTATGAAGCCAAAATACACTAAGAGATCCTAAGATTAGTTAGATGTTTATAATAGACAGAAAATTTCCTAAAAATATTATCTTAATGACACCTACTTCAGCTGCTAAAATTTACTGATTTGAAAAAAAAAGTATTACTAAACACTTATCAGTTTATCTATGCCCTCTCAGTAGTTGCTTAAGAAAAAAACCCCATTCTTAATAATAATAAAAACTACTAGTATTTGTACACATATGAATTTTCTTGTCCTGATCCTGATCAAGCAGTTGGGTGTACCTGTGTGTCACTTTGGCCTAAACTTGCATTTGCCCACTCTGTTAGTGTACTCTTAGTTAACAACTATGATGAAATTCTACTAACAGAAGCTTCAACCACAAACATTCTATGCTCAGATATGTGAATCAATTATGCTTTTGATAAAATGTAAAACTGATGACTTTCAAATGATTAACTGAAATGTGCTTTCTTTATCCTTAAACTAGGTAAAACACAAAAGATAAGTTTCAAGATTATCTGGTAACAGAGCAATCATGCCAACAGTGGTGGAGTCAAGGACTGCATCAATCTATTCCACTTTTCTAGTAATTTAACTACAATAAGTTGTTCTTAGAGAGAAGGTAACATGGAAGGCTGCTTTTGTCAATGTCTGGAACAATTCTTCAGGTCAATGCCTAATAAGATGCACTATGCTTTTTCATAAAGAGGAAAGAGAAAGTGGGGAGTAAACACCAACTTTACTACGATTCCCAAGTAATTCCAGTTATTTCTATCCTGTATATGGTTCTTATATAAGTAAGAACTTCCTAATGTTTGCTAAATGAGAAAGCAAATTAGATTAAATACAAGACTCTGATGTCACCTTAGCTTTCCAGTAAAGTACACATGTAGAAAAAAACGGACTCAAATTTTATCTGCTAAATATGTATTTTGCAGACTTTGCTGTAGATTTTTCTCATCACTTGCAGCAAGACTGTTTTATTACGAAAGACTCTTCTAACTTAAAATTCATGAGCTCTCTCATTTCTGAGTTTGAATATCCAAGTATTTTTCCTAGAAATTAACCATTTTCTATCAGAATTTATCAAAATATTTCGTTCTAATTCCTTCAAACTGTCCATTATATTACAGAAGTCAAGCATTCCAGGTTTTTCCTCAGATATCCGCCACTGTCTAATACAAGTAGCTAATATAAATAACCACACTTTAACAGTAATTAACATTTTGTTAATAAACACTTTTAGAGGAACATACTTAACCCAGACCATTCGTCATCAACAGGTGCTTGAGCATGACTTAAATCCCATTGAAAATCAGAAGTACCAGCCTGAGAAACTGATTCACTGTTGGAACCTGAAAGGGAGTAAGTAAAATAGTTCTTGTAAGTTAGCAAGCTTCCTGAAGTTTTCTTAAGGAAAAAATTAGATCTCTTACAGGGAGAAGCTTTAAAGAAAAGATCACTAGAAAGTAACCTCATTAATTACATTGCAAAGCAAACAAATTATACATTAGTAAGAATCCAATTCTCATTTAAAGCAAAGGTTCCAAGAACATAAAAGCAGCAGGACAAACAACAGTAAGGCCAATACCAGTTATGATAACAGAAGATGTTACACATCTAACGTAACTGTTTTCAGAAAAACAAACAATAAACAAAATCATTTCATAAAAAAATAAAACAAACAAAAACTACTTGTAAGAATGAAATAAATTAATTTTTTACTGTATGATGAAACTTCTGAAATTCAGTTTGAATAGAACCTGGGTCTCTATTTTACATACACCTCTGCAAAAGATACCTCAGATGACAGAAACACGGATACGTTCTCATTTCTTTCGTGGTCACTTTGCATTCCAACATTGTTTGCTAAGGCACATCAAAGAAAACTAATACACTCCACTTTTTCATATTTCTCTTGAAGTTGAAATGGTGGTATTGCAGCTGAGTCTTAGGTCAGCCAATCTTACTTCATTTAATAAAATTTTGCAAGTTTTAGCTTCGAGACTGAACGTGGATTCAGGTAGCTCCTTGGGATTTTTTTTTTTGTTAATTAAAATTCTCTGTACAGTTAAAATGCTGGACACTGAGCCTGAGTTCAACAGCTAAAAGCCTGCAAACTGCAATACAAGCAAATACAGCCTAAGTGCATAAGCACTCGGCCAGCTACTTCTGAAAAGAAAATTGCCATGCCATGCTTGCATGGTGTAAGCAAGCAGGAGGAGAAAACCTGACATATGATCCCTTTATTGTATAATAAATCATTGTAGGACTTATGTTAGTTGTTTAACACACAAGATTTATTATGAAGGCAGGTTTGTACTCTATAGCACACAACCCTTCAAAATAGAAAACCCCAGAGCTTCAGCGTTTTCATTTGTCATACGGAGAAAAGACTCAAGACTTCAAATCCTGCCTATGGAACATACTTTCAAAGTAGTGATTCAGTCCTTTGATGGGGAAAAACTCAATCATCAAATAACAAACCTCCCACAAGACTAGGGTAAATGGGCTTTCATAGAAGAAATATTCAGATCTCTAGCTTGAGACATCACAATGCTGAGCAATCTCTTATGCCCATTATTCAGACTTAACACACAAACAAGAAGGTTAAATAAGAAATCACAGAATCATAGAATGATTTGTGTTAGAACATACCTTAAAAATCATCTCATCCCAACCCCCAGTAGTTCCATCCAACTTTCCTACTTATATTCTGTGATTGATCTACCTTTTGATTATCAACTTAAAACAGTAATTTACCGCATAATTTCAGTTTAACAAAATAGCTTTTAAAGTGTCTTCCACCTCTTTGCAGTACTATTTTCGAAGAAAAATGAGAAAATGCATATTAGTAGCACCTGGCAAACTCTATTCCACCTCATGGAGTAGAAGAGAGTGGAAAAATCTTTGGAAAGGCACACATACCAGAAACTCCAGGAGTTAATCCAAATGAGGAGAAAGAAGTAGAATTCTGTTCAGAGGTATTAATCCTTGCATCCACATTCCAAGCAGCTGTGGGGGAAGGGGAATAAAAAAAAATAAAAGGAGTGTCACACACTGCTGGCAATGTTGAAAATTTAGCTATTTAATTATGAATCAGATCAGAAAAACACTGGCTGGTCCAGCAATGATGACATTTCACACAACTGAGGGCATTAATCAGTGCTGATAGAGATGTGACTTTATGCATACACAGCTTGAAACAATTTTCAAGCTTTCCAAGATCATCTTCCCTTTACAGCCTTTTTTATGTATAAACCTCTCACAAAGGAGAACTCAACTGTTTTTTGAGCCTCATACTATTATTGTTCCCATTACTGGAATTACTAAGTTTTGAAAAGTACACATAGATGGAACACAGCTTGGAGTATATATTTTATATATGTGTGTGTGTGTGTGTGTGTGTGTTAAAGAATGGAATAAAACTCAGAACAATTTTTGACAAATAGGAGATACTATTTTGACAAATAGGAGTACTAGATTGTTATATGTAAAGCATAAAATAAGCAGAAATAGCCAGAAAAAAAACTATCAGAGGCTTTTATTTAGAATTACATTTACTTAACTGGGGAAGAAGGGGCTAAAAACTGGACAGGTATTCCAGATGTTGTCCAAGTAGTAGATAATCATTACCCCTCAATTTACTGACTCCTGTGTTAATGCATCCCAGCATACTGTTGGTAGGATCTTTGTTGCTAGGATCTATGGCTGGCTCATGTCCAACGTGGTGCCCAGCAAAACTCCTTATCCACAAAGCTGCAATCCAGGCTTATATGCAGCCAGGGTTGCTTCCAACTCAGATTCAGCACTTGTCCTCACAGAACTTCCTCGGGTTCCTATTACTCCCATCAGGTTTAGGTCCTTCGGGATGGGATCCCCAACCTGGACTATTTCAACTGATTCCCGCCCTCACACTTAAATTTGGTGTAATCTGGAAACTGGATGTGAATGACATGGTTGCCTCCTCCAAGTCACTTATAAAGATGATAAGCAGGACAGTTCTAAGTACAGCCCTGTGACATCTGCCTTGTCACCAGCCTTCAGGGAGAGTAGGACTTACTGACCAATACTTTGGGCCTGACCAGTTTTGTACCTGTTCTAGTTTGGATACAACACTCTGAGAGACAGTGTTGATAACATTAGTCAAGTCATCATGAAAGACTTTCACCGCTCTCCACCCACAAAATTATTCCTTCTACCAGAAGCAAATCAACTTGGTAGACATGATGTATCCTTGGTAACATAACCAACAAAAAGCTGGTCAGTCACTATGAACTGCCTTATTACAATACACAGCAGAACATATCTAGCCAGAACATGAAAAAAGCCCTTTACTTCTCTTAGCAATGGTAAAGCTTCCCAGGGTATATCAGATCTAGCCTCAGGAACTCCATTGCAATATACGATAGAGAAATAAAAGAAGGCCTAGACTACTGCAGACTATGGTTGGGGTAGGGCTGTGTTTTGGATTTCTGCTGAAAACAAGGTTTGTAATACAGGGATGTTGAGCAGTGCTCACACAGAGTCAAGGCCCTTTCCACTTCTTGTATGCAGCAAGGCAGCTGAGGCTCGTCTTCCCAACAAGACGCTGGAAGCGACACAGCCTGGACAGGTGACCCCAACTGGCCAAAGGGATATTCCCTACTATGTGGCATCATGCTCAGTATATAAAGTTGGGGGAAGAAGGAGGAAGGGAGGGACACTTGGAGTTACGGTGTTTGTCTTCACAAGTCACCGTCACACGTGATGGAGCCCTGCTCTCCTGGAGATGGCTGAACACCAGCCAGCCCGTGGGAAGTAGAGAATTATTTCCTTGCTTTGTTTGCACGCATGGGTTTTGCTTTCCCTGTTAAGCTGTCCTTATGTCAACCCATGAGTTTTCCAGCTTTTCTCCTTTCGATTGTCTCCCCTATCCTGCTGGTGGGGGAGCGAGCGAGCGGCTGGATGGGGCTTGGCTGCTGGCTGGAGTTAAGACTCAACGAGACTGAAGGGACACTGCTGACTACAAAAGAACACTGCTTTCCAGAAGAGATGAGGATTACTTAGACTGAACAGTGGGAAGGGCTATGTCACAGCATTTATTAATTTGATGATTGTTGCCCAGAGAGAAATTGAGAAATCTCTTCTCCATTATTACTATGGACAGCACAAGTAAAAAAGGCAGAAAATTGTACTGAGCACTAAAAACC
Organism: Phylloscopus collybita; assembly: GCA_027886175.1. Classification (NCBI taxonomy): domain Eukaryota; kingdom Metazoa; phylum Chordata; class Aves; order Passeriformes; family Phylloscopidae; genus Phylloscopus; species Phylloscopus collybita. Next base: position 21,946,051 of record JAJNNQ010000075.1, read on the forward strand.
AGGTTCTAATGAGAAAAACAGTGTAACACAGGAGTGTTACAGGAGTTATGCCTGGGGCCTAAAAAAACACCTGCCAAAACTGTAAACAGTTGAGTTGATCATGTTGGACCAACAGAACAGACTTACAACCTGGGGTTTAAGATGTTATTTAAAAGAAATTAAACTTTAAATGGCTTAATAATCACCTTCAGAACTTCATAAAAGTGACACACAACACCGCATTCCTTCACAGAAATAATTTTGTCAGATAAACTCAAAAAACTCAATTTAACTGTACACAGAGACATAGATGCTAAGCTATCAGAACTTCCAGTAAACAGAAATTGTTAGCATTTCACTAGACCAAATCAAGATTTTTTTTAATATATAAACATAAAAATATTTCAGAGATCCACTACTAGAAAACATCTTTATGTAAAAATGCTTATGTGAAGCAAGTTCCTGGAAATAGCTTACCAATAGGAGTGAACAAAGATCGCTCTTTCCAGGGCCTGCCCACCAGGCTTACACCCCAGTCCTTTCCATTTCCATTAGCATCTCCAGTGTCTTGGCCCCAAGCCAATGTCTCAGTCTTCCTCTTCCCAGCTGCAGTTGAAGGAACAGATGTCCATTTCTCTTCCCCTACACCAATCTGTGAGGAGATTTTTACAGACTTCTCATTCCAGCTTCCTCCGTTTACTGTATGGCTTTCACTCAATCCCGGAGAAACTTAAATACAAAAATAAAAGTATTATTTCAAATAAAAACTGAATGAAGAATTGAAATATCACTTATATGCATATACACTTAATAAAAAAAAAAACAAACCCTGAATGAACAGCAGCTTTGCTACACCAGTGTGATACACACAGGGCTGCTGCTCTGTTCTCAGTTGATTTTCCAGTTCAGATGATATGCACCATCTGTCTACTAGCTTGAAGAGGGAGGAAAAAACAGCACCAACTGCACTCTCATTCCTCATCTCTTTCTTCACAGGGCTGATGTACTGGTGAACCAGTGTCTCTGGATGAGAAAAAGAGTGGGGAGGGTACTTTCAACACTGTCAGCTAATTTCTCTTAGAGAGTATGGGGATGACTTGTGGAAAAGACGATGCACTAAACAAAAAACATTTTCTGCTTCATAACTGCATGTAGCAGTTCTTCAAGCTCATCTCCACATGAAATTACCAAGTATTAGAAAATACTTCCAAAACACTACACAGGATTTACAACGAGCATAGAGATCACACTGACCATAGAGTACCTCACAGTAAGAGATAAAAATCATTGTAACACTCCATTTGTAATGTGTTTTATGTTATGCTAAGGTAAAAGACCACAACACTGCAAGAGTCTCTGTTACGTGCTACCCTGATGAAAAATTACTAGCCACTGCAAGTTTAATGTATACTTTGAGAAATCAGCAGTACAATGAGACAAAGATCATAATAGAATTTTTTTTAAATTTATGTCCCTCTAAAATGTAAAGGCTAGTGCAGCCAGCCTCATTTCCTATATATAAATCTTTCTCAAAGTGCTTTCCTTTGCAATCCCCTTTCTCTTTTTATAGATGCAGTGGAAAAAACAGAAAAACTGCTCTTCTACAAGCATTTGAGAAATATTTGCATATTACAAGTGTAACACTTAAATAGTAAGCCAAACCCTCATGCACAAGTCAGTATCATATGCCAACAAAAAATACAGACCAAACATTTTATTTTTCAAATGAACTTGTAACTCTGGCAGCCCAGTTCAGGCTGGCCCCACTGACATAGAATTAATGAGGTGAGATATGCCTAGATTTTCCTAGACAAATCAATTCTAAACACAGACATCTGTAAGGTCACCACTGCTGTACAAAAACCACTGCCCTTTCTCTACAGCACTAGCATTGCTCCTGTCAGTAAACGTGCTCCTAGTGTAATATGAAGTCTTAGGGAAAAGCAACAAAAGAAAACTGGAGAGAAACCAAACTCCAGTTGGTAGAAAAACCTTTTTGCAACTTTGCAAAAAGGCAGCTGAGGTCCTGAAGCAGGAGCTTTACTATTCTGTTTATTATAATACTCTCTTGTCAAAAGCTTTAACTTCTAAATGTCCAGCCAGTTTTCACTGAATTGCAGAAAACTTAAGATTGAAAAGGACCTCTCAGAGTCACCTAGTCCACCTTCTGTTCAATGCACAGCAAAATTAGACTACATTACTGAAGTTCTGCAAACCGTAAAGGCTGACTGCCCAGAGATGCTTTGAGCTATCTCAAGAAGAGCTTTTTTCCTCATGACCTGTCAGAATTTCCCCTTACAGAAACTTGATTATTGCCTCCTGTTCTCCCATTAGGTATGACTGAAGAATACAGCTCCCTCCTTCTGTTCCACAGTAAAGGAAGTTTGCATGTGAAGTAAAGCTCTCAAAAACAAGCAGAAAGGGATTCCCTCTCTAGATCTGTGTGCTTTTAAAATTCATTTGTTGAATTGCTTATTAACACTAGCTACTTTTGATTAAAGCAACACAGCTAATGTTGGCTGTATGTAAGGAATAACCATCTTGATTTATTATGGCAAACTAATTCACTTCAGGTTTTATTACAGCAGTATCTGTTATCAGAAAACTAGCAGTATCTGTTAAGATTCACTAGTCCAATATTTTAAGTTATGTGTATGATATATGTCAAGTATATTCATTTTTCTAAACATGCAGATATGTAAGAACTTTCAAAATTAATGTATTATGCATCTCAAAGGAGAATGTAAAAAACTGACTAACTTGTATATTCAACCTGAAACAAGCGTGAACAATTATCAGGACTTAATCAGGAGCTCTCTGCAGTTATCAATATCAGGATTTTCTTTGAGCAAATAATTAAAACAAGTAAGTGAGTAAGTTTGAAAAGCTAGCATAAAGATTTTTTCAGCAAAGCTTAAAAATGAATGCACTATTCTGTACATAAAATTTTTAATAGGTCATCTGTCTGAAAATTTGAAATACTGAATTGTACTCCTACATGTAACAGAGACTGTTTTCAACTTCTTAAGAAATAACTGCAACTTAGAAGTCAAACATTTGCATAGCCAAAAGAGCCAGATGTACAGTGAAGTTCCACATCAGTAACTCAAAATCCTGCACTGACAGTTGCTGTTTTCACTTCCGTAAAATACTTCTCTAGTTACTTAGGATGCCCAATAATGGAAACTTTTTACCTTGTGGAATTGATGACTCCCCCTTTGCAGGTTTAGAACTGTTAATCTGTGCATTCAAAAGTGCATCACCTGATTAAAAGTAAGAGGAAACAAAGCTATATGAAGCTTTTTTAAACAGCAACACCTGTAAAAATCTTGTAACAATCCATTACTAATATTTTAAGAAAAGAATACATTAGCACCTCACAGTAAATTAAGACAATTCCAGAAAACTTAAGGATAAAATTAAAATGCTTAATTTTTTATTATTTGTGTTTATGTTGCAGACAGAATGCACTCCAAGTGACTTAGGATCCATGTACCAAGTAACTGCAGATTTCAAAGAACTTCAGCTACTTCCCCAATGAATGAAAAGCATAAATCTAAAACACAGGTTGTCATTCACAAGCAAAGAGTGGTTCTAAGTATTTCAGACCTGTAATTATTTCTAACTTCTACCTTACCTGTGAAAACACTAGATACAGCTGAATTTTTTTTGGATTAGTCTTCTACAAGATGATATGTAAGATACAAAAAAAGCATGATACATAAAAGACTCGGACTGGAGAGGTCACAGTAGTTATGGTTAGCAACAGTGCATAGAGACAGTTGGAACTACCATTTCCTGAAGCTCTGTGTAAACGGAAGGGGAAAAAAAAAGGCAACAGGAAACAACTGATCTAGTCCTCAGGGCAACAATTATGCACCCAGTCAAGGTGCAAATGAGTGTCAATGAAACAGGAGAGTGAAACATACAAATTTCAATAAATTGTTTCAAGGTACCAGACAGTTGCTTGGCTCAGTCTTTTTGTCACTTTGCTAGAACATCAAGTTTCATTTAATTAACGCACCTATTTCTCAGTTTTACCCAAATACGAATTCTTGTGCCTACAAATGCTTTAAACCAGTCCATGCAATCTTCACTTTCTGTAACAGCAGCAGCCATATCTACTGAATCCTCAGCTACAGTAATTGACTACTAAATCTCAGCCACACGTGCCTTACCTTATTATGAACAGCTTTAGTACAGGATGGTAATAAATCTAGGTTGGGAAAAAATGCCTACATATTAAATGGTGAATGATATTTTAAGAGAACTTCAAGGCCATAACCTTCCCAGGAGGAAGCACTCAAAAAGCTAAGGAGTTGGTGCTGCTTGCAGCAGTGCTGAGGACTGCCTGAGGCTCAGAGCACAAGTGAAGGAACAGGGGCAGGCCTATTCAGATGTGCAGTAACTGACAGTGCACCAGTGTGTATGTAGGCCAGTGTCTTAGCCACTTGCTCCAAAACACTCTCTTGAGCTTCCCCAAAAATACCGCTAGAAAAGGGGGAGTCTTGCACAATGAGAAAGTACTTTTATACAGCTTGAAATTATTTTCTCAAGAGTTTCACCTCCAAATATACCTAACATACAACCAAAAGAGAGTCACTATTTAAGCATTTGAGTAAATTTATTTTTCTAGGATACATTCACAGACCTATCAAGCATCATACCTTTATTTTTTCTGAGAGCAACTGGAAGTGATGATGTAGGCATCAGCTGTTCAATGGATACCGTAACTGCATTTTCTATACCCTGGAGATTTGATTCTCCTGAGCCACTGTCGTTCAGCACCTTGTCTCGCTTACGCTGCTGACGCTTCTCTCTGTTACTGATTTTTGTTTCCCAGGCTCCTAAAACATCACCAAGTCAGAGAGGAAGAAAGATTTTTAGCTTGTATCATATCAAACAGAAGTCTGAGGGCAGTTTAATCAGTCAGCTTCAACCTTAGTTTGAAAACACAAACAAATGGCCAAAGGTAAGCTTTTCTGTGATAATATGTGGATTGACAGAGCAAACCATCAATAACATGAGCACCCTACTATCTATAACTTCTCAGTTTTTATAAGATTATAAAGAGTATAAGATTTAAAAAAATCAGCTGAAGTTACTAAATACTGTTGTTTCAAAGATCACCAGATATGTGACTACAGATTTATAAGTTTATGTTTCTTTATGAACCAAACACTGTTTGGTTCATAAAGAAACATAAGATTAAGTAAATCTTAAACAGCATTTAGGCCATAATGTTTGCATTTTGTGTATGGTTGTGTTCAGTACCTTCATCAACTTCCTTTCCATCCAGACGAGATGTATCCTGAACCGTTTTGGAATCTCCCTTTGATTTCTTTTTTTTCTTTGACTAGAATGAAAATAAAACATTATCTTAATGATTACTTACTGATCACTCGGCATAGTGATTCAGAATTCCCTTCCCCCCACCCCCCACAAACACAGGAATAAATTTAAAACAGATTCTCCTGAAAAACCCTCTGTGAAAGACTTATGCAGCACAGAAATGGCAGGTGGGGGGGAACATTACTTATGCTGCAGAGCCAAGGCCAGATAGAAGCTATGCTGGCAGCATCACAGTCACAGAGGAGTAACGAACTGTTTAGCAGGCAGATCCCACTCTGTCAAAATTTGTTTTGTGCAGAAGTATGAAGTTACACATGGAGGAATAAATAATGCCAGTAACTCCTTTAAAAAAAAAGTAAAATAATTCAGCTTGGAAATTACTTCAAAGCTGTGATTAGAGCCCATACATTACAAACTCTCTCCCCTCCCTTTGCCGCCAAGGTTTCATCAGTTTGATCAGAAGCTATAGGCTTCCTGGATATAAGAGTCAGGCTAAACAAATAGGAACAGACATGACTACTTCTGCAAATAGTTTTGGTGCAACAGGTAGCAACATAGAGTGTTGAAAAAATAGTATTGAAAAAAACCACCCAAGATATGGGGAGAAAATGTATTGCAGAAAACCTTGGAATAAATTGAATTGACTACCTTCTCAGAAAGAAAATACAGTACTGAGAAGCCTCTCAACCTAGTGAAGAGAGATTATAAAAACTACCAGATAAACATGAATGAAAAACAACAAGCCTTTTAAAAGAAATATGGTTATCCACTCAAATGTTGTAAGGAAAACTATTAACTTATTCACTGCCTCTGAAATGTTCTAAGAATGCTGGATGTCTTTGTGGAATACACCTGCCAGAGTCAGACTAGTAATTGCCAACTGTATACCTGAGTTGGCACTATTTGGTTTTCTAGTCTTAAATGTCAAGGAAGTGTCTAACAATCTCTCTAGGACTCAGAATTGGCAACACCTAAATTATTACCACAGCTGCTGCAGATATTCTATAGGCCCCCACAATGGCATGCAGTTCATACACCTTAGAGTTAACGATGCCCTGAAAGTGCTGTAGCTTCAATACAGGTACTGAGAGCAGCACAGCTTGTTAGGGCAGCAGAGATGATAAAAAATTCTCTGCCTATATGCAATGCTGCATCACCACACCTGTAACATTTAGGGAACTGATTTGAAACAGTTAATTCATGGTTTAATGTACTAGGGGACCCAAAGTACTAGACGCACCCAAACTGAATTCTCATTTGCTCAGCAGACTACCTTTTTGCACAGACCAGCTAACTAATTTCTGAAAAGCCTCCAAAAGAGAAGGGCTGGTTTGAAAAGCAACCTGAGAAGAACTGGTTCTAAAAATATGAACAATTCATTATTTGCTAGGGCAACTTTTAAGGAAAGAATTAAAAATCAAAGTGAAAATTAGCACAAAAATTAGTTATAAATTGCCTCTTCAAGCTCAAACAGAGAAAGATTGGTAGGTCTCTACCTTTGTCTCCCATTTGCAGCTACACTGCGACTGGAACTCGAGATCCTAAAGTTTCTACCCACAAAGACCTAACTACCCAACTGTCCTCCGGCACTCAGAGAACACCTGAACTTTCAGACAACAGTTCAAGACGACTACTCTTCCAAATGTAACTTCAGCTTCCTTAAATAACTAGCTCCTGTGGAAATACTGACATCAAATTTTACACATTTCAGGAAAACATCAGTTTAACAGCTGAAAAAGAAGTTCGTGATTAACAAACATTGTTTTTAAGAAGATCAAGAACGTAAATCTTCAAAATGTGTTTACTTTCCTAAACTGTGTCACCCTGTTCTGAAAAACCACAACCATCGTTTTTTATCCAATTAACCCACCACCTGCTAAACTTGGTACTGTACCAGTTGCTATCTCAGTACCAAACTGACAGAAACAGTAAGAGATGCTAAAGCCAGAGCACACCAGCCGGCCATTTTGCAGAAGTCTATGCATTCAGAGTGTCACCTTCTGCAACACACAAAGATGCCAGTGTTGGCTCTGCCAACAGCCAAAAGAGCACATGAGGAATACTGCAGGCCTGCCAGAATTGTTTAAGTCTTTAAGATGCATTGTGCTCCATGCAAGAACAATAGAAAAATAAACCTTTCTTCTTGATCCCTAGTTGAGCAATTATTTCTGGTATTCAAGACAAAGCAGTTATGTGCTTGCAAACAGAATGGACAATGACATTTTAACTTCCCACAGCCGCAGCCACAGTCACTTCTTAGGTAACGGCCCCTTACATTAAACACTAAAAAACCCCTTGTACTGTGGCAAGTCACTAATTGCAAAATCATAAACCCAGAGTCCGGACATTACCCAAATCTTCCCCCCAACAAAGCAGAAAAACATGCATGAAATTCACATCCCTAAAGCAGCCAAGAAATGCAGAAACACAAAGGATATGTGATTTTCATTGAAAGCATATACTGAAGCACAAAAAATAACCATGCCCTTCAGGCCATACACTATATGTATTCATATATCTACACACATGCACATACAACTTCAACCACAGCCATTGTCTTATACCATCCATCCCAAAGATGGTACACAAAGACACAAGATCCCTTACAACTTCAGCACGTTTATAATGTTACAAATATTACAGATGCCCTGAGAAGCCTTACCAAATACTCTGAAGCCTGTACAGTTACCTGTAGTTTAAAGGAAGTGCTTAAGTAGGCTTTTAATTGGAGGGTAACAATTTACTCCTGACCCAATCATTTTTTTGCCCAGGGTCCCCCTAACTGGTATGAAAACACCAGTTTTCAGTAATCATCCACATCCATTTAATAGAATTCATTTCCTAGAGCTGCAGCTTCTGATTCACATTTTAAAATTCAGATCACTATGTTTGCAATTTTAAGGTGAAGCTGAGTTTAGGATTTAAACTCCTTATCTACTTGAAAACTGGCAAAGAATTATTAATTCACATTCAAACTGTGTTATGTTCTTGGGGAAAAAAAAAACCAGCAAAGTCAATCTGATATTTAAAACATGGGGAAGAGAAAGAGCCACACAGCATGGAACTTCAAGGTAAATCTATTACACAGAAAAGTCACTCAATTTGCCAATGGCAAAAAGATTTAAAGCCCTACAGAAAACTAGAAGGATACAGTCTTTCAGCCAAAATACTAGCTGCAGAAGAAGTTATTAGAGGGTAGTCAAGTATATTTATTAAAGCTTGAATGAGCTAAAGAAATGACAACAATCATGGAATGGCTTGGGTTGGAAGGAACCTTGAAGATCATCTAGTTCCAACCCCAGCCACAGGCAGGGACACCTTTCACTACACCAGGTTGCTCAAAACCCTGTCCAGCCTAACCTTGAACACTTCCAGGGATGGAGCATCCAAAACCTCCCTGGGCAACCTGTTCCAGTGCCTCACCACCCTCACAGCAAAGTGTTCTGACTGTTTATACATAATCTTTTATTCTTCCTCAGTATAGTCACAATGAAAGCATTTTATTAAAAAAAAAAAAAAGTCAGAAAACAAAGACAGTGGGAAAACTTCATGCACAATAATAGCAAAAGAACCAAGCAAAAAAATTATCAAAGGCTCAAGCATATCTATGCTGCCCATAAATGACAGCATGTATGATGAAATTAGTCCTCACAGTTCAAACAATAATACTGCCAGTAATATGGTCACCTTTTAGATCAGACATTACAGATCAATGCTTAAAAAGATATTTTTAATCTGGTTATTTGATTTGCATAACAAAAAGCTCACAACAGACTTCAAAGCTCGCATTTCTCATCAAAAATCAAGAACTCTAATTACTAATGGATACATCTGGCAAAAGAAATAAGCAGGCACATGGTCTTAATCCTTTCAATAGTAGTCCCCCAACTGGTAGACCATTTACAAGGCACTTAACAATACTATCACTATGCTGCATCCCCATAGAAGCCATCAAGATGAAACAAACTTTATTTCTGTAGGCTTAACACTGTCACATGATGAACAGAGATATCAGTGTTTACTGGGAGGGTGGGAGTGGGGTTTCCTTGGCAAGCATTCTGTGATAAGGCATGTCTCAGAAGTTAAGAAAATACCACTTTAGCTCTTTTCAACTCCAGATTAGATTAGTACTCTTCACAGTAAGAAATCTGCCTCTTCATTCATATAAGTAACAGGATTTCAAACCAAAGCCAGAGCTATTAGATACTGAAATAATATACATCAAACTTCAACACTGTTGCTTCGTATCCGTAACTAACCTTTTCATTCTTCTTCTCTGTGTCCACAGGCTGCTTTATATTGTCTTTACGGACAGTTTGTATTACTTCATCTTCAGATACATCAAGGAAAGATCTTCCATTAGGCTGTGTAAACAATGAGCATAAATAATAAAAAAATTTGAAAAAGCAGATGAAGCAAAGCTCAAATTACACTATTATTGAAATGCAACTACTTGTTGACGGAAAAATGCCTGTAAGATTAGAATAGAGCAGACCAAATTGTGGATTGGTGCTCAAAGGATCTACTGCAATTCTGTATTTACCAAACTCAGACATGAAAAAGGAAAGAGAATAGGTCTTCTTATTTCATCTCACTCCTATTCAATCCAGTAATTTCATAACAAAAGGTTAATCTCTGAAATTTACCAGCTTTTAAAATTACTCATAGCTGTTCTGAAAACTGATTCAGAACAGCTACATTTGTACATGCCATAAATTATCTAATTAAATTAACACAATTACCACTTTGTAGCAGTTCAGCAAGAGGACTAATTTTTAAAAGTAATTTCTACATTGACCAAACATCTGCAATTTCTATCTATGCATATCCCTCCCAGCTCACTTCCTTCACAAGCTAAACTTCATAGTAGAACAGAAATTAGAAATCAAACATGAAGCATGACTAAGCACGATACCCCATTGTTCTTTTCAGACAGACTTGATTACAGGCATTACATTAGTCTATCATTTTCCCCTCACACAATTAAGAAAAGAAAATTAGCATGTATTATTCAACATATAAAATTAAAACTCTGGACAATCATTAAATGAGTCTTCACGTTACCTTTGACAGCAAAGTCATACACCTTAGCCTACATATTCCCCATACAGAAATGTAATAATTTAGAAGTCATTTACTTCTGACAAAAAGCTATGACTGAAGTTACTCTGCTTAACTGCAGAAAAGATGAAAATATGTATATATAATCCTACTGTCAGCCATTAATTTCACTGCATGAAAAATAATTGTTAAGAATAGTAATTGACAGAGTCCATACAAATGTCACTGGTTCATGTTCAGAATGACTCAGATAAATTAATGACTGAAAACTAAATAAGCATAAATAGCTACTTCAAAGTTGCTTTAATTCCTGCAATTCTTTCAAAATAAATTTCAAGCTCTTATTACCTTTAGTTATTCTTTTGTTATTAAAAACCCAAAAGCTATTTTAACTCTGCATCACACAAACCTAATTGCTTTCAAGTAAAACAAAAGCCATATCACAACTTAGAGTGGCCTATTCCTTCAAATATTAGATCTGATGACTCTTACAGGCATTTAAGTCTTGCCACATTATATTATGCTTACAAATCACCCTTGGCATGATTTCACCAGTGCATAACATAGTATTGCTTACTGTAGTTAGCAAGCGTGCCAACTTCTTCAAAGTAACTATAAATAGAAATAGATCAGGTCACCTAATCGCTCTTCTCCTGCAACAACCAGCTTTAAACTAGACTTTTCATATCTAACACACAGTACATTTCCCTCAGCATTCTGAAAATAAAGTATGTTTTACAAGTCTGGTCTCGGAACTCTCTCTATAGGTTTTTCTCAACAAAGTCCACCTTATTGGTATATTCCACAGAGATACCAAAGAACAGATACTTAATCTTGAAAATAACTCACTGTCAAAAGTCAATTCTTGTGCCTCTCTATTTTCTCCAGAGCCTGTTTAGCAGTAAAGTTAGATAACATATTTGATGCACTGGATGTATTTGATGTGTATCAAAAAAGTTTACAATCAACTAACTTTTTTAATTCTGTACCTTGCTTTGCTTCTTAGCTATTACATATACACCTTAAATTGAAAACTACCTTCTTAATCCCTTCCAACTATTCAATAAATAGAAGCTTTAATCTTTAATTTAAAAAAAAAACTTCAGGTGTTTCTCTGAAAACTAATAAACTAATTCATATCCATTAAAAACCCTCTGGAATAATTCATCCTCATGACTGTTCAAAATGCTGTCTGATCATCTGATCATGTAAACAACAACCTTTAGAAGTATGTTTGAAAACTTGCACTTTGATACATTCAGGGAGAAATACATTCCTTAATTGTAATAACCTCCCTTTTCAGTGGAAGCTTTCCACATTTATTTTCTGCCCATAGATGAATCATAGAATTTTAACCAAAATCCATGTGGCCATTTTTGGATATACCAAAGAAAGCAAGAGAAGGGGGAAAGAAAAGTTTTTCTAGAGTATTCAGAAATGTTTCATTTTAAAAAGACAACCACAGCCCAAAGTTTAAAACTTTTATGGGCAATATATTAAACATCCACTGACAAAATTAATTAATTCAAAATTGTGCAACTTATTATTTGCCACCTTTTTTATCCTCATCTTAAAGCTGCCAGGCATGATGCAACAAGGCAGAAGGAATGCTGTCAATAACAGTACTGATTACTGAATGTTTTTCTTGCCTGAGTATCTTAAAATTCCAATACTTAAATAAACCTTTTTCCACAACCATTCACATGAGGGTGTTAAGATACACCAAACATAGAAAAGGTTTTGCCTGGATTGTCAAAATCAAAAGTACACTTTAAATATGGTAGTGCAAAGGATTACTCAGTTTCACAAAGAGTATTAATGAAATTGCTACCACTCAAATCTTACAACACTCTATTTGCCAAAGTCCTCGGTTACACATTATAAAGATACCTCTTCTTAGAACATCTTTGGCCAATGAAAGAATCTGTTTACCAATGTTTTCTGTAAGCTTCTCTTCAGAAGGAAACTAAACAACTTTCTCTCTGAGGCCTGAAGAATCCTATCTGCCATTTGACCACTAACATATACACAAACCAACCCATGAGCATCAGCTGAAAGAATAAAGCCTTTACACAATCTAAGCACAAATAAGCACAAAGCAGCCATAGCCCAGAAAGTTCTTCCAAGTAGACCAAATATGAACCTTCTTCAAATGAATGCAAATTTACTAGAGTGTGTAGCATTTATGCTCCAGGTGCATGATAAACAATAGGAAGTGCATAGTCAATTTGGTATTTTCCACATCTACAAATAGATGGTGTGAACGGCTTCCTAAAGTGGTAGCAGAGCACAGAAGATGGCTACTCTCAAGTTTCGTGGTGTTTGGCACATTGAACAGAAACCACGTAAGAACAGCTTTACCTTTTTCTGCTGAAGTAGGAGATAGAGGCACAGTAATTATTTAGAAAGGGAAGGAACCAAAAGTAAATCTCAAGTCTTATGGACAGAAAACCCCCCATTCTTAATGGGGCCAAAGAGCTCTGCCTCTTCCAGGAGTTAAAATAAAAACGAATAAGAAAAAAGCAGCTTCAAGTTTACTGCACAGAATCTGATGTAAAGACACCACGATACTCTGCCCCAAGCAGCCTGAGAAAGCCAGAACTGGCTCTGTAAATTTTAATGTTAATGAATGCTAAACAGCTTCAGCTCCGTTTTTTTTCTTAGTCTGTTCACAGCAAGTAAATAAACAGACTCTCATAGGTACTACTGTATTCAGTCAATCCAGTGCTACTCAAAGGAACCTATTTTACTAAGAACATGAGGTAAGTTGTACCCTACTTATTTATACAGGTACTGAATAAAGCCACATGCAATGAAAAAAGCAACAAATACTCTTCCTCAGAAAAGCTACAGTGAAGAACATTTCTGATCCTGACTGATGAGTGCTACACATCACCTTCCATACAGTAAGCTCAGTAATTCTGTATTAAAGTAACCCTACAGCTTCTAATTAGACATCTGTAGCGTGTTCTTAAAGCCACAGACCAGTTGCTCTAAGCTTTCTGAAACGCCTTCAATGGAAATCTAGACCCTGGCATAGCAAGCCCTGTAGTAAATCTACTGGTAATAGGCTTACTATTTTCCCCTCCCAGCCCTCAGTATTAGAATCACAGCACACAAGCCACATGATCAAAATGACCAGGCAGCAATCAGTAGGAATTTTTGTTGCATCTGTAAGTTTCCCATGTTATTTTGAGAATTTTTCACATGAAAATCAGAAAACACTGGGACATGCTAATACTGGTCTCTCTAAACCTATCTTGGAAAATGATTACAAGGCAGGCCTATTAAACTTTGCCACTGCAATAAACTTGCTTGCACTACAGTTATTGATTCAGTTTGTGTGTTTCCTTTTGGAGGAAGGTAGCCCTTTTTTCATCTCACCATGGAAATAATAAATACAAAGTACTATAAAAATAACTTTAAAATCTTAACGATACAGGATATCAGCTTAAAAACTACTTTGCTCTTTTGATTACGTAAGATTTGCTCTTACATTGCCTTAACTTTATTCTATGCCTATGCAAACCTAGCTCAATGGAGCACAATTATTTATATTCACCAAAACTGTCAGTTAGTTTTTATATAAAATTACTGAAGTTTGCTTTTATGAAGCCCTATACTACAAAGCAATGTCAAGTCAACAGTGATATCTACCTGTTCACTCTATCTTCTGTGGACTTGTTTTTTAATATCTTAGGCAATGACTTGAAAGAGTTTACAGTTTGTTTTCATCTTGGAGTTTCAACTAAATAAATCAAGCAAAATCAATTGAATTTCTAGAACTAGTCTTCGTTGTCAAGAAAGCATAACATATTTATTCAACACTGAAGTATCTGCTTCTCAAGAAAAGAAAAACGTACATCTTTAGCATGCCTTCTCCAAAATGGAGAACCTAGCTACACTGGAAAGATTCTGAATCACGTTTCCTCTTCTTGGTGCTCAGCATTCAGTCTCTTGCAACTTCCAGAAACAGCTTCAGTAGTTCATTGTTCAAAGACAGGTTGGTGGCATATGCAGATTTTTTTTTTTCCCATTTAAGATGTTCTAGCCTTACATTCCCATTAAAAAGTTTCCCAAACTTCTCAACTCTTAATGCTGCCACAGCATTCAAATCACTTCATATCAAATGAAGATACAAACCAATTGCCTCTCCCTTATCTCGTCATTAGGGAAACAATTCAGATTTTATAGAGCAAGTTGTTATTATATGACACAGTTGTAATATCAGGGGACATCTGCTACACTTTCATTCCCATAATCCATTTGGACATAAATAGGATTACAAACATCCTAACAATATAAAAGCTATAGAAGCAATCCCTTCAAGCCCCAAAACAAGTGACAACTGTAAGTTTTAAAAGGACAGTTGACAATTTCTGCATTCTACTACTTTTCTCTTAAGTGGATGCATACTGTCAAACACGGAAGGTTCCCACACTACACATTAAGGAATTAAAAAATATAAATTACAGGAATGATCTCTTTTTAAAGGGCTGCTAAGACACAGATTTCCTTATTAAAGGAGATGATCCTTAGTGTAACAACTAAATCAGAAATATTCCTACTGAGGCACGCTCACAGCAACATTGATACTAACATGTTCTATTGAAAATACAAAGCAAAAAGCTTACTCAAAGCAAAAGTTTGAATCATCACAGCATTTATAGGGCTTCCAATGGTGCTTCCAATAGTCTACCTGTCTAGACTACAACTCCTGGCTTGAAATTCTAAGCCATGCTAAGGTCTCCACTACTGGTTGCTTGCCCTATTATCCAGTGAGTAATAAAAGTAATAGCAGCCTTCATGTAATTTTTATTTACAATAAAATGCTTCCACCAAAAAGCCAGCCGTTTCCTCATCACTCAGGATATTAACACGTAGTTTACCAGTGGCGGCGTTGCTCCTCCAGGTTTTCAAAGCAACCAAATAACCCAGACGACACGAGACGGCTCCAGAGAAGTGAGGACCCCCCCATCCCTTTCTTCCACAGGCGGCTCGGGAGGAGCTCCCAGAAGGAAGGATCTGTGGCACCCAGATCCTTCCCACCAGCGACAGGGCCTGGAGAGCGGCAGCCGCGCTCGGGGGACGCGACTCCCTCGACTCCCCACTGCGACCCCGCCGGGAGCCGCTGCCCGGCCCGTCCCGCCGCTGTCAGTACGCCTTTCAGCCCCGCTGCCCTCCCGACCTCCACACCCTTCTCACCCGCGCCGCTTTCTCCGGCAGCTTCTTCCTGTTTCGCTTCTTCTGTTCATCGCCTTTGAGGTTCAGCTGCCCGGGGCCCGGGCCCGCCGCCTTGCTCTGGCCCCCGCCGGCCGTCAGGCCCGCGCCGACCGCCTCGTCACCCTTCCTCACGGACGCGCTCCGCGCCGGCTTCTTGCGGAGGCCGCCCCCGCAGGCCGCGGCCAGCAGCAGCCCCAGCAGCACGAACCCCAGCGCGGCCGGGACCGCCAGGGCGAGCCAGGTGGGCAGCGTCTGCGGGTCGAGGCCCAGGTCGAGGCCCAGTTCGGCACGCAGCAGCCCCAGCCCGCCCGTCAAGGCGTCCCGCACCCGGGCCGCCGCCTCCTCAGCCCACCGGGCCGCCGCCTCCTGCCAGCTTCCCGCAGCCATCGCGGTCCCCGGCCTCGCAGAGGCCCGAACCGGGCGGGGCGGCGAGGGCGCGCTCAGGCCGAGCGCATCGCGGCCTCGGGAGAGCCGCGCCGGGCCGCCTGAGCCGGAGGCACCGGGGGTGGGGGTAGGACGGGACGGGACACGAGCGGAGCCTCGGCGGGACGCGGCTGCCTCAGCCTCGGGGCCGCCCGGGTCTCCTCCTCTTCCTCCTCCCCGCCCTCCGCCTCGCGCGCGACGTCACCGCCCCACCGCGCGCCCGCCGCAGCGCGCCGCCACCGCCATCACCGCGGCGCGCGGGCCGGGGGCGGCACCTCCCGCCTCCTCCCGCCGGCGGCCCGGCCCAGCACGGCCCAGCCAAGGGCGGTGCCGCCAGCCGAGGCGGCGGTCTCGACGTGGCAGGCAGCGAAGGGAGCGAGAGCGGCGGGAGCGGCCGAGGCCGAGGGGTTGGAAACGACCTCTGAGATCATCAGATCCAACCTATGACCGAACAACACTCTGTCAACTAGACCTTAGCACGAAGTGCCACGTCCAGTTTTTCCTTAAACACCGCCAGGGTGGGCAGCCCATTCCAATGTCTGACCAGCCTTTCTGAGAAGAAATTCCTCCTAATGTCCGAAGTGAAGCTCCCCCGGCACAGCTTGAGGTGCTGGTCTCTCATCCTGTCACTAGTTTGCTTGGAGAAGAGGTCGTCGCCCCCACCTGGCTACACCCTCCTTTCAGGTAGGGTAGAGAGAGATGAAGTCACCCCTGAGCCTCATTTTTTTTCCAAGCTAAACGCCCCCAGTTCCCTCAGCCACTCCTCACAAGACTTGTGCTCCAGCCCCTTCACCAGCTCCGTTGCTTTTCTCTGGACACGCTCCAGCACCTCAATGTCCTTCTTGTGGTGAGGGGCCTGGAACTGGACACGGGGTTTGAGGTGCACCCTCGCTAGTGCTGCGTGCAGGGTGACAGTCATTTTCGTGGTCTTGCTGACCGAGCTATTTCTGATACAGGCCATTAGCCATTGGCCTTGCCCACCTGGGCACACACTGGCTCATGTTCAGTTGCTGTCAGCCAGCACTCCCAGCTCCTTTTCCGCTGGGCAACTTTCCAGACGCTGTGCCCTGAGCTTGTGGCACTGCATGGGGTTGCTGTGACCCAAGGTGCAGGACCCAACGCTCAGTCTCATTGAACCTCTTAAAACTGGCCTCAGCCCATCAATCCAGCCTGTCCAGATCCCTCTGCAGAGCCTTGCTGAGGGTCAACTTGATCCCCTTTGTCGAGGTAATTGATAAAGATGTTAAACAGAACTGGACCCAGTTCTGATCCCCGAGTAGCACCACTAGTGACCAGCTGCCAGCTGAATTAGTTCCATTCACCAGCACTTTCTGGGCGTGACATTGAGCCAGTATGTCATCCAGCAAAGAGTGCACTTACCCAAATCATCAGCAGCCAGCTTCTCCAGGAGAATGCTGTGGGAGACAGTGTCAAAGACTTTACTAGAGCCCAGGTAGGCAACATCCACAGCCTTTCTTTCCCTCATCCACTAAGTGGGTCACCTTGTCATGGAAGGACATCAGTTAGTCAAGGATGCTTTAGCATAGACTGTTTCTATTTTTCAGAAAACATTAACTGTTGTTGCAACTGGTTGCACATTTCAGCTACCCTAACATCCCAAATTAAGTATTCTGTAGGTATTTTAAGAAGTTTAAGATGTTGCACTATATAGATAGAGGTGACAGAACAGTGATCATGTAGTTATAGTTTTAAATACATCAATCAAAAAAATATGCCCTAAAATTTTGAAAGCATCATTCAGCTACAGTGGATGTTTTGTGTTTTGTGTATATATATATATATATATATATATATAAAACCGAGGCCAGAGAACAGTTCATACTGTTCATTTTAAAGAAAGCACCGGAAGAACCTGGTGGGGCTGAATTCCACAACCTGAGCGATTGACAGGATGATTTTCGCTGCAGCGCCGGGGCACCACCAAGTGGCAGCATCGTGAAGAGCCGAGCTCGTCGGAAAAACATTCGTGTCTTAAAAAAACAAAGGGAGCAGATCCTCTCCTGGAAATAGCCAGATTCGATTTGATTTGGCTGGTAAAGTAATTTAATCTTAAAGGAATAAATATATTTTTATTCTGAACGAATGAGATAGAGCCATAAATAGGCATACGGTTGTAGCAAATTGAAATATTTTGAAGAAAGACACTGTGGCTCATTAAAACAGTTGGGAACAAATATACTACTCTGACTGTACTAATCAAATAAAGCAAACGTTTTCTTTGGAACTAATTTTGACACATATTAGTGTAGTATTAATCTGCAATTGTATTAAAAGATCTGATCAAAGTTACCCCAAGGAGTCATCCAGCAGTGCTAATATAAATCATCACCTTTCTCGTGCCATTGTCCCAAAGATCACAGCATAAGACTGACACATTATACGACACATTAAAAAAGAGAAAATAACAGCAAAACCAAAAAGAATGGAGACAAAGCTTAAACTTATTTTTTAAAATGTCAGCTCTGTTGACCATGCAAACATTCCTTGTTTTATCACAACAGCTGTTAAACATACATTACACAATACCTTTCCACCATATTTAAAACTCCATACCTGCTGGTTGACATGGCATGAAGAAAACTTAACTATTGCTTTGCAGTTTCAAAATACGTTTCAAGAGGTTTTTATGATTATCTTGAAAAATACTGAAGCCATGTGTCTTGCAGCTGTAGACATTCTTTAGATTAGAAGTCAGATAGATACAGCAGAAGCAGATGAAGCCTCTGATCACTTAAATAAGCAGAATCCCAATAAAACACATCCAAGGTGGTTGTGACAGGAAATTGAAAAAATCTTGAACAATGAGCAATTTTGCTGTCTTATATGGATCATGACTCTGAGTTGCTTTAAGGTGAATTCAGTACGTAATTCACTGAAATACTAAGTTATATAGGCATTTTTTTTCTGGAAGGAGGGAGCAACAACAACAAAAACATCCCTGATCCAGGAATCGCCATCCTTGGCAATGTTAACAAGTAACTGGAAAAGGGATGAGTAGTATGCAGATAGAGTTTTCATTGAGAAATTTCTCATCTAGGTCACGGCTGGGTGCCTTGAGCCAAGACTCAGGCCAGGCTAAGGAATGGTCTTAGAGTTAAGCTTTGGATTAGGAGAATGAGGGTCATCATGCCTAGAGATGCACTTGCTGTGCAGCTGCCAAGAGCTGCCCAAAAGGAGTAGGACATGAAAAGAATTCTTCCTGGAGGTGTTTTTCATCCAGGTCATGGCTGGGCTTGTTGGAGAAGGCTCGCCTGATGTCTGGGATTAGGGTTAATGTTAACATTACATAACTGGTTGGGAGAGAGATAAAATGTGGGGCTACAGTGGGTGTGGGGCACAAAAGGAGCAGCTGGAGTAAGGGGTAGGCTGCAAAAATACCTCTTCCTTGAAATCTTTTTAATCTGGGTGCTAGTTCAGGGTCTGGAACCAAGGCTCAACCCATCCTTTGCATTCAGACTGTTAGACTTTTAATAAGGCAGAGCCTGGACTTCCATTTTGATAAAAAAGATTTGCTGTAGGGATTCTCTTAGGATAACTTGTTCATCATGGCTATGGCTTGGGGTCTTTGACTGGTCTCTGCAGATACCAGGTGTTGGAGTTGTGGCTACAATTAGGCTACAGGAGACAGCCAAGTTTGAATCCCCATTTGGAGTGGGGCAGGAAAGAATTATCCTCAGAGAAGTTTCTCATCTGGTTGGTGGTTAGGGGATTTGGGCTGTCTCAGCCTGAACCTATGATTAGGGATCTGGTTATGTTTAGCTTTGGGAAAAGAGAGAAAGCCTAGCACTTCATTTGGTCAGGGATTGAAAAGGGATTGCCAAAGGAAGGGATGGGGGCAAACATAATTGTCCCCCGAGGACACGTTCACCTGGGCTATGGCTTGAGAATCTTGAGTTAGGTCTCACCTGACACCTAGGTTTGGGATAAGAGCTGGAAGAGGCACAAAGAGTAGAAGCTCCAGTTTAGTCCAGTTAAGCCTGGAAAGAGGCTGCAGAAGGGAGGAGTAGAGTATCAGAGGAATTCTCTCCTGAAGTCCTGTGCTGTTGTCTTGGTTTAGAGACAAGTTTAGGAGAAAAATGCTCTGAAATGAGTGTTTCCTAAAAAAAAAAAAAAAAGGATTCCAACAAACCCTTTCTGTCAATAAGAAATGAATACTAGTGGATGAAAGTGAAAAAAAAAACAAAAAAACAAACCCAGCCATTTATTGACAGAGTACCCACATGGTGTAGTAAAAAGTAAATAAATGCTAGATATTGAATTTTCAGAACTTAGCCCCCTCCACCCCCATGCACACACTGGAACAAAATCCCAAAATGCCAGGGAAAAAACCCCAAACCGACAGTAGTTTGCCACTTGGTGGGGACAAAATGGCATGGGTTTTCAGGGAAAAACAAAGAAACAAAAAAACCCCCCAGTAGATTCAAGTAGCAGTTTGGGCAAACAGATGTGAAACCTGGTGAGTCTCTGACATCAGTCCCCTCCTCACAGCAGATTAAGCAGGTGAGCTTTTTCTTGCTGGCTCAGCATTTTCCGAGACATGGGGCCAAAATGGAGAGGCCTCTCGTCTTTCCTGCCGATCTCTGATCTTGGACCAAAACCAAACCATCCAGTTCACTTTGAAGAGCTGCTGATTGCTGCTGCAGCCTCTCCAGGGTCAGGGAAAGAAAAAAAAAGCTTCTGCCTGGGCTAACAAAAAACCCCACGCTGGCCAAGTGAAAACCCAGACCACATGGCACGCTGGATGCCTGGGGGTGAGGCTTTGGAAAAGCCCACCAAAGAGCCCCAAGGCTCCTTTTTCCCCCCAGACCCACCTTAAAGCTACAGCAACCATTTTTGGGCATGAAGCAGGCGATCAGGGAGTAGACTAAACATCAAAAAATCACCCCAAGAAAGCTGTGCTTAAATTACATGAGGACATATTTATCTGCATCATAGCTAGTAATTCAAGGTCTCATCCAACACAGCAGCTGGGGTAAATTGGGGCAAAGTCCCCACAGACACTTAAGTTTGGGATTGGGAGAGAGACAAAGCACATAGCTCAGTTAGGAGAGAAGCTTGAAGAAGGTTGCTGAAGGAAGATTCTTGTTGCAAAAAAATATTTTTCCCTGAGAGCTTGTTTACCTGGGACACAGCTGGTGGACCTGGGATAGCACTCAATTGCCTTCTCAGAGTGGTCAAAGCAAGACTTTGAACAGTTACAGTCTTTCTGATGCAGTGCTTCTGGAAGGATTTCTTTCTTAAGGGAAGAGTTCAGTTATACAAGTAACCCATGTCCCTCTCTGACATTCAAAGTTCACCTTATTTTTTTTCCTGTTGGCATGATCAGCTTTTTGAGCTGAGACAGAATCCTAAATCAAAATTCACTGTTACGGAGTAATGTGTTCCTCAAAGTCTTTCTCAATTTTACATTATTTTTCATTTTAGTTCCCATTTTTGGGCATAACCATATAATTCAAATACAGAAACATTCTGATAAAAATACTAAACTTAATTCCCTGTACGATGAATAAGTTCTCATTAAACCTTTGACAAAAGTAGTGTTTAGTCATCAAAACGAAGTTGTCATTATGACTGATAGAGCTCAATGCCTTGGGAGGTGAAGAACACTTTGGCAGACTATTCACGTTCAAATTTCTATCAGCCCTAAACACTGAGAAAAAAAATATGCAAAGGCTTGCTACTCATCTGAGAAAAAACTTGAATTAATGGAAAGCGAACACCAAATTATAGGCCCATTAGCTCATATCATTGGTTGTATGAAATTAAGTGTACATTAAATGTCTCCCTTAATATGTGCGTTCGGAGAGTTTTCACAACTTTCTTTTTCATAAGCAAGACAGTTTTCCTAATACAGCATTTTAATCAAGAGGTGGTTGGTGTTCATAGAAGTGGCACTAAGTTAACTTTAAACTATGTAGTTCATTTATTAGCAATTACAGAATCCAGGCATGAAGGCTCATTTACACATGTAGCCTGTAGCACTGCAGCCTATGTTGCTCACTGTCCTGTCCTGTCTATACCTGAGGTAGCAAGAGTCAGAAAAGTGCAGGGATGTCAGTATAGACATGTTCAAGTTCTGTTGGTTGTTCATGTATGTCCTACTCTGAAGAATTTTGTTACAGGCTTGGACTGTCATTCTGTCCCAGAGGTAGGTGGAAATATTCCAACATACCAAAACAGCTCAGGGAAATGACAGTCACAAAGGGAAATGTCTCTCTTTCAGTGAGCTTTCAGTGCAGCACACCTTAAGCACCCAAAGGAAGCCTAATCTCGTCCTGTTCTCCCTGATGGCTCATGTAGCAGGGTGCTGTGATGCTTGGGCACTCTTGGCTGTGCGTCTACCGCAGAAAAGACCTGTTCTTGGCAGCTGTGATCTTGGAAACCCAGAAAACCAAACCTCTTGCCTGAGGTAGAAATCATGTGTTTTCCCGCCCTTTTTCTGTCAATTGAAAGCTGTATAGTCCCGTGGGAAGAAGAAAAAACCCACTAGTCAATCATGAAACTGTGAATAATACATAGAACATATGTGAATTCAGGTTGAAACAACAATCCTAGAGATGGCATTTCCTAACTTTCGGGTATTTGATTTAGAATTCTTAATTATTCTTAATTGAAAAATTTACATACAAATTAGAATTTTTAGAAGATCAAATTAAAAAAAAAAAAAGGTTTCCTGGTTTTAAAATCTACTTCAGAGACACATTATTCGATACAGAGTAAAATCTTCAGCCTCATTTAAAACTAATTGAAACCTGACTCTCTGAAAGACTGCAGTGTCTATGGTATATGTGTCTATGGTGCTCAATAAAACAATCCCAGGGATTTTTTCAGTTCCTGACCCTGGGGTGGCACACTCTGGCTCACACCCACACTGCTTTAACTGATGAACTGTGTCCATACTGAATAAGTTGTGCCTCTGGGTTTCATTCAGGTACCATATGATGTTCCTATGACCCTGAGAAATAACTGCTATTTTTTTGTAGGTTTTTTCTTGGGTCAAGCTGTCAGACACAATGTGAGGCCTGTGTTGCAGCTTGCCAGAGAGAAGTTTTTACAGAATAAGATTGAGGGTTGCATGCTGTGTTGTGTGCTGTAAGGGTCTGCGAAGATATTTCAACACATGAGGGTTGTGTAGGTCCAAAAAAGCCAAACCACATCAAGTGCTTAATGTAAAATATCCTGAGCATGCTGCCTGAGTTTTGGTTGGAAAGTTAGCTGGTGTGGTCCAAACCAAGCTGAGGGTGCAAATTTCCTTGTCAACATTGGCCAAGATCAGCCTGAAAGTCTAAAGTAGAGCATGAAATAGCACTTGGATTTCTGTGGAATGTGTGCATTAGCTGCCAGACCAGTGCTTTTTGGTAGTCATGTAGTTACTCAATCGTTCTGTGTATTGTTTAGAACTAACCCAGAGCGCTACTATGCAAAACATTCACATTTAGTAATACAGAGTAAATTAAATTTGAGTGACCCATATATTCCCATCACCTGCAAGAAGTAGGGCTAATTCTGAAGTTTGATCAGGGTACTCAGGCTTGCCCAATCAGGTTTTGAGTTTCCAAGAATGGAGATTCTTCATGTGCTCTAGTTTCACGTGCCAGTACTTGACCACACTCTTGTGAAAAATATTATTTTTCTCTCCAGCTGGAATGTCCTGTGATGTGGCTTGCAGACCCTTGTGTTTTTGCTGTGCCCATCTGAGAAGAGTCTATGGCTGTTTTCTCTGCAGCTCTTCTTTAGTTAGCTGAAGATGGTAAATAATTTCCTCTTAGCTTTCTCTTTTCCAGGCTAACCAAAACTGAATCTTCTTCTAAGGCATATGCTCCAGCCCTGTAAGTATGGAAAAATATTGAGAAAACAGTACACTGGGAAAATAGATATTAGAGCCTGAAATCAGTATGTAAACAAACAAACAAAAAGTAAATTAAAAGACAGCTTGGAACTAAACAGATACTTGGAGCTGAAAACTAAACCTGGACAAAAGCAAGAATTCCTTTCTGAAAAGGCAAAACCAATTCTGGCCAAAGAAAATGTGAAGCATACTTTTCCCCCATTTCTTTTAGAATTATGTCTTTTCCTTAGTCTTACTCTTGTTTTAGCTTTTTTAAAAGGAGAAAATGCTATTTTGAAAAAAAAATTTTTATTTTCAAGCTTTTGGCATGTCTGAACAGAAATATTTTATTGCAAAGTAGTTTAACTGTTTCAGTCTATATGGATTTTCCACTCTTATCTTCCAACTAAAACTTCCAGTCATCAGTTTGACTGAAATTCATAAACACTTCCCTTTAGTTCCATTTTACCATATTCACTATTAATTGATTTTTCTGTATGTTGAGTTTTAAGAAACATTTTATAGCTTCCAAAAGGTGAAACGGCATGTTTCATTAAAAAAAATGAATACATAAATGGTCGCAAGTGTTGAATTCCACATATTTTTCAAGATGTTTCCATGACTGTGAACCAGTGAGATCACTGGCAATCACTGACTGCACACGGAATTTCTGAGCAGCATCCCAACTTTCTGCCTGCAGATATGCTGTCTCTGTGCCATCAGAACATGTTACTGGACTATGGCCTTTGACCTTAAGACAATTCTTCACATCCCCTTTCCTTCTTTTTTTTCCATTCTTTTTGTAAAGTCCCTTTGAAGTAAAAAAAAAAGGAATATCTTTTATGATAATTAAGTTTATTATGTGTCATTTGTGCAGACTATTCAACAATTGCATCTGCTGTTTTACTGTGTCTAAAGTAGTCATTCTGTTTCCTGTATTAAAATCATACTCTCAAGTCTTCTCATGAAGTGTAGGATATTCTTTTGGGAATTCCACTCAAGAACAGTAAGAAAATATTCTCAGTACATCAGCAGTCTGTGTGCATTAGGGAAGAAATAACATTTCTTTACAAGAAAATGGACTCCTATTAAAATCCAAGGTGATACAGTTATGCAGGTGCCAAAGTGCCTCCAACAGTTACATTCAATTCCTAATTTTTTAGAGTAGTTATGTTTATGGTGACCATTTTTCTCAAAGTTTTCTCTGATACATCCTGAAATACAGCATTTCTTGCAGTATCATTTGAACAATAAGGGAGAGATGAGATTTTTTAAGAGGCCAATAGATTGTTCATTTATTCTACAGGGCACAAATAATGTGTTGCATGCTCCAGAGTAGGTGTTAGGAGCTTTTCCTTTCTTGTTGCTCCTGTTTCTTTTACTGCCATTTCTGCAACCTCATCTGTTTATCCTCTGACTTACCTTCCTCCTAGACTTTTCAGTTCCCTATGACCCTGCAGTGTTTTTCATTCCAGAGTTATGCCTGCACTCTTGCCCTTTTCTAGTTCCATAGTTCCTGTAATTCATTCTTGGCTACTTCTTGTTATAAAAGATATAATGCCACAATATATAATATAACTGAATAAAACCCAATATAACATAGTTTAAAAGTTTGTTAGCCTTTACTAGAGTTACTCCATGTGCGTGTTACATCTAGTTTTTATCCTATCTGTGTTATCATAAATTGTCAGACTTGCTAGAAGAGTTGCCTTAATCTGGGGACGAATTGCTGAGGCTGGTTGGGAAAAACATGAGCTGAGCCTCTTTTTTATCTTGCACCTGGCTCAAGTAAGGCCTAACAACTAAATGATCAGAGCAAACTGGAGGCCTCAGTGCTCACTGTTGTTCCAGTGAAGCACAGAAGACCACCCGTGCTTCCAGACCAGCCATTGGCTTCACTCCCTCTTTCACCACGCAAAGCAAGACTTGCTACAAATCTGGTCCTTGAAGGGCATAAGGATGCATGGAAAAACTCTCTGGTGAATGTCAGAGAGCCTTTACTGCTTCTTTCATAGGTGGAGGACCAAAGTGTTAGTTTTACTCTTTGTATCAATTATGAATTCTGAGTGAAAGTAGCCAAGGCTGTCATGGAATCCTGCTTGCTTATGAACTTTCACTCCCCTAAGAATGCAAATGAAAAGAGAACATGCCTTACATGTGTTGTTACAGTCACCAGTCCCCACCTGTAACATGCAATTGTTCCCTCCTTTAGGGACATACTAAAACTTATTGTATAAAAGGGGGGTTTGGGGCAGAAAGAGAAAGATGATAAGAGAGGGAGGAAAACACCTCTGCTTGTTTGGGATCAATCAATGGACTGCGTCTCTCCTTCTTCCCAAAAGGAAGCCTTTTATTTATTTATGGGAATATTTATTTACATATATTTATATACACACATAATTATAATAGATCTCTGTTACCGTTCCCTTTGGTCGCTACACATATTAACTCTCTGCAGTTAGTGCATTTACCTCTGTCAATCCAGAACCTGTTTTCCTGTTTCTTCAATAAACCATACTATTTGTGACTCTGGATTACATAAGTTCTTACTGAACTTGGCTAGAGCTCTAGTATCAGACTGGTAAATCACACTATTCCTGAATCATGCTTGTAGTATATATTAATTCATGTTCCTGGAATATAATAAATTAATTGGTGGGGGGAAAAGACACATTCCCTGTAGTAGATGTGTTTTAGAGGCACTGCCAGCTCAGGTGGGAACTGAATGGTAACCTCACAAGAAACTCCTTTACTTTATCCTTGTATATTAGTTCATATTCATAGATTATATTTTATACATGCAGTGTTCACTGGTGCAGGTGATGGTGAATTATACAGTTTCTAAGAGAGTTAGGAAAAATCCTTTGCAGCACAGAAAGCTACCTGAATCCGGGGAAGGAGACAAAGGAATTAACATACCAATACAGGCAGCTGAAACCAGGTGAGGTTGGTATCTGATAAGGGCTAATAGCCCAAGAGAATGGGATCCCAAGGGATTCTCAGAAACACTTACTCCACCCAGGAAACCCATCAGCCAAGGTGATTCTATCAGCAAAACCATTGAGGGACAAAGAAGCTATAGAAATTCAGAGTGGAGTAGTGACACCAGCCCCAAGAGATTGCATGCGCCCCTCACACCTGGACTTTTTAACATGTTCAAACTTGTACCTGGACTTTTCAACATGTTCCGACTTGTGCACTGAGCTAAAAGGTATAAAACCAGCGGGCCTGGAGGCAGACCCCTGTGAGACCTGGGGCCGTGGTGTCGTGGGACACTTCAGGGGGTCTCACCCAGTGCTGGCACTGACTATTTCCTTGCTCTGCTGACTTCGGTCAATTTCGGTATTGGCTTTGTCAATTTTGTGCTCGTGATTTTTCATTGGCAATCTGGCAATAAATTCTATTTTATTATAATTGGCTTTAATCATTTATAACAATGCTCACACACGTTCGTATGGAACACCATCAGACTCACACTGTTGAAACTGCACTACTTGTGAATCTGTGCTCAACAAAGTTCTTGTTGAACATGACCAGACTTAGAGTGCTGAACTGGTTATAATCATGTAATAGGTGGTAATTCATCTTTCATAATGTTTGTGTGATGTGATAAATATGGTATATAATTCGGTTTTATTGTAAATATGTTTTATAAAAATCTACACTGTAACCTTAAAGCCAAAACCACAAACGTCTTGAAAGACATGTCCTGCAAACCATACCCTTAAAAGATTGTGACATCACTGCCAGCACAGGAGAAAACCACATTAGCAGAAGAAAAGAGGGTGCAGCTGGGAGGAGATGGACCCTCACCATTGATGAATTTACCAATGACACAGCAATTAACAACTGGTATGTACCTTATCAGTATTGTAGCCGGAAATCTATTCAACAAAGACTGGGCAGTAGGAAAGCGAAGATACATGAATATGTATCTCAGACAGGACTGAGATCACCTACTGTACAATGAAACACTGTATAAAAACACAAGGCACACTTGGTGAAACTCCTGTAATGCAGTGCGATAGAGGCTGTATTTGCGATTTCATCCAGTGACGAAATCCTGGAACCGTCACTGTTTCCTTGATTGTGGGCTTTGTCAATTTCGCTATCCAAAATTTCTGGCAATAGATCATCTTCGATGGAATTGGCTCTTTGAATTTAAAACAATCAGAAATTAAACCCAGTCTCACCCAGCCTCCCTGATCTCTGAGGACCAGCTGGAACATAAAGCATTTATTTTCTGTCAAATTTCTATGCTCCTAATGGAACAAGTGCAAACTCTCCAGGGCAGGTCAATACCTTTTTTGATGCATCCTTTCAATTTTTTTTGGTGGGATTAGGTACACTGGCATCCCTTTTATGTGTCCCTTGGGACACCTCTGCAACATTGCTTTTTATTACTGTTGTAAGGACCCAAACACTTGAATGGATCAGGTTGGCTGAGAAAAGGAGGAAAGAGGCTCCATCTGTTATATGATTTAGAGAAGAATGACATCTTGAAATAAGGAAAAAAATTGACGTAGTGTATTCCATTTTTGGCTCTTCTTTGGAGATCTCATATCAGTTTTGGCTGCTAGGGAGTACTTGACACATTTCCATCCCATTTAAATTGTCTGTCTAGACTGATAACTATCCAAGCCTCAATTAAATTACAACAGAAATGCAGCTTTTGGAACTGTCTTCTGAAGAAGTAGAGAACTAGAGTAGTATAATCTTCAGGAGAGGGGAGAAGATGCTGTGGTACTGGAGAAGGACTGATCAGGAGAATGAGGAGTAGTCAGAAACTTGCAGTGTTGGAAAATTGTTTGGGATAGCTGTGGGGAAGATGTGAATTCGAGAGGGACAGGCGCCTCGGAAGACAATCGGTTTGTCACGGGTAAGGGCAAGGCACGTTCCACCCCCGAGATAACCCTATCTCAAGGACACAAACCCCTCTCCACAGGCATACCAGTATTTTTCCGTTACCCTCAGGAACGTAGTAAGACCCCTATGACGTAGCGAGACCCAGATAGTACTTAAACCCTATGCTTTAGGTAATAAACTCTTTTGACGATCCACCACATTGGTGTCTGCTGTGTCATTAGCCCGAGCTCCACACAAGCTTGTGGAAGCCGTGCCGTTCACCTAACCCAGGCCGCCACGGTGGTGGCTGGAAAAGCGACAACATAGTGGTGCCATAAACCCGGGAACAGAGCCTGGGGAACGGGATACGCCTGGACGGTGGATGACGGCGGTAGCGGCAGGTCCGAACTACCGCGGAGGAACAGGGGGACACCCTGGAACCAGCGATTGGCATGGAAGCCCTCACGCAGGTTGTAAAACTTATGGAAGGGAATTGGGGAATATGCTGTGAGCGAAAGAATTTATATCTTGCTATTGCAAGGCTTATAGATTTGGGCACGATTCAGCGGCCCGTTGATATATTGAATTTAGAAAGGTGGGAGAGTTACACATCCGCTCTGGCAGAGGATACAAAAGCCACCGGCAGTGGAAAAATTCTAAAAGCGTGGCAAAAAGTTGAGAAGGCTTTGCGAAAAGCAAGGGAGGAGCAGGAGACATGGAATGCGGCGAAAACATGTTTATTTGCCGTTACGCAGTTGAAAGGAGGGGGCGGTGGACCCACGGGACCCCCGGGGAATCCCCAGCTTCACGGCAGGAACGCGCGGGAGGGGGGTGCATTACACCCTCCCCAGAGCCCATGTCCGGATGTCCCGGACCATGGAGGGAACTCTCCGGCCGTTCCGCGGGACACCCCGAATCCAAAAACGCCCCCAGAACCCCCCGAAAATATCGCGGTTTTGCTGCCTCTACCTCCTCGTTGCGTTTGTCCGCGGAACCCAGATTCGCCCGATATCGGCGAAACAGCGAGTCCGGAGACACCCGATCTCCGGAACCCGGGAAGGGGGTCGCGACTTCCCCAGTCGCCGAGCCGGTGCGGCGGGAGGGGGAAGGGTCGTGGTCCGTTTGGGAAGAACTCGCGCGGGAGGCGAGAGAGGTTGAGAGAGAAGCCGGCGCCGCGCCGGAGCCGGCGGCGCCGCCGCCGCCATACCTCGAATATGGCGACCGCGGCTCGGAGTGGGGGCGGGGTGATCGACCGCGTGGCGCTGAAAACCCAGAAGTGCGGATCCCCGCGGGAGCGCATGTGCGGGAGGGGAGCCCAGATGCGCCAGTTTACACTGCGCACGCGCGGGAGAGCGAGGAAGCGCGCGCGCGCGGCCGGAAATCGCTCCCAAGGTCATTTTACAAAGGAAATACCCCCGCTTGGGGGGGGCAGGGCGAGCCCAGGGGGTGGGAATGGGACTGCCCCCAGGAGGCGTGCCAGCGCCGCCCCCGAGAGCAGGGGAAGGACCATCCCCGGGAGGCGGAACGGGGCAGAGCCCGGGAGGTGGGCAAAGCCCACCCCCGGAAGGCGGGACGGGGGCGGAGCCCAACAAAAAGGCACAGCAGGCCGGAAGTGTACCAGCAGTTGACTTCCGTCTCTGAGTGGGATCACAGCTCGGCGGCTAGTCTCACCGAGAGTTCCGAATCTGACACAGATTCAGGAGCAGAGACACCAGAATTTATGAATTTTTTACCAAAACCGAGCAAAGCTTTTTACAATACAGGGGAAACAACAGAATATAAACTTACTGACTGGGGAAAAATAAAGATAGCATGTGCTAACTGGGAGCCTGCTGCGGCAATCCATGCTTTCCCAGTACGGGTTACTGGGACAAGGCAGAATTTAAGGCGAACCTATACCCCTTTGAACACGAAAGAGATACAAGCAGTGGTGAAGGCAATTCAAGAAAAGGGGATAGGGTCAGCTGTTGTGTCCACTTTGGTAGATGGGCTTTTTAGTAATGATGACATGTTACCTTTTGATATTTCCCAGATAACTCGTATGTTCTTTGATGGAGCAGGGCTGATTGTTTTTCAGCAAGAGTGGTCAGACCAATGCGCAGCTGCTTTAGCCCAAGGCTCAGGACAGGGACAGCCCCTCCATGGCTCTACCCTGTCCAGGCTGCTGGGCAAACATGATGATGTGGCTACACCACAGAATCAAGCAGCACGCCTCACAGCAGAGGAAGTCAGGGCAACAACGAGAGCAGCTAGAAGAAGCACTCTCCTCACGAAAGGGCACAATATCCGTCATTCACATCAACAGCCACAACCCAGTCAAAGGTTACTTCCAGATCGGCAATGACAAGGCGGACGCTGCAGCGAAAGGCGTCTGGACGCTGCAGGAAGCTCGTCAATTGCACGAATCCCTCCACATTGGACCCAAAGCACTGGCAAAGAGATGCGGAATCACCACAACGGATGCCAAACATGTAGTGGCCACTTGTCCTGACTGCCAGAAGTCACCCCTGTGGACCAGTGGGGTCAATCCAAGAGGTCTCAAGCCCTCAGAAATCTGGCAGTCAGATTTCACCTTGTGTCAACTGCTGAAGCCTCGAGCGTGGCTTGCAGTAACAGTGGACACATTCAGTGGAATGATCGTGGCCACACAGCATCGCAAAGCTAACTCTAAAGCCACAATTCAGCACTGGCTGACAGCCATGGCATGGCTTGGTATCCCCAAGCAGATCAAAACAGACAATGGTTCCAATTTCATTTCTAAACCAGTGCAGGAATTTGCTTCCAAATGGCAGATCACATTAGTACAAGGCATTCCATATAACCGAGCAAGCTATAGTTGAGCGGGCAAATCAAACCCTGAAAACCAAGATAGAGGTGTTGGCAAAAGCAGAAGGCTTAACCAACTCCATCCCCTCAGGAGAGCAGGCACGTATATTGGCAACCGCTCTGATGGCATTGAATCAATTCCCTAGAGGAAATGAAGCAAACAGTCCCGTTCAAAAACACTGGGCCTCCAGAGCACTAGAGGAGGGCCCGCAGGTTGTAATTAAAAATGAGTTGGGTGAGTGGGAACAGGGCTGGAGATTGATGCTTGCAGGGCGAGGGTATGCAGCTGTCAAAAAGGACGGGAAAATCAGGTGGTGTCCTCTCAAATCAATTAAACCTGATCTTCACAATGAGCAGGATGAGACTAATGAGAATTGTGAGTTTCTGTTTACAGGACATGCTGGTGGGGCGACCACGTAATGCATATATGCCCCTCCCAGAGGAACGAGACACACCACCAAAACGTCAGACAGCGGCAGAGAAACCCATGCGGGTGAGACCCAGACATCAGCGACATGTCTGCGTGATTTTGTTATTGGGGCTTGTTGCCAGAGGACAAGCCAGCCCAGATTACTACCCACATCAGCCGTTCAGGTGGGTCATGAGACACCTTACCAGCGGTAAGGTGCTCAGAGACATCACCACACCAAACACTCCATCTTTCGTGCTCCGTTTTACAGATCTATTTCCAGAACAACCAAAGGTAATTCCCAGGTCTCCACACTCACCACACATGTATCTATCCTACTGGTGCCCAGCTTCAAACCCGGGGAAAAGCTATTGTAATTACCCCGGGTGGGGGTACTGTGGGTACTGGGGCTGTGAAACCATCGTTACGGATGCCAGGCCGTCAGGGCCTGGGTGGGACCCACCAGCGCCCGATAAGTTCCTACAGTTCTCATGGGCACCTGCAGGTTGCAAACCGCCTCTTTTCTCACAGGGAAGTTCCTATCGAAACAGCTATAAAATCCCCAAATTTCGAATTTGTATATACTACAACATGACGGTCTTGCAGCCCAATCATTTTAGTTGGGCAGTGGGAAGAACATGGACGGTGGTCATTCAAAAGTCGAGAGAGTGGGTGAATGTGCAAATTACCAGGCTCCAACCATCGGCACCCCGAGCGGTTGGACCCAACAAGGTGATTAAAAGCACACAGACAGAGAAAAACATAACTTACCCCAAAACCCTACCCACGAGTGTCACCGAAGTCCCAACCAGTGATGAGAAAGCTTTCCAGATAGGCCGTTCAGCCAAGTCAGACCCAGGCCCAATCCTTCGTATGTTAGATGCTACCTTTCTATCCCTAAATGAATCTAATCCTGACCTAACTAATTCCTGTTGGCTTTGCTATGATGTTCAACCTCCGTTTTATGAAGGAGTTGCTGTAAACACCTCATTCACTTACTCCACAGCTGATGCACCACATCAATGCAGATGGGACACACCCCGCAGAGGTATTACCCTGAGTCAAGTCTCAGGTCGGGGCAGATGTTTTGGTAATGCAGCCCTAGCTAAGCGAAAAGGGAATGTTTGCGCCAAAATTGTAAAGCCCAACAGAAAAAACAATAAGTGGGATGTTCCAGCTTCATCTGCAATGTGGGTTTGTCAGAGATCGGGAGTAAGTCCCTGTGTGTTTCTTCCCAAGTTCAATGATTCTAATGACTTCTGTGTCCAAGTTCTGATTGTTCCTAGGGTCCTGTACCACTCCGATGAAGAGGTGTACAGCCTTTTCGAAGAACCCAGCCGTCTTCACAAAAGAGAAATAATAACAGGTATAACCATCGCAATGCTGCTCGGCTTGGGAGCAGCTGGAACGGCAACAGGTGTCTCGGCCCTAGCAACACAGCACCAAGGACTGTCTCAGCTGCAGATGACCATAGATGAGGATTTGCAGAGGATCGAGAAATCCATTTCCTACCTAGAGAAGTCAGTCTCTTCACTTTCAGAAGTGGTTCTGCAGAACAGGCGCGGACTAGATCTCCTGTTCATGCAACAAGGAGGTCTGTGCGCGGCCCTGAAAGAGGAGTGCTGCTTTTACGCAGACCACACTGGAGTCGTCAGAGACTCCATGGCAGAACTTCGAAACAGACTGGCTCAGAGACAGAAAGACAGGGAAGCCCAGCAAGGCTGGTTCGAATCCTGGTTTAACCAATCCCCATGGTTAACCACTTTGATTTCCACCTTAGTAGGCCCATTGGCAATGATACTTTTAGCTGCTATCTTCAGACCATGCCTGCTGAACAAGATAGTCTCATTTGTTAGAGCCCGCATAGAGCAGACTAACATTCTGTTCATGCACCAACATGAAATGCTGTGAATTAATCGGGGAACATTGCCAGTCACAAGCTTTTTCAAACTTGCCTGGCAAAAACTTACTCAGGTTTTCAAACTCCTTCTTCCTTTTGTCAAATACTAACCTTCTACCTCATTTAGTACCTATATACATATATGCATGACCAAATACTAACCTTCTACCTCATTTAGTACCTATATATATATATATGTATAACTACCTCGTTTTTTGTGATAGAGGGGGGGGAGATGTGGGGAAGATGTGAATTCGAGAGGGACAGGCGCCTCGGAAGACAATCGGTTTGTCACAGGTAAGGGCAAGGCACGTTCCACCCCCGAGATAACCCTATCTCAAGGACACAAACCCCTCTCCACAGGCATACCAGTATTTTTCCGTTACCCTCAGGAAACGTAGTAAGACCCCTATGACGTAGCAAAGACCCAGATAGTACTTAAACCCTATGCTTTAGGTAATAAACGCTTTTGACGATCCACCACATTGGTGTCTGCTGTGTCATTAGCCCGAGCTCCACACAAGCTTGTGGAAGCCGTGCCGTCTATCCTAACCCAGGCCGCCACGGTGGTGGCTGGAAAAGTGACAACAGATAGCTTAAAGAGAAAATTTTAATCTGGTCCGTCGTGCACACTTCACCAGCCATGGTAGCAATATGCTAGAGCGTAAGGAAAAAGTGAGAGCTGCATTAGAAGTAATAATGACACGAAAAATGGCTTATTTCATTTAATTATCAGGATTCCTAATCAATTAAGTGACATTTTAACAAGAAGTAACTGTTTAGGAACACTGGATGTGGTTGTTAAGATGCTGCAGCAAAGCATTAGAAAATAAGATTTCCAAACTTGCATCCATTTAATAAATTTTGTCTGCAGTAAGACTGTCAGCAGCTTTATCCAGCATTGAAAGATGATGTGGCTCACCTAGAAAGCTTTGCACCGTGGAGTCAAGCAGAAAACCCAGGTGAGCAGCACCCAGAGAAAAAAGACCAAATGTTGGACTGGTGTAGTTAATTAACTTGTGTTAATCCCCTCACTCAGAAGCCACCAAAAAGAATAGCAGCACTTTACACTTCTTTTTGTTTTCTGAGGAATGTGCTGATTACATTTGCATTTTTACTCAAGACTAACAATCTGACAGCGTTGAAAATGTAGCCTTTTCCCTTCAGCTTGCCTTTAGATAAAATTCACATTAGACTTGCACATCTTGAACATCCTTGCAAGTGCAGAATTTAAAAAGAAACAAAAAGAGGACTACAATTTAACTACTTAAATGAACTTTGGATCATCAAAGTTCTTCAACTGCTTATTTTTTGTATTGTTAATTGAGTTCCCTTGAGAATCCAAATAATATGTGTAGTGTGCAAATGGAAAAAAAGAGAGAGTTTCTGTCCGTGAGACCATACTTCCTTTAAGAGGAATATTGGTAGGTATCTCCTATCACCTCTACTTGATTCAGAAATATTTTTTGAGCATATAATCCTTGGTCCCAGACATAACATGCAGAAATTTTGAATCCTGTGCACATGTAGTCAGTTCTCTACACGGCTACTCAGTGCCCTCTTCCGGAAATATTTTTGCCATGCACTTACCCCTTTTGTGCCTCTGTCCTAACATGAGCACTTTGGTGGCTTTGAAAATTTGGGCCTTATTGTAAAAAATGGGAGGAGTTAACAACCAGGATGAACTACCCAGAGACCAAGGAATTGAAATACTTCTTAATGGAGAGAGAGGCATAAAGACTTGCCAAAACCATGAAATCATACCAAGAAGAAAGATGTCACAAATGATCCCACTGAACTCAATATGGGTTTTTGTACTGGCATGTGCCTGTGAATTTAAGCTCAAACACTTAGAAAGTGGGCTACAGAGAGGCAGCAGCAAGTTCCAAGTGAGTCTAAAAAGGTATTTCTGTTAGCTCTGCCTCAATGTTGCCAGCTGGGGTGCATGGGGGAGAAATACACATCACCTCACATTTGAAATGTATTTGTGTGATTTGGATTCTGTTTTCCTGACACCAGTCCAGGAGAGTGAAATACTATTTTGATCCTACAAAAAAAAAAAAAAAATTAGCAAGAATATTTTCAAGATGTCATTATTTTTCGTTTTGGTTTTGTTCCTCCTGACACAAATTAGCTGCAGCATATAAAACAGAGCTGCTATTACACAGCTTTTTCTGGGTACTAGGCAGCAATACCACAGGACTCTGCTCTCACATGAACCCAAGACAGAACAGGCATGGGTGGACGTAGAAAGAAGAAAGAAAGTATCTTATAACTTAGAGGAGGTTTGAGAAAGTCTGGTTTCGACCACTTGGGGAAGGTTTGATGTCCAGGAACCTTTGCCACCAGAGAGCAATGGAAGCGTTTAAGTACACACATCACCCCATAGTTTAAAAGACTCCCTTGTCTGTCACTGAATAACATGGGTTGTTCTTTCATATTTGTTCTGCATCCAGTGTAAAGACAAGTTGTGGTAGTAAGGTTCTCTTAAAAGTATACTCTAGATACAAGTATTTTAAGTATCTGAAGTATTTAAAATATTTGAACTTTTTTTTTTGGTTAGTTGGCAAAACATACGTTTTACAGGACATTAGATATTTTATATGCAGCTTTTTAGGGAGCAATGGATACCTATCTATTCTAAATCCACATAATGTTATACACATGACTAAATTTTCGTTAATCTCATGTGCATTTTTCCTCTTACTCTAATGGAGAAGAGCATTTTCACCACAGTTTTCAGTGGATGGGGGCATTATGCAATGTGTCTGCATTACTTTCTCCCCATTCCTCAGCTGCATGCAAGTCACAAAATAACTGCTATTCTAACCATGGTTATTAAAATCCAAAACCAATAAATTACTAATGGTCACTCTATTAGTAGAGTGCCCTTGAGACCAATGCAGTCTTCAAAAATTATGAGTAAACTCAGGGGGAACTATTGAGATTTGGTTTCTCAACAATGTAAATGTATGGCCAAGGGCTGAGTGGGATCTTCGTATTACTCAGTGCAAGAAATGCAGCAAGTTCCAGTCAGCCTGTGCACTGCCAGCTGCCCACAGCTCTGCCCACACATCTTGTCCTCTCCAGCCTGTGGTTCTCCATATGCTCTCCAAAAGTGAGTTTATACTTTTCAGCTCTCTTCATACTTGAAGAAATATGAAAATACTCGAGGTTCATTTTTAAAACAGCATGCAAAAATGAGGGTGGCATCTCTACAACAGCTTAAGATGGTAGATTACTGTCTCCTCCTTCATACCTCTCTCCCACTCTGGGAAGGAAGGGTAAGCTAAGAGAAATGCATGCACACATACATATGCACAGCTTTCCTAAGGGCTGTGGATATACCTGGATATAGCCAAGGTAAAAACAGACTGTCTTTGATAGGTGGTAAGTTTGCTGAATTAAATTCTTCATTCACCTCTCTTAAAAGCACATTTTGGCAAGGAAAGAATCAGTTTCCTTTACTGCACTAAGAGCAAATGCATCCTCAGAGCAGATGAGTGAACAAAACAGAAGCAAAAGATAATGTGTAATGACATCACTTGGGGATACTCAGCCTACAGCCCACGCTTTAGAAAGTCCACTGAGACATATGTCCCGTATTGACCAAGGAGACTTGAAACAAATGATGGCTGAGAATACTCAGTCTGACAGACTTCTCAAGCCAGTACTATTCTCTGCTCCAACTAAATTCTAGCTCTACTGGACTTGTCTTGGCCCTGTCTCCTTGACTGGCCCCCTTTCATTCCTCAGCTTATGTGTTCATGTTTGTCTTACCCATACATTTTCTTCTCTCCTAACTCTTCATCTAGTCTTTCTTCCTCAGCTTCCCCATTCACAATGATTCCCAATCTCCTCCTTTAGAGTTGTCATCTGTCCTTGGCTACTTGTTTTAGTGTCTTTTCTAGACATTTCCAACTATTTCCAACATATGTGATCCCTAATTGAATTCATCTCCTTTTCATACATCCTTCCTGCCAAACTATTTGTTGATTTTCACACTCCTCTCGATCTTCATCTCAAACCCACCTTTAACTAAGTCTAAGGTCACCACTCCAGCCTTTTCTTTTCTCTTGATTGTTCCCATCCCACTGCTCTCAGCACCTTGGCAACCCATCCCAGCTTTCCTCTCATGCTGCACCTTCTGTACCACACCCCACCCCACTCCACCACACCACACCATCTGCACCATACCATCCACAATTACCATAGCATTTCTGTCCTGGCCAGCTCCCCTTTTTTCCTGTCCCATACCACCAGGACTCAGTGTTGGGACTGTTGAAAATGTATCCTTGGTCTCAGATCACAGGCCCGGACCACCCAGCCATGATATCAGCTTGGAGCCTGAAAGGTTGTGAAAATAGTGTGCAGCCCAAGGCTGGAGTGGGTGGATGTACTGCAGTCTCTACTGGAAACATGTTATGTAAAGGCTTCAAGGTTTATAACATGGACAGACTTTGATAAAATTTTGTGAGGATAGCAAGAAGCTTACCTTTGATAAATAGGCAATCCACTATGCAAACAGGAAGTTCCTGTACTAAAGGATGAATGTACTATAGCCGTTCAAAGAAAAAGCTGCCAGAATATTTTAACATGGTCAAAAACAATATGCTGAGTTGTTTTGGTTTTGTTTTTGTTTTTCCCCTTAATTGTGTTTTCAGAAACAGCTGAAATCTTTTGACTGAAGTTTTCTACAAAATTTTCCCGAGGCAAACATCCAGCATGGAAAATTCCAGACTGAGCTATTCATGTATGGCAAAATTATATGCTGCTGATAAGAGGGAAATGGGTTCAGAAGTTGATGGATAATTGTCATAATAGTACTACAAGTCCTACTACAGCACACTAATGCATTAACCAGGTAGTGTACTGCTGCTACCAAAGAGTAGCAAAGGCACTGTGCAATTTCTGTTAGCTCAGGTAATTATAGCATTTCACTCCCTTCATTCACATCATGAAAATGTCAGTTTGAAGCCTAATGGAATACTTTCAAGGGCATTAAAAAGCACAGACAAATAGCAGTGTTTTATTAAAACCCCAAAGATATATATTGTGGAATTTTATCTGTATGCAATACATACGTATGTGACAGTAGACATCTATGTCTGTAATACCATTCCAGGAACACCAGGTTTGATTCCCTTTCTAAAATGTTTTAATTGGTTAATTTAAATGCTTTACTTCTCATGTAGAATAAAAAGACCAAGACCCTTTTCTGTTCAAATATGCAGTATTGCTGTGTTCTGTGTTTCTGGCAAATAATTCCAGAGTGGATAGAGGAAAAATGCATTTTTAAAATGCTTTGAATAGAAAATAGGGCTTAGTGGGGTTTACTAACACCCCCCCCCCCTTTTTTTTTTTTTTTTCTTTTTTTCTGCAGTAGCAGTGGTAGCCTTGTGGGATACCATACTGAAAAGGGGATTAGGACTTTGATAAAATTTCTAGTCCTGTTCCATTGTTGCTCTGGAAATAATTTTTTCTGTGACTCATTTCTCCATCAGTAAACAGCATGTGAAGGTCTTTATTACACTGCAGATTGAGTTTCAATTTCTCAACAACTTCTAGAATGCTTTTAATTCAATTTCTCTGTATTTGGCCACGTACCTGAACAATGCCAGCCTCATCAGTGCTAGAAAATATTCTTCCAGCAGATGGCAGATATTGCTTAGCCAATGTAATCCCGTCATCCTGATCAGTACTGGAGCCATGGGACCTAGGCCATCAAGAGAAGCAGGAGCTAAAACCTGAATAACTGATTCTCAAGACACACACATTTCAAAAAATCTTAGGTAACATTATTAAAGTTTGTCTTATTTTTTATGCATTTAGTTAGTACAGAATCCCTAGAGTATGCTTCTCTTTCATTAAGGAGTATATTAAAAAAAAAAAAAAGTTTGAGTAAAATAATGATTAGGGATCTAGCTGTTCAAAAATAGCAGAAACTGTTCTCATTTGACCATGTGTTATGATGTTTGAGTACTAATATTTCCTTTTATTGACTGACATGAATAGCACTAATAATGTGAATTAATCAGTCAGAATTCTTTCAGTCTTGAAGTCATTTGGGCATTTTGTAACCAGAGAAATTCATACAAATCTGGACAACTTATATTAGATTTAAAGTCATAGTATGCTTTACAGTAAATATTGACATCTGCTCTATTTTTACTGCCATTCATCCTACTGTACTCATTAGTTCTCTCTATGCTTTATAGAAGTTCACAGAGCCAGAGAAGTTACAGTGAAGTTCACCTCATGGTGTAAGAAGCATAAAATAGACTAGCTGATCGAGAGCTCTAATTTCACTACAACATGTTCTATTCAGTTATTATTTGTCTGCTGTTTGAGAAAAATGGTCCAACTGGGAAAAGACAAGACAAAGGAAATAGTAGGAAATAGCTTGATCATTGCAAAAAGTCACAGCCTGAGTTAATTTCCAGATCTGGGCTGCGCTATGAAAGACCATCTTACTTATAAATTTTATGAAATTTGATTTTCAGTCTTACTTTTCTTTGATACTTTCTGAATCAAAGCTCTCAAACTCCCACACAGGAGGTGCTATACCATCTAGGATTTTGTTTGTTAGCTGTTCAGCTGAAAAGATCAAAACTGTTCTTCCTTGGTACCTTAAAAATGTTCTGCAAAGGTAAGCTAGTGAGTTTAGTAACCCCTTTTTTTCAGTTGTTGTTTGGGATTTGGTCTTCTTTTTCCCTAATTGGCTGAAATTTTGTTTATATGGTACTTTAGGAAACCATTTCTTTCCATTACTTTATTTTAAAATTTCCTCTGTCCTGTTTCTACCTTTTCTTCTGTGAAACACTCTTTAGATAATGATCAGCTTCTGTCAAGACAGAGATCCTCTTCACTCTTAATGTGAGATATTACCTTGCTGCTTAATATGGTTCTCCGAATATAAATTTAAATGCGTCATGAACACCTTTAAGTAAATAGGTCTTCTGTTTCTTTATTACGATAACAAGTCTCTTGGCAAAACAATAGGTAATGCCAGCTGATGCTTTGTTGATGTTATTACTACTGATGGTATTAATATGTTGGTAGGAGTTTTATCCATATCTAATTTTGAAGACATTCCACAGATCAGAAGGATCGAAAAGAGATTGTAAGACCATTTTTCCGTTGGTTATCTAGTGTAAGCTTGAGTGGCATGACACTTATTTATGCTGAAGTCTCTTTAATATGGGTAAGAGTTTCAGAATTAGTTTGTGAATTGGGGGAATTTCCTAAGAAGTGTGTACCAAAGGCCAGGGGTTGAACGTGTCCACTAGCAAGTCTAGCCTCTTGCTTTGTAACTAACTATGTCCAAGAGAAAATATATTACTTTTTTGAAAAGTCAAGCTTTCATGCCAGTGTGAAATACAACATGAAGTGTTTAGTAGCACCTACATCAGTATGTAACATTGGACTGTTAGAGTTCAAACATGAATAACAAGAATTTAGTATTTAGAATTTAGAATGTAATAATTCTAAATTATCTGTGCAGTCAGAAGGGGAACCTAAGTGTCAGCTAATACACTTTAGGTCTTGCATAGTATAATTTTTTGCATGATAAAATTTCTATCACTTATAGGAAGCAAGTATCTCTTGATCTTAAATAGTTATCCCAGGAGCATGTATATATATTTGTAAAATATTATCCTTTATTCCTGTAAGCATACTGTGCTGTTGTGTCATTTTTCTGATAAGGATCAGGAGATTAGCCTGGGTTTTAATTTGGTTTGTTAAGAACTAACCATTGTGTGCTCTCCCTTTCATGCATCTGGAATGAGAGAAAGACAAAAAAGAGAAAAAAGATAAAGGTTGATTGACTAGAAACTTCTGCTTATCTTTCCTCATGCCCTGTTCATTGCTGTGGGTGCTGCAAGACTGACACATAAATGTTGTTATGCAACAAGTGCAACAACAACCCTCTCCTGAGAATCTTGACTTTAGGAGGCATAGCTTTTCTTTCTTCTTAAATCAAATCATAAAACCTTATGTGATATAAATATTGGTATATCTGTCACATTTATCATTTCACATCTAAGCATCTATACATAAGACCAAACCATGAAGGAAAATAGCAGCAAAATAACAGTAAGAGAACTATTGAGGTTTAAATGTGACTTAGTGCTGCTGGCAGTTTCACTGTGGGATTACAATCAGCATAACTTTGCATAAAGTTGTTTATATTATCTGATATATAAATTAGTGGAACTTAATCATGTCCTGGACCGCATGAGATCTCCGAAGCATGAGATCTCCTATATCCCCACATTATTGGAACTTTATGTACCATATTTCCCAGAAGCAAGGAAGGATAGAGAAAGGAGAAGAGAAGGATGGTTCTGGAACTTCTCACAACTCAACACAAATTATGAACAAGCCAATTTGAAACCAGATGAGTGCTTGCAGAAAGAGCACCACTCCTGTTAGAATACCTGAAGGTGCAAAGAGATAGGGTCAATATTCTCAGCCATACTGCAAAGCACTTACATCATCAGTCATGCACATTTCCTTTTGATGGAAGCTCTCATGAGATATAGGTACCTCAAAAATTCATCCATCAGTGACTTCATTTCTTGCAGTGCTGAGGATAACAGCATGTTACTAATTAATAGAGCTGTGACTGTAACTGTGCAGCACTCAGAGTGAACAGAACAGAAAGCTATTTAAGGAACAGAGAGGGATACTTCTCATTGTCTATGGTGGGTTCTTTTAATAAATCAAAATTGAGCAGTTGGAACAAAACTATGAGAATGAATTTGTACTACAACTGCTATAATTGAAATAAAAGCCCTAAATATAAATGGAGAGCATGAAAACAGATTTTTAAAACTTGTTAAGTTTCACTGCATGTACATTTTTTGTGAAAGCATTTCATAGCTAAGTTTCTTGTAACAATA
Source organism: Phylloscopus collybita (assembly GCA_027886175.1). Lineage (NCBI taxonomy): Eukaryota > Metazoa > Chordata > Aves > Passeriformes > Phylloscopidae > Phylloscopus > Phylloscopus collybita. The sequence continues at coordinate 21,988,824 of JAJNNQ010000075.1, forward strand.
CTCTTCCTTCAGCTGTCTGCTCTGCTGTGGCTGCCTTTTCACTGTGTGCCCCTTAAGGTGCCCCTTTATCTTTTCTGAATTATTTGCAAGGAACTATGCTTCTCTTTTACACTCTTTCCAGGAGGATCTCAGATGTGAAACCTGTGGAACATCTGGGAATGATACAAATCTGTGGAACCATGGAACTGCATGAAACACTAATTTTCTCCAAGCAGTCTTTCCCAAATTATCCGTACCTTTACAAAGTGTTTCTTCTTTATGTTTAATCTTGTTTGAATCTTTTAGACTTTAGCTGCTTACAGTTATTACATAAATATTTGCACTTATTATTTAATGTTTTTCCTCTCCCACTTATCATTTGGTCCTCTCCCAAATTGTGTTTTACATCTCTTAGGGCAGGGAGAGCATTTAACTGTGTTTCTGCAGAGCTTGCTACAATCAGATTCATAAGTTTCTATATATAAGCTATATATACACGACTGAAGATTTCTTAAGTGCCTAGACCCAAAACATTTACACCTGGTGAGTCATGATGCAAGTTTCTGTGTAGCCTGGTGACCTGGCAGAGACTCAGCACCACTGCAATGGGATACCCCTTGCCTTTTCAGGGGGAATGGGACCAGAAACCAATTTCTCAAAAAACAGCAGAGGAGAGTGCAAACAGTTAGGTATTATTTTAGCTCTCCAACCTAGTTTGTTATGGCATTGCAGAGAGAGTCAATGCAGTGCCACCCTAAGACAGGGCATCTCTCACAGCTCAAGGTATTTCTGAGGTATTTGAGAAGGCTTTTCCTGCTCAGTTTGGCATCAGCTGGCCGCATGTGCTGAATCAGTGAAGAAATGACAGCATGGACAATTGCCCTCCAGGTGAGCCCCTCTGTCCAGCAAACAGGGATCCCAACTCTCCAGCCTTCCCATGAAACTGCACAGCATGAATGCTTCCCCTCAGTGCATACCACCTCAGATGAAACAAAGCTTGGCTAAAAAGGTACAAACTGCATTCTTTTGCATCTGCTGTATGTAAACATGATGTAAGAATCCCTTGCTCTTAATGGCTATCTTTGCCATGGGACAGGAGTCAGCTTAAACTGGCATTTGAACTCTCCTCCTGGGTGGGAAAGATACATGAGTAGCTGTAGCTGAAGGGGCAATGGCAGCTAATGCTTGAAATGATGACTGTCTTTTTTGGCTGAAGTGCTAGTAATTGTGGTTAAATTTTCAGCCTTCCAACAGTAAACTTTATGGAAATGCACATCTCCAAACATTTCTGATGGAAAATACATGTTTCCTAAAGTGAGTTGAGCTGAGAAAACAGTTTCTGCATGAATAATCACAAGAAACCCCCCCAAATCTGCTGAAATCCCATTTGCTGGTACTCGATCCACTTCTGTGTCACCAGGGTCTGCAAGGACTTTGTTAAGCCCCAGCTGTCTGAAGCCAGTGCTGGAGCTCGTGTCCTCCCATGGTCTCTGAGAGCAGCCTGCTCACAGCCGCCTGTCTCCACTCTTTGGAGCCACGCTCCTGACTTTGTTTGACAGAGTGTTTGACACTCTGTTTGTGTTACTGAAGGAATACACAGAGCTACATTTGGTATCTTGTACTTCTGTATTAATGGCCACAAATCTGTACATCCATACTCTTACTGCCTCACTGTCCTAACCTCAACCTAAGGATACTCATTCTCTCATTTGTTACCAAGTTCCTTCTGCTGCAACTCCTGCATTATCATCTTGATGTTTATCATCTTTCCAGAGAGCCTCTGCCTTTCACTTTCTTGATCTCAATACACCAGCATCTGCTTAGGTAATTGAGAAGGATGGAAGAAAAAATTTAAGATATTTGTTTTTATGTAAACTCTAAACTAAAAATAATATTAACTGCACTATTTTAAAATAGACTTTTACACTTTCAAAAATTTTAAAATATTTAAATGCTCACCATTTAATCTAACTTTATTTCAACTTTGGATTGTAGGGTTGCTTTAGGGGGCTTACAGCATTCATACTGTAAATAAAGAAAAGCCAACACCAGCAGGACTAGCACAAATCACATTACAGTCTAAAGCAACTCTACTTTGTACTCTATTTTGTAATCTTTATCTTTCATCTTTTTTTTTTTTTCCTAAATTCACTTATTTGATCTTCAAGCACTTGAACTTTTCATAGTTTTCCGTATGTGAGACATTCCACAGGATCTGATGATCTTAAATACAGTGTGTTTAAGAGGCCCTGGTCCTTTTGAGCTGTTACACACACATACTTAGCATGGGGTATTGCAGGAGATCCCCGTGATCGGTGGAAAGTGAATAGTTTTACAGGATCCTGGCCCTAAAATGTAAAAGCTTCAAAATAAGGCACAAGTGCTACATTTGTTTTGAAAATGCTATGGTGTTGTGCAGCTAAATAGACGTGATCTGTGATAGTGGTCATAGCATTGCTATTCATGAAGTAATCACCATCATGTTTTCCTTATAAAGCTATATTTAACCAACATCCCTCATTAAATTATGCTTCAGTTTCTGGTTATTTTTTGAAAAACTTTCCCCCCTAAAGAAGCATTCAGTGCCTCTTGGTCATTCCTTGCAATGTGGCAGTGAATTTGGACAACAGTCTAAAGGGTAGAATTGACATGGAGGAATTGTCAGAAAAACCCAGTGCTACCTACAGGAACATGCTGCTACATGAAGGCACGGGTTGTCTTTGTTCTGCAAGTTATGAGCTCATACGTCAACATGGGAAAACAGATGTTTAGATGAAAAAAATAATGAAAAGGCAGAATGAAGAACATGTCCAAGTTCCTTTGGCTTTTGTTCAGGTGTTCCATGGACAGAGCTAACGAGAATCATGTGGAGTGGCTGATTATCATTGGAATCAGATGGTCTTTTTGTAACTGTAAAAAAAGGAAAGAAGCAATTTTACTCTGGAATACACACGTCTTTGATTTAATGGGCTTAGTTTAAATAGTCTTTCACTGCTTATTATGAGAAGGATAGAAGTTAATTGTCAGAATGTACTTAATCGTCTTCTGTGGAAGAAAAAACTTGTATCATGACATTAGTAGAAGATCACCAGATCTCTTCTGTTCCTGCCTGTGACTATTGAGATGAAAGACCTGATTGTCTTGGCTTTGCTCCTCAGGTAGTCATCTGTGCAAAATGGCAGCACTTTTTGCACATTTTAATACAGACATAAGGTTCTGCTCAATGTGCAATACTTTAGAATATCATTTCCTATAGTGTCCATTTGTTAATGCTTTCCAGACCCAGTTCTTAGTCCTGACTGAAGTGCTGCCATGTTCTTTTACTTCAAGAGATGTGTTCCTCATCTTCTGCCTTCATAACCTCCTTATGATGCTGTGGACCATTTACTTCATGGCCTATGATGTGATTTGTCATGTCTTTGGTTAGGAAATCCATGGACCCATAAAGAATATTTTTTTAGGGACCTTCCCCTTCCCTTCCCTTCCCTTCCCTTCCCTTCCCTTCCCTTCCCTTCCCTTCCCTTCCCTTCCCTTCCCTTCCCTTCCCTTCCCTTCCCTTCCCTTCCCTTCCCTTCCCTTCCCTTCCCTTCCCCATATTTGCTTTCTCTGATCAGACTGTGAAATCCCTCCCTGTTCCAATAGGTAGATACCAAATATAATTTTTTTTCCTATTGCTCTCAGTTTCAAAGAGCAAACAGAGCTTCCTATCATGGGGAATAATTTTTATTATGACTTTGGGATCCCATTTTTTTCAGTTGCCATAGAATCATGAATCCTGATCCTCCTACACCTCTCCCATACAACCACTTTCAGATGCTATCTCAGGGCACAGTGTACCATGGAACATTCTGGTAGAAAATTATATTAAAGCAATCAGTTATATCACAGTCTTCAAACTGAGAGTTTCATGCAGCAAACCTTGCTAAGTTTTTTGAAAGATAAGAATCTGCAGCCTACAAGGGACTGCTGAGTGCTTGTGCAATCTGCAAGTTCACACTGAGAAATGGCTTAGGTATATTTATAAAAAGTAATTGTTAGATAATCTGATCTAAAGCCTCCCTTGCTTGTCAGATGGCCAAAAGATAAGTTTATAGTATTACTTTAGCATTATTTAATTTTATTAATTTCATTATTAAGTCATTTTTGCCTGAGACATTCATACTGACCTTAAAATGAAATGGAAACAAATGGTGCCAAAAGTAAGAGTCACCAGAGGAAGCATGATACACGGCTGTCATCCATTTACCCAGAGAAACAATATCAAGGGCTTGGTTGTCAGCTGCATGAAGGCAGGGCTCAGCCCAGCTGGGACTGCGGGGGAGCATTTCTTCTGGGAAAAAATGGTCCCCAGATTAGTTGGGACTTAATATCTGTCAGACCAGCTTTGCACTTCCCCAAACTTCCAAGCTTCTTTCTTGGCCTTTGGGGATCATACGCTCCTGCTCAAAATTATTTCAAGAGGAGAAAATAGTTTCTCAATTTCTTACCTGAAGTTTGCCAGATTTTCATTCTCTTGCTCCTCTTTGTTTGACCAACTGTGATAACTTCCTAGTCTTCTGATATTTCTTATTTCTAGTTCTCTGGTTTAAAAGCATCCCTTTCACTTCTGCTACCACCTCCTGACCCCAGCTATCCTCAGCTCCTGGTAGTTGTTAGTGTCATAATGGCATAATCTCCATGGAACCTGAAGACCAGAAGCCAGCAAAGACATACTTGGTCTAAAGTGAGTTTAACAATATCTTATTTGTCATCAAGTACACCCCAAATGTCTTTAGGCCCATCTCCACATGTTCTTTTTATTTCTCTGTCCAAAGTTTCCTAGAGTGGTTGACTTCAGACAGTATATGATTGTATTAACACTCCGAACTTGTTTGCTTGAGCATTTGATGCTTGCTAGTCAGCACTCAGAACAAATAGCCCAATGCTGCCCAGCAGAAAGCAGCTGAAGTCACATTTGGAGGCATGGCAGCATTAAAAATCCAGTCAGTTATTGACAATCTGGCCAGACTTGGAATGTGTGCTTAAGAGAAGTTTCCTTTTGGTTCAAACTCGGAGCGTAGTTGCTTCAGGGTAATGGGAATGGCAGAACTATTACAGACCAAAGTTGCAAGAAATCTTTGCTTCACCTTCCTACCAGGGAGTAAAGACTGGCCAACAGGGTGCTCCATTCTGCCAGGAGAGAGACTCTGCCACTGCCTGAGAAAATCCAGCACACAAAACTGCCTATAGAAGATGGGATTAGTTCTCAAGTGCTTAAAAGATGTAAAGCTACTCAAATGCCAGTGTTAAAGGATTTATATTCCCAGATGGCAGAGAATGAGCTCATAAAGTGCTAGTCATCACCTAAGGATGAAATCCATCTAATCTTAAGAAGAGAAAGTATAGAGCTTCAGTGGGGGAAACGTCTAAGATTAAGCCTTTGCTCTCCTACTTGAAGGGCAGCTGTGTACTTATTTACTGCGCAGTCAGAGCATGTGCTTACACAGAAAATGCCTTCATGTGACAAGGCTATAGGATTAGGAAGGAAACTGTGGATTTCTCTACCCTATCTCACTGTTCTTCTGCTCCTCCTTCTCTCTAAACTGGAGTTACACAACTTCTGCTACCCTTGGAGACTCTTTGGCCACAGGATAAATGTGGGTTGTGTTTTAACCTAAATTATGTCATATAATGAACTACTAAGAGCTGGTTTTAATAAAGGAATTAAAGAAAATTAAACTGCTGACAGACAACATGATGAACATTCTCAAATTCCTTCTACAATATTGATTTTATTCCAATTCCTCATTAAAAACATTTGCTTGTTGTATGCATAAACTATTTCTGCAACGGCTGAAGTCATCCAGTGAGCCACACACAATCCAAATGTAAGTTCCAGGCCCCTGTTTTCAGCAAGACAATTGTGTTGGATAGAAATCCCGGTGATGTCAGAGATTTAATATTTCAATGCAGGAACAGCCTACAAACATAAAACTGAAAGAACTTTGGAGGGACCCTGTGTAGTAATACCACCAAAATAGTTCAGCCTTGCATAGGAAAGTGAAGCAGTCAATGATTACCCTCTCCTGGCACCAAATTTTTGACACCAGGATTATATGTCACTTAGAAGTATAAATATAAAGAACAGGTTAGTCCAAAGGTAGGCATACAGTCCTGACCAATGGAGGAGTTCTTTAAAGAACCTATAAGAAAGGATAAGCATGAAGTAGTTTTTCCTTGGTAGAGGTTATTTTTCCTCCAAGCTTTGACAATCAAGATTTGAATCAACTGCAGTGTAAATGGCAAAGGCACCTGAGGGAATCTGTCCTCTAAGTGGGATATTGCTAAAGGAGCGTGTGAGCATTCTTTTTAGGGAATATTTAAATTTGAATACTGAGATTTGGAGAGGAAAATAGAGAAAATGCAAACTAATTTCAGCTTTCAAGCTTGGGGTTTTTTAATAAGAAGTAGTTATCTTCAAAGTATATGGTAATGGAATTCTGATTGGAATAAAATTGGAAGAATATTTCAATAATGGAATGTAAACATGAGAAAGGAATTTGTGAATAAACCAGTTTGTAGCTAGGACTTATTAATATTGTAATTTGTGTGGTAGTCTACTTGCATTATACTTCAGAGCTGAAATAGAGTATTATTTCCCAGACATGAAAATTCAAGGTGTATCTTAAGGAACATTTCAAAAGGGTAATAGAGAGCTGCAAATAAAATTAACAATGTTCCTACATAATCACATCCAAAGATAATGTAGAGATTTCAAGGAAGATAGATGGAGACTGTTTCATTATTTTATAAGTGTTAATTGAATTGACACATTTGCTTAGAAATCAAAATGAAAATCATTGGCTTAAGATAAAAGATAAAATTAACAACCATTCTCAGAAAGATTTTTTCTTAAGATACTTTACTGAAACTAGAGTTAAAAACATTTTTGACAAATTAATGAAAAAAATTGACAAAGGCAGTTTCTGAGGCACTGGAGCATGAAGAGCTTACGTGCTAGAGGACCACTGTGGTATTTATAGTATCAAAAGTACTTTAATCTGAGAGATTCACCATTCTTGAAATTTGATAAAAAATAATAATAGAACTATTTTTGGTACCACAAAGATATTATTTATCCCCTCAAGAAAATACTTCATACTTCAAATTAAGATACTTCAGTATCTTAATCAAATGATAGAGTTAATTTAAAGTTATTAAGATTTGGAAACCAAGTACTGAGCCTCACCCTACTGTGCATTAATTATACTGATCGAAGTTTTTTCAAAAGAAGTTAAGAGCCTCCCATATTGCACAGTCTGAAGAAATTGAGGTGCTTATGTTTCTCATGTATCATCATTGATGAAATATTTCTACAGAAACAGCAGTCATTCATTTAATGGATTTTACAACATCCTATAAGCCAACTTTGTCTTATACAAATCTACTGGAATGGAGCTTGTTCTGATGTTTTCTACTTTTTCTGTTGGCTGCAGAGCAGCAGGTATCAGCCAGCAAACCCTGCAGAACAGATCCTTTTGTAAGGCATGAACTGCGGGGCCAATCCAACAGTCAGTGCACATGCAGAGCTCCCACAGTTGTTACTGAACCACAGACCTGAGTAAAGAATGGAGCACTAGTTATTGCACAACTAAACTGTCTACATAAGTAGATATGTATTCTCCCATCTACATAAAAGGAACTTTAGATTTAAATCATCTTGGGAAGAAAAAACTCAGCATAGGAAGAGCAGACAAAGAAAATAAGGAACTATTGCTGGAAAAGAGGAATTGTATGTTCCTAAGACACCAAACAAACTATTCTATCTACACAGCACAGAAGAAAGCCATGAAAAGTTACTTTTTTGGATACTGGGAACAAGAGAGACATGTTCAATGTGACATTATACTTGTGTCAATTTGTTAATAGGACAACTCTGCCTCCGGCTCCAAGCTCTGTCACTGCTGTTGCCACTGCCCATGGCATCACACTCCATGGACCAGATTGCACAAATACAACCAGCAGAATGCCAGCCAGATTTTCATGACCATAGGCTGATGCTTATAAAAACACCCTGATGCAAACTTGTGGTTCCATTTCAGCAAGGTTGGAGGCAAATATTTTGCTTTGCCTTAAGAGGTGTCTCAGACACACACTTGTAAAGCCTCTGCAGCTCCATATAGGAAAGAAAAAGCAAAATGGAGATCAGTATAGTGAGCTGATGAAAACAAACTCAAGCAAATTGCAGCTTCACATTTTGGGTTTATTTTGAGCCCTATATTTTTTATATTGGTTTCATACATCAGTTAGATGAGGGTTAGGGGATTCTTACTGGAACTTCTGAATATCTTGTGTTACAACTCTGGAAAAATTCCTTGGCTGTTTGCCACTTGTAACTTTCCAGTACAATGTTATGGTGTGACAGATGGATTCAATAAAAGTCGCCAGTAATCCAGAGATGTGAAACACAGCGGGTGTGAGACTTAAATGTCACTGTAACTATGCTGTCCTATGTGTCAATACCTGTTTCAGGAGGTAGGAAGTGGTCATCTGGCTATAAAGGTGCACCATTCTGGTTTCTTTTGGTCTCATTGCTCCTGGAAGTAAGTCATAATTTCTGTTCCCTTAAGTGCTGGAACATGGTAATAGGTTCACAGATACTCCAGGGTAGCATCAACTTGTGACCACAAACTTCAGCGTCTGGGGAGAAGGACAGAAAGGTTGGATACAGTGTTCTGCTGCTGGAGAGGCCCCACTCACTCTGTAAGGTAAATTTGCCTAATGCTCTCCCTAACCATCACTGGTGATGTCTGCCATCCTGGGTCTGACCCCATATGTATGCTTCTGGTTTTGTTTAAGCTCTTATTTAATCTGGCTGGAAGCATGTGTCTGTGTAGAGGTCTGTCAGCCCATACATGCTTTGCTGTTCTTCTGGGTGCCAGTGCAATATACTCAAGGTCTTCTGCCTCACCCTGCACTGGAAAAGAAGTCAGATCATCAGTACCAAAGCAAACTGAAACTATCAATCAGTATTTTCTCAGCACTGTGAGACAGACTTGCTCTGTGCAGCTGCAGTGGTAAAATAGCCATGAGGCAACAGAAAAGCAAAGGTTCTCAGTTGGCCTTCATTCCATGCTCCTGAGCCACTGCAAACACAAATTGAAAGGCTGGTTTAAAGCCATTTGCTGCTAAAAATCAAGTTGCTGTTTTAAGAAACTAGGATCAATGTATGAACTCTTACGTACTTTCTGTGCAGGACATGATCAAGGGTTGTTTTTTCATCTCTCACCTAGATTTTCTTATTGGGAAGGCCATTTTACTTATTCAGCTTCATTCACTGTCACGTGAACTAGCTGTTACCACCTTCACAGTGTGCAGCCCCGGGGAGCAGGACTAAAACAACATTTATTTTATTCAGAAAGAAAGTAGCTGCTGAGGCGACGTTAAAAAAATAGTCTCTGAAGTTGTGAAAGCGAAAGGTCAACATCTAATTTATGGGGCTTGTGATGTATGTGGAAACCTGTCTCTGTTCCATGGTCTTTTATATTAGGCCAAATCTGATGCAGTTACATGGACTCTACAAAGACACTCCAGTGATTTGTTGTTGTTGAGATGTTGACTATAGAACAGTTCCTTGTGACTTTGATGTGAACAAGCAAATATTTCAGCCAGCATGGCAAATGTCCGTGTGAGGCTGATCTGCTCTGGGTTGTGCTTCTGCATGTTATGGGATGTGATTACTATAAAACTGCAGGACCATTGAGAACCAACTCTCTAGGAGTAACAAGAGTGGTCTTAGAGCCTTATAGCAAAGGTAAAAAGACATTCCATGATTTGCTGATTGATTCCTCCCATTCCACTGTAGATGCAGACTACTTAGGCTAGAGAGTAGCAACCAGCTCTCCCTTCTGTGTGGGTTGTCTACATAGTTCTCCACATCTATGGACTACACGTGCTGAGGGTACTGTGACTGGCTCCCTGCCATGTGAAGCCCTAGGGACATTCAGGATGGCAGCATGTATCTCATATTCCTGCTTTTGTGGGTGCTGCTGAGTGCATTACAGACACTGAAGCCAGTTTGGGCTCAGCAGCCTAGGCATAGCGAGCTGTGCTGGACCTGACAATGCCCAGAATCATCCAGGTGGCTCTTTCCCAAGCTATACTTCATGACAGCTTCCAGTGCAACTTTTCATCTCAGAGACAGCACAGGACCCTGGCTGGCTTCCTGCATTCCAATGGCACTGCATCCAGCATCTTGGCAGTTCAGGAAAGGAGTCTGGATGGGCAGAATTTCTTGTATTTTATAAGGTTTCTGTTAAAAGTAGCATCCCAATCCCTCATCATTTGACATGAACTGGAAGTGGAACTGTTTCTCAGATGTTTCCCTGATTAACCTGTTGGTTTCTGGGCACTTTCATAATCTGTAACCAATCTTCAGCCTCTCAAATGCCAAAGCAGCCTGATTGTGCAAATAAGCAGCTGTGCAAGCTATATCTTGAACCACAATGAGAATGGAGTATGCCATCATGCAAAAAAACCCCAGCACTGCTGGGAACACTTCTAGTAGCTCAACCAAGCCTAAAATCCACCTAGAAAATTGTTCTAAGAAATCTAGAATATGTGTGTGTGTGTGTGTGTGTGCGTGTGTGCGTGTGTGCATGTGCTGGTGGCACTGCCTATGCAAAGAGGAGCTGCTGTCTTCGTGCCACACTCCATGTGTGAGGCTTTGATGGGCACACACACAGATCAAAAGCACAGTGAGCCTGTAGATGTGGCATTTACGGCCTAGGAAGTAGTGTTGTGGGTTTCTGCCATAAACCAATTGAACCTATTTCTTCCTTGTCTTTTGTTTTTTGATTTTCACAACAGAAATTAATATTTCTCTTTCTTTCACAGGAATATGAAAAAACTATGATGATAATAATACTGACTCATATCCCCTTAATCTGTAGAGAAGATGAAAGATTTGTATTATTTGGAAGAAGCCTGGACTGGACATCAGGATAGCTCCCCAACACTTGTTGAAAATCAAGCACCAAAGGAATCCAAAAATGCAAATGCATATGCATCCTAGAAGGTATAGAGGATAGGTATATAGAGAAGGTATATGTTTCTCCAGAAGCAAGCAAATGCTTCTGAAAAAATCATAAGAGGCCATGTCATGTAAAGGGGGCTCAGGCCTAGTACCCCAGTTTAACTGGTCGCTTGTGCTTGGAGAAGACATAAAGTGAATGAGCTATGTTGCTACACAAAATTGGACTTTCCAGAGCTAGATATGTTTTTTTTTTAAGTTAGAAAATTTCCAGGCTGCATTTACTAGATGAACATATTTAAGTCACCATTTCTTAATGCTCATGCCCATTGCTCTTCCCTGAAAGCAGTGTCAGCTTCATTCACTAGTTAGCTCACCAAGAATGGAGTGGCTGTGGCTGGCTGGTTGCTTCTTTGCATTGCCACAGCTTCTTTTCCTGGCAGAAGTTTTAGCTACAGAAGTTTGAATTTGCCCTGGAAGAAACTGGCAAAAAACTTGCATGAATTTAAATTTGTTTACCTGGAGTTGCAGTGAACCAACCTACAACAAATTGAAAGCACTTCCACATAAACTGTAGCAATATCAGCTGCTAGCATTCCAGAACCCTTCACGTCCAGAGTCAAAGGTGTCTACTTAAATTGCTAATTAGCTTTCTATTGTTATAATTTTTCTAACTTAAATACTCTGCTTGAAAGCATTTTTCATACCTGCTCTAGTTGCCATAGCATCCATCACCGCACAGTTCAGCTGCTCTTTTGCCCCTGTTTCATTAACAACTAAAACTATAATTTCTTCAGGAGAAGAATTGTTTTTTGACAAAACAGAATTCAAATTAAAATGGCCCTAATATAGGCTCAAATAAATTCCTTATCTGCTAGCATATTGAAAATACCTAATTCCTGGCACAGCAAATACATTGTGGAGTTCACTCTTCATTAAAAAGCACAAGCAACCACAGTACCAGGATGTGGGTAGTCTTAAAGACTAATGTGTACATTTGTGCAGATACAGTCTTCTGGGAACCAGCTTGTTTTAATCATAAAAGAACCCTTCAAGTAAATTTAATGAGGAGTTGGTTGAGGAATTTATTCTGAAACTTTAAACTGTGTGTAAATTCCTGAGGATCAAATTAAGTTGAAGGTAAATAATGTTCAGAATGCTGTTTCAGTCAAGGCTGCCTAAAAGCTGGAGTCGCAAAGATCCTGCTCAGAAAACATTTATTTTCCAGCTACAGACTTCCTTAAGGAGCCCAGACAGATGCCATATGTTGATGATAAAACAACATCTTTCACAATGTGACATTTGGAGCCTGCTCAAAAGATCAGTAATTTTTGTCTTTTCTGAGGTTGTCACCTTTAAAATAAATGCCAAACAGTTATGAACTGGAAAAAGAGTAATTGCCAGTAGCTATAGGTGTTACCATTGAGGGAAGATCCATAAGCAGATGTTTTGCTTTATATTCGGGGAAGTTCAGGATAAAAGAAACACTGTGACAAGGACAGCTGTGTCAAGGGTGCTCTAAAAGATTCTTGTACTCAGCTCTTCTCTCAGTGAGAGAACGCTTGGTCTACATTTTTAAAAAAATGGTGCACTTGAAGATATTTTCTTTAATGATTTACCTTTTAAATTGTATTATTTATTTGAAGTTCTGAAGTCATTGGGAAGTGGAGGTGATAACTCAGAAACAGCAGATCCTACTTGGCTGCAGCATGCTACATGATTGCTAGAAGCTGTAATTCACTAAAAGGACTGCTGAGCATGGCATGGTGATCATGAGGTTTCTGTTCCTATTTGGCTTCCTACTGGAAGTGTGGAGAAAGTTGAAACCCTGATGGTCACCTTACAAGAATAATCTTCCAAGCATCGACACCCCTCATCCCACTAGAAGCTCTAAGCTGGCAGATGATAACTTTCCCTAATATTTATTCCTTCCTGATGAGCAATAGGGCCAGCTATGAAAGCCTGGCTTACAGAGTTTGCTCTGCAGTAAGGGTGACTGCCTTTGGGCAGCTATGATGGTGCTGCCTACAGCTACCCATACCACCTGCATGAATCTCCAGCCTGGGTAATAGTTGCTGGATTGCTACCACTGCTACCCCGACACATTCAGTAAAATAAAAAATTGAATGTCAGTTTATTGACATCATATTTATTACACATCATCTTGTAAACAACTGGAGTTCATCAGCTGCTTCACTGAGAGCTGACCTTTCCTTGCATCAGAGATGAGAGTCCCTAAGAGTAGGAGAGCTCATGGCTGACCCACTACAGCATCTCTAGGCAAAGTGTCCCCATTCATCAATCTGAATTCATGGTCTCAATTCTTATCAGGGACAGTTTTTAAATCTTACAGGCTCTCTTTCCATTTTGCTGTCACACAGTGTTGTCAGAATTAGCTATTTAATAGAAGTGCAGCGTTCAGAAGGTGTTACTATTTCAGTCTTCATGGTGATTTGTCTGTACTAGAATTGTATTTGTGATGATAGCTTTATAGCATGGAATCCTGTTTACTACAAGTCGAATTAGGACCAATTGAAACAGTGAATACTTTGAGCAAAAATACAGTTGGAAAAACTGTCACCTTTTGTAACAAAACATTAGAATATTGATAATTTTTCCTTTTATTGTAGGTCTTTCTAAAATACCTTCTTTGCTTGTGTTTCCTGGCAGGCAGAAGTCCATGTCCCCACAGCACCATTAGCAATGCTTGGAGTGTAAGGAGGAGCCACAGTTCTTCTGTGAGGTCCTCAGAACCAGACTATTCCCTCCTCCTTTTACTGCAGCCTTGGAGAAATCCTAAATCAGCCGAACACAGAACCAGCACAGAGGGACCTTCCAGACGCACAGGCTGTGAAGATCACACTGGTTTGTGGACTGCATCCTGGACGTGGGTGTAGAATGCCTCCATGGACCCACCACACCTTGAGTGTGTAGGGAGCCTCCACCAAGCTCTACACTACCTACCTGCCACAGGGAGGTCTGCTTAATGTTCAGATCTTTGCATAATGAATAACTCCTGAATGTGAATGAAGTCAATTAACTATACAGCTACAGTGCAGGGAACTTTCTTATGTTGACTTAAGCTATGTTGGAGGCAGAATGAATATTCTGCAGTAACCCTACAAGGTAGGAGATATAAAGCAATTGACTCACAGCATTTTCTAAATGTTCTGATACCTTCTAAATGAGCTCCATCAAGACTGAGACACAGAGAACAGTTAATTGTGGTTGTCGAGACATTGCAAATGATCCTTCCTACGGCTGTTTTAATTAAAACACCTGCTTTCTAGTTTGTCATGTCAATATTGCACCTGTTTATTCTGTGCAAATACTGAGTAATGGTTATGAAAGAAAACCTTTTCCTTCTCTGAGCCGTTCCAAGCCAGCAAGATTAAATTGAAAAACCGTATCTCAGCTTTCTGAGACTGCATATCTGTTCATTAGCATGTGCATGCCTAGAATATTCAAATTTGCATTTAAGATGTGCATCTTTGCAGCTAGATAAGAAAAGATTTCCTATTGTTAAACAGATCTTTGATGCCATCAGATTCTATGAAATCTATCTCTGATTTTAGAAGCAAACAAATTGGAGGGGGTTATTTAGTCTATAGTAACAGTGTTCTAATACATAACGTAATATTTACTTGCCTTCTAGACAGAATTTCTTTCACAGCATGTTTTGAATTATGTTTCTGTGATGTAGAGAAATTATTTTTCTTGGCTGAACACCAGTTTATTTATTTTTTTCTCAATATTGCTCTCTAGAAGCACCTCTGAGGGGCTTTTTCTGACTGCCTTGCAAGCTCTGTCATCAACAATACCAGAGGGCTTTCCAATTTTGTTGATTAGGGGGAGCTTTTGGGTTTTGTGCTAGTCTGCAGTTAGAGATACCCTTGAATCACTGAGCATCCCTCAGCATCTCTTCCATGTGTAACAATCACCAGTTTCTGCTTTCCCACAGTGTGGCTTTTGGCAGTGCAACCTGGCAGAATGCAGTCTCAGTACAACCTCCTTCCTCAGAATTTCTCTGGGTATGGGCTAGGGAGTCTGTGTAGCCATACTTCTTTGAGTCCACTGTCTTCTGGGAAATGCATTTCATTCATCTTGCTCTGAGCACTAGACAAACTCAATAGTACAGCAAAGATGACACATGTTAGCTAGACTTTAGATTGGAAACAAAGCCCAAAGGTGCAGAGAACAATGTAATTTATTGTACTAAATACTCTACTCATCATCTCTTACCTAGGTTCCTGAGATTTTTGCCTGCTGCCATATGTAGTGTTGAGAGCAACATCTGTGTACACTAAGGGTAGCCCTTGATTTGAAATTCAAGCCTTCCCTGGTATCCTGTCCACCAGGATGGGGCAATGACTCCCTAGAAAGCCCCACCACCTTCTGAACCCTGTTTTCTTTACTGCCCTCATTCTTGATACTTTTAGTTTGGGATTCAGATATAAATGTCCCTGATGATTTCAGGCAGAGACACTGGAAAATATCACACTCCTTTTCTCTTGCTTATCCTGGTGATAGGTGAATCTTTTGAGGTTGTTCTCTCCTCCTGAAGGCAGACACAAAATGTTCTTTGCAGTACTACTGCCTGGAAGCTCACCCTCCTTTGGCAGTAACATACTCCCACTGAATATATAAATACTTGATTGTAAACACATTCTACAAAAGTCCAATATGTAACAAGTTTAGAGTGGATACAAAGAAATTAATGTGGACATCAAACTTGGGAAATAGTTACTTTTTTGGAGTTCCTTGTGACCGCAAATCTCTGTCTACATTTTTAATTGAATTTCTGGGACTTGAGTTTCTTTAACTTTGGGCTGGGGAGATTTTGCACAGTAAATACTTATTTTATTTTCATCTTCAAATATCTGTTGCTAACAGAGAGTGGATTGATATTTTGTCAATCTGTGGGTACACCAAGCTTGGGTGGAGAGCCATTAGACTACAGATTTATAACAAGTCATGAGAGTATGGATTTATTGGCCCAAACTTGGTTGCATATCTTTAGTCTTTGACTTGCAGTGTGAGTTGCAGTTCTCTGTGACAGATATCACAGCTCCTTATCCCAATGAAAGATGGAGGTCTCAAATAGCCACAACTCCAACAGCCTTAACAGACTATTTTGAGGATCTAAGAAAAACCTAGTAGAATTATCCACTGCTTCTTACTCAGAAAAGAAAGGAAGTATGAGTGTACTTAAATACTCATGAAAATCTGGACACATAATTGCAATAGTCTTAACTGCATGGAGAGAACCTGTCAGTCAGAGGGCATCATTTTACCTCTGCAAAAGTGTGTAACTCACCATGCCACAAGTATTTCAAACACCTGTCTTTCCACCTATAATTTTTGGATACTTCTTAGATTTTTTTAAAAAAAAAAACCTTAGTCACATGGATCTGAAGCAGTTTGAAATGGGTTTGCTATACTCACAGCTGTTATATTTGGACTGTCTCAAACCCATTCAAGTTTGTTTCTATAGCAGTCACAGAAGTCAAGGAGAGCTTTTCTGTAGTCCTAGAACAACTTATGAACAACTTGAATTGCTGCTTGAATATCAGGTTCTATGGACTACTCTTTAAAAACACTGTCCTTGATGTCACTTTCTTGTAAACGTGTCTTTTCACATTTTATTGTGTGTTAGCTGCTCACTGTGCATCAGTGTCAGTCTTGAAAATGAATGTCTCCATATGTCTCTTGTGAGAAGAGATTCTAATATTGGAAGAACTAGAAAGAACTTTTGAGAAGTACTTGTTTCTCTAATACGCAGAGGTCTACTTGTTTATTTTCTTTTTTTTTTCCAAGTATGTGTTGATTAAGGCAATCTTAATAGAAAATAGTTTATCCTCTGTTGCACTAAGTTTCTCTCCACGTACTCTAAACTATAACATTTTATTCCCAGTTGAACTGGCTTTGATACAAAAAGTTAAGAAAAAGGAAGGTGTTTTCGGTTTGTGTTCAAATAATCAAGTGAAAGAAGATGAACAGCAATTTTCAAAGCAATTTCTTTCTTGTAAAATAATAGATTGGTTCAGAGGGGATCTTTAAAAGTCCTCTAGTACAACCCCCTTGCAATGAGCAGGGATCTCTTCAACTAGATCAGGTTGCTCAGAGCTCTGTTCAATCTGACCTTGAATGTTTCCAGGGATGGGGCATCCACAACTGCTCCAGGCAATCTGTGCCAGTGTATAGCCACCCTCATTACAGGAGAATTCTACCTTATGTCTAATCTGAATCTACCCTCTTATAGTCTGAAGCCATTACCCTTTGTTCTGTTGCTACAGGCCCTACTAAAATGTCTATCCCTATCTTTCAAATGAGCTCGCTTTAAGTATTGAATGGCTGCAATAAGATCTCCCTGGAGCCTTCTCTTCTTCAGACTGAACAACCATGACTCTCTCAGCCTTTCAATAATTTTTTTGGCCCTCCTCTGGATTTATTCCAACAGGTCAATGTTCTTCCTGTGCTGGGGACCCCAGAGCAGGACCCACAACTCATCAGAGTGGAGTAGAGGGGAAGAATAAGCTCCCTCAACTTGCTGATAACTCTTCTGACACAACCCAGGATACAGTCAACTTTCTGGGCTGAGAGCACACCAAGACTGCTCTTCCTCATGTACTTTTCTGGAAGAGTTACATATTTTTTCAATTAAGTCCACCAATCCTTGTCTCTACTGATCACTTGCATAAATGGAAGGGTCCTGGAATGGATAATTTGCCAAGACACAGGAGATGGAAGGGATTAATAAATGGCCATCACTTGTGACAGAGTGATGTCACCAGCGGAGAGATCAGTTCAACTTGTTCATGCATGATTTGGAAAAAGGATTAAACAACAAAGTGACAAAGGTTGCTGATGATGCACGGTTATTAATATATTTAGGATGAGCACAGCCTGGTGAGCTGCAAAAAGATGAAAACCCAAGGGACCTGGGCAATAAAATGCCATATGAAATTCAGTGTGCATAAGTATAATGCGATTTGCATGGAGAAAGCCATTCTAACTCATACAAGGGCTCTAGGTTGACCATTGCTTTTAGGAGCAGCTAGACTTTGCTATTATGATTGACAGTTCCATGTAAACATCTGTTCAGTGCTTTATGGTAGTTGAGAAAACATAAACATTCATGTCAGAAGAAAGAACCTATGAGGACTGCAGAGGGTGGGAGAAAGGCAACAAATATAATCAAGGGTACAGGAAACTCCCATAAAAGAAACAAATGACTTCGTTGAAACGTCCTTATGAAGAAATAAAACTTTTGGGGAAACTATAAATAAGGTTTACCAAATCACCACAAGGAAAAAAGTTTTAACTGTTCGCTGTCCCTTTACATGCTAGAAATAGGGCTAAAAATGCAGTTAATGGGAACCAGGCTCACAGCAAACAATAGGAACCGACTGTTTACACAAAAACTAGGTGCAGATCTGTGGAACCCCTTGCCAGGGATGTTGTGGATTCAAGAAGTCTTTTTTTTGTGCAAGGGAAGACCTGAAAAATATTTGAAAAATAGCAAGACCAGCTGTGTGTTTCTAAATATTGAAATAAAAACAAGTTAGGAAAGTTCCCTCAGCTAAAAAGTGGTGTAAATGAGGAGAGTATTAGAGGGAA
Source organism: Phylloscopus collybita (assembly GCA_027886175.1). Taxonomy (NCBI): domain Eukaryota; kingdom Metazoa; phylum Chordata; class Aves; order Passeriformes; family Phylloscopidae; genus Phylloscopus; species Phylloscopus collybita. Next base: position 22,007,434 of record JAJNNQ010000075.1, read on the forward strand.
GGCGTAATATGTTTGTTCTGCTCTCACTCTTATCTAAGCATTTGTTTATGAATAGTGTTTCTTTTGGTTTTTCCTTTTACAGATAAAGATTACAATGTTGCTAACAAAATGCAAGCTTTTCTTTATGAGGGAGTGGTTAGAGAAAAACAGAGCAGGGAATCCACCAAATTATTCTAAGAATGAATAATTGTATTAAGAGATGAAAGGATCTAAGGGTCAAAAACATAGAAGCTTGGGCAGCAAGAAGAGTACTTTGAACAATGCCAGCCATTCCCAGAAGGTGCTCAAGAAGCTCTGGCTAGTGATGCAGTATGAGGGCCTATTTCCAACTAATTCACCAGAATTTCCCATGAACCCTCTAAGAAAGAATAGTTTGGCCAAGGACAAAGGGAGGACAATAAAGAGTTGATGCCACACAGTGATGACTTGGTGGGACGGGTGTGAATAAAAGAGTGAGACAAAAATTTGTACTCAGAATAAAGACATTCATGAGGAACAATCAGGAGCTGCAGTTTGATACACTTGCTACATCCCAGCATAACTGTTTCTCTGCTGCTGCAGAAGGCACATCAGTCAGATCAAGAACATGCCTTTCACTACTTCTCCATAGAAAATTTTCCAAATTAGGTGACCAGTGAGATGTAGCTCAGAGAACAGGATGACCCATCAGATTTCTTTGACATCTTTTGGTATCAAGTGCCAGATGCGGAAAATATTTGTTAAGCCAGGTACATTACAGCAAGATGAAATTGTCTGACATCAGCAGACATTTCCTCTGTTGATACTGATTCATGAAATGACAATCTAGATAGTTACATGCATTTTATTCACTGTCACTTAATTAATCAGATATCCCTGGCAAGAGAAAACATTCAAAACCTTTTTGCATCAGCTTATGTCACGTATATCCTGCTAAGAATACTGTCCCAGTGATACTGCTGGCTTCCACATGCTCCACTCTTGTTTTCTTAGTTAACTTCCAGTGTCAGTGCTCTTTTGCTATTCCTATTGTTTCTATTATACGTGAAACTTCATCCATTACTATCATAGAGGGATAGAATGTTTTGGTTTGGAAGGGATCTTGAAAGATCATCAAGTTTCAACCCCCTGCCATAGGCAGGGACACCTTTCACTGGACCAGGTTGTTTAAAACCCCATCCAGGCTGGCTTTGAACACTTCTCGTGACAACATTTTCCAGTGTTCCACCACCCTCATTGTTAAAGCTTTCTTCCTTGTGTCCAATCTAAATCTATGCTCTTTCAGTTGAAAACCATTGCTTATTTAACATTAGAGATGTTACTAGATATTTCCACTGAAAATACTAGGATTTTTGAAACAGAACAAGTATTTAGCCTATTACACCCAAACACACAGCCAGTAGTCATGTAATCACTCTTACCCACCATAACAATAAAATAATCCACTTTAGGATATATAATTAATTCATAATGTAGTAGCCTTTTACTTTCTGTAGTACCCTACTGAATAAATCAGTGCAGTACCGAGCTAATATCAGTGTGGCATTTTCAGTAGGTATTCTGTTTTCAGGCTGAAAACACTCCCTGAGGAAAAACTGTGATTTGGCTGATCAATGTGTGTTAGAAGTTCTAACTCACCTTCCTTCTTTCATTCTGGCAGCAGGCAAGATCTTGAAAGACTCAGGTTTATCTACATAAATTGCCAAGATCCAACCAAACTTCATGCTAATAATTTTTATCTTTTCCCATAAGCCTGTAGAACACAGTTGTTCATAAATGCCAGTTGGAAACACACCTTATGTGGGATCTCTAATTCATCAAGCTGTAGCACTACTGCTCAGAATTTGAGAATATGCCAGCCTATGGGACCACAGCACAGCTCTAGCAAGAAATCTCTTAATGACTTTTTATTATTGAGAATGCAAGGAGATTTCATGCCCAGAGGACATGTCTAGGAAATACCCCTCAGAATTCCTCTTTAATCAATTCACTGAATGTCTCCCAGAGACTTTTCAATACCCATCAGTTACTTTTAATTTGTGCATCAATATGGGTGACACCAGCCACAGGGAGCAAAAAAACCTGATGCAATCTCAAGTCCCTAAATGTTCTTATAATTATAGTAGTTCCCAATATGAATCACCAAGATGAATAAGCTGGGGCATCACAGTTTCTGACATAACCACAGGTACTCACTACCGGCTGGTTGCTGCTGTGCTGCTGTGCTGCACATCTGGCCCCTCTGAGCTGATGAAGGGGGAGGAGTGTGTGCCTGGCACCCTCTGCCCCAGGAATGAGGTCACAAGGCCCTGAGGGCAAAGGAAAAGCTGCCAGCTATTAACAGGGCAGAGAGCATTAACAGGACAGACACGTAATCGAGTGTGCCCACTTCTATACAAAAAGGGAGAACTTGGTATCTCTAGCTCCCCTAGCAACCATGCTCATTAAACTATTATTTTCCTAATTTTAAGGATAAAAGCCAAGAACTTCCATTGATTTCAATGGCAACTAAGAAACTTGGTGCTGTTGAAAGTCTTTATGTGCCAGAAAATCTTTAAACATCTGCCTCTAAAGCTCAGATCTCTAAGCGTATTTAAACACCAAGCTCCTGGGTAACAGGTACCTCTGCATTTTAAAATCTTTTCCTTAAAAACTTGTGTGTACAAACTCTGGGGAAGAAGAGACATGAGACCCATGGGTTGTGACATGTCCAGGAGACTTTCCCACCCAAAGCTGCTCCACATATTTTACTGCAGTGGCTGGCAGCTTGCAGAGTTTGCTGATGATTGGACCAGTCATTACTGGTTATGACCAATTTTCTCCCCTAGTTTCTGTAAATAAATATTTACAGAAATACTTTTTTGACTATACAGTAGTTTTTGTCTTGGTATTTCTATTTCCCCTATTTCTATTTCTTGTCTCCTTTCCCCATTATCCTGTAAGTGCCTTGTAGATGCCCTGCAGCTCCTTCTGCTGTGTTCCCATTGAACCACAGCAGAGATTTACCCCAGGATTCCCACTCTAGGTTCTTCTTTGGTACAGCAGTTACTAAGAGAGCAGAAAAGCCACTTGTGCTCCTAAGGGGCAAAGTCCATAGGGTGCACTCTGTCTGTCTTTCCTGCCAGAACGGGCATGAATCAGACACAGAGCAGCCACAAGCCTTTCCCCCTGCAAGGCATTCCATGTCAGTCACATGATGATGGACTTGGCACCAAGAATGAGATGAAGGCATTCTTACAGGAAGAATACGCACTATCCCACTATAGCTCTCCATACCACAGAAATAAGCCACTGAATATCCACAGTTGATACAACATCAGGCTTGGCTCCCTATGGGCTTTTCAGTGAAGTAATGGGAGTTTATTCTTTGCTTGTTGTTAAAGAGAAAAACAGAAACAGCCATGACACAAAGGACCCTTGTGGTCAGGACTTATTTTAACATCTGCATCACTGTCATACTTGAACTGTCTTAAAAGCGATTATTTTGTTGTCCTGTGACTGCTTTACATCAGACTCTTTGGCCTAAAGTCATAGAGTGAGGACTGAAAACTGAGTTCCTGAACTTTTTTTCTGCCTATGCCAACTGTAGCTCTTGGCCAGTTTAAAGACTTAGCATGTACCCAGTGCTTTGGGAGCTGAAAAATTGCCCAGAATAATGAGTAGATTTAGTAAAAATAGGTCAACTAATAAATAGAAAAGGAAACACTGTGGAATGCTCATATGCTTGAGATTTTTTTAAGTGCTGGTGAATGAGGGAGTCGATGGTTGAACAGAAGGGCAGGAGCTAGAGGGAGCCATGGGACAAAGTGAACCATGGCTGAGCTGGCAGCTCAGAGCAAACAAGCAAAACAAACCCTTTTTACAAGATTTCAGATCACAGACAGGTTAATAGCATTAGTCCCCTGTTATTTGTTCACAGAAATTAAGGCATCTTCTTAAGTTACAAGTCTCACGTGAGACTGGAAGAATTTTCTTTCAAAAGATGCATAAATTTACCTTATAGTAAGGGCAGAAAATAAAGGTTTGCACTTCAAATTATTAATTCAAGAAATGGAAACAATTACTTCTTTCCTTTACACTTCTAGTTCAAGGCAGTCAGATCAGGCTAAATTTAAAATAGTCAAAGGCTGTTGGGTTTTTTAATGTGGACACGGAAATGAAAAATGCAGTTTCAGATGGAACGAAGTATTTTATTCACTATGAATGAGAATACTTTCTTTAAATGCTGTGAGTATATTATAAGCAAAAATGAAATGGCTTGACATTCCAAAACAGAAGTTAATTTCCAAATGAGCAGCTGAAATAACTATTCTGCCAGGACTTTTTCCATTCTTGACCTTCCCATGCACTGAAAAACTTGACAAAACCACAATGCATTTGCAAAGCATTTGAAGGTTATGAGTACCTTCTGTTTTTCCATTGAGAAATGTGGGCAACACCTCATCTAGCTTCAGTATTGAGAAGAGTAGCCAGCAGTGAGGCCAGGTGGCCAGGAAGGAATCCAGGCCTGGATCAGCAATGGTGTGGCCAGCAGGACCAGGGCAGGGATTGTCCCTCTGCACTGGGCACTGGTGAGGCCACACCTCGAGTGCTGCATCCAGTTCTGAGCCCCTCAGTTCAGGAAGGACATTGAGGTGCTGCAGCGTGTCCAGAGAAGTGCAAGAGAGCTGGCGAAGGGTCTGGAGCACAAGTCCTGTGAGGAGCAGCTGAGGGAGCTCTTGTTGTTTAGCTTGGAGAAGAGGAGGCCTGGGATGGACTTTATCACTCTCTGCAAATTCCTGAAAGGATGCAGTAACCAGTAGGGGGCTGGGTTTGTCTCTTCTCCCAGGTAACAAGTGACAGGACAAGAGGAAATGGTGTCAAGCAGGGCTGGGGAGATTCAGGTTGGACATCAGGAAGAATTTCTTCACTGAAAGGGTGGTTAAGCATTGGAACAGACTGTTCAAAGAGGTGGTAGAGTCACCAGTTCTGGAAATGTTCAAGAAATGACTGGAATTGGCACTTACTTCTATGGTTTTGTTGGCACAGTGGTGTTCAGTCAAACCTGATGACCTTGGAGGCCTTTTCCAACCTTAATGATTCAACGATTCTGCAAGACCAGACTAACACACAGATCTGTAGCAGGGTTGCATTTAACAAAGACATAAATCTTTTCTTTTGGGTCTTATCCTTCTGTTACCTAAACAGAAAATTCCTTAGTGCTTTCACCATCCCTGTGACTGACAATGTGTCAGAGAGAAAATGTGACCTCTGCAGTGTGTTCCTCTTGAGTAAGGACAAGAGAATCTCATGTAACATTAGTGTCTGGAAAATGAAACCAAATAGTTCAGCTACTAGAGAAACTGTGCCTTAGAACAGTGTGAATTTTATCTTTGCCTTTCATGTCAATCTTCTTTTGCTATGACATTGTCAATCAGTCAGATCACTCTCATACCTCATTATGTTTCCATGGTGATCCTTGCCTTCAAAGTTAAAAATTATTGTTCTGATGCTGAAACTTGTAAAGAAAAAACCCCATATATAATTGCCTACCTGCAGTTATGTGCCTTGTGTATATGGAGGTAGGTACCCCAAAAGAGTATTCATTCACATTTTTTTCTAGTTTTTCTAGCTGAGATAGTATAGTAGCAACTGAGCTAAGCCCCTTTCTCCGCTTATTGCTAGTAACTCAAGTCAATGTGCATCAGTGAGTTTTCAAAACACACTACAATTTGTTACATCTCCAAAATTACCCTGATATAGAGTCCCAAAGCTACATGCTAACAATTCATATATATGTACTCAATAGCAGTTCCCGTGCTTAATATTTTCTTGCTTTTTCCAAGCTGCTCAGAGAGAGAGAGCTATGCTGATGGATTGACTTCATTGATGCAGGATGATATTTGTGACAAGCATGTAGAGGAACAGTGTATTTTGTAATGGTGCCTTTTTGGGAAATTAAGACAACAGGCATGAGAATCTCTAAAAATGCTCACTTATCTGCACTCCATAGCTTTCTTCTTGACTAGCTAATACAGCTTCTAGGTCCAAGGTGCATAGTTTTCACAACAGCTGCTAGTAAACATCCTTGATTATCAAGTGTCAGAAGGTTTATAAAAATGCAATTCAATGTTTGTTAGGATTCTAAAATGTATTTCTTTAAATGCAGAGTAATTAATCTTGTTTTTTTTCATTACACCTCGTGGAGTTTCATCCTGGGTTTCATTGCAAGAGGATCATGCAATCTATAAGCCTGTAAATAGAATGCTGCACCAGCCCAGTTCTCCAAGGCAGCATTCAGCTTTATGCACCCTATGGCAGTCACTTCTGGAGCTCTCCTGAGCCATTCACTGCGTGGTGACTTCTGCAAAGAGGAGTGGGCATCCTACAGAAAAGAGCCTGTTTCTATGCACAGCCCACTATGATCATCCCACTGTACCCTGACCTCCCTGCACAATACAAAATTAATAGAAAATACAACAGAAAAAAAGAGCAATCTTCCATTTGCTGTGGTTTCCTTTCTTTCTGCTTTTCATTCACCTCTCATTCTTCCCCTTTCAAAGCTCGTCTGGATGGCAATTGATGCCCTTTGATACTACCTTGATTACCTCTGAGCTCCAAGGACATAGAGGGTCTCCTTGATCTGCAACACCTCAAGTACAACTGACAAATAATGTGGTGAATACAGCTGTCAAAATTTAGCATGACTACCATGCTTACACTAACAGACTTTGTTCCAGAAGTTCATAATTTGGCTTTTTTAAGCAATTTTTTTCCATCAGAACAGTGAAATAGTATCTTAGCAGTAGGCCTGCTCTCAGTATGCCTCAAGTACCTGTGCAGCAGTGAAACTTTACATCAAGCGGATTGACGATTTATTTATTAATTTATTTATAGGGGAAGAAAACAGGAAAAATATAATACAAGAAGGCAGGCTGGATGGTTTAAATTTGCTCATGTTAAAGAGACTAACACCAGGATCTTAAAACAAGATTCACCACATGAGCTAAATTATATGTGGCATTTTCAACTTTTCCTGATGTGAAGTAGTATGCCTAACTAACAATGAAGGGAAACAGCTCTTTGGAAGCCAGTGAGGCTATTCCTGCTCCTGTCTTACTCAAAGAGAAAAGAAAGTGCTCTCTCTCCAACTGTAGCAGGATTAGCTCTTTATCTGGTGCCTGTATTTAATTTTCTGGTTTCATAGAAAGAAAGCATGACAACCATTCACTTACCCAGAATAATGTGTAGAAGGCTCTGACATTTACTTGTAAAAGATTAAAAGTATTTCTGAAAGCACTACTGTAATTCTAGTAATTCACATTGAAGTAAAAGATCTTATTTCTTTTTAAACACCCAAACTCTCAGTAGAAATTTTAACAATACTGTGAAAAAAATGTGAGAAGAGGAAAGGTTGCACTTTCCTTAAGAAAATCTGTTTCCTTGTTGCTCTGTTAATCTTTTCTGATCTGAGACTGTCTCTGTGCTTACACAATTTGTGAGCAAGAAGACTTATTATTAGGACCACTTAACAGAGATTCACATGCACAAATGTGTCTGTAGTGAAAGCAGTTCAGCTGCTGTACTAAGTCTCCAAAATGCTGATAGAGCTTGCCTCTTCAGGTTGACATCAACTAATGGCATTTTATTTTCAAGTGACTTTATTACAGTGAAAGAACAACACTTTCCTCTTTCCTGATGGCATACAAGTGGAAGAAACAGAACAAATTATTCTGAACAAAACAAACGAAATGAGAAACCTCAGCTGAACAGAAATAGGGGAGAAGCACTTAAACCTCCAGAGGGAAGAACTGTGCTGTAGTGGTTGATCTCACTGTCTGTGTCAAGGTCTGCTTTGTTCCAGGCTGAGGAAACACATAGAAAGTGAAAGCCACTTTCCTGAAGAGTTTATAGTCTGAAAGGACAAGGCAAGAAGTGAAAATTGACGGTCTGGATTGTCATGACCAGTCCATGAAGTGTAACACTGTAACCTCATCTGCTGTGTAATCAAGAGCCTGCTGGGTGCTGCCATGGCCCTGGTCAGGAGCAGGATGTGGTTTGGCACTGGGCACATCAGCTCACAGCAGTACAGACTTAACAGGCTCTATAGTGCTGTCAGTGTAAAGAAGGGCATTATGGTCTTTTCTGCACAGGGAGAGAAGGAATATAGGCACAAGAGAATTTCAGCTGTAGACTGAGATGCTCAGCTTCATTCTCTTAATTCAAAAGAATGGAGAAGAAAATATTAATAACTCCACAAAATCATTTTGGCTAGCTTTTCACTTTTCAACTTCCTAGCTGAGTATCCTGGCAGAACTCTTTGTAGGGCTCTTTATTTTTCTGAAACTGGCTTCACAGATGCTTTTTCTTTTTACTTCTTGTGACCTTCAGCCTTGGTGCAATAATACATCTTTATTGAAAGACAGTTTTACCATTCTCATTCTTCATTCTCTTCCAGCATCCAAAAGGTGAATGCATCCAAAACGAATTGAAATTTCTTTCCCAGTTGGATCTTACAACAGTAATAAATGAGTTACCATCTGCATTTCTAATTAAAAATCCAATTGGTGTAATGTAATGAGGTTTCTAGATGCAATTAGCAACTACTGGGGGTCTCTTTATAGAACCAGGACTACAATTATGAGGTGAATAGATTGTATCAAATGCAATGAGGGGCTTTTTATAAATTTTCTGTCCTTAGCTGAATGGATTCACAACAGGGAGTTAGACACTTTTAGATACTGTCATCTACTGAAATGTAAAATTCAGGTTAGTACTTGGGTTTCGTGCACAGCTCAGGGCAGAATAAAATGCCTATTAAGGTTCATTGAGCTTTCAAAATCATGCCTAACTTCTGGAGTTTTACATTTAGTGCAGAATCTAAGTCCATATGTTTCTGTTTTCATCACAAACACTGCCTTAAGAATAAATAGTGGAGACATTTACTTGACTCAGAAGTAAAGCTGATAAAAATGGTGGAACTATTTTGGGGAAAAAATTAACCAGCTTTTAAATGGTCAGTAAAAATTTAAAGCCACAAATTAGTCTTGAAGCTATTCAGCATGGCTTCTTCTAGATCAGATTTTCAAAACTTTGTTATAGCAATGACTTATCGTTTAATGATCCTTTACAAATTAGACTACATAAAGAGTGAGAATGATAGAGAATATACTTAAGAGCCTCTTTCTCTGCCTCCCATTTCTCCATGTGTATGTACACACACAGCTGTACTCAATTGCTTGCATAAAAATCTTCTACTGGAGTATTGCCACATGTCCGAAGCATTTCCATTTTTCAGACTTCAAATGGTGATGTTTATAAAAGAAAGGCACTCAGCAGAAAATGCTACTCTTAGCCAGCAGCACTGTCTTATTCATCACACTCAGTACAGTTAAAAGAAAACAAAGATCATCAGTATGACCCAGAATCTCAGGTTGCCTGGATTTCAGGTTTCTTGGGGGCAGGCCTGAGAGAAGTTCTCAGGTTCTTTCAGCCTGTTTAGTCATCTGTCTCTCCAAGTATGTGGAGGCACCTTCTCCCTTTTTCCAGGGCTACTATGTCATAAAGATCTTGCAAAACAGGACAGTGCCTGTGTGGGACAACTTCCACCTATACCTGTGAGCCTCTGAGAGCACTGCTTCCTAATTTCTGATCCTTAGAGGAAAGAGAAACTGAAAGACACAAATAGCTTAAAGAGCATGTAAGAATTCCATTGCTACCTCACAACAAAACCAGAATTACTTTAGCTCTAATGATACAGTAACAAAGGCAACAGAAACAGCTCTACAAAATGCATTTTAACGCAAATTTCTATGTATTCTTTTTCAAAAAACATAGACTAGTTGATAAACTTCTTATAGCTTGCTGAACCTGAAAAAAACCCCAGACATTTTCCCTATATTTTATTTTATTGCCAACATACCTATAAAAGCTTGACATCCCTGGCCAAATTTAATTCTATCAGGTATTTAATTTTCCTAACCTGATCCACAACTTCTCAGACAATTTCTTTATATTCCTTCCAAGTTGCCTGTTCTTAGTTCCACTCTCTGTCGGCTTTCTTTTTCTGTTTGAGCTTTGTCCAGGGACTCCTTGCTCATCCCCATAGACCTTCTGTTATTTTTGCCTTCCTCTTTGTTGGGAAGCTCACTCTGGGGCTTAGAACAGGTGATCTTTGAATATTAATTATCTTTCTTGGGCACTCTTACCTCCAGGGCTTTATCCCATGGTAACAAGTAGGTCTCTAAAGGTGCCACAGTCTTCTCCACTGAAGTGAGATTGCTGTGCACCCTCCTACCAGCACTAAGGATCTAAGGATCTCCCATTTCATGATCGTTTCATGAGCCAAGGCTGCCTTTGAGCTTCACATTCTCCACTAGCACCTCCTGGATGGTGAGAGCAAGGTCTAGCATAGCACCTCTCCTCATCAGCTTCTCTACCGCTTGGAGAAGGAAGTTATCATGAATGCATTCCAGGAACATCCTGGCTTGCCTGTGCCTTGCTGTGTTGTCCTTTCAACACATGTTGGGATGGTTGAAGTCCCCCATGAGGACCAGGGCTTGTGTGCATCATGTCCATTACAATCAATTAAACTTACACTAAGCTTGTACTTGTAGTTGAAGCAATTTCTCTGGAGCTCAGTAGTGAGATGAAAAGAAGGGGGTTCCTGGGAGTGCCATTTGTATCTCCTTTGTGCTGAAAGACAGCAACACATACAGGTGTTTAACAAGGTAAGATATGCTTTCTTTCAAGAGCAGAACCTGTGAGCTGCCCAGCCTGCACAGTCATCCAATCCACACCTGGATCAACATGCTCCTGGAGCTATGAGCTACATGGTGTGCCTTCACTGCAGTGGGAGTCTCTTTTTGCTTCCTCAGTCCTCAGCTCTGGAAGATGAGACACTGGGAGGGAAGAAGCAGGAGTACAAATCCTCAGGCCAGTGGGGGTTTTGCTCTATTTTTGCTGCTCTGTTTCTAAATGTATTTACCTTGACTTTGACTATGTGAAGCTTTCTACCCATTTTCCATCTCTCTCTGATAATCACCACAACCTCTGCAGCTGCTGACACATCTAAAACACTCTGGTGCCACAAATTATAATGTTGGAATACTTCCAGTCAGCACAATTTGAAGAAGTATCTTGAACTGTGGGCAAACTACTGTGAAGAGAAATTTGGAAAATGGGGATAAGTTTTCCATAGGAAACTGGGTAGAGATAGGATAGGATAGGATAGGATAGGATAGGATAGGATAGGATAGGATAGGCCATTATGTCTACCCTCCATGAAAGAAGCAATCAGTTGGGATCTGATCCTAATTGTATAGGGCTGAATAATAGTCCTAAAAAACCAAATCACATGTTGACAGGTAACGGCCAAGATGGCAAAAGCAGTTACAGTAATCATGTCTGAAGAGGCTTCTGCACTGACTGGTTTCCCTCAAGTCTCAGCAAAAAACAACAGGAAAGAGACCAATCAGGAGATTATTATCTACTGATACTTTACTGTCATGAGAAGGTGCTTTGCTTTACAGGGGTAGAAATGTCCTAATGTGATAAAAGTAATTTTTTGGTTTGGTTTGTTTCTTAAAAAAAAAAATAAATCGGGGATATATATGTCAAAGATTGCTAAAGGAAAAAAAAAAAGGAGGGAAAAGAAAATCCAATTTTTCTGACCTCTAGGGCATACACTGCAGTATGGTTAAGTCAGTGAGAGGAGTTCAGCATTAATATTTAAAAGATTGCAAGGTCTAAGTTACTATTATTGAAATTCAGATGACTCGGTGCTTTTCTGCCTAATCTTGCAATCCTGATTCTACTTTGATTCAGTTCACTGGGGGGTAAATCTGGGCTCTTGGTCACTAACATGAAGTCAGATATAATATATTGGTTCATATTTTTTTTCATTTGCCCATTCTTCTTGAGTTAAGAACTCTGATAATATAGCGCTGACATTTGGGAAAAATCTAGAAAATGAATTCCTTTTTATCTTCCGGCTAAGCTGCACCAGTGAATAGAGTACTATAATAAAACCTATTTGTATGCCTGTCATACAAAGACAAACTTTTCCAAAGGAAATGGATTTGAGTATTTGCAAGAAATGATAAACAGTCAGACAAAAAGGTACTGAATTTCCCTTTGAGATGAATAGGAGAAGTAGGCTTTAGCTTCCCTTTTCAGGGAGGAGGGATTTGTAAGAAAGCCGTGTCAGCCAAGAGCCTCAGAAATGAGATCTTATCCAGATCTTTGCAGAAAGAAGTAACTTGGAAATATCTTCAGGGGTGTGGTTTGGTTATGAACAAAATGTCAGTCTGCATTTGTATGAGAGATGAATCAAAAGAAGTGTATCCACCTCTGATAAAAACAATTTACTGGATTTCATTTGTGCAAAACCCTTGTGCAAAGCTGTGTTAAAATCCAGTCCTCTCTCTGATGTGTGTAGCTGAATTACTGTGCAGAGGTGCTTATACAAGACTGAGTGTAGAAATCAAGCCTAATTTCAAAATGCTTCCACTACCCTCACTCTCACATGAAACTGAAGTTTATTATGGTTTTGTTTATTATATTATATATTATAATATTACTGACAAAACAACTACACAGAGCCAGGGGGCCCCTGACCATCTCAGACAGCCCGGGTGACACAGTCCTGTGGCCCTGCTTCCTGGGTGACACAGCTTCCTGCTGTGACAGGCAGCTTCCTGCTGCCTGGATGGCAAGGAAGACCCAGGGCACCCCAGCCTGGGTGACGCAGCCCCATGACTTGCTGTCATGCCCTCTGTAGTGGGAGTGGCAGGATGCTGGCTGCTGTCTTGCTCCTGGGGTGAAACTCCATCTGAAAAAGGTGGCACAGTTGTGCATGGAGGCTGAGGCATCCCATCGTGTTTGGTGGAATTTTTGGAGGGGTTACATGGGACAAGCCTTTTCCATGTGGAGTCAGCAAATTGATTGGTGTCAGCAATTAAGTAACATGAGCCTCTTGAGAGGCACGTCCTGTGCTAAGGAAAGGTGCGTTGAAGGCAGATATATGCAGTCACCTGAGGAATTTGTGTTATGGAGAAGAGATGGGGGAGTTCTGCAGCTGCATGTCTGTTCAGGGGTTTTGTGGTATTCCAAGGTATTTTAGAGATTTCAAGAAATTGCTATAATTCCAGCTCTCATTAATATATTTTCCAAAACCATTTAATTATTGGCTAAATGTAGCTGAAGGATACTGTCATATTCAAGTCTAGAACAGAGAAGATAAGACACCTACTGCCTGAAAAATGTCATGGTGGGTTAATGCATAATGAGGGTAATTTTACTAAATGAAGAATGTTTGAGTGCTTACCAAGCTTAATTAAACTTTGCAGCACTCCTAAGACAGAAATATTGTTATGGTAATTTTAGCAGGTAGGTAAATTGCTCATCCTGGCACATGTAGGTTGGGTAATTTGCTCAAGGTCACTCATCAAGTCTGCAGTAGAGTCAAAGTAGAGCCTACTACCTTGACTCCTAAGCTGACTTCCAGCCTTCAAATCATTCTCTCTTTTCTAACATTTCAGAAATTTCAGCTTTTTTTTTTTTTTTTCCTGAATAGAAAGTGGCTTTTGTTCATAGACCCAATTGTTGATAAATCCCACTATCCTTGAAGGACATACATCTCTAATTTTCCCCAGCAATTCACACCAGTGTGGCAATTTACTAAAAAGTGAAGGATTTGAGGACAAAGAAGAGGACAACCTGAAGAAACAGCGGAAAAGATAATAAAGGAGAGTGGAATGAAAGGAACTAGGGGCAGAAGAAAATAATGGTATACAACTGAAATACATAGGAGTCACAGGAGAATGAAGGGTCAAAGGAAAAGTGAAAGAAACAGGAGAAAATAATTAAATGAAAAAGGACATAATCCTGACATAATCAGGAATTAGCAGAGAGAAAATAGTGAGTGAAATCAAAATGGTGTAAGATTTAAGATGCGTTTAGCGGAAATGTATTAGAAGTACTCTCTCTCCTACATTATTCTTTACATGCCAGGAAATTCCTTACATCCTCCATCTTTTAAGTGGTACTGTACACAGAGACACAAAAACTGCTGCCTCTGAGTAAGGAGGAAAAACACAGCAGAACTCCTGCAGAGTAACCCTAAAATGGTAATAAGGGCAGACCACAGAAGGAATCCCTACTGAGATCTTTTGATTAACCTTGATATGATGTAAGTGGGGAGCTTAGATTAAGCCAGCCATTTCTTCCTTCTTTTCCTATCCTTTTATATTACAGCAATGCAAATAACTAGCAGAAATATATAAATGTAAGTGGTTATTTGTTTGGATTTTTTTAAACTTTCAGTCTTGCTTCCTAAAATTTGCCAGTAAGTTATTTTTCCCATTGAAAGCAAGAGTAGGTCAAGATACGGTTAAAAATGAGAAGATAAGAAATTCAAAGTCCTATGCCTTAGTTGACAGCCATGTAATTCCTAACCCAATTAGGAAATCAAAGCATTTAATGTGTAAAAGGAGAAGATCATTTAATGTGTGGAGAGCAGATCAACAGCACTTGATCCCAAACTATTTCTCCTATTCATTTACAGTGTGAAGCTGACAGGTTGCAGGATGGGATGCTCTCCTCTTCCCAGTGCTGTTGGTAACCCTTACACATTATTTAACAAGTGTAGAAAAGGTATTGAGGTGCTTGGGACAATGGTTTTAATCTCTAAGAACAGTCTTATACCTATCTTTGTGATTCCTTCCATGCAGAGTTCTTCCCAGAGATGCTGAAAAGCATCTCCTCTCTCTCTAGCCAAATATTTTCAAAGACTTGGTCCTACCAGGATTTCTATCAGAAATAGCTTACTGCCAGCAAAACAGATAATTTCTATTCTCTTATGAGAAACATCTTTTGTTGCTTCATTGGTTGCCTTGCTCAGACTTCCCAGCATGATTTGCCCATGGAGGCCATGTGCACAGACTCTGTGGTGATAAGTACTGATGGGATTGGTGCTGTATTGCACTAAGTAGTTTTGTTATATTTGCAGTGGGTGTTTGGGGTTATATATCTCTATCTCTATCTATCTCTATCTCTATCTATCTCTATCTCTATCTCTATCTCTATCTCTATCTCTATCTCTATCTCTATCTCTATCTCTATCTCTATCTCTATCTATCTCTATCTATATATCTATCCACACAAAATGTTGTATAGCACTACCTTTCCCAGAAATACCTGCATGCCCCTCACCTGACACCACCTGTGTCTCACCTCCCCTGGGTCAGCCCCCATTGGCCAGTTGACTCCTCACCTCCCCCCCTCCCCTTTCCCAAAGGACACAAAACCACCCTGAGCCACGTGCTCGGTCTCTTACTCTCTTCAGGACTCCAAGGTGTAGGTTCTGCATTAAACTGTGGGACTGTTCCTGAGACTAAGAGTGCTTTTTGTCTTTTGTCTTCGTCCTGACTTCAGTTTCCCCTCTGAGGATTCAGTGCCAGCCTGGCAGGACACTCAAGGGTGTGGGAAGGCAGATTGGTTTGCTGAGCACTGTTCTCAAGCAGAAAAACTCTTTGTAACTTGCCATATTCAAAGATTGCTGGTTTCCATGTTCTGACATACCATAGAATTTGCCTAATTTTCACCAAATCTTTGGTCAGATAGAGCAATACGTTTACAAATGTGGCTGCTTGCTGTCTGTGGAACGACACAGACATTTTAGGTGACCCTGCAATGCCGTGGCTATAGCACACACATGAGTGGGTGGAAATGGCAGAAATGCAGCCACAGTGAACTTACTTCTTATCTGAGTGGATATTTACACAAGAAGTTTTGTTTACAGCTCACTGAAGCACAACCAACCCTCATGATTCAGTTCATCAAAAAAGTGTTAATGGCTTGAGGTTAAGAGCAGGGTTTTTTTCTTAACCTCCAGACTGACTGTGTGTCCTAGCCACTAAAGAATATATAGATGCAGTCACATGCCACAGGATCTGATTTAGAAGTTCTCCAAAGAAACTTCATAATGTACTATTCATTGACACATTTTGTATTTGCTACAAGTTTTCACTTGGGAATGTGAAATCTGGAATAGTAACTGTGCTTTGTTAACTGCCTTTTCTGGCACAGTTAGATAATCAGAAATAACATTGCCAATGGCTGTTTACCACATTTTCTACTTTTGATTAAATATATCTAATTATTTTTACCCAGTATTAGTTATTATTTCCATGACTTTGAAATGAGAATTGCAAGTACTTTGATAAAGGGATTGAAAGCCTCTAACTCAGGGAAAAGAATTATTGCAGAGTTCTGTTTTGTAGCTTTCTCTTGCTGTGGTGACTGACTCTCTACACTTATTTTCTTTTCAAAAGCAAGGTCAATGACCAGTGCAAGAAAGACAGATAGATCATTTAGTTCCAATTCAATCCAGGCTGTTTTTCCAGTGGCCAGGTGAAAAACAGTGCAGCAATTTATTCCAGCTCTTGGTCTTCAGGATCAGAGAATCCATTTTTTCAGCATCTCCCTTGGTGATCAACAAACCTAAAATGTGGAAGGTGAACTCTGGATTTGGAATCTTCATGGACCAGAGAGTACATCTGACCAGCTACAGCCTAGGCATGTGCTGCAGCTCTCTAAAGAAGACTGATTCGAGCAATTATTCTCCTCCCAGTGTTTGAGAAAATTCTTGCAGATTTCCCTCCACAGTTCCTCTTTCCTACTTTTCCAGAAAAGAAGCCTGGGTTAAATGTTACACCTCAGCCTGTAGACAAGTATCCTGGCCTGTAACAATAAGAAAATTTAACACTTGTTGAAAGTTTGTACATTTGATGGACAAGTGCTCTCCGTTCTCATGGAGGAAGAACCTGTAGCCTGTCACCTGAAGAAAACCTGCTCCTTGCAGTCAGGCTCATAAGCTCCTTTCCTCAAGGTGCTGCAAAGTCACTTGAAGGTGTCTCATGCCAAAATCTCTGAATCTGTTATGTAATCCCTTCTTCACATTGTTATACCTTTATCACAAAGAGACACAACAAAATTAGTAGTGGAGCAGAGGAATGACATTGACTATTTTGTCAGACAAAAGAGTACGGAAATTTGGAAAAAGGAGGAAAGGATGGGTGTTGTTCTTCAGAATTGCTTGATAAAGGACTATTTCAAAGCGAGATACCGATACCTACATTTAATAAGAAACTCTGCCAGAATGGAAAACTTTATTGTAAATCAAGAGAATCCACCCTAAGAAATTTATATATTTTCTGTGGAGCAAGTGTTTCAGACAGATGCTGACTTTGCTGGAAACATTTGATCCATTTTCATTAAGGAAATGGAGACAATTTTCTCCTAAGAATTCCTGGTCTGCATCCCCATCTTCAAGGGCTCTTTTGCTGTTCCCCAGCAGTTTGGGTCATTTGAGGGAGCCTCATCTAAGCCAGGTTGGTCACTGACAGCCTGACTTTATTCTCCCAGAGCTTTTTGGACTGCTGACTCTTTGCCACAAGGGTGGCTAGATAACACACCAAGAAGTGCAATAGTTTCTGTGGCTCCCTGCTCCCTTGGGTAGGTTTTTTCTCACTGGAAGGACTATGGCTTGCAGAGATTTTGACATCCTGGTTTCATCCCTTAAAGGCTAGAAAATATGCCTCCAGTTTTTGAGGAAGTCAGCAATGCTGAGATGTCCTGCAGCTACAGCTCCTGGAAGATGTAAGGTTTTCAGACAGTTGACCCAGGCTGGAAGGGATCACAGTGGGTGAAAATAGGGTGACCCAGAGGCCAGTGTCTTTAGGGTGACCATAGAAAAAGTACAGGAACAAGTGCTGAGGCTGCAAATAATGCAAGTCTGGACACCACATCAGTCTATATTTGTCATTCTGGAAAACTTCACCAAAAATGAGACATTTTCTGAGCTAAAGTAGCATTTTTTCCTGACTTCACAGTGTAACATAATTTTCTTTGATGTGAATTTATTAAGTCTTATTATTACATTATCTTCAGTCCCATGATCATGCACAGATTAAATCATTCTCAACAGTTTTATAAAGCACAGAACAAACAAGCAAACACAACAGAACTTGATTCAAAATGTTTTCTCTGAAACCCATCTAGATGAAAAAACCAGAAGCTTGTAAAAATAAAAGCTCAGATCTTGTTTTAGCAGACATCTGTAAGTCCAGAATAAGTACACCAAAGGCAATAGGGTTATTTAGATTTTTTTTTTTTAACACTGATATTGGTGTTATACAGTATTTTTATTCCCTCAGTGGATCCCTTCTAAATCAAGAGAGACATTTTAAGGCTACTTTAATATTCTAAAGGCAAAAGTTTTGGTATAAATCCACATTCACTTAAATTTTTACAACATTTTTTCCTTTTTACAAGCATTCTGGTAAACACAAATGTTTGTGGAATGCAGCTGAGTGGCTTAACGGATACCAATAAAACTACTTCAGTTTTTATTCAAAGGAGTAGTCTTAGATACTAGCTTAAATATTCTTGGACATTGGTTGCCATGTTTAACAAGTTTTGTGGATGACTGGATTAGACATTGTTAGAACTTGTATGTTTTTCAACACTATAAAATTTTGCTTTCCAAACAGCTATAGAATTAGCAAAAATTTCAACATCTCAAATGTTTATGGCTAAAATATCACTGATACCTCTGGGTGCCTCTGGTGAGAATCTGAAGCTGCAGATCAGTTTGTATCCAACTGCCAAAGTTACACCTCCCCTCACATAAGCACCATCCTTGTCCTACCTACCCCGTGTGGCTGGTTTAAAGTCCCAAGTTCCCCATTGCAGTGCTGTCCTAAGTACCCTGTAGGAGAAGGGAGCAGGTACATCACTGGGTAACACGCTCCAGTGGATCAGGACCTGGCACTGCTCGCTGGGGCAGCTCATGTCTGTGATGTTAAACGTGCTGTGTGTGCAAATGGGCCGGGTCAGCAAGGGCAACTACAGGAGCGCTCACACCTGCAGTGTCTACTAATTAGCAGGCTCCTCTTGTACTGTAATGCCTGTCTGATGTTGTGGAGGAGGTTGAGCTGCATGGCAAAAGGGCACCTACACCACACATGATCCATTTTAAAGGGATCATTTGTGGTCTTCCTATTCAGCCATGGTCTGCCATTCAACATCTTCTGTGAGAGCAGTGTGTCCACAGGCTCACTGGGGCAGCTGAAGCTGTTGTCTGCTTAGAAAGGTAAGGAAGAGAAAACAAACTCTGCAGGAGAGAGCTGAGGATATACCCTTACTGATCTCTTCTGTAAACACCTGGGAGAGAAACACAGGAGAGGCTCTGCTGTGAGCCTGCGTGGGTCAGGTCTTAATGAATGCAGTGGCTGCTCTGCAAGAGCCTTTCTAAACAGCACAACAAAGGTTCTCAGTGGGCTGGGATAGTCTGTGAATGTGAAAGATCTGGTTTAGCCATCTTCATGGGAGTCAGATCCACCCCACTCTCTTTCCACACCCAGAGATGTGTGGCCTGTGTCCCAGCCTTCAGTTTGTACTGGCCTGGTGTCATTCGTGTTTTGGACTGAGGCTCCTGAGAGCTACACAGAGCACTGAAGTGACTCCAAAGAGGCCACGAAGATCAATGTACAGATTTGGTGATAAAGAGCCATTCTGAATCTCCAAGAGAGTTTCATCTGTTTATCTATTTACTGGAGCTTGCACAGACATTAAACTGGGGTCACTGGGTTCCTTAAGACAGAATTGTTTTTAATGGAAGAAATTATTTAAAATGAAAATTATTAAATAGTCACACAAAAATATGGCACTTCTAGGAATGAGTTCTCACACCAGAAACCAGGCTCTGTGGCACTTGTATCCATCCAGAAAATAGAAATAGCTTTTATATAAAATTAAAATGATTGAAACCAGCTTGAGTCTTAAACACCAAGTAGTAGCAATAAACTGCTTGTCCATAGCCTGATGTATTTACTGAAAGTGCATTCAAGAGAAACATGAGCTATTTAGAAGCAATTTACAAACAGAAAATCAGAGGAAATTGGCTAGCTAGTTTATTCTCCAGGAAGTATTTGTGTGGTTTTATAAGTAAGGAACCAGCAGAAAGGCACTGTCATGTCCTACCACTTGGTGACTTAAATATCAGTGTCTTTCAGCATATTTGTTGTGTTAGTGCCAGGTGCTTGCTAATGCAAGTGCCAAGTGAAGATTTAATTTTAGGGTTTTTTTTCCCATGAAAGAAAACAGAAAACCCCTTAAAACCCAAACTGAATGTGAGTGAAACATCATACACAGGCACAAATGCATGGAGAGCTGAGTTGCTTATAGTAGCATGTAAGATGTTGAGACACTGAGATGAGATACAAGGTTTTCATCTTTGTGTGAGTATCCAAACCTTATCCCTCTTTATGTTCATGATCCTCCCTGCCATTCACTGCTCCCTCACCCAGAACCTGCTGTGCCCAGGACTGTTTTGGCCTTTGCTGTCTTCTTTTGCCAAGCTCTTCCTCTGAACACTATTTCTGGGAAATGGGAATTAGTCAGCAGGAAACATCTCTGCCATGCAGCAGCAGCACCCCACACTGAACTGTGCTTGCAACAATTAAAGATGTGAAGTATGAGATAAAGCAGAACTGAAATGTGTGGGGGCAGAGCTGGATCATACTCTGCATCTCTCACCTTTCAGGTAGATATTTCAGCTTTTCCTGCATCTTTCTCACTCGTAACAAGAACAGAGATTGACTGTAACTGTGATTAGGGTGGCAGTGTCCCTGTTTAGAGCAAGGCCTCTGGGTTTCTCACTCTCTGGGACAAACACAGGCACAGAGGAGTTGAACTGCAGTAATATTGAGTGAGCAGAAACCCCAGCCAGATTTGATCCTTTGAATTTCTGCTTTTAATATCAACATACTCATCAATAACCAGTGACAATATCCTGACAGCCTGGGAGGGGAGACTTGCTGCAGCTGAAGAATAGGGGCAAGGAAGGGAATGGAAATTAGCTCACCCAGTGAGATTCTTTCTGCTCCAGCTACTCAACCACACGTCTTGTTCCATGTTAGCCTTGAAACATGACTTAGAAGTAATTGTTCAGCACTGCAGAAGAGTGGCTGCGTACCCCACCATTAATGATTAGCTTCATTTTGCATGAATTAGTTGACTTCCTGCAATTCTGTCTGCTCTCCCCCACCAGGCAGCCACGGCGTTCTGCTTTCCAAAGACAGGGAATCGGCAGCTTGCTGATCCCAAATGCCTGTGAGCCACAAGGTGCTCATTCCATTTTCTGCACCAGTCACTAGGCTGAAGCATCTGAATTCTAGCAGATACAGGATGGTTTAAGGTTTGCTCCCTGCACCAGATGCTAAGGAAAGTGAGTGCAGAGCATGTGAGAGAGGAATGTGTTTGCCTTGCCAAACGGACAATCAGCGTAAAGGAGTGGTGTGATCAGAGAAGTGACCCTGTTTAAGAAAAATGTCTTGGTGTGTTTTATCTATTCCACTTCCATGCTCTCCACCTGTGGAGTACTCTATTGCACCAGGCAAAGTGCTTTGCAAACTTCTACTTAATCCCTGCACCTGGAAAATTAAATAAAGTGCTTCTTGCTTTGCACTTCACTGATAAGGGTGAAGCATCTGCAGCTGGTGCTTGTGTTGATCCATGAGGCAGTGCCCAGGACAGGTGCTGTGCTGCAGCCAACCTGCCTCTGCTGGCTTGACTCCTGTTAGTGCTTTCTATTTCCATTTAAGCAGAGTGCTGTGACTCAGAAAGCCAGAGGGAGAGATGTGAAAGCAGCAAGGTACTGTGTGCACAACTGTGGCTGTACTTTGCTTTTCTGCTCAGGGTGCTGACACTTTGCAGTGTCATCTGCTACTGTCAGGACTGACTATTGCAGAAAAAGCACTTTGGGCTTGGACACAGCTGAAACTGCAGTCTGACATTGCAAAATAAAGGGCAGGAGCACTCTGGAATAAATGTTTAGACTTATCAAAGCCACCAGTCCCAGCTCCAGAGTGGTCAACAGTACCAGCTCATAGAGCCACTAGGCAAAGAACAGAAATACCCAAAGAGCACAGATGGGCTCACTACCTCCACAGAAAATTTCATGTCTGGACCATATATCCAAAACTGATGCCTGGAAAGAGGATACGGGAATGGAAAGATGCCTGCAGAAATACTGGGAACTTGGTGAAGGGAGATGGAGGGTTCATGAAGAGCAATCAAGAAGGTGAATAGCCATGCACAGAGAGGTTGTGATATTCTCTAGGGTGGAGAACTTGGGACTGGTCCCAAGGAGAGGGGAAAGGAAGCATTATCCACGTGTCTGTTTCTTCATGGGAGGAGTTCTCTGTTATGTTTTCTTACAGCATACCAAATTCTGTTTGAAATTACACACTGAACATGGGATTCCAGATGCTTGATTACACACCTCATTAGACCCAGCAGGCCTTTGGTAATGCAGCCTTCTGCCTCCAGCTCCCACCATTTCCGGAGTCAGGTGGAGACACGCCTCCACATGCCAAAGAATATAGCCATCATAGGCACACTGGGCAAGGAACTTTGGAAACACAACAATGCTACTCCTTATGTCCTTTGCACTCCTAAGGAGCTCCTGAAGAGTCATGGCACTCTGCCAGAGCAGGAGCCTCCAAAGACAATATGTATGTGCAGTGAAGTTGCTGTGCTGGCGTGGCTTGCTTCCTCCACACTGCTGTTGATGTTATCAGTTCTGCATCCTCTCATGCACTGTCTGCACTGAAGTGAGCCTCCTGTCCTGGGGGAGTACACAAGGGCTGCAAGTCCTGGAAAACAGAAACAAATGCCACAGTGAAACACAACCTGCCTCCTCTTGGCTCTTCAGGCTACCTGCAGAAAAACACCAGTAGATGTTTGCCTGCCTCAGACACCTGGAGAGGGCTGATCCAGAGACAGCAGCTTTTCATTATACACTGGCCTTCACTGACTGCTGCTGTGAATGCACAGACACCTTTGCAAGCTGAATACAATCAAATGATATGGTAAAGCTGGATTCTTGATTGCCCTGTCTGACAGGCTGAAAGGAGAAAAGTGCAAAAAAGGTGTGTGCAAAGGGAAAAAGAAGGCATACTTACTTCAGGCTTATCTACAAGTGTAATCTCAAAGGACCCCAATACTGCACTGATCAAACCTTGAACAGACATGAAGCCCACCAAAGAAGAAATGCAGTTTCAGCTCTCCAAAACAGTATAGCTGTGCATTAAATAATAAGCCTTAAATAATAGACTCTGTCTTTCAACCAGAGTGCCTTCAGAGCTGGGGTCCCAGAAATTTGCAATACAATCCATCACCTAACAAAGCAAGCACTGAGATCCATAGGCATGAATTAGAGAGCTCCACTTGATGACTTAACTGATTTCAGAGCTGAGCTCCAGGGGTTGTCTCTGCAGCTGCTGTGGACAGGTGGCTGCACAAGGACATTCAGCCCTGAGGTGTGCAGGACCTCCTGCTGCTCTGCTCTTGACAGAGACAGCCCAAAGAGCTCAAGTCCTAACTCAGATCCACCGGCAAAACAGCGAAAGTGCAGGTGAATTTTAGGAGTGATAAGAGCTCATGAGTGAAAATGATTGCTGTGAAGGGGGTTGCTCGAAAACTCTCTTAATGCAGGTCCTGTTGCCATATCTCTGAGTAAGTCACCTTCTGCCAGCAGAGGGGAAAAAATCTTTCTGCCAGTGAAATAAATGGCTGGGGGAAAAAAGGACTAACAATGAAAATTGTATCATAATAGTGAAGCCTCCAGATCATGAAAACGTACTGAGTTAGAGAAAAATGCACTCTGCTGGAGTCTGTGCTGTTGCTGACCCTTGAGACCCACCAGTAGTTCCTGCCACCCACTGGTACCTCCTGTCCTGCCCTCTTTGGCATGGCCACAGGTCAGAGGCTGAGGGAGCCTTTTCCTTGTCCCAGCCTTGGGCTGGCATTGCCTGGCCCAGACCCTAAATTTGCCAACATCCAGCCAGTGACACCCCAAAGCTCCTTTAAAAGAAAAACATGCTGCTTCTCTGCTTCCTGCCTGCTGCCCAACAGCAAATGCTCTCAAGATTTATGGGGTGACAACTGAAAAAGTTGCTGTTAAAACACTGAAGCTCAACATACCTTTGAGTGTGCAGTATTTCCTACATATAATGCCCAATTTTATGTGTGTGTATAACTGTAATATTACATCTGTGTTTTGTGCACAAAGGGAATGAATTTCAAAATCCCATCTAAGAGCATTTACCAAACACAAAATCTCTCAAACAAGTCTTCATGCAGAAAGAAATACTTACATACTTATATTAGCAGGAAAGAGGCTCAGTACAATATAATCTATTGGGCTTTATTTGAAAATTCAAAATATTGAGCTAGCTGAGAGGCTAGCAGTCCATTTATAGAATTAAAATATGAGAAAGACACTCAGTGAATACTTGAAGACATTGAATGAATATGAGAAAATGAAATCCTATTAACAGAAATATGTTCACTAGAGATAATAATTATGAAAATTAGAAGACAGAAATCTAGGTTTAATTCAGTTATACTGGATATTTGATTCAGAAAAGGTAGGAGATCATTACTTATGTTACTAGAGCTAGTCTTAAGGATATATGGTAATTACAGAACCATAGGAACACAGAACTTAGGCCACCCTTAACACTGCACAGCTTCACAGCCCTGTTTTTCATTTGAGGCCATTCATCTGATTGCATTGCAATTCAAAATCTGAGTCTTTTCATTATGAGCCACTGCCTGTTTCTGACAATCCCAAAAACATGGAATCCTACTTTAAGCAGTCATTCAGCTTATTGGCTGCCTCGTGTACCTTCAGAGTGATGCTTCTGAAAAATTGCACAGAGAAAAAGATACACTCAAGGTAATGCATTTCAAATATCTACTTCCATCTTTCCTTCTTATTTTTTAATTTACTACAGTGTCAGAATAAGGGAATGTGATAAGTATAAAGGAGCTTCAGGTTAAAAAACAGTTACTGTCTGATTAAGAGCACCACTAGTTTGTAGTAAAGTTGGTCTTGTTAAAGATACTAAGTTCCCTAAATTGAAAGAAATATGCAAATACCATGTACACATGTGTACATATAGAACAATATCCATGCCTATCCTGGTTTCTGTGACTTCCTCCATGCTGACAGCCATCGAGACTGCTTAACATTATAAAGGAAACAGTGCAGGTCTCTGCACTCAGCTGCATCTCTATGGGCAGAGCTGCCACGACCCTGTTGTGGTGGGTGACTGGCAGCTACTTCACACCAAATCTTCCCCATGAGAGCCATAATTGCTCATAGACAGCAGGGCTGCCCAGCAGTGCTGCCCAGCAGTGCTTTGCTGCTGGCATCTTCCCACAAGGCAGGCAGCTCTGTCCCTCACAGCACTGTCAGTAAGTGGTTGCAGAGAAAGTGCCCCTTCTTACAAGGCTGGTCAGTGCAGGTGGCAGGGGTGTGTGATGGAGTAACCCCAAATGCAGCAATCAGATCATCTTCTCTGTGTGTGCTCCCCCTCTGCCATATGAATTACCTCAGCCCTGACTTCAGGAAAAGTAACAAGAGTCTGGAGGAAAGGAGAGATGCAGGACACAGACACTAAACAGCCACTTTCCTCTTTGCAGAACAGTAACAGATCAGTGTGTCAGCTCTTAGATAAGCATCTCTCTGCTGAATTCATTGCAGGAGGGCTGTCAGACACCACAGTGCAAGAGACCCTCAGACAGGAACAGCTGGCAGAGACCGACATGAAGGACCAGCTGTGTGCTTCAGGACTGGCTTGGTAAAATTTAATGCAAAATAAGAAGCATGAGGTGAGGTCACTAATATACTCTAGGTACATAAGAACTGTGTTTGAAGAGTAAGAGAATTACCTGGGAGTGGAAAGGAAGCAAAGTGACGGAGTTACCACGGAGGTGACTTAGGAAAATTGGCTTTGCAGCAAGCCAGCTGTGTCGTGTCCACCCAGACCGCTCCTTCATAGGGTCTAGAAAAGCACTTACTCAAAATAATATAAATAAAGATGGTTATAATTTAGGAAGAGTTCAAATTTATTGCCTCCTAGAGTCTTCCTATGCTATTCTTCCCATTCAATATTTTAATTACTTGAGAGTTTTGCTCTGACTTTTATTTACTAGGAAAGGCTGAACATTTTGCAGCTGAACACTGGGAGAAGGAGACTATCGTAAGTACCTGGGATTGGCAAGGTCCTTGAAGCTTCATGGCTAGGGTGGTAGTCTTAATGGCTGTTCATTAAAAAGATTGTGACAAAACTTTCCTAGCAATCCATTTATGACTAACAAGCTGGCTTTTGATTTATCCTCCAGAGCCTGATATTTCAGCTAAAAAAATATAGTTGTGAAGAATGGAGCTATCACTGTTTCTTACCTTCTTTTTACCTGGGCATCTTTGAGAAAGCAGATTGTTCTCCATTCATTCAATTCTGCAACTGTCAACATGCATCAGAAGTAATTAAGCTATTTTATCCAGCAGCAAAACATTAAATATAATTTGAAAACTATGCTTAATTGAAAGGAGCATCTTCATTTTCCCCCTTATCTACTATGCCAGAGCCTCATTTTCTCTGCTTCATGCTGTAACATCCTTGCACCTCTGTAGGTATGTTTTGCCAGCTCTCTCAGCTTTGGAGGCTTGCATCTTCCAAGCAACATCATAAGGAAAAAAATAAATGGCCTCTGTAGAAAATATGTATAAAATATGCTTTTAATTCTGGTATGCCTGGAAAACCAAGAGAATAACATATGTGGATTAGGTGACTCAAGCTGCTTGCAGAGATGTTCTACCCCAAGGGTTAGAGATGAATGTCTTAAAAAATCTGCAATATATCAGGCTCTTGCTTGACAGCAGCATGGCTGAGGATCAGGAAGATTCTCTCATCTTCACTCTCTGACAGCTCATTCCTTCCCCTTTTTCTTTGCTATTCTGCATGCTAATAGTGGTCTTACATGCTCTGCTATTCTGCTTTTGCTAATAGTGGTCAGAAATGAAGTGAGCCTTATAAAATATATATTGCAGCTGCCACTCAAAATAGACGTCAGGAAAATGAAGTAAACGGCATGATAATAACTGTTTTCCTCTAGTCAGGAGAGAAACTCAATACACCTTAATGGCAATGGCTAACGAGGCATGGTCACGGTGGTGGGTTTAGGCTTACAAGTCACTCTCTTTTCCTTGTTATTCATTAGGATGGAGTAAGCAACAGGCATGAATGACACAGAATGATGAGCACAAAGCCAGCCTTATGATCTAAGAGCCTCAAGCAAAAATAAAATCTTATCTCTGACTGCAGGAGGAAGAAATCCCACTGCAGCAATAAATCTGAAGGAACAGGACCGGGCTTTTAGCTCCTTTGATTCGGACACAGGACAGGAGCAAGCAGCCTGTGCAGAGGCAGAGTACAAAAAGATGAATGGGGGTTTTGTCTTAGCCTAATATAGGCACAACTTCTGCTACAATATCCTCCTGCACGGATGATCCCAGTTCTGTCCTGAAGGCCCTCTGAACCCTTGACTATTTGCTGTGCATGACCTGGAACCAATGCTCCCTTGCATTCAGCAGTATCACTATGATTTGCTATTTGTGCTCTTCCACAGATCCTGCAATTAATGTCCTAAGTTTCCCCAAGACAGGGATGCTTTGTGTTGTTGTTCCTAAAATAATAGTTTCCAGAGGCCATTCCCCACCACACAATAAGCATTTGAAAGCAGCATTGTGTTTGGAGGCAACATAATTCCCCTGTGGCTCTTCCCAAGCACCAGCACTGCTGTGTTACTGAGGGTGCTTTCTCCCTCCTCCCAACCTTGAAATGCCAAATATATCCTGACTACAGATGTTGCAGATGATATAATGACATTGGAGAGTAATTCAGATCACGTTTTTTTTGCCAAGTAACATCTTAGCTGTGACTGCAAACCTAGCAATGTTCTCCAGTGAGAAAACAATTCTTACAGTAGGATTTCAGCCACAGCAGCTCCATGGTGTCTTCAAGCATCTGTTTACAAGAAGTTCAAAGATGTCAGATTGGTTACTCTAAGAAATGACTGATATTCCACCTTATCAGGACATGTCTCCATACATATTACCACCAAACTGTACTTCCACTCTGATATTGGGATAAATTTCACAGACATAAACACAGAAATAGCTGCTTATATAATTTTGAAGTTGGGGCACAAACCCTCACGGTAGCAAGAAACACTTAAGGGGAAATCCATTGTTAGGTGACTGATGCAGTGAGGGTTGTGCTTGCATTGTGTGAGCAGGCAGGAGCTAAGCTGAGATGGAGACTTTAGGACCATCCTAACTTTTAGCTTCCCGACACATGTTGATTTGTATCACAGCCTTCATATTTTTTAAACACAGCAATTCCTGTATGTTTAATACGGAAGCCACTGTTTGCTGTGGAGTTTCCAAAATTTACCTGCCTGCAGGATATTAAAAAATATTTCCAAATCAGCCTATCAAGGCAGGTTTCTCTCCTATCCAAGTGTTTATGTAACAAAAACAAAGATCTCAACAAATGCCTCCTTTGTAACTTTGCCTGTACACAGATTGTGAGGTTTGTGTAAAGCAGATGTCAGTTATGTGTGTTTCCCTGCACTGCTAAACATCTACTCTGCTCTCTAAATTACTGGCTCCATATTTAAATGTAGCAGGTTCACAAAAAATACACTGCAAGTGACAGCATTCAGATTCAGTCTACAAAACTAAGGTTGCAAAATTACAGGGTATTATATCCCTAACGTTATCCACTACTACACATATTTTAAGTACTTTCTCCAGCAGGAGAGATGGACCCTACAGGGAGGAAGCATTCCTTATTGTACGATGGGGTTTATGGTGATTTTATTTTGATTTTTCGTGGGACACATGAGAAGCAGAAGCCACAAGGAAGGAAAGATTTAGAGCTCCCTACAGTACAATGCAACACTGCATACAGCCATGGTTGGATGGATTGGAGGTTTGGCAGCAGAAGGAGTAGGAGCAGCTGCTGAGCCCCAACCACTGCATTGCTCCCACGTGGGAGCAATCCTACAGAACCCAGCTCTACCACTGCCTGACACAGACCAGGAGAAGACGCAGACCAAAGGATGAACATTTCAATGCAGATGCACTCTCTGCTTTGAGATGACCCTGTAGGAGTCCCTCACTCAGGAGCTGTGAGTGGATGGCAAGCAGCAGCATTGTGTGAAAGGGCACCACCTGTAAGGCTGCTGAGTGCCATGACCAGCTCCAGCACTTGGCATGACACAGCAGAGAGCCAGCACTGCCTGTGGCATCCCTTCCCTGCATGGATGGTGAAGACAGTGCTGGGTCTCTTTCCCAGTTGCAAAAGGAGGCACCAAATGCCCTCATTTCCCCCTGCTGTTTCCAAGCTCCAGGCCCTCCTCTCCCACCCCTCAGGGGTCCTTCAGCCATTTTTAGGCTGTTTCTAGATATTTGACACTTTGCTGCTCTTCTGTGCTCCTTAGTGCTTGTTAATGCAATAATCAGTGACATTACCAATTCCATCCTGCTGGCGTGTCAGCCTTTACAGCTGCTTTCTCTAGCAGGTGTTCTCCAGCTGCAGTCTGAGAGAATCCCCTGTTTGCCAAGGGGGTTTCATAAAGCCCAGGAGTGCCTCTGCACTGCCTCTGTCCCAGAGAGCTCTTCTGCAGCTCTTGGGTTCTGCCCTGCTGTCTTCTAGAGATGCAAGAGCCAAGAGCCCACTGCCCCACCACGATGGCATGAAGAGTCTTGACACGAAAGAGAAGCAGATAATATTTCCTAACTACAACCAGCTTGCCTGCCTGCATGGAAGAATTAAAAAAATGGTAGCGATATTAGTCAACAGATCAATAACTATTCAGGATAGACAAAAACAGAAGGCAAGATAAGGAAAAGAAAAGATTAAGGACAGCTTTCTTAAAATATGCTCAAGAGAAATTTTCTTCCTTACTGGGGGAAGTCAGAAAAAAATATGCTCTCAGAAGAAACTGTAGTAGTTCCCTTCAGGAAGTTCTATTTTGGGATACCATAAACTATGTGCTGGTTGGATTAATATTTAACATGTCTGTAAAAATAATATCATCCTATTAAAAGTTCCTCTCAAAAATGGACAAAAGCCAAATTACATTCTAAAGTAAAACCCATAGAAATATAAGCACCTTATAGGAGGGAGATACTACCATAAGTCAATAAATATTTGAACATTATATTTATAATCAAGAAAATAAAATTAAGAAGTTAATGACAAAAGTAAAAAACCATAAATATTTGCATCTTGGTATTCTGTGTAATCACCTTTATTTAGGTGGCTGATAAATAATCTGTTGATTTAGAATTGCAAATAAATGGGGATTCTTTTCCAGTTCTGGAGTGTTTTTTTTGAAAAGACGTGCAATAATTCATGCCGGACTACACAGACACACATATACTTTTTTGGGATTGAATCATGCTCTTTTTCTACTAGTGTGTTGAATCTTTCTAGGAAGAACTGAGTATTTTTCAACTTCCTTTATTAAACATATCTGTTCTTTCTAGATATCACAAGTTCTCTCTTATTACCTGTGACAGTGAAATACCAGCCCTGTGGAGCCTGGTTCAAAAAGGTCCTACAGCTTCCTTTTCTGTTAGTTTTAAATGTTTTCTGTGGCTAAGATTCATGACTGTACAGATGGTCTATTCATCATGTTAGGCTTAATTACCTCTGAAAATATATGAGGGAAAGCATGTTTCCATTGAAGTCAATGTTAAAATTCCTATTGCTGCAATGGGGCTACATTTTCAGTCACAGGCACACTGATCTTTGGGAGTTCCTCTGGATGGAAGTGAAATTCTTACTGTGTGTCTTCACTGTGCTTTATAGCAATATTTCTAGAATATGCAGTTTCTGTAGCATACATTATTACAAGAAGTAATAATGCCATTTTTTTCAAAGCAATTTTTCAAAGCTGAATTTGCTCAATGTGTTTTATAATTAATGACACTATGATGACTCAATTTAATTGTTCAAGAGAGTATTCTCTCTTTTGATGAACATCATTGGTCATTAATCACCTTGCTTCTTTTTCTGTTAGCTCGGATAGATTCTTTCTCTTACAGGTAACCCTTAACATGAAGCCAACAGAGAGGGTGCAGCCATGATCTGACTTGTGGCATGAGGCAAGGATATGCTTGATTCACACTGTCAGCAGTGCTAGTGCTCACACACACAATTTGTAACCACTTATTGACCTTGAAATTTATTTGTCAGCTTTTTAATTTTGCTTCTGTAAAAATGGATTTAAAATCAGATCTAAAATTCTAATGATCTATCTTTATATACTTCTTGCAGCAGTTCAAAACCAGTGTGATAGACACCAGTTGTGTTAGTATGTATTCAGGATTTCAAAGCAAACCCCTCTTGAAGCAGAGATATTGAAAGATCACTCTATATATGTGTTTTCTTAAAGAAAATTACTTTTCTAAACTCTCTGGCATTTCTCCTGTGTAAAGACTTGGGGTCTACAAGACCATATGGTGTGTATGTGCACAAAGAATGTTCTGGTTTTTAACGTACATGTATAAAACAAAGCTACTAATAACAGAGTAAGGCCTTAAAATAATAGAGCAATTTACTACTTATGTAATAAGAATACGTGCGGCAAAAAGGTGCAGAAAACTTTGGATAGCTAAATCTTTTGCAACTGGCAAAACCACAAATGAGTACACAAATGGCAATGAGAACTGTATCAGGAAAACTGATTTCAAAGGAAAAGTGTAGGAAAGAAGAATAAAAGACCATGTAAAAAGACTCTTAAGAAGTTTGCCTAATTTTTTTTCCAGGAACAGCAAAAGTTCCCTGAACACCATCTTACTTGACATATCTTTCCTCACAGCCAAGAAGATACCTATAAGAGTGTAGGAATGAGACCTACAGCTATGACATATGCCATGAGATATGTGGTGAAGGGGTGTGATGGTCTGTGATGGGGTGATTCATTAGGGTGCATTATCACTGCAACTGGCCAGGTAGCAGAGGAAGTGATACAAAGGTTCTACCCTTAAACAAACCCCACAACCTCTATAATCCCTCTGTAACTCTTGATGTCCCCCAATTACATATAGAATGGCTTCCTACCCCTCCACCCCCCATTTATAGCAGTGGTAGCAGAATATTTGACGACAGTCTCACCTCCACTTCTCCCAAAAGAATCCTTCCTGGCAGAGGATGAGAGTATGACCTCCTTGCAGATGGGGTGATGGGCTTGCTCCTCTCTCCTCCCCAAAGCAGAGATGTCTCTTTGGTAAGATTTACTCCTCCAAGGGCATCAGCGTATACCCAGGAACACTTGTACATGCTTATACTTTGTAAACCTTGTGAATTTAGCACTGCTAATCTAACAAGAATCTATAACCTGTTGACTCGATAAACCACACTATTCATGAATCTGGATCATGAAAGTTCTTACTGAACTTGGTTGGAGTTACAGTCCTACAAGTAAACTGCTCTACTTATGATTCTGTGACTGTGAATGAGACCAGACTTACAGTGTAACCCACACAATTTATGCATCTGGGACTTTACTGAATGTCAGCAGACTTATGGTGCCCAGTTGGTTCTAATAAGAAGTTAATCCAGCTGTACCCACTCCGTCTGATCTCTGAGGACCAGATGGAACATGAGGAGGCTTATTTTTTGCCAAATTTCTCTGCTCTTAATGCAACAGTGAACCACATAAGAAATCATATTAATGTACTTTTCACTGTCTCATTCCTCTCCCAATCTGCATTCATGGTGTTCAAGATCCCAAAAAAGTATCTCAGAGAAGACCACACAGACTCATGCTAAGGAAGAGTGAATATCTGATATCCACTGGGACCAGGCCAACTCAGGTTTTCTTACAGAGACATCATTTTCTTTCCAGCAGTCATGTTTTCTGTCCCATCACTTTATCCTGAAGTCTAGAGGGTGCAATGGTTGATAATTTCCTAGGTACTTGATCATGTCTAAAAACTGAAATTACTAACTAAGTCTTCATTTCCTTCAAGGAAAACCATTCCCTGGTTCATCTTCCCTTTGTGGAGTTCCTCCTTGTGGAGGAGAGCAGCTGAACACGGCTCTTTTGTCATTCCTCAGGAGATAAGTCGTGCAGCACAGCTCAAGAAAAGATTGACACAACTCCTGAAAGCAAATTCAGCCTCCATTTTTCAATCAGATAAGACAACTATTTGTGGAGTCAGCTAGGCCAGACCTCAAACATCACATAACAGAGAAAATAATACTGTAATCTTGAAGGACAAATTCTGGGAATCTCACTGCCCTTTGTCTGTCCTTGTGCTGTTCCTCATCCTAGAAGAGGTGACATGAGACCTGCATGTTGAAAACAAAGCTGTGACAGAGTGATTTCCGGGTGGAATATTAAAGCTTGGGAGCTTTGAACTGTGCCCTTCCAAATTCCCACACAGGAGAGAGGAAGCACGACCTGAATGCTCCCAAGCCTCAGGAAGCCATCACCTGGCCTGACCTCTGGGACCATGCAAAACTGACTGGCATTCAGAGAAACCCAGAGGTTTCTCTAAAATGTGCCAAATATATTAATATGATATTAAGATGATTTGAGGGAGATATGTTTTCTCTATCCCATCAGATATTCTGGACTTGCAGCTGAGACTCTTGCCTTCAGAATTCCAAAGCAGGCCCTATTCAGTGATTTATATCACTATGCAGCATATGTGCAATTAATGAAAACACCTTATTTACCTTTCATTGGAGCTACTTGAGCTGCTCTATAACACTTCTTTCACCAGACACAGAAACCATCCTAGATTTCTGGTCTCTGCAGTTTATAAGAAAATATGGATTGTGGGTGACTTCTATTTTACACATAAATAAACC
The DNA here is from genome assembly GCA_027886175.1 of Phylloscopus collybita. NCBI lineage: Eukaryota > Metazoa > Chordata > Aves > Passeriformes > Phylloscopidae > Phylloscopus > Phylloscopus collybita. The sequence continues at coordinate 22,041,204 of JAJNNQ010000075.1, forward strand.
CTGAAGAAAAACCTGTATGGTTCCTGGAAGTGCGGAGAGAAAAAAAACCACATAACCTTATTCCAAACTTTAACTTGGCCCCCTTTTGGAATCCTCACTTCATGTCTTTAGGAAGTCTAACTGAACATATTTCATAATGACTAAATCATAAGGAAGCAACACAAGAATATGAGAAATAAATAAAAAGGCAGCTCATTTAAGAGAACTTGATGCTAGAGTATGAAACTGCATATTCAATAGTTTTGCTGTCTACTCCTTTTTTATCTGTTTTGAATGTAATGACCACTTATTTTCCACAGTCACTGTCCTTTAACATTCTCTTTCCCCTCCCGTTTGCTTTTTTCTGTTTACATGCAGTTCCAGTAAGACTGAAAGTATTTATCCAGTCATATGACACATAAGAAAAAAATAGGGTTCTTTTGGTTCACTGCTTACTCTGTGGAAAATCTTTACTGCCCTCCTACTAGGAACTGGCCAGGTTGTAACAGAAACTCAACAACATCTTTATTTATTTTGTATGTTTGTTCTTGGTGGAGCTAAATCAACGTTATATCCCCATATTTAGGAGTTGTGTTCCAATTGATGAGAAAAGCTTGAGAGTGCTGAATGTCTAGTTTGAACAAAGGCTCAAGTGTTTAGCATTTGTCCAATATCAAACTCACAGAAAACAAAAAAAAATGAAGAGGAAATATCTAAAGGGTCATCCCTGCTGTCCTTCCCCTGCTGGTCATGGGCTCCACCAGTAATGCTGCCAATAGAGCACACACTCCTCTCCCTGTGTCCTTTCCACCTCTGCTAAGGAGAGTGCTTTGCAAGGTAGGGATCTGTTTAGGATTCAGGAATCAACTCAGACTTGCTTGCCTGCAGCTCTGAAACCACTCAGCCTTGAGTACCCCTTGCTGCCTTGCCTTGACAAGGTTTGCAAGGAAGGAGGAGAGAGCTTGCACAAACAGGTCTAGGGACCTTTAAAAGCTCCTGATTGCAGAGGAGGAACTCCTAGAAGCTCCTATTTGTCCTGATTTCACTTTTTTTTTTCCTTTTTTTCTGAAGTCATTCTATGTGTCTTACAGCTCTCCAGGTAAATGTCTATTTAATCCTCTGGTACTGCACTGTGGCACCCTGACGCAAGTGCTGAAGCTCAGTTTCACCAAAAAGGGCAGGTGTGATGTCTTCTCTCCTGCCTCCATGCAGGGAGTCAGCTGTGGGAATGGCTCCCACTCAGAAGATACTTGAGAGAGAAGATGTGCTTTAGGCTCCAGCTGTACAGAACATGGGGCAAGCAGAAGGGTGGAAGTCTAAACGACTGTCTTGCTGTAGAAGACCAGACAACATCACTCAGTTCTTTGAATAGTAGATCACATTAAAATAATTGAGAAACTGTGTCCACATTTCAATAACACTCTGATGTTGTGTAGTGGATAAGCCTACAAGCATACCATGCACATCATCCCTTCTGTTCTGCACTTTCAAAGAAAATGTATCTGATCATTTACCTCTTCTTCCACAATGGCTGATTTTATAGATATCATTTCTTTCTGTGCCTGAACCATTCTTTTTCAAACTTGGCTTATTTGCACACATGAAGTGTTTTTGATCAGATTATATTTATGGTGAAGGCAAATGCTAATTTAATATCTGTCACAAGATCTTGCAAGATTTCCCATGAGGTCTCATGATGGTCTATCAGCATGTAATTAAATAAGAAGACCGAGTCAGTCTCAGGTGTAAGTCCTGGGAAGGCAGTGATATTACATCAAGAAAGTGTTTAATCCTGCTGCATTCAAGTCTAGCTTTCCTGACACGTTTTTATTTTAAATTTCTTTGGCTTTTTTTGCTTTTTTTCCCAGTCACCTATGTGAAAGTATGTCACTTGTCACAGATTTCTTTGATATGCAGGGTGGTTTCAATTTGTTTTTTTCATGTACTGGTTATCTGCTTATTTATAATTTCATCCCCAAACAGATTGATGCCTACTGCTCTCAGATTTGCACAGCAAGAGGCTTGCACTAGTATAACACATGGTGTTACAATAATGCCTAGAGCTTTAGCTAGGATTCATTACTTTTCATATGTTTCCTTGAATTTTTCCTAACATTCATTCACAAAGAGAGGTTTCTGTTTTCAGCCATTCCCTGTTATGTCTGCCCACTCCATCAAGCTTCACCCCAGCCTTGCTGAGACCATCCCAGGTTTGCTGGTTCTGCTTGTCATCTCTGGCGTCTTCTCCATCAGTGTCCCCAGCTGTTGTGACTATCCCTGCTGGCAGCTGGACTCAGACACTTAGAGCACCTCAGTGCTTCCAGCCTGAGCTCAGCCTTTTGTCTGCAGGGAGTAGACATCTGTCCCACCCAATCCAGCAGGGACAACTGTCCTGCAAACCAGCTGCAGGCAGTGTAAGTACTTTACAGATGAATCTCTGTGCAGAGTGATGGCTCTGCAGAGAGGTGGGATGCTGGAGCCAAGGAAAAGGTGCTGCTAAAGTGGCAGCATTCCTTTGAGAGCCTCTGCGAGAGGGCCAAGGCTTGCTCAGGCTTCTGTGTGTGCTGTTGCATCATGCTGTGTGGACAGGTTAAAGTGCTGGAGGGATTTCTTCTGCAGGAGTACATTGGTATGACACAGGTAGGTTTCTCCCATGCTGGAGCTCTAAGGAGAGTCACAGGCAGCAGGCATTCAGCTGGCATGTAGTGTGGCCACAGATTTCTCAAGTGACTGTAGCTACAGTACAACAGCTTGTGGAAGAAGGGTAAAGATGAGTTTTCTGTGGGTTTTTATTCTATTGCAAATTTTCAGCCAAAAGTGATTTGGAGAGTGAGTATGATCTTGAAAATCAAGATTCCAGATCTGCTGAAAAAAAAAGGCAGTATCTGTGTGATCAAGCCACAATTTTCTATATAAAAATGTGCCAGTGGATCCTGGATCCTCAAACCAAGTTATTTTCTCTATCCCATGCTTCAACCCACTCTTGGAAAAATAGAGACTTCTCTGCTCCACAGCAAGGAGCTGTAGTCACAGCTTCCAAATGTATTTCACACCCCCAAGCCCCTGGGAGCCCTCTTGGATCTTCTTCCTGCTGAATCCATCTTCATTCTCCCTAAGCCCCTGCTGCCCCATCCTCTCTCCCTCTGCCCCCAAACCCATCAAGTTCTCCCCCAGCCATCTACCTTTCTGACCCCTCTCCTTTCCCCATTCATTTCCTTGCCTCTATAAAGCCAAGACTTGCTTATCCCACTTTTAGTGATCTTGGTTACTTCATATGATCCAGAGCAGGTGCTTTCCTTTTATACTAGATGTGCTCTGATACAAATTTCACTACTACATATCCAGTTTTTGACTGCCAAAATCAGTTCCTATAACATAGACCTTTCCAACCAGCAGTCTGGCTGTCCTCCAGGATGTCTGCAGGAAAGATATTCAAAGGAGAAGCTGAGGGAAGGAAGACCTGGCAGAGGACCTAGGTTTTTCTCCTTTAAATAAAGCTGCAGAGAGTAGCAGTAGCAAGTCTGGTGTTCAAGATCCCCATAGACACAGTTAATGGGAAATGAACTGGGAGCATCTATTGCAAAGTTTGAGAGGATTGTTAGAGAAGTTAAGAGCAAGTCAGTGATTTGCATGGTGTATTTATTTTCTAAAATGGAAATTAAAGTTCTAAATGAGAATTTTATGTAATTAAAATATTTTACTTGGAAAAATGAAGTCTCTGCTACAGAGGTAATAGGAAGTACAAAAATACTTTGGATGTTCTAAAGATAGTGTAGATAATTAAATGTTCTCATGCTTCAATTCTCTCTCCAACCTGATCAGGTATTACTGTTTGCTTGTACCAGATGCTGGATTAGTCACAGATCCTGCTGTGCACAATATGAGTCTCCTCCAAATTCCCATTTGTGACGAGGTAAGTTGAGATAACCTCACTCTGTTATGGGTCTCTGTACTTTTCTCTCTGTAAGCTGTGTTCCTTGGAGAGGCTGAGTCCCATGGCTCTGGGAGCTGCCCAAGTGAAGAGCAGGTACCTGCTTAAGACCATTCCTCAGCAGAGCACTTCACAACCTGTTGGGTATCTGGGGAGTGGGGATGAGAACAGGGATGTATGGAGCTCAAACACTTATCTTAGTGCTAGTAGTTGTGCCCAATGGGAAACAAACAAGTCTTCTAGACAATATGGGGGGCAGAAAAAGATGACTTTTGTTGGGATGTTTTTCCTGGTGGTGGTCAGTGAGAAAATACTGTGAGATGAGAGTGAACAGAAAAATCTCATTTGGAGTTTCTAGATTGTTCCCATTTTGTCCAGCAATTCAGGTTGTCTTTAGAATCTAACATGAACATGGCTACTTGTCCTAACTGCAGCTTTGCGTGTCCAGCGTGATCCCCTGATAACTGCTTACTGGAGGCTCCTGATGGCCTGCTTCTGAGTGTGTCCTCTGGAGGCAGAAGGGACTCACACCTGTGTGAGAAACAAAACCCTTACATGTTCAAGGGGACATTTTGTTCTTGTATGTAAAATATTCTCACTTTTCTTCCCCCTGTTTCTTGAACTCATAGCAAATCAGCTATTGTCAGACAAGCAAAAAAGTGAAAAAAGACCCGTTGAGGAGCAACATTCAGTGTCCTCACCTTTTGAATATACAGTTTCATTTATTTTTGTTCCTTGTATGCTTGAGTGTCCTTGTGTAATTTTCATTTATTTATACTCTTCGTTCTTTATTTCACGTGTACAAATGCACATGACTGTTGCAGAGGCCATCAAACAAACAAGGTGGTCCTTACTCAGTCAGAATCTCCATTGATTTCAATAAGCAATTTGATTAAGTGAAGATTGTAGGATTTGAGCCACCCAGCTTCACACAGATTAAGGGGAAAACATGCCTGAAATTGATTTATGTGGAAGCAACAAGCTCAAGTCCATTGGGCTCTCATAGCCTGTAGATATCATGCATGCCATATCAACAATAATATAAATTCATTAGGAGGACGTGGTCCAGAAGCAGATTTGTCTTTGGTAGATCTTTAAAAGCTGCACAAGGATGTTCTGCCTCTGAGAGCATTGCAATCTTTCTTGTCAGTGGGATGCAGGCTCAGCAAGGTAATCGATACCCACTCTTGCCCAGCTCATTGCTGGATTAGGATACCCCTAAATAGTTAGTCTTTTTGTGACAATTCTTCTCTTTATCAGCACACAATGCTGCTGCTGCTGTCAATAGCACTATCACATACTTGAATGATGTAGGGAAAGGCAGGACCTATGAAGGTGAGACACCTCCTGAATTAGAGATCAGTCCCAATTTGTTGAAGATATCATGCCACTTAAACCTGTTCACACATTTATACAAATCTGTTTTATACAGCAGAGACCAGCTCTGTGCAGCTGCCTTCTTTGAGAACTGATTAAAAGGAGAAATCCTAATATGATGTTAATGGATAATCTTCCTTTGAAGCCTGTGGAGTCAACCACCTCCTTACAGTCAATGCTTCCATGCTCTTGCTTACTTTAATGTCTGCTGTCAGCAGGGCACTGTAGCTTTGGTGAGTGCTTTTGGCACTCCTCTTGCGTGGGGTCTCACACAGCCTATCTAACTTCCTGGCTGGGGACCAGCCACACTGTGGACCTACACTGTGTAGCTCAGGAGCATATTCCCTGTAAATCTTCTCCATCACCCTGGGACTCATTGACCAACAAGTGACAAATGCAACTGCTGCCTTTGAAACAAGTGGAATAGTCATCCCTGACTCGTGTTGTAAAGGCTTTCTGGAAACAGAGGAAGACCATGATGAAAAGTCCTCTCAGTTGGAAAAGGCAATTCTTATCTTCACTCCAGCAATTTTCAGCAAAATCTACAGTTTCTTTTATGTAGCAAATCCTCTGTAAATGATTATATATACAAACATTGAAAATTTCCAGGTCCCAGAACACATAATATTTGCCACTTGTAAAGCCTTTTTCATCTTCAAAGCACTCCTCAAGGACCAGCCAATGAATCCTCAAGTTGCTCCTTTGAGGTTGAGTGATGTGCTCAAGGTCAAAGCTTGTATCAGTCTCAGAGCCAGGATTTAGATATGAGCAGATTTTTGCTTCTGCATTCTTTACATAAGCCATGATCTTCATAAGAGCAATCACTCACCATTCTATAACAGAAATTCAGATATAGAAGCATTACAAATTCTTTAAAAGAAACAAAACGGAAGCTGGGTATTTCAGAAGTAATGTCTCATCTTTCCTCCAAATTATAACTACCTTCTCTGCTTTAAAAATAGCAGCCTGCAGTGTTTTGCAGTTTGGCAGGAATGCTTGCCCACCTGCTTTACCAGATGAGTGTCTGTTTCTCAGCAGCCTTTGCCTTTTTCTTCAGTCAAGCCAGCCCCAGACCCACCTCCAGATGATGACCCAGTCATTCTCCTAGCCAGCTGCCAGCCCTAGTCCAACACTACCTCTGCCCTATTTTCCAGAGCATTAACAATGTTCACTTGACCTCCGAACCAGATGTAAAGGAGAAAGTGTTATTCCAAGATCCAAGCACAATATAATTACATCACTGAGCACTGCTTTTTTGGGTCCTGCAGAGTTAATTCAGAAAATAAGTGCAGAGCACTTATCAGTACTAATTTAACAGGATATTTTCTTATCAGTACAAATCTTGCCAAGGTGCTGCTTTTTTTTTTTTTTTTTTTTTTTTTTTTTTTTTTTTTTTTTTTTTTTTTTTTTTTTTTTTTTTTTTTTTTTCCCCAGCACTAAGGCAAGAGGTGTGCAAATCAGTTTAAACCTTAGAGAGGTTTAACTCCCTCAGCACCTGGGCCTCCTCCTCTCCTATCCCACCTGGGCAGCCTTGCAGAGCTGCACACAGCCTCTCCCACCCTCGTCTGTCTGCCTCTGTTTGCCTCCAGCTCTGCTTCAGACTCACAGTGTACACAATCCCAGCGCCCAGATGAAAATCTATCCCAATAGCTGAGTGGTGGGTGACTCAGCCTAAATGAAAGACAAGATGGTTTTTTTGTCATAGCCTGTGTGCAGTCACTCTGATAACATATGATTGCAATTTAAGTGGGTGGGGAGTAGGGGGGACAGAAGGGGACATCTTGCAGACAGCTTGAAATGTTCTAAAAGTTTCTGAAATCAATTCCACAGTCTCTTTTTGGCTCTTGTAAATGTTAGTCAGAGCCCAACATGTATTTATGATCCAAGGCTTATGTTGCCCAGTTCACTCATATCTTCCAGATAGTGAGCCACAGCCACCTCACAGTCTCCCTGTGGTGTCCTCCACTGGCAGATTGAAGCTGCTCAAGAGGTAATGAAATGAGCTTTTCTGAAAACTTGTATGATAAGAGTATTTTCATCAGCCAGGGTGGAAGTACCCCAGACTAATAAAAATAATGCAACCAGATGGTATGATACAAAAAAAATAGCAACAATCCTGAGAAAGAGCAACCACTGTATAGGAATTTTCCCCATCTGCCCACCTAGTAAGATGTACTCATGCAATTTCTTACTTTTTCTCTGATTGAGTGAATCTGAAATGCTCTTTTGCATGATTAATGTCACCTGGAGAAAAGGGATTCACCCTTCTCTCTAACACTCAGGAAATTCAGATTTCAGTCCCATCCAAAAAAAAAAAAAAAAAAAAAAGAAAAAAAAAAAAGAAAAAAAAAAGTGCATCAGAGTCCTCTACATTCATCCCATAATGTTATTATCAAAGCACTATATCAAAGATAAAAAGAGATTAGCATTACACCTCTCATAATTTTCAAATCAAGTGCCAGCTGCTACTGTATTTTGTGTGGACCTGGTGCCCTGCCTTGCATTTGGCATGCTGGAAAACCAGACTTTGCATCAGGCCTCTGGGGAATCCTGGCTGAAACCTGGACTGGGGTGGGAGCCAGCACCATGCTCGGGGATGGACTGACACAGCCCTAGGGGACATGAAGACCCTGTTCTAGGTCTCAACATTCTTGGCACTATGTAACCCAGGTGTTTCTAGCATTTGCAGTAGTCAGTTGGGACTTTTTGGGTGTATTTCTGGATTTAAGTAGTTCAAGTCCTCCTAGGGCCTTTTTTTAGACACTAAGTCCTGGACCTAACCCAAAGAACATAAGTAGGAAAAATGTGAAGTTTTTGCTTTCTCCATAAAGATGTCTAGCTGTCTTTTAAATTCATTCCTCTTATTTGCTTCAATAGCTTCACCTAGCAATAATTTATTCCACATGCTTATTACTTTTTGATTGAAATAGCTGTGCCTGAATTCTCCTTTCACTCTTAATTTCCTAGTTTTTAGACTGTCTCTTGTTTTTCCAGACTTTTCATCAGACTGAAGAGCTTATCTCATTCCAGTTGATCAAACCCTTTTACAACTTCAATATTTCTTCAGATTTTCTTTTCTCTGATTTTTTTGAAAAGAATAAATCGTTTCCTTTTGAACAAATGTAGATTAAGTCTGATGATGCTCCCATCTCCAGAAAGGCAGAAAGCTATGTGAGAAAGAAACCATGTCAAAATCCTGTATTTTAATCTTATGAGCACTCCATTTAGGAATACCAACAGTGTTTTAGGGGTGATAAATCAAATGTCCTATATGCTAATTCTCAAATTCCATTACCTTGACAGCTTCAGACTTTTTGAGCTGTCAGGGCAAGGTGTAGCTTCTTTTGCTGCTGAAAGTGTCCAAACAAATTCATGGGAATGATTTGGGAATAGTTTTTTATTAATTACATAATATTATTTTCATGTTTGTCTCACAATCCTGCAAAAAGATGCAGCATGCAGCAGAAAACAGAAGGTTGTACATGGATGTGGCTGCAGGAGTATGTTTTGCTGATTTCAGAAAGACCAGCTATAGTAACCACAGCTTTCAGAGACTTACCTATGAAGATCTGTGATCAGATTGGAGGAAAAACTCATTTAATTTCTTTTATTAGTTTTTGTCTCTCACTGAGTTTCCCTTTTCATCAAGATAGGTATTGCAATCTGAATAAAAGTTTTGGACTAATGTCCCATGAAACTTACAGGGCAGCTTCTGAGGCCTGAAGTCATTGTTTCAGCATCTTTGTGGAGTGTGACACCTTGCCTGGCATTAGTACTTTTCCTGAAGGATTTTTCTTGCAGCCAGAATAGTCCAAGGTGTGGTTTGGAACTGACAGCTTCAGTTCAGGGGAACACAAGTTCTCCTTGTGTTTAGGGGAACATATGCCCCTAAAAGGAGATTTTCCAGTGAACTACAAAGCTGTGGATTGAGAAGTGGCTCTTGCCTGGCATTCATTGAATGGCTGAGCTCTACCAAGTTCCTGAGCTGGAGAACAAGCAAACCAGTGGGGGAAAAAAAAAAAAAAAAAAGGCATTTAAAAATGGTTTTGAGTGTGATATCCTGCTCCACTCAAATCTCTTCTGGTAATCCTGAACTGGACCTGCTCTTTAGAGACTGAGATCTGTCCCATGAATCTTGTGCCAGGTGAGTATTGCAGGACTCCTCCTCCCATGGTTCCCCACACACCCAGCAGGATCCTGGGGAGACACCTGGCTCTGCAGTACTGTCAAACATCACAACTGGTACTCAGGGGACAAACTAAGGGAGTGACAAAAAGAGGAGTTGTGGGTCTGTAAAGATTGCCCTGCTGCAGGCCACAGGGCAGCAAATTGGTGACTTTATTCTGTTGGACTGTCTTGGGATGATGTTGCACAAACACTGCCTCCTCCAGATGTTCACAGGTAACCCAGCAAATGTCTTTGTTTTACATCTGCCTGTGTCTGCTTTTCCTTACAAAAAGTGACAGAGCTGGTGGAAGGTGAAGAAACCTGCTAAAGGAAAAGCAGCAGCCAAAATGGGTAATGAGGAAAGGAGGGTGGAAACACATGAAACTGTCCTTGCCCACAGGGCCAGCCTTTGGAAAAGGAGAGGAAGAAGGTGGCCAGAGGGGCACACACCAGCAAGCCTGGCCCTGTGGCCCTGGAAGTTTGGCCATATTTTAGAAGGGGAGGCTGGAACTGTCCTCAAGTGGTATTCAGCTGTATTCCTGCTCCTAGTAGTGCCATATTATACTGTATTTTTCTATGAGGTCCAGAGATAAAGGTAATAATATTAACATTAACAACAGAGAAAAAAATGAGCATGATTTTCAATAAATATTTTATTCATAGTTTCCCGTTAGTATCACTACACATGGTAAAGCAGAACAACATTTCCAACAACCATTTAGTGGTACAGGAAGACCAATGAAATTTCAGAGTACCAAGCTATTTTAATTAAATTTTCAGGACTTGAGGATATAGTTAAATTAAAAGGGGAGAAAGGATTTAAGTGGGGAGTGGCTTGGGATCCAAAACACTGTGGGTTTTGTCAGGGAATGACTCTTCAGAATATAATTCTCTTTATCTTGACTGTTTATCAGTGTATCAGAGAAAGGAAAATAAGGTATTGTCACTGCCAGATATGGAAATGAGAGCTTGGTGACTGAGTTTGCATCTCAACACATTGTTAGTTTGTCCTTCATAAGGGGAGAATTCAGTATGTCCTGAAAGGACACAGACTTTGAAAACTTTTTGTAAGATGCTCTTCCAGGAGCACAGAAATCCTTGAAAAATGTCACATATATATTTGTGTGTATGTATATAATACACACACACACACACACACACACACATATATATATTTAGGCTTAGCAAGAAAGAAAATATTTTCCCTCTTTCTTCTTGGATTTTCTGCTTCCTTCTTTATTTTTATAAAGAAGAAAGAACTCCTCTCCTGTTGAAAGGAATCCTATAGCCTCCAGAAATATTTACTTAACTGCTTTGTTGTCAGTAGATTGTAAAAAGAGTGAACTATGAATATTTAACCACATAGGGATGTCCATTCCAATTCAGATATGAATATCTGACTGAAAAAAAACCAAACCAACAACCCAGAAGATCAAAAAGAGGGTGTTCTTTTTTGAAAGAAGCAAGTAAAGCAAGCATGGACCAATAAGCATTAAAGAGAAGGGAGTTAAGACTGGGTAAATAAAATAAAATGCCCAGAAACAAGTATTCCCTTTGAAAAAGAACATCAGAAGGAATGGAATTAGTGTTCAAAACATGCCTGACAATGCCCCAGTGGTGATGGATAGATGCCTGGTGCACCAGAAGCCAGATACCCTTAAAACAGAACTTCATTCCTGTGCAGGACAGGCAAGATGCAGGAGCAGATTTTTCTGTTCCTTAGTGGCAGTGGTTTTGTCTAGTATTTCCATTTGTTTTGATTAGCACTCTGGGAAATACACACAAAAAGCAGTGCTAATCACAAAAACCAGGACATTGAATACTTTGTGGGGAGATATCCTGGGCTCAGTGCAAGATTTCAGCACTGAAAGAAAGGTTTCTAACAACTCCCAGGAATTAGTAGTAGCAGATGCAAAAAAAAAACGTTAATGCCAAAGGAAGGCTTTTCTGTACCAAGATGCTTGTTAGAGGAATATGTTATCTGTATCAGAGGTGATACATATATATCAGAGATTATATATAAAAAATCAGTAGTGAACATATGAAAAAGGGAATATCAGTGAGTCTGATTTTGGTTTAAGTTATTTTGGTGAAAGCTTTTGAGCCAAGAAGACTTGAGGAGGGAATAAAGCTGTCAAGGCAGAACTATTTTGATGTGAAGCATTTTTATCTGGAACTGCTTTAATGTTTCCCACAGATGTTTTCCTAATGGAGCTTTTCAGCTTGTATTATGAAATATTAAAATAAACCAACTTAAGTTAAATAATTTAGCAAAATTAGAAGATTTGGTGACATAAGGAAATATTTCAGTTAATTTCAGCAGTCATCCAAAACACTGTTTCAGTTCAACTTTAGTATATTTGTCCTCTTGTTTTCTTTTCTTATTTATACCATGAAAGCTAAAAAAATCCCAAATCCTACACCTTTAGCTGAATGTTTCGACAAGGTTTTTATAAATACAACTTGAAGAAAAACAACCAGTGAATGCGATCTCTAATAACTCTCTGCCTGTAAAATCAGAAGTTCATTGTGAAGTTGAATCACTATCTTCATAAAGCCATTCAGTAGTAGATCAGGTTGTCAACTAGGGGGAAAACTTGCATCTCAAGCTACAAAAGAAGATGAAAAGTAAATATAGCAGATTCATAAATTGTGAAGGTGCAGATACAACACTGTGAATTAACATACAATGCTAGTAAGAGGCTTGTGTTGATCCAAGACCTTTTTAGACATCTAATACATGTAAATGAGCAACAAGAGAAAAGTTTCACCCTAAAACCGGAAATTAATTACCCAACTGACGAAACTCCTCCACTGCTCTGACCTACAAACTTGCAAGCCTTCACAAGAAGATAACAGATGGTCTCTGGGAAATATACATTCCTGAAATCCAAAGAGTCCTGGTGGAAACCCAGACAAGAGCTGTAGACCACCATGCAGCCTGTGATGACCTCTCCTACCTCACAGGCATGGGATGAGAAAGCAATTAACACTGGCACTCAACATATGTTAATGAATAGGAGACTGTAGATGGGAAAAATACAGACACATAATATATTCCAAATCTGGCAAGGATGACCATTTTATTTGGCCAGGAAAGCGTCTGGTCAACAACTGGGACTATGTCTGGGGAGAGACATCGTCCCAGCTGTGTTCAAGCAGGCCAGAGATGGATTGATGTAACCTGTCAAATAGTCGTGTGAAAATTGCCCCAAAGCCATGGGATTAAAATCAGAGAATCACAGGATATGCTGAGTTGTAAGGGACTCACAAGGATCACTGAGTCCAACTCCTGGCCTTGCACAGGATCACCCCAAAAGTCACACCACATGCCTGAGAGCATTGTCCAAACGCTTCCAGAACTCTGTCAGGCTGATGCTGTGACCACTTCCCTGGGGAGCCTGTTCTAGTCTCCAACCACCCTCTGGGTAAAACCCCCATTTTTCCTACTATCAAACTTAAACCTCTTCTGGTACAGCTTCCATTCCCTCAGGTACTGTCACTGGGGACCATAGAGAGATCAGTTCCTGCTCCTCCTCTTCCTCTCCTCTTCCCCTCATGAGGAAGTTGTAACTGCAATGCAGTCTCCCCTCAGTCTCCTCTTCTCTAGGCTGAACTGACCAAGTGACCTCTGCTGCTCCTCACATGGTGTCCCCTCAAGGCCATTCACCATCTTTGTTGCTCTTCATTGGACAGTAACCATTAGCTTTATGTTTCTCTTACATTCTGGTGCCCAAAACTGCACACAATATTCGAGGTGAGGCTGCCCAGTGCAGAGCAGAGTGGGACAATCCCCTCCCTTGCCTGGCTGGCAATGCTGTGCCCCCAGGACATGGTTGGCCCTCCTGGCTGCCAGGGCACTGCTGACTCACATTCAACTTCCCACTGACCAGGACCCACAGATTCCTTTCTGTGGTGCTGCTCTCCAGCCTCTCGTTCCCCAGGCTGTCTGTACAGCCAGGATTGCCCCATCCCAGGTGCAGAATCCAGCACATCTTTGTCAAACTTCATACAGTTGGTCACTGAACACCTTGATAATTTGTCAAAGTCACTTTGCAGGGCTTCTCTGCCCTTGAAGGATCCAACAGCTCCCAATTCAGTATCATCTGCAAACTCACTATCCCTTAAGGTCCTGCATCCAAGCTGGTAGTGAAGATGTTGAAGAGAACTGGGCTGAGGATGGGGCCCTGCAGAACCCCACTAGTGACAGGTCCCCAGCCTGGTGTCACCCCATTCACCATAAATAACCCTTTGTGCCTGACCCCTGAGCCAGCTGCTCACCCATCACATGATGTGTTTATCCAGCTGTCAGCTGGACATTTTGTCCAGAAAGATCCTTAGAGAGAAAGTATTTATTGAAATCTAAAGAGATTACATAAAATGACTTCACTCGATCAGCTGAGTGGGTTACCTTGTCATAAAAGGAAATCAGGTTTGACAAGCAGGACTTTCCCCTCAGGAAGCCACCCTGGCTGTGCCCAACAACTGCATTGTCCTTCCCATGTTCTTCATTACCTCCTGTGCTGGTTTGAAAGCAAAACCAGTGAGACTCCCAGTCAGAGATACAATTTAATAGAAGAAGAGAGGAAAAAAGGTGAAATAAATGGAATGATACAACCTAACACCCTGTTGGTCAGGGTGTTTGAAGCAGTCCGGAAATCCTCCTGGAGAGGCAGATGTGGTTCTGCTGGAGCAGAGATGATCCTAAGAGAGAAGGGTCCGGTGATGATGAGAAGGGTCCAGTCTTCCTCCAGGAATCCAGATGAGATGTTCTTGTCAAAGCAGTGATTCCTGTAGAAACGTCTGGTAGCTCGTCTCCTCTGAGAGTTCAGTGGATAGAAGCTGCTCATGAGGCCCCAAACCCTGGATTATATCCAGGTGGGAATGCTTGGCTCCTCCCCCTGGGCAGAGCATCTCACAATGGAATGATTTCATCCTATCAGTCACGCAAATGGATCCTTGATGGCCCATTAAACAGAGATAATGTCTTCCGGGAAGGCATCGTTGGGCTCATTAACAGAAGATAAGGAAAACACTGCCCCACCTTGGCTCCAACGGCTCATGGGGATAGAATACATACCTTGGGCACAATTTTACATTGTAACCTAGGACACCTCCCAAAATAATCTCCATAATTTTACCAGTTACTGAAGTGAGACTGACATGCTTGCAATTTCCTTCTTTCTTGTCCTTCTGTTAAACTGACAAGATTAGCCATTTCCCAGTCAACTGGGAATGCTCAGCACATTTGACAGGCACTGATTTGCAGTGTGTGGGGTGATCTCAAGCTGTGAAGAACCAGCTGTTTCTTACCTGGGCAGGAGTTGGTCTTGGCAGAAACAAGTCCGGTTGATGGTCCCATCACTCTGCTGACCCCTCTTCTAAGATTTTCAGCCTCCTGCCTGAGGAGAAAAGATGCACCCTCTGAGGCCAAGTTCAGGGGTGTATAGTGTTTTGTGCTGATGTCTTGAGAGGATAAGAGGAAAACAAGTCTCAAGAAAACCTGAGTTTTTTTATCCAGAATTACTATGTCCATGTTTCACACAAGTCCTAACATATCCTACTGAAAAAACCAAGCACCATAAACAGGACATTAAAAAAAAAAGTGGTACTTTAAAAGACTGTTCAGACAGCAGTATCATATTGGACTTTGTACATAAACAAGGTGCAACTTAGAAACTTAGAAATTTAGAAACTTAGAAATAGGGACCTCTCTCTTTTTAATAAAAACAATCAGTAGATCAGTAAATCACCTTTAACAGATTAAACTGAGAGCACAAGGAGATGCTTGACATAACATTTTCCATTATGTACTAATTCTAAAGTCACATTATCCTTAAAAAGCAACAACTGTGCTCCAAGAGGAAAAGCCCAACAGACAAACAACAAGCAAGCAAGCAAACAAACAAGCTTGCAAAGCCAGATGGGCTGAAGGCATATTTTTAAATAAGCACAGGCAAGTTCAGACTGACAGGCACTGACCCATTGCTTGTGGGGGTCTGTGACTTCAGTTTTTTGTTTTACTTCAATAGTTTAACTAGCTGCAAACTGCTCCAAACCTCAAGCTTTCACTAGAGAGTTGTAGTTCATTCTGTGAAACACATGCAGATCAGTGCAATGTAGAACACCTCGGTAAACAGTCAGCATCTGGAAGAAGCATCACTAATGTAAAACTAGCCCTGAAATATCTAGGTGGCTCTAAGCTGAACTCTAGCTCTACCAAAGTCACAGATTTTTGTATTTGGGCTTTTATTCAATTGTTTGCACTTAGCTGTACCAAGTAAAACTGTTTTTATTGTCTCTGTGAGGATTCACAGAGAAAAAAAATCAAGTCTGTTATTGTGTAAGAGTCATTTACACACAAAAAAAATTAATATTTGACTGAAAAAGTTCTATTCCTTAAAAGTAATTGTTTGGAAAATCAAGCCCATTCTTGGCTTTTGTGATGGCAGCACAGGATCCCGCTGAGATCTTTGACAAACTGCATGTGTTTGTAATAGTCAAGGTTAGAGCTGTCTGGCACAGAGCAGGTACCCCAGTGTTTTACAGAGCACATCATCTGCAGCATCTCCTCTGCAGCCTTTGCAACTCCAGGCATTTAATGCACTCATCAGCCCATGGATTCTCCATTCAGCTCTGAAGCACACCTGGCACTCAGTGTGACAGTGTGCCCCCTGCACCGTGCCCTGGCCACCACTGCTGCCTGTCCCACAGTGCCCACCACCTGGCTGTCCTCCTTCTCCAGGCTGGGGAGAGGACAGCTGGTAGGCTGATCTTCCTAGTCTGGAGGAGGTAATGCTGCAGGACCTGCAGAAGAAGTACCTGAGGTCTTCGAAACTAAAGCAGGATGCAGCCTGGACAGGCTCCTCCTCTCAGAGAGCAGAGCTTGGCCCCAGCAGACCAACAACTGGCAAGTAACAGAGTCTGTTCATGCTCACTCACACTGGTCCAAGATGCAACCTGTCATCCAGTGTGCTGCCCTCTGGGCGCCTCTACTCACCAAGAAGGAGGTGTTCATGGTCCTTTGAACTCAGCAGCACCCAAAAATTTTTTAGAAATTATTTGCTGTGGGGCAGCAGGCAGTGATGCCATCTTGCAGGTTCCTGGCATAGCTCTAATATCAACCCCCTAGGAGGATCAGAGGCAATTCCTTTGCTAGGAAGTGGTGGTACTGCCAGGATTCACAAGCCCATATGACTTCACATAGCTTTTATGGCTATATCACATTCATCATCTTGTTGATCTCCACAAAACATTCATGGGTAGGATAGCTAGCCTAACAGTCACACACATTTCCCAGTTCTTAGTAACTCCTTGCCCTTATTCTAGGGCTTCCATAAAGTCCTAATGCCAGCATGATTTTATACATGCCCTATTACTGTGGTTCACCATGTGTTGAGACTCCTAACATGTGCTTCAGCTTTTCCGTATCTTCCTACAGTGACAAGGCAGACTGAACATGCCAACAACTGACTGTGTAAGGGTGTACCCTAGAAGACAGACTAAGAGCCAGCAGCTTCACCATGGCCCATCATGTGCAAAGGGTAATGCTCATTCTTCAGTGCCTGGCATAACAGCAGCAGGACCATATCGTCCATGCTATGTGTCTCCAGTGACACCCTACTCCTACTAGCCATGGGAGGGAAGGATGCAGTGGTGAACTCCCTTCACCCTTGTTTTGGTGTGTATGAGGTCTCCATTTTCTGCATCACTCTGCATCCTCTGCTCAGGGTTGGTCCATCTCCTCCTCACCCAGCACAGTGTCATCAGCTCTTTCCACACTGCCCCTCATTTAAGAACTCTCATTGGCTTGGCAAGCCCATTGACTGACCCTCAAAGTCCCTAATTTTCAAAGGGATTTTAGAAAACAAATCCATGTAGTCTTCACCAGCTGTGCAACCTTTTGTTGACCCACTGTGTCTGTCTGCTCCTCAACACAGTCCCCACTCCTCTGTTAACTCTGGTTTGAGCTACCGTGTGTCTGCAGACATGCAGGTGGGGTAGGAGTGTCCTCCTGGTGCCAGAGTCACAGCTGCTCTCTTTCAGTGAATATAAAGCTTACATCATTGGTGACATGGATCAGGTTTGGATTCCCCGAGGGAGGGTCTGGACCCTTTTCAGAGGATCCATAAAAACCATGCTGCCAAGTAAATATGTTGCTGCAGTAGCATCGAATGAACATAGCACTGCAAGGAGACATATTCTCCATTCTGGAATTTCCTCCTACATCCTCTTCTGAGGGTGAGTACCCCAGAACTCTCTTGGAGAAAATGAGTATAGTCACTTTGAAAACAGCTCTGAGGAAGAGTGAGCTGGGTGTTTGGGAAGCCAGGACTTGCCTCCAGCCTTCTGTGGGTTATTTTGTTTTCCTTGGATTAACACAGCTTCAGAAATTCCAGCAGATTGTTTTATGGTATGTATTTCCTGTATTGCCCAGGCCATACAGTTTTTTTCAGTTAATTCTGAATTACACAACTGAACCCAATATCCTGGGGTATGACCTACTGTGTCTGTGGAGCAGCTAATGCCCACTTTTTGCTAGGTTTTAAGAAAGGACCATTGTGAGAACTATAACTGCTGCTGGCATCGTTAGTAATACATGGACAAAGGTCAGAACATCCTGTGGCAGGTCAAGAAAACAGCCCTGGCTTGCTGACACGGGCATGCTCAGCATGGTTTGCTTGATCTAACTCTGACTCTCTCAAAATACCATGCTCTTAGCCTCAGGCTTTAGGTTTCTTCTCCATGCAATCAAGCGAGCACTTGCCTTCAGCCTAACCCAGGTTAAGGTAATAAGGGCATAGGGTTAAATAAGGGATAAATGAGGGCATAGCAGAAGTATGGGGAGGGCTGTCTGCAAGGGGAATGCTGTCTGTCCTTCCCATGCTCCGTGCAAGGCACAGAGACACCAAGCACATCTCTTCACTGCGCGCCCCTATGTCTGCAGCTCAGGAAGCTTTTAGAGACAGTTCTTAGGTTCTTTGGCCCAAAATCCTTTAAGGATTTTGCCAAAATGTCCTATTTCTTAACCATAAAAATCAAAACAGAGTGTTGTTAAGGTAAATAAAATAAATGCTAGGAAATAATCACTACGAGGCACGCAGAAAATGAAATGGCATCTGTTCTGGCACAATAAAGGGCTTCTTAAACATACAAGAAACATACAGTCAAACATTGCCTAACACTACTGCAGATTAGCGCTATTTTATACATAGGCAACAATAGATTCAAAATTGCCCAAGTTGGTATATTTTGCTCTAGAAATCTGGGTTTGCTCCATTTTCCATTTATGCAATGATAAATCCAAATTAATGTGTGGGAAAGGAAGCCTGGTGAACATGAAAAGAAAAAAAATCGTAGGGGAAAAAAAATGCTTTCTTCTCTTCGATGTGTGACAAGCCTACTGGAAAAGGACAGGCTGCTGCATTGTCTTAGGATTGTGTATACCTGGTGTTTTGGCTTTCCTGGCTCTGAGCTACAATCAGTGCTTATCTCATCTGAGAAAAAGAGGATCCTTCCAAGCTGTTAAAGAGGAGGTCTCTGTCTCTGTCTCTGAGCATGGCGACTGTGGCAGCCTCTGGTGTTCCGATAGCTCTCACCAGGACTGGTGCCCATATGAAAAGTAGGAGCTTTCCTGTATGATGCATGCCTCCCTTAGAGCAGTGCTTAAAATAATTGCTCACACTAGTTTCACTGTCTGAAGGCTTTGTTGCTTAGGCTTGCCTATTTTTTTTTTTTCAAACGAGGAGATCCTTGTCCAAAACAAAGAAAGTACAAAGGTACAATTTCAATCTATTTTGGGTTCCCTTTTGCCTCCCTGTCCTAGTTTTACCTTGCAGAAACTCTTCCTTTGGTGGAAGCAGCACATGATTTTGGCTCAGAGAGTGGGTGGGAGCAGCCCCCTCTGAGGCTGCTGCTGATTCACCCTCCTGAATCATCTACCAGTGCTGCTGCTCCTCTGCCTGCAGGAGCGGTGCTGTGAGCATGGCTGCCTTCATTTCAGTCTCCTTGCAGTGCATTTCGGGGGCCGGCACACCCTGAGTGACACAGGCTGCTCGGGGGCCTGGGAAACTGCTGCAGTTCTCAGCAGCACGGCTCCAGAAGGGCAGTCACATCACTCTACCACCAACATCCTCCCACCAGCCCGCCCGTGAAATAGCTGGGAAGTTACCAAACACATCCAAGAAAGCCAGACAGTTAGGAGTCAAGCTTCCCACCCTGTGCTGCCTTTATGTTGCTTGAGGTCAATTATTGTAAACTATCAATTTTTCAGGAATGCTATTAATTTAACTGCTGTGTAAACTGAGTTTCTGTTTCTCAGCAATTATAATGCACAAGATCTCAAGCAGTAGTAATGCCTGAATTTTTGTCTCCTTTTTCTTTTTTCCCCCCTTTCTTTCTAGAGTTAACAATTTCCAGCTGTGTATTCTTTGGATGTGTTTCCACACCAGCTTTTTCCATAATATGGAGCCGGCCCATTTCCAAATTCCAGATGTGCTATTTATTTACTCTGAAGCATCTGGGCCCCAGCATGGTCTTGTCACTGCAACGTGGCAAACTTGTGAAAAATCAGAATGGCAGCCAGTTAACAAGCTGTACTACACTGGCAAGGGGTGAGAACAGTTCAAAGGAGAGCGGAAGAGGGGGGTTGGTGGAGTGGAAATGAAAAAGGAGCAAATTTCATGTTTGGCTGCACTGTGCTTTCTAAGGTTACAAATGACTAGTGGCACTCAAATTGGAAACTGGGGATTTTGCTCTTTTGTAAACAGAGCCCAAAAGACACTGAAGCTCAACAGAAGCAGCTTAGGGTGGCTGTGAGATGTTAAGCACCCTCTCCCCAGCTCCTGTGAAGAGCTTCAAACTTAGGCATGATGCTGGAGGTCTTATGCAAGCTCATGCATCATCTCAAAGACCCTTGAATAGACCACAGACCATAGAATAAACTGAGAGAGGTATTTTAAATTTCCTTTTGAATTTCCCTGCTCAGGAAGGGGCCAGCAGAGGGATTTTCTACACCTGAGAGAAATATAGCCAATGCCATCATTCTCTAACAACAAAAACCCCTGATTTTGTTTTTAAATTTGGGCTGTGAGGGGAAAAGTAAGCCTGCTTTGAAATGAAAACTGCAAGACTGCAGTGAAATAGAAACCCAGAGAGCTAAACTGCAGCACCTTGGTTAGGACTGAGGTCTTTGACTTCCATTTAGCACAATCTTCAAGCCAAGAACTTGCTTTCCGAGATCTCGGCCATTATGTGGCCCAGGAGATACTGTTGTTGAAGCAAGTGTCAGCATTTTTTTTTTTTTTAAGAAATAAAGTTGCATGTGAAAGGTGAAGAGTTCAGAGAGTGTTGAGGGCAGCAAGGGAGAACCACAAAGCGCTGTGCTACCCAGTTTGAGTTTAATCATGCAAATGTTTGATCACCCAGACACAGAAAGATTTCTCTACCTCTATACTCTGGCTGACCTACGTTCTGCCTATTGTTTACATTTTAGAGCTAGTAGGTTATACATGATCCCCCTTTAAAACTGAGGGAGGAGACCAGGTAGAAAAGATGAAAAAAGTATTTAGGGAATCTTGCATGGAAACAGAAGGGATGGATGCAGGAAAAAGGGTTGACAGCACTGTTTTCTCCAAGCTAAGAGTGTTCACTCCTGCATGACCCCTGTCACATGGCAAGACAAAATACCTCCCAGATCTGTTCTTCTCTCCATGGTCCATCACATTCTTTCAAGAACATGTGAGTGAAGGAAGAGTATCTATATCTCCTTCTTGCAACGTAGAAATCAATCTTCCTCAGGGCATTCCCTTTCCTGTGTCGAGTTTACCATTCATTTAGGCAATAGGATATGCAGTAAAAAAAAAAAAAATAGTTCTGTCAAGAGCTGCTGGAAGGTAACTAAAAACTTCATAGGAAATGGTTTTAGAATTTTATTCAGTGAGATTCTTCCTCTTCAGATCTACCTTTTACAAAATTCTAAGGTAGCAATTTTGGTGCTAGTAGATATAACAAAGTTGCTGTCACTGGAAAGGTACATATAGAAGAGAAGGCATAAGGCAAAGAAAGAAGACAAAGAATTGGGGCACTACTGGTTGTACATGTCCAAATGCAACACTAAGACACAGAAAATTTTGTCTGATTCCCCATGTTTGGGATTTTTTTTTAGCTTTACAAAACAATCATTCATCTGAATCAAAAACCTTTTAAAAAGTGCCTAACTCATAAGACAGGAGAAAATCCGGATACTTCTGCTAAGAAGAGCCAAAGGCTGGGCAGAGCAGTTCCCATTCCCTGGGAGCTTGCTCAGTATCAGACAAGTGCAGTCCTCTCTGTTGGGCTGGGAGCCAGTGTGCTGGGCTTGTCTGTTGGCAACGTGCAAAGAGAGGAAAAGGCAGAGGTAGTAGAGGTAACAAGTCCTTTTTAAATTTTTCAAGAAATAAAAGCATTTTCCTAGCCATGAGTAGAAGAGGGCATGGAGGTATGTGTAGTTCCAGTCTCAGGTTCAGTCTGATCTTATCCAAGTGTTGCTCTTTTCCATGATAAATACAAAGTAGAAAGCTTGCAACCAATATAACTGAAAGACTTCAGCATAAATATCTGTCTTTTTGTTCTTTTCCTATGAGAAGGTGCCATATTCAGGCAATGGCTCATGCAGTGCCCCAACACCACGTGCCCATGTGCTACCTCCTGTAGGTCTCTGCTCCCCCCATCATGCAGATGTGGGATCACTAATCCATGCTGTGCCACACCAGCCAGTGGTGCTCCCCACAACACCTCTCAGAACTGTTTACTCAGCAGTGAGATTAAAGCTCCCTGTCACCTCACTTCACTAGCACTATCATTTCCTGAGATCATAACATTAAACATGGTGAAAATGAAACATGGTCTTACCCTGAAAGCTTTAGGATGCTTTGCAGAACAGTTTATCAAACTGCTGCTCAATTCCCATGGGAAATGCAAGTATCACTTGTGGGATTGCTATACATGGCCTTTTACTGTTACAAGACATCAGCTACTTGGGTGTCCTTTCACTCTGGCATATTGCTGCATACAGTCGTATAGCACATCACATTATAAATGGCAAAACACAGTTATTGGTCTTTAAGTCTTGAGAACTGAGCAAAGCTCTGCAAAACTCATTTTGTTTTTGCCATTAAAAGGTCAATCCTGCATCAATGACCAGAAAATCACCAAGCAGATTTTATTTAAAAGAAAAAAGATTCTCAAGAGACTTGAGCTGAGTTGAAGGTTTTGTGACCTAAACAATTAAGCACAACCACTGCTGTTCACAACAAAAATGAGAGTTATTATTGATGGCAGATTGGGCAAACATTTTATGCTGTGACGGTATCTATTTTGGACTGTCCATTGTCTTTCTGTTACATCTGATACACCAAAAATTCTGAAGTCTGCTTTCAAAACAAGCGATTTGATATGAAAGAGAAGTACAGTATATCTGGGCCAGTGTGTTCTCTGCAGGTATCCCACACCACCTCTGGGTTTATAACTTCTCATGCTCTTTAGAAAATCACCCTAATCATTTCTGTTCTCTTTTCAAAAGTGAAGTGATAGGCCATTACCGAACACCCAAATACATAGCAAATGTTAATCTGATTTAGAACTGCAAATAAATGCTCTGCAGATTAGTGCAGCTGCCATCATTCAAGGTCATCACTCTACTGCAGCCAAAAGAGTAATGTCTCATTACATTAAATTGTGAGCATTTTGGCCCTGGGATGGATTCAGCACAGTGATGTAATGCTGCAGGCACAAGCAATCATGAGATCCCCAGCAGTGGAAATTCTGCCTGCAGAGGGGTTGGGTTTGAGCAGTTACTGTGGTGGGTTGAAGGTGTCCATAATTCCTACTCTTCCAGGATTATGTTCCTGAATGCCCTTTGCTCTCCAGGTTGCCTGTGTAATTGCTGTCCTTGTAGGACAGCCCTTTCCAATGGCAGTGAAAGGGGATGGCTTTAAGAGTTCCACCAGAGATCCTGCCAACCCCAGGCTTCAAGGGAAAACCACTGCGTCTTCACAGACCCTCTAGGATGTCAGGGCTGCCAGGTCTCTTAGGGAGAAATGCCCTCAGGGAGCTGCCAACTGAGATGTGTGTTTCCAGCAAGGCAGGATGATCCAGAAGACCAGAGAGTGCTCACAGGGTCCCTTTCAGCTTGTTTAGTGTCCAAACACAAACCTGTTTGAGGAAACCTGCCATTTCCTCTTGGTCAAGCAGAAGAGAAATCCTCTGTTGCAACTGTCTTAATTTGCCTTTTATTGCCCATCCTGCAATTGCCTCATACTCAGGAGCACCACTTCCCTTTCCTCTGTGCTGTTGAATTTTTTCTTTTCTATTGATGCCTGTTGACCTTATGTCTACATCCTCCCTCCTCCTTCCAGAAACTGTAGTCTTACAGGCCATGTAAATTTTCCATAAATCAGCGGTCTTGTTATTAAAAAAAAAAAAAAAAAAAAAAAAAAAAAGGCAATTTTCATTCTAGACTTTGAGGATACAGTAATATTGAATAAACTCATTAATTCTGATAAATTAGGATATTTTTCCTAAGCAGAAGTAGCTGCCACGATATACGTCATCTTCCTCTAAGTACTTTTCCTTTATTATTTTTTCCAGAGTCTGTAGATATTAGAATCCAGCCAGCTTGTTTTGACATATTATTGGGAGCCACATTTACCCTGGAGTAATTCAGCTTAAGCAGAGGGAATTACAGGATACTGAAACTGGTCCCAGCATGTTAGACGGTTAAAACATTTCTGTTGTTGATAGACTGTTATTTCTAGATCCCAGTGTATCTGCATGGAAATGGCAATCCCGGGAGTGTGGCTGGCCTGAACGCCTTCAGGGTTTTTTCCCCCTGCTGCTCTGAGCTCATTAGTGGAAAAGGGAATTGAGGAAAAGTTTGTCAATCCCTTGACAAGAAAAAGCAGAGTAATACGCCAGTCCAATTTATGCTAATAGAAGTCTTGGTCTTCACAACCACTGATTGCAGCTTCAGCTGGAGGGGAAAGATAATAAGAGGGGTCTAAGAACCTCTACTGTAAATGAAGGGAAGTCACAAGACTAAGGTGTGTTCATGAAAGACACAGGGTGACCCAAGGCATACAGAATTCATACTGAGGGTCTTTGGTTTTGCTACAACCTCGACATTCAGGGGAAGAAGTCTTACAGCTGAAGCATAGTTGCATAAGCTTTGCATGAAAAGCACAAAAAATTTTGAATTCATGAGCTGTTAAAAACACTTTCAATATTTATTAGCTCTGGACATTGATTGCTTAAAATTGATCCCATTTGGTGGTCTCAAGTCTAAATAATGATGTTACTATGCCAGCTCTGCCTCTGTTACGTGAATTGGATATTTTTTTCCTGAATAAGATATAAAGTACTGGATTCCCAAGCAAGAAAAAAGTGTTCTTAATATATTTGTAATTCAGGCAAAACCAATTCCTCTCTCACAGTTAAAGGATCTTATATCATGTCTGTTGAAGATGAGAGTTTAATGTAAGTTGTAAGTTACGTCTGACAATTTCTCAGAAGAAAAACCAAAGCTATTTGGAAAACTGACATTTTCTCGGTGGAAATGTAAAGTGAAAAATGGCAATGAAACATCATCTCTTTTTTCTTCATCTATTTTTCTTAATAATGAATTCAAATCAGGGGAAAAACATTTTGACTCTAGGAGTTCCTTTTTTTTCCCTAAGCTGGAAGTGCTTAATTCTGTAAATGTTTAAAATCAAGCCATTGTTTTCAAAAATTTCTGAAGAAAATCTAAATGTTTTCACTTGAATTAGCATCTTCCAATGGGAAAAAAAGGAGATAATTTTAATAAGGAAACTTTCTATGTAAGGAATTTCAGCCAGCTATAGGTGGAAGCCATAGTAGCTGCAAATAAGTGACATCTGGACTAATTTGTAAAAGAGAACTTGGGCTGGGCTTGCATGGAGCACTGTCCTCCAGCCGTCCATCATGCTCTTTACTCTCATGTTCAGCAGCCCCAGTTTTGGCCATGCCAACCAACAGGCCCTCTCCTGGTTCTTGCCCAGTCATGCCTCAGGGGACAGTGCCAAGCACCACTGACACAACACCCCTGCCATGGGCTGGAGGGGGTAGAGCTCACTCACCCAGCGAGCAGTGCCCTGGAGAAGGACAAGAGAGACCAGAGGAATATGCAGCTGCTGGTGGTGCACGTGGTTGAGGAGACACACAGAGAATGTCAGTCCTATGTGCTGCTGCAAAGCCTGCTGCTACTCCTGCTGCTAAGGAAGGGGTTAAGGCAGTGGGCACGGCATGAGGAGAGGGCTGTCCCTTTAGCCAACCCCACTGCCCACTCCAGCAGGTAAAACCCATCTGAGTTTCTGACAAACTCCTGAGCAACCACCAGCCATTTTGGGGTGGGTCAGCAGGCCATGGTGCAGGGATGTTTGCCCATCACTGGCAGCCCTGCACATTGCTGAAGCAGTTTGCCACAGCTGCTGTATGAGGAGCAGCACACTGCTCTCCTGCTCCCATTGACAGTCCTCTGCCTGTTGGCAGGTTGTTTCCTGCGTGTTCTGAACCATAACCTGAAACATGAGGAGGCTCTTTGTGGGGATGAACTTGAGAACAAAAAACCAGAAGCTGGTTCAGTAGTATAGCAATTATCAAGGCACCTTTGTACCTTCAAAGATATAAAAGGAATTTTAAAGCCATAGTCTATCCTAAGGAGACGTATCAGCATATTGCTGCTCTTTGTCTTACTGCATTTTCCTCATTAAACCACAAGTGTGCACAGGAAATAGTAATTTTTGTAAACTGAGATAATAATGTTTGGTAGTTTAGAAAGTCAAATACTGCTTGTGGATTAAATCTCAAGCAGGTGCCAGGGAAGCTCTTCCAAAAGCATTGTTGCTAACTGTCATGGGAAGAGTGGAAGCTGCAGACAAGTCCTGCCTTGGCCTATTCTGGCAACAATTTAAAGTATCACTCCATCTTGCAAGTTCTAATAATGGCAAATCAGATCTATTTATAAAATGAATTATTTATTGGATAGCCAAGAGATAACAGATGAAATATCTTAAAGAATTACTTACTATATATATAAAGCTAAAGAACTGTAAGTAGATTACAGCATAACATAAAATTGCACTATATCAAGGCACCTATATTAAAGCTAGCAAAAGGAACAGTTCTGATTAAGGGTTGAATGTAACTTACCACCAAAATGATGATAATGTACACAGATTCCTTCACTTGAACCTCTGGGGAATAACCATGAAGCAGCATCCCTACTAATGGGAGAAATTCCACAATTTCCCAGAAAATGCATAGGAGATTTCTGCTTTGTGAAAGTTTGGTGTGGCTTTTATTGTTGTAAAGTGAGAGCATGTCAGTCAGAAATCCAGCTTATCTTGCCATATCTCACTTCAACAATGTTTAGTGGCAGTTGGGAGATGCCAGACCAGTGTTAACCCCATGGCACCAAAATAATTCACTACAAGACAGCTTGTCCTGTTTGAGTTATCTGTCCAGTCAACAAACAACAGAGAAGCCCTTGGTGGGGAGGGAGGGGGCTGAGGTGCCCTGCTACACTAACCTTGGTGATAAAACAGATGAGTTGCTGGACACAAGCATGTCAGGTGAATCCAGGAGATGTATGGAGTTTTCTGCCAAAGGTATCTCTTACAGGCATTACCTCCCAAAGCACACCCTTGGGAAGAGACAGATACAGTGCACTGTGTCCCGTGACCATGTGGAGAAAGCCAAGCAATATGAACAGGAATTGGAGCATATGCCTGGAATTTGCTCATACTCATTTCTCCCTATAAGAAGTTTTGAATAATTACAGCTACACCAATCAGATTAATTGAACAGCTCCACAGTTAAGGCATTACTTAATAAATGAACAAATGAATAGATTTAGGTTGTTGTAACAGTTAGATGGCCATTCAATTAAAAAAAAAAAAAAGAAAAAAAAAAAAGAGGGGGATTTAACCCACTGTTGGCAGAAGCTCAAACAGCTCAGGACTGATGTCCAGTTCTACCTGCAAATGAAGGAAGTAGAAGCACGTGCATGAAGTATCAATGTATGCACATTGTGCTGAAGATTGACTGTGATTCCTGGCACAGTGGAAAGAACATTGTTTATTTTCACAGAATCACAGAATGTGCTAAGTTGTAAGGCACCCACAAGGCTCATCAAGCACAGGACCATTCCCAAGAGTCACACCATATACCTGAGAGCACTGTCCAAGCACTTCTTGAACTCTTGTCAGGCTTGGTGCTGTGGCCACTTCCCTGGGGAGCCCATTCCAGGGCCCAAACACCCTCTGGGTGAAAAACTTCCTTCTAGCTAAACCTCCCCTGACTTCAGGCCATTCCCTTGGGTCCTGTCAGGGGTCACCACAGAGAAGGGATCACTTTCTGCCCCTCCTCTTCCTCTCACAAGAAAGTTGTAGACAGCAATGAGGTCTCCCTCAGTCTCTTCTTCTCCAGGCTGAACAGACCAAGTGATCTTAGCCACTCCTCACTCAGCTTCCCTCAAGGCCCTTCACCATCCTCGTGGCCTTCCACTGGGCATTGTCTAACAGCTTTATGTCTTTCTTATGTTGTGGTGCCCAGAACTGCACACAACATTCAAGGTGAGGCTGCCCCAGTGCAGGACAAAGCAGGAGAATCCCTTCCCTTGCCTGGCTGGCAATTCTCTGGTCTCCATCACTCACACAGAACTTCCTCTTCAGCCACTATGAGGTTCTTGTTTAGAGTTCATTAACTGTAGAGAGTAACAAGAAAGAGCAGGCTGGCTAAGAAAAATAATCAATCCTTCATTCAGGAGAAGCAGAGGAAGAGAGCAAGCTATGTGTACAGGCATGTTTGTGATTTATTAGATGTAATCATATTTGCTAAAACAAAAGATAAACACTGTCATCTTTTGAGAATAGTGTTCTGCTAAGCATATATCACTTAGCAACTGGACACTGATTTCTCCCCACACCTTGAAACCCATCACCAGACTCCCACAGACTTTTCAGCTTTATCAACAGTTTTAACTGTTGCTAGCAGAATTCATCCATTGCTGCTGAACCATGAACTTATATCAAGAATTGATATGCCCTCCAATCTGAGTCCTGTAAATTATCTAATAACCCTCCTTTCCCCTGTCTCAAATTAAATAGCAAGGAAAGTGTCTTTCTGTTTAAATTTTCATATTGTTCTGTATTGACTTAACACAGATAAGGTTCCCAGGTAAGTTTGGGGAAATCAACTGAGCAAAGATGTGCAAATTGTTTTCCTGAGAGAAGATAAGTGGAGAAAGATTAAAGCTATAAAGCAGCTGTACTGCTGATTATTGCCTGTATCACTGCAGAATAAAAATCTAACCAAGTAGCACAGGGCAGCATGTCAGACAGTATCTAAGCATCTAGAAGGCATCAGCCTTTTAACACCCAAGGAGTAGGGTGAAGATTGCCATGCAGCTATTAGTAATCCCACCAGCCCAAGTGACATCAAAGGAAAAAGCTGGTGCTGTGAGCATGGTGTAAGGCTGTCATATCCCACAAAAGAGGCAAATATCTACTTGTGCCACTGCTAGATAAGAGCCAGGCTGCCAGACCTTCAGCTAGTCCTTGCAGTCAGCTCTGGAGAGGCAGGCAGGAGTGGAGTAGGCTGTTTGGCACAGCAGTGGACTCAGCATATAACAATCCATCCACTCTGCTATTTAGGACTGAGAGAGTGCCATAGAGGGGTCAGACACAACAAGGGAGTGCCCTCTCCTGTGTGGCAACTCCAGGATGGTATCTCAAAGATATCACTTCCATGGGATGTTCCTGGTGCAGGAGGAGAGGGCTTCTCTGTGAGCTTCACCTCACCCCACAAGCTTCACTCTGCTCGTGGGCAGGGAAAAGGAAGGAGAGTGCAGAGCAGGCTTCACACCAACCTGAGGAAGTGCAACCTGGCCCCTGGGGCCTGACACTGTCTCACCAAGTACTCTGAATTTTTATGGGTAGAGATGGGCCCCAACATTACAGATGGCAACTGGAAGACACTAATAGATCTCATCAGGGTTTCAGCTTGGCTGACAGACTCCAGAGTGTATAGCTGTCAAAGGACAACCAGGAGACTGCAAATTAGGGGCTACTTCATCACTATGAATACATTTGTCCAAGCCCTGTCTATATTGCAGTTCCTACTTCAATCTTACCATTATGTGACAGAGTCAGAAAGCTACCTCTGTTGACCAGCTTAGAGTTGAATTTACAACCAAAGGAGTCCTGGCTTCCTATCAACTTTACTCCTGACAGTAGATGAAGTTGTTTCTCATAAGTAGGACAGACAAAAATCATGTCTATTCAGCTCCTTTCCAGTCTCAGACCCTCAGATTTAGCTCTTAATCAAAAGAAACATCACTTTTCTGAAACCTTGTTACAGCCTTCTGTACAGGTTGCCGTGGTGCTCACATCCCTTGTGAGACACACATTATTCCTCCTCCTGCTCAGCCACTGCATCCATCTGCTTTGTAAGCTGCTTTTCAACCTGGTCAGAACTCACCAATTCCTTTTAACAGATGCCAAGAACAACTTCTTGAGCTGAGAAGGATAACAGAAGATTTCCCTCTCCTGGCACATGCAACCAGCCTTTAATCACTGATCTGGGACATGAACATGGTTCCTGGAAACACCACCTAGGTTTTGCAGCAAAGAGGTGGAATTGGGCAGAAGGATTATTCCAGCATGGACACCACTCCTTAGCAGGGGACCCCTTGAGTACCTGCTGTCACTGAACATCTCTCAGCTCTCTAGATGTGTCCTTTCAAACAGTTCTCTCTGTCTCAGATAAATGTCAGCAAACACACATAATTTTTATTAAAATAAAGTAAGATCATACAAAATGGGCTTTTCTTTGCTGTGAACAATACACATTTGTTTTCATTATTTAGGGAAATATGTTACCATTTATCTACATTGCTGCCAGCATTCTGTGTCATCACACAAAAAAAGCAGAAATAAATAGGTAGTTAACTCAAAAGAAAGATCAAGATTTTATTTATACAGCATTCTACATAGAATATACACAAGAAATAGCTTGCAATAATACAGAATTTGTTAATACACATCAGGAAAATTAAAGAAAGATTAGGTCTTTGGTAAGTATAAACATTTG
Organism: Phylloscopus collybita; assembly: GCA_027886175.1. Classification (NCBI taxonomy): domain Eukaryota; kingdom Metazoa; phylum Chordata; class Aves; order Passeriformes; family Phylloscopidae; genus Phylloscopus; species Phylloscopus collybita. The sequence continues at coordinate 22,071,805 of JAJNNQ010000075.1, forward strand.
GTAAGCCTAATGTATTAGGCTGTATTTCTGACACATAATCTTACTAAATTAAATTGATTTACATCACTAGATAAATCTGAACTCCATAAAGTTGCTATTTTTAGCTTCTGTAATAAATTTTATTCCCTTTTAGAATTTGGTTAGTTCTCTACATTTTATTATGGATATTTGCTTTGCTGCAAATAGCATTTGGTGGCAAGGCTTATTACTAGGATTCTGTTTGCAAATGAATTCCAGTATTAGTGAAGCCCCGGGGGAAGCAAGGTATTTGGAACATTTGAGAAATAGGATATTTGGATCATTGAGAGAAGACTTCTTTTAGTGAAGTGTATGATTGGTTAGTATGATGCTGAGGGATAGGGATGTTCTTTGTGTAATCAAAAGGCAGAGTACTGAGTTTACTTTGTACATATAAAAACCACAATATGCTTGCTTGGTCATTCAGCACCCATGTGTCATTGGACTGTTTATGGTCACCAGTCTGCTCACTTTGAATTAGAAATGGGCCCATCCCAGAAATTCTTTTGCTAGAAATTCCAGTTTGAATTTTGGAGTTAATAGAAACCCCATAATTTCTGGAGCTTGTGTTTATCAGTCAAGATGTTACTGTAACAAGTTGTTTAAGATAATTGTCAGCAGACTGAGAAGTTATAAGAGTAACCCTTCATGTCCCTCACAAATTTGTTCTGAACTCCTCTCTTTCCACTCGTACCCAAAAGCCAAGTGTCACTCGAGGGCCTCATAGTGAAGTGCAAGTAATAAAGCACAAAGTTGTTTTTCTTGGCTGGTGGCATTCAGCTCTACAGAAGATGTACAGAACTAATACAGACACATGTTTGCTGTCCTAACTAGATGGTAGGAAGATTTGCAAGAAACTCAAGCCTGAAGTAAAGATGTCAGAGATGCTTAGATCATGTTTGGTGTCAGGGCCTGCTTCATTCTAAAGGGTTCACATAACATATCTCATACAGACAGAAACTCAAAAGATTTTGCCACCTGCCCAGTAAGCTCAGCTGCAATGATGTATTCAACATCACCAGAAAGTCTCTATGTTTACTGCAAGGGAGACCCTGAAGGTAATCTGAACTTTTAAATGAAACTTTTTAAATGAAACAAAATGTTTCTGGTTAGACAGGCATTTACATATTGGTTTGGCAGAAATCTTCACCAAGTGCAGCTGGTCAATTTTGGTGCAGAAACAAGGCATGGAATTTTAAGTCATATCAGATTATCTTTCAGGACAGTTAGAGATGCTGACTTCCAGACATTGAGTTAAACGTGGTCTTCTGCTATTCCTAGTTAAATAAAATAAAGCAGCAATATTATAGAAACCAAAGCTACACTTTAAGAATATTTTGTATTTCTGGCACTGTTGGATACCACGACACTACAGGTTTTCCTTGGACAGCCTCTTTCAGCCTTCACAAAATACTTTACAAAAGTATTTAGAGTCAACAAATCTATTATAATATAGGATGTTTCCCTTAAAAAGTAAACCAATGCTTTATCTACATACTTAGACTTCAATTTAATAGCTCCTTTTAAATATATTTTCCATTTAAAAAATCCCAGACTAGGAGTTGGTACAAATCTTAAATGATTTAATAACACTGCTGATCTACCTTCTCATTGACATATTTCGTTTACTTTAGTTCATTTGAATCAGTGAACAACTACTTTCTTCAAAACACAATGAAAGACATTTTCAAATTTAGTGTCTATTTTTTAAAAACCTGTAACACCTATTACCACAGAGACACAAGTCAAGATGTTTATAGTGGAGTGGCTCCCGTGAATTTCTCCTGGTTTTCCACCCTCATGACTCAAGTCTAGAGCGAATTTCCTCCTTGTCTGTGAAATATGATGCTCCTCAGCCACTGTGCTCCTGGTACTATTTGAATTACTTCAGACTCTCCAATGCAATTAGCTGACAGGAATCAAAATGAAAAAGACAAACAAAATGAGTTTTGCCTCCCCTGCCGTCTTGTAGGCAAACCCAAGATTAAATGAACTACAAATTTAAATTAATTTTAAAATTAAATTTAATTAATTACTTATTCTTGTAAAATATTATTTGCTTAGAGAAGACATTTAGATATCAGTCTTAAGTGACCCTTCTCCCGAAAACCAACAGAGGAGAAGTTGTTTCCCAGTCAGACAAGGCTCATGGAAAAGGGAGAACTTATTCAAGCTTTTATTCCAGCATGATTTCTCATGCTGTAAAATTTAATTCTGTTCCAAACTTCATTACACCTAAATTCCTCATTCAAGCTGGAGATCTTGATACGAAAGTGTGTTGAGCTGACTTTTGCAAGTGTTTCTAAAATAAACTCTGAACAGTGAGCTGAAGCTTTCTAGAGATCAGGTGATTTTCTTCTCCACTGCCACTGACTTTAACAAGATGCAGAACTTGGCCAAGACAGTACCCATGTGCTGCAAGCTCTGCTGTTTCCATTAACCACAACCCAGCCTCTCTGCAGAAAGGGCTGTGCTCTGATCTGTTTGACTTTCTGACTCTGGGCTCACTGAAGAATCAGATGTCAGAGCTTAAAACGTGTTAAAATATAGCTTGGTTTCAGAGCTTAAAAACTGATAATCCATAACTCAGGATCTGAAAACACACTTATTAGTAGAAAAGAGAGATCTGTAAAAATGACAGATGAATGATGAGACAGATTCTATTTATATGAGTCAGATCCTTTCACAATCTCTCAAACTGCAATGTTCTCACCTCTGTGAGGTGGGGCAGTGAGGGCTCTGCTTTCTTACCCTGTCAGAGTAAGACTCTCACACTTAAGACTGGTACAGAGAATTAAAAAGATGACTTTCTGTGGAAGCCTGTTATAGCAGCAGGCAGCTGAACAGGCCCAGTGCATGCTGACACACTGCTATTATTGCCCTACACAGTGCCCTAGATGAGCAAACTCTTCCCAACTTCTCATACTGCAATAACACTGGTTGAAGTTCTGGCAGACAGAGATACATTTTTTGCTTTAGCAGCAACATCGTGCAACACAAGTCTCATAGCGACTACTTTAAGTGTAGGACCAAAAGAGAAGAAAAATAAACCCAAAATAGTGGACAGCATGGAGAGAACTTTCCCACTGAGGCTGGAGGGGTTACTACAAAGCAGCCCTTGGTGTTACTCTTTGGTAGATCATTTGATAAGATAAACCCTTCCACTTTTGTTATGATGCTCAAGAGCCTGAATACAAAGTTGGCTTAAGCTTTCTTTGGTTATGCAGTTGTGTTAATTAGGAAATAATTTTGAATGATGACATGCAAAAATTCACCTTAATGTTATCTTCACAAGTCCACACTATGAAATGGATTTTGGCAGAGGGCGCGTCTTGGGGATCCCAAAATGTCCTCTTCAGAATGGGTGCACAACAGGAACCTACACTCTGTGTTCAGGAGGGCCAGTTGCCAGGGTGGGTTGCTCACCCACTTCTGGGGTGCCAGGGGTATGGGACAGGGCAGGGCTGCACAGGGCTGGGGCACCCACACCACTCTGTGCAGGCAGGGGGCCCGAGGAGGAGGGGTATGTGTGACCCCCGCAGCCTGGGAGGGGGCTCTGTGTGTGTGTGCATGTTTGCATCAGCTACAGAAGGTAATTTAGGAATTTGTAGCTGCATGTTGTGCAGTTGTGGCTGGACTGTGGTTATCTGTTGTGGCTGATCCTGATCCTGAATGTATTGTTCAAGATTGCTAGTTCATTACACATCATTAAAGAATCAATACACCACTCCAGCTCTGATTTGGCATAAACTGTGTGAATTGATTGGGATTTGCAACAGTGTTTTATTCAGTCAGAGCAATAGCAAGCTGAATTTTGTCAAATCCTCCTCAATTTGTCTGGATAACCTGGCTGGTGAATACTGAGAAGTTTCTGACGCATCCATGGGACCATGAGGGAGAGCATCACCTTTTTCCTCCAGCTTCAATCTCCCAGCATGTGCCATTGCAACAGCACACGATGAAGGCAGCACTGGATGAACATGGTTGATCCTCTGCACAGCCAAAATGTGGGCACCTCAGTTTGGGAGCAGTTGGCTGATTGCTGTGACAGCAATTAGCCCAAACACCGTTCTGCCAAAGTCACCTGTGATGACATCTTGTCTACCTTCCTTAGTCTCCCTTGATTTTTTCCATTTTGTTCCATTGTCCATTCTCTCCCATCTGATGGAGCAGGGCAGAGTGCCTGTTGTGTGCCCTAGCAGCACTGTGTGTGCCACAGCAGCACTGTGTGTGCCACAGCAGCTCTGTGTGTGCATCACCAGCACTGTGTGTGCATCACCAGCACTGTGTGTGTGCCCCAGCAGCACTGTGTGTGCATCACCAGCACTGTGTGTGTGCATCACCAGCACTGTGTGTGCCCCAGCAGCACTGTGTGTGTGCCCCAGCAGCAGTGCTGCTCACGATTCGTTTGTGCCAGGGGGTGTGAATATCATCCCTACTGAGTGGTGCCTGCAGGGGGGATGCAGAGGAGTTCTCACTACAGCATCACCATCCTGCACTGATGATCAGTTACCTGCAGTTGTTCTGCCCAGAAAAAGGAACCTTTTTATCCTAGGTGCATTTATGCTCAGCAGAAACCATCTTACAGAGAAATGGGAAGCAGTTTAACTTTGATGGCTGATTTTAAGTTTTCCCACTGTATCCCATGAAAATACAGTTGGCAGCATATGTTCTCAGAGACCACATTAGCACTGAATTCATTCAAATCCCTCCACATGGGCAGGAAAAGGACTGGAGCTATTCTTACATTATTCATGACAAGCTTTGGCAACTCACTTGGTGTCAGCATTCACAGCTTCTGCTCTGTAGTACCTCCATTGTCCCACATGTCTCCCATGTTCAGGCTCAGCATTTCCAACAGTAATTTGAGCATTTCAGGCTTCCAGTGCCATTATGAAAAGGCAGGATGAAAAGCACTAACTCAGCCTGGACTCCAAAAAGACAAAGAAGGCATCTCCTCCATCTCTTTCTTTTGCTGATGATCCTGCATCTCCTTTTCCAGAACACAGCTCATCCTTTTGACACCTTAGGACATACTCAAATTCTTTCTTCACTTTTTAAACTTTCTTTTGTGCCAATAAGCAGTTGCCCTTGAACTTCTCTTGGGCGGGATCATAGGAGGAGAAAACCCGGGACAGGGGAAGGAATGGCAGCTGAGACCTGGCAGCAGTAAGTGAAGGTGTGTGAATGTCCATTTCAAAACTCTTCTCCAGTCCTCAGTTTGTCAGTAACTCATCGTTATCCCAGATTATCCTCCATTCACCCCCATCATGTATAATTCATAGATATTACTCTTTCTGCTGACACACGTATGACAACTGAAAGCTCCTCAGCTATGGAGGCATAATTCTACATCACCAGATGAATATGGAAGTTATTTTAAAAATTATTTTTTAGGAATGTCTTCCCTTGGCTTTCTGATATCAGCTGTATTCCTTTGAGAATAAAGTGCAGGTTGGCTTTGCAGACAGGACATGTTTGTAGCTGTCAGGAGGCTTTGGTTTCGGGTGAAATGTCCCTCTCTAGGAAAAAAAGCTTTTCCTTCTTTCCTTTCCACCTTCTCTCTGTTGGCTCTGCTGCTACGTCCATCTTCGAGGAGTTTTGTGAGGGCAATCTTCTCACTTCCCCTTTAATGTCTCCTGATCTTGAGTGATGGAGAAATACCCACACAAAATTGTATGGTTAACATTTTCAGTAGCCACAAAGTAGCTGTAAAGGGCAGGTTCCCAGCATGGTGTGGGACTCCAACATAATTTTTTAGATGATTTTGAAAATGTTTTCCTTTGTATCACAGAGCTTTTTCTCCAAAGCACGTGATTGAACTGAACTTCAATGGCTTTGTCTGGATCCCTGTTCACAAGTTTTCCTTGTACCACACTTGAGATGAAATAAAACTGCTGAAGCTCCTTTAAAGTTGCAAAATGTGCTGTCTGAGATTGTTGCCCTGGGGTTTAATGTGGAAGTAAGAAAAAATGGAAATATAGTTTTCCCTAAATCCCCGCAGTCCTTTGAGCATTTGAATCTAATCCTTCTTACTCATAAGAAGTTTATTATTTGCCTAATGTTCCTCTTGTGCCTCTGAAAATAACAGAATTAAGAGAAACAGGATGATTAGTAGTTGCCTGTGGAAATAATAAAGTGCACTGACAGCTTGTCCCCATCAGCAGAGTGCTCAGGCCAGCTGCACAGGGAGCCTGGGACAGGGATGCTGCAAAGCCGGGAGCCCACGTGCAGCCTGGCACAAAGCTCGTGGTGCGGTGATAGGGACACCTCTTGGAGACCTCAGCTCCAAATTAGATGTAATTCATACTCAACCTTCCTCATTGTGGCAGGAGACTGCCAGAAGATCACTATTGCTTATTTTTGAGGAGGACCAAGGACACGAGGCCAGTGGTCCCCAAACAGAGGGCTCTAGGACCATTGTCTGTGAGGATCATTTTATTTCACTCACTGATGGCTCTTCTCCAGTTTGTCCAATGGGTGTCTCAGGTCTTCATTGCAATGAAGCTAGTGGTCTGTGAAGACAGCTGAAAACACATATTGCTTTCTCCTCTTTGGCCACCAATCCACCAGCAAGTGGAATCCAATTTTATATGAAGTGAATGCATCAGGGGGAAAAGCAAGAGCTAATAGCTTTTCATTCCTGACTGCTGTAATGCTGTTCTCTTTCTCCATATCCACTTGGAGAGCAAATTCAATTAAAACATCCTTTCCAATTTAGAAAATGATTAACATGTTAATGATTTCGTAGTTTTACAGAAGGGCAACAAGGAGAGAGAAAAGAGCTTAGCAAATCCATCCATACTATGGTGATGAAGAGTGGGCACTGGGCTGTTTTGAAAAATCCCAGCCCTATGCCAGACCTGCCCCCAGCAGAACAGTCTCTTCCACCACCAAAAGCACACCCAGGCAGTGCTGGGACGGCAGGGAGGTCAGGAGGCAGATGCAGGTGAGGACAGGCAAACATGGGTAATTCTTATCAGCAGAGGGATAAGAAGAGCAAGCACAGTTATGTTAAACCCACAGCAGTTCAGGAACATCTTTCCTTCACGCTGAGAAGGATAGAGATTTATTGCTCTGAATCCAGAGTGTATGCACTTGTTTGAAACCCATGTTAGGTCTGGGCCACAATTTCTGGAAGTGTTTTTGTGACACTTTACAGGCACAGCAGGACTCTAGCCCATTGCTGGGGGTGATAGTCCAGTGTGGACCGAGTGGGTGACTCCTGTTTCAGAGTACACTGACTGCATAAAAACAAGTAGGAAAAAAAGCACCATCCCAAAGTCAGATTGCTGCACAGCTCCACAAACTGCTCTGGGAGTTCCTGGTGGCTCCTTCAAGGTGGCATCCAGTGAACCTGCAGTGTAAACAAGTGACAGATATCATCTCCTCCTGCATGTTGGCTTTGCTCCTGCCACCCACAGCAGCAAAGGGCCAGCAGTGACCTGGGGCACACCTCCATGAGCTGCTACCCTGGTGGTCCCTCCAAAACAGTGGGGGCTTCTCACATGCTCAGAATACACAATGACTAAGTAAATCATCAACTATCTCCTGTTTTGGAAGAGAATGTTTTTTTAAAATTTATTTATTTATTTACTCTTTGTTAGGTTTCCCCTTGAATACCAGCAGTGGCAGCTGTCTTTCAAAAGGTAGGCTGTCTTTTAAAAACCCTCTCCCTCACTAAATGCCCTTATTTGCACAGAAAAATATTACAGATTTGGAAATAATGGGAGCTTTCCTTTTTTCCTGAAGGGAAATACAGTATTGCCAAACCTCAAATCTAATGTGCCATTTATGCCTTGTACAAAGAAATTTAGGAGAGCAAAGCTGGCAACAACAGCTGTTGATGATCTTCCCATACTTTGGAAGTGGGAGCAAATTGAATGAGGATCTGCCTCTTATTTTTAAGTTGAAGTGTAAGAAAAAGAAAAGAAGGAAGGAAAGAAAAAAAGAAGAAGAGACGAAAGAAAAAAGAATGAAAATTAAAAGAGAAGCTCCTGTAAAAAAAGACAATGTGAAAAGCAAAGGTATTAGTATTTCTGCAGTGGCTAAGGATTGTGGATGTGCCCACATGATGTTGCTGATGATTCTGGCAGCAGGACACACATTCCAATTTTTTTTTTTTTTTTTCAAGAACTGTGGGCAGAAATTCTGAGGGTCTTGGCTGAATTTGCCTGGGATTTCATTTTGTCTGGTCTCTCCCTAGTTTATACAAGAGCATATTTGTACCCTGGCACTTCACGCCGTAGGCTACTAGTGAAAACTGGTAAATTTGGGGAGCATCAAATGTAAATTGAATGGAGAATTTTCTCTTGCTTAGGACTTTCTAGGAGAATGACCCACATATTTCTGATTGCATTTTGCATAAGTTAATGGCAGCTGATGGATTAGCCTAAGGGCCAGCTTCAGCAATCTAATCAAGACTGTAAGGCTGAACCGTAACTGCTCTGTTAGGAGATGCCATAACCCAGCAGCTTTTAAAAAACCCCAAGCCCTCCCTCTTTTCCCCGCCCCCCCTCCCAATTTGTAAGCTTTGTAGAATTGTCTAATTAGAGTATATTTTACAAGGACTTTTGGCAGCAGCACGGACCTGCTAGCTCGAGTAATGTGACAGAGCATGACAATGGCTTCTCTCTGAAGTTTGCTGGACCCCACAGCTAGATCAGGACTGCACAGTTTATCTTAGGCAGATGCAGCTTCAGCACCAGCAAAACAGTTCAAAGCAGTGGGAGGTGACTCTGAAGCCATGGCTGTCTGAGAGTATTAATGGCAGCGCTTGGCTGCTCCAGCTTGCAAGCCTTCCTTCTGTGTCTCCAAAAGCTCTGCTTGGCGTGGTTAAGGTTTTCCTGAAAGGCCTGACAAGTTTCAAATGGAGCTTTTTCTTTTGGTTGGATGAATTGCTCAGGAAACAAAGATGACTTTTTCAACCCACCCGCCTGCTGGGGTGCTGCTGAGGCTGCCTCTGAGGCGCACAGAGGGATACAGCCCTTCTCCTGATGGGAGCATCCAGTGCTGGTCCACAGATGCGTTTGTTTTAGAGAGAAAATGCCTTTTGAGCACAAGGGACTCAAAACTTGGAGATGCTTGGAGAATTTGGGGCAGGAGGCCAGTATTTGGACTACTCCCTTGTAGACAGCAAAGCACTCAGGTGTTGGGAAGATGGACAATTCTGGCATACCAAGTCTACCCTGGCTGTCCAAGATAACACCTCTGTCCTTTGGAAACCTCCTGTGACTGGGGGATTTCTCCTCAAAAGGGCAGACATGGGAAGGAACAGCTGAAGAGGTCAATTTAACACCATTTAAAGGTGGAAAAGAGAGGTGGGCCTCCTCCCCATCAGAGGAACACCCTCTTTTCCCTTTCTGTACTGAGGGTGCTTTTCAGTTATGTAGCCCTTTGGCTGACAATATTTCTGAACAAGCAAGGCAATGCGTGCCTGCCGCTGGGATTAATTATGAACCATGCATCTGAAGAGCGCAGAGGAAAGTAGGAAAACAGCTTCTGAATGTGTTGGGAATCCCCCTGTACCTTTCCTTCAAGCTGGAACAGTGTGGGATTTTGAAGATGGCCCAGTTATCCCAGAGAAGCAATGGCAGCCTGGCCCCATTTTCCAGGTGTTTGCTGAAACACCCAGGAAGCACCTGCCCTTTCCTGGTGTGCTCTGAGGGGCTGGTCTGACACAGGACCTTCTGGTGCTGTTCAAATGGGCTGAGGTACAGAGATGGGAGAGCTGCTGGGCCAAAGCTCAGGGCTGGCTTAACCATGGAGCAGTAAAACAATAAGCAAAACTGCATTTAAAGATGGAGGGTATTTCTTCTGACTTAAACTGCAAATGAAAATGTAGGTTGCTTGGGAAGATGCATTCTTCAAATGCCAGTGAAATGGCTGTACTTCTAGTAGGACTTTCTGAGCTTTCTGAATAAGTAATGAGAACAGAGTGAAAGAGAAGAGGGGCAGTTTAAAAAGAAGAATTTTCTGTCAGTAAAATACAAGTGACAAATGCAAGTAAAACACAGCTGAAGGAGAAATCATTCAGTATGAAAAAAATTATATCAAAAGCAAATATAGATCATTTCACTGGAAGAGGAGAACAAATGTATTAGTCATAGTAGTGCTTTGTGAAATAACAAGTTTTATGTTTATAGTTTATTCCAGGTAAAACCTTGAATCTTGGGTGAGAATTGACCTGGGCTCAGGCAGCCGCATTAACCATTGCCCCTTCAGCTTAAAAGATAAATACTCACATCAGATTTCCTCTCCTGTCCCGACATAACCTGGTCTCTCCCTGGAAGCCCATGCTGGCTGACAGACTTCAGGATCACTGGCATAACTCACTCAGCCACGGTTTCTTGCCGGCAGCCGGTTCAGGGGCACACGAGTGTCTGGCATTTGTGTCAAGAGAGATAAAAGCTAGTTTGAATGACATGAAATTGCAGGTGCTGCTCAGTCCTGCAATTCATAAGCTGAGCTGAGTAATTTGATTGCCTTTCTCTGAGAACAGAGAGAAAAAGGGGACAAGGGGTAATTGTGGTGTCATCTACTACAGGACTTTACCCTAATTTAAATCAGACTGATGTGAGGGACAGTGCTGTCTTGGATTTACTGAAGTGGGTGAACGTGGGAAGCCTCTGAGAGATTCCTCCAGCACTCTGCTTCACATGAATGCTCTCCTTAGAACAAGACAAACCTTCCCCTTTCTCTGACATATCATTCAGTACAAAAACACTTCAAACAAAACCAGCAAAGCTCCCCTTCCAAAACAAATGCATCTCCTCTCATTGAATGGTATTTTAAAAGGGCAAAATCTTTAAATAAAAAAGACAGACATCCTTTTCTTCCACCTCCTTCAGCACCCAGCATGGGCCAAGGCAAAGCGAGCAAAGGGAGCTGCTGGCTCCCTGCTGCCCTGTGTGCTGCAGGAGTCAGGAGATGCAGGGTCTCAGTGCTGTGTGGTACAGCCAGCAAGCCACACAGTGAACTCTACAGATAAATATTGAACAGATTCAGGCAGAATCATTCACCCTGCAGTAAAGGAGGCAGGGACCCAGGAAGAGGTAGCCCTTAGAGCTGTAATGCACATAGGATGCTGCAGATGTGTAAAGAGAGAAGCTGTGGGTCCCAGTACCATCTTCTGCCTTTCCTTGGCTCAGATGTTTGTCTTCTACCCTTAAAGTGCTCTGAATGTGATCTGATAATAAAAAAAAAGTTCTCTCTGGCGTATCATTGTCACTATTGCTAAAACAGATCATAGCACTACTAAAAGCCCCAGTTTCATCACTCTGCCATTTCACATTGATATGCCACATTTTTCTTCCTGAGCTGTGTGACCACTCTGTCTTTCCAGGACTTGTGCTGATTTCCAGACCTTATCCTGTTGCATGGACCTCTGAACTAATCCTGTCCTTACCTGCTCAACAAGGAAAGTCTGACCAGAGCTTTTAAGTATCTTACTCCTTCATGTTGCACTGAATGGCTGAAACCATTCCTTTACAAACTACAGAATGGGGTACTGGCACCTCTAGGGCAAGCAAAGAGCCAAACAAACTAGGGATGGGGAAACCTTCAATCTACCCTTTCCCTTTCCTGCTGGCACTTCTGCCAATATCAGAAAGGAAATGGTCCAAAGCTTGATGATTTTTAATGTGAATGAGGCACTTTGATATTGCTGGAGAGGGAGCTGATCAGACAAGCTCTGCTATTCTTAATTCTGGCAAACAACAAAGCTGTGTGTTATCGACCTCTGCCTCAGGCGAGGCCAGCTTAGATCAAGCAGGAAACTAAATGTTGATGTTTCAGAGATTTCTTAGCTCTGAGGTACTCTAACACACTGAAATATTTGTGCCACAGAATGAGATTCAATGTGCTCGCTATTTTCTCACACTGTGTGAGCTCCCACGAGGAGTTCCCATGAATGCCTGCCTGAAAGCAGGCAGGGGGTTGCTGATGTCCTGTCTTGAAATAGTTGCATTGCTTTTTTATTGGCGTAGTGTTAAAAGCCCAAATATGAGCTTTCTGTGGGATGCTTCAGTGAAATTAGATGTTAGAAGACATGTAAATGTACATATGCCAGGGCAGAAGCTAACTCAATCTGTCATTTATGAGCAGGCAACAGTATCACTTTGTCATCTCTGCCTTGTGTCGAGTCACCCAGTGAGCCCTGAGCTGGAGTTTGGGGTTGCCAGTAAGCACAGGTCTATTTAAAGTCACTTAGGACAGCAGATGAACAAAGGATTAATATGAGTCTGACAAAAATCATGTGTGAAAATGTATTTATTCTGTCAGATTTCATGAGTGGTAGCTATTGCTCCATTCAAGCTGAATGATAGCTTTCAGCTTTCGCACTTACTCATCCTGACAGCTAACAAGATAAACATGTCAGCATGTGATTCGCCAAATATTTTCTTGTGGAATTCAGGCAGGAGTTGCCAACAGAGCTGGCTTTCGAGTGGAGGGACCAAGACATTTGAGTAGACACACACATGCACCATGCACAGCCAGCAAAACCCACACCCAGCCAGTGAGGGACACTTCTACCACAGCAGCCAATGCCCACTGGAGCTTTGCCCACCACGCAGTTCCCTCCTGACCCCATAGTAAATCTCCAAAAGTCCTGTTTGTGTGGCACAGGATAATGGCTGGGGTAAGATCAGATGTTGATGCAGGTTCGACAGTTGCAGGGAACTGGGCAGTGTCCATCAGGCCTTGGTATCAGTGGATGCAAAGGGCAGCACTGGCAACCCCCAAATGGGCTTTACTTTTCACTGCAGGATAATTCTTCCTGGAGATTGAGCTCGTGACCTTTATCATAGTGAGTTTTATTTACAGATTGGAAAATGGCAGTGTGTCCTTTAAGATGAAAGGAATCAAAACACTAGGGAAAAAGAAAGATTTTGCAGAAGCAAAAGATCTGACTGGAGAACTATTTAGAGAAGTCTGTATAAACAGACCTGTTAGGCTGATATCTCCCATTTTAGCCACAGCTTTTTTGATGCCTTAAACTGGATAATGAAGGGATTTTTAGGCTTTGGACTCTCTGGCGTATCTTTTGTTTAATAACAGCACACCTATTTATTTCCTTATGTATTTCCAGCTAACTCCAGTAGAAGTTTTCCCTGTCTTCCCTGTTTTATGTCCTTTCTCTGTCCTCCTACTGCTTACCAGCAGATAACAGCAACTGCTTTAACACTTTTTTTCTTGAAGATGCCCAAAAGCATTTTGCAGCCTCTTGGCCTCACCCAGAGGTCTCTTCCCATCTATGAAAGAGGATTAACTGCTATGTTGCTAATTACAGCCCCTGTGTGGTCAGTAGGGATCATATCACACCACAGAAATGAATCCAGGCTCAGCCAGAGGCAGGTGGGTGTCACAGAGGTGTCCCTGCCAGCCAATAATTATCTATTCTAGGAGGATAAATCATTATTTACTTAATCCTCAACTGTTCTCAAAGGTGCAAATCCCTTGTAATCACTTCTGGTTGTAAATGACCAACCCACCTTTCAGGCCACCATTGGTAATTGTTCACAGAACAAGTCTCTGGCATCCCACAAACATGAAATAAATACAGTGTGGTTTCCTACCAGTAGTAAAGGCTTGAGATTCATAGCTCTGCTTTGAGATGTCTCCAGTGGAGGGAGGAGGGGCTGCACAGGAGAGGATGGAGCAGAAGTGAACACAAATCTGCTGGCCATCTGGCTGAGCTCCCCACCTGCACCTGTGTCTATCTCCAGTGCCTCATCCATATTTCTCCATCAATATGTCAAGAAAACATGAGATATCTAGGTGCTAAAATAGACAGTGAAATAAAAATTTAATCTGTTGATAAGGATTTCCTAGTTCCCAGTATTTTTGGCTTAGCTTGTTTCCAAAATACTTTGTCAGCATTTCAGTGCAAGATGCATTTCAAAGGAGCTCACCCTCTGCAGAACTTGTAACAGTCCTAAGAAAACAGAGGGCTCTTGTTTCTCACTTGTACAGCTTCTCTCCACCCCATGATATGTCCCACCCATCCTTTCAAGTGTTCACCACCCTACCCAAAGCCACATCCCACACCCTGGCCTGGCTTTGCTGTGGCTGCGCTCTGTCTCTGCAGTGCCCCAGGGGCCAAACCAAACACATTGTCTTCACCATGCCCTCTCTGGAGGGTGTTCTGATTGACTCTGCCTTTTCAGTCACCCCTTTGTCTCCTGCCTGCCAGAAAAGTGCCCCCTCTGCCACAATACAGCAGGCCCAGGTGATGCTTGCTCCAAAGAAGCAATATGTGAACTACCTCACTGGAGTTATGCCTGCACCACAAAAGTGATGGAGATGGCCAGCTCTGCAAGGTTGTCCACCAACCTCTAGTCTTGATTGTGATTAAACAGGAGACAGAATGCAGATGTATCCCAACAGCTAGGTTTGCATATGGACCATCCTTCTGGCATCTCTGACTCCTTTTGAGATAGACTGGCCCTCCCCTCCCATTCCTCTGATTAACTCAAATGCTGATAAACTCCTGTGGTGGCATACAACAAACAAAAAGAGTTGCCTCATCTCAAAGCCAAGCACTAATTAACCTGGTCTTCAGTGCATGGTCAGAACAGGTGATCTCATCTCAAAATTCCATATTTGCTCTTCTCTGGTGGACAGAACGGCCTCCGTGGGTGGCAGTAGGTTTTGGACAATTGGCATATCCTTGCTCTATAGGACTCCTTTTCCAGACCTCTCGTGATTCAGCACCGGTGAAGCCAACATGCTGAGGAGAGAGAGGCTTCTCCCATCTCTTCTTGGCCTGCTGCCAGCTAGAGAGGGGTGAGAGCTGAAACCTCAGCAGCACCTTTGGTCAGTCAATGGAAACTGAAGGCTTGAGGTATGACATTGTTTTGTGCAGTGCAGACATCTGGGCAAATCTGCAGGAACATGAAAGCAAGAAGGGTACGGATGGAGGCTGTCACCTGAGGCAGCACTGAAACTGCCTTTAAGGTCCAGATGGAGAGGGTGCTGCTGAGGTCCTGCCTCCACTCCGTGTGCTGAGAGAGACTCGGGAAGGAGAGCACTGAGAAGGGTTTTTCAGGGATGCTGGGGGATTGGTGGGGCACTGCCTGCCCTCAACTGGATACGGTCTAGCTCAGCCCTCCAGGCACAACCCCTGCTCATAGATTTACTCCTTACTTTTCTAGGACTTGGATACAAGGCATCCACTTCCCAGAGCAGCTGCAGCTGCTGGTGGCAGTGGTGGCAAGACAAGCCCTTCTGAGGCAAAGAATTTGTGCCTAGCACCTTTGCAGAGGATGGGAAGGCAGCTTGTGTCTCTTTCCTGTTCCACCTTTAGGATAGATCAGCACTCTGGCTTTTGATTTGATCCGCTGGTATTTCTAAAGGAATTTAGACAGCCTTTCAAGTGGGTTGTTTTCCAGAGTTAAACTGAAAAGGGTTATAAACCCTTATACCGAAAATACACCAGATAGACTAGAAATGAGTAAATGGAGTGATGGAGATCTATGGAAATACAGCATGCTATGCACAAAGGGCACAGACTCCTGTAAAAACCCAGGAATTAGCTTGTGCCAGCATGGTCTTGGTATGACCTGAGGGTGCAGGTGTTTAGTCTCAGGACAGTTCAGTTGGGTGCAGTCTCTCCTCCAGTGCCTTCCCAGACAGGGAGTCCAATGGAAAGAGGAGGAGAGGCTGGGCAGAGGGATTTGACACCAGTTTGGGATGTTTTCCACCCAGCCAAAATAGAAAGTGAATTGGATACTGGGTAAAGTTAACAGGAATAGCTTGAAGCGTGTTGCTGCTCAGGCACTGGAGAACCAGCCATGAGCTCCAGCTGCTCTGTTCTCAGATCCACCCCTCAGTTGAACATACCTGGTAATTACAGGCTGCAAACAAGCAGCACATGATGACAAACAGGGAAAAGTATAGCCTATCAGGAGTAACTCAAATCACAACTATAAATATGATTGAAAAGTAGTTTAAAATTCAGAGATTTGCTGTAATTCTAAATGTACTGGTAATGAACTCTTATTATATTTGTAATTTTACTGTAATGTAATTTAATACTAGGTTATTGTTCAAAATTTCAAGACACTGTCAAATGGGTGAGCTGAATAAAGAAAAAAAAATGGAAAGAAAAAAGGAAAGGAAAAAAAATTTAAAGAAACGTAGCATCTGAAAAGAAAATCCCACATAACAATGTATATTAAAAAAAAGCTCTGAAAAGGAATTTGTGAATTGTCTCCTGAATGTATTAGCATAAATAATATCGAGGAGTTTTACCTTTCAACTTTCTCTTCTACTTCCTCATTGTTTGAAAAGTTAGTGAGGGGAATAAAAGAGAGCAGAATCTCACAGACCAAAGATTTATGCTGTTGTATTCAGTGTCAGAAGAAAGATGAAGGGGATACAAGGAAAGAATAAACCCCACTTAAATGTCAAATGTGGAAATACATAAATGTTTGGTTTGGGGCATTCTCCTTCCCTTGCAAACATTAGGAGAAAATGAATTCTCTTCACAAATCCTTCTTTGGAGAAAAAAAGAAAATGATTCATGCAGAAAACATCCACTGGGTCCAGTTGTAACATCTTTGTTATTTGAACTGGTATGTAACCAAACTGCATTCTTACATCCATTTATGGATATTTATGTTATACAGAGTATGCAGCTTTGAACCCATCAATTTGCATATAAGAATATGAGCTGATATCAGATTAATTAATTTTACATCATCTTGTAGGGATATTTCACTAACAGACCATTTCAAAAAAGGATGTATCTTGATAAATGCAACTAGAACTGGATCCTGCTGAAATTACAATTTGAAAAGGATTCATATGGGTGTAAAGTAACACAACCCAGGAAGAGGAGATGATGAACCTCTACAGTGCATGAAAATAGAACTATTTTGCAGAAAGTCATTCCACGGCAATTTCTCTTTATAGGCGTGTACTGTGCAAGTCAGGAAGTACACAGTGTGAAGCTTGCACAGCAATTTATTTCCACTCATTTCCAAAACAGTGTTTATATCAATGGCATTTCAGATTTCTAGTCAGTATTTCTTGTGTCTTGGCTAAAAAAAAAAAAAAAAAAAAAAAAAAGTTAAAAATCCCAACAACAAATGGCTAGTGGATGTTTAACTATAGTTTCAGCTCTAAAGGACAAGGCCTGATGTTAAGGTTAGGGTAACTTCCCACTGAAGTTAATGAAATGTTTGTCCAAGTGACAAAGCCAGGCTGGCTCTGGAGGTCAGGTGCAAATTGTGAGAATCAGATCTGCTCACAGGCCAATTGTATATTCAACTCCTGTTTGGATCAGGGGTTGCCTGATAGAGCAAGCACACAAAACACAGGCTCAGGATGATCATTTGTGTTTTCGTGCTTTTGCAACTTCAGTACTACTAGTTCTGGGCTTCCTGCATGGCATTTACATGCACACATACCCACAGGCTTGCTGTACCAGGGAAGAGAGTTACTGGTGACTCACGGGTTTCTACCTGAATTACAGCTTATTATAATAATTAGGACCTGCAGTGCTACTCTAATTTTGAGTGCAGCTGTGGGAAGGAGATGAAAGGATGAAAGTTTATTGTTTCAAATTACTTTAACTTTCAGCATATTTTGGTAGAAGTGTTATGAAAAGACATGACTGGGTTAATTCTGCCAATATTTTTAATACCTCCCTAATTGACTGAATATGTTAGAGCTGTGGGAAACAAACAAACAACCAAACAGACAATGTTAGAAGTTGTCACTCAGAGAGGGTGAGTGGGGACAAAAACCTTTATCAGGTCAGTTGCTTGGCATTCATGACTGTGGAATAAGCCATAGCCAGTCAACCAAGAATATTCACTCTGTACACCAGGTTCCAGCTAATTCTCAATATTTGGCATTATTAACACACACCAGTCCATTTACTTAATTATAATTAATACTGCTTGTTCCTCCTTTGAAGAATATGGCATTCATTTGGCAATTACTGCCTAGATATGGGTGCATGTATTTTGATACTTCTTCATTAGGCTTTGCCTGTATTTCCAACTGCTACACAGGCCAAGCAAATTCCTGCAGTATGTTCAGTTCTGCAGTACATTCAGTTCAGTTCTGCAGTTCTATTTCTTGAATGAATTAAAACCTCAAAATTGTGTTCAAATATGTAGGCCATCCAAAAACTGAGACACAATTTGAAAAGACCTGAATTCTAGGAGATTGTGTTAAGGACAGCTTCTTTGCTTAAGAATTGTATTGATAGCTGTCAATGCAATAATTTTTAGATGATGCAGTGAGATACACGCCTCTCTTGGTGAAGGGCAACAAGGCTGCCTGGAGGGCTTTGCTCTGTTCTTTTTCTGAAGTGCTGTAGAAGAAACTGAACGAAATCAAAATTCTGCAATTTTTTCAGCATCTATCACTCAGTACAAGAAGAATAAAAAAAACCAAGGGATTTTTTGCATTTGCTGTCATTTGCAGCCTGTTTTTTTTTCAGTGTCAGTGACTGAGTGTCCTTTGAGCTGATGCTTTTATGTCCCTTGATAGCTTTGACATGAGAAAGAGCCAAACAGAAGATAAAAAGGAAATTCTCTTCTTCTAATTTCTATGTGAAAAACCATCCAAACATGGTGCTGGTCCAGCTGAACAGGACTGCTGCTGAAGGCTCTGCCATGCTCTGTAGCTCATTCCTGCTCACATGGGGAGCAAAGAGAGAAAGGCTCTTAAAGCACAGCTCTACTTACCTGGAAATAGGAATCTGTAGCTGGAAGGACTAAATGAACCAGATGAATAAACTCAATTTAGTCTCCCTGCTTGGATCCCTCTTCACAGCCCTTGTGCCCACCAGTTTGCTTCTTTCAAGAGCTACTCTGTCTGCTTGGTACATGGCCTTTTACAGATAGAAAAAAGTCTGTTAGTTCAATCAAAACATCTGCTATATACTTTCAACTACTTTCATCCTATACCTTAAAAGAAGCATAACCTTTTTTTTTTTTTTTTTTTTTTGCTAACAAAACACTGAGGCTTGACTTTAATTTAAAAGCAATTAGTAATTTCTCAGATTGTGTGATCTGATTTTTTAGACTTCACAACCCCTCTTAAGTAACTGTAAGACAGGAATGTGCCTCCAGACACATCTAATGACTTTTGTCAGGGGATCAAAAACATGATATTCTTTGTAATAGTCATTTGAAAGCAAAATCTGTGTTTTTCATTTAATATGTTTGATATAGCCCCCCCACATATTATAACGTCATCTTACAAATACAGAGTACTTTAATATACACTTTGTTAACACTGATTTAAGAGAGCTAAATAGGTTTCTCTCTACAGGTTCTCAAAAACCACCCCTTCTCCCAGCCTGGTGTGACCTGACTTTCACACCCAGATCTTTTTATTCCAGCAGCAAACAAGCTTTATTTCTTTTAATATCATAAGAGTTGGCCTTGAAGATCATGTGTAACTGCTTTCCTATTAAAAAACCAAAACAGTAAACAAAGATTAACCTGAAGTATGTGTTTCTACTCACTTCCACTTCTCTGTCTACAAAATTGCACAGGGCAGAATCCTCTACCAGTGCTGGAGAGGAAATGATGCCAAGGAATAGTTTCCAGATTATGAAAGAGTAGATTGGGGTGGTCTCTCACATGAGTGCCCTACACTATTGCTTTACCAGCTGACCTGTCACAGTGTTGACACAGGTTATCTCAGGACTAGGGGAAGGACCCACTGCTGTCACCCCTGTGCAGAGCCAAAGCACCTGCAGTAGCAGCAGCATTTTTCCTCCTGGAAGACAAGTTCCCTGGCCAGGAGCACAAAAAATCCTATTCAGCAGCCCTTGTGTGGTAGTTGAGATGGACACTGCACTCAAAGTGCTTCATTAAAAGCATCAGACAGCTCCAAGCATCAGCACCTCGTTATTCAAAACTCTCCCACCCCTTTTCTCTGTATCTCCCAAGAGCAGCTCCACACAGCTCTGGCTCCTTCTCTCTTTCTTCTCCAGTTCTGGCTCACTCCTTCCTGTCCCTATCATGGCCCCCTAACCCTGTCTGTCCTACATACAGCATCTCACCCCTTCTGTCCCTCGCACAACCTCCTGTCCCCTCCTTCTCACAGCACAGCCAGCAGACTCCAACTGACTCCCTCCCAGCAAACTCACTCTTTATCACACCCATGGCTGTGAGGGCAAGGCTGTTCCCACTCTTGGATAATTAACAGAGCTGCAACATATCAAGGGCAAGACTGCCTTCAGCTGCATCTTCGTCTGTCTCCCCACACCCTTGTGCCTTATGGCAGTCTGCCCTCAGTGCAAAGAACATTTGCACACTTTCTGTGGCCTCTTGGAGAGTTTCCACATCCAGCAATCAAGTAGGAGAGTGCAAATGCCAAGCCCTTGCTTCACCATAGTTGTACCATCCCACAGGTTACTTGGATGCTGTTGAAGTCCTGGATGCCTGGATAACACACTTGGAAATGATCCCCTCAGAAAAATAATGCTGGAATCAATTCTCCTTGTTTCAGAAACAACCCAAGCCATGGGCATGTGGCACCAGTGGTCCTTTCTCAGTGCTACCAGAGACAGTTTTGGAATGCTTTTTGCCATAGCACGGTTGTTTCACCCTTAACAGACAGGGCTTGCTGATCAAACATGAGGACACCTGCCCACAAATGGGCAGCCAGTGCTACAGACCATGAGCACAGTAGCAGCAGGGAACATTAGGGGGCTTATTAGGGATAGAAAATCTCACACTGACTTAAAATTTGCAGTGCAACTAAGTGTAAAATCTTGGGCCAACACTGTTTTCCGAGATGTAAGCTAATCTAATTCACGTAGGTTTCAATTTCAGAGAAGTTAGTATAATTTTATACCGCTTTCTGTAAGTCAATGTAGCTTTGAGTGTTGCACTCTATTGGTGCAAGATCCTGTGTTTAGAAGATCTAATAGAAAGTGTATTTGAATTTTGTCATGAGTGGAGCAAGCCCACCTGTCTGCATTCAAGATCTATGTCTGATTTTATTATATTTCCAGGTTTATGCACTCTATAAAACACATTAAAAGGTCTTCTTTATAAAACATGAAACCATATTGAATGCAACTGACTTTGTGCCCTAACATCTATTTCATTACCAGGTTTCCTAACCTCCTATGCCTTTACATGAAACCAGGTTAACATGTAGCAACAACCTACAGTCACCGAGGGACTTTATGGTTGTTCCACGGCATCCTCTTCATGCAGCCAAGAGAAACAGCACACTTGTCTATAGGGAAATCTCAAGGGGCAGACTCTTCTCTTATTTTTTAAATTTTCATATTTAATTTCTTATCCCAAGACACAGTCAGTATTAAAGGGATGCTTGCAGGCTGTCACCATCCAAATCCAAGGGAATCAAGATGCTGGAGAAAAACACACAAAGCCCTCTGGAAAAAGAATCTTCAAGAGCCTTGTGAGGTGCTAGTGAAACCAGCACCAGAACAAAACACCACAGAGCTGCATAGATGTTATGGTTTATATCAGACATTCAGAAGGCTTTACTGTAAGATGGGGATGGAGAGGAGTCTCTTGATATAAACAGCTTCAACCTTAGAGGCTGCCTGTGTTTAAAGGTAAATAAATAGTTGCTTGAAATAGGAAAGAAAAGTATTTTGAAGTCTTAAAGTACAGTAGTGGTTTCTTTCTTGTTGTTAAATCCTTGTTGGGTTTAAGGCCTTGTTGAGCTTTGCTAGTCAGGTCTAGGAAATGGGGACAGGTTGGAAATAAAGACTTTTAACAATACAATGAAAAACAATCTGCAGTGCATTCACAGGAGTGCCTGTCTTTGTGCCAGGCACAGTCCTTTAATTTCACATATTACAAAAGAAAGATTATAGGGGGCTTTTCTCAAGACCAAATGAAACAATCTTTCCCACTGCAGCCAGTTAGGGAGAAAATGCAGCTTTTTGTGAAGGGGTGCCAATATTATAGTTACTTTCAGGGAGTTATTTTCAATTTCTTGTGAAAACTCTGGTTTTGAAGAAATTAGTGTGTTGTAACACATTGATTTTCTTCACAGAAGTTTTGATCATCTTTTTCCCCAGACACAACATGGTCATGACGTGAGTGCTTGAACACTTTCAGGCACGCGAGCTTGCATTAGAGTACTTCTGGTTTAATGACTTTCCATTGGCTTCCAGGAACTTCATGTGTTGATTTAGAAGTTCTTTTTATTAACTGCCATTAAGAGACTTTTAGAGGACTTGATACATCAGAGCTGAGATTTTTTTCTATTTATTAACTAAACCATTATTTAAAATGCCGACTGGCTGGCTATTTAAATTGACTTGAATTTATGGATCCTCACAACATTAAGGGGAAATTTGACATATCTTCAGGCAAATTCAGCAGTAAGAAAACATACACCTTCCCTTTATCTCATGGAACCACACCTTCCTTTACCAGGAAATGTCTCACTTTATCTGTGCAGAACCTTTGCTTCAATCATGTGGATTCATTTTCTTCAAAAGATTAAAATGTAAAAACAATTTTTGGTGGGATTCTATTCCTGTTGTTTACATTAGACACCATCATTACACACATAAAGCCCTTTGCAGGGAAGGAAGGCAAGTTTGGGTGTTTCAGAACATCCTTTATAAAGGAAGGTGAAGCATGAATGCCCTTTGGCTTTTGGAAAGCTTCTCTGAATGTGATGTTGGGATACTGAATTTGTAGTGACATAGCAAAGGCAAATAGCACAGCAACTGACTGACAAGCCCTGCCTGCACTCTCCACAGCAGTTTTCCTTTCACCTGCTATTCCCAGGCTGCTGCTGAGGTTCCATGAAGGCATCGACCTCAAAAGGCTGGAGAAGCAGCAAAACAGTTGGATTTGCTTTCTGTATTTCTTCAGTTAGGAATCCTTGTAGGTAATACAAATAATCAAGATCTGTGGTTGCACAAACATTGTTTTCTCCCAGAAGATATATTGAAGGGTAAGATTTTTGGGCATGAAATTTGTGCAAACACATTGAATGCCAGTGTTATCACACTAGTAAGCTACAAGCTCCAAAGAAGTTTGGAGAGAAGATTCATTGCAAAGAAAACTCACTCAGGGAAATCACAGGATGACCATCAGTTTTAAACTTTGAAGTAAACTTTGATGAAAGACACAGCATGCAACAATCCTCAGCAAAAGGAAAAAGGTGAAAAGATCTGCTACGGCATTGATACACACTGCAGTTTCCAACCACAGCTTCACCCAACAATTCCCTTGTATCAGGGACTGTTGTTCCAAACTTCTCTTGAACTAATATTCTAATATATGTGCACTGAGATCAGCCAGTTTTCACCTTCTTGGGTGATGAAAGATAAGTAGTACCTTTAAAATAAGTAGTACATTTCCTCCATCCAGCTGGCTCAGGTTTGTTTAAAGCTGCTTTAAACTTCCAAGCCTGCTATCAGTGTGGCCTACCTCTTGGTCCTGTAACAACATCTGAAACAACTGCAGGGTTTCCTGGATTATAAATTTCATATTATTATACAGATGTGCTGAATACAGGCATTTTTATTTTCACCTTCTCATTTTTTTTTTCCAGCTACCAGTATATTTGATTCAGGTGCTTGGCGCTACGTTACCTTCCTTGGCCATAGTAAGAAATTCTCATCCTCCCGTTTGCACTTCTTGCTGTTTTATTCTAAGCATCCTATTTCCCTAGAGATGTTTAGCTTTCTTCCATTTGGAATACAAGACAAGAATTTATTATTCCTTCCTGGAACAGCACCATCTCAAACTTACTGTATACAATTGCTGTTTCTACTTTTTAATCACTGTTTTTGAAAACATTAGTGCCTGCAAAAAGAGTGAGTCCTCCATGCTCTGATTTATTTCAGCCGTGGGGATTGTGAACACATACATTACTAGGGACTGAAACTCAAACTGACTTCTAAAAAACTATATTTGGAAAAAAATATTTGGGGGTAATGGTATTTTAAAGGCAGTTTTGGTTTCAAAGTTCTTTCACTTAAAGTGCAAAGAAGAACTGTTTTATACCACTAAGTTCTGCTGCAATTTCCTTTACCAAGAGATGCTGTTTAAACCATGTATCAAATCTAGAGACAGAGCTGACAGATGAGAAAGTGAACAATTGATATATTTGCAGTTTGAAGACTAAGCTATCAGTAAACTGTCTTCTTTAAGCCACTGGGTTTACTTCAAATTTAAACCCTAATTTATACTTTGAGAAGTCTTCAGTGTCATTAATTGTATCCACTAAGCAAAATTGAGAGGACAGCACATGAAATTGTAATAAAACTGAACATGGAGGGAAATCCTCTGACATTTCACTAGCTTCCAACAGTTTCATGAGGGATGACTCCTGATGACTTGTACTAAAGGCTCAGTAAGCATCAGCTACAGAAGCAGAATCTGTGAGATTTGTGTAGATTTTTGCTCAGGATAATGAAGAGGGATGGGACCTTTCCTGTTGAATTGTGTCTGAGTTGACTCCAGTAGGGCATATTTCCCATGGCCATAAGAAAGTGAACTCCAATTAAGAATAAATTTGACATTTTATTAAAATTACTTTGCACTTATATTAACCCTTGTTCTTGGAGAAAAAACCCCAACAAACTCAACACTTCCACAAGTTTGGAATATATTCTCTGTTTTCAGGCTCATGATACTTCAGGCTCATCATACAGGACAGTTTTTGTACTAACCTTTTCTAGTTTTCCCCCTTAATGTTATTTTCTGGAAGCCTTTTCAAAGAACTTTGAAGGAAAAGAGCTGCAATTTCATGTGCAGAGAGTTCATTTTTTAATGAACAGAAAATACCCCACAACTCCAAGGTTTCATTGGTGTTGAGGTCAAAAATCCACCAAATTTTGATGTCTTTTCCATTCCAAATTGTGAATCACCCACAGTGAAGATGGACCACAACTGTATTCATATTTCAGCCAAGCTGGAGTGTTATGCATCAGAAAGGCTAATTCACCTATGGAGCATAAATTAGAAAATGCCCAAATCTCAGCTGTTTTCAGCTGTGAGTGAATTTAAAAGCCATCTCATTAGAACAAAACAGTGGCCCACACTTCTGGCTGCATCCAGGCTAGGAAATAAGATGGGTTTTGGGGGTTTTTTAGGGTTTAACAAATTAAGTCCACACAGAAGGCATACCTTTAGGGTGTGCCAAGACCACCCAGCAAGATGGTTACTATGGCAGAATTAGAACTTGGGAGTTCCTGGTTTATTGTCTTAAGTTAAAACCACTAAACTGAGCTTATTCAAAGGGCAAAAAAAAGTGGCTAGAAAGTAAACTTTTACAACATGGTAGTAAAGTCAGAGTTTATTAGAATACTTGAGATTAATAGCAACAAGAGGATTTTTGTCAAAATCAGGATAGCTTTGGAAAAAAGAACATGTCTAATGTAAGTGCTTGCTCTGTTAAGCTGCAGAACACCCCAACTCCATCTGCCCACATTTGCAAATATTTTTGAAGAAATTCCTACTGAGCTGACCAATGCTCACCTTCAATCTTTGTTTCTTCATATTTGAAGCAACTGTAAATTGAAGGACCCCTGGGAACTCTTTCTATAGATATTTTAAGCTAAGCTGATTTTTTTTTTTTCCACAGAGGAATCTAAAAGTGCTAAGTTTAAAAAAACCCCAGGTATTAATTGCACTTTTGTTTGTTTATTACAATAAGGTAACAGCAGTCTTCCAAAGATTTAGCTTGTCAGCAGAATGTTTCTGCAAATACTACAAGCCACTTACACTTCTGTTTTAAAGGATCACTCACTACTGTGTGAATAAATACAATGCAATAAACAATGCTGCTACATTTGTGATTTCCCTGAAGTTTGCCAAATTATGATGTCTCATATAACCTTATGCTTCAAACTGATTTAAAAGTATTGCAGCAGCCACTCCAGCACTAACTGTTGCAGAATCACAGAGCAGTAATACTTTCCCCCTCCATCACTTCACAGATGAGGGAGGAATAAAATTTTTGTTGACACCTAATAGAGCACACACAGCAAATGTTTACTCAGCTCTTCTGCTTTGAAGATATTGTCAAGCACTCTGCTGACAGTCATTACTGTTCCTGCTTGTTTAGACACAGCTCTGAAATGCAGAGATATGGAACATGAAAAGTATTAGACTTTGGTGATTTCACAGTGTGATGACAATGTTGCATACTACAAATCCATTGCAAATCCAAGTCTAAAAGATATACAAGTACTGTAGTTTGGGAAGCAAAAAAGAGCTTGAGACCACAAGCTCTTCCTAAACTTTGAGCATTTGGAGAGCAAAAAAAAAAAAATTGTCACCTCCAGATGGTCCCCAAGTATGAAAACTCTCCTCATTCTAGTTCTTCGGGAGCATGGATGCAAAGGACTTCTGCATCCAGGGGCTGAGCAGGAAGTTCCCTATGGCAATCCCACGTTCTTGGTGTAGAAAAAGGTCAACCAAACACCTGGACTCTGGTCAGTGATCTTCAGTTCTCCTTCCTCCAAGGGAAGCCTGGAGCGACCACACATCCCACAGAACCGCACGGCTCAGCGCGTGGCTGAGCTACCAACAGCTGGTTCATTATTTGCTTGTCATAAGAAAATGTCGTGTCAAGAACAGCTGTGTCACACACTTCTTGCAGAAAATTCCCAATAAATGCTTCTGGTTCTCACCTCATAATTTCAAGCTTACATAGTTCTGGGGATATAGCACACCCAGTGTTATCAAATACACGGGGATGGACAAACCCCTAACCAGAGGATCTCTGGTGGGGCAGCCTCTACTGAGGCCAGCAAGAACTGTTGGAATTTTGCTCAACAGGGAAGGCTACACACATCCTCTCTAATTCCTCCTATGAGTCCTAGCAAACACACTATGAGGAACACCTGAAACGAGATTTTGCTATATTGGAAGTAAAAGTCTATACTTCTTTCTATCACTTTTGTTTCCTTCTAACAACTTGGAAATGAATCCTCTCTTCATATTTAAAGGTTAGTTCCTGATGATAAACGTTGATCTCAGTTAAGATTTTTTATAACTTAGGCTGTTGTTTAATACATGTAGTACTTATACAGAGCCTACTGAATTATTTCATTTATTACCTTCTCATACCTATAAAGACACTAATGTTTATGTGTAACAACTGAGGCACAGATGAGTAGGGAATCTGAATCATTTATTCAAAGAAATGAGCTGGTTTTATCCACTGTTTCAAGGCACAGTATTCCCTTATGTGGTAATTCTCACTACATGACTGCTCCCATGTGCTTCAGCAGGCGTGTCCCACAGCCTGCAGCTCCATTTTATCCTATCTGTACTCACATTTATGAGAGGAAAGAAAAGAGTTCCAACAACTGCACATGCTGAAACCTATGTTCAGCTGTTTAACAAACTAAAGCCATTTGTGCATTAACCTCCACACACATTCATTGTTTAATCTAACAAGATCTAACAAGACCAAAATTTTAAGTAATTTCTTCTACTGCTCGTACTTATCCTTCCAATAGGCTCACTACATAGCTGGGGCAGTCCTGCTTGGAGAGGCAGCAATACCAAAGCTAAGCTGAATTCCCAAAAGAGCTGCATCCTGTTTACATTGAGAAAACGGAATATAGGAATTCACAACTAATGTGTGTTTGCATCTCAGCATTTCATGTTAAAGGTTCAGGCTACAGTATAAAGGCTTAAAATATCTCCTACGCAGGACTCAGCACTGGGAATCACTGCTGAAGACAATCAAGCATTTTCTTGTGGGCATTTATAGCTTTTTCTGCTTCTACAATGAACAATTTGGAGGGGTAAAGCATCAACATTTAACTTTTCATGGTTAAATGTCTCATGACTCACTTTCTAGCAATTCCTCTTCTAACTCATCTTCCTGATGAGTTAAAGTTCAATAATAGCCATGGAAAGATCAGCATGATACTCTATTAAAAACTATGAGTATTTTGTTATCTGCTTTTGAACAATCATTAGCCTTTGCATCATGTCTCTTACTAAAATTTGTGATACATTTCTGTCCTAGTGACAGAAATTTAAAGCAAAATAAAGAATGATTAAATGTAAAAGAATTGAGAAATTTGCTTTCAAGTGCCAGCAATGGTATGAATCCTCTGCAGCTGTATCACTGACATAATATTTCTGGAAAAAGCAAAATATATAGAAAATTTAGACTAAGCCAGATATTGCATAATCACACTCACAAAGCTGAAGCTGAAGTATTCCAGAGATTATAACTTGAGTCACAAAGAACCTCAGTGAAATCAGTTTTGAAGACTTTCCCGAAAGTTCAGTCCACATACATTGCCTATGATCAGTCTAAAGTATCATTTTCACACAAAATTTTACACGTCAGCTTCAAAGTTTTCTCAGTGGTATAAAAAGAAAGTAGCAACTCATTTATGGGCAGCACAGTTTGGCTGAGGCAGGAACTAAGCTATACTTAGCTTTAGGACTGTCTGGCTGCATGACTGTGGGGAAACCATTTAACCTATTCCCTTTTCCCAAACTGCCCCCGATTCTGTGGAATACTTAGCATGAGTGTGACAGTTTGGTGTAGTGAAATGATACATATAGACAGCACTGTGTGTGACCATTTTGCACACATCATTCCCAGATGCAAAATACCATTAATTTAAAATTGATATGCCTGATGTTCAAAGTCTATTTTGCAATGGCAGTACCTAAAAGAGGAATATTTCTTTTTGTTTTTCATGTCAAATAGTAAATGCAAATAATGTGAATAATGCAAGTATTGCAAATGCAAACAGTAATTACTAAGAGATACGTTCTACAGGTGAATTCTCATGTAGCTGGAAGATGTTAACGTCTTATTCCTCTCCTCCAACTTTACTTCTGCTATGAACTTACATTTTACTTGCATTGTGTCTTTTAACACAGTGCTGTTAAATCAGGCTACACCAAACATGAGCACCATACACCACTAACAACATTTAACAGTGGAACTGAGGGAGGTTTAGGTAGTGTTCCCCAACTCACACAGCAAAGCAAAGAGTAAAAAATTGGTACTTGAAGCCACAGTCCCTGAGTCAGTATAACCTTGCTCCTTTTGTGGCTTTTGTGGTCCCTCTTCCAGAGCTTCCCTCTTTAGTTTTCATAAACCTGATTTTCACATATTTATGTAGACAACCATGACTGATGACATTCACTGCATTGATCATAAAACTCTGTCTGCCAGTAACAGAGGTCACTGATAATGGCAAGTGTTGGCTCTGATGGAACTCTCTACCACGTGTTTATGTGCTGCTCTTCAGAGTCATCTCAACTGCTTCTCACAGCTCCTGAGCCTAATGCACAAAATACACACATTTTTTTTCAGTCATGTAGCAATTTCTAATATCTATGCCATAGAACAAATGCTGAGAAACAAAGTGAAAGAAAAAAACCCTCCAGAAGACATAAACTTAACACAAACTACAGGAGGTTGATCTGTCCTGAAGTGAAATCAAACTGCAAGCTAGACACAGAATTGGCTATAAGGCTGTCATCAAGGCCCCTCCTCCAAGTGCAAACACGATTATTAAGAAGAGAGGCATCTAAAACCTTAATCAGGTGCTAGCAATGTACCTATTAAACACTTGTAACTACAAATCACAGGCCCATATCTGGCCATACCTTTGTGCAAAGAAGCTGGAGTTTCCAGAAATAATGACCATGAAAGTCCACAGTGTGTGTGTGGACAGTGCTTCTATGTATTTGCAGTAGACAGAAGACTACAAAAGGTGTAAGTTTCTTTTTATTATACGTATCTATTACATTGTATCTATCCCTGTTTATTATGTATGATCAGCATGTCCTAACATTCAGTGCAGAAGAAGGGAAAATATCTTCTCTCCCAGAAAGTCTTGAGTTTTCTCACTCAAGAGCTGCAATGCATCATTAACTTCTATGCAGAAAACATTGTTCACTCCAACCAGCAATTAGTGGCAACATTTCTATCCTGTGCAGTGATGAGATTTTTATGCTAATCATTACACAGCAGCAAATTAATCATTTGGGCACATTTAGATGGAATGTATATTTCATGAGACAGATATAGATATCAAGATCAGTTTGATATTTACTTATGGTAAATGGAAGTGTCT
This sequence comes from Phylloscopus collybita, assembly GCA_027886175.1. Taxonomy (NCBI): domain Eukaryota; kingdom Metazoa; phylum Chordata; class Aves; order Passeriformes; family Phylloscopidae; genus Phylloscopus; species Phylloscopus collybita. The sequence goes on from JAJNNQ010000075.1 coordinate 22,101,872, forward strand.
CAAATTGCTGTGGGGGAAGCATACTAACTAAATACACAGCCAAGGATGTTTGTAATGGAGCAGCAGAATCAGCACTGCTTCAACACTCTGTTTTTAATTATCTTAAGGGAGCTAAAAGTCTTGTGAGAACACATAGAACAGAACCATTCAAAGAGACAGTGAAATATCAGTATTGTCTTGGCACAATGAAGGACAAAAGCAAACCTACCCTGCAATTCTTCTTTTATTACTGGCAAAATTACTTATATTACCTTATGCAGTATTGAAAATAGATTTTTCATCAGCATTTGTACTATAGTCTAGTCAGGTAAATGAATTATGTATTTGCCTTGTCCCTCTGTAACTACGTCTGAAAGCTCCGAATTGTAGCTGAAAGGAAGACTACCCAGAAGGCCTCCCTTCTCAGCAGATGCAAGAGATTTGTAATACCTTGAGGAAAATCATTATTTGAAATTTAAATTTTTGACATATATTTAAGTACTAGTGCTGTTTTTTTCAGCTCTCACCTCACAGATCTTTGCTGGCAAAACCCCAGATGTTTATTGGAGGGAAATGTACCCATGGTCCTTTTGACCTCGGGTACAATTATCAAATTCCTTATGATAAATACAGATTTATGGCAAGAGACCCTCACAATAATAGTAATATAAATAATGTCCTAAGCTACTACGTTCTCAATTAAAAGTTGAGAAAGATTCTCAAAGATTAATGGCATCTGAGTGGAAGGCAAAGTTATGTTGGCTTACCTGGATCACCTTAGAAGTGCTCTTGAATTGAAAATTGACCAAGTGATACATGTTTAATGGCCACTAATTGGAAGAGCATAATTGCTACACTGAGCAGTGGTAAAGATAAGCTATTGCACAGATGGTAGAAAATCCCACTGGGAAAGAAAAGAAATTTATTAGCATCTCCTCATTTATGGCAATTTTTGAGAGAGGTACATCTGAACAGGCAGATAATCAGGAGAGTACTATGGACAGATGAACTTTTAGGTCTACTAATACACATCAGAAAAAAATGGGTGAATCAGAGACCATGTCTTAATATAATGAAATTTAGTTTTACAAGTAAAAAAAACCCCTTTGTTTTTCAATTTCAGAAATCAAATATTTTTATTTTCATTACTTCTATAAAAATAACATGGCAATTTTGATTTTTGAACATTTTTTTTTCCAAAACCAAGGCTTCTCTCTTGAGCTGTGTATCTGAAGCAGACATGAAGGTTACATTTTCTTCAGGGGCATCATGGTCTTAATTTTTACAGTCTATCTTACATAGTTGTGCTGCTTTTGGCCTGGGAATAGTTAATTTTCCTACTTAGAAGCTGACAAGCACATCTTGACATGTGCTGTGGTGCCATGTGCACACTTCTAGTGTTATTCTCCTCTGCAGAGGAGTATTCTTGACTCCAGAGATTTTCCGTTTGACTTGAGGCAATAGAGAAAAACACAAATAAAAACAATTTCCAAGAGAGCATAGGTTAAGATTTGCAACAATATAGGTAACTTCACAGAACATCCTTTTGAATTTCTGATGTACAAAGCCTCATACCCTCAGGGAAAACAATCTGGAACAACAATTCAGGAAATAGTCAGTCTCATCGTGTAAAGGACAAAAGGCTGGATTTGGAGACAGCTGAAGATCTGTCAGTGGTGAGCACCACCAACTATGCTCTTGTCAAGCAAAAAGAAATATAGGCATCACAACCTGAAAGCAGAGGAAATCTTTGTTGACTTTATTTCAATACTGTTTCTTTTAAAAGATAGAGCAGAATATCTTCAGGCAGCTTTTATGCTCTTGAAATGATTTGGAGGGAATATTGAAATAGTTAATAAATTTGATGGAAAACAGCCATTATCACAGTAAACAGATACCATGATTATGAATTCTATAAAAATGAATTGCTCATTATTCAGCTATTGCTCAACAGCAGAACTGATTAACAGCACTAGGGACTGCCTGCTATTTGGTTTAATACTCCATGTTCGTAACATTAGTTGTTTGGTGCTGATTATATTGCAGCAGTTATTCACATCACTAAGTTTGCTTGTTGTAAAATTTAAAATCACAAACAAGGATCACGTCACAAGGAAATGAGCAGAAATCATACGCCTTAAAATATTCCCCAAGACCAGTTATACCTTCTCTACAGATACGCCTGAAACTCATCTGAATATTCATAATCTCAGTAAGCAAGAAAAAACCCCAACCTCCAAATGAACAAAGTACATAAGAATCAAATTCCCAGGTTAATCCCTCCATCAAAGTAAATTTGTACCAGCATCCTCTAGCCCAGCTTCAGCAGGGGAGACCATCCCTGCAAGCGAGGGGCAGCTAGGAGTGGCTTCAGGATTCTAAATCCAAACCTGCTCTTACACTTTGTTCAGATATCAGCTGGCAAGTACTGAAGGTCACAAATCACAGCTGTGTGTTGTTTCTGAAACATGGCATTTCATAGAAAAAGTGCCACACGAAATTCTCTGCTTGTCACTATGGTGAGTCTCCCATGACAAAGACATGCATGGCTTTCCAAGAGGAGGTGCCCAAAAAACCACAGGAGAGCTGGGACTCCTCTGTTGGCTTTCTGTCCTCTGTGTCCTGGTTTATCTGAGCCTTGGGTGAACCTCTCGTAAGATCTAAAAATGATCTGACTGAACTATTACTAGAGTGAACTATTAGAAAGCTATTCTGAGTTTTGTATAGTTAAATAACTGAGTGAACTATTAGAAAACTATTATGCTATTTAACATTTTGACTATTATTTGACCATTCTACCATGTATTACCATTATAAAAGACAAGATTATTCGTCCTATAACCAGAAAACTTCTAGAAACTACACTATTACCTTAAAATGGTGAAAAGAAAGGGCTGTTTGGTTAATAGTACATAATCCCAATGAGTAGAATAAAAGACAGAAACAAAACCAGTAAATGTGTACACTAAATCAATACAAGAATTATTCTGACACAAAAACTTTATTCAGTATATTTTTCCTGCTGCACAAGATCACTGTGCATACAAATGGTTATTATATGAAAGAGGTATCATATCCTCATCTGAAATTTAAGAAGTACTTAAAGGAATACATTTAAGTGAAAATCACAAATGGAAGAGATCAGAACAGCAAGAAGAAGCAGGAATGCATAAAAGAGAGTGTGTTTTGAGGAAAACGGATATGATAATAAAGCAGAAAATCAAGGGTAGCAGAATTTACTACAGTTATAGTCCACATGCATTAGTGGACTTACAATCTTTACTGAAGAACAGAAATCTTCTTTCTTGCTGTTTTATTACCTTGGCAACATATCCTCCATGTCAGCAATTACATAGGAGACAACAGTCCAAACAGCAGCACAGAGATTCATCTGGTTTGGATCCTGAACTGTCATCGTGTCCCCTTGAGAATGATGAAACCAGAAGTATTTATTGATGTCATCATGCAAGCTGGCACCTACAGAGAAAAATGGGCAAAGTTCCATCATAGGAATACAAATATTTAAAGAGGAATATAAATTTGAATCTGTTCCTGGGCTGTTTATTATTAAAGCCACATGCAGCTGTATTTGAAACAAAATAACTGTACAGAGCCATGCCATGTGCAGTTTGTTGCTCTTAGGTTAATTGACTTGTGTGAGCATGAGGCAGCAAAAATTCACACTGGGGAAAAGCCAACCTTCCCCTGGGAGACTCGTTTCCTCAGCAACAGTATGCATCCATTTTCTTCTGAAACTAACAGAGTTCAAGCAGGAAAATCCCTACAGTAACTCCACAGCAGTGGCTTCCCCTGTTCTCCACTGATGAGGTACAACTGATTTATGAATCCTTTCCTTGCTGTTCTTTGTGTTGGGGAACACTTTGGAATTCGCTTCTGCTTTTGAGCCCCTGCACATCGCAAGGATGTGCTGTTTCAGGAAAGTTTGCAGCTAATCTGGAGTGACCTGGGTAGCCCAGGATTACATTCGTCCCACAGTCAGGAGTCCTCGGCAGTTGGGGCAGAAGCAAGTTGAGTGAAATCACAATTGTTGCCATTCAGAAACAACTGATTCCCTCTGGGACCACATGGGAAGGGAAAGGACTACTTTTCCCCAAGCCAGGTGGGCTCAGGGAGCACAAATAATGCTTGCAAGGCATCACTCAAGGCAGAGCAAAGACAAGATGAGCTGGAGAAGCTGTCACTCGACTAGGAGCTGCAGCAGAGATGCTGGCAGAGGATTATGACCCTGGCTATTCTCTGCTCCAGTGCCCACCGACCCTCTTTAACCCCCTATTCCCTTGAATTTCCTTTTTTTCCCAGTTCATTACCTTTGACTCTCCTCCAGTTTTATCAGCCTCCATCAGCTTTGATGTAATGTCAACAATCATTCCACCATTAACAGAATTCCACATCAGATTTTTCACAATAAGTAAATTTGATATTTCCCCCCACCACACTTATTCACTGCTTGCAATTCTTTTGCACTGCTTCTTTTGTCCTGCTCCCTGACCAGGGTTAAGAGGTGCACAGCTCTCAGGGAAGGACCCACTTAGCACAAGACCTACTCCTTTCTTGGTCTATGAACCCAGAGAACTGGTGTGAATTCACAAGGAAGAGCTATGGGCTGCAGGCAGAAACATAGACTGAGGATACTCCTGCCATGCCAAGTAAGAAGGAAAAAAAAACCCAGGATTGTTTTGACTATAAAGATGAAGTACATAAATTATTCATATATTTATTTACATGCAGTGGAAATCAGTATCAGGTGATGAGGGCTTTGATAAACTCATGTGTGCTCCTAGGATTTACTGTTATGATTTTTCTTGGTTTTCCTGAGATGCCTGAAGCCTTTGAAGAGAATGAAAGCAAAATTTCCCACAGCATAGCTGTACATTCCTATAATACATATCTTTTGATCACTCAAACAATCATTCAGAACAGAGTCCAGCTCTCCCTCTGGGTAACAGGCATGTTTCTCTTGCTGTAATGGGGACTGACTTGGATGGCTCAGTTCACTGATATTTTAGAGAGAAGGAATAGAAAGTTAATGCATTTTAATTCCATCCAAGGTGAGGACCCCTTCATAAGAGAGATGATAAGCAGAAAGACCAAATGCTACAGATAAGGTTATACAGTATTGTGATTGATTTTACTTTAAGAAGCTCTTCTTGTTCTTAAATGACCTGTTTGCTCCTGACTTGAAGCATTGCAATCTTGCAGAAGTCACTGGGTAGGTTATAGGTGCTGAATTATGCTCTAATAATTTTAGCATTAAATTTATGTCAAGTCATAGTCACTTTTAAAATTTTCTTCTGAATCCTTTAAATTATATGCAATCATAAAAGCATTAAACGATAAATTCTTTAACTGATGGACTTCTGCACTATAGACACACTACAAGTTAAGCTGTTGAAGCAACCCCATTACTGTTTTTGAACACTTCTGTAAGACTCAAGACAAAAATTGCCCAGATTTTGTTGTAGAAATTTCACTAATGACAGTAACTATGGATTTACAGAATAGCACTTCACTCCTGTCAGTGGAACAAAAACAAATACCCTTTGCTTTGTCATGTTTAATTCTCTGAAACACTGGAAAAGATTTTTTTCTCTGAATTGATTTTATAAAATCAGAAAATTATCTACTTTGACATCAAGCAATTACTGTGCAAGAAAATCAAAAGGTTCTCAAACTGGCCATGCTGTCTCTGTCATGTGGGCTAGCATTGAAGCCAGTGACCTGCAAACCTCTTGAGAGACTAAGGAAAAGACCCTAAGAAAGCAGTTTTATCCTATGTAATTAGAAACAACCCAGTGAAAACCCATGTTCTTGGCTTTGAGCACAAGAAGCGTTTACAGCTGAGGGCCTCACGCAAACCTCTGGACGTGCGCTCTGGGGCACAGAAATGACTGCAAGCAATTCTCATTGCAAGGAAGTCTCCTGCTTCAAGCTTGAGACTCCTCCATGCTGATGTCAGCTCCCTGCAGACATTTCTGCTGTCAGAGGTCACCAGGCTGCAGTGAGACACCGACAAGTGCCCTTTCACCAGTAAATGCATCCAGTCCTGAGACCAATCCTTGCACAGAACCATGAAGAGGGAAGTTCTGCAGGGCCCTGCAGACTGCAGTCATGTTGGGTTACCTCAGTAAAGTCCATGGGGACCTACAGCCTCTTTTCTAAAAATCTAAACAGAAGAAGCAATGCTGTGAGCGTAATTTTTTGTTGTTGTTGTTGTTGTATAACATTTGTCTCAGGAACAGCAGCCAATAACAAATGGGGGCTTATTTTTACCAAGCTAGGAGTCAAGTAAAACAGATGAGGAGCCATGGCTCACAGACCTGTAAATTATTCACCCCTGTCCATGCTAGCTATCTAGAAAGGGAACAGTGTACAGCCTTGAAAGAGTCTGTAAGCTTTAATTAAGTACTTAAACCCCTCAGTTTGGTGGTGTTATGTAAGTGTGTATCACATATCTAATTCTGATTTCCAGGTGGAACCAATACTGGAACAGAAAACCAAGAGATGGGCTAGGTGCTACACTGTCACATTTCATGCACTTAGCTGTTTTTCCTGTATTTGCAGAGCAGCCATAAAGAAAAAAAGCAGATGTTTGCCAAACAACCCTGTTTAATTGTCCTTTTCCAGTCTGTTCACTTTTACAGCAATGCAAGCCACATGAGGAACACTGCTGACCAAAAAGGAAATCAGTGAGAAAGTGCTTCTAGCTGGATATAATAGGTGCTGTGGCATGAAAACAGAGAATGTTAAAAACCGCTGCCAAAAATGCTGTACATGTTACTTGAATGCATCAAAAATACTGAAAATTAAAAACTGAAGGAAATGAATAATATACAGCTTCAATAAAATAATATGAAGGTAATTCATAGTACCATTACAAGGTGACAGAAACCCCTCTTTTAGCACAGTTTAGTTACCTAATTTAATGCATGTCACTGCATCAGCAGCTATCTTATGCCACTGATGATCCTTCAGGGTCAAACACTAGGACAAGTTGCCCAGAGAGGCTGCAGAGCCTCCATGCTTTGAGACATTCAAAGCCTGACAGAACATGGTCCCCAGCAACCTGTGCAGCTGATCCTGCTTAAGCAGGGGAGTTGGAGTAGGCGAGCTCAAGGGGTGCCTGCCAAACTCAGCCATTCTGTGGCACTCTAACCCCCAATGCCTTGGGTCTTTCAGACATCTCCTAGAATTAACACAACATAAAAAATATTCTTCAATTCAAGTTCATTCCTCTCTTGAACTCATTTGATGATTCTCTGCATAACCAGCTATGTCATACTTGGTTTGATGCACTGCATAAGGCAGGTAAAAGGAGCTGCTTTGGTAATTCATACTGATTACGTATTTTTAGTAATCAGCTATGCAAGAGTGTCTTGATGAAAATACACACACGTTCTGAGGAATTCTGAAAAACAGTCCATCCCTTCTAGCTTCTGACATCAGCACGAAATGCCCAATGCAAATATTCATTAGCTGATGATAAGGATATTGACTTGGCTTAGATTGTGTTTGTATCAAACACCAATTCATCACACATTTATAAACTGACAAAGGTCTTATTGCCAACTTAAGATGAGATGCTGCTATTGAGGTCAAAGGATGCATGAACCACAAAACGAATGATGGGCATGTCAACGATGACCACTATTTCTTGTCACTCTCTGTCAGGCACTACTGCCTTCATAAGCACTGCTGTCATAAGTCATAACTAGAATTAAACTCTATTGCCAGATATTTAAGCACTCAAAATATTGTCACTTATGCAAACAATGACTGGAAAAGCAGATAATGATTATCAGAATAATTACAAATGCAGTTTCCATAAAACAGTCACTTCAGAGTCATTTTACATCTTAGAACATTTTGCATTGCATTACTCCCTACATTTTCTTTCTCTTCTTTTTATACACCAAACAACACTCAGTTGCCAAAGGAAGTCAAATGTGAGTTGTGGAGTCAGTACATGTTTGCTATGGAGTCCTATCAATAGCTTCCCAGTTGTCCATGCTTTGCTTCATAGTTATGCCATGAATCTTTCAGATACAATGGGGAAATCCCCACTGTTCTATAACCTCTCATGGGTGTCCTGGGGCTTCATATTACAGCCAGATCTCTGGGATACTGACCTCTGCATGTACGTTGCCTATCGCTGTGGGGGACACAGGAACGAGGCAGGGAGTGCATCAAAGAGGCTGCGTGGAGCTCTTGCAAGCAAGAGACCCCTCCTTTATTTTCCTGATTCTTTTTGTACATTTTACAGATGTGCCCACCCCAGAGGTGGGACCCTTGGGAACCACTGGTCGTTTTCCAGAGACCATCACCGAAGCCCCTCCTCTGGGAACAGATGTGGGAACTTCGGTAGTTTACAGAACATGACCTTGTGCATCAAGATCGTGCCTGGGAATGGAATTCCCAAAACCAAAACAGGCAGGCACGAAGCATGGCAACAGTTGCCTTATACAGTGAAGTTAATATGCTAATGATTTATAAAAAAGTGTGTAACTTTTTCAGGTTTCATTTTATAGTGGTCCCTAGAGGACCTGACAGAATTGCCACTCCGTTATTTTAAGCAATATATATACACCTCTCCAAAGAGAAAAGATTCCAGAAGAACATACACACCAAACAGACAAGAGGGACTGAAGGATGAAAGGGGCATGCAGAGATGAAACGACACATTCATTTTCTCACAGCAGCTGAGAAAGGAATAGATGCCAGACATCTGAGCTGAGGGCAGCATCCTGTTGAATAAGCTGTACTACCCTCTAATAGCAAAGTTGGAAATGCCTTACTTAACAAGGCATAACTTGCTCAATGTTTCCAAAAGTTTACAAATAGAAAGGGGTTATAACATGTAATTTGCTTGCATCTTCCAAGTACCTGCTTTAGCTTCACCTTTGTGCCATGACAAACCCTGTGCCATGACAAACACGTGCTATCAAAGGTATTGCTTGTAGTAAGATGTCAAGACATCAGATGCCTGATCTGAAACCTTATTTTTATTTCTGCAGTGATTTCCCAGGCTATAAAAGCCTTCCTTTTTCCTATCTACTAAATATTGTTTTTGTTTCCTGCTTTTTCTTTAAGAAACAGGAAAAATGCTTTTACTTTATTTTCAAGTTTATTCTAATCTCAGACCTTTTTCATGCCAATGACACCATTCAGGAATGTACTAAAAACCTATAATTCTTTAAAAATAAAGCATTGATGAAATAGACATGTCTTTTTCTTTCACATCAAGTACTCAAAAATAATTAAAAAAGAGGCAAAGAGACATATCACAAACTCCTATGCAGTTAAAAACTGGTGTGTACCAGGAAAGCATAAACACAGAAGTTAAGAGCATTCTATTCCTCACACACTGTAACAGAATCAATAGCCTCTCCCTTCTCATAGCCGGAACATTTCTGCCCCACACCTTTTGAAAGGTCAAAACTTCAGGGCAGAAGTAGGAAGACACATGGCTTTTCCTTCAAAGGATATATGCCAAAGACCCACAAAAGGAAAAACAGATGCAAGATAGGAACAGGAACACAATTTCTTAATTTATTTTTATTTTCATTTTGTGCCTTTCTAAAACTCAGCAAAGTCACAAATCTCAAGAGGCCAGGCAGTAAATCTGACACAATGGTATCTGTGTTTAGGATGTGCTGTCTGGAATGCTCTATTGGTGCCTCAACATCTCTTTTGTTGCAAGCCCTGTAGAGTGCTTGACTGCTTGTTTTAGGTGTTGAACAGATGTTTTGTGTGCTGCTCCTGCCTAACCTCAGCCTGCAGAACTACCACTGTAATGAAAACCCAATTATTGCAGGCATCTCTTGCATGTATTTTGGTGCTCATATTAACCTCTTCCTTTGTGGGATAACCTGTAGCTGGCAGCTGGCTTGAATGCCAATTATTTAATTATCCATTTTTCAAGTAAGCAGAGGCAATGGAGAGTGCTAATGCTGTTTAGTGGGGCACTGACAACATTAGTTTTCCTGTCACTTAGTCTCAAATGATGAAATTACAGGCTAAGTTGCTTGAGTTTCATGGCTACCGACACTGAAATAGTTTCCAGTAGAGAGCTTATAAATAACATCAGAAGCCCTGCTGTTTCACCTCCCGAGTCACTCTCTCAAAAGTCTTTAAAATTCATGATTCAAACACCAAGACAGAGGGAAAGCTTTCAGGTGGTTGTTTCAGTGACTAATTAAATGAGACTACACTGTAAGGGAGACAATATGAAGTTTGCATTACTTCTTGTTTTGCTTAATGCATTTCAGAATTAATCCTGTGGATATACTAAATGGACTAAATTACAGCCCAGGATTATCACAGTTACTTTTGCAATGCATTAACCTTTCACTTATTGCATCAGAGGACCAGTGACAGCAGGGGATCCAACCTAAACTTGCATGAAATGCTGTGAAATGAGGTGCCAGGGAAGGAAGCAGTTCTACTTCACAGAGCACAGGTTAACTAGACTCTAAAATAATATCCCTAACAGCCCTTGACTGGGAAAAAACCCATAAAACCCCAGATAAATCCTCAACAGTAAAAAGCACTGGAAGTTCTTCCTCCATCCATCCAACCTCTGTCTTAAATTGTCAAAGTTCTTTCTTTAATAAAAAAGAGAAAAGGATAAGTCTCCCTAGCTGATGCTGCCTAAACATGACCCACTTGCTGGTTCACTCTCTGGGATGGAGAGATCCTCCATAGGCCCACTCATCACTAATTTTTGAACCTTTTTACACTTCTGCCCACAGCTCCCTGTGGCAATGCATGGTGTGCCTGAGCATTTTGTGTGGGCCCAGTACAGTTCTCACTTCGTGAGCTATAGGAGAAGCACCCTCCATTTTCCATTCAGCTTCACACCTCTGGTGGCTTAATACAGTTCAATCACACCTAACACTAACCTAAAAGCAGCTTTTTCTCAAGCTGAATACTCCTCTTGCAGAAACTATTCAATATCTCTGAGGCTGCAGCCTTCTGGTGACTCTTCTCCCTTCTCCAGTTGTGTTTCACCATTCTTGAGATGAGAAGCCCAGTACTGCCTGCAAACACCAGCATGTGAATGGACTCGTGATGTGATTGCAACACACCACAACACATCTCCTATGGATGCTTTCAGCCCTTCCTTCCTTCCTTCCTTCCTTCCTTCCTTCCTTCCTTCCTTCCTTCCTTCCTTCCTTCCTTCCTTCCTTCCTTCCTTCCTTCCTTCCGTCCTTCCTTCCGTCCTTCCTTCCCTGCATGAAACACTGTGTTTTCTACATTTCCTGCGTATTCACTTGAAAATTTCAGACAATTGTCCACAGTGATTCCCAGATCACTCTTTTTGAAGATAACATGGATCTTGTTGCTCTGTATCCATAGCTCCTATACTGCATGACTCCACAATTATTGACACAAAAATGTCACTGGTTGTCACAGTCAGCTTTAGTTTTGATACCAAATATTTGAAGGAAACTTTGCCAGCTTGCTATTCTTGCTGTTCATTTCCTTTGCAGATAACATGGAGTTTTGTGAACATCCAAAGTGACCAAAAAAAAAAAAAAAAAAAAAAAGTGACTGGGCAGCCTAATGAAGACTTTCAGACTTTCTCCATTAAGAAGACTGACAATTTTTTTTCCACCTTTTTAAAATCAGGTATTTACCCTGAAGGAGGAAAATACCTCTCACCTCACAGTACTTTCTTCCTCTATCCAGGGCCTTTTGATGACTTCACTGTACTTTACTGACCAGATCCAGCTACAAATATAGTTACAAACTTGTCTGAAAATGCCTTGCTAGATTGGTGATGCATGACTTCTTTCTTCCAAAGCAGCATGGACTCTTGAATTACTTTTGTATTTTGTGTTTTGGCTCTGTGACCACCCTGGCTAAGTAAAAACCAGATGATTATTTAGGGGATTCCCTACTTAGAGCATATAAATTTAGAAGGATTATGTGCCTGTATTATATGCCTGTTTATGTTTGTATGTATTGTGTATATTTTAATATAATTTATTTAATTTGCGATTTCTTTAAAAGTATATGCCTACATATGTTATGCAGAGACAACTAAAAAAGTTGACAGTTGTAAAAGTGGTTATTGGATTTATAAATCCCTTACATTTTGAATTCTATTTTAAACACCATAAGTGGAATGAAAGTCATTGCAAAATCAGCAGTTTCTCTAATTTAGAATTCTTTTTCATGTGTTTGTTTATGTCTCAGCTCAATAAAGCAGTTAAATATTAAGCATGTGATTTATTTTAATGCCATTAAGCTTCAAATGTCACACACAAGGGTCAAGGGAGTACTGGGACCCATTTGAACCATCTTTGCTGACCAAATGCATTTCTGTGTTTCTATACTCTCTGTATAACTGCACCCTGTAGCTGACATTGTAAGGTTGCTTAGAAACCCAAACTATTGAAGTGCTTTCTTCAACACTCTCTGCTAGCTCAAGAGCCTCCTGCCAACACCCAGGGCTAGACCCTTGCTCCACCCTGTTCCAACAACTTCCAAAATCACCCCAGAGAAGTTGTGGAAAGAGTCACCCCCTACACTGTTTAAAAGTCACACGTGCGGAGAGAGAACCATGAAAATTACCCATTTGTCAAGATTTGGAGAAGCACTTCTCTTTCCAGTAATTGTCTGCATTCATTTGCATTTTCAATCCATTCAAGAAGCTTCCTTGTATTTTACAAGAAATTGAGCTATTTCCTAAGCCAAACTCACAAACCAGTTTAAAGCAAGCCTTAAGGTCTGCTTTTCCTGAGGCTGCTGGAGACAGAGAGGAAACACACAGGTTCTCATTTGCTCTAGCCTTCCCTCCTCCATACGATTAAAGCTGCATGTTTAATCACAAACCATCAAACCAGTCACCTAATTTAAGTAAAACACATCCTAACACACTACAAGTCCATTGTATTTTATATTGCAGGAACCAAAACTGCATTTATTCAACCACACCCACAGGATGACCAATGGTTTTACTGTCTCTGTTTTTGCACCCCACTGAGACTATTAAACGCTTCAAGTTCATGGTGGATTTTAGCTGTAGGACTATAAGACAAAACTGGAAGAATATACTATGCCTACACCAATAAAATATCCTTCAAAATATCTGGGGTTACTTGAGTAATGCATACTTGAGTTTTAAACCAGTAAGTTATTTCATAACGCATTAGGTGCTCCAGATATTGGTGATGAAATATCTTTTTCATTTGATCTCCAAACCAGTGTATATTTAGCTAGCTCATTAGTAACAGAAATGCTGAGAAGTTCTTGAAACAAAGTTCAAAGCTTATTGCAAGGTTCAGGACTATCCAAATGTGGGAGTTTTCAGTCTTTAGGGTTGGGGTTCAGAGAGCCACAAAGCCTGCAGGTCCAGGGACACTTTCTGGGGTTTGCAAAAGGCATGTGAAATGGAGCACAGCACCACACCAACACTGCTCCCTTCACACCTTTCTCAGCTGGCCCACTCATAGTCCAGGGCACCTCAGCTGTAAGCTCCCATTGGGATTAGGGTTCAGAAAACCACAAAACCTTTCTGCTCTAGTCTAAAATCATGTTATCCAATGGGTGATGAAGACAAATTAGCAGGAATTAATATTTATTCAATATTTTAAGGAACAGATTGCATATTTTTTGTCAGCAAAACTACAAAAGAACAACACACTTTTAAAAAAAGGAAATAAAAACAAATTAAGGTGCAGCGAAGACACATGCTGCAACATTGTTCTTCACAATCTCAGAATATCTCTGTTCTAATGTTCCATGAAATTACATGGGGCTTCATTAGGAAAAGAAAGGGGGAAATCAAAGAATTTCTGTCCTTTAAAGTAAGGAAGTAGAGAAATTCCTCACACCTGATCTGACTCTGCAGTGTATCACTACTTGTATGTGGGCTCAAGCCAATCCACAGAGCAGAATTAATCCCAGAAGACGACAAAGCAAATAAAGCAATGTCCCTAACTAGCACAACTCTTCCTACCTGTACATTTGAGTTGCTGTAATAGCTATTTTGCCACAGTGCAAATGCACTTGTCAAAATGCTAATATATTAAGAGAAAAACAAAAAAAAAAACCCAAAAAACCAAAACCAACCAAACAAAAAAACAAACCAAAAACCACAAAAAAACCCCCAAAACAAAAACAACACCCCAAAACCACAAAAACAAAAACAAACAAACCAACCCCAAAACAACAACAAAAAAAGAAAACACATAAGCTTAGGAAGAACACTAAGAGAAGCTGACAACTAATTTTAAGTTAAAAGTTTAACCTGTTTGTTCTCACTAAAAGATCCTCAGTCACATCAGTAAGTGCAAACAGAATTTGCCCTAAACACAGGCTTACTGTATTTTATTTTTACTATGCTGTTTTCTTATGAAGGTGAGCTTTACTTTGGTTTTGTTCAAATTAAACCTGTTTGGTTGAAGGCCTCATTTAAAACATGGAAAGCAAAGACTGACTGGGTGAAAGTGTACAGAAACAGAACAAGGCACTAGTGAGTTCAGCTGCCATGAGTGCCAAGCTGTGAAAATTCTACAGAATCAATCTGATTATCTCCATCACAATCGTAATTTTGCAGAAATCAAGGATCAAAATATACTTTTTCACCACTTATTAATAAAAATCTGCAAGGGCCCATTTAAAATGATATATTTTTACAGAAATTTCTAAGCAACTCCAAAAGACACAACATTTTACATATGATTCAATAAATGCAGTTAATTTGATAACAGTGACCAAACCCTACGCACTAAAAAGCAAATACACCTCACCATCCTTCTGGTATATTATATATGTTTACAGCTGTATAAATGGAAGTAATTTCAATTTGGATATAGTCAAAGAAATCAAAGACACAAACACTCTTTTTAAGTTGTTTATGGTGCCACATTCAAATACCACCTACAGACTAATGCAAGGGAGAAAAAGACCCAGTGATGATGATTGTTAGCAACCCAGAGCAAGATTATTATCAAATTATTAGAATTATTTTAATAGAGAGAAGCTAGAATTTAATACATTCCTTAAAAAACCTTTTAATCCCTGGATTGCTATGCTTGCCTTCCACAGGAGCAAGATGTCTTGGTTTGAAAGGAGGGGAAGGGCCTCCCTAGGAAATGGAGAATTCAAATCCCCTCCCTCCAAATTATTATAATATAGAAAATTAAAGGGGCTTTCAGGCAGAGTATGGGGATAGGAATAACACTTCTTTACTAGTATGTATAATAAAGCAAACAAACAACAACAACAACTACAGCATTAACAGTAAACAGAACTAGGAAACCTCGAGGGCTTTGTGAAACAAAGCCCAGGGCAGCCTGATCCCTTGGGACTCAGAGCACCAGGCCGGAACGGTGGAAAAATCCCGGGCTGGTGGATGGGATCAGCAGCTCCGCCGGTGGCAGCTGGAACGAGAGGGATGTCCCGGCAGGGCAGGGCAGGGCAGGGCAGGGCCGGGCCGGGCCGGGCCGGGCAGGGCCGGGCCGGGCCGGGCCGGGCAGGGCAGGGCCGGGCCGGGCCGGGCCGGGCCGGGCCGGGCCGGGCCGGGCCGGGCCGGGCCGGGCCGGGCCGGGCCGGGCCGGGCCGGGCAGGGCCGGGCAGGGCAGGGCAGGGCGGGACCAGAGCAGCAAAAGCCTCCAAGCAGGGCCGAAGAAACAGCGGCGGGACAGGGCGGGCCCAGCTGCAGCAGGGCAGCAGGAGGCAGCTCAGAGTTCTGGGACACGAGTACTGGATTCCTCAGGGCCGGACCCGGTGGGACAATGAACTCCTCCCGCACCCAGCAGCAGCCTCCCGTCCTCTCTGCCATGCCGAGAGCAAGAGAGAGCAGCTGCCCCCAGCCCTGCCCTTTACCTGCCCCAAAACCTCTCCTTATCTCCCCCTCCCGACTTCTGGCCACCTCTTTGTTTTGGTCAAGCACCCAGAAGCGCCCAGTAGTCTCCTAGCAACTTATGGGAAGAATTCTCTAAGTTAAAAAGGAACAAACCCAACCCCTAAGAAAAGACATGCTCCCCAAATGCAAGTTTTCAGCACAAGAATACCATTAGACTATTGGTTCCTTTTCAAATACATAAATTGAAGACTGTTTTACAGAGCAGATACACAAAAATAAATATTAACATATATATACACATTTCTATCTACCAACCCACACATAATTAAAAACCTTTCAGGAGCCAAATGCACACTTGCTAAACAGAATGGCATGCTATATATTCAAAGGACTGCAACAAATACTCAGTCAAACTGGGGTTATAAGTTTTACCTAAAAATAACATGAATGAAAGATTTTTACACTCTGGCCAATATTTATTTTACTTTGACATTGTCGCTTTACTCTTACGTCCTCATTTTAAAACTAACAGGCATCTGATAGAAAAAAAAAAAAAAGGATGATTTTTCTTGCTTTAAGGCCCATCATTGCAAAATAATTGTGCATGATTATTGGTTGAATAGTTTCCATTTCCCACTCCTACAAGAACTAACACAAAAGAAGAAAAACTGGTAGGTCGCATTAGTCCTGGGTAGTCTGACCTTAGCCTCAGCTATTATCAGATTTGTCAGAAAAGGCGAAGAGAAAGCACCTTTTTGGAAATGCAGCCACTGAAATTAGAATGCGTTGAGTGAAGCAAGGAATATTCCCTCTGTCACATATTCCTTTCAGGGTCAAAAAACACACAAGTGAGATTTTAAATATATAACTTATTCAAGGTAAGTACAGTTAAGCTGTTTCCAGGCTGACAGACTGCCATTACATCCCAGCACTGCCAGCAAGGCTCACTGCTGTGACTCCAAGAGTGGCTCTGGGTTTGGAAGAATAGGGTGTAGCAGAGAAGACAACAGTAACTACTTCAATAATTAGATTCTTGTGCTGTGTATCAAGAGCCCAAGGCTTATGTAGAATTAGATGAGGCACCCAGAGTGTCTTTACCACTATCTATTTTAGTAAATGGAGTGGCCAAACATTCACTCCTTGAAACAAGAAGTAGAAGAGTAACCACACTTTTCCCTATCTCAACGAATTTAAAACATAATGCAAATCTAAAAGAAAAAGAAAATTATCTGAAAAAAAGCAGCAAAAGGCAAGGAATATGGAGACATGTATGCAACACAATTTTTTTTTTCCTGCAAAAATGATGCTCTGCACCTAAAATTGTGTGACAGATGTTTTTGCCCAGGTAAATGTAATGAGGGCTGGGGCCAAGGGCCGAGCCACAACTCGAAGAGCTCAGGGAGGTGAAACCGAAAGAGGTCTGGCTGAGGAGGACTGACACAAGCCATGAGCAAAGCCATGATCCTGCCCATTTCCACAGATGCAGGAGAGCTGGCTCAGCAGGCAGAAGCTCTCATACCTGTTAAATTATTGCACTGTTTCTTAGCACTTTCATAGCTCAGGCTCCAGGAACCACAGGCAGTCCCTTCCCTCTATAATTAGAAACTTGAAGTCATTACTTGGGTTAAGGAATAGTGAAATTGTCATTGGGTTGAGTATACTGAGTGAAAAAGTTTTTAATCCGAGATGATGTTCTCAAAAACAGAAGACTATGTCTCAAAACCATTATACCCTTAACACATTTCCTGGCAGCTATTTGACCAAAAGAGAGAAGCTGCATACAGAAAGGAAATGACATTTTTAACTGTGTGATGATCTCTTCCCCCCCCCAAGCATCCTGAAATAAAAGACATAAATGCAGAGTGCTTGGAGGCTTTAACAGCATCCAGTGCATGTGCTTTTAATGATGGTTGTACAAGAACATCTGCCCTAAAATCTAGCCAGCAGTGTTAGTGGACAAGAAAAGTACCCATAGTAATTAGGAACTATAGGAAGAAGCAGGCAAACTAATTAAGTTCTCTCAATGCTTCCCATTTAGCATATCCTAGGGATTTAAAATTAAAGATGTGTATAATTCAGGCTGTTTTCAAGATTAAGATGTTTAAAACTTGTTGATTAGTTTTAGCTGCACAATGAAATCTGTTTCTTAGTTGAAGTCAGAAGGACTAAAATCATCTAAGAAAGCAAGCTGCTGCAGCAGGATGTCGAAGGCCTGACATGATCAGCCTGTGATTCTCACACTGCAACTCAGCAAGACAGTGAGAGCTGCCCTGTCCAACCTGATCTCTTTCATGTTGGTGATTCCAAGCTCAAGAGTAACAGTGGCTGGAGCACTAATACCAGTTTCAAGACTGGCAGTGGCAGCTCTGTGCAAGTATCTTAGGAACCTACCTAGTCCTTCTGCATGGGGAAAAAACCCACCCCAAGAGCTAATTAAAGCTTTGCCAAAACAAGGTATTTTGGCTATTAGTGATCATCTATTTCTGCAACCTTTGAGCAGAGACAACAAAATGAGACTGCGCTATGACTTGCTTGAAACCAGCTAGATTGTATGAGTGCACAGAGCAGCCCACTAGACTGTGGCTCTTTCTCCAGTGGCTGCTGTGGATGCAAGGGTCTGGGTCAGGCTGTAAGATGCACCAGTTGATGCCTGGGGACAATAAAAATCACAGCTGCCCAGCCTTCAGCAGTATTTGTCTACAGACTTCCTTCAGTGACACCTGTAGCACACATAGCAGCCCTCAATTCTGCTCTGCAATATGAATGAAAAGACAATTGGTTAACAACTGTCTTTTATTATTTTTTAAAATATGTTTCAAACCCGATTAGCTTATCTCAGAGCCTCTGTAATTTGGAAATGAAGGGCTGCTGCAATGTCTTATCTGCCCACAAATTCAGTTAGCACATTTAAAGCACAGAACAGAAATAATGCACAAGGAGTCAATAACAAAAATTGGTATCATTAGCACTTTCTGCTTGTCTCTGGCTTAAATCTGAAAATCAGCTAAAAGATGCTTTTGTTTAAGAGTAGTTATCCTAGAAAGCTGAAAAGTCCAAGACCTTCCACAGCTATGCCTGCCACTTCACTGTCCCTCCTACCCTTTTCCCTTCCCATCTGCCATACACTGCCTTTCAGCCTGAGCCAAGCAGGAAGCTGCAGGCACCTCACTGCAGGACGAGAGTACTGGATTTACATTATACAAAGGCTCAAAGAAAAGACTTCATCAATAATTCATCAACTAATTCATCTAACACTTTAACTAACTCACAGAATATTCGTGCATCTAAAAGGGTACTGACTGTAACATCTGCTGTCAGCCTGGTTACCCAGATTATTTAGCAGTGCTTAGACTCTATGCAGACTAGCACTATACAGGAACTGAAAACCAGATGAACTGGGGAAAACCTCAAAGATTCAGCCTATTTCCCTCTCTCTGGTAGAAACCAATGTTTTGAGAAAAAATGGGAGAAAAGGGTCTCATCCTTCAGTACATCTTCAGTACACCAGCCATCAGCAGATTAAGGACTTTCTGAGTAGGAGCTTGCCTTCATATCTCTGTGTTGGACAGCCTTTGCTGGACCTTTCTCCTATGCAGTGTTCCATCCTTGTTAAATATACGTTTGATCTCGGTCTCCAAAACATCTTGTGATGCTGATTTCCTCCATTCAATTATATCTTGTCCAGAGAAGTGTTGTCTTAAAGCTGGTTAGTGCTGATGCTCTGATCCTCTGGTGATATTACAAAAGGTGAATAGTTACTCTCTATCATGTAATGGTGTTGTTTATATATATATCTCATACAGTTTTCATTTTTTCCCCCCAGAGATTATAATAGTTTAGTTGGTGGATTCTACCTTAAATGAAATGCTCAGTCAGATAAAACCTGGAACTAGCCTCGTTCCGTCTGCATCAAAGTCCAGAGAGCAGCTTGTACAGGATAAAAATGGGTTTCCTTTGATTAAACTAATAATTTGTAAGCAATATTGTCTTGCTGCAGTCATACATGATGCAAAAACTGCAGCTTCCTGGAATCCATAGGAGAGGCAGACCATGAAAGGCAGAACTAGGAAACAATGGGCTTTCCATTCTGTAGCAAATGACACAATTCTGCTTTTCTCTTTTCCCAACTCAAATGACAATAAAAGGCACACAAAACTTTTCTCATAAAGTGACATAAACTAGCAAAACCAAATACTCCAATCATGTGTATTTTCTTGACTTAACACATACGTGAAATAAAGTCCTAAAAAATTAATTTCTATCATCACTCTAAATTTTATCTAAATGTTTATTCTTAGTGAAATATTAATAATTCTGTTATTTTCTATTCTAATTTCATTAAAATAGATCTTGTTTATATAAATGAACATATCTCAGTATCTTTTTTCCTTAACAAAAAAGCTAATCTACTGAGAGAAACTACTTCTGCAATGCATTCTATGAAGAAGTCCCAAAACACATGCCTAGGATCAATGCCTTTAATGTCAGGCACCAAAGAACTGTGATCTCCAGATGTTACCAGAATATAGGATGGTCCAGAACCTTGGTGTACATAATGGCTCCCTTTGAACTAACTTTCTGTTCCTACAAAATATGTATAAAAGTTCAAAGTTATGTTAATCACTACGGATACTAGAAGAGAAAAAGGAAATTATGTATACTGCAAGGTTGATCCAAACTGCATGAAAAATATACTCAGAGAGTAAAAAATGGAAGGATCTTTAGACTGGGGCACCATAAGGGTCTGAGACTATTTTCTATTTTCATTATAGGCCAAAGCCATGGAGTAGAGTGTTCCTACACTATGAAATGGCACTAATCAGGGACATATGGCAGGAGCACTGAGATGAGAATTTGTTAAGTGATGTTCAACAATGAGATATTTGAAAAGACAACTCAGGATAATGATCAATTGGTGCAAGCATAAAACTATTACACCAAGGAAGGAAAAAATCAACTTTGCATAAAAATCTGCTGCAAGTGGAAAGAAGTAACCATGTCTTTGGGTTCACAATGAAAAGGAATGAGAGTTAAAGCTCTTAAATTGCAGCAGGAATAGGTTAGATAGGAGAAAAAGCTTCCTAAGCACTAAGAATAGCACTGGGACAGGCCATCTGGTCTATAATGTTTCCATTACAGTAAGTCTTCAAGTTCAGCTTAAACAAACGTGAAACAAATGACAGACATTGGCAAGACCATGCTGGAATCATGGATACTTAGAGGTTCTCTAGAAACCTCCTTGCTAGCTCTGTGGTGCTTTGAAATCTCATCTGTTTGTGTGGCTTTCTGAAATAGCTGCTGAACAAACTACAGATCTTTTTCTGGCAATCAGCTTGACCCATGACTCCAGCCAAGTTTAGCTTGTGATGCAGAGGGAAATTCAGGACCACTATTCCAAGCAAACCCTGAAAAGAGCAAGTAGACACCAAATTTCTGGAGTAAACTTTTTCTATTTTATAAACAAGAGATTTACATCAGAAAAATGTCCCACTCCTAAATATTTCACATGAACTGCAATTCATATGTGTGTGGAGAACAGTGCCAAAAGTTATTCCTCCATTTAAGGGATGTAAGGTAAAAAAATTCTTGAAAATCACTTCTGCTACTTCACCGGTGATAGCTTTGGTTTTTGTTTCTTCACATATCTCTGATCAGAGATGGACAACTGAGCACTGTTCTTTCTCAGCCAGTTCCCATCAACTCCCATTGTGCTTTGGTTGTTGTTGCTATAGGTTTGGATTTGGGGGAAAACAGGCAGGCAATTGAGACAATCCTTATTCAGGTAAAACCACCCTGCTTTAGACTTCTTCATAATAACATTTGTTCTCAGAGAATTTAAGTTTTTCTGTCTCCTATCTCTAATTAACCCCTCTAAGTTGTTTTCAGCATCTTTCAGGGGGTGAGGTGCTTGTGCACATCCCCAGAAGAATTTGGGATAGCTGTAAAATGCCAATGCTCTAAACTCCCATGTTTTTGCTTGTAGGATAGAGTATCTACCCATTGAGAAATCAAGCTACTCAACTTCTTTCTCCTCCACAATGCCACACTAATGGTTTTCAACTGCTTCCAATTTTAAATCCATAAACATTTTCTAACACATGGATTACCCCAACTGACAACAACTGAATAATCAAGCCCACTGACAACAAACTTGTTTTCTTAGTAGGAGATGAGGTTGTACATTTTTAGGAGTAATCCACAGTCCCTCAGGAGTCTGGAGAGCAGAGTCTGAAAATACCTAGCTTTCTTTACTTGAGCATTCTTTAAAAACAACTACTACAAAAATTCTCCTGTCCCAGAAGGTCATTGCTTGTATTTAATATAATTAATAGAACTGAACTGCAAAAGTGCCTATTTTCTTTGGTGGATTTCTGAGGCTCCACATGGCAATTGAGACAGAGCTCAGTCATGGGCACTGAAAACAGCTGAGAGCTGTGGACAGACTGGCCCTGACATATAGTAAATCTTAATTAGGCTTTCTGGCTCTTTGCATGGGGAATTCCAATAAACTGCTTCTCTTGTTGAGATTCATGCTTTGTCCTTGCAGACAGATTTGTTTATGTGCCCCTAAAATACATATATAGGAAGCTTATGCTTCCACTTAGGCTGCTCTTTTCTTTTCACTCATCTACAGCATTTGCTCAGGTGAAGCACTTGTGCTAAATACCTGCAAGGTCTGATGATTCCAGCAGAAGATGGACCAGCTTAATTAGGAAGGTAATGATGACTCCTTCCTCTTTATTGCACCGTAAAGACAGAAGGTAACTCATAGGCAACCCTTGGGTAACTGTTATCATTAGGGAAGCTGAGGAACTGTAAATTGTTCAGTGATTATGGCAGATGACGTCAGAGACAGAACAGTAACCCTGTACCTTCTCTCTTGCATTTCTATGAAGCCCTTGATCCTTTTTTTCAGATTTCCCAATACAAAATACAAATATATATTCAGTTTCTTTCACACTTAAGTATTTTTCTGTGGTCTGAATTGACTGAAATTGTTGCATGAAAACATGTAGCACTAGAAAGGGATATTTTTGGGAAAAATAAATTGGTATTCAATAAATTCTGCTTTTCAGAAATTCAGTAGCACTATAGACCCAATCTGTAGAATGAATTTTGAAGACAAACACTTAGAAGGGTTCCAATTCTGTGGTTTATAAATGTTAACAGTGTTCTGGAGAGGCTGCCACTGGAATAATTTTGGACCTACTCCTTTGAGGAAGATGTCTTTATAAATTATTTCCTAGCTTTGTATTTGTTCAGTTCGGACTACTGTCAAAAGCATTCTTCAAAGGCCTCAGACATTTACACCTAAAATGTCACCTGCAAATGAAAGTGTGTTCTGTTTGCTGCTTCAGGAAGGAACAAGTTTTCTGATTAATATCTAAAATTCTGTCACTAAAAAGTATTCAAATTCTGAATCAAAATCCTACTTGGTTCAAATCTGCAGTGTGCTCTGCACAGTCAGCTGAGATATTTCTACAGCCTCCTTTCCTTGTAAAACCTCTGGAACTTCGGGGGGAAAACTGCTGTTGAAGCGCTGTATTATTTGCTGTATTAGCTACAATAAGCAGTGAAAGAATACTAAGAAAGTAATTGATGTCGCTTAAAAAGAAAAACACTCAGTTCTCTGCGAGGCAGGAGAATCAGAAAGACAAAGGAAGAGGTAGTGCTCATAATATGGGAAAATTAAGTTAGGAATTATTTAGACAAATAGGGCAAATAAAAATCAGTGGTGCTGGGTGGATTGCTGGCCAATACCATTGGGAAGTTGCTTTCTATCATCTAGGAAAAGTTGTGGCAATTAGGAGAAGACCCCAATGACTCAAAAAAGGCAAATGTCACGCCTGTTGTAAAATCTAAAGCAGCAGGATCCAGACGTGTGTCCAGAGGCAGCCACTAAGTTGATTGGAGTGATGGAGCACCTCTCCTATAGGGAAAGGCTGAAAGAATTGGGATTTCAGCCTGGAAAAGAGAAACCTTTGGAGTGACATAATTGTGGCCTTCCAGTACCTGAAGGTAACCTACAAGAAAGATGGAGAGGGACTTTTTACTAGAGCATGCAGTGACAGAACAAGGGGGAACAGATTCAATCTGAAATAAAGTAGGTTTAAATTAGATGTTAGAAGAAATTCTTTATTGTGAGGGTGGTGAGGCACTGGCACAGGCTGCCCACAGAAGTTGTGGATGCCCCATCCATGGAAGTGTTCAAGGGATCTGAGCAACCTGACCTAGTGAGAAATGTCCCTGACCACAGCATAAGGGTTGAAACTAGATCATCTTTAGGGTCCCTTTCAACACATACCATTCTATAAACCTATGATGATTCTATGAAATATAAACTAGAAAAACTCAGTCCCCAGGAAAATCATGGACTGGAGGAGTGGAATAACAGTGGGTGGAAAATGGCCTGGATGACTGGGCCCAAAGGGCCACCATCAACAGTTTGAGGTGGCTGGTTATGAGCGGTGTGACACCCAGGGCTCCCTGCCAGGCCAGCACCCTTTGCAGCCTTAGCAATGATCTAGACAGGGGTGGCCTGTCTCTTCATAAAATCTGTGGAAGGAGCAGCTGTTATGCTGGAAGGCAGAGCTGCTGTTCAGGGAGCTCAAAAACCAGAAGTGGCCTGACATGGACTTCTGCCATGTCAAAGACAAAACCAAAGTCCTGTATTGGAAGAGGACAACCCATGGCCACAGAAGTGGTGGGAGGTGCACCAGCAGTTCTGCAGAACAGGAGCTGCTGTGCAAGAGGCACCAGCAAAACCTTGTGGCAATGAGGTAATGTAGGGGCCTCTTTGGAAATAAGGCAGCCAACGGGTCCAAGGAAGTGATGTTTTCTAAATATTACACTGTTTGTGACTCCAGAACAAGAAAGGTGTGAACAAACTGGCCAGAGGAGACATAATCACCTTGGCTGGATGATCAGCTTGTTCTCATCATTCTTTATCATTCCAATACAGCAATTACATCAGCTGTGTTCTGCTGTAATTTTAAACTTGACTCCAAACTAACGGAAACTCCAAATAGTTGAGGATGAAGCAAGCCCTGAAGAATCCTAATAGAAACACTCATCGTATGACTTCATATAGGAAAGTACTTGGAGAGCTGCAAGCCAGACCTTAATACATTTAACCTCTGTCCCTCCCATCAAAAGCAGTATACATGTGGTCTTCCTGGAATGCTACTGAATGCTTTCTTTATTTTTATTCAGCTTTTAACGCTGATGCCATTACAATTTGTT
The DNA here is from genome assembly GCA_027886175.1 of Phylloscopus collybita. NCBI lineage: Eukaryota > Metazoa > Chordata > Aves > Passeriformes > Phylloscopidae > Phylloscopus > Phylloscopus collybita. The sequence continues at coordinate 22,126,929 of JAJNNQ010000075.1, forward strand.
TTCCAGGAATGAAATCTATGAATCCACAGATATTTCTGCTGTTGTTCCTAACAACCATTTTAGGTTATTAGACATCTGGTGAGAAATCTCACAACATTTCTGTACTCTGAATGTGTTTTATTTTTCATACAGACAAGTTTCTAAAGGTAAAAAAAAATAAATAAATTGTGGAGAGAATGTTATTTTACTTCCTCACTTTTCCCATTGGCAAACATCTCCAAAATCCTTACAGAACTCTGACTAAACTCTTTTATTATTATTATTATTTCTTTCTGTTTACTTCATTATTTGCATAAGCTTCACTGAAGCCAAGGACAGTTCTAGGAATAAGGCTTGACCAACTTGTACTTCCGAAATGCCTTTTTAGCATGTTAACACTGACCTCTGTGTGTTAATGTAGAACACTTGTTTTTTTAGGATCAACAAATGGCAAATACTTCCATCTGAAAAAGAATATTCCCACCCACAGAAACAGAATTCAGCTTTCCTAAGCAGCAAACAATAGAGAATTTAGATGTCTCTCAGAGGCACAGCCAGAATAAAAACAATCACACCCCAAATCCGAATGAGAACCTCAGTTGGATATTTCCAGTGTTTCTTTTCTGAGATGAAGTATGCTCTGCTAATAAAAATGTGAGCTGGAGAAGCAAACTTACTGGTGTTTTTTGAGATGTTTAGGAATTGCATATACTTTCAGGAAGAATCTATTTATTAAAAGGGTCATATACACCAAGCCATCTCATGTAAGTTTTTGAAGAGTAAGCATCTAAAAGGAAAGAAGAAATATAACCTTACTCGTATTCAAAGAAAGAAGACTGACAAAATAAGAGAATGGTCCACTAGCCAAAAAGTGCAAGAACCATTAGAGTTTATGATTTTATTTTAAACATCCCAATTTAAATTTTCATTACTAGATTAATGAGCTTATTTAATACTAGTACAGAGTTGAAAGCACTGGAACAGTTTTACTTCTAGGATCCTAAAAGGCAATCAGAATGTCAGTATTTCAAACTAATTTATTGTAATATTAGTAAAAGATTATTTTAAAACTGTCTTGCCTAAGTTTATTGACAAACAAATTTTAAGAGCTATGGAATACCAGCTACTTAACCCATGAGCTGTAATTCATTACTTGTGACCACCAAGAAAACTTTGCCAAATAAAATGCATCACAGATACTGAAGAGAAGAGAATACCTAGAGAGAAAATATTTGGCAATGTGTTCTGAAGTTGTGTGTATGTTGAAGGATGATGGATGATGATGATGTGTGATAGTGTTTTGCAAATATTTTTGGTTTTGCAGTTCAAATTTCCTCTGGGATCAGCAAGTTAATGATAGTTATATTTTTGTAACTGTAATTAGGATTATCTAAATGCTGTACAAATCAAACACAAGAGTTTGATATTCAAAAATCTAGTCTGAAAAGGATGAGGCTTAAATGAGAAAGAAGCATTTCATTATGAAAATGCTTGTAATATTTACTGGCAGATTCACAGATATTTTAAGGCCAGCAAAACCGTCACACCTTCTGAGCAACACATTGCAAAGAATTTCATCTTGTATCTACTCCACCAAGCTGACCCTTCCTGCTTGAATTACCCTGTACTTTTTGAAGGACACCTAAGTCATGTTTTAACATTCAAAATGACAGAGAATTCACCAAGTTTGCAACGTTCTTCTACAGTTGGCTACCCTTATTGGAAGAAGGGGTTTGCTTTCATCCAGTTTGAGTTTGTTTATACTCAAATAGCCTGAATTGCTAATGACAAATATAATACAAAAGCCCTCTTAAAACTACCAGGAAAATTTGCATTCAGGCACTGTGCCTAATTGCCCAACTCTCTCCCTCTCTCCAACAGTATTATTCCAGATGCATTTTTGCATGGTTTGTGTCTAGTCTATGTGGAACAAAAAAAATCCTTGCAAATCTGATGTTTCCTGTTAATTATTAGAAGTAGACAATACTCCACTGTGCCAAAACAACGCTAGCCCAAGCAGAGCGAAGGTGGAAGGAATTGTATGTAAAGCATTGTCAAATTTGTCTGGTAGTCTAACAGCACAACTTATAAGAAAACACCATAAGTTACAGACTATTCCTTTCATTAAGTGATTAGCCTCAAAGACTTTACTTACTTTATTAAAAACAGAGAAGGTCATATGAAAGGCTAATATAACTGAGATACTATGTTAGACTATGAGCCTTTTAAGGAATCCACCTTCATAAAAAGCTGCAACACATGAAAATTATTTAATTACTCCAGAGTAATTTCTAATTTCAAAAACCCATTTTATTGGAACAATGATAAATTAGAGAATAGATGAAATATTTTACAGATTAATACACACAGTTCTTTCTGCAATCAAGATTTTAAATGGGTCTAATAGCCTTAGCACTTACAGTAGGTTCCTGAAGTGCCAAGCAATTATAATTGTTCTCTTAGCATACTGGTTTAATTTAATACCACCCAAGTTGCAAAAGATTTGGCTTTTGCAGTGGAACACAGTCATTCACTGTATTTCCTTTATGAATGACAAAATAAGATATTTAAAAGGAAAGGAATGCCCTGGGAAAAGCAATACCATATTGCTAATTATCAGACAACAGTTTTGGTGTATCTCGGACTTACTGAGATCAAGACTGAGGCAAGATATGCATGTACACCATAAGCCCTTTATCCTCATTTCCACATAAAAATAGTAGCTGGTGTTGGCACTATGCTGAACAGATGTCCAGAGCAGTGGGAACTCAGCAAATATAAAAATGTAGCACCGATGGAGTACCTAAAATTACCTAAGTACTTACAATACTATCTGTAAAGTTCAGTTCTGTGAGTAGCGTTCAAGAGTTTTGTCCAGCTTTTTGCTTCATGAGGAGACATTTGCCCTGAGTTTGTCATGTTGTCAAATACCTGGAGGCCTACATGTGATTCCTGGTGCTAAACATCTCAAATTGCAAGTGACACAAATGCTACATAGTAAAGTGAAGAAGTTTAATGCCTACTGTTCAGAGATGGGTTTTTTTTTCCCTTCCCTCATCTTGTAGGAAGGTTTTTTGTCAAGTGCAACACCCCTTACCCCTGCAGCATCAAGTCCAAGGCTTTTCTGCATTGGCTTATGAAGCCCTAGACTGTACATCTAATATTTCTTCTGGTTTTATTGTTTTGGAAATAAGAAGAAGCTTAGAAACTGGATCCAAAGAGCCTGCTGGGGACTGTGGGCAGTACAAAACAGGTAATCTGACAGGCAGTGTTTCAAGCATCACAGTGGAGTATCACTTCCAAACAGTGACACAGCCAAGAATGAACAGAGGTTATTCACCTATAATTTGGGAAAGAGAGTTTGCTCACTTCTTCATGTCCAGCTGGCAACCTCAAGTCAAGGAGTTTTCCTGTTACACTTTCTCAGACATGTCTCTGGCTGACACCAAGCAGAGGAGTAGGCTTGGCAACAGTGTGCCAGCAGGCTTGCACTTGAGTCTGGTGCTACAGGGATGATGGGGACAGGGGTAACAGAGGGCAGCATACTCCAGAAAAGGGGTAGATTTAACCTCTTACATAATATGAAATTAAATAATCCGAGTCAAAATCCGGTGTCTCAGGCCAAAATACATCATATTTTAGATGAAGATAATAAAAAAGCACTATGAAAATGTAAAAATTAGAGAAATGATCTATTATAGTATTTGTTTGCCACATCTGAATGACTAATAGATTGGGTTAGCAATTAATTTTTTATTTATGAAGAAACATTAAAATTAGATGAATTACTGGTTTAATAATTTCTGGAAGAACAGTTCTTCCCTTTATGCGGTGTAACAAAAAGTCAAGTCACTGTGGAGACAGAAACACAAACAATCATCAAGGTTCAAAGTGACATTGTAAAAGGAGTTTCACCTTTAGGCCACCAGTTGATTTTTAAAAGAGAAATTGAAGCATGCCTTTGGGGAGTTGTTTGAGATATCCTGGGTCAGCTTGATCTCAAATACAGCTTAGTTCCTATCAGACAAGTGTTCTTATCATAAGCACTGCAGCAACAGATAACCACCCTGACAAACAGAAAGGAGCATCCTTGAACCAGTTTTCCTGGAAATAATGTGTCACAACAGCCATTCCTTTGAAAAAATATGAAAGCATCTCTTTTCATCTCCCCAAACACCGAAAGCTGAACTAATGTTTACTGGATTCCATAATACAAATACAAACACTTCATCCCCCCTTCTCAGATTCTGAAGGCTTGCAGGGAAGGCTGATCCAGACCCAGGGCTGTTACCTTAGGAACTACTCTAAATCACATTTGAAGCATTTTGGTCATCATCAAGTATCTGTGATCATCAGATACTTCACTTTTTCAACAAGAATATCCTAGCACTGGTTTAGCAGGGCTTGCTTAATCGTTTTTTAATCCTTTCAGACACCGAAGAGACCTGTTGTGAAAAAGTATGTTAACAAACCAAATAAATAAAGCAAACCAACCTATCTTCCCACCTATATTTGCAAATTTTAACCAAACTTAATTTGGGATTTAGTGTTGCAAAGGAACAGCTTTATGTGTCACTATCTGGATACATCCCTAGTGAAAAGAAATATGGAATTCAACACTTTAAAGGAAAATTAGGAAGATAATTGCACAATTACTAAATGAGCAGTCTTAGAATCAATGGTCACCTCAAACTGTAAAACCACATCATAAAATACAACACTACAAACCTCCCCTTTCCTCTGATTTATGCTTCATGAGAAAGCAAAACAAATGTTATACAAATATTTTCAGTAGCTGAAAACTGGCTATCAGTACAAAACCACAACTACAGACATTCCTCAGTGCTGGGCTGAACTGCTCTCAAAACAATCCAGTGTAAAGGCCACTGACGAATATTTCTAATATTATGCAGTAAAAAAAGAACCAGAGTGCTGTGTTTGGTGCAGATCACCTTGCTTGTTCTTCAGAGGTATTATTTAGGCTTCAATCTATGGTTTGCTAAGAACTGAACTCGTGGCCTCTCTCATCCTAAAATCTCAGAATAATCACTGCTGTTTAGTAGCATTTCATTGCATGTCCATTAAAAATAAACATGCTCAAAATAGCAGAGATTAAGAATCTACAGTCTCTTTGCCTACAGCTCTGAAAAACACATGTAGTGTTTCCTTCTGTGGATCTTTCAGACCAAAAGAAGTAGTAGGAGAAGAATATTAATAGCATCTAATAAGGTGAATCCCGGAATCTATCTCACACTGAAAAGAGGAAAACTCAAGAGAAATTATGTCAGAACCCATTCTTATTGTTCAAGAAGTACACCATATTTTCTCTCACTGTTGCAGAAACAAAGCTGCCAAGTATATTTTCAAGGAAATATTTAAGTAAAATTGATGAAGTGTCAACACTTGACTGCTTGTTTAAATTGAACAAATTATAAAAGCTGTTACAGAGTGTTCAATTTGTTTCAATGTTATTATATACCATAAAGGCTCATTCAAGCAGGGAGAATACTGCAGACAAGGCACAAAGATTAGAAGATGTCTTAGACTTCTCCCTGGAACAGCATGAAATACAGTCTAAAGCAGCCAAAATTCTTAGTGGAGCTAATTTTTTCTCACTAGGGCTTGATGAAGAAAATAATCAATGTTCCTTTATGCTGTAAGAAGACTTTGCTATTTGCTTAACAGGAAGTTAAATGAACCAAAGCTACAGACAGAAAAAAAAATTCCACCATGAATTAATGTGACAAATTCTTAATAGGAAAACAAATCAGATTTATTTTAAAACTGAGATCTTGGTTCTGGCATATTCATGTTTTCCCAAGGTTGAGGTTATATGCCCGAGGTTTATATTTTTCATAGTTTATACTTTCTGAGGAGCACAGATGTCCATGGGAGAGGGCTTTTTCCTGTATTGCTCCTGTTGAGTAGCCCACAGACTAATCAAGAGGACCATGGCAAGCTGTAGCTGCTTATGCTCCAGGTGCACTGCAGCTGATGAGAAGTGGTGTGCAAGAGCTCAATACCCACTGCCATCACAAGCACCACTCACATTATCAACTGAAAATAAGGCATTTGAATGTTAATTTTTTCTCTCTTCCTCCATAATCTGTCACATACAGATGGGAAGCACAATGCAAGTCCCCTGAGGACCCCCTGGAATGCTCCCAGCACCTTACCTAGGAAATAATTGTGATACCCTCACATTTTCTAAACATAGGCCAAGTGGTGAGTTGTTATATACCACCTACAACAGAGATATGCTGGTCTGAAATTCTGGACCAGACACCTTTTCACAGGCACTTCCAGGCTGTAGAGGATGATGCATGACCACAGCCTCTCAGTAGTGCTTACAGTCTCTCAAATCAACTCAGCACACCATTGTCACAGCTGCATGACATTGTACTGAACCAATTCCACCCAGAGAGCAGGACAGAAGCTGAAGATGAATCCCTAACTGTTTAATAATATCCCTTCATCCATACTTCTTGCCCAGTATAGATTTTTGGTTTCAAAATTAGACACCCACACATTTATCGAAGCAGTCAACTTTATGGTATCTCTGTACACCCTAAGTGAGTGAGAAGAAAGGGGTTCTGATCATAAATAAGAATAATATATTCCATGAGTCACTCTCTTCCACAATGTAAAAAACAGCAGTTAATAAAATATTAAAAGATTCTAAGCATATAGTAGCAAGTAGTAAAACTAGCATGAAAAATGTGCCAGCCTACTTCAGCCATAAAACACAGGAGAAAAAGAACCTTAAAATTTAAAACTGATCATAACTTTTTTAATATCACTGTTATGAAACTTCTCTTTTTCCTATTATTCAAATGGAAATTCACTAAGGCTTCACCCAGGCTGGCCTCCAGTTGGGATTCTTGTGCTCTGAAAGCCTCTGCTAGTGTGGGGTTCTCCTGCATGGGGGTGCTGCCAGTGGTGGATCTCTCACACAGCTTACAATTTTCTTTGCCAACAAGCTGCTCCTCAATCGGAGCCAGATACAATCCTCGAAACAAACCCCTAAACTACTTCAAACTTTTCAGAATTTTATCCTTTTATCACACCTTAATGACTCATAGCTTTTTAAATGTCACATCTCAAAAGCATTGTTTCTCTGGCATATAAAACAGGGAGAAAAAGACTTGAATTTCAAAGTAAAAATAATAATAATCAAAAAAATTTCTTCTGTATGGGAGAATTTCCCTCTGCCTTGGTTTACTATTTATAAACCACCAGTCTGGGATTAATTATTATAAATCCTTAAAGCCGAAAAGAAGATTTCAGGCATTTTATTCTCCGTATAATCTATACCATTATTAAACTGCAGCTCAAATGCACTTTATGTCCTATTTCTGTTGGTCACCTTTTGACATTATGCATTTTACCTGTAGTAAATTTTACTCCCTGGGAGAAGGAATTTCTTAGTACTTTGAAAACATCGGACCACCCATCTGACATGGCAGTGGGAGCAGTGTCCCCCCTGCCAGGCTCCAGGGACACTCACCAGGCACCCCGTCTCTGATCCAGTAAGCAATGTCAGTTCCATCTGCGGTGTCGTAAACACCCGTAACGTTGATGGGCTGCAGCAGAGTCATGATCTCTTTCACGATGTTCCGGGCTTCAGCACTGCCAGCAAAACCCAGTCCAGATGGCTTGAAGGTGCCCTCATCAGACTCCATAACGATATCAAAGTTGGAGGTATTTTCCTAAACATGTAAGAAAAGAAGATACTGTGCTGTGGTTGTTATTTCAGCTGGCATCATATCCTGGATTCTAGGTGTGATTGTGAGCATACCACAATAAATTTGTTTTCAGAAGAAGAGAAATGCTTCCTGCATAAATGTGTACATAAGCATAAATGAAGGGATCAATCTTTCCATATGTGTCTTGGTTTCGAAAGACAGGTATCTGCCACGGAAAGCTGGAGTTTCCCTTGGAATGGAGAATATAAACCCCTCACCCCCACCAAAATATAATTTTGCAATTAAGGGCTTTCAGGCAAAGATTTGGGAATAGGAATAACAGTTCTTAACTAGGAATATTAGCAAATGTAGTAGTAAAAAAAACAAACAAGAAAACTAACAACAATCCCAGAAACCCTGGCAGAGTCAGAGCTACAACCTGACACCCTGTTGGCCAGGGTGTTGGAAGCAGTCCCAAAAAAATCCTCCTGGAGTGGCAGATGTGGTTCTGTTGGAGGAGAGATGGTCCTGTAGAAAAAGGGTCCAGTGATGGTGAGAAGGGTCCAGTCTCCCTCTGGGAATTCAACGGAACCAGGTACCTTGTGTTCCTACGTCTCAGTTTTTATCTAGGTAGGAATGGTTGGCTCCCCCCACTGGGTGGAGCATCTCACAATGGGGATGATAGAATATGTTGTGCCCTTAGTGAGCCTTAATGGTCCATCAGCAGAAAATATCCCCCTGGAGGGAGGACAGGTGGTAAAAGAGATAAGAAACACTGCCCCACCTGGTTTTAACAGTTGGCCCATTATCAGAAGGCATCTGCCCCCCTCCCCGCAGAGTTACAAGAGATAAAGAAGAACATCTCCCCAGCTGCTTTCAACAAATGAAATAGAATACACATTTTTGGTTCCATAACCCAAGACAATATGGAAATGGCTGAAACAGTTCAAGTTATGTTCTGAGGCACCAATGTTTTGTAGTACCCACAACATGACTGGTCTGCTGCCCCCAAATACTTGCTTTCAGACTTCTGAAGTACCACCTAGAGAGGTATGCCATCACCACCATATTGCAGCTTTCATTTGCAGCTCTCCCTTTCTTCTCCGACCTGAGACTGAAATTCTGTTGCAGTGGAGAGAGTATGCAGTGCTGTGGCTTTAAAATTAGAGGCATTCAAAGCCCTCATAGACTGTGAGGAACAGTCTATTTAAAAGCCAGCTGCTGCCTGTTCAGAAACACATTATCTTCAATATACCATATAGTCAATTCTGATATCGACTGGAGGATTGAAATGACAAGGTTTTCCCACAGACCCAAAGGAATAATATCTATTTTAAGGGAAATGTATGCTTCCAAGGTAAATCCTCACAGGAAACATGAAAGGTAAGATTTTGTGTACAAGTAGCATAATAACATTTGCTTTTAGTGTGTACTTGGAAGAATTTTTAAGCTAAAAGAACAAAATTTAGCAATTGATTTACTTACCATATTTTCTTAGCTTGATCAGTTACGAAGGTCTAATTGGAATTAAATATATAGGGATTTTACATGAATGAAGATCTAATTTTTTAAAACTTTAAACTTTTAAAACTTTATGGTCATGTCAGGCAGAAAAAAGCTATACTTCAGACCATCTTGAATGTGACTAAGAGAACTTACTGCAGGTTTTACTCTCATGCCCAGATCTCATGCCTGAATTTTATGACTATCATTGGTTATTTGTTGCAAGAAAATAATTACAAGGGATATGTGATAGGAACAACTAACAGATCCATGTCACTACCAACATATATAAGCCTAAAATTCAGTAAATATTTATTTTACATTTTTATGCATTTAAACCCAAATATGTACTACAGATGGCTGTGAATAATTCACATAAGTTTTCACATGTCCTTTATAGAATTTGCCAAGAACTGTTTAATACTTTCCCAAAATTTTCTTTTGAGGGAAACAATTCTAAGAGAGCAGAGCTATTTACTTTTATCTTAGAATTATATCCAGTAGTTAAAAAAAAATCAATATAAAATCTTTGCATGATAAAGAAACTGTAAATGTTATAATACCTTAAGAAAATCAATTTATTCACCCATTTAACTATTGGAAATCAAAGTGCAAATAACCAACCTTGCCACCTCACTGGCAATCACCATTTTTAGACAGTGAAAAACATCTTCAGTTTGCAAAAGATTAAATGTAAATAATTAGGCTACATATGGTGTCTAGGCCTATCATCAAAAGCTGTCCTGAGGTCATGAGCCTCAAAATGAATCATGATTCACAGGCCATCTGAATATAGCGGGAGAGAAGCAGGCCAAGAAAAGCACATTGCAGGCTACAAGGGACCAGTGATGCTCCAATGTCGCAGACACAATGTAAAGAATGTCTCAAAATGTAAATCTTCTTTATCATATGCCCAAGGAGGAAGACTTAGTAAAGACAACACACATTTCAGTGTGTGGCTGAATTGCCAGTGAAAGCTAACTTAAGTATAGTGAGCCCTACGTAACTATGAATCTATGGTACTTGGCTTCTTTGGTTGAGTTTCCAAAGCAGGACTTCTGTCCGTGGTTAGAGCAGCTGAAATGAGGAGAAGCAATAAGGCCAGGGGAAGGGACTACTCAGGGCAGTGAAGTGAGGAGTGAGCATGGCAACAACATGGACACCTAAAAGAAATCTCACTTATCACTCAAAACAACAGAATCCCTAAGTTCAAGAACTTCATAAGCTGCTATTACTGCAGAATTTCTGTGCTCTTCAGTTGTGTTTTCTCACATAAATGTTTGCATGTGTTTTTAATATGAAATTGAGTAAACAAACCACCCACAATAATTACACCATATCATTCTGTAAGAAAGCTATTCGGTTCTGAGAATGTGCTGGAGAGGCATGAAAACAGAACACCCTAGGGAGAGAAACTGACTTCACTGGGGAACAAAAAAGAAACAGGTCACAGCTACTTGAAGTACCATATGTCCTTGAGAAAGCTTTTCCCCTATTTGGTCCACTAGAAGATAGGATTACTTATAAAACTACTCACCATCAAATTTGAAAGCTGCACACTTAAAAATATTAGATTGGTCTCCCTGTTCCCATTTTTGTACATCTACATTGGCATTTCTACTTTCACAGAGAGAAACACATGCTGGAAAACATGCTTAAAATATACTGCTTGAAAATAATGAAGATGCTTTGTCATCACTTGCCATCTATGATGCAGGAATAACTGCCACTAACAAAGTGAGGTGAGACCGTACATTTGCCTTGACTGGTTCAAAGGAACAAACAAATCAGAAAGATTTAAAAAAATAACTGCAGGCTCAGCTATTTCCTTCAGTCATTGTCCTAGTGAATGTACCATTTAAATAAGCATTTTAAACTCAGTATGCATTTTTTTTCAGAAAGTAATCTCATCTGCTGCATCTTGACATTGTGCCATTTCTCTTGGTATGTACCAGAAAATTAAAACTTCTTTGTGTAACCTGCTGCCTAATTCTCTGAACATCAAAATAGACTTTTATCCTTTGCCTTCTTATGACTTGGTCACAGAGGAGGTCACCTCTCTTTATTATATCATCTTTAGCTCTTCAACTGAATTTTTAAATGAAACATTACAATAAATACTGGATGGGAAATTTGCTTTCTATAGCTTTCTATTTTCATTGAATACACAATTAGGCACAATCCTTACCAATACTTCCTCTATTTTCAATTTCTAAATTTTGATTCCTTTTATTTCTGTTTTCTCTATAAACAATCTATTTTTCGTCTCTGCTAAGCAAAACTAAAAATATAAGTACTTGTCATCTATCTCTAAGGCAAAAACCTGATAACATGAAATCACAGAATCACAGAATGGATAAGGTTTAAAGGGAATCGGAATCACAGAAGGTTTAAAGGGACCACAGTGGATCATCTGGTCCAGCCTCCCTGCCCAAGCAGGGTCATCCCAGTGCACGTGGCACAGGATTGTGTCCAGATGGTTCTCCAATATCTCCAGTGAGGGAGACTCCACAGCCTCTCTAGGCAATCTGTTCCACAGCTCCTGCTAAGTAAGTGAAGTAAGTAAATTTCTTTACTAAGTAAGTAAAGAAATTCTTCCTCATGTTCAGGTGGACTTCCCTGTGCATCAGTTTCTGCCCACTGCCTCTTGTCCTATTGCTTGGCACCACTGGGAGGAGCCTGGCTCCATCCTCTTGACATCTTCCCTTCAGATACTTAAGAGACATTGATGAGATCCTCTTGCAGTTGTCTTCTCACCTTATCATCTTTTTCACCCTCTCTTGGACCTGCTTCAGGAGCTCCACATCTCTCTTGTCCTGAGGAGCCCAGAACTGGATGCTGTGCTCCAGTTGTGGCCTCACCAGATCTGCATAGAGGGGCAGGGTCACCTCCCTGGACCTGCTGCCAGTGCTCATCTTAGTGCACCCCAGGATACCTTTGGCCTTCTTGGCCTCCAGGGCACACTGCTAGCTCATGGACAGCTTGTTGTCTATCAGGTCCCTCAGGTCCTTCTCCACAGAGCTGTTTTCCAGCAGCTTGGTTCCCATCCTGTACTGGTGCCTGGGGTTGTTCCTCCCCAGGTGCAGGACCCTGCATTCACCTTTGCTGTATTTCAGATGGTTCTTCTCTGCCCATCTCCCCAGCCTGTCAGGGTCCCTCTGAAGAGCTGCACAGCACTCTGAGGTATTGGCCACTCCTCCCAGCTTTGTGTTGTCAGGGAACTTGCTGAGGAGGCCTCTGCCCCTTCACCCAAGTTATTGGTGAAAAGTTAAACAATGCTGGGCCCAGTATTGAACCCTGGTGGGTACCACCAGTGACAGGCCTCCAGCAAGACCCTGTGCCACTGATTACTGTCCCACCCTCTGGGGTCTGTCATTTAGCCTGTAATTACAGTAAACACTTTCCACTGGGAAAACAAATCCCTGTAATATGTATGACTGGTACTTTTGTTGGTAGGAAACACCTTCCTTCTAGGATAGACACTGGCAATCCCAAGCAGTACCAGTAGCAATACCTTACGGTTGCTACTTATTCAGTCAAAATCCCAATTGCAATTCTTACCAGATGTTAGACTAGACTGCAACATCTCGTGACTAATCCATTGAGTTACTGATGGCAATCCTTCTTACCCAGCTAAAGCAGGGACATACCTGAAAGTTTAATGCATGGAACAATTATCCTAAAAGCCTTCAGTACTTTCAGGCTGTTTAAAATAGAGTATTACTTGTCCAACAGCTCATTTACTGGTTTTTAATTTTTTGTTCCACTGAGAAGAATCACCACTTTACAGGAAAAATACTTAAGTCTGTAATGACAAAGCACTGTCCTTGACTAATGGTTCATTTGCTCCAGTGATAAAGGACATCTGTTAATCTGACATTGTGTTTTCAGCTTTCTGTTATTGATTTACACTTAACTTTAAGAAAAGACAACACTTGTATTCCAGTGTTTGTCCCAGAGCAGTCTGAAAACTGAAAACACCAATGTTGTAGAACTCACAGGGGAGTGAAGATCATCCCAATTGTACTAAAAAAAGGTTTAAATCAGCACCCAGCTTTGTTAGGCTGGCAACTAAGACTACAGGAAAGACCAGAAAAAACACTAGAAACACCCAAGAGCATATGACAGCAAAAAAAGAAAAAAAAAGGTAAAAGAAATAATATCCTCAAAGTATTCAATAATATATAAACATGATGGAGTGTAATTTTGAGTTGCTGTTTAGTATGAAGGTAATTTAATGAAGCAAAACAGCATAAATTGAAACTTGAGAAGAAAACTCCACAATAGCTGTTAGGAAGCAGAGATGCAGCAGCATCAAGGCATAACCACCAGCCACTAGCGTGATCATTTACACTCTTTTTGAATGAAGACGGGAAATCAGGAGCACTGTGAGTTATTCACTTTTGTAAATTATCCCATCATTATATGGGAGAAAGCTGATGTAAAGCTGAAGATTAGCACAAATTTTGCTAGATGACAAGGTATGAAAAAGGCTCATCCTTTTGCTACTAGATAAAATATTCTTCTGCCACATTTTATGGGAAAGCAGTATATAAAAAAGTCTCCAGGTATAGAGGTTTGCTCTGTAGGACAGTTACAAATTCTGACCTCTGAGAAGCCAATGACAAAAATTCCAGTAACTTCAACAGCCCTAGAGCAATTTGGTCATGTACTTATTATCCTCCACTCAGCAAAAACCTACTACTGCCATGTCTTGCCTTGTACAATACCGCGACTGTTTCCTCTGTGATGATTTGCCAGCACTCACAGAGATGACCATTCAGTATTGTAAATTCCCTGGGATGAAAGACAAGGAAAAGCAGACTGCTCTGAATATGGCAGCAGGCTAAGTAATGTATTTCTGAAGTCTTCTCTTGGGAGGCTTTTTCTATAACGAAGAGGCATATCAAAGAGAAGTGCTCTTCCTAGAAAACGTTCCATAACTTTAAACCTTTTACTGCTCAATACAAAGGTATCAAAACAATGTCTGTGGCTCTGAATGACAATCCCACCACTGTCCTTTTTTGACAGGATTTAGGTTTTTACTAGAAAATAGGCAGCAAGCCAAAATTAAAAATTGTGGTTTACATCTTTCAAACAAAGATGATGTTTACTCTTTCAGGAAGCTAATGAGTATTTCTGCAACTTTCAACAAAAGATAAGTGAAAACAAATTTGCAACACCTTAGAAATTATCACAGCACTTACATAATTTTTTACACAGCTGCAGGGAGTTTTGATAGAAGGAACGCTACAATACAATTGAACATCCCAATGGACCAAGAACCTGTGGATGGGTCAATCTGCCTGAAGCATGCACTGGAGGCAGTGATCTTCAGAAGATGTCTCTACCGGGTTCAACTGGCAGTTCTGCTATTGGCTTGAGAGAAAGAGAGGAAAGATGCACAGAGAAAAGTTTTTCTAAAACTAGGCATGTATGAATTTTATCTACATGGAATGAAGACTAGATATCCAGGAGACATGCTGTCATGACTGATTTGGGGTCTTCCACCCTTGAGGCAGTGTAAGGATAAACTTGGGTCTGTGTTTTAGCAAAATCTGTATTTCTCTGCAGCTTTTACAAGGAAGCTTGTTCCTAAATACTAAAAATTAGGAATTCCTATGGACCTAGAACTGGTGTAAAAGATAATTCTGTAACTATGCTATCTTTACTGTGCTTAATACAATCAGTGGTGCAACTGCCTGTTGTGATACTGGAGAACAAAGTGTAATTACTTTCTGTAGTTTTGCAAATGGATAATTTTTGACAGAGAGTATTACAGAGAGTATTGCCTGAGGAAAGTCAAAAGGCTAATGGTCAACACATTTTGCTGGGATAAAAGAATCCCCATTAAAGTCCTTTGTATGTTTGGTTCAAATACAAACTCATGTCTTACATTTCACCAGAGTACTTGGTACCTCAGATATAGTCTTCTGAAAACTATGGTTTGAGAAGACAGTATTTTCTGGAGAAGAATTCCACCTGAAAGTGACAAGATATTTTTTTGATATCTGCTTCTTAGAGAAGACAACTCATTAGCAAATCACAGTAGAAATCTTAAGTGAGCATCACCAAAGAGTACTTAAACTAGCATGAAAGAAATGCCAGCATTTCAGAAAGTCCTGTTTTCATGCAGACACAGTTCAAGCAAAATATCAGATCTTGGTAATAAATACAAAAAAGAAACCATAGTAAACCCCTGTGTTTGATTTTTTTAAATGTAGTTAAACTTTTACTAAAAAGTTAAAATACTCTATGGTATTTGCACCAGAAATTGAGGTAAGTACTGTAAATATCATTAAGATAAGAATACTAACATGCAGAAATACTGAGAATGCCTTCTGTAATGGGGTTTGAATTGAATTCAAAACGTATTAATGTCTCCAGTGATCACAACCAAGTTACTAAAGTAAATATGAATGTGGCCTAGGATCTCTTAGTCTTCTCATTACAAAATGTATTTGCTTTCCCAAGAGATTGTATGCAACACTTCTATTCCAAAATAAATATTATCAGTCATTCGTAGTCCCTTAATTCAGCTGGGTAAATAACTGTAACCTGCCTTCAGACCTTTCACAGAATCTAGTCCAAAGCAATGAAGAGGAGGACAGACACTTCACTATATATATTTCTTTCTCCCTTCATGAAGACAGCATAAGAGTAAACACACAAAAAACTTAGCCCTGGCTGAAAACACTCAGGTATCATTGGTAAAGGTTGTAGCAGAATCTGTACTGAAGAGTTGCATCATGAGGCCTTCTAGAATTATGTTCCTCTAGTTCTTCAATTTGACTTGTATAAGAAAGTAATGTTGCAATGTTTCATGATTCTGAAGTTATTTACTGTATTGTCTGTACATAAGAGCCCTACTTGGCAGCTGAGTAGCATGACACTAAGCACTGTGAGAAGACTTCAGACGAAGTGTCAAACTCCAAGCTCTGCAATCTGATTTGCACTTAAATCCTTCAATTTCACTGCTTGTTATCAAGATAAGGGTCTTTAATGTTAAGGAAAATCAACTCTTTTTCTAGTCTGGGATTAAATCTAATTTCTGCTAAAAGCAGTAAGTACTTCAACAGGAAGCAAAGGTGCTGGTCATTCCCCTGAGAGACTTCTACTCCATCACCAAAATCAAGCAGGTACTCTATGATGTCCCGGTGGGTAGCAGGTACCCTTGCATTAATGGAGGCACTGAAACTGCTGGAATATACAGGGCTTTCAACTCTTGGAAATGGCATAGAAAAATCATGCAAAGAAAACAATGGACAAGGACCATGTGATGCTCTCCAGAAAAATATTTGATAAACTGAAAGCATGGTTGTGCGAGTAATGTGTGTGTCTGAGCTTCACCTGACTGCTGTTGGGCAAATATGCTTTTCCTACGCACGTATTTACTGGATGCTATCAGGAGACAGCACTAGACTGTCTAGAGCACTAGAGCTTTTGATTAACAAATATGGCAGGTCTTACATTCTCATAACGCTCTGAACAGCTAACATACCCTATCACTAGCTTTAATAATCAGAAATGATAATACTGGGATCTAGAGAAAAACTTGAGCGTTATAAATAATGCTATTACACAGGAATATGTGTTAATTATTGGCACCACAGTAAAACCACTATGCTGCTATCTCAGTTATTTCTGCAGTAACTTATCCACTTTCTAGCAGTGACAACCTACAATGATGGATGAGGAAGAAGAGCTTGAACTTAAATTGAAAGAAATAATAAATATGTGACAAAAATAAGAGCATCTGTACTTGTCCAGTACTATATTGTCTTCATTTCTTCTCCCTTGCCACATTTCCACTGACATGAGGAGATAATTTAAAATGTCAAGGAAATCCATGTCTGCTTGTGCTGAATTACTGCATTCATATTTCTACTTGTTTGTAGCGAACTAAACTCATAAGTCCAGCTATGTAGATGAGTCATACAGGCTGTCTTTCATTTTACAAGGCATCTTTAAATACCACTCTTACTTAACTTGTACTCATTACCATCAGCTGGCAATGTGTGTGCCATACTATCCTAATTGGCAGAAATTTGAGCAAGTAAATCATTAAAAGGTTATTTTTCATGCTAAATTTAATGTACAGTATTAATCAACTTTATTTCATTATTATGAGTAATGCAACATCCTATAGTCAAATCGATTTATAATTATGCCAGATCACATGGCAGGGGGGTAACAAGAACAACAAACAACAGACGGATGTCATTTCTGCTTAAATTCTCCATGTAAATTACAAACTGTTAAGTCAGACAGGGCTTTCTTTGCAGAGCACAACATCCAGATGGAATCTCACTAGCAGAGCAAGAACTGAGACACATTTGTCTCAACTTTTTTGAAAGCAAAGTAACCAAGTATCTTGCAAACAACACCCAGCCCACTTTAGATTTCCTTATTTGATCCTTAGGTCTGCTTTTTGGTATTATTTCTGAATAGAAGTCTTTGAGACAACAGTGAAACAAAGCCATTTGGGCAAAAGATGAGACATACATGAGACAATTTCATGTGTTGCTGACATCACCACCATAGGATGGGTCTTACTGTCCAGCATGGACATCTACAGAGGTAAATCTTCAGGTACATTTCTGATGAGTGGTGTGTATTAGGCAAAGAGCATCCTTCTAGCTCCTCCAAAATGCGGTTCTGTACTTAAGAGGCATCTCTTTCATCTGCTACTTATTCCAGAATATTTTATTCTAGTTTAATCCTTCTGAGTATCAGAGTACCAGTGGTAAATCCAGAGTCCTTAAC
Source organism: Phylloscopus collybita (assembly GCA_027886175.1). Classification (NCBI taxonomy): domain Eukaryota; kingdom Metazoa; phylum Chordata; class Aves; order Passeriformes; family Phylloscopidae; genus Phylloscopus; species Phylloscopus collybita. The sequence continues at coordinate 22,144,862 of JAJNNQ010000075.1, forward strand.
ATATACTAAACTGCAAACTGTCCTTGAAGCTGAGAAAACAAGCTCTTGGGTATCTCTTCCAAATAAATAACAGAGATGACTTATCCCTATAATTTGGAGATACAAGGAGGTACATTATACATGGGTAGTTAAATATGCTTCTTAGCAATAGGAAACCAGTTAGTGGGAAGTATTTGATTATTCATCAATTAGTCAGAAAACTCTAACTGCTCTAAACTTATCACAATCACAATGAATTTGATTCAAAGTGAGGTTTCCATTTATTTGTTCTGATAGGTTACCTAGCATTAAAAATGCTCTTAAGAATTGCTTGTAAGTCTGCTTTCATGCTGTTGTAGAACAGGTAACTTCCTAGGCATATTTGCATTCACCTTGTGGCCTTGTCGCCTTGGATGTATTAACCATTGTTGAGAGTTATACTACTCAATTAGGGGAAAAAAAATTACTTTAGAATAGTTATATAGGTACAGCATAATTTTTCTGTGGAAAAAAAGCCCCAAACACACACATATTCCAAAGACTTATCTCCAAAATAGTTTTGGCAACTGCCCTTTTTCTCATGGTGTATTTTGAAATGGCAGTTTTTGGCAGGAGAGATAGATGTTATATTTTTATCCTCACAGCCTTAAGTCATAGAGTTTGTGTGTTCTTTGCATTACCAGAAATCAACCTTTTAAGATGTTCCAGATCCCACAAACTAACAACTGGAAAAGTACATTATAGACTACACACTAACAAGATAAGATAGAAAATATTTTTCTTTTTATGATTTTATATTTTGCATCGTAAAATATTATGGGAAAATGCAATGAAGCAGAAATATTTAAGGCAAACAACATTTATTTATATTGCAAACATATGTGGGCCATTCATCATTCATTCTCAGAAAGCTAGCTATGTTTGAAAGCTATGGCAGATATCATCATGAATATCTGTTTCAGAACACTTCTGTGACAAAGTATCTTAGGCCAAGTGGAACACACAGGTGTGGTTGCATGACTTACTGTTGAATGTAAAATTAGGTTTACATTTATGATTAAACCCAGAAAATATACTTCCAGGCAGAACTGGAATCACTACATTAAGCTGAACATCCTGACAAAAACAGTAGTCAAGTCATACGGCTGGGGAGAAAACTGCTATCAAGAAAATGGTGAAAAGACATATTTACCTTGTGCAACTGGTAGTATTGCTTGGCACCTACTCCTCCTTGCTCTTCTCCTGTCCATAGCACCAAGCGCAGTGTCCTTTTTGGACGAAGTCCTAAAACACAGCGTTTAATATTGTTTTTAATATTAAATATGGATATATTTTAAGCATTTTTTTGCATTGGTCTCCAGCCTTCAATGGATGAAAAGCCTGTATTTCCACAAACCAAACACAACCTACATCAAGTGTGGGTCTTTCTGTCTAGAATATTTTTTTCTTGTTTAGGGAGAAAAACTGGGGTGTTGGGAGAGAGTGCACATAAGGAAGAAGTGGGTACTTGAGGTGCTGCTACCAGTTGCAGTAGCACAAGAGAAGCACATTTCAGGGACATACTGAAAGTGTCTGAAAACCACGCCAGAAAGTAACTACCTTGATAGATTCCTGAAACATGTGCTTCTGTCATTGTGGTGATCTGCCATAAGTAATATACATCTGCTCGTAGCAGATCCACATGAAATTTTCATGAAAATTTCCATTGCTTTGTCATGGTTAATTTATTACAATTAATTGAAAATGAGCTGCTGGATTTTTATGAGAAATGTTTATTAATTTCAAGAACTGAGGGGCTATGTAATATTATTTTGCTTTTTATCAGAGAAATGAAAAGCAGCAATCTGTACTTTGGAATCTGAAAGAGTCAGCTGCTGAATGTGTGCAACTTTTTGAAACAAGGCAAATATGAAGTCATTTTCTATTTTGCTATGGTAACTCAATCAGAAAGATAAGTTCTCAGATAAATTTTGAAATAATTTTTGCCATGGCAGAACTGATCAGATAGAATTTGCTTCTCTCTATTTATTTGGTTGTTTCTATTCATAAATTAATACATTGAGAGCATGGAACAGCAAACAGATAAAGAAAACACTGCTCTCTGTGCAGTGGAATGCTAATTATATTAGAGAGAAAAAAAAGAAAAAAATGAGGATATTATCACAAGTGATAAAGCATAAAGTACTACACATTTGTGCTGAGGAGAAATAATATCAGGCAAAACTTATTTCCTAACTGAAATGGATGAAGATTGCCAATAGGCTTGACCTTCATTAATTTTTTTCTTTTGGCACAATGGATATGATCTGAAGATTTCTATCTCAAAATTATATGCTAGCAATCCTCAGAACTGAAGGGAGAATACCAAAGGAATACCCCAAATCTGAATTTAAGAGCTCGATTTTCCAACATTTCATAAAGAAGTGCAAACAAGTTTAAAGGCGTATTTCTGAATGTTGATCTGTTGACTGTAAACAGAAAGGATGTCAAACTTCATTACGTTAATGACCTGCACACGTCCCAGTGGATTCCCTGCTCTCCTAAATCACAGCAGTAAAGGATTAGCCCCCTTGGATTTTCAAATTAGTCAGATCACTTACGAGGTAAAATTGAGATAATAAAATAGCTATTTGGTTTGAAGCCCAAAATAACTGCAAATGTGTCAGCAGCTTGGTTGGAAGAGGTGGCTGTAAAAAAGAAAAAGTGCTGGTATAAAACATAGAGGCCAGTGCTGTAGTATGGTTCCAGCAGCATTTAAGTGGGAAAAGGAGGTTTAATTGTCATATCACAAAAGTGAAGTCCAATCTCCAGCCCACCAGACCAAGCCTGTGAGAGTAGCTTTGGTAGGAAATGCTTAAGACAAGGAAGCAGCATCTTCTGGTTCCTCCCAGGCAAAAATCAAGCTGCTTTAGTCTGCCACTGCTGCCTAAGGGGCACTTGGGCCAGTGATCAGGGGGTCCTCATGGTTGGCTCAGATGGGCTGTGACCTCAGCTCCTGCTCTCCAGGAGCTTGAGATGATTTCAGCTCACTTGTGGAAAAGACATTTGAGATTCTTATGGCCCCCTCCCCGCCCATCACTGCATCTGTCCATTGAAGCTGGGGAAATAAAAAAGCCTTGCTAAGCTTTGGTCTTTCCAGTCTGGACGTGATGTGTCAGTTCTTCCCATCTCATGGATTCCTGTCAGCAAATTCATTTGTGTTCTACTGAAATGGAATGGGAAACTTTAAAAAATAAAAATATATAAGCTAAGGAGGCAGTTATTTTATATACAAACAAAGTCTATAGAGGAAAATTTCATTTCCTCATTATCTTAATCTGAAAGCGATAGGTATTTATCTACCTGTTATTAAAAACAGAGCTAATCTGACCAAAGAACAGCAAACAAATCCAGTATTCAGAAGTAAAATTGCTAAGAATATTCTCAATGCATGTTTTTATTAGAAAAAAAATGAAGTACTGTATTTAAGTTACAAAAGTTTTTAAAAGTAAGTTTAACTATTTTGGTTCGCTTCTTAAAAACTACTGGTTGCTAAGCCAGGTATCATCTTCACAAAACCAGAAGTCTTTCAGATCACAGCCCATATCTGTATTGAAAAGACACAATAAAATAGCAGTTGGGCTAGAAAACTATGTTCTATGATGGGTGCAACATACAGAGGAGTGGGTAGGCAATTTTAAAATGAAGGAAAACTGTTACACAAATAAAATTGCTCCTCTTTCCTTGCTATCTAAATAAATGACTTATTACATGGTATTAAAAATAAAGAGGCTATCAGAAGAAAAAACCTACAGATGAATTTCCAAATCTCCAATGTTTTAGAAAAATGTATTCTTTTTTTTTTCTCCCTTCTATCTTGCCCTTAGTTGAAATAAAATCATAGCTTACAACAAAGGTGCATTTTAGGGATCAGCCTGTACTCTTACAGTTTATCTCAAGCATAAAGGATACTATGGGCATGTGGACTCACAAGTTAAAGAATGAAATAAAAACATCGATATGGTCGATCTAAGACCAAGGATACATCTGTAGCAAGCACAGCAGGACACCTGCTCTATTACACTCCCTCTGTGCTGGAGTGGCTGCTATCCTTTCCTTCTCCTTGGGTACCACAAACACTTCAGTCATACCAATGTGCAGTTCTTACTGACTCTATTTTCTGTTTCTTTGAATCATCATAGATTGCTCACATTCATAGATAACAGCAGCAAGACTCGAATTTCATGTCCTACGTGTCTTGCTCATGCTTGATAGAATTGAGATAATCCCACACAGCAAAACTGAAATGTATTGTTTGATACATGCAGAGACAAATCATAATGGCCTGTCACATGTAAAGTAAAAAAAAATAAACCGACTTCACTCTCAATATAGCTTACAAGCCAGGAAGGAGAACTTGAATCATCTTTTTTAAATCAAAATGGAGATCAATACTATAAACACAAAATTTCCTTCAGTAACTATTTTCCTACTCTATAAACATAAATCCTTACTGATGGGGAGAATCACAGAGATAAAGTACTTTCTAAAAAGACAGTGTGTAGATGGCTAACAGGCTTCTTCAATGTCATTTTAAGATTGACCAGCTTACAAAAACATAAAAAGCATTCCAGCTTTGTAAAAATAGATATTTTCCCTTCAAGTCAAGGCACTGGGATCACACACTAGCAATTCAAATAGCTGTTCAGCTTATATGAGGCATACAAGCAAACTGCAAATGGAGGTGAGTAGATCCACAGGTGTCAAGGTTTAACCTCAGCTGGCAACCAAGCCCCTCACAGCTGCTTGTTCACTCCCCCACCAATGGGAAAAGGGAGAAAATCAGGAGGATAAAAGCTAAAAAACCCCTGTGTTGAGATAAAGACAATTTAATAGGGGAAGCAAAAGCTGTACACACAAGCAAGGCAAAACAAGGAAGTAATGCATTCCTAAGACCCTGCATAGCTGGCCTAGGGAAGCCTTGATCTGAGCATAAAGTAGAATAAATTGCACTGCCAATCAAGGGAGGTGATTCTGCTCCTCTACTTTCCCTGGTGAGACCCCACCTGGAGTACTGCATCCAGCTCTGAAGTCCTCAGCACAGAACATGGACATGTTTAAGCTGATCCAGGAGAGGGTCACAAAGATGATCAGGTGGATGGAATTTCTCTTCTATGAGGAAAGGCTGAGATAAGAGAATGCTCCAGGGAGACCTTGGAGGAGCCCTCCAGTAACTGAAAGGAATCAATAAGAAATGAGGACAGACTTCTTAGCAGGGCCTGTGGCAATAAGTTCAAGGGCCAATGGTTTTAAACTAAAGGAGGGTAGATTCAGATTAGGTCTAAGGAAGATGCTTCTTACAGTGAGGGAGGTCAAAAACTGTCACAGGTTGCCCAGAGAGATTGTGGATGCCCCGTTCCTGGAGAAATTCAAGGTCAGATGCGACAGGGCTCTGAGCAACCTGATCAAGTTGAAGCAGTTCCTGCTCATTACGGGGGGTTTGACCTTTAATGATGTTTTTCAACCCAAACTATTCCCTGTGTTCTCTTACTTCTAATACTCCCTAAGTCACTAACATATTTGCTTTAGGAGCTCCTAGGGAGTGGTATATACAGGTATATCATCCTCAACTATTGTCCTCTGCTGCACTGAACATACATAAGCTATGACCTTTTCCACATTGTTACCCTGTGGCTTGGAATTTCTTTAAAAGGTATTTATACAAAAATATTTATAAATATTTATACAAAAAGTATGTATAATAATATAATATAAAGTTTCATAATTATGTTGCTGACATTCTTTAAATTCTTATTACACTCCCTACCTTTTTCAAGTTTGGAGCTGATTAGACATAGACATTTGCTGTGCGCCATTAGCTGGGAAATTTCTATCATGCATGCATTTCTCATAAAATACCTGGAATTTCCAAAATTTCTGCCACAGCATAAAATAAAAATAAAACCAGTACTCCACCTTTTGCTAAAGAAAATAAGAACTCATTCTCAAAAACAGTGGTACAATCTGCTAATGCCTGATTTATGTATCCTGTGGTATGGGCAAGGAAGAGAAAAAGCTCTTACTGCTAGCAACTTGTTTCCCTGCCTAATTTCAAAGAATATACATACAGAAATAAACTGTAATCAATAGGATGATAGTAATAACACAGTTAATTGAAGATGTCCAGACTTTTCCTCTGAAGACCTAGAAGAAATCTCCATTCTAAACCAGAAGGACTTTGGCTTTTACTTGTTAGAAACAGCCCTCTACAGTTTAGACAATTGATCACACTGCTTGTGCAGAAAAGTGCCTGTGTATTCATTTATTTAAGAATAATTTTTTTTACTTATTTATTTTTTTTATTCAGTGACAAATAACGATTTCACAGAGAAAATCATAGAATCATAGAATGGTTTGGGTTGGAAGGGACCTTAGAGATCATCTAGTTCCAATGTCCCTGCTGTGGGCAGGGGCATTTCACTAGGGCAGGTTGCTCAGAGCTCCATCCAGCCTGGCCTTAAACACTTGCAGGGATGGGGCATCTGCAGCTTCTCTGTGCAATCTGTGCCAGTGCCTCACCACCCTCACCACCTCATCCAAGGAATTTGGATTCCTTCCAACTATCTAATCTAAACCTACATTGCCCCTTGCCCTGGCACTACATGGTCCTCTAAATCTTTCTTGTAGGCTTCCCTCGGGTACTGGAAGGCCACGATCAGGTCAGCCCTAAGCCTTCTCTATTCCAGGCTGAACAACTGCAATTCCTTCACCCTTTCCTCACAGGAGAGGTGCTCTATCCTTGTAATCGTCTTCATGGCCCTCCTCTGCACTCACCCTAGCAGGTCTACATCCTTCCTATCCAGTCCTCAGAGCTGGATGCAGCACAGGTGGGGTCTCACAAGACCAGAGAGGCAGAATCTCCCCTCTCACCCTGCTGGTCACGTTGTTTTGGATGCAGCCCAGGACATATTTGGCTTTCTGGGCTACAAGTGCACACTGCCAGGTCATGTCCACCCTCTCACCCTCAAGTCCTTTTTCGAAGAGCTTCAAAGTTAAAAGCTTCCAAAAATAAGGCAAAGAACAGGTGAAAAAAAAAATCCTTTTAGTACTACTTAAACCTTGATTATAACGTATTTCTAATTCTCTAGTGAAGCTCAAATTAGACATGGGATACAGCTTTTGGCTTCAGAAGCTGTCTTTCTTTTCTTCTTAAATCAGTCTAACGCAGTGCAATCTCCTTGATTTTTGTCTGTTGATAGCTTCTTTTTGTGGCACTGAGGACAAAGCACTGCAAAAAATAGCACTGGGACGCAAGCAAACCTCTGAGTGTCAAAAGTCTGGAGTAAAGAGAGATGAAGTCTGGAGCAGAAGAGATGAAGCACTGCAGGAAGAAGACAGAAAATGGTCAGGTCTAGGGCTGGGGAGGGGGAAATCCAAGTGGAGCGATGAGCCAAGCCGGGTGCTGCAGCTCAGTCTCACCTGGGGCTGTCAGCTTGCTCAGAAACATGTTTTGGGGGTTGAGAGGACATGACTCTGCCACTGGCACAGACTGTGAGCAGCTGTTTGGACAGGCCCTTCAAAGAGGGCACGAGGGCACAGCAGTGCCCAAGGTAAGCCAGTCTAGGGAAGGACTGGATTTGCAAAGCACCAGCAGCCTTGACAGCAGTGCAGCAAGACTCTGAGATTACACAAGCAATTTTCTTTTCCTAGTTTTAAGGGGGCTGATGATCTTATGACAGAAGAGCAGATTTACAGAAGAGTGGAGAAGGGAAATGTGAGAGGTTTTAGATAGATTTATTTTTAAAAAGCAATGCAATATCCAAGAGGAAATGTCAAGGAAGGAGCTGGGTATACAAGACTGGAGGGGAAATCTGTGAATGATTTGCAAGTCTAGTAACTAAAAATAACATGGATTAAGCCTTTTGACTGGGGAGGTGAGGGAGAGAAGAGGGAAGTCAAGCCCAGAGCCTGGTGCTTATGGGCTGCAAGTCAGGCAGCAACAGTGCCAGAGGGAGGGTTTCTCTCTGGACACCTTCCTGCCACCTGGCAGCACAGCTCAGGGACACTTCAGATGAGAAGTACTGCCAAACGTGCTCATCTGCACAGGGGGTTTTAAACAAAGAATTGGTTTGTGTAGTGTCATGAAGCCATTACAAGTCCTGTGTACCAAACAAAAGAGGGGGAAAAAAAGGAGAAGAAAAGGAAGCACAAACTTGCCTGTGTAAAAAAGCAAAGCTCAGAGTCAGCAGAGAACTCCTCCACCGCATGCCTTGCTCTGTTCTCCAAGTCCCACAAAAGAAGTAAGACACTGTCCACCTTTAAAACACACCTTATTCCTCTTCAAGAACACATTCTTCCTTAAGGGTATTTGTGATCTCATCAAACTGTGGAGCAGAAAATATGGGGCCCACTCCCACACTTTGGATTAGAAAAACAAATCTGTTAGGCTACTCTGAAAGCTGATGAGTCAGAAAATGAAGCAGGCACACTTCTGTCTCCATATTGAAAATTTATACCTTAAAGAAAATGACAGCAAGAACAAGATGCCCCTTACTTCATTTGAGAAGGATTCCAGCACTTCACCATGTCAACCATATTAGAGATTTAAAAAAACCCCAATAACTAAACTAACAACAGCTAGCATTGCCAGGTTTTTAAGACTTTTATAGATAATCAAAGCTCAGGTTTTTTTCTTGAATTTTCTGGGTAAATTAAAGCTTGCAGAGAAGCAGCAGTCCACAAGACTGAGGGCAAAATTGCTTCAGAGGGCTGTATATCTAAATTTACCACCAGATTAGCAACCCTTTATGTTTGCAGTCACCCCTCTGCTATGTCAACACAGTATGAAAATTGAAGATTTAAGTACTTGCTAAATATGCATTCAACCAAATGTTAAAATGAAGGAATAAATGCATTTGTAGTGTAACACCATAGGCAGATATTTCATACCAAGTAGATTTAATAGAATTGAAAATGCGAAGGTCAGAATAAAACACTCAGCTTTGGGAAAGTGAAAAGAATGTAAGAACAAGAAATTAATATGAGGCATATTTGATTAAAGAAGAAAACCAGAAACTGCAAAAGTAGTCATTTAATTATGTTTCACAACGTATCTCCTAGCAAACAACTACAACACCACAAGCAATTCAGAAAAATGTTTAACAAAATATTTTGCAAGCACGTTAAAATTGCGTTTATATGACTTCAATTAAACTAGCAGAAAAGGAGTTACTCTGGTGATCATGTTTTTAATAAAACATATCTTTAGTCCTCATATACTAGCCAGTGAATTTGGACTGGAGAAATGTAACTTCATACAAAGACTACAGTGAACTGTATAAAAATCTGTCTAATGGTTTTCCAGTTGCATTAGTCATGGGTATAATTCAGATGAGAGTTAAAATTTCAATTTTAAATAGATTTAAGGGGGAAAAAACTGTCTAATCAACTCCTTATGAGTAATAATAACTCAGTACCTTAAAATTCTTACATGCATTGTTTTAAAAACATTTCTGTAGCTTTCTGTGTCTTTTTCCTATGAAACAGTAATTTGGTTGTGCCAAATCCATGTCTACATCTATAGAAAAGCTGATTTATGAAACCCCAGTTCAGCTTAATGCTGGCAAGCAGACAAAGAGGGGAAATGGCACATATCATCTATCACCATACATTTCTCCCCTTTTCATGTTTCATCATTGTCTAGGAATGCAGGAAGGCTGTGTGTAAGGTGTGATGACTGGGATTAGATTTTGTCAACAATCACTCTTCCTTCATCAAGCTACTCTAGCAGCCATGGCATCACCATACTACCCTGGGTGTGAAAGGAAAATGTTCCCTGTTCATCCACTTGACTGCTGGTATTCCCTGTCTCTGGCAGCTCCCCACAGCAAATGTTTTCTTACATGGAAGAACAGGACTCTGAGAAGCACTTTGAGGCACAGTCCAAGCAGGAGACTTCCTGATCTAAGGCAGCATGCAGACATGACTGAACATGGGCTCAGTGCACAAGCAGGGAACTGTTCACTCTGTACCACAACCCACCACTGCAGAGGTCTTTGGAGTGTAGCCTTTCCTGGAGTCTGCACCCAGAGGTGTAGAAGCAGGGGTTCAGATAGCATTCACTGGCAACAACTTACACTGGCTGCAGTTCAAGCAATTGAAGAGAAAGAGGAAAAGTTTATCATTTGACAAATTCACAGCTCAGCCATTGACTTCTGAAGATGTCCCCAGATTGAGCAGTAGCTCATGGATAGGTGTGCACCTCTGGGCTTGGCAGGGCACCAAGAGTTGGCTAGCAATGAAGCAAGAGAGACCCAAACACAGCCAGGAAAAGCTAGAAAACACATTTCTTGAACAAGGAAAGAGAGCTTGTGGGTAAATGTTGCTGAAAGAAACGTGGGATGCGAACAAAGAAACTGGTGACTGCTTGATTCCTCCTGTGCTAGCAGAGATGGGACTCTGGAAATAAACCAGACTGTAGTGTCAAGTAACATACCCCATAAGTTTCTATTCTCAACAGGAAAAAAATAGATTCCACATGTTTTAATTAAAAAGAGACATACCAGTTATCCATTTTTGAAGTTTTTTAGAAGAAAGCACGGAAATTCATCCATCAAAATCAACTGGATTTTTAACTCCAGTAGGGTCCCTACTCTGTTAGGAGACTTAAAATACTATGTTTGGAAACCTGACACTGCCATACAACCACCTTTCTAGGTCTAAAGGTCTAAAGACCTTTCTCTATTATTATCATTATTCAGTTCCTTCAAGCTCCCTTTAGGGATGAAAGGCCCACATTTCCAGCACTAGAGTGTGAGGTGACTTTGGCAGGGCTGGAGGAGGGCAGAACACCTCAGCTGGAAAATGCCCCTCAGCCAAGCAATGTGGGAGCACAGCAGGATGAGGAGCAAAGAGGCAGCACCGGCTAAAGCTCTGAAACCACTGGAACATACTAGCTGCTTCTTACTCAAATACCCCGTACACAAGTATGACTCCTGAGCAAGAAGAGGTGCAGGCTTGAAAGGTTGGGAAGGAGCATAAATATCTCCTTCACAGAAATTGACAACCAATATCCACAGCAGGATCAAATCACAGAATCACAGAATTTTCTAGGTTGGAAGAGACCTTCAAGATCATTAAGTCCAACCCATGCTCTAATACCTCAACTAGACCATGGCACCAAGTGCCACACCCAGTCTTTTCTTAAACACATCCAGGGATGGTGACTCCACCACTTCCCTGGGCAGGCCATTCCAATACTTTATCACTCTTTCTGTGAAAAACTTTTTCCTAATATCCAACCTATATTTCCCTTGGTGCAGCTTAAGACTGTGTCCTCTCATTCTGTCAGTTGCTGCCTGAAGAAAGAGACCAACCCCCAACTGACTGTAACCACCCTTCAGGAAGTTGTAGAGAGTTATAAGATCACCTCTAAGTCTCCTTTTCTCCAGGCTAAACAACCCCAGCTTCCTCAGTCGTTCCTCACAGGGTTTGTGTTCCAAGCCCCTCACCAGCCTTGTTGCCTCCTCTGGATACACTCAAGCATCTCAATGTCCTTCCTGAACTGAGGGCCCAGAGCTGGACACAGCACTCAAGGTGTGGCCTCACCAGTGCCGAGTACAGGGGAAGAATGACCTCCCTGCTCCTGCTGGCCACACCATTCCTGATCCAGGCCAGGATGCCATTGGCCTTCTTGGCCACCAGGGCACACTGCTGGCTCATGTTCAGCCAGCAGTCGACCAGAACCCCCAGGTCCCTTTCTGCCTGGGCACTGTCCAGCCACACCATCCCCAGCCTGTAACGTTGCAGGGGGTTATTGTGGCCAAAGTGCAGGACTCGGCATTTGGATTTATTAAACTTCATCTTGTTGGACTCTGCCCATCCATCCAACCGATCCAGGTCTCTCTGCAGAGCCCTCCTCCCTTCCAACAGATCGACACATGCTCCCAGCTTAGTGTCATTTGCAAATTTACTGATGGAGGACTCAATACCCTTATCCATGTCATCAATAAAAATATTGAACAGAACTGGCCCCAGCACAGACTCCTGAGGGACACCACTGGTGCCTGGCCGCCAGCTGGATGCAGCACTGCTCACCACCACTTTCTGGGCCAGGCCATGTAGCCAGTTCCTAACCCACCAAAGAGTGCTCCTATCCAAGCCACGGGCTGCCAGCTTATCTAGGAGTGTGCTGTGGGAGAGAGTGTCAAAGGCCTTGCTGAAGTCCAAATAGACTACATCCACAGCCTTCCCTGCATCCACCAGTCTGGTCACCTGGTCATAAAAGGAGATAAAAGGTTGGTCAAACATGACCTACCCCTCCTAAACCCATGCTGGCTGGGTCTGATACCCTGGCCATCCTGTAAATTTTCTGTGATCGCACTCAGTATAAACTGTTCCATTATCTTGCCAGGTACGGAAGTCAGGCTGACTGGTCTATGATTACTAGGATCCTCCTTTGCACCCTTTTTGTGAATGGGTGTCACATTGGCCAGCTTCCAGTCATCCGGAACCCTGCCCGTGAGCCAAGACTGTTGGTAAATGATGGAGAGTGGCTTTGCAATCTCATCTGCCAGCTCTCTCATCACCCTGGGATGGATCCCATCTGGTCCCATAGATTCATGGATATCCAAGTATTTCAGCAGGTCTCTGACTGCCTCCTCTTGGATAATGCAGGAACCATTCTGTTCCCTGACATCATCTACCAACCCAAGAGGACAGTTGTCATGAAGGCAAGTCGTCTTCTCACTAAAAACTGAGGCAAAGTAGGCATTAAGCACTTCTGCCTTTTCCGCATCTTCAGTTACTAAGTTCCCTTCCTCGTCCAATAAAGAACAAAAGTTGGTCTTACCCTTCCTTTTACCATTAATATATTTGTAAAAACATTTCTTATTATCCTTTACAGCAGTTGCCATTCTAAGTTCAAACTGAGCTTTGGCCTCCCTAATTTTTTTCCTGCATGCTCTAGCAGTCCCCTTGAATACTTCCTGAGAGACCTGACCGTCCTTCCAAAGATGATTCATCCTCTTTTTATTTCTAAGTTCCTCCAGAACCTCCTTGCCCATCCAGGCTGGACGTTTACCCCGTTGACTTATCTTTCGGCACACAGGGACAGTCTGTCCCTGTGCTCTCAGGATCTCTGTTTTGAGGCATGCCCATATTTTCTGAACTCCTTTGTTTTAAATCCTGCACACTGTCCAACCAAAGACTAAATATGGCAGCAAAATAAATTTTGTGGGATTTTATGGTGATGTACTATGTGTAGCTGCTTAGCTAGTCTTTCATCTCACCTGGAAAAGCAGCTTCTTTTGTAAATCTTGTGTGGATAGGGGACATGAGAAGATGTGTTTCAAATGACACCAGAGTACGTACCGGATCAACATGAAAATGCTGAGGCAAATGACATTAGCCAGCTCCAGAGATGCTCTTTTTTGCACATAAACTAACAAAACAACAAAATCTTAGAATTAAAAAAGCAACCTGAAAACAAATTTGGTTTGAGATTTCTAGGCTGTAATTAGCAACACAGCTGTTGTTCTGTAAAACTAGAAAACCACAATTTGCTTGAGTGCTGCCTCCTACAGTTTCCAAAGGCCCTCATCACACCACATTACAGGTCATGCAACACCCCATGGATTCCCTCAACTTAAAGATGTGAACCTGTTAGCCTTCCCTCTCTAAAACACCTCCAGTGCCTTCCCACCATCTCTTAATTACCCCAAAAAAACCCCTCTCAATACTGCCATGGAGATATTTGCAATCTATCACAGAGTTTGCAGACAGATTAAAAGGAAAGACACTGGTAATTACCACATGTTCTGGTAACCAGGTGTTTGCCACAATCTTTAAGGAAAGAATAAAAGTGTCTTCTTCCTGCCTCTTCTCAGGTGGGACTCAAATGCACTTGCCCATCTCTCCCCAGTCACCCATTTGAAGAGTATATCAGAACCTCCTATTCTGCATATTTTTATGCCTCCATCAAAATTAGTTAAAATAGATCAAAAGATTAAAACCTACAGAGGGCTGGTCAGGGCAGCAGCTGCCAGACATCGCAGAAGACAAACTGCACATTGCACAAGTTTACTGCCATGGACACTCTGCCTGCAAGTGTAGAAGGGTAATTTCTTAAGCATCAGAAATCCTCATCTAATCACAATAGCCATGGCTTCCCTGAAGGAAAGGGAGTTTACCAGTTCAGACCAGTTCACAAACTGCCTCAGCAACTCTAAAAACGTCTTTATTACCAGTAAAAGGAATAAGGAGAAATAACCAGCTGAAATGTTCATGTTTCTTCACATAAACAACTTCTGTGGAAACATTTCCAGTTCTTCATTTTTAAGCACATCAGCCATGAAGCAGCTTGCCATAGATCTTGGCTATCAGTGGCATATGCAAGCTTCAAGAATTTAAATCGTGTTTTTCTGTTCTTTGTGCTTCATTAAACTTCATTATTAATGATGAGAAAAGGCCCCTTTGAACAGCAATAGTCAGTATGGCCATTACTCAGTGAATACTTCTGAGATTAGCTACCAGCAAAGCAGGCAGCCATGAGAGTTTAGTTGAAACAGAGAACTTGATATGGATGCACTAAGGAAAATGCTTCTTTTTACTCTGGTCAGGAGATGTCTACAGCCAGCATGGGCACCAGCAGGTGCACAATCTGGTACTGACGTTTAACGACACGTTGCTGAAGGAGAAGTTTTGAGAGTGCAATTACAGTTGCACAGAAAACATAGAAAGATTCACCTTGTTGAAATGTAACCATCTAGAAGTCGACATTTGCTCTGAATTTGCTGCCTGTACTTCCTCCCTGAAGAAGGATGTGAGGGAATGGCACCACCAGCAGGTACCCCCTTCCAATCATCCCACTGTGGAAGACGAGCAGAGAGATATTACAGCTATTAGAAGCAAAGTACTCAGACAGACTGTAACTTTCCACTTCTTAGCTCTTCTGATTTCCAGAGCTAACTGAATGGTTATAGCTTTAAACAGTGTTCAGCAGATCACAAAGAGCCCTATGCTTTTAAGGTACTACTCTTCTGAAATGTATACATGGGATTTTACATCAATAAAATATTTTCATTCCACTCTCTGCTAATATAATGCCAAATAGTTTCAGTTCAGTCTGACTTTCATGTAGTTGCTTTGCCCTCAAAAAGAAACAACATTCATGTGAAGTTAAAATGGAAATGAAAAAAACATGCTACCAAATGTTTGAAGTTTTGAAGACTATGTAAAACTACTTCAGATTGTGCTGGACTGGTACATGTCCTTGTAGGGAACATATAACTATTATGGTGTCTGAAAAGCTAAAAACCCCAAAACAAAACAAAACAAAACAAAACAAAACAAAACAAAACAAAACAAAACAAAAAGAAATAATATACCAATATGGCACAGAAATTACCACCTCAATTAAAAAAAAAAAAACAACTAAAAGCTAACACTGAAGATTAATGAAATATGAGGAAGTATAAAGGCAATACCTTAAGTAACTGATTTACTCAGAAATAAAAGCAAAATATTAAAAATTTGACTTGAGGCAAGAAAACAAACTGTATTGCTTAAAATAAAATCTTACCATCTTAAACCATAACTTTAATGATTTTTCATTTAATTAAATGTATTTGGTCCTAAGCCAATAGCTATTAAATTGTTTTGGGAGGAGGCTATGTTGAAAGTATGGAATTGCATTTAAATGATAATATTTTTCAAGTATTACATGAAATTTTCAGAATCCAAATTAACAGTCGTCATTTTTGTCTTGCCCATAAGCCATGTCCAAGGGTCACAGTGATATCATGATGAAATGCTATTACACCATCACTGAAAAACCTGCTTTAACAGTGTAATAGTATTTTGCCTTCATTAAACCAAAGGACCATGGCAGAAGTACTGGTATTTTCTTACTACACAATATAAATTCATATTTTAGAAATCATATTTCAGAATGGTCATTTCAGCTTGAGGATCATATCACCACAGCTGTAAGATCAGTTATACTCTGATAAATACGGACACAATTTTTATGGCTACACAATGCACCATGGCTTTAAGACTCCCTGGACACAGTAAAAAATTTCTACACATGCATGGAGCCAACTGAGTTGGCTTATCTACATTTCAAAGGTATTTGGTGGACTAGTGTGAGACCAAATTTATCAGGTTCCAAAAGGATATCAAACAAAGTCTCCACAGTTCAAAACCCAATGCTCATTCAAAACACAATCTGTGGAATTGATTTTAAATAAAATTAATTTATTTGTTTCTCACACAATCTTCACATCTTTTTATTTTGCTGTCCTCCTTTTTTTTTTTTTTTTTTGTCAGATTTTAAATGCCTAAGATATAAAATCTGTATTAACCAATCTACTATGGAGGCCAGTTTGTGAAAGGTGTATGCTCCTTGGTTATCTACAGCTATGAAGAACCAGAGTTCCTCTCCCAGCCTTGTGTTCCTGCAGAACACTTTTACAACAAGAGCAGAACACAACAGCTGCCCAGAAGAGAGGACATCAGCAAAGATTCCAGCATTCCCCAGCTGAGAGAACAGCATTTCACCACAAGTTGCACAGCAAACACACAAGGTTTCTCTACCAGAGAAAATCAAATATTTAAACAAGAAAGTGATGCATTTCAGTCATGCATGAAGGGAAACCCAGTGAATAAAAATTATACAATGCCACCAAGAACCCGCCCTTAAGAAACACACAACAGTTTATGCTGAATGGAATGGAGTACTGAACGCCATAACTTATTCTGCTAATGAAGCAGAATAACTTTCTTTTCCTTGAAGGTGGAGAAAACACAGACAATTTTCCAAGCATCATAAAAAGAAAGATCAAAAAACACTAAAAGAAGGAATAACTTGGATTCTTTGTAGAAGAGTCCTCTTTAGTTTGCTTTTAAAACCCAAAAATTTTAACAGACACACTTTGTTTTAGTTACAGATTGATAATCAAACCATCCCAAGGCTGGGAAATTGAGAGATTAGAGGTTCAAACAATGCAAAATAAAGGAATAGGAACTCGCAGGGATGTCTGATGTTCATGACTGCAGTATGCAAGCAGCTAATCACATAACAGAGGTTGTCTACCAAGAGCTCTTCAAGAAAGACTGAGATTGTTGAAGTGCACAAATCTTTCCTCTGGGATGCAGGGGAAGCTAGTTAATTGTTTAAAGGCTGCCAGGGCTAAGAGCAGCAGCTGATTTTAGTTTCTAACGAATATATTGGGCATTCCTCTTGACCACAGGTTACATTTGTGGAAAAAGGGAATAAAGAAGAAAAATAGATTCCATCTGATGAAGGGGGAAAAGCATCCTTGGATATCGACTCAACAATCTAAAAAGGTCTGTTTTGAGCTAGTGTTGAGGGGTATAGTGACAAAATGAATATTTGTTCTCAGAGGAATGGATAAAATAGAAAATCCAGTTTAGACATCATACAAAATAACCTGGAAATGCAATGCATAAAAAAAATATTTTACAATTAAAGATTTACCTAGATCCTTAATGAGTGATAATGCTTCCCATGATATAAATGCTCCACCACCATCATCCATAGCTCCCTGCCCAACGTCCCAGCTGTCCAGATGTCCACTGACCAATACAACCTGGAAAAGCAGTTATGAGAAAAAATATCTACATGAAAACACTGAATCAGAGAACTCTTTTTAGCATTTCAGCATTTTAATGATTTGTCACAAAGTTGGCATTTTAGTTTAGAATGGGAGGAAGGAAAAAAATTAAACATTGTTCTCTAGTTGCTAAATATTAATCTGGGATTCTATTACTTCAAACCACTGCCTAAGTGAAACTAGATAAGCTGTGAGAAATGTTTAAATGAAAGGTTTTATCTTGTACATTACTGAAGTGCCTACTTTCCAGAGATGCAGGAGTACTACACTGCTGACTGGTGAAATTTTCTTTCACATTCCATCTGCTTAAGCCCTTAGGCATGAAATTTGATTAATCCTATTTTTGGGTGCATAAAGGAAAAATATGAACTTAGACTGAAGCACTCCCAGAGGTTTTTGTTTTATTATATATCTATGGTACTTGTCACAGAGGACCTCTAATTTATTACCAGATCCCCTATGTGCTACAACAATGACAAGATATTTTATAGTTCCATTAGTCATAAGGATATTTTAAAACATTGTAGAGAAAGAGAGTAGAGAATAGTAGTATGGGCATTTCCAGAAACGTCTACTTTCAGATCTGAACCCTTCCAACGTTGACAAGCAGCATCACACAAATACCACAAGTTCCCTGACTGGGCCTTGAGCTGAAGGGCTGATGGATCTATGATTACAATGGAAAGGTCAAGGAGGGACAAAAACTCTGAGCCAAGCAGGCAGTGTGGTGAAATAGTGCAACAGCACAAAACCAAAAAGCAGAATGCATTCAACCTATGACAACTCAGCACTAAGGAAAAAGTGAAGGAGACCCTGGAGCATCCACCTGTGTTCTGCTCAGAATGGGCCACAGACAAAGGGATGCTTCCCACTCTCTGGTTAGCAGATGTCAAACAAGTCTCAGAGTTGTAGGATCCAGAAAAATGTAAAAAAAATTTCATTCTTTCAGCCACCTTCTTCTCCCTAAGGGATGAGGATCTTCTGGCATTTTATCTACTGTGGGGGTGGATAAAGCTTTGTCCACCCCCACAATCTACCATTCATCACCGGACAACTAGTCTAGCACTGAAAATGAGAACATAATGCGTTTTTCCTGTTATAACTCCTGGAGGGCAAGAGTCTATGCTGTAAAGCATGCAGTGAACACTGCAAGGAAGTAACTTGGAGCCCAAATATGAAGATCTCTATTTTCTTCTTCATGTCAGATAAATCTAAGTATGTTTTCACCGGTTATTAAAATTAATGGACTATCATGACAAGATAAAAAGTATCAAGTACTCATCATACAACAGTGGTTTTTTCATCTAACCAAACACAAACTCAGGTAACATAACTGAAATACCCATAGTATTAAACAAAGGCCATGAGAAAGTATTAATCATACCCATTGAACTGCCATGGGTCCAACCAGTATGCACCAAACCCCTCTAAATTTAGAAAATAGACTGTGATATCTTTATAAATGTGTGTGTTACAAAAAACAGAACAGTCATGCCTTGGAAGCAGATAAAGCTTGTGATCAAAATCTGAAGAGCAGCTTACTCTTTCCTCCTCACGTCTCAACTCTCTTTTCTGGTTATTCAGCCTTAACATGTGTTTGCTCTCCAGCACAGGCTCATTTTCTTGGTAGAAAATAGACATGCTGCAATCTTTATTTCAAAATGTCCCCTCCTTCAAAAGTGCTTAAACTTGGATGGACAGGCCCTCTGTAAAAGCCTCAGAATTTCTCAGGGGTCTTCCTGTGATTTTGTGATTTAATGTCATGATCCTCGAAGGGTCTGCACAAAAGATTGCAAACAGCACGTTTTCCAGGGACACTGCCCTGCAGTAGAACTACTTAATAGCAACACAGCTTGAAACCAGATCATCTGAGAAAAACAAAGCCAGCTTTGGAGGTAGAAATGTTTCTGAAACAAGAGCAGAGAAAAGAAATGCTCACTGGGGTTGCTCTTTTTGCTTTCTTCTAAGGGAGGACTATGCACGTGTTCACACTTGCTGGTGGTGAGGGCAATGCATGAATGAATTCTGCTCTGTGTTCATTTCTGAGCATGCAGCCCCACTGCAACCTGCCTATGCAGGAGAGAGCTGAAACACCATCACACTTTGCAGCCAACTGATGCAGACTCAATATAGTCCATTCAATAAGGAATCCACAAATAATAATATTTTTTTTAAAAGAACAGAAAAGGCTCTGAGTGAAAACCCAATTGTCTGTGGTACAAAGGATGTCAATTCCAAAGCTTCAAAATCACCATGTGGTTTCTTTGTTCTTAAAGCAAAAATTGATTTTAAGAAAATAACTATTTTGTCTCCTGGGAAACAGAGCTTCAAGATGAAGTGAATTATTTAGAACAAGTTTGTAAACTCATTGAAAGAGAACGAAGTTTACAATAGAATGCCTTGTCTTTAGCAGTGAAAGAATACAGCACTAATGCTGTTCCCTGGGAGCAATCTCGACAGTGTCTGAGAGGGAATTTCTCCTCATTTCTGTGGAACAACACATATTGCAACAGCAGGAAATTCTGAATCAGAAAAAGGTGGTGTAATCTCATGTGGGGTTACAGCCTCCAATTGTAAAGCTTCTTCATCAACTCCAGAACATTACACCAAAACAGATCAAGGTTCAAGTGGATTGAGAAAGTCAGTTAATTTTATGGATGAACTTCAACTTAAATCTACTGAAGCTGTTGCCAAGAGCAATTACATAAATACAACCATTGTATCTCTATGTGAATGTTTCTTCAAAACTGTTGTTTTTTAAAACTATCGTGCTTTTGTAGCAGCTGCTGAAATGAAAGTTTCGCTGATCATGCTGATAGCCATAGACATTCTTAAAATAAGACAGAATTATAAAATAACAAAACCCACTGTGTTTATCTTGGTCTTCAAGTAGACGGAATGTGTCTCAGCAATGAATGGAAATATTTCTGAAATTTTGTCTGAACCACTATATTATTTAAAGTAATATTATAAAATAATAGCATTGTAATACTCTGTATAGGTGGGCTAATAACAAAGGCAATTAAAGCTACCAAGGACGTATGGTTATTGCATTTTCCACATTGCTTTCAGAGCTGTTATGTGATTCTCAGCTCCAAATCTACACAGACACTAATAGCTTATATTTGCACATAACAACCCTATAGAAACACCAGAATCAAAGCATTGCTTCTAAGTATCTCTAAGTATAAGTATTTGGTTTAAATATGCAGAGAAACCACAAACAACTGTACAGGACAGTACAAATACAGCAATACGTATTTGCCAAATTGACTAAAAATAAATTTAGGATAAGACAGCTTGCATGCAACATGACAACTTAAGATTTATCTTTATTATTCTCTTTCTGCATCAGCATGATGATCTCGATTGGATGCCTTTAGGTCATGTGCAACATTTCAGTCATGCATATTGAAATATTTTGAAAGAAAAAAATTAATATTCTAAACTCAAGAAAATTAGGAAGAGGAACCACACATTCACATACATGTGCATATGTCATCCTTTTCTAAGCATGATGGTTTATGCCACTAAAAATAATCTCCCATTCCATACGTAGTCAAACAGGCCAATTGCATTTGTCATGCAACAACTTCATAAAATGCAGATGAAATACCTTCTGCTTGATTAAAAGGAATTTCAAGAAATATCTATCCTATTTTTAGTTAAACTTAAAGCAAAGGCTTCTTTCTATCAACCTTAGAGATCATAAATATTAAACAATAGGAAAGAACTATAAGGAACATTTTCAATCACTTCATTTAATCTAGAATAACATTTGTACTAAGTTTTGAAAACCAACATGCAGAAGTATTTCATTTCCCTGAGACATATCTATTTCAGGTAATGCAAGAGTAATGCAAGAGTAATGAAGCCATCATTCATCTTTGCCCTTCATGGATGAAGAAGGCTTCATGGATGGAGGCTTGGGTTCACAGAATAGGTTCTTTATTGATGGAATCTGCCTATCAACACATTTCTCTTACAAAAGCACAATAACTTTCATTTTTCAAAACATTGAAAAATATTTTTCTTTACATCTTCCTCCAGCAGACAGTGAAGATAAGGAGCACCTTAACTTGCAAGAGGACAGCAAACTTAAACAAGCATCACATACATGAAGAATCCCAGAATCACAGAACCAATTTGTTTTAAAAAGATCTTTGAGACCATCAAGTCCAACCTGTGACCAAATTCCACCTTGTCAACTAGACCACGGCACTAAATGCCACATCCAGGCTTTTCTTGGGCACCTCCAGGGACAGTGACTCCACCACCTCCCTGGAGAAGCCCACTCTAATGCCCAATCATCCCTCCTGTGAAAAACTTCTGCCTCATGTCCAACCTAAATATCCCCTGGTGCACCTTAAGACTGTGCTCTCTTGTTCTGTTACTAGAAGAGACAGTGCCTTACCTGGCTACACCCTCCCTTCAGGCAGTTGTAGAGAATAAGGTCTCCCTTGAACCTCCCTTTCTCCAGGCTAAACAGCCCCAGATCCCTCAGCCACTCGTCATGGAATTTGTGCTCCAGACCCTTCACCAGCCTTGTTGCTCTTCTCTGGACATGATCCAGCATCTCAATGTCCTTCCTAAACTGAGGGGCCCAGAATTGGACACAGCATTCAAGATGTGGCCCCACCAGTGCCAAATACAGGGGAAGAAAAACTTCCCTGCTCCTGCTGGCCACACCATTCCTGATCCAGGTTGCCATTGGCCTTCTTGGCCACCAGGGCACAGTGCTGGCTCATGTTCAGCTGCTGTCACCAGTACCCCCAGGCCCCTTCTGCCTGGGCACTGTCCAGCCACTCTGTCCCTAGCCTGTAGTGCTGCATGGGGTATGACCAAGAACTAAACAGGACATTAGGACCAGACCAACCATCTTTAGTCACATCACATTCAAACTCTAAGCATCTGTATGCCAAAGCATCAAGCTTAAACAGTGAAGTCCTCTAGACTGTAACTCGAATTCTTTTCAACTCTTCATGCACATTTTCAGTTAAATAATTCTAGAAGTTAGTTGTTTCCTCAGGCAACACAGGTTTACAGTGTTCCCATCCATTCACAATTGTCTGGAAACTCATGAAAAGCATTTCTATTCAAATTTTTGTGGTTCACTTTCTCCAGTTTGCTTCTAAATAAGTCCATCTGAAATTCTAAGTACCAAAACAAGGTCTCATATTATTTAACTGGATATTTCCTTGCATGAAGCCCCTGCAAGTGCAGGAGTATTTGTGCAATACTTACCTTACATATATAAAGAGTATATAAAGTTGATTTTTGTTTGGACCAAGATCAGAGGAAAACAGATAAGAATCAGGATCCCCTATTTAATCCAATTTAAAGATTGCCTATAATTTTTCTCCTTCCCCAGATACTCATTACTCTTTTTATTCTCACAAATACTCTCTCACTTCACAATTTCTTATTCTCTCCAGTCCCAACAAAATTTATGGCACTAAATTAACCATGAATAAAAAACTCTTAATCTCAGCTTCTCAGACTGAGGAAGTCAGTACCAAATTCAGGTCTGTGCTCCTAAGCATAAGGGAGTACACTTTTAGTAATTTACATATTTGGATAGCATTACAGCTATGAACAGCCAGATGGCTTCAGTTTATAAGGACTTAAAAATCTTCATTTCACTGTGTTAGCAGCATGAAAAGAAAGGAAAAAAGAAAGGCAGCATATCATGTACCTAACTAGTAGGCAAATAAAACAGCTGGCAGGATGAAATTTAAGCCCATCATGCTTTACTTGCTTTCAAAACTATGATTAAATAAAGTCTTCATATACACAGATTTGCAAATATAGAGTAGTAAATATGGTGTGGTAATTTTAGGCTGTATTAGCATCATCCACAATAGTAGCTTGCAAATATATTTGGGAAAATGGCAACACCAAGCAACATGCATTTCTACTCCTGACTCACATAGCAAAGCTAGCACCAGTATTCACAGCATCCTTCCTTAATGCATTTCTTAACCTGCAGACTACAGTTCCTTTCCCCCTTCTTTGGAGAAACTTCTGTCATCTTGATGGAATAAAGTTTTGGTGTGCAATTGGCTTTTTTTTTGCCCTGACTCATTCTCTTCCACCTCAAACCTTTCTCTCTTCAAGTCACACAGCAAAACAAATGCAAATGACAAGTTATCAACTCTTCCTACTTGATACTTTATGTCCAGGCAGAAAATCATTCCTGTATGCAAACCAACATTCTCGAAGTTTTAAAATATTTATAATAGTTATTTAATTTGTATCATGCAGAAAGATTCTGTAAATCAGTCCCTTGGCTTTTCCACCAAAGGCCTTCCGAAACCTAAACAATCTGAACTTGTAATCCTATGTGTTGTAGCACCACACTGACTGCAGCAAACACATCACACATCATCTTCCATTCTGGAATCCAACCCAGCTCTTCCAACAGCAGGATAAACACTTGATGAAAACTTCTCAAGCACTGCATTATAAAGATAACCATTTAAACAGTTCTTGCTGGGACACTGTGTTTTGTATATACTACCATTATTCAAGCTCAGCATTTCAACATTTGAGGAAGACAAGATGACAAAATTGAGTGCTCATCAGCAACACAGAGTACTGAGTACTGTAACATAGTACTGCTATATGGCATGGGATTAGAATTAGCCTAACATGCAAGGTAAGATATACATATAATGTATATATATTTGAATATAAACACTCCTGTACTTTAAGATGTGTGGGACATTGCTACCAGAAGAAAAATACTTTGTCCAGCAATGTTTAAACACAAGCCTACTCTACTGTGTGTAATTTTATCAACTTCAACATCTAAATTCAAGCATGGAGCTGTATTAGAGATATTCAGTTGTAAAAAAAAACTTACTTGATTAAAACTCTTTATGACAGTCTACTCTGGCCATTCCCCAAATATTTGTTTTGGGCTACAAATATGTTAAAAAGATTTGTGTGTTTTTGTACTTGCCTTTAAGAAAACACTAACTACCCCCAGTTAAACTGCGATTAGATTAAATCATGCCTTACATGTAAATCAGGAACATTACCACATTTAGTGGATTTTATTTTGTATATATAAGGATATTTCCTCAAATTAGTTTTTAGCTTTGGTGTCCAAATAATATGACTTCACTGTACAGCTCCTTTTATTAGATTTTACGCACATTAGGAATGGTTTTTAAATAATCAGTCTAGCTGTCTCAACTAATTTATAGTCCTAAAGATATAGTGAAGTTCAGAAAGAAAAAAAATTATCAAAACAACAACTGTCTTTTCTACTTAATATGCAGTGTAGTAAGTCTTCCAGGCTTCTGATTAAATGATAGATCTGCACATGAAACAGAAGTGACTCACTTAGTCACACAAGAATCCAACCCTATTATTGCTAAAAATCTGATTAACCTTCAAAGAGCCCCTGTGTCACAACATACAGTAAACTCTATAAAGTTGAATCTCTGCTTTGTAGAAGTGATTGAGACTAAAGTGTTCTTGGAAAGAACTGCAATCAAGCCTCCCTGTTTGAAGTGAATCTCAAAACCACTGGTTAATAACTGGTAGTAGCAAATGATCTGATATAATTTATAGTATGTATGACAGTGAAGGAGAAAATTAGTCTAAAAATAAATTATTACTGATAAGGGTACTGTACTAAAAGTAACAAGACACAGAAACTATATGAGCATTCAAAGGATAACCAAATATTAAAATGACTACCATTTTCATATTAAATGTTGGATTTTAAGACTTAGAATTTCCATATTTAAGTTCTCCAGCATCTTTTATTTCCTATTTCCAGAGCTGTAATATTTCAGAAGTAATACCACTCTTCATAATACTCTATTTTGAAAATAAGAATTTTAAATTATGTATTTCAACCCACTTCTAGAGGTTTTAAGAGGAAAAATCGTAACAGTAACTACCTCTAAACAAAACTAGGTATCAGTGAAATATCATTTACCCTTGCATAAAGATGTTGTAGCTGCTTTTTTTCTAGTTCAAAGATCAGTAAAGAATCTCTGCAATACCCCTACAGAAAAACTAAAATGACATCTGAGTTGATGTGAAGAGAGAAGCTCTCTTTTTTCTACACTTACCAAAGGAAGATTTCCCTTACACGTATAGTAGATAATTTTTATAATCTACAGTATATATATTTATATAATTTCAGTTTAGGGATATAAAGGATTCCACATTATTACAGATCTAGCAATATTCCCTAATGTTCTATCTTTGAAATGTCTTTTTTCAGATATCAGTTTATCAGTTTATCTCAGCTAAAATAAACACTAATATCCAATTCTACTTCTTTTGCTGAAACATTTACAAGGCCTACTTGTACACAGTGATACTAGGCATTACTTGCAAACTTCCCTTTTTAAAACTGTAAAAATAGTAGATTTTTCTCAAAAAAAATTTACAAATATTGTTTCCTCTCAAGAACACTAGAGGACCCCTTAATAAGCCAGGACCTTGCCTTGCTAGCACTGCTTTAGAGCATTGTGCTAACCTAAAATGTCCTGAAAGCCATCCTGAGTAGCTACCTCTCAGCAGTGCTCAAGAAAATAAACTTGGCTTTACAAATCCCCCAAGAAGACTGCTGATGGAAGCAAGTCAAAACAACCCTTACATGGCTGTAGTAACAGCAGAGCACTATAAGAGAGGAGGCTTAAAAACTAACACTTATGTCCCTGTGTCAGGTAGCAGGCATTGGAGAATACTTGAGGTTGGAAGGGACCTCTGACTATGCATTGACTTCCACATTCTGCTCACAGTAAGATCAACTTATATCTGATCAGTCAGAGTTTCATCCAGTTAAGTTCTGAAATTTCTTACAACAGAAATGCTATAACTTCTCTTGACAAACTGTTTCAGTGTTTACTCTTAAGAAAATAACTTTTCTAATACTCATTACAACACAAGCCTTTTTTAAAAATGGGCCATCACTGCAGCATTCAAAAGTCAAACTGGATTTTGAATGCTGTCAGCTGACAAGCCTGCTCTGTGAGCCACACCTCTAGATGCTTCTATTATTTATCACCACCAACTGAACACATTGGAAATGAAATTTTTGCATCTTACCACACTGTGGTCCCTCACCATTAACATGGTCAGGAGTACTGACCACATAATCTGCTCTCCCAAAAGTGTCCCACATCCACACAATGACCTATCAGAGCTAGCAATGCCTCTTGTCCTTGTTCCTTTACAGTGGATGGTGGCTCCAGACCTTTCTGCTGTGATAGCAAAAACTTCCTCCTTTCACAGTTCACAGGCTCCTGTCCACAGCCTGGGACAGAGGCTTTTCTGATGCTTCCCTCTTACTCCACAAATCCTCAGTTAGGTCAGGTTCTTGCAATTTCCTCCACTGATGCCCAAAGGATTTCATTGTCTAGTAAGCTAAAACACTCAATAAATCTTTCATTTGATTACTATAACCCTTTTTTATTTTTCTGGCTTATCCTACATTCTTGGCACCTGCACAAGTTTTCTCAGAATTTTGCTGAGATTATCCTCTTATTTGTTATAGGGTTTTTTCTAAGATTCTTATTATTCATTACTGATTTTTTTAATCTGCATGTAGCATTTTCTCTTTCCCATACATGCTGCTTCCCTCTTAAACATACAATAATTGTCTCAATGCAGCACTAACTTCAGGCATTCCCAGAACTGTATGAACCCATTGTGGAGTGAATCTGTGAGGGAGATGCTCTGTTAGACCTCATAATTACAAACAAGGAAGAATTGATTGGGAATTCAGTGAAGGTCTGCAGTAAACATAAGATGGTTTACTGCAGAGACTCAGGATCCTGAGAAGAAGGAGTGAGGCAAATGGCAATATGTGAGCTCTGGTCTTGGGGAAAGTAGTGTTTAACCTATTCAAGGACCTATTTGTAAAAATCCTACGGGAGACAGAGCTGGAGAGAAAAAAAAAGAGTCCAGGAGAGTTGGCTGGTTTTCAAGGATCGTGCTGGGGACTAGCTGGAAAGCAGCTTGGCAGAGAAAGGAGCTCAGGGTCCTGGTGGACAGCTAGCCAACCATGAGCCAGCAGTGTGCCTGTGCCATAAACAAGGTCAATGGCTCCCAAGCTGCATCAGGCAGTATGCTGCCTGCAGGTCAAGGAAGGTGATCCTTTCTCACCACTTAGCACTGGAGAGACAAATCTTACACATTTTTGAGACACATCTATGAGCTGTGTCCAGCTCAGAGCTCCCCAGAACAAGAAAGACATGACTATACTGGACCACAGACATCATGGAGGTGTCACCAAAACTGCAAGAAAACCAAAAACTCTCCAACAAAATCTTTTCAGTGTTAGAGAATTAAGGCATTACTTTGTTCTGGCCAGGATGTTGTTCTGACCAGGATGCACAATAGAAATAATTTCATCCACACATTGCCCGGGTTGTGCTGTGAAAATCATTCCAACACACATGGTTCTTTACTAGATTTTTCCCATATTTATAAATACAAACCCATAGCAATTCTTTGGTTCAATGTTCATTGTTCCTAAATTACATAATTCTTAATATTTGGTTTCCTATTGGTTACTGATCTCTTCACTTTTGATTATAATTTGGTCCTCATTCTTTGGTTCTTTTATCAATTTTTTTTCCCAGACCAAGCGTCCCCAACACACCAGCGGAGGATGTTTGAGAGTAATCTTTGTTAAGGGTCACTTATTTTTTGTGCATCCTCTGGCAACTCCCAGTCCATTGAGATGTTAGGTTCATTAGGCCTCACTCAGGGAAGAGAGACTTTTGAAAGGAAACTTCAATACACTTTGTTGCTGGGCAAAAAGGAACAAACCTCTGACTAAAGTGAGATAAAAAAAAGAAAAATTAAAATTGTCTCATTTCCAGCAAAGGGGACAGAGACCTGGGACTGGAGAAGGCTTCAGTATCTCATCAAAGTGTATAAATGCCTGATGGCAGATGTAAAGAAGAGGAAGACAGACTCTTGTCAGTAGTGCCCACTTACAGAACAGGAGGCACCATGTAGAAACTGAAATATAAGAAATTCCACTTAAAAATAAGAAAAAAAAATTGCTACCAGCATTGTAGAAAATTGAAACTACTGTCCAGAGAGTCTGCAGGGTCTCTGTCCTTGAAGATATTCAAGACCCAAAACCCTACACAGTCTGCTGTAGTCAATAGGGCTTTGAGAACAGGGGCAGGCTATGTGATCTCCAGAGGTCACTTTTTGTAATTATGACACATTCTAGAAAGACAAATTCACATTTTCTTCTGGATTTGTATATAATCCACATTTCTTTTAGCTCAGAAAATTTCATTAGAGATACAAAAAGCAGAACACAACTTGGAAATCAATTCTACCAAAGCCCAGTATGTCCTTCAAGATCCAGATGGACAAAGTAAAACTGTAATCTTCAATATAGTATTTCACTAACACAAGACAAAAGACCTCTTTTCTACTTAGGGTAATCAAAATCATGGTAAAAATTAGAGCTGGTATGAAATCTACCTTATTAAATAATTTGCAATTAATTTCTAATAGTTTTATGAACTGATGCAAGAATCCACAGAAACAGGACATTACTTGGCTTGGAACATGAAAGAAAATAGATTTTATCTTACACTGACCATAAAATAAGTACTTTATATACTAGATGAAAAAGTATCAACATAACTTTCAAATTATGAGTCTTCTTTCACCAATGGTAGTCCCTTCAGTTTCTTTTTGCTTCTGATCATTAAAACAGCACTTTTACTGATGCTTAAATGTTGACTTAAAAATAGTTATTTCTCACTTCTACATTCAGATTAGTTCATTATTGATCTCTTTGTCAGTAAAATGGGACTAAGCAACTGTTTATTATGTAGGAATAGATTGAAGATTAACATTTATTCTCATATTTATGACAGCTTCCATGGAAAATACTAAGAAATAGAGACTTGACACCCCTGTCTTATGTAGAAATTACTGGAACTGTATGTCGTCACACAAGCAAGAATTCAGTCCACAATTTCTAGTACCTACCAAAGTCACATTCACAAAGACACAGCTAAGTACTTGCAAGTAACATGGGCAGATTCCCCTACTCAATTCCCATTAGTGTATGTCAAAAAACTCAAGAGTTTTGATATAAAGTAATAGCACACCCTCCATGTTTATCTATCTTTAATTTCTTTGTTTATATATTCTTGTGAAAGTTAAAGTATATTTGACACAAGTTTTCACCAAGGTAGAGAAGAGGCTGATTTTCAAACTCAATGTCTGCAAAACACCAGATGAGACAACTGTTCCAGGATGGAATTTCTGCTCCAAGTTAAAAGAGATTTGCTTTATTGGAAGCAGTAACCCAAAGGCTCTGGAATGCATTTGGAGTGCAGTGGACTTCAGTAAACCTGGTGCAAAGTACCGATGTGGCAAAGCAGGAAAAAACCCAGTGCATCTTGGCAATAGGCACTCCAAGATGTTTGGCCTACTCCGAGGCTGAAAGACAGTTCAAGTGTGTGAGTCACCTGGGCTCTGTCTGCTACCTGTTACCATTTTTTAATGCATGCACAGATGTCTCCAGAGAAGGGCAACAGAGTTGGTGAAGGGACTGGAGCATAAGGCTTGTGAGGAGCAGCTGAGGGAACTAAGGTGGTTTAGCCTGGAGAAAAAGAAGCTCAGGGGGAACATTATCGCTCCCTACACCTACCTGAAAGGAAGTGGTAGCCAGGTGGAGGTTGGCCTCTTGTCACAGTTAGTAGTAACAGGACAAGAAAAACAGCCTCACCTCGTGCCAGGGGAAATTTAGACTGGACAGTAAGAAAATTTTATTCACTAAAATGGTTGTCAAACATTGAAACAGGCTGCCCAGGAACCTGGTGGAATCAGTATCCTTGGAGGTATTTAAAAGGAATGTAGATGTGGTGCCTAGGGACATGGTTCAGTGGTGGATTTGGCAGTACCAGCTTAATAGTTGGAATCAAAGATCTTAAAAGTTTTTCCAGCCTAAATGATTCTATGATTTGATAATTCTATGCCAGACACAAACCAATGCTTTCCCTACACAGAATGGAAAGCAGATGGGCAACTCAGAGCTCTGGAAAAGCCTGAAGAAATATGAAAAACAAGTCAACTACACTAAGAGAAAGAGAGAAGATACACAGGTTGCTTGTCCTGCTCTTTTCCAAAATCACAGTGTGATTACCGCAGATAGAGGACAATAAAATGGAAGTTATCTCACTTGGAATTGGTTCAGCTTATGTGAAACATTTGAGTATTCATTAGAAGGAATATGTAGAATGATTATGGCATTTCCCTAAAAAGTGGGGAACCTGTCCTCATGGTCATTCTGAAATCAAACTGAGCTGTGCTTTGTACATGGTCCCCACCTCCCTCCTCTCTATTGGGTGCCTAAAGAATAGCTGCAGGTTGGTATCTCTGACATTTTCAGAGGCACAAATACCTTCATGTCTTCCATAGCATGAGAAACCTTTTGGGCTTGTGATTTTTTTTCCCATGTCCAGCTACAGAGAGGAAATCAGAAAGAAGAACACCTAAAACACCAGCTAGATCCAGGTTATACAGATAGGTTTGTGTGATGTGGGGTTCTGTCTACTTGGACTTAACATCAAATTTATGTCCCTAGGCCACTTAAAATCTGTCAGTACTAACTAATAGTCCTGTCACTTCACCTTAGACTTAAATCCCTGACCTTCATCTGAAAGGTTGTGTGTCTCATTGCCAATGTCACCTCCCTCTAGTTTCTCTTCCTATGGCTGCAAGCTGAAATAACTTATTTACTTAACTATCCCTGCACTCCCCAATTTCACACATGACAGAGGAATGTGTGTTTACAGAAATTCTGACATCTACATAGCACTGGCTAACCAGATGGCCAGCACCACAAACTGCTATTGGACATTAGTGTACCCTCTAAGTATCAAAAAGACCCTTCATTCAGTCAGTCTCCACAATCCTGACACTGAATGCAATAATAGTTGTTGGATTTTTAATGAAACCTTGTGTCATACTAAAATTATTACTGCTGTTCTATTTGTATTTCATTTCACATCTCCTTGTGTTGAAATGAATTTAATTTTTCCTTCAGGCACTGTTCTCAGAGGCTCCTATTCTAATTTTATTACGTTTTGTGTCTCTAACTTTCAAAATTAAACACAATGGTTATCACAGTAGTACACAAAACTGATTATATGTCCTGAATTAATAAGCTTGAAAGGCATGTTTAGTTAAGATTTTATCAGGGCTGTACCTGTTTAAATATTTTAATAGTTGAATGTTAAAAGAAACTTATTCTATCCTTTAAATAAACTTCTGGCAAGATTGCAGAGAGAGAAATAGAGACACAAAGAACAAGATTCTCCTAATGCATCCACTCCAGTTCTTGTTATCAGACATAACTGCATAAAAAATCTGGTTCGTATTTTTTATTATTTGAGTGCATTAGGCAATTTTTATTCACAGATATTAGTGTTAGTAACACAACAATTTCAGAATAACTGATAGGAATCTGTAGTTATCTCTGAACTTTTCTCCTCCCACTGATGTCTTACACAGTTTACTATTCACTTTCCAAGCCATTCTTGGATGCTTCATATGGATGCTATTGAAAGAAAAAATATGCTTGAATGCTGGCATTTCTTATGTCCATCATGTTCTTCTCAAGAGATTGAGGTCTTCAGGCAGACAGTTCAGTTCTTAACCACTTAAGACAGGGACAGACCAAAGGGAATGTGAGTCACCAATTTGTTCAAAGGTGAGGACATTTTAATTATGGCTTTTAAAAAATGTTGATTCCAAGGTAAGGTCAGAACAGCAATGAAACTTGAAGATTTATTTAATTGATCTTCAAGAGTAAGTAAAAGTGTTCACCTAGATTTTGCATTCTACAAATGAAACAAAACGCAAGTTAACTTGTCCTACTACTAAGAATGAAAAAAGACGAAACTGTTAGTGAGCTGTTACTCCTGCAATAGTGAAATATATGTCAAACATCCTCTTGGAAAAAGCTATTCCAAGAAACGGGTCCTCTGCAATTTCTATATCCCCAAAACACAGAAGTTGCATGCTCATTTTCTGAAACTATCTACATACACAAAACTCAGACTGTAGTTGCAGATCTCACTCTAGTAGTTAAGTTTTACTCTTCCCAGCCACAGGACATTCAATACTAATCGATCCTTAGCACACCATTACAATTGGAGCAGAGCCACACATAAGGAAAATAGACATAGAACTGAAATATTTCTAGGTCTTGGCCTACAAACTTTGCAATTTAACAACCAACCTTACACTTCCTATTCCACAACTGATTCAGTTATTCTACATGTTCAAATAAACATGCTTTTCAAAGAAAAAAAGCTAATTAATATTTAATTTCTCTATAAATATACAAGGAAAGAAGTTAGTAGAGACAGTAAAGAAGTCAAATGAGGTAAAGAGAAAGTTGCAGATAAAAAGTTTTCAAGATTCTGTAGAAAGGGTTGACTCCAATTCAAGTATGTCACGAGAACGTGACTTGTTGCCAGTATCATCAAAACAGCATAGGTTTAAGATTAAGAAATTGATATAAATTGCTCTCTGGGAACTGATATTAGCTGGTGTTGTTGCAACATGTTCTTAGTTCTGTGCATGTCACCAGTGAAAGTACAAATGAGCATACACATGAGCACCTACAAAAAAAAGTGTGCTAGATTGCCACAACAGTTATCTCTACTGAGCTACAGCAGATTCTTGAACTAAGGTCACAATATCTTCAAATTGTTCCAACGAAACACTGAAAAAAAAAAACCCAGGATGGAAAACCAGCCTATAAATATGTCAGAGAAAAACTTGTAAGTGGTTATGAGAGATGTAAGTTTCCTCTGGAAAGAACAACAAAGCACAATAAAAGCTCAAGGTACATTGAACAACAACTGTACCAGCGAAGGGTGGATGTTAAACAGACTTCTTATGTAATAACAACAGTTGCACTAGAGAATGCCAAGGAGTTTCCATCACCAGGTTATCCTGGCATCCCCGGACACCAGCCTTACTGTAGCTGCCATTACAGCATCTGGAGACCTTAATTTGCTAGCTCTCCAGACTATTTTGATCATCAGTTGCACCTGTAGGTACACACTGGTTTCCAAAAGCCCAGGTACCTGGTTGGAACTAAAATTTCCCTCCCATCTTCCCCATTCCCAATTTTTAAACTTCAGGGTGAAATCTGGACCCCAGCACAATTGGCAGGTGTGAGGGGTCAATCTTCTTCATTGGATCACTTTGGCTACCAAGCAAATCAAAAGAGAGAGCACTTCCCTCCTTAAGAAGTTCCTTTTATCTCCTACTGCCCATCTCAGGCAGAATCAGAACAACTTTGTCTGAAAGACAGGAAAATGAATAATCATAGAAAGGACAGAAGGGAGAGGGCAACCTAAATTGGCAACCTGAGAGAGTAAAAATGCAGAACTTTTATCACATTCCTGGAAAAATATTCCATAATTCAATTTCAGTCTTTTCTCCTGCCTCTCCAATATTCAGCTCAAATTTTCTCTCAGTTTATTCAATCAAAGAGCCTTTTTATTGACAACTTGACCACCATGGAGGACACAGAGAAGAAAACCAGAATACACTTCATAAAGCACTTTTCATATTTAGAACTTCATAACAGGCCATACATCTTCAGGTATGATGTGTGTGCATTCTAACCAGAAAATGTAACATTTCAATTATCCTTAAATGCCCCACAAGTTATTAAATTTTTAGTTTTCAGAATCTTATCTCAGATCATGAAAGGCTTAAATCAATGAGAACTTTTATATAAATGAGATGCACATGTTTTTCAATACAAGAAAGTGCATGCAGATACAAAATACAATGGAGTGTTACAAGATGAAAGTTCATTTCACACAACATTTGTAGCAAATTTCTTTTCTGAAGTAACATTTTGGAACCCAGAATTACACCAAAACCAGAGAACTGCATTTTCCTATACTTGAGGAGAAATATTGATGATGGTATTATCTAGGCTAGTAATAGCAAATGTGATAAAGTAAAATGAAGAATTTAGCCTCAATGATTCTGTATTTTGTTTTCACAGTATTTGCCTTCCCCCTAAATCCAGGACACTATACACAACTTTTCATAAACACAAAATTTAAATATGTTAAATCATATTTCTTGACTCCAGGCCCCTATTATAAATTTTAAAGGTATTTTCTTCATGCCAATCAGCCATAGCAAGAAAACTGCTTTTCCAAAGGTCTCAGTTATTAAAGGGAAATTACTAAGTGTGTTACTATCACATCAGGAGTATTTAACAGTGACCATATCACCAGTGGTTGAAATTCCAGTGAACATATACCTGTATTTTGTTTAGAGATAGGAGTAAAAGACCTTTTGAACGCAAATGTTTCCAATCCAGACAACACATGATGGAAGAGATGTTTAAAGAAATCAACATGTGAGTCAATTCTCCCTTACATGTAATCTGCAGGGTCTGGACTACATTCTGAGGGATAGGCAAGTGTGGTTTTGTTGGGAATTTTTTGTTAGGTTTGGGGAGGGGGGATTGTTTGTTTTGTTTGTTTTGGTTTGGTTCTAGTTTGTTGGGTTTTTTTAAACCTACAGCCAAGAACTATTTAATTTCACTTAGTTTCTCAGAATTTATCCCTAAACCTCAACAACTCCCATGGTGTTTCTTGACATGTCCAGCACCCCTATATTTTCCCTTATTCATCCTAGGACAACGTAAAATCCTTGCTGATTAAATGGCACTGTTTGCATGTTACACAAGTTTGGTGCAGCATGGAGTTTGACTGTTTCCCAAAGAGCTCTTCCCTCTCAAAATGCAGATGCTTACCACAATAGACTGCAAGTTTTGCCAGAGTAACATGAGTCTCTACAGAGAATAATTTCAGCATTCTGTGGGTAAACAAAGAACATGGTCTGATGTTTGGGGTTTTATTCTGCAAGGGTCACATTCTATTAATTGGGTTGCAAATTTTTTATTATTGTTCATATATACTTACTTAGAAAAAAATTACTATTTTCAGTGTCAGGGGCTTTGACAGTGCATCCGTTATAAATCAAAGCACTAGTTAGCTTTATTAGTTGGAACATGCTGAACACAGGCACAAAGAAACCATTGTGTATGCCTGATGGTTTGATTGGAAGCTCCTCCTTTCCCAGTGCTTGCTGGAAGTATACATCTCATACAGCATGTGTAGCAACTGAGTACTAGCCACACACCTAAACTGTGTGATAGATGGCATGTTTAATAACATCTCCTGCAGATAAAAAAAATTGACAGCATTTTAAAAATAAGCAAATAAAAGCACAAAGGCAGCAGAGGACACCACTAACAGATTACAAAAATGAAATTTGAGCAAAATATGTACAGCAATCTCAAGAATTTTTCTTTTGACTAGAGTGGCTGAAGGTGGGAGCCCCTTAAATTTTATGAAAGGAAATGTATAACATAACTAGTGCACAATGCATTCAGGACAAGCAATAACATTCATATCAACAGAGTGGGAAAGCAGAGAAGAGAGGATTTTTTTTTTTACAGAAGGGAGATACAAGGAAACTCTAACCCTGAGTGAAAGCCTTTGAAGTTGTATATTAGCCTTCTCTACAGCTGCCCAGAAACAATTTGTTGGATCTTGTCTAAACACTTACAGCTAATGCACTTTAAATATAGTTTTGATTAGTCTGGCTGCATCTTTCTAAAACAAGCAATATTTACAGTATATATTATTTCTTTTGGTTTATATAATGTGTTCCATGCATTAACTTCCCATGTAAATAGCCAGCAACTAGGACCAATGTCTAGCAAATGTCCTCAAATTCTCAGTACCCTCATGATGTAACACTTCTTAGACAGCAGAAAGTCAGTTAATCTCTCTTTTCCATGAGAGGATTAGATGTCAATATAACCAGATCCCCCTTTATCCCCAAGTTGGACAAAGTGTCTTTAAAAGAATTTTCTTGTAGCTTTCACACAATTCAGCAAAATGTACCATTTTGTATAAGTCACTGTTAACATTGCCCTAAAAGGCAGAATATCTTGTCTTGTTAGATTTTACTACATCATTAAGCATCTGAAGGAGCTCTAAAAGCAGGTCCCTAAAATACGTATTGGGAAAAGATGGATTATTTCAGAAGGCAGAAGTCATCACCTCCAGAGAACTGCTGTAAACAGTCCAGGCAAGTTTCAATTCCCTTCAAAACAGAAGTGATCAAAGGATTGGATGAGCAAGAGAAAAGCATACTAAACTACACATTTTGAATACCAAAGCAGCATCAAAGATGTACAAGGCTGCAAATGCAAGGCCAGCAGAAGTTCAGCCAGTTCCAGAAGTATCTTATGAAAACAATTGCAATGAGTCTGCTCCCAACAGCTGTGTAAGTTCTGCCATTGCTACCTTTGGCTCATTCACTATCTGCTACATAAATGGGCAATTATCAGATGAAAATCATCACTCTTTTGCATGCTGCATATGCAGATATTTCAGAAACTAATTTGTTTCTCTTTTATGCTCTTCTCCTGAGCTTTCCAGGCCATGGAAACAATCATACACTAAATAAATGAAATAATCTCTTACTAGTTGTGACATGCTTCTGTAATGGTCACTAACTGGAGATAAACCAAAACCCCTGGCTGTACAGAAAAAAAGAAAAATCAGCTTTGAGAACAAGCAACAGTTCCCAACAGCAAGACTGATTTAATAATGACAGCTCATAATTCTGGACTGGGCATGTCTCAAGGCCTCTCCAGTAACAGGACAGCTGAGCAAAGGTAATTTTTTCATACACTGAAATTTGTTCTGCCTTTTAAAGTAGAATTTAATTTAATAAGCTATTGGAATGAACAAAAACAGACTAAAAATTAGAGGTAGGAGAGATGGAATATGACAGCAAACTCTTCTCTTTGTCAGTATTTTACAGCATTTGAAACATTTAAACATAAACCAAGCAAACTCAGGGATTTAAGTGATCAGCCATTCTGTAGACAGCAAAATGTCATGGTCAGGAATCTTTTCATGATATTCCATCTAATAATCCCTGCTTAGATTATTTCTAGCAATTATTCAGGTTATGTGCAGTCATTTTTCTTCCTCTCCCACCAACCCACTTACAGAAAGAATTATTCTACAATCCTTATTTCCTGTCATTCCCCATCCTGTGCCTACATTTTGTGTTCTTCCCACTGAATTCCTTTAAAGTGATAAATACCATTCCTTTGCAGGATTAAAAATTGTAAGCTAAAGATGGACTTCCAGGTCAAGTCCCATCTAAGACACATAAAATGACAACAAATCCTTGTAATTTCATTATGTGGTGGTGTGGCAGCTCAAGGCAATTCAGTTTCAGAAAACCAGGCTAGAGGTTTTCTAGCCTGGCAAAGAACTACCTGTTCTTGAAAATATTAGTCATAGAAATGGCTGAAAAAATACTACATTTGGAGAATTTAAATCTATACGCAACCATCAACAGAAAAATACCGGAAGAGGAGCGTTTGTGAGCAAGCCAGCGTTTTTGACAAAGCCAGCTAGCAGACACCTCTAGGACCCAGAGCAGCCTGTAAGGAATGCTGGCTTTGAGAATAGATTTCCATTTTACAAGAGCTGAATAGTTAGAGATTGTCAAATATATTATCTGACATATCTCATTTCTCTCTCTCAGCCAGGATTTAAAAAACTTGGGTCTTCTGTCTCTTGCTATCCTGTGAAGTCATTCTTGTTTTAATTCCCTGTGCACATACCGTGATTCACACCTCCCTCCATCCTTTTCATTACCTCCCCTTTGTAACCTCCTTTTTTCTGACAATCCTAATTCCACAGTTAAACATGACAGAGTAAAGGATTTCTCTTTCTACTGCCCAACCATGTCACTCCCCATGCCTCAAAATCCTCTTAGTGATTTTAATCCCTCAGCTTCCCCCACTTTGTCAAACAGCTTTCTGTACTTGCTCTGAACTTCTGCAACTTTTATTTTAAAATCTGTACTTCTAAACTTTTTACAAAGCAGTATTTTAATTGCTCCCTATGTGTCATCCACTTCTCACATCCCTTGTTACAGTGGTAAAATCTTTGGTAAGTACCCTATTATTCTGTTTAAGTGTCCTGAGAAGTTGGAATACTATGGACACAACTACAGCTATCTGCATATAGCAAAATTACAAGGGCAATCATATTCTTTGTTCCAGATGAAAACAAAGCTCAGTCTCCTTTTCTTGGAGTGTAAATTTGGCAAGTACCAAATATTCCCACAGGGGGCAACTTCATAACTGTATCTGGATTTCAAGATTAAGAAAATGCACCCTAGACTTTTCAGTCCCTGTGAAATTCTACCCTACTACCAGCACAAATGGTACCTTTTCAGCAACATGGACTAAAGCCAAAGCAATAAACCCATTTCATGCATTTCTCTAGAACATCTAATCAGCTTCAGACTACCAGTCCTTATTGCAAGGTGCTCAGTGACCTGAACCTAAAAACTGACAGGGATGACAAAATGCCGCAGGCAGTGCTGTGTCACAGCTGCAGCTGCTGTGGCAGAGGAAAGAACAGAACAGTCAAGGTCACAGGTGGTGGCACCACCAACATTCAGTGTGATGAAACATTGTATTGGTTAAAAGGCAACTAACTTCTGACTCCTTTAATAAGATTAAATTTGCCCAAGTCAACAGGACCACTTTCAGAAAAAAATAATTCCCCCCAAAAAATGAGTCCAAGTGCCTGGTCCAGCAAATATGAAGAGGTTTTGGTCCTCACATTTGATTTTGAAGTAGCAATGAGTATAAAGCTTTTTTATTATTTGCTGCTGTAACACACAATAAACATCTATCGTAATGAACAAGCAAATAAAGTGGCAGTGTCACCTATGAGCTCTTCTCAAAGCATTTTCTGTTCTGATAAAAATTTGCATAAGCTAAAAAATATTCACTGCCAAGTGAACTTCCAAAAGATACAGTTTTGAAGGAGAGAGAGAACATGGTAATTTCACACAGATACATTTATATCTTGTGAGTAGAGGCAGAGCTGGCATCCATCATATCTTTAACTTGCTGATTCTTCCCATCCTCTCCTTCAGGCTTGCTGTTGGATAAATATCAAATTTTCAAATGTTCTCTCAAGCACGTTTTACCCCATCTAATAAAGCTATGGTAAGTGTTTAAACCCACTTTGAACCCTGCAGGACACACAGAATTAATATTTTCCAGCTATAAACACTATAATTTAGCTGAATGCTATTCCTTAATATTGCTTAGGTATGTTTCCAGTTCATCACACATACAATTGATCTGATATTAATGATAAAATTATAAAGACATCTACCTGCTTTATCTCCTGAAATCTCTTTAGTAAAGATTACACAGTGGCAGTTCCTCATAAATTTCACTTGCCATTATATAGCCTATTTATCTAGTTCAATTGAATGTTTCTTAAGTTCATAATCAAAGAATTAATGACTTGTAGCTCAACAGTGAGAATTCTGAGCTAGTAGCATTTACTATATCAGCCCATTTTTAACAACTTTAACAATGTTGAACAATAGTTCATTCCTATTCTCTTTCCTTAAGTCTCCTTAAGTAGCTTTACAAACACAACCTGTTAAAAAAAGGTTGGAGATGAGGTGAAGTTTCCTCAGTTATTTGTAAGGATATTTGCTAATAATTCTGAAATAAAGTTATATTCCATCACAGTTGTTTTCAAATACTGAGAAAACTAAAAAACAAGGTAAGGGGGTTTTCCCCCTAAAATTATTGTGCTTTGGCCACCGTACATCATGGTATCTACATTTCTGTCACCTTATTTTTAATTCTTTATAAACAATTTATAGAAGCAGAGCAGTTCCCATGATCAGATTTTTAGATATAGGAATGATCTTTTGCCCCCTGCTTAAGTCCTTGATTATACAAACTGTAATCTTCTCACCCAATTTTTAAAGCATGATTATTGTTCATCATAGGACTTAATAGAAAGAAGCTAGTATGGTTCAGATGATAAAGTTTCTGCATGGAGGGCACAGTGAAAGCTAAACCAGATTCTTCTGCCTGTTTTTTTGCTTATAAAAATATCACACTTAATTAAGGGGCTTTTAAAAATTTTCTGACTGAGCAGATTATTGGCAAAAACAAATCAGGCACCAGTCAAAACAAATAATCCCTTTGATTTACTCCTCTGACGACTCTAACTGGTTGAGTGTAACTCATTCTTGAAAGAATTTTGCTCCCCAGATCCCACACTGTGAGTGGCTTTCAGCCCTGTTAACAAAGTGAAGTGTTCTCTGGTTTTCACGGGGAGGCTCAGTGATGTGGAGAGCTTTGGCAGGGCTACAAAGGCTCAGCAGAATGGAGGCAGTCTAAACAGATACGGCTGTTTGGTTTCTGTGCCGGAACTGCTGAACACAGAAGTAAACTGTGTGAACTATGAACCCTGTTTGCTCGCTCCAAGTATCACCAAAAGCACAGTTCATGATAAAGTCTGCTTTCTACTGACAAAAACATGCTCAAAAACCCCTTTAAACAACAAGCCTGTATAATGTTAAGTATTCTGTACATACAAAAGAGCTTAGCTGAGATGGCTAAAAGCCTAGAGGAAACCTGATGAGCACAAAGGACACAAACCAAGTTAGGAAAATAAAACACAGAATGCCTCATGTTCTGCCTGGAAAATATGGCCTAGGCATACCTAGTAAGAATCTTGAAACACTTGACCTACACCCTTGTCAGAGAAACTTTACACTTTCATTCAGGGAGGAAAAATAAATAAGGATCAAAATATGCTTCAAAACCAGTGTGATGTTCCAGGTGCAAAAGTGCCATGTTGCTTCCTCAGCATCTACCTCAGTTCTCCCAACTTCATGGAAATACTGCCAATACCATGGACTTCTAGAAAATAAAACTGGAGCAGACTGGGTATAACTAGAGTGGTGCAACTGTGTCTTGATCATTGCCCCTTGGCTTCATTCTCCCCACTGCTCAGCTTCACAGGGTGCAGGTTCCACTTCACTGAGCTGATCCTACAGACTTGCTGTCACAGCACAACAGGGTGAAAAAGAAAGAAGGGGATGTATTTCTCCAGCACAATCATTTGTGGCATCTTAATAAATATAGTGCTTCACAATGTTGGAATTCTATAGGATATCCCAAGAGTCCCCCTTCTAACCCACAGTAAAATGATTTATTCCATTAAAAAAGGGTGCATTAGCTAGTCAAGTAGTGAAAGCAATGTTCAAAATATTCCTCTGTAAAAAACTTTTTTGTTGTTGCATGATTTTTTACTTATTCAGATACAGCTAAAGTGATTCACTCCAAGATACTAAACCAGTAATTTATTAATCATTCCATCTAGTCTAGGAACCGCTGCACAAAATGCACTAAATAAAAGTCACAAACTCTTTTATCCTTGAGCAATTTTCCTAGGATACACAGCAATCCATTTACAGTATGTAGAAATTAGCTAGTGAAAGGATTATTACAATTTCTTTTATCTTCAGAAGAGTTATGGTTTCTGAGTGCAGCATCACTGGAAAGCTCTTTCACATACACTTTCAAACAAGACAATAAATCAAAAATACCAAATCTACTTTCAGTTACAGGATTTTCATTCTTGTAAGGCACAGAAAAAAGCTGAAAACAGTTTCACAGGTTTCAAAAGACATGTCTATACAGTTAAATATTGAGAACATATTGAGAATATGTTCAATTAATACAGAATTATGCTGAAAAGTACACTGCATTCGTTACCACTGTGACAGCAAATGGAGCAAAAATATGCCCTAAGAATGAGCAAGTGAAGCTGCTGGATTTAGTCACTGCACTTCATCTTCACACAGTTTCTTGAATAAATAGCTGTATAAGTCTTAATCAAAATGGAGTTTCTAGATATAATTTCAGATATTATATATAGTTTTAAAAAATAATCTCTACTAAGAAACTCAGATTATAATTTCAAGGAAAAGTGAGTTGCTCTTACTTATTGTTTTATAAGTATGTGCTCTGGTCCATTCCCAGCACTGACAACATTCACTAAATATCTCCTTGATTAGATTGCCAAGAATAATGTAACTCCATACCCAAGTATGTCAGATATATATTATTTGTGCACCGTCACACCCAGAAACAAAGCATCTTACACAGCATAAATTTCTTGCAAAGTTTTTCAAGTCTTCTTGGAATAAGCCGGTTTTAGTGGACAAAAATATTCATATTGCAGTGCAGAACATTTATTTCCAGCCAAAGATTTGTCTCAAAGTATGCAAGTCAGGCTGTACAAAAAAATTTTCAACAACAAAATGGAGGACTCAACATATGCTCCTTTTTTTAAAAAATACAATAAATTTAGAAGACATTTTCCTTGGTATCTAAGATCCCCCTCATGATCGTACCAACACATTCCCATGAATGTAAAAATAGAAATCTTTGAGTCCTCCTTTCCCTTCTCCTGAGACTAAGAAAAGAAATAGCTGCATTCACTCATATGACTGATTGGTTCAGACAAGGATGATGCCAGCAGAAGGGAAAGTTAAAATTCTAATAAATGTATATGAAATCTGATTTTTTTTTTCCTTGGGAGAATCCACTTCCTCAACTATAATCATTTCTTCTGGCAATTGTCTCCTACGTGTCCACTGGCAGACAATGTAACTGGCAGAGATTTTGAACAGTAAATTTAAAAATGGACAGTGGAGTCATGTAGAGCATTAAAGTAGTAACATCAGATCTTGACTCTGTTCAGCAGAAAACTACTGAAGTCAGCAATACACTTAGATGGGAGCTTAGCACACAGGCTGCTGCTATTTGGTATTTGCTGAATCTTAGAAAAGCTGCTTAATTTCCAGCAAAAGAAAGAGGGAAAGAAAA
The DNA here is from genome assembly GCA_027886175.1 of Phylloscopus collybita. Taxonomy (NCBI): domain Eukaryota; kingdom Metazoa; phylum Chordata; class Aves; order Passeriformes; family Phylloscopidae; genus Phylloscopus; species Phylloscopus collybita. The sequence continues at coordinate 22,188,278 of JAJNNQ010000075.1, forward strand.
AAAAAATATACAGATCAGCATTAGTCATGGATCTGGCTTACTGTAACTTTGAGCAAACTAAGCTTAAGCCAGTGTTTACTAGCATCATGAACATTTGGGCATCTGCAAAGACTACAAAATCCAAGAGAATCCCCAGGCAAAAGAATTACTTCATCCAAGAGCAGAACTTGCATTCTTGGACGGCGACTTGGGCTTCTCTTTCTTGACAGCTCCTGTGTGTGAACCCTTGCAGAGAGGGTTGCTCTGGGCTGTTTCTCACCATGGACACACACTTCTCTACATGGGGAAGTGCAAACGCCAGACTACACCCCAGTGCAGTTGTGGTGGGTTGACACAGTAGTCACATACTGTTTACCCTAAAATCTATTTCAAGCAGACAAAACCATGTATTGGAATGTCTTCTAAAAACTTTTGTTTATTTTTTTTTTCTGGAGAAACAGTGCTTACAGATGGACATGGTGCTGTATCTCTATGGCAGAGAAAGTGAGGTCAAAGAAGGTTGCCCTTCTCTGGAACAAAATGTCAGTGAATGCCTCATTTCCCAAGCAATTTATTTCTACGGGCTTGGACCAACTTTTAGAAGCAACATCTCTTACAACAGCTTTGTCAGAAGGTGGCCCATCATGCACGAAAACAATACCTACTGACTGTAAAGTTTTCATTCTGTGTTTTAGATAGCATAGGCCCATAAAATTCAAAAGCAGAATCAATGCCCTTAAACACAACTAAATAAAATTTACCAGTACGGGTATGTACCTTCAGAAGAAGACAGGAGTGCCAGGTTTGTGGGTTTCTTAGCATGTCTCTTTGTCCCACTAGAACTCTCCTCTGTCAAGTTCACCTTCATCTGTCTGCTCTTCATTTGTGAACTGATCTCATCTAAGCACCAGACCAATGCAATCTTGGTCCTATTACAGCTGAAATCCATGGTGAGGAAGAAAGAAAATGTAGACACGTCTCACTGACATGTTATTTGTGCCTGGGTCTATGTTTTCTTAACAGCTCACCCCACAATTCTCTGAAGTTGCTGAAAAGTAGGAAGAGAGAATTGAACAACAGGCACTTCATCAACACTCATTGAGACTGCTTGAGGAAGGACTAGAAGCATTTTGACAGAGAACTCAGGAAGCCACAAATGTTTCTTTTTTAACCATTTACTTTGAAACACAGGCATTTTATCTTCAGACCTAGACACTGACCATGCCAATTCTAGAAGGCTAAATTCCATCAGACAAGCTTACAGCAGCCTTTGAGTAGTACCTCCATGGCTTTGCTTGTGAATGAGAGGTTCAGACAGAACAGCAGTTGGCACATTCAGTTTCTTTGGAGTTACTTTAAGGCATAAATACCCAAAAGTAGAAATTTTCTCTTAATACTTTTTTCCTCAATTTCCTTTCAAGGCATAAATTGGAGGTGGGTAGGAGAAGCAATCCTTTGTAGGTCACCTTGAACTCGAAGAGCACTTACTTAAAATTTGTAATCAAAATAAATGTGCCTCACTCATAATGCTAGCACTGCATGGATTACATCAAGCAGTCACCTGAAGACGAAAAATCCCTTTAGCAACACACAGTGAAAGCTCCCAAACTCCAACTGCCTTTCCCCAGGACCCAGCCTTGCAAAGTCAGCACTCCCCAGCCCAAACCAGCTGGGGGAGTTGCGGAAGACACGTTCACCACATGTGCAGGCACTCAGCAGTGCAACAGCAGAGCAGGCACACACAGTTTAAGCATCAGAAAAGTAAATAAGTATGACAGCAACAAACACAATGGGTATTTCAGTACAGCTCTTCATTCAAAAATGTGCTCCTGGCCCACAAAATGACCCCATTCATGGCTGAGCCAAGGAGCCACAAGGGTCACAGTCTTGTGACCTGCACAACACTTCCTTCCTCTTCCCAAAACTGCAGCCTGCCCACCAGCTGACTAATTTTTTCAACCACCAAAAAGGTTTCCATCATTTGGTACTCTGCAGGCCACAGTGTGAGAATCTGGCTGTAGCACACAGCTAAACAATTCCTGCATTTAATTTCAAACAAATGGGAGAAGGATGACAGACAATCCACACCACTTCAAAAAGGGACTGCAGTAAGCCAGATGGTGTGGATCATATCTTGGGGAACACTGCTGGTTTATGATGATAGGATGTGAGGGGAAGAGAGGTAGAAATCTGGCACCCCACCAATGCAATGCAGTGCAATATCTGCTATGTGGGTAGTGTTTCAGTGGTAAAGGTTGTAACTCCAGGTCCAAGACTGAAGCAGATCACATCATGATATCTTTAATTCCCATATGCTTTGAATTCATAAATTTGTGATACTTAAATTACCTACAAAGTGGTTTCATTATTCTCAATTAAATATTTTGTGTCATTTATTATGCATGTGAAAAAAGTGATGTAGAATTATTTCATTCCTTTGCTCACAGTTTGAGTCAATTTTGCTATTTATGCTATCATTTTTCCTTTTTATTCTTTTCAAAAGCATTAAAACAAAGAGTGAAAAGATCCTTTGTCCAAGGTTCAAAGAAGATTGTGATAAACATTTTATATTTATTACTTTTTAAAATATTGATCTTATGTATGGATACAGACATTCAATCAATTCCAATTTTAACTGCAGAACAAAATCATTAAACATGCATGTTTGTTAAACCTGTGCCAGAAATAATTTTATTTTCTTCTAGAGGCAAAGGTTTAATTAAACCTGAGACACTGGAGAGAAAATGAAGAGAGGTCTGAGAAAATGGCAGCTCTTCACTGGACTATCTAGAGAACCTTAGATAAATTGAGGTTTCTTAATTACTAATTCAGTAGGTCAGTTGTAGAGCAATTGCACATTATGCTAATTGTTTCAGAAAAATACCTTCTGTGAATTATCATCTGACAGAGTTTCTATCTGCAGTTGGTTCATCAACGAAAAGGAGACAAAGATGTCTTTTCAGTCGTTCCACAAGAGATGGATGACTTGAGTTACATGATAGAAAAGACACAACATTATCTGAGTCACTACAGTCACTCAAGTCAGTGTTGCATCCATTAAGCAACATGCTGTATTTATTGAACACAGTGCAGATAATCCTTTGATCTCTGGTTCTGCTTGTTCCAACAGCCCAGTTTCAAATTGGTATTAGCAATTATGATTCACATTACAATCAAATATGTGGTTTCACATAAGGGAAAAGACGAAAAAAAAAAGGTTCTCTGCTTCAAAGATTCAACAATAGATCATAAAGTGCTCAAAGAAGTAAAATGAAGTTATTGAAACCATGCTAGTATCTTTTTGTGCCACCCGGAGAGAAGAAATCCTTATCTATTCCTAAAAGATATACATTTAAATGCAAATGCAATTATAGACAAAGAAGATCTCTTCAAACCACTAGAACTGTATTTATAGCAATTTATACCATTTCTATGCCAGAGATTTTAACAGCTAAAATTAGTGCAAGCTAGCGGCTTGTTCTTCAACGTTTTAGTGGCTTTCAGAGATCATCTTAATTAAATGCCTTAAGTGATCCTCAGTCAAGCAGGGGAAGGTTTGGTTGGAATTTTCTTTTGTTTTACCTTTAAACATACACAGCCTTTCTCAATGAGGGAAAAGTTTCTTATTAGGAAACCAAAGATGAGAGATCTCTGTGCTTTTCAACACAAACTCGGGTTCCTTTACCAACACTGAATTTAATAGCAAGTTATTTAATTTCACAGACATGCAAAGTCTGTATTTTCCCAACTATGTATTACTGTCTGGATCCTGAATAACTCAGATTTGTTCTTTGTGATGTTGCAGAATCCTATGCTGAAAGGTCACTAATATATTTTTAAATGGGCTACATAGATAATTAGAAAAACAAAGCCATCTCTTTCACACAGAGGCTTTTGAAACAAACAGCAACAATTACAGCATGCCTGACCAGATGCTCTCTTAGGAACTTAGGCAGTCATGAAAGATTGTCTAGATGCCTCCATCTACATCTACAGTTGTCTCTGTACAAACATGTTCTTCAAGTGTGACTCTTCAATTCCCCAAGCTGTGAATGTGTCTAAAATATGCTTTAATACAGGCAGGGCAGACCTTCCAAGGAAAAGCTGGATATAATCTCGTCATACAATTTGTGCTATGCCTGCTATAAGTTGTAAGTACTTTAGAACTGCTTTTATGGAATAGGGGCAAGGATCTTGGATGAGGCATCTTGCCAGGGGCACATTGTACATCACATTTCTGCTTCCTAAGGAAAAACAGATCCCATTTCATCCTGATGAGAATGAGTGATTCCTACGAACTTGCCAGGACTATTCTGAATTGCTGTTTTCTTCTTCAGAGTACTTAGTACTTTTGTGTTTCTGACCCTGGTAACACCTGTAATCACATTCCCCCACCAGGGTCCAGTCACCACCAGATTCAGAAGGTCACAATGAATTGTGCCTGTGAACTTAGCTCAAGTTGTTCTTAATTCACTGAAAACTCTACTAGAGATTAAAGAAAATTGAAGTAATTTGAGTCCTAACTATTGCTGACTTGGAGCACTCTGAAAGCCTTCTCAAGCATTCTGAAAGGCTTGCTGGGTATTTTGAAGGAGCAACAAGAGTTGTTATGTTGATCCCTAGCAGGACATTGTTAGCATAACAAACTATACAGATGAAAGAAGATAAAGTTTGTGTATTTTCATATATTCTAGAGTATTATCCTTACTAATTTTGTTGCATTTTAACCAATCTATCAAAGGCATCTTTGAATATTTATATTTCTTTATACTTAGTTGTATCTCTTTCCTGAAACTAATAATTTAAATTAGTCTAGGCAATTTTAACTTAAATTGCCAAATTAATCAATGAAAAAGTAAATGTACCGTACTTAGTCGATAAGGGTGCAATCCAATTATTTTTTTGAACTTATTTGAAGGCTGGAAAGTGTAATGAGCAAGAAAAGAACATCAGACTTGGGCTTGCTATAAATAGAGTTATTAACTATAGCCTATTTATATGCACAGCTGCAGTCTTCCAGAAGGACCCGCAGAACAACTTGCAGAATGTGTTAAGAGACGGTCAAAGAAAGTATCATCTGAACATTAATTCCAGCTAAGTGAACAGATCCCTGGAGCACTTTAACATATAAACTAAGGTCAGTGGATTTCAGGCAGAAGTGGAGAATATAAATCCAAGACTTCAGGTTCACAATGCAAAGAAACAAAGTCATACAAGCAGACCAGACCATGAGCTGTACTATGTGCTTGTAAGATAAGAGAGAGGAGAACATACTTGACGACAGTTAAAGATACAGTTTTTCCTTTCCTTCACAAAGAATAACATGACCTCAGGTCCTCTTCCTGATTATTTGAAAGGTGAAAGAAGAGGATGGAGGACATCACGTTTCAGAACTGAGTAATCTTCTCTTGGCAAGAAGCTGAATGACTGGAATGGTAGAATATGCTCTACTCTGTCGAGCAGCATGCCACAGAAGGCAGTGTCCTAAAACTATCTTACGTATGTATATACACACATCTTACAGCAACAAATTCCTTTACAGTGAAAAATTATTATTCCATGAAGTATCTTCTCACACAAGCAGCATATTAAACTTAGCACACAAAGAGGATGAGAAAAATCTTTGTCCAGCTAACATCACTAAAAGTAAAAACTAAGCACAATGATCAAAAAGGCCAGGTACATGATTAAAAAAATAAAGCCCAGAATTACAGAAGTAGTGAGATAGTATCAATATCATTCCCCACATTAAAATATTTAAAACACAGAGAGAATTCTACCTCTGTTTCCTTATATGCACTCTAGGGAAAAAAGCCCACTGATGTGGTGCAATTTCTAACACAATATAGTTTTCAGACTATTTAATCTTACATCATGATATTATTCCATTCACCCTCTACATGATAATGTCTGATTAAATGAATTGGAACACAGGGGGTTTTTTTCTGAATAATTCATACCAGAACATTGTAAACTGTTTTTAAGACTAATATTTCACAATGATGGCTGTAAATTCAAACACTGGGAAAGAATTCAGATGTCAAGGAATTACATAACTACCAGAAGAATACACGTTAGTACATTTTTGTTCAAATCTATAAACTAGTCTACGAAATAAATGACAGAATAAAAACTAATGTGAAAAGCCAATGCAGACTGTGAGGAACATGATTTTCAGCATGTATAAAGAAGCAAATCTACAAAACCTGCAGTACAAAATACATTTTCTGTTAAAGACCCTGTAACATCCTTTTTTTCCTTTGCGACTTCAGTACAGAAAAAATAGGATCTCAGTTCTAAACACATAAATCAGTTTACATTTGTGACAAATACTATTGAAAACAATCAACCAGGATTCTTGTCCAAAATTCCATTTACTGTTACAATGAATTAGAATTATATTTGTGCACAATGAAATTCTAGGTAACTTTTATATTACATCATGACATATTGGCATAAGTACTGACAATAATCAAGAAACTCTATGAACAAAACTCATTCTTTGATTTAATTAAGATCTATGCCTGCCAGACTCCCAAGATCTTTAACATTTTATTAACAAGCCTTTCAGACAGATTTTACTTGTATTATGTGTTTTGCAGGATATTTCACTTTGCCAAACCAAAGTAAATATGTTTGCATCATTGCAACTACATTTACAATAAAGCTAGAGTGGCAAAGTTCAAGATCTTTAAGGTCTCAGAAGCCTGGGGGGCCTTCTTCTAGACCCAAGTATAAACTACACAACAATGGTATTTTTAAAAGATAAAGAACAAATGATATTAACATTTTAAGCATGTACTTTGTTAATAAACCAAGGTCTTGAGATCAGTTCCATTAGAGACCATACCAACTGTGTCAGCTTATTGCTTACACCACCCCTCCCCGCTCCCAGATCTCACAAAATAGCAATATGATGCCTAAAAACCCTACAAGTTTACTCACAATTCAGGAGCTGGTTCCATGTTTCACCAGCTCTCTCTGCCCAATAAAACTATGAATTCTGCTACATACTCCGCTACATCCTTGAGTAACCATCTCAGTTGCTGTAACCATGCAGTTCATAGAGTAACAACTCTGCTGTCGATATCTCAGTGTGATTAGCAGACCAAGTTCTTTCCTCCTTTCAACTCAGTCCCATTTTACATTTCACTTCTTTTAGCATTTCTCCTTTCATTTCATCAACAATGTTAGCTCTGTCCATTAGGCAAAAATCTCACAGATCTTCCACCTTGGTCCTGTATGTGGGAATCTCTGAATCTGTGTTGAACAGCCCACAATATCCAACACATATCCTCTTAGACAAACAGTTTTCCATTAAACTTGCATGGAAAATATGTACCTTTTTAACATGGCATTCATGGAAAGACAAGGTCGTGGTAGTCCTCCTCCTGTTGTACAAGGTTACACACATAAACTCTGCAACTAACAAATACAAACACACAAGTACAGGTATTTGACAATCCCTGTAGAGAACAGTTGTTCTGAGACTAATCCTTGACACTCGGCAGTAGTCTTTCTGGCACCTACTTATTCAAAATGAAAAGAAAAATATTGTTTCTTTCCTCCTTCCTCCTCAATATTGTGGTGTTTCTTATTTCATGCCTCAGGCAAGTTTTACATCTGTCAAACCCAAGACTATCCTTTAGATATTCTTGCATATCAGAATGCAAGAAAGACGCAGTGTAATTTTAGAAGATAACTTTTACAATGTGGAGGGAAAGAGCTTTCACAACCATTTGTAAATCCTATGTGTATTTGTAAATTATTACTGAAATAAAATCCCACAGTAATTCTCTAAACTGCTGTGTGGGAGTAAAGACAAAAGAATGGATGGAAAGAAAAAATATTACAGTGTATCTGTTTATACTCACACCATCAAAAGGAGTACAAAACTGCATGCTCTGATGAATTTTCTGGCCAACAGAACAAGCACTTTAAATGTTACTTTTTAATTTCTAGTCTCAGAATTTAGTTGGTTACGGTTTAGGATGTAAAGGATTTAAAACACAACCAAACACTTGGAAGAACAGCACCCAGAACAAAGGTCCAGCAAGTAGCTCCGGGCAGAAACCAGTCTAGATTCAAATAAAGAAAGAGGCTGGGGTGGGCAGCCAGCTGTCATGTACAGGTGATATCTATGACCACGCTCAGGTGAAAGGCAGGAAACTTGCTGGTTAGACTTACATCAGGAGAATAAAAATAGAATATATATAGCAGAGTGACAGCATCATTCAGTTCTTCCAAACTCCACTTGACTCTAGTGAGGAAGGCCACCTAGACGTCCTCATCCCTTGTCACTGTCACCCTTGGGCTGCATGTCCTAGGACATTGCCAGCTCTATGCCAGTGAGTTGAGACACACTAAGAAGGTGCTGCTCCCTGTGGAGCAGGCATTGGTGGTCACTAAAGCGAATACATTTTTCCTTCATATTGCAATGGTTTATATGCAGTGACAGCAGCTGTGCCTCAGCTGGCAAGAGGAAAACCCTTTCAAAGAGTTGCTGGTTTGCCCAGAATAGTGGAGCACATCCCTTACTCCTCCTCTGGTATTACCAAGCTGGGACACAGAGCAGCTTCAGGTGTCTTCAAGATCAGCAGAGACTGCTACCATCCTGACCATCTCCCCCACTCTCACCTGCCCACTTACAGACAAGGTCTGGTCATTTGGAAAATACACGAACTTCATAAAGGTCACACTACCCTGGTGAACCTGAACATATTACTTCAAGAAAATCTGTATCAAGAAAATAATTTTTGAAAATATCCAAGTTGTTCTGAATCTTTCTTCCACGTATAAACATTCACTTGTTCCACCAATATTTCAGACACCCAGGTCTAAGCAGTACAGTGTTTTTCAACTGTTGCCACTAAACAAAATCAACCCCATATGTACAAATGAAATTGAAGTTGTAGCTATTACACACCCAGACACTGAAGTTGCTAAAAACATGATAACATTAGGGTGCAATGGCCATTTAATCAGAAGGCAATCTACTGGCAAGTTCTCCCTAGCAGAATTAAATGCTTTCAGTCAGCTCTTGTGTTTTAAATAGGTGATTCAAGTTTTAGAATATTTGCCAAGCTTTACACTACAAAATTCAGCATACACTTTAGTCTTAAAATCTGATAGGCCTTCTGGAAGTTAAAACAAACAAACAAACAAACAACATTATCACGTTACAAAGAAAAAAATTCTTCCACATCAGTTTCGTATTAATTTGACTTTTCATCATGACAAGACCTCTTTTTTAGAACAAATGACAACAATATTGCCCCTCCCACAAGGCACAGGATAAATGACAGCCTCCAATTAATAGTATGATAGCCAGTTATTAATAAAACAAACACACCCAGAGGTACTACTTATTTCAGCAAATATCAACAAAAAATACTTCAAAGAAAATACATTTGCTAACAATGCCAATATTCTTTCTTCACCCTTTCTCTTGTTTCTGTTTTACCATTTCTTTTTCTACTTCTCTTGCCCATCAGTTCACTGTCATGAAGTAATGGACTGGCACTCTCAAAGCTTTCAAAACCAAATAATCTTCTAATTCTTTCAAATTCACTTAAACTGTAGCAGCAACAGGTATCAGCTTACAGTCACAGGAGAGAGGCTCACAGAATTGTATTTATAAACCCTTCAACATTTTGGAATAAATAGCAAAACAGTCCACACGGAGCAAATGTGATAATGGAGCCATAACATGATGGCATCAGACTCTTCAAACATTTCTCCTCAAAGTTCTATTGTATGCATGATTTACTTTGAGCATAGGGATCTCTGGAAGCCACATCAAAGAGCTAATGGATAGACATTTTGTTAACATATGTAGAACTGATGCCAGGCCATAAAACAACACTGCACTGAGTATTACACAGCTCCAGAAAAGTCTGGTTGTTTTGTGTTGATTGTTTTGTTGTTTTGTTTTTTTTTTCTTGAGGTTGGGGTGGATGTTTGGTCTACAAATTATTTCTTCTGTTATGTGCATGAATGCCTAACAGGCTCAGAAGCCTGGACAATTTTTATGTTCTCTTGTTCCCTGGATCTTTGCCCAGTATCACAAAATCTGAGACAGGGCTGATCTTTGAAACTGGGAAAGGAAGAAGAATAAAAAAGTAAATAAGCGTCTATGTCCTTTGCAGAACAGGTTCTGTTACATCAATCACAGACTGGTAAAGAACCTCACAATCTACACTATCATCTTAGTATCTTTGTTTCTCAGGTCATCCCTAGGACTGCTACTTTCAAAGCACTGCTCAAACTTGGCTCTAAGCTACAGTAGATTCTTCAATGGCCTTTCATGTCCTTGGTGATCAAAACGGAGACACTTTCCAAATGGTACATATTGTAGGTATGGCATTCCATAAAAAAAGGAGGCCAAGAAGCTTTGTAGAGTGAATTCCTGCTACAGCTCTCCAGGACTCTGAAAAGGCCACTTAAAAGATCCACTGTTTCTGCTCCAAGGTATTTATCCTGGATCACAGAATAATGAGCAGCCATCAAATTAATGTACTTTGTAGGGCACTTAGGAAACACTTTTTCCATCACTTAGTAACTGTAGGATAAGTAAAGCAGCACTGCACATCAAGAAACACACAGTATGGAAGGACACTGAAAGTCAAGATTGTAGAAGAGTTATAACTTTATGCACTTTGATAACTTTTCAGTTAATCACATATTTTGTGGTTCCATGTTTGGCACATTAGGTACATTGAAGCCAGATTAACAACAAACAGCTGCTATTTATAGCATTTCCCCAGAGATGGGAACGGTTGCTGCTGCACTTTAAGACCAATCATGTTACATCTGTATTAAAATGAGAAGACAAACATGTTTTACTGCCAGCTCTGCCTGAATTTCAAATGAAAACCACATTAGTTAACTTGTGAATTTCTCAGTCAGTCAGTCTCCAGTGTCAGCTTACATAGTTTAAATAAAACATCTCACCAACACAAAATACAGCACAAAAGAATGCTAACAGCATGGGCCTAGGTGCAACAGAGTGCTCAAATACTCCTCCAAGATAAAAGTCAGGAATGGACTGCAAATGTCTCTAATCTGCAATAGCTGGACCTCAGCAGGTCCTGCTAGCACACCTTTGTCACTTCACAAACTCCTCGGCTCAACTGTCAGCAGTCATAGAGGCTTAAATGTGTTAAATCCCACAACCCACAGGTTTTCTACTCTCACTGTTGTCCTAAGCACCGTGAGAATGTAACCAAGCTCAGAAAGGTTGCCAGGACATCAAGTCATAGCATGTTTGGTCCCACTGTTTCCCATTTGTTTATATGAAGAAAAGGTGGATGTTGAATTCATTATCTTATAGGCACAGGCTCACTTCCTTTGGGCACCCACAGGTTAATCAGGCCTCAGCAGGCCCTAAACAAGGACCTTAACTCTCATGAGGATGGTGAAGTCTCTGTTCCCATCACACACGATCACACCTGCTCTGACATAGGAAGAGTCTTGTCTGGGGTGAAGAGTCCTTTCCTAACTTACAAGGAATTATACAATTATAAACAGAACAGAGACATTGGTGAGACACTGAACTTTACTGACAGCATGACAAAATCCATTTCCTTTTTCTGTTCAGATGCTTTCTGAAACTGATGCACCTGAAAACTTGATACTGCAAAGTTGCAGCTTGCAGTAGGTTTCACCATACATTTTTTATAGCTGGAATGTTTGCTTACTGCCTACTGGCCAGCCAAACAGAAAGGATGAAGCAGGAAGGAAACCTGAAGTATCAGTGGGTAAATTTTTCAAAAGTACTTGCACATTGGGTACAGAGATGCCTCAAAAAGACACAGGACATCTGTGCTCACGTCACATCATTGCCTCTGAAGATGAATACACCCCTGAGAGCTTGATGCCTCACAAAGCAGTAACAACATTTCTTTTACTGCTTTAGGTTACTTGGAAATGCAAATATGTTGAAGTTAAGCACAGGAGCTTAAAATAAGATTCGCAAATCGAACAATTCTAAATATCTGTTTTGATGATTTCAACACTTCTTGCAGCAGCAATGATTTTCAGAATGCTAAGTGTGAAATACAGCAAAACCTTAGGAAAATAGATCAAAAACATGTCAACTACTATTTTTCTGTTTTCCTTAACAATTTTCTAGTTTTACCGCCCAAACCCCAATTTCTATATGCAAGAATCCACATAAAAGATTTGGGAATATGATTGAAAAAGGAGGAACAGAACTGGATATGCTGCAAAAGTGGTCAAATAAAAAAAACCAAAACCAAACAAAATTTAAAAAATACCCCCTCCAACCATTAACAGTTAGGAAAAAAAATATTTTCTCCTTTAACATGCATTAATAATAATTTATATTGCTTGTAACATAAGCTTGTCAGACAAATATTATTTCAGTTCATGGTGATTATTTTTAATAAATACATTAAAATCTCATGGATGGAGTTAATGAACTATTTATAAATCAAGCAGTACATTAAATTTTGGTCAATATATAGATGAACACGAGTATACCTAAATGTGTAGTTACATCTTGAGCTGAATCACTTTTCATCAGACTTCACACACTTTCTTCAGTGTCCTACAGCAACCCTCATTTTCAACTAAGTTTTAGAGGTTTAAGTTAAAATTTCCTGCAATACTTGTGACCAGTTATGTTTCACATGTTTCAACCTAACTTTAAACTGTTTTGCTTTAGACCTTTGTAAGAGCAATATCACCCACTGTTGATTTCTCACCCAGAGTTCAGACATCCAGATTTGGGTTTGTTTCAATTCAAAACTTAAACACTTTGGCATAGAGGGCATTGTAAGATTTGGATCTACAATGTATTTTATTGCCTAAATAGTGAGATGGTTCCCATTTTTACCAAAGTAACACAGTGGAATGAGCAGGGTGAAGCACCCATTAAGGCTCCAAAAGGAACTTAGTAATAAAAAACCTAAACATTCACTTGTTTTATTTTTCTGTTTCTTGGTTACATTTTCAAAGTGTGTCCACTACCACTCCCATTAACATCAGCAGGGGGCTTGTAAATAGGCCTTTATCCAGTGTTTAAAAAAATGAGCTTGTCAATGGAAGTAGTGAAGAGATTCCAATCCATTTCATTACTTAAAGAAACAGAGCATGACAGCAAAGAGAAAATCAAGTCCAGGCAAGCACTTTAACATATCTTTGAAGTCTACATTTGAGCACTTCATAACCTGAATTGAAATGTCAAATATTGAAATACACCAAACATAATTCTGGAAAGATAGCCTGGTTAGAAACATGGTTAAAAATGCAGATGACAGGAAATTAAATTATGCACTCTAATTAGAATGTTGGAACATTTAACTTGGAAAATATGTGTTTCATGAAGCTAGACTCACAGGTGATGTTATAAACCTATCACCCATCATCATTGTAGTTACTCTTTCCCTGCCCAGTGATCAAGCTGCTGAAACTGTACATTCATGCTAACACTGAGGATCTCTAGACACCATAAGCCAGAGCCACTGAACTGTCATCTCAGAATAGATAAAATCTCCTCAATAGATATAATCTCTTGCCTGGTTTAAAGGTCAGTAATTGTTCTTCTCCATTGAAGCCATAAAAGTACAGTGTTTAAAAAAGTATTGTGGCTCAGTAGGTACTCTAGCAGCAATTCCTAGTGTTGCATCAACATTTTCACAATAAAACATACTGCCAGAAAAGTAATTCCATGTTGTAAGCTGACACAGAAGACCTCGTACCAGGCACAAATCCTTCAGCACCATGAGTTTGGTTTGTATGATTTTTAGCTAAGAAGTTGGAAGAAAAGAGAAAGCAAGAAGAAAAGTCCTGTAAATGGAAGTCAACAATGTAGAATTATGTAATGTTCAAACAGAATTTGTGCTGCAGACAGGTTATTCCAAACATACATACAGCACCTGCTAAACATAGCCATGAAACCTGTTACCTGAAAAGGACTGAAAAGCTAAGATGTGTAAAATAAAGAAGAGCGTGTGAATAGAAGTTGTTTGAGGGATTTCTTTGAAAGGGCTGGGTTTTTTTGTTTGTTTCTTCCATGTTTTTAAAGAAAAAATGAGGAGTTTTTTGTATATTTTCACCCACCTGCTCTGGGTACTTGCTTCCAACTATCTCTGCCACAGTGTTAAAGGATAGAGAGTCTGGATAAGTCTTAGCTCCCATCCTCAGGTGCACAACAATCTTAGTGCCACGGAGAGACATTCGAGACATCATCTCAGCATCCTCCACAGAGATGCAAGCAGTGGGAATTTGGGGTACATCAGGCTGGTAACTCTGCCCCCCAGTATGTGGACTGTTTAAAAAAAAACAACAAAACCAAGAAGACACCGTGTTAACAACTTAGCTCTGTAATTTTTTTAGCATTACTGTAGAATTATCAAAAAAGAATACATTCATGACCATCCCCACCATACTTTCAAAAGGGACATAGATACAATTTTTAATAAATCTTTTGACAAAATATATCAAGTGTTTTTAAACTAATCAGAATATCTGACTGTTACTATTATATATGTCTAGAAATCTATTAATTGTCAGCTCTATTTAGGTCATTGCCATGCTTTGATATCACATTCTATTCACTGTTTCACCAGAAAGAAAAGCAATGAAAAGTCTAAATGAAGAGGTTGCCATAAGTGCATTTTTTTTCCTGTGACAAGTAATGAAAGTAAAATTTGGTATTAAATTTTAATCCTATTTTCCAAATAACAGAATTGCAGAACAGATGAAGTTGGCAAGAACCTCTGGAGATCATCTGGACCAACTCCACTGCTCAAATGGGCCACCTGAAACCAGTTGCCCAGAACCATGCACAATGCATGAAAATCTTCTTCACCTGTGAGCCTTCTCACCGCAGCAGACACATCTTTTATACATTTAAACAAAACAAAACAAAACAAAACAAAACGTTATTTTTACATCTTTTTCTTACGGGAAAAAACCCCATGTAATTCCTGGAGGAGATATGCTAAGGAGGAAAGGAGAAACCTACTTTTTAAGGTGATAGATTAGGTAAAATGGGAGAGATTATTCAGTTCTATTTATTTAGAAGAATAAATACTTCTCAACAATAACAACTCATACTGTAATCAATAACATAACCTGCAGAGTAGATATGTATAAATATTTATTTCACATGGAAATACTAAAATACAGTTACAGAGGTCTTACAGGAGCTGCTTCAGAGTATAGACAGATCTATCTATTAAGTGACAACAGTTCAGGAAATTATTGCTCCCAGTTTCTTACAGCTAAACTTCAATCAAAGGCCAGTGTCTCTTCCCATCAGCTTTGCAGGTCAGGTGACCCATGGCTCACCTTTGAAACAACACTTAACCTGAAACTCAGAATTTCCTGTGCCATGTTATACTCCCTGAGTAGGATAAACTCGTGTAGACTTACAAGTTCAGATTTTTTTTCTTTTTTTTTTTTTTTTCTTTCTCTTTGTCAGAAAAAAAGGGCACCCTTCATCCCCACTTTTAAACTGTGATAACTTGCTGCATATGTTTAATATTTCTTTGAGTGTTTGGGGATAAATCCAGCATGTTAACCAAGAGACTTTCCAAACAATGTAAAATAAACAGACTGAAAAAAAAAAAAAAGTAAAAGAGAGATGACAATTTCATATACTAATGTTAAAAGAAACAAAACCCTACATTCAACAACTGAGCAGAAATTGTTTGTTTCTGGTACTTTTAAATGAATGTTTTCGTCTGTACCTTCTGGCAAGTTTATGTCTTAGTACTAACAGGGCTGTATGCTGAATTGCAGTAATTCAAGTTTTATCACTGATTTCAAGGTCCTTGTTATTTCTCAGATTCTCAACAAAAGAAACCCCTAAAACTGTATTTGTTTCTCCAATTTAGGCAGCAAAAGCACATTTCCTGCAGATGCTCCATCCTGATGTTCCACCACCACTGTGGATAAGGCTCCTTACAACTCACTATGATCCACACATGCTTACACACCTCAAGTGAATGAACATTTGCAGGTACAAAATTTACTCAGCTAGCCCAAGAAATGAACCTTGAAGTTACCCAGAAGGGCCATTTGTATGCTCAAACTACTACTCTGCCAAGATTACAAAGGTAAACCCAACTACCCAAATTAAACCATATTGGCATGGGAATGCAGAGCCAGGAACAGCTCAGATGATACCAGGACCTGATAGGAATGGATGACTGCCCAAATTATTTCTACAAAAAGAGAAATGGACCCTAAGCATGACCAGTACAAAGACACAAAGCAATACCACAGTACTGTAGATCCCTAATGCTACAAGATGAGCTCATGTAGAAAACATCCATGCAGACACTAGGCATCCTGGGATGCACCTGGTTAAAGTTTACATGCATGCAATGCATGCAAAACATGCCACGTATTAAGTGTATCATCTACATAATAAATTGCTTAACAAAGTGCCAAAGAGTACATTAAAAAAAAAAATCTAAGTAAAGCAAATTAAGTGCCTTTTATGCAGAGATAATCAAGAACTGGAAAGGCTACTTGACTATATGGCAAGACCTGAGCAAGAACTGAAAAAATAGAAATTACTAGCAGACTCTGTGTAACAGATGGAGAGAAGCATTCCTAAGTTTGGCTCAAAACAGGGCAAACAGGATGTAGTTTGGGAAAATCAGGAGAAAGAATTTTTGGGGCAGGGGGAAGCAGGGCGGATGACAAGAAAGTTTTTTTTAACTGAGTTTGAACGAGCATGATTTTGGGACTATTACTTCAAAAGAAGAAGGATGTTATTAAAAAAAAAATTAATTCTCTTGCATTTACCATTCCTTGCACCTTGAAAAGGAAATGAAAGGAAAGCATCACATAAAACCAGCTATAGAGATCACAAAGAACCCTGACTCAGAATCAGCACTCAGCTTTACAACACATACCTACAGGCAAGCAAGGTGGACCTCTGGTATTTCCCACTAATACCTGGGAGTGATGTCTGCTTCAGACACATACTCTCTGAAAAATGCTGGTATCCAACAAACCCTAAATTAATTCTGCAAAACTTTAAGGGTAATTGGGCTATTTAATATATGATACCCCCAGTCCAATACCATAGTTTGGTGTTCAGAAGAGATAGCAAGTAGTTCTTCCATTATTTTTATTTACTTAACAAAAGCACCTGTTTTGATTTTAGATCTACTGAATCACCTCACATCCATATTTAGACTATTAATTGAAAACATATTAATGTTACTACAAACTCATAGTCATTTGGTCCTGACATTCAGCAGCAGCCAAAATTCAGATAAAAAAAGTGGTTGAGTTTTGCTTTTGATAAACCCCTAGATTTCATATCCTGGAAATTATTTAAGAGAATTGTCATGGTATGAATAAAAGCAGAGAAAATGCTCAAAACATCCCCCACATTTTCTCTGTTAAAAGTACATGTCAAATGACTAGTAAGAAACAGATGTGGCTTTGTATCTTACACAAAAGTGTAATGGGAGGATAAAAGCCTCAAAAAGCAGCTAGTTAGTTTCTCCTCTGAGTAAAACAATCAAACGTGGAGAAACTAAAACGTGGATGAAAAGATGTGCTGCTGGTGTCAGCCAGTTCTAACTTTTCTTACTGTGGTAGCTGATCTCTCATGCTCCATTACTTTGTTCCTGCACTTCCAACCCTTATCTCTAAGATAAGCTAAAATGCCCAGGGAAAAATAAATTGTGTAAGAACTAGTGCCTCAAGCTAAACTGGATGCTCTGATGGGAAACAGATCTCAAGTTGAAGCCATGGGAAATGACAGCAATCTCCTAAAGGGAGAAGTAAGCATGACATTACAAGAACTCTAACATGGCTAAAAGAAAAAAAAAATCAAAACTTGATTATACAAAAGCTTAGAAATATTTATTTCAGCCATAATTTGTATGCACATACCCCCAGTGCACCATTCTTCACAACAACCTCAAAAAGCAATGTAGAGTTGGGAAATACAAAATCAATATTGTCTAAGTATTGCCAGTGTGGTCTAAGTTTGCTCATTCAGACAAACACATTGCAAGACTCTAATTCCATATGTGACCACCTGTTTTCTACAGGACCCATGCAAAGTTCACTGTATGAACCACATCTAAACTAAAACTTTGTATCAGATCAGCTAGTTTGTTAATATTGACTTAAATCAGAAAATACATTCCTGAATAGAACCACGACTGCATTTATCACTAGCTACGCTCACAGCAAGATCACAGCCTTCACTTGGTAAGTGAAGGCTCACATCTTCCAAATGATTCACTTTTGTTTCACTTGTATATTCTACAGATCAGAGAAAATCCCCTCATCACTCACAAAGTTTTACACTTTAAAGCAGGTGATGGAACATACTGCAGCAAAACAGAAGGAAAACTACACATCTTCCTCTCTCAGTTATTTACAGAGAGTAGCTATTCCTGAGTGCCTCACTCCTGTAACTTTCTCTGCATCATGAGCAGCATGGCAAAGCCTGAACTCCACGCAAGCGAATCCCCTTTTCCAGCACCATAAAGTTCTTACAAAACAGAAATTGCCCTTGTGTGCACTCCAACTGTGTATGTTCTTCCAAGATTCTCACCATTATCTGGATAGGGAGGCCGACTGTAATTGCAATTAGTCAAAATTTCAAAAATATTGTTAATCTTCTAAGAAGAATTGGTCTATAAAAATAAAATCAAGACTATTCCCCATTTACAACCACTTGGCAAAATACAAAAGAAATAAATTCAGCCTAATTTTGTGTTTCTGTCATCATGTGTCCCAAGATTTACTTGCTTTGTTTGCTTCTTATATTGTCATTGTGGGACTTGATTTGTTGGTTTACAGTAAGTTGAAAAGATATCGAGACTGTCAAATTCAAAACCAAATAGGAATATGCACCAAAAGCTTTAAGAAACTGCAGAGTAAAAATGCTATACAAACATAGAATTAAATAGTATAAATAAATTAATTAAATTGTATAAATAAGATAGTAGTCTTTTACCAAGATTAGAATATCTGGAATACAGGCCCACAGTGTCTCTTCCAGATTTCTTTGCACCAATCCTTAACTGGTGCAGGATCAGCACAAGGGTAATGGAGTGTAAGAAAGGCTGCAGAAGCTACCAGCCTTACCAAGGAAAATTCCCTTTGAAGAAGAACACAGCCTTATTCTGTTACCACATGGACTCCATTTAAATTAACGTTTAGAAAACTGCATTTAGTGAGTGCTAGGCACACAATAAAATTAGGCTTTACCAAACAAGCCTAATAGCTTTGCCATAATTACATATGTCCTAGGTTACAGAACATAACTTACACATATATGTTTGTATTTCACTATAATATTCAGTACCACCAAGCCCCAAATGAATTCTCCAATTAGTACAGAATTTTTTAAAAATAGCGTGGATTAGATATAGTCTGCCAAACAAGAAGCAGAAAACAACTCTGACTAGTAAAATGATCAAATGAAGTTCGATGAATTCTACCCTGGGACTATCCAACTGCTGCGAATGTAGAACAACTTTCCAAGAATCTGAAGAAAATGAGTTTGCATCAGCTGCTCTTCAACTGAAAAAGAAACTTATAGACATGAGGATGACTCTCCAGCAGCTGATATCTTGAGGGAACTATTTAAGTCATACACCTGTTTGGCCTCCTTGAGCTCAATACGAATCACCAAGGTCTGTCCTTCTGTGTTTACATCCCTGCTTGTGAGAATGCAGCTGCCCGCTGCATGCTACAATAGGTACATTAGGAGCGGGCTCCTGGAGTGAACACCACTGGCAGTCCAAATTGCCAGCAGCTGCAAGGATTCTGGTTTCATAGGCTTTGTTTTTAATTTTTTTTTTTTTTTTTTTTTGCTGAATTCCTAGCTTCTCAGCTTTGAGCACAAGTCTTATTTGTATCTTCAGTAACTCTCTCTATCACCAGAGACCAATGTGCAGAGAACAAATTCAAAAAACCTCACTGAGAACGGATGTTATATTTTATACCTACAGGAAGGATATAAATAAATCCAAACAAACAAGAAATCAAACCCCAAAACAACAACACCCCTCATTTTCTTTATTTGGAAAGCAGCAAATCAGACAGAGACGTACCACAAGGCCAGCAATACAAAAAGCAACCTAAGAACTAGCTGTCTAGAATACCTGCTCTTCACACTGTCGCCATTTAATGATGTTTTTCATTGTCATAATTAACTCTTACATCAAAATTATCAAGCACAAATAGGTGTGAAGAGGCATTAGAGCTTTCAGGGTACTGTATCTGCCCTTCCAAGTCTCTGATTCATCAGAGACAGGGAGTAGCAGAGAGGGTCAAGCTCTCCCACACAAAGGCATATACACATAACACACAAGAAACATGAGACAGCCCTGGCACTGAATATATAATACATCATGGGGCAGTACAGGGAGCTTCTTCCTCCTCCTTTCAAAAGATGGTCATGGTAAAGGGTAATGCACAGCCAACACTCAGCCGAAGGAAAAGCGTAGGGATAGAGGATTTTTGTCTTATACCATAAAAATTCTCTCTTTTAATCAGCTGACCACTGAAGTAAACAGAGGGGAGCAAGGTCCGAAAGGAGGCAAAAGAAAGTCTCAAATTTGCAGAACAGGATATGGATGGTGCTTTTCTTCTTTCCTTCCTCCTCCGTGCAACCCACCATTCAGAGCAGTATGTTCTTTGGACACTGTCTTCCATAAAAACCAAACCAATCTTAAACTCACATGCATCTAGAAACCATCTCCCTTCAACAAGCTGTGGCAATGCAAATGAAGTCTCATGGAGATACACTTTTAAAGTGTAAAAAATAAGATGAATATCAACAAGAATACAAAGGTAGTCAAGGAAAACCATAAGGTAGAAATGGCAGTGACAGAGGGTAAACATGTTTCTGAAATCAGCAGGAGACAAAATACCTTAGTATCAAAGGCAACTACGTGGATGGATTAAAGAGGAGAGCTTTTAAAAGGAAAAAATAAGACAGTAGAAAAACACAGTTATTATCATCTCAGATAGAATGGAATCAGATCCCAAAAGTAAAATAGAAGAGAGGGAATGGAGGAATCGAATTTTGTGAGTACAACTTTTTCCACTGAAACACTTTCATTAACCTCAACAGAAGGAGGCAGGACAACAGGGAAGAAGACTTTAAAACTTAACAGGATATGAGAAGAAACTGAAAGGAATGACTGCACTCAATTTCAAGGAATGAGCAAAGAAAGCCACTGCAAGACACTTGTCCAGGTGAGCCACAACATTTTCTGAAGAAAATTGAAACTCTGAAAAATCTTTGCTATGTAAATGCTTCTTTCACTCCTACACTTCTAATTTCTATAGAATATTAAACATCTTTCTGATGTTCTGTTAAACAATCCAATACTTCTACCATTCAAATAAAAAAACAGAATAAAAATATGTTAGTAAAAATAATACAGATGGGGGTACCACTTATTTTTCCTCTCAACTGAGAAATTTTAGTAGTGTCACTTGAAAGGAAATGCTTTGACTACTCCTGATCATTACATTTGCCTGTTATCTAGTTAACAAACATTATACAATTCTACTTATGCAATGAAAAATGCACTATAAATGCCTAAGTGATAAGAAAACTTTATCTAATAGCATATTACACTTATTTGATAAACTTGTTCTCCAATAAATGGTACATTTTTATTTCCCAAATTCAGGCAAGTCTTGCCTGTCACTTCGATCTCACAGACACCCTGAATTTTTCATTTTTGAACCTGAAATCCACTGTAAGCAGTAAAGTTATTTTTAGGAACAGAGTGTATTTTTAAAGTTAATTAGAATATTTTAACTTTGTTGAACTACAACTAAACATTGAGCAGCCCAGCAAAATGTCATGCCAAGTGTGAGTGTTCTATCCCCAGCTGTATTTGTTGACTTAGGCAGATTCTCTCAAAAGCATGATAATCTACATCAGACGAAATAAAAATTGTCCCAATAGGTATGTATTTCCTCTTAACAGCCCCTTTCCTGGCAATTAGTTGTGTCTGGGAAATGAAGTGTGTCAGATTGGAAAAAAAAAATCCAGCACAAACCATGATTGAGAGAATGACTGAATAAGTTTTGGGGATCTTCCATTCTACAGGTTTCTTTGGGAGCATGCAGGAAGAACACCTGGTACACAGCAGTTTTCATAAGGAAATTAGTGTAGGGGTTTTCTGAGAAAGTAGCTCAGTCTTGAGAATTCAAGGCATTTTCCTTCCTCGAAAGGAAAAGAGAAATTGCTGACAAAATGCAACACTTTCTCACTGTTTTGTTTTTTGTTATCAAGTTTGTTGTGCACTCCAACACACACTATACAGTCATACTGTTTTGCCTGATGTTTCATAGTTTGTCTTCTTCCCATTTAATCCTGGAGATACAGCAATACCTTCATCATCTTCTGAATGGGAGAGAAAAGATTACTCTCAATTCCACTTTTGCAGTTTATGGGTTTCTTTAATATCTAATAAAGAGTACATATGAGAGTCGGTGCTGGAAGAGAGACTATCTGAAACAATATAATTTTCTCTCATTTTCATTAGTTGATCCATGTTGCTCAGGAAAATGTTGCTGGAAAAAAGGTAGCAGGCTGGAGGCTGGTACAATAAAGATCATCACTTTTACAGCCTGTACATAAATTAAAATACGCAAATGATTTTGGACCTGAACTGAGAGATACAGGCACACAGCCAGTCAGATCAGATGAATTGTTGAGGTGACATGGGTTTAGGGATATGATGAGATTCCAAGCTACCTGAAAAGTGCCAGCTCTGAGAATGCCAGAGCTCTCCAAGTCCACCCCTGGTAGCTCCAGTAGAAGAGGACTGTCAGAGAGGACCACAGGCTTCCCCACTTTCTCCTCACCCATGCGTCCAGGGTCTCACTCGTGTTCAGGCAGCCTCCACGAGGAGAGGCATGCAGCAAGTCACCTGTGCTCAGCCTTGTGTACACTCCACAGCCTTAGGGCTCAATACAGGAAAACACTGAAGATCACTTAGTACAACACTGCAAGACAGTAACAGGATAAAAAGTGGGAAGTTTCTTCCCAATGTTCAGGTACTAAGTTGTTATTATTCCCCCACCCCAAAAAGTACACTGTGCAAGAAAATTATCTTCCTGATTGTGAATGATTAATGTTAACACTATGGACTAAGGACCATGCATATAACTTCATGAATAATATAAATAGAAAATCTTGAAAAAAAATATACCTACTTAGAAAGAAGTGCATCAAATAATTTTAGAAGCAGAACTGTGTTTTACAAGCTAATATATACACAGGCTGAATTACCTTGCAGCTGTCAAGCTAAAATTTCCTCTAAAATACTCTATATTACATTTCTGTGTAAGCATAGTAGAGTTACTTAAATTATTCACTGGAAATTGTACTTGTTTCAAATCTAACCTGCCTATAAACAGATACTGAATTTTACATAACAAATCTGAATGTGTGCAATTCATAACTATTTATCAAATATTTTAAAGCAATTGTTCTGTAAGCGTAGCCCAAAGATCACCTGCAGTTTGTAAAGCCTTTTTACACCCAGCTCTAAAAGCAGGCTTTTATTAATTTCATCAACATGAAGCTAAAGTTCCACTAACCTGCAGGTGAATCTTGTGATGTAGCCAATATACTGATTAATACCAGTATTAACAAAACTCCTGTTTTAAGGTGACAATGC
Source organism: Phylloscopus collybita (assembly GCA_027886175.1). Taxonomy (NCBI): domain Eukaryota; kingdom Metazoa; phylum Chordata; class Aves; order Passeriformes; family Phylloscopidae; genus Phylloscopus; species Phylloscopus collybita. The sequence goes on from JAJNNQ010000075.1 coordinate 22,211,923, forward strand.
TTGATCCCTGATCTAACCACAGAACTGTTCACCTGCAATGAACAGTTGATGGTTGATGTGACTCAGGACACACTGCAAATCACATGGTAGCACTTCTTGCTGCCAGAGCTATGAAACTGCTAAGCAGCTTTGCTGCAAAAATGCTGCTAAAACAACTTCTCCTTGGAAGTCCATGATTTGTCAAACATTTGGGGGAAGTAGACCTGTCTAGGACCATCCTTATGAAACCACGACAGTCAGACTTCCAGCTCACAAGCTCTGCTCCCTGTTAACCTTCGTAATGGCTTGAAAAACTCATGTGGAGGTGGAAATAATAGTGCATTTGTGGCTGAAATTTCTGCCACAAACATATTTGGACTAAAATGAAACAAAACTAAAAGCTTCAGACACCTTATATAGGAGATCCTAGAGGACAGAGTGGAATTCTCCTCTCCTTTCTCAGGAAACTTCCACAGAAAAACATCACCTACAAATCTAATGCTTTCTAATTGTGTTCACCAATTCTTGTAATCTTATTGCAATTGCCTGGATTCTGGCATCCTTTCACTAAATGTTGAGCCACTTCATTAAGTAAAATCAAAATAGTGAAGGAATAAAAAATACCACTCTGTATGGGAAGGGTTAAAGGAATTCATCATTGGTTGTCACTCAGAAGTACCATGCAAAGATTTACATGACTGAAACCTAATTTTAGACACTGAAAAGCAGTTATACTTCTAAAAACATAAGTTGCAGCTGCACTTGTTATCCAAGTAGCTCTGCTAAAGTTTTCTCATGGGTCTGCCTATTCACATTGTATTTCTGGCAAGACTGAAATGTTAGCATTCTCTCAAACATTGCAGCACACCATCTCTGTTTTCCTAGACTGTCAGCATCATAAACTAAGTAAAAGAAGAGGGGGGAAAATCCCCATAGTTTTGTGGAGTTACAGCCTCGGATGGTCTCTCAGATGAACTCGACTGCCCAGGATTTTGGCTGTATGTGGACAGTGTTGAGTCCCTTCTCAAGGTCTTTGAGCTTGAGCACAAACACACATGCCTCTAATGCCCTTTATGGACATACAGAGCATGTACTCAAGTTGCCTGATCCCCTCACTTAATTTCTGGCATTCCAGTGTTCCCCCAACAGCAACTGCAACTTTTTCAAAACCCTGACCTGGGAGCCCTGAAAATTGTTCTTTCCTTCTACATAGACTGCAGGTAGAGATATTCAGAGGGAGACACAAACTCTCCTCAAAAAAGGATCACAAACTTCTTCCTGAAGAGGTGCAAACCATACACAGATTACAGAAAAACAACTAAAACCTCCTTACATCTCCCCTGGGAATTCACTCTTTCCAAAGCCCAGATTTTTGGCAAAATCACGTTTGAATCCCAGAACCTGATTTTTAAAGTTCATGTTGTTCTTAATGATATAAAACTGTTATTAAGAAAAGCCTTTTACTTTTTTGAAATTCCAGCTCATTCGTGCTCTTTTCAGTGGGTTTAACTCTCTAATGGTGAGTTAATACTGAATTTAACTCAAATCCTTTGAATTACAGGCAAGAAATTATTTTTAAACATTTACATTTGAAAATACGATATTCCTACATAATGAACTGTATTCCCCGTCATTCACCTCCCGCCAGAGCCCTCCCACAGACCTCAGTCTCTATCTAGCAGAACTCAACTATCAACCTAAAACTCCCCCCATGGTTACCCAATGGATTATTTATCAGCAGTAGTCACCCACTGTTAGGTGGTAATACAACCATTACTTGGTTTTGGCACGTGCAAATTTTTGCAGAATCTACTCCTGACTACTTAAACACAGTTCAGAAGAGTTGACTTTTAATGTTGTCTTCTTTACAGTAATATACAAATGCTATCCTAAATTAACATTCAAGAAATATTAATATTGCTTATAAACAGGGAAAGAGAGATAATACTGTGACCTGCTCAAGATCCCTCAGGGGTATGAGGCAGAGTGATGAATGGAACTTCAGAACCCCTGGGTTTAATTGATTCATATGATTACTCTCCTTTCTCTTACAAAAGTATCCTTTTGTTCTTTGGTGCACAAATGTCTAGAATCAATCTGGATTTTAAGAGCTAAACAGTACATAGTTTCAGTATTTCTTGTTGAGGTATTTTTGTGTGCTTCACAGTCACAAGCAGATTAACGTGAAGAAATCCAAATAGAAATATGTCAGAAATGATGTGGTTCCTTTCTGCTCTTTATTCTTAGAATAAAAGTTCTTCTTTTGCATTCACAATGGATTAAAAAGCCATGAAGTGCAGTCTAAGCTTAATCCTGCATAATAATAATGAACAGAAGCATATAAAAACAACCCCTCTCTGTTTCACAGGGTATTTGCAGTATTCACATTAGACAGCCAAGCCAGAAGTACTGTGGATAGTGACCATGAAATAAAGGCAAGGTGAAAACAGTTTAGCAGAAGTCACAGACTCTACTCATCTAGCCAGCTAAAGGAAACCATCTATAAATACTGAACAAAAGTCAGATTTAAAAAGCAAAGTTGGAAGAGAACAAAGTTACAGCTTCAGGTTTGTACCATTGTCCTAAATATAGAAACAAAATGAGACAAAGTATAAGATGCCTGAAGGAGTGGACAACAGGCAAGTAATCAAAGCTGGCATCACTGGCAAAGCAGAGACAGGAGTTGGCACCTCTCATTTAATAAACCAGATGGAGAAGGATTTTCACCATTTAGCCCTGCAGGCAACACAAAATCATTAGTATTTGATGCAACAAAATGGACACAATAAGAGAAACGCAGGTGACTGATTGGATTTGAAGGGGAAAACATTAAAAAGAAAAGGATTAAAGTAATTGAAATGGTTACACTTCTGAGGAACAAGACATTGTTTCTACAGGGAAGGACCCATTATTACTGTTGGCCATCAACACCAGCCTACATCAGAAAAAAGTTCTAAACAATAGCTGTGGAACAATTGCCTCTGACTTCCTAAAAACACGAGTCAAAATTTGTGTGCCATAAACAAGGCATTGTATCATAAAAATAGGTCTAGCTAATCATACTTAAATATCTACATATACTGTAGCAAAAATAACACAGCAGGGTGAGGCCATCCTATGGGATGACAACATCTAATGAAAGAACATAGAAATACCCTACCATATGGACAAGCCACAAGTAAGACTGTGGGAAGTGGAAGAAACAGAAGAAAGAAGAGGCCACCTGCCTTCTGAATAACGGTCATAGCATTCTTGTAAAGAGAAATCATAATACGTTGGAATAAACCATACACATTTAAACACATGTTTAAGAAAATAAGGCAAAACAAAATGAGGAATTAGCATTTCCAAATCCTCTGCATGCCAAGGGTGTTGACCAGAGACACTAACTGTGTTAACAGTTGACTAGCAATCAAATATATATTTTAAAATTGGCACCTATATTTGGTTGCTTGTTTGTTTTACACAACTAAAAAGCTATATATCAAAATAAATTTTTATGTTGTATACATGTATATAAATCCAGCCAAAGTCCCTGTGAAAACCTGTGCTCACTTTTGGAATTCAGCAGTAAACCTTGAAAAGAGTAAAAGAGTATTTCAGGGGCTTTAGAGCCAATACAACATGTTTCTTAAATAAAACTTCAATATATATAAGCTGAAATGGTTTTGCAATATATAGATAAATTTTAGTAACATCATTACATTAAGAATAATGGCAAACAGGTTCAGAAAAAGTATATTGAGTAATACAGGAAGCAGAAACAATACTCAGTGGGAAATACGAACTGGAAAACCATGACAAAAATAGAAAAAGACATGAAAAAAAAAAAAAAAAGGATAGGCAGGTGAATCTATACAATAGACCTCTGTACAAGGTCTATTGTATAGATTCTTGCTGAAACAAGCTGTTTCAGCATTGCCTGGACTAAAATTTAAAAAGTGAGGTGCTGTGTACCTTGAAAGTAATCCTAGAATACATTAAGAAACAGAGGTTTTACTCTTTCTCTCTCTTTTTTTTTTTTTTTTCTTCTTTTTTTTTTTTTTTTTATGGAGACACCAATTCTGTAGCATTCTGGCACAAACATTCTGGGACTATTTAATCTTTTCCAGTTGTCCAGGCCCAAATGCTCATGTGCTCTGGATATGAACATTCCAGATAAAATCCATAGTTCCTGCACTTTTACAGAAGAAACAGCAAGAATTACAGGAAAACAAAACAACAGTCCACATACTTCTCAGATCTTATCAGCAGCTGAAAATAAATTCACAGATTGAGAAATTAATTCACTGGTACTGTATTAGTCAGATCCCTCTTTGTAATTGTTATCTGCCATTGTGTTGTCAGGTTTTCCTTAAATCCTCCACAAATATGCTCACCACATACTATGAGACACTTGGTGGTGCAATCAAGAAAACCAAATATTGTGAGGACATTAAAACAAACCTGAAGTTGATAGGTCAAGACATTATAATCATGTCAGAGGGTTCTGAACTTACTGATGGGTTTTCATAGACACCACAACTCATACAGCCTCAGAAGAGGTTGGCAGCACTGAAGAAAGGTGGAGCTGATTAGGGAGAAACAGGAAATAATGGGAAATTGCTGAAGTTCCTGGTGCTCAACCCGCAGCAAGCACAGCTGTAATTCCTTATAGACCAGTACATGAAAGCCAAAACTTGGAAGTTTTATACACTGAACATCTTTACAAACATGAACCAGTAATACAAAGGTGGAATAAAACTTAGTAAATTCAGAATAGTGCAGAACCCAGTGCAGAATCAGTGGGTGCTCATGGTACTCAAACAAGATCAGAGTTAACTGTGATATGGGTGAGCATCCAGCCCTCAACATAATGTATGACTCAGTAATGTTAGGAAAGTCCAGAAGACAAGAAAAAATCCAATGAATACTACATTGCTAAAGATTTGCCTTGGGAAGTTATTGGTGAGGAAGCCTGGATTTCAATAGAGCTGTTATCCTCAGAGCATCTTTCTAGATAACAGAGTCTATCAAAAAAGATTTTACTAGCCCTTTTTTCTAGTCTACCAAGTTATAGGACATTGCTTGTGTGACTAGACACTAAATGGATGAACTCTTCACAATTACATTAACATATTCCTGAACAGGAGGAGTCAAAACTAGGAGGAGGTAAAGAAATCTCTTGTTAGTCTCATCACCATTTTAGTGACTTTGTAAGAAAACAAATATGCCAGGTGTATGAAATTACACAGAGATTGCAGATGTCACATCAGGCCCCATCTACTGGAAACAAACAAACAAAAAAACCAACCAAAACCCAGTTATGCAGTTCAAAGGAAAAAGAGGAAAAAAGTTTGGTAAAAGCCAAAGAAAAATTGGGACTGAAGAAACATCTACAGATTTCTCACTATTATGACGTTACCTGAAATTTGACTCCTTAATCACTGTGCAAATAACAAGAACCCACTGTACAATATGATCATCTCCTAAAACATAGGCTCCATTTCTTCTAATGACTTCTAAGCTAGGCTTTGCCCAAATGTGAGCACAAAGACTGCACTGAAGAATTCAGCCTGGTGTGTTGGCCTGAAGGGAACACAGGAAGCAAAGTAAAAATTAACAAATTGTCAGTCAACAAAATGTACAGCCATCCTGGAGGGAAAGCCTCTAAGTGCAGAGCAAACCCCACAGCACACCACAAATTCATAACTCTAAGGGCAACAAGACAACATGCACAGCATTGTAAAACGTAACTAGAATCTTTCCACAAGCTCCCCAGAGACTTACAAAACATGGCCTCCTCTCATTTTCTCTTGTTAGACTCCAAATAAGGGTTTTATCCTTGTTTCCTGCTTCCTTAGTAGAACAGGAGACAATACCACTGTATCCCATCGCCACAGGATATTGCTTTAGGACAGTCTCTCAATGAGATGTTTCTTATGATCCATTCTTGCTCCTAGTCTAATCCAGTAAGAGAAAAGGGATCACAAATAATCAACAGCACTTCCAGGTTTCTTCAGTCATGCTACATCACTACTGTCACATTTCCACAATCCTCACACTGCTTCCTTCTGCCCTTATGCTTTGTGCACTCCCCAAGCCTATGGGGAGCATATGGAAGATGCTGCCTACTCAGCATGCCACTGCTTCCCCTCTATGGACAGCAGAAGGGGTCACAAGAAGAAAGATTCCTAAGACGGCAGCAAAAAAATGGGATACTGGCATTCAGTATCCCAGGCCCCAGAAGCAAGGGCAGAAGAAGAGGGAAAAGAGCCTTCAGGGCTCAAGACACAATAGGAAGATGCCGTTTCAAAGACAGAACATTGATTTTAAGGGCCAGATGCATCTCTTTGCTATTGAAACAAAACCAAAACCAAACAACTAAACCAACCCATCAAACAAAGGTCAGCCAAAAAGCAAAAGAAATCCTAGTAAAATTACTGTATCATCCTAGAATTCAGAAAACATGGCAGAGCAAGAAGAGGAAGCTGAATCTGTCACTACTGATGTGAATAAGCCCTTACTTTTCTTGGACATGGAGTTTCAGGGAAAGGAAGATTATCTCCTTAGCAAGCAGTTCTCTTATCAGGAACCAAAGGCAGCAGACCAAGCATTGGAAGAGGTGAAGTGGTAAAAAGTCCCTGTGATAGCACCTGAGAGCTGAAAAATGCCACTAATGCACACACATCGTCAGCAAGATTGAGAAGGGCATGACCTGTCTAGCAAGCCATACGGAATACAAAGGAAAACAAATTATATACAGAAAGGTAGACATGACTATACATGGTAGGAGAAAATAAATGAAGTGAGATTACAAAAAGGGGAAATTAGGATAATGGAAATGCAATGGAAAAGAAATGGTTTCCAAATTCATATATATTCCATGAGACTATGTACTAGTCTTGGGCCATATGTACTGACATGGATCACCTATGCAACCTCAGTCATAAATCTTGAGTTGCACCATGCCATCAATGATTTCAGCTTTCATCCAGACAAAGCTTTTGATTACAGCTACTGGAGCTTCACAAGCTGATGGTGTGTCTTGGCCACCTGTAGACTGAAGAAGGAAAGAAAAAGCGAAGGAAAACACTTACTTCAGGAAAGTAAGTATAAAATGCTGAATTTAGTCCAAAAAGAAAATAACTTGACCAAATATGTGTCCTTGTTAAGAGTCTCTAGATTGTGTCAAAGTACTACTTGGTCTATTTTGGCCTTGTAATATGTTCCCTCTTAAATTTCTTGCATATTGATGAGATTGCTCTGCAGCAAAATGTAAAAAAACATAGGAGTAGGGCTTTTGGTATTTATCCTGAGGATTCTTGGGAACTTCCTTTTTGAGTTCTCAGAAAAGCACTCAATTTTGCTTCTTTCTTCAGCCCTTAAAGGAGTTATTATTACAAGATACAGTGTTACGACGTTATCTAATCTGTGGCTCTTGAAGAACAGAAGGATTTACTGAAAGTTTTAGATTCATAGGAATACAGTCACCACAGAATAAATACTGGACCATTTCAATAGCTAAAGGACACATTTCTATTTACAAAATGTTTCAAAAATGTACAGCTAGGAAACAAAAAATCCCAAAGACTTATGGCTAGCTTATTAGAGTCAAATTATTTCAGGAGCCTTACAGCTAAGGCTGTACTTCACTTACTTCATTTTTCATATCTTCTTTCACTTTGATTATTTAATAAACAGAACAACTGCTGTGAAAAAGCAAGCCTATGGTAGCAGAAAATAGTTCTGTCATCTCTATTTCTTCAGTAACACTGCTTGTTGTAGCATGGGGCTGGTCATCCAGATTACTGTTCAACTTCAACCATATCTTGTAAACTGAGTATTTTCACTGTAAAAAACATCCACTATGAACTGGGAACACCGATCAGGTTATTTTGAACTACAGTAAAGGTATGTATCATTAATCTCAGCACAGTTAAGTTACTAAAGCAGAAAAAAAAATCTAAGTACCAAGACTTCTAGAAAAAGCCAAATATTATAGATTATTGTTGAATTACTGCAATAATACAGGTTTGAGAAGGTTCATTAAAAATAGTTCTGTTACCCTTAAAACCTAATACCCATGTTTAAATATTACACCAACAAATTGCCAGCACTTCAGAAAATTGTTACTGGGAAAAGGAGCCTACAAGAAAGATGAGATAAACTTTTTACAGCGGTCTGTAGTGATAGGACAAGGGGGAACACCTCAAACTGGTAGAAAAAAACGGGTGCTAATGTTTTCACAAAAGACTTAACGGATGGGGGTCTTCACGAATGATAGCAGAAATAGGACGTTAATGTCGTCAGGAATGACTAGGTCTGAAAAAACCAACCAGAATGGCTGTGGCAATCTTTAGGAGAAACAGGTGTTAACGCCTTTGAAATAGGTCTCAATGTCTCTACGAAAATCAAGCCACCAAGTTTGTTACAGCACCTAGACAGTTAACTGTAATAGGGGAATAGGAGAAATGGGTTCACACAAATCTATTGCAGAGCCAGATGGTTTGAACTTCTGATGGATCTGCAAAACTCAGACATCTTGAACTTCCAAACTTTAGGGGAAAATGACAATATGTGTTTATGAGGGAATATGCAATAGGTAGTTCAGGAAGGCTGTACCTCCCTAGTACCTCATCAGTGTGGAAAGAAAGAGGGCAACATGAGGTTGGGAATTTAGGATAAAAGGAACAGCATCCTCCAAAACCTTAAGAGAGATCCCATGGGGGAATTACCTAGTGGACTCTCTCCCTTTATTAGAATAAAGTTGCAGGACTCGTCTGTCTCCTTTATGGACACTGGCATTTCACAGCACGGCTTTTCTGCAAAAAAACCTAAAGAGAATAGGTTTAGATTAGACATTAGGAACAAATCCTTCACTGTGATGGTGCTAAGGCACTGGAACAGGTTGCCCAGAAAAGTTGTGGATGCCTCATCCCTGGCAGTGTTCAAGGCCAGGCTGGATAAGGCTTTGGGCAACTTGATCTAGTGGAGGGTGTTCCTTCCACCAATTACCTCCTAAATACAGTTACCTTCTCCTACGTAAAAATCCCCCACTCTTACATGCCATCAATAAAGTAACAAGAGAATCATTTCACACAAGAGGCAGAAAATGCCATGAGACACAATCACCATTGCAATACCATGTAACTACTGTCATCTCTTCATAGGTCAAGGAAGATGTGTTTGCTAATTTTATTTCCTATTCACTTAGCAATGCTGTTCAAAATGAATGAATCCATTCTTTGAAACTCAAGAGCAAATACTTGTCACCAATGAGTGTCATGAGTCTTTGTACAAACATGTCAATGAGTTTTCCTGAGTATAATGACATTCATCCCTTCTTGCCCTTATTAAGAATTGGGATGCTTGAGTCCCCAGGGTGTTTCCTTACTCTACAGCTATACTACCACACCTTAAAGAAAAATAAACTGTCCCCAGGTCAAAGATTCCCTTCACACTTTTTGCCTTGACAACGTGGCAGCCACTTGCTATTTCTGGAATCAAGTTACCAGCAAAAGAACAGCGATTTAACTCATGCTGTGATTTCACCAATTCCGCCTTGTAAGTGAGCTTTAAGAATGAGCCCTAATAAGCCTAGGATGTTAATGACAGTATCTAGTTTTAACATATCAATATTACTCATATTGCAAGATCACCTAGGAATCACACCACAAAGTGGCTTACATTGTTCCAGCAAATAGAGTAACTAAATAACAAGCAGTCCCCTGGTGAAGAGGGGTTGAAAATTTTGAACAAACAAACAAACAAACAAAACTCCTTAAAGAAAGAAATAAAACAAAAAACCCTGTCCACCAAACTTGATACAGTTTAGGAAAAATTGTGAAATTCCAACTCTCATTTACCTGAAACTAGAATAGTGCTGTGTGAGAAGGAGGATACTTTTTTTTTAGATGTTTCCAGGATGTTTTGGAAAACTCCACAATCCCATTATCATCTATTCGTATTATCAATGAACATGGAAACACACAGGCCAAAGAAGCAAAGGCTCTGGTTGAGAATGCAGCAGCATACAAATTGCAAGAATGCAAGACTGACTTTCACAACATTTAGAAACCTTTTATTAGCTTTTTACCTTTCATCTCTCACCCTTCTAACACACTACTCCCTGCAGTGAGGCAGTATTTCCCACCAGTCAATTAAAAAGGCAAGTGACTTGAACAAAGAGTGCCTCGGACACTGACAGATAAGCACCACATCCAGCACATAGTCCATCCAGCACAGCACACTGCTAGGATAGACAAGGAGACACACAGTTGGTGATTAGAAGAAAACATAGGAGAATGTATGGAGATAAGAAAATCCATCCTGCCTACAGCAATACCTACTTGTTAAAAATAAGAGAAACAGATCTAGTCATCACTGAGTAACCAAAGGGAGGGCATGGAAGTGAGTACCCTCTGTATTATAGGAAAAAATAGATTAACCAATCCATTCCATACTAAAAACAAACAAACAAACAAACAAACAAACCAACAACAAAAAACCCTAAGTGAAGGTAAATGAACAGCATACAGAAAGTACACAGTAAAAAATGCTTCATGGTGGCATCTACATTTGAAATTGCTTTTGGGAATGACAACTCTGCTCCCAGTATCAATTACGGATTCAATACTTCTAAAGAAATATGCATTTGGCATCTGCTTCCATTCAATTTTGAAATAGCTGTAATGCCAGTTCCTTCAGTCTCCACCTCTGTTCCTCACCTCTAAGCTTTTCATTACATACTAAATGCACTTCCATAAATACTGTAGCAAAAAGAAGATACAGTAACTTTCAATTGAAAAATTCTGCATAGCACCTAAACTACACACAGTACAGATCATCTTCTGGTTTTCAGAAAATCAACACATTATAGATTGCAATATTCTTTGATGATACCAAATAAGGCTATTTTGAAACCATGTATTTTTTTGTAAAACTGTTTCTGAAACACATTTCACTGTTCATTATTATGAGCTTTATTAGAAAATTCTAAGTATTAGAAAATACATTGTAAACATCACATTTGTTGGACACCAAGAAATACACTAGTAATAGTTTGGATAGTAGCTGAATTCAAGTGCTCTATATTTCAGAAAGCATTTTTAACAGGTAATTTTGACTTCTTTAGAAGAATGTGGAGCATTTTCATGGTTCAGCCCCAGCTGGCAACTAAGTACCATGCAGCTGTTCACTCATTATTTCCCTGAGTGTGATGGGAAGAAGACTCAGGAAAAGAAATACAAAAACTTATGGGTCGAGGGCTGTTAAGAACAGTTAAACAGTACAGGGAAAAAACAGATATATAATAATAAAAAAAAACTTTAATTACAAAAAAAACCAACCCCCCCCAAAAAAAAACACACCAAAAAAAACCACAAAAAACCAACACAAAAAAACCCGCTAACAACAGCAAATAAGTAAGTAAGTAAACCCCAAGAAAAACAAGTGATGCACAATGCTCACTACCCTCTGACCAAGGTCCAGCCTGTTCCTAGGAAGTGGTTGGCCCCTTCTGGCCAAGTTCCCTTCCTCCCTCCCCCCAGTTCTCATGCTGAACATGACATCCTATGGTATGGAACATCCCTTTGGACAGTTTGGGTCTGCTCTCCTGGCTGTGCTCCCTCCCAGCTTCTTGTGCAGCTCCTCATTCACAGAGCATGAGACACTGGCAAGTCCTTGACTTAGGGTAAGCACTACTTAGCAACAGCCAAAACATCGGTGTGTTATTAGTGTTATTCTCATGCTGAATCCAAACCATAGCTCTGTACCAGCTGCTAAGAAGAAAATGAACTCTATCCCACCTGAAAACAGGACAAGCATATAAAAATGCTACCAAGCAACTACAGAGGCAGCAGAACTGTTCTCTGTATGTGTTCCAACACAGTTAGTTGGCTTTATTGCTTTTTCTGACTCTCTGAAGTGTTACAAATGGAGAGGCTTGCACACTTCTCATATTGCTGAGGTGTGACCACTCATGTCCTCTCTAAAGAAGTGGATTCAAACATTCCTCCAAATGCCTCCCAAGTCACCTTAGTCCCAGCCTCAAGAAGGACCCAAAGCTATATCACGCTTTACACCTACCAGCTTAGACTTCTTGCAGAAAGAAAACGTAGGAGCAGAGGTCAAAAAGAAACCACAGTGTTACCTAAACAGATTACAAGTCCAGGTTATGTTGTGGCAGACATTCAGGGACAGGTTAGCTACTGCCAATGACTCCTCTGTGGGTAAAGAGTTACTGGGTGGGCTACTCAGGGGGAGGAATAAACAATCTGTATGGCTCTGAACATGTACTGGCCAAAGAAAGACTGTCACAAAATACAGCACCTCTTGTATAAACTGGATATATTTACATATTGTCTTATGTAAATTATTTTACTAACAGAACTCTACAGTTCAGGCAGTCAAGCTTTGTGTCTGGCATCCTTGATGCCTTGCCAGTTCTCAGTCCAGCTCTGCTGTCTGGGCCTGCCTGACCAGAACTCCCAACACAGCCAGCAAGCTCCTGCACAAAGATCACTGCAGGCATTAAGGTCACCAATAACTGTAAGATTTTAAAAATAGTGTGTTAAAGGACAGTGTGCATCTGTCAGCCTTCCACTATATGGCTGAACCCTTCTCCATTTCCTCTGTATGCCTCGACTACTCTTTCACAATAAAAAAGCATTTAAAGTGTAAGCTTTCAGAGCTGGAAAAAATTCCCAAATAAAAAATTCTGTTACCAACCAGAAAACTAGAATATATAATTTTAGTAACATAACGCTGCACTGATAAAAAAATAATGTACTACGAAATCTAAAAATATTTACATTTTTTAAAAAAGCATTATTTCCACATACCTTACTTAAAAAGCAATATGAAAATTACAAATCTTGCTGCTCAAGTGTTCTAAATAATTATGCTCAAAGCAGACTACTCCTTCATCTAGTACAAGACAGCCTCATGCTAGGAAAATTAACAATATGTTGAAAATTGTACACATACATTCCAGTCAAACACACTGAATGACCAGTTCATATCATCACTGACAGCCTGTTGTCACCAAAGTGATTTGGTTTTGGTTCTCCTCAGAATATTTATGGCAGTCCTGAGAATGCAGAAAGTTCTTTAAAACAAATATTATACAAAACTTGGATCATGAACAAAAAAAACCCCACACATTCTGAAAGAATGACAAAGCACAGGGGAAAAGAACTGTTGTGAAGCCAATAGTTTCAAAACCAAACACCCACTCATAACTGGCAATGTTTAAGTCATAGAGAACAAAAATGCCTGCCCATAAATGACATGTCAGCTAACATTGAAATGTGAGTTGCAGGAAGAAAAGAGAAAAATTCTTACCTGTGAATAGAAAAAGGAGCAATAGACCTAATGAGGGATGCCACTGCTCCAACTTTAGCAGCTTCTACTGCTCCCTGTAACCTGTATTGCACAGTTTCACCATAACTGATGAAAGGTTCATTGTAGACGACAATCTTCCCCTTGGCCTCCTGAGCTCGTTTGTGCAGTTCATCAAACGAGGCTACAACCACGACTTCCGCTGTAATTCCTGAAAGAAAATATTACAGTGGTTTTAGCAATGCTTTCCTATAGCTCTCCTATGGCCACTTCTAACAGACAGAGAAACATGGACTGTGCAGAACTACGGAAAGCAGCATTAGTTTGTTTTTTTTCCTGCAAAAGGAAGACTATGTGAAATGCATCACCAGGGATTGGTACTAAACAGATGTGATAGAACCCTGATCAAGTACACGCACTTCTGTAAACCACGCCATCAGGCTGGTACTAAAACAGAACTTGAAGGGCAAGAAGGATACATGGGGGGAACTTCATTCTCTGCATATGCTTTAATGCCTCATTGTAACCATTAATAGTACAAAAACATTTGCAAAAGCTGCCTATGGGATTAATTAAAAAAAAAGATAGCAATCTTTTCATGGAAATGTTTTGATATGTTGCTAAACAACTTAGCTTAACGTAAGACAGCTGGAAGCCCATAGTTTTAGACTGTAACTCCCATAAAATGATTTAATCCATAAATGAAATTAAATTAAAGCTCTGCAGTGTCAATAAATTTTGCAATATGCTTAATAATAATAATAATAATAATAATAATAATAATATCATCCACATATTTAAGTCAGGAGAATATGACAGTTCTATTGCATCTCCTTATGGGAGTTTTCCCAGGAATCCACATTTCCCAGTGCATGATACAGAAAAAACAGGTTCTAGTGCAGGACTATTCGCACATGGTAAGTTAGATCCCACCCAGATCTTTGTTTTTAATAGTTGGAATAGTGTTAAACTGCTGTATTACCTTACTTGAAAAAACAAAGAATGTTACAGATAAGCCAGAGAATCCTTCTAACTTTCAAGGACATTAATTGAGGAACTATATTTCACAGCATTTGAGATGTAATTCATTAAAATGACCACAATGCTTAAAATTCAGTTTTGTTGATTGGTTACAGAGATAAGTAGAGACTGCTTAACAACATGGCCTGGGTACTTTGCTTCTAAATATAGAAGTAGTAATGGAAGTCTGAAATTTTAGTGTTGTACATTTCACCTAACAGTCACAAAATACATCAATGGAAACTGAAACTAATTACAAATCCTCTAGCAAGGATTTGTCAGAATAAATTGAAACTATCATGTTTTGAAGAATAAAATTATTCTCCTTGAAAAAGTCCCTTTTTCAGTTGCTTGGTTGTTGGTTTTTTGTGTATGGAATAAGAACAATTTAGAGGATTTCAAAGACCTATATTTAAGACCACAATAAATGAGAAAAACTCTTAGAAAAATAGGAAGGTAATGTCTCCCAGCATCAGTGTGCCCAGGCTCATGGCTTTTTAAAGATGAAACTACACTTCAAAACCTTAAAGGAACCACTCCACAGAAGTTTTGTTTCATTATAATGTACCATCAAGAGTTCAACAGACATCTACTGCTACAACAAAAGTGAGTTTTAGCTACAAAAATAACCTAGTGTGAGAGGCATAAAAATTTTAACTATTCAGATTCTTACCTTAACCTGGCAATGTTTTAGAAAGGCAAACCAAAGAATCACCTTCACATATTACTAGCTGCTGTTGGCAGGCAGGTGAGCATACCAGCAGACTCCAGCTGCTTGTAATTAATGGCAGGTTCAGCCGCCTAGCTAAGGAACATCCCAGCAACAGGATAATTTTGGGTATGAAACCATGCCACTGGAAATAAAGTCAGGTATCTGCAAAATTTCATTTTCCACAAGAGAAGTTGTGGTCTCAGTAGGTTGATACTGCAATCTGTATTTCATATTATCTCTCCCCAGTGCTCCACTTGGACTGTGCATCAGGCACTGGAAGGACACACGTCTTGGTGACTGTTTGTCAAGGGAAGCAAGGAGTGTAACCCTCCCGGGCATTACTGCATACATGAACAAACACCAACTCTGAAAAGTGTTTTAAGAAAGCTACAGACAGCTAGTAAGTATCTAAAATTCCTAAGAAATATGATGGTGAAATACATTTATGGCCCTTCCTAGATGACAGGCATCAGAAATTTGTGCAGTGAGAATTACTAAGAATTTGTGCTAAGGGAAAGCTAAAGGAAAGAACAGAGTTGCAAACTAGCTCAGTATCTCTACCCTTGAATGTCCCCAAAGAAGCTAAATAAAGCCATCCTTTGATAAAACAAAACAAATGTTCTCTCTGCAAGTTTAACCTAGTGGCAGCATGGTTTATATAAAACATGAATTACAGTGTGTTCCATAACAATGTAAAACTCCACTATTGCATAGCTTCTGACTAATTCAATTACTCATTTGCATTTTAGTGCCATTTTATACCATTTCAGATTCTTCGATTGTAGTGTAATGTTTATCTTAAACAAATATGTGGACACACATACACAAACCACCCTTATACCTTCTGTGCAAAAGGAGAAAAGAGACAAAACCTCCAACAGTTTACCTGTTTAAGGAGAACGAGTTACTCCCTTCAGAAATTGGAAATGTCTCACCTTATTGAGCCTTTAAGCAAATTAATAGAAATCTCCCCTAGCATCTCCTAACAATTCAGTGCCTCATGGCTCCCATGCTTCCCATGTTGAAAGATAATTGTCTCTCTTTCTTACACCTATCGTTATATGCTTGGCTGTGTGTTTTTGAACAGAATTCTTCAGAAACCCCATGTAAGGAGGGAGACATTGCTTGCTGACTTAAGATATAAAGATAATAACACACACAATCCAAGAGATAATACAGGGTATTTGGGGAATTAGCTAAGTAAAGGGCATGAATCATAGAAAGCAGAATTACAAACATGATCAACTTGGCTGAGTGCATAAAGCTGAAGACTATTTATCTGATCTCATCACATGTAACATATTGTTGGGTTGGGCGAGTGAGCAAAAGAATCTAGGTAGTACAATGGGTTTCCTCTAACTTCTCCTATTAAACAGCAAATTGTACCCTATTCTTTCTGAGAAGGTATAGGAAGGGTGTTCATGGTGAGAACAAGCAGGCAATTTTCACTTACCAACAAAATTATATTCTACAAAGTCCTCTGTATACTGAAATTTATGTTTCTATCTCAAAAGTTGAATATGTCACAACTTTGACGATCACACTGCCAGTTGAAATAAGTGGTAGGGGTATGCATTAGCAATCTAAAATTGGTCTCAGGCAGGATGAACACAAAACTGATGTGTGTATATGTATAGATATATATGCATATGTGTATATTTATATAAATATATATATATAAGCACACACACACATATATATAGCACCTATAAATCAGCTGTGTGTAACACTGCCATAGAGAAGTTGTCTGACTCCTGGCATGAACAATTCTGTCTGGAGAGTCACCTCCTCACAGCTGCCAGCAATGATGCAAAGAGTAGATTAGTTTGAAGGGGATTCCTCACAAGGTAACTTCTCTCCAAGATTAACTGCAGCTAATATTTAAGTCATTTTAGTATCTAGAAATATGCATCTGTCTGTGTTAGTAACAGGTTTCAGTGAAGAGAAAGAAAAAAGGAAAATCCATCCTATTATCAGATTTTAAAAACTGGTGAATCTTTATCAAAACATCAATGAAATTTCATACAGAACACATTTTTATTTATCGCTATCCCAGAAACACTCTACAAACATACTGAAATTAAATCAAGTTAGTTACAATCTATTACTATATTAAAAGGATTTAGTAAACCC
Source organism: Phylloscopus collybita (assembly GCA_027886175.1). Lineage (NCBI taxonomy): Eukaryota > Metazoa > Chordata > Aves > Passeriformes > Phylloscopidae > Phylloscopus > Phylloscopus collybita. The sequence goes on from JAJNNQ010000075.1 coordinate 22,229,090, forward strand.
AGAAAGAAATATAATTTGCATACTGTTTAATCTTATTGAATAACAATTTCCTCATTACTTAATTACTCTCTTCTTTTTTCCCCCCCCAGTCTCATTTTTGTCATCCAGGTAATAGCATCAGTACCTTGGAGATCCAGTTACAAAGCCAAATACAATCACCATTAATTTGACAATAAATTCTTTTCAATAGTAGCAAGCAAACAACTCACTCCTATGGATCTCCTAAACTTCATTTACTTCACACTAACGTAAGAGTTATGATTTCTTCTACAAATCACACTATGAAACAGTGATGCTAGTGATCCACATGCACTGAAGCTGCCACTGTCAAATAAATAAGCTGATGAACAAAGCAATTTTTGCTTAAAACAATTAGAATACAGTAATTTTAAGCCTAGACAAGACAAAGCTGGAAAAGAAATAGCAACACAAAAAGGCAACAGCACATCTAATTGTTCTGATAACAGCAGAAATTTTGAAACTGGAGGAGATGTATCTGAACATATCTGGCCTCTGTAGTCATGAGAGGAAGAAGGAGACAGGATGTTACCTCCCCATTCATCAGAACCAGGCATCGGGATATCAGGACAGGAAATCAATAGAGTTCTTCATGGTAGAGCCGGGGCAACAACACACCACAATCACAGTTCCTGAACCCCATGTGGTGATCACAGCCCTGCCTCACAGACCAGCCCTGTCAGGCCACCCTCATGCCTCATCCCCTGCAACAGCCCAGATTTCTCTGTTTCTACTTCAGCTCTCCCCACAAAGTTAATATAGCCCAGAAGCTGCTTCATCAAGCTATACTGCATTCTGTGCTGATGCTAAACACATGCAAGCAGTAGCCCCAAGCTTTTCTTACCTTAGCCTGGCTATTCCCATTGTTCTTCAGTCTTGATCATCTTTCCAGACTGAAAGTACCATGCCCCTGCTTCTTTCAGATACAGCCCACAAAAACTGTCTTGTGCCCACTTAGAAAGAAGCAAGGTAGCTTCTTTCACAGAGTTACAGAGAACCTGGAATTTTTTTTGCATGGGTCATATGATACAAAAGTAGCTATATATGTCTGGAGATAAGGTAGTTGTTGGGACAGATCAAAGGAAATAAGGTCTTGGGGAGTGGTGGAAAATTGCAAATACATTCTTCAAAGCTAAGTAAGATTAGGGACCTGGCATTAAATCCTTTTTTAAGTTCAACATCCTCTAAAATCAGCTCAGAAAACATTTTCCCCCTCAACTTCTATCATACCTCTCTTAAAAACATGTTGCTTTCTAACACTCTCCAGGAATTAGTTCAGCTTTCCTGCAATGCTCCACAAACTTCAACTAGATTTTTAGAAAAAGAAACCCAAATTCTTTGTCTCTAATGACCTCGTCCTATTAAGGCTTTGTGTCAGGCTGAAGCAAATGGAAGATTAATATCATCACTTCTTTCTTTTTCGCACTCAAAAATTATTAACATGTACTGAAAATCTGAAATATTCTAGCACCTAGAAACACATTTGCTCTGTCAACACATATAAATATGTACTAATGTAAGAATTATAATACAAAGAAATTATTAAATATTTTAGGGGAAATGTGAAATGAAGAAGAGGGTTTTAACAGGAAGAAGGATTTTGTAAAATATGAATAATACTTCTAGAAGATGTGGCCTTCCTACTCTGTGGAAAAGCAAAGAGAATTACTTCATGAAAATAAAATTACATAGTGTCTTGGGTTGTGGAGCTGGGTTTTGTGTATTCTATTTACATCTGTTTTGAGGCCTGATGACCCACCTTGATAGGCCATTGTTACCTTCCCCAGCCTGTGCGGTGCATTTGCATTTCTATACATCTCATGCCCTGGCGGTGGGGGGTGGGGGGGGAGGGGGGGGTGGCCGGGGGTTGGCGGTTCGGCCCTGCTGCAGGAGTGGTTCGGCCCTGCTGCAGGAGTGGTTCGCCCCTGTTGCAGGAGTGGGGTGCGCGGCGCTTCCTTCGCGGCGGTGTGGGAAGAGCTTCTTCGTCTCCTGTGCTCGCCATCCTGTCTCCCTCCTGGCCGTCCCTGAACCGGTTTCTTCGCAGAATCATCTCTGCTCCGACAGGATCACGTCTGCCACTCCAGAAGTGTTTGGACTGTTTACGTTTGGACTGTTATCAACATCCTGAATCACAGGGTCAGATTGAAACTCTGACTCTGTCAGGGTTTTCTTCTAAAATTATTGTTTATTTGTTTATTTGTTTGTTTGGTTGGGTGGTTTTGTTTCCTATCATATTTGTATTGTTAAACCTCCTAGTAAAGAACTGTTATTCCTATTCCCAACATCTTCGCCTGAGAGCCCTTGATTGCAAAATTATAATTCGTCGGGGTGCGAGGGGTTGGTATTCTCCACCCTAGGGGAACCTCAGTTTCCCTGGCAGATACCTGTCTTTCCAAACCAAGACAGATTTTGGCGCCCAAGGGTGGGGCACGAGGGCATTGAGAGAGAGGAATAACAGTTCTTGGGTACTAGATAAAAGCCCACTGGCCAGAATAATGTGGTCTAGCTTTCCCTGGTTTGGGTGGCACGTGGTGGTGGCTGTATTTCTGCCATTTGCTACTCCTTATGTTAATATGGGTCCTATGACTAAGGCTACTGTGGCGGGCATTCAGTTTGTTTTGTGGATTAATAAGGTGAGAAATTCATGGATTTTTAACTTCCTCTGGAAAGCAAGCACATGGATTCATAGCTATCATAGGCTAACTCTGTGCTTCTGGGGTTACTTTAACAATGGTACCTATTGTGAGGAAATGGCACCGGGGGAAATTTTCTCCCAGCCCTTCACACAGTTTTTTGGGTCCACCCCACCAGTTTTTGAAGGGTTGAAATCTCTGAGTGCTAATGATATCATACAGTGGCTGGTGTTGCTGGTATGCCTGTTCTGTTTGGCATTCAGAGATAAGGGGAAATTGGCCTGGGTAAGCACCTTAATAAGTACCCCAGAGAATAAGAATGCAGCCCAAGAGTCCGCTCCTGCCCCACAGCCTGCCTCAGAGATAAACCACCCGGTTTGGGTGGGGGCTCTGATTAAGGAGATGCAAGAAAAGATGAGCCAGATGCTGAGGGAGTACATCTCCCCAGCTAGTGGGAAATCCTTCCCCTGCCCTGACAAAAGAGAGCCTGATGGTGCAGCAATGAAACCCACAGAGATTACAACTGCTCAGGTCCCAGCTGAACCACAGGGGCAGTCACAGCCAGCGGCAGTTGCCCCTGTGGAAACAAAGAAATCTAAGGTGAAAACAGCAAACCCAGACAATAAGAAAGGAGGGCCCTCACAACCTGCAGGGGAATCACATGTTCAGATCATCACCGAGTCCCTGTCGTACGAAAGTCTCCGTAACCTGCAAAAAGATATTGTACGGCGGGGGTGTGAGGCTTACACAGCCTGGCTACTTCGGGTTTGGGACCTCATGGGTACTGGTGTGCAATTGGACAGTGGTGAGGCAAGGAATTTGGGACCCTTGACCCAGGACTCAGGTATAAATCAGGTATTTGTAAGAGAGCCAGGACCCCTTTCCCTTTGGGAGCGGCTTTTAATGAGTGTGAGAGAGAGATTTATCCACAAAGAAAGAATGCAGGAGCACCACCATAGAATGCGCTGGAAAACTCTGGAGGAAGGGATCCAACAGCTGAGGGAAGTGGCGGTGCTGGAGGTACTTTTTGGGAGGAGTGGACAGCATGATAATGACCCTGACAAGGTTAAATGCACAGGGCAGATGTTGTGGAATCTGGCAAATCTAGGGCCATCTCAGTACACCACCTTTATTGCAACAATTAATGCTGAGGACAATCGAGAGACAGTGGGGTCTGTTGCCAATAAGCTTAGGAACTATGAAAGTATGATCAATGGCCCGATGCAGGCTCATATCTCTGCCGTGGTTAAAGAACTCAAAGAAGAGATAAGGGGGGTGAGGGAGGAGATGAGGACAAACAGTTCCAATGTGGCACCAGTGCGAGTCACAGGCCCCAGAGTTAGAGCCCAACGACCCCCAGCTCGAGAGAGAGGGTACACCCCAAGAGCTGACCTGTGGTTTTATCTGCGTGACCATGGGGAAGACATGGGAATGTGGGATGGGAAACCCACTTCTGTCCTGGCAGCACGGGTGCGTGAGCTCAAGGAGAGGAACAATCACCAAGGGGGATCTACGAAAATGAAAGTAGCCTCAGCCTCCTATAACCAAGCTGCCAATGCTGTGTTGAATCCCCTTGAAGGAACCTCTAGTATGTATGCTCAGGAAGGGGATAACCAGTGCTAGAGGGGCCCTGCCTCTAGCCAGGTAGAGGAAAGGGATAATCGGATCTATTGGACTGTGTGGATCCGATGGCCTGGCACATCTGACCCACAAAAATACACGGCTTTGGTTGACACTGGTGCCCAATGTACCCTGATGCCATCAGGGTATGTAGGAACAGAACCCATTTCTATTTCTGGAGTGACAGGAGGGTCCCAGCAGCTGACTGTAGTGGAGGCCGAAGTGAGTTTAACTGGGAATGGGTGGCAGAAACACCCCATTGTGACTGGCCCAGAGGCCCCGTGCATCCTCGGCATAGACTATCTCAGAAATGGATATTTCAAAGACCCAAAAGGATATCGTTGGGCTTTTGGAGTAGCTGCTGTAGAGACGGAAGAGATCAAACAACTGAATACCTTGCCTGGTCTCTCAGATGACCCTTCTGCTGTGGGACTGCTAAGAGTTGAAGAACAACAGGTACCAATTGCCACAGCAACAGTGCACCGTCGGCAATACCGCACTGACAGAGACTCTGTGACCCCGATCCATGAGATGATTCGTAAACTGGAGAGCCAAGGGGTGGTCAGCAAGGCTCATTCACCTTTTAACAGCCCCATCTGGCCTGTGCGTAAGCCCAGTGGGGAATGGAGACTGACAGTAGATTATCGTGGTCTGAATGAGGTCACGCCACCACTGAGTGCTGCTGTGCCAGACATGTTGGAGTTGCAGTATGAGCTGGAGTCCAAGGCAGCAAAGTGGTACGCGACCATTGACATTGCCAATGCCTTCTTCTCCATTCCTGTGGCAGCAGAGTGCAGACCCCAGTTTGCTTTCACCTGGAGGGGTGTGCAGTACACCTGGAATCGGCTGCCCCAGGGGTGGAAGCACAGTCCCACCATCTGCCATGGACTGATCCAGGATGCACTGGAAAAGGGTGAGGCTCCGGACCATCTACAGTACATAGATGACATCATTGTGTGGGGGAACACGGCAATGGAAGTCTTTGAGAAAGGAGAGAAGATCATCCAAATTCTCCTGGAAGCCGGTTTTGCCATCAAGAAGAGCAAAGTCAAGGGACCTGCCCAAGAGATCCAGTTCCTGGGAGTGAAGTGGCAAGATGGACGGCGTCAGATTCCCACTGAGGTCATCAATAAGATCACTGCCATGTCCCCACCAACCAACAAGAAGGAAACACAAGCTTTCCTAGGGGCCATTGGCTTTTGGAGGATGCACATCCCTGAGTACAGTCAGATTGTGAGCCCTCTCTACCTGGTTACCCGCAAGAAGAACGATTTCCACTGGGGCCCTGAACAGCAACACGCCTTTGCCCAGATCAAGCAGGAAATCGCACATGCAGTAGCCCTTGGCCCAGTCAGGACGGGACCAGAGGTAAAGAACGTGCTCTACTCTGCAGCCGGGAGCCATGGTCTGTCCTGGAGCCTGTGGCAGAAGGTGCCAGGTGAGACTCGAGGCCGGCCACTGGGATTCTGGAGCCGAAGCTACAGAGGGTCTGAAGCCAACTACACTCCCACAGAGAAGGAGATCTTGGCCGCCTACGAAGGAGTTCAAGCTGCCTCAGAGGTGATTGGCACTGAAGCACAACTCCTCCTGGCACCCCGACTACCGGTGCTGGGGTGGATGTTTAAAGGAAAGGTTCCCTCCACCCACCATGCCACCGATGCTACATGGAGCAAATGGATCGCCCTCATCACTCAGCGCGCCCGTATTGGTAACCCGAATCGCCCTGGGATTTTGGAAGTAATCACCAACTGGCCAGAAGCTGAGAACTTCAGTCTCACTGACGAAGAAGAACAAGTAACCCGGGCTGAAGAAGCTCCACCATACAACCAACTGCCAGCAGAAGAAACACGCTACGCTCTTTTCACTGATGGTTCCTGTCGCATCGTAGGGATGAACCGGAAGTGGAAAGCAGCCGTATGGAGCCCCACAAGACAAGTTGCACACGCCACTGAAGGAGAAGGTGGGTCAAGCCAGCTTGCTGAACTCAAAGCTGTTCAATTGGCCCTGGACATTGCTGAAAGAGAGAAGTGGCCGAAGCTCTGCCTCTACACTGATTCGTGGATGGTGGCTAATGCTCTGTGGGGCTGGCTGGAAAGGTGGAAAAAAGCCAACTGGCAGCGTAGGGGAAAACCAATCTGGGCTGCTGATGAGTGGAAGGACATTGCCATCAGGGTAGGGAAACTACCTGTGAAAGTCCGTCATGTGGATGCCCATGTCCCCAAGAGTCGGGCTAATGAGGAGCACCGGAACAACGAGCAAGTAGATCAAGCTGCGAGGATAAAGGTATCCAAGGTAGACTTGGATTGGCAACACAAGGGAGAGTTGTTCCTAGCTCGGTGGGCCCATGATGCTTCAGGTCATCAGGGCAGAGATGCCACCTATAAGTGGGCACGAGACCGAGGGGTGGATCTAACCATGAACAGTATTTCACAGGTTATCCACGACTGTGAGACGTGTGCTGCCATCAAGCAGGCCAAGCGGGTGAAGCCCCTCTGGTACGGTGGACGGTGGTCCAAGTACAAGTATGGGGAGGCCTGGCAGATTGATTACATCACACTGCCCCAAACCCGCCAAGGCAAGCGCTACGTGCTGACCATGGTGGAAGCCACCACTGGGTGGCTGGAGACCTATCCTGTGCCTCATGCCACCGCCCGGAACACCATCCTGGGCCTGGAAAAACAAGTCCTGTGGAGACATGGCACCCCTGAGAGAATTGAGTCGGACAACGGGACTCATTTCAAGAACAGCCTCATAAACACCTGGGCTAAGGAACACGGCATTGAATGGATATATCACATCCCTTATCATGCACCAGCTGCCGGGAAAGTTGAACGGTGCAATGGACTGCTTAAGACCACCCTGAAAGCACTTGGCGGGGGGACCTTCAGAAATTGGGAAGTGAACTTAGCAAAGGCCACCTGGATGGTCAACACCCGAGGGTCTATTAATCGAGCTGGTCCTGCCCAGTCTACCCCTTTGCACACAGTGGATGGAGACAAAGTCCCTGTAGTACATATGAGAGGTATCTTAGGAAAGACTGTTTGGGTAAACCCCACCTTGGGCAAAGGTGAACCCACCCGTGGGATTGTTTTTGCTCAAGGACCTGGTTACACTTGGTGGGTGATGCAGAAAGATGGGAAAACCAGTTGTGTACCACAGGAAAACCTAATCCTAAGTGAGAACTGAGTGTGAGGGTTCATTCTGTATAGTGGAGTTTATTAATTTAGGTATGATACAGATGGTAATAGAATAAGGGGTGGAACGTTGTCTTGGGTTGTGGAGCTGGGTTTTGTGTATTCTATTTACATCTGTTTTGAGGCCTGATGACCCACCTTGATAGGCCATTGTTACCTTCCCCAGCCTGTGCGGTGCATTTGCATTTCTATACATCTCATGCCCTGGCGGTGGGGGGTGGGGGGGGAGGGGGGGGTGGCCGGGGGTTGGCGGTTCGGCCCTGCTGCAGGAGTGGTTCGGCCCTGCTGCAGGAGTGGTTCGGCCCTGCTGCAGGAGTGGGGTGCGCGGCGCTTCCTTCGCGGCGGTGTGGGAAGAGCTTCTTTGTCTCCTGTGCTCGCCATCCTGTCTCCCTCCTGGCCGTCCCTGAACCGGTTTCTTCGCAGAATCATCTCTGCTCCGACAGGATCACGTCTGCCACTCCAGAAGTGTTTGGACTGTTTACGTTTGGACTGTTATCAACATCCTGAATCACAGGGTCAGATTGAAACTCTGACTCTGTCAGGGTTTTCTTCTAAAATTATTGTTTATTTGTTTATTTGTTTGTTTGGTTGGGTGGTTTTGTTTCCTATCATATTTGTATTGTTAAACCTCCTAGTAAAGAACTGTTATTCCTATTCCCAACATCTTCGCCTGAGAGCCCTTGATTGCAAAATTATAATTCGTCGGGGTGCGAGGGGTTGGTATTCTCCACCCTAGGGGAACCTCAGTTTCCCTGGCAGATACCTGTCTTTCCAAACCAAGACACATAGGACAGTTATAAAAAAGGATATGAGACTATTCAGCTCTGATGCATTGCAGAGACTAAACATGTTGTACCATTCCTTAAGAACACAGAGAAAAATAAACACTATAAAATAGTTACATCTTTGACAAATATGACTTAAAATTTCCAGCAAGTACTGGATCTCTTTAGAACAGTTTGGTTTGTGATGACATGTAGCTTCCTGTGCAGCACAAATCCTAGGAGAAAATGGGTTGGTCTCAGCCCCCAGCACAAAGCCTTGGATGCCAAAAGAATGGGGCAACAGGTTAGGTTCTCCCAGGAGCAGCCCTGGACAGAGCACAGGCTTGCTATGCAGTGTATAGGGAGAATCAGACATCCAACACCACGATCCACAAAAAGCAATTTCTGAGACCACAGGAACTCAAGGCAGGAAGTGCTGAAGAAGCCATTCCATTCTCAGCGAGTCAAAGGTGCCCATCACCACCGGTTATCCCTTGGGATGAAGGTAACGTTGTCATCCAGCCGTGTCTGCATACCCCACACATGCAGAAAATCATATTCAAGTCCTGCCTTCAATAGCTTCAGCCTGGCCTTAACATCCTTGAGGTAACCACCCTCAACTCAATGACACTGCAAAAGGACAAGACCAGAAAATTCAATTTTTTGCCATTGGCAATCCACACGTTTCACTCAAACATTGGTTAAAGTAGCAACTGGAACCCATGTTCTCCCCAGACATCATGTCCATCTCAAAGCCATGCAGCTACTTCTACTCTCTAAATCTTTGAAACACTACTACACTAACTTTTAGCCCAGATGCTGGGCCACTGAACACCAGTGTCTGATGTCCTTCACGGATGTCACCTTTTACGTTCCAAGAAAAACAGCAGCATAATTACTGTACCACAAGCAGTGCTGCTCTAAGTAATAATAAACAATCCAGGCATGCAATACTGAGGCTCATGGTCTCAAGATGTCGACCAACAGCTCCTCACACACGAAAAAAGAGGAATCCAGTGAAGACAGGAGGGCTTTGCCATGCATTGTGCTCTCATGCCTACGACTCTCTCCAACCCCTGTTCTCAGCACTGAACCCCTCATCAAATGGGTACCCAAGTCCCTCCAGAAGCGCCACTTTTCTTCCAGGAGATCAGCGGTCACCCAAGATGCTTGCAACTCAAGGGTAAATCCTCTGATACATATTAAAAATAACTTTTTTGTTGGCCTTTTGTTTATCTAGCTGAATTCCCTAATCTACTTCATCACTGAGATAAAAGAGAGGAGGGTCAACACTGGAGACAAAATGCATCAGGCAGGACTGGAGCCAGACCACTTCTTTCAGCAACATCCCTGGTTTAATAAAATAGTGGACCTACAGCAACAGCCCACACCCACAGCTTCAAGATAACACACATTATCCCCATTTTATACATAACAGGCTGGGAACTATTTTCATATTAACTAACTGCAAAGCTCCTACCACCTTCTATAAGAGCACAGCTAGACCAAATGTTGACAGTTCAATAAAAAAAAAAACAAACCATGACTTGAACAACTAGGAAAAAGTCTGTCAATGTATCGTCTTCATATTTATATTACTTCAGTTTTGCTGCAACCAACAGTACATAAAAAAAACAGAGACTGTTCCATTTTTTTAGGAGACATTTCAGGGCAGGCTGCTCTGAAGTTGGATCTGCTTCAGTATCTCTTTAAAATTAAAGGGCATGGTCACCAATCAGGGTAAAAAAAAAGTGCACTTTAAAACACATGCAAAAAAATGAATTCTTTGATACTTTGTGGTCAAACATCTGCTAAACTACTACTTTCCTTCAATTATGGGATTCTCAAAGCAACAATTATATCTATTTTCCTCAGAATTTGGGGGATATAATCACTACCACCACAAACCAACACAATCTCTCTCTCTCTCTCTCTCTCTCTATATATATCTATCTATGTTTTGCCAATGTTGAAACACTGAAAATCAGACAAAGACATTGACTAAATATGGTAAATCTGCAGTTTTCCAGCTCCCCAAACTGAGCACTTACTAACATTCAACCGTGTTTGTTACCTAGGAATCCATTTCTTCAAAGTGGTGACCATTTTCAGTCCCTGCTGATTCCTGGAAATCCAGGTCACTCTGCTTCATGTTTCTTCTCTCCCCGTCACTAAAGTGGGCAGTGAAGTTACTCCCTCCTTGTAAGAAGATCAAAGGAAGTGAAAACTTTCTCTTTGACCCAACACCTTCATATGTTGGAATACATTTGGAGAGGGAGAATGTTGGAGGTTTTTCCTCTTCAACAGAAGAATCTAACCTTTTCTGTACTCTCCTTTTTTGCTGTGTATATCAGATGGAATCTGGGAACTTGACATCTTGGCGTATTTCCCAGTCATGAAGAAGAAAGCAGGATTTTATCCACAAGATCACAAGGTACTGAAAAGCCTCCTGCACACCATCCAACTGTTCTGTATCTGAGCCAAAGAGGACAAATCTCATAAAATCAAATAAACGAGGAAAGCTCTGTGCACTTCCCTATAGGGTTCCAATACCATAGGCATGATTTAGAAGACCTGCAGGAAGAGACACTCCTGGTATCCTGGAGTCAATGGACTGGCTTGGACTTCATAGCTAAAAATACTTGCTACTGTTTAGGGCTTCCTGTTCCTGCCCTGAAGGATTGCAGATTTTTTCCACACTTGCATGATGTATGCTGAAATGGAAAGTAACCAACCTCAGCACGTGCTCCAGCCACTGGGTCACTCTTAGGAAACACTGGTTCGAATTTCCATGGACAGAAGGGAAAATAAACCCTGAATTTCCAAAATCCAGAGCCAGGTTTTTAATTGCTGTTAGGCTATTGCCATGTTAATGAAGAGCCCTCCAGAGCACCTGCTTGGGGTGCTCAGCTTCAGGAGGAGCTCTGAGGGAATGAAAGACCACCAAGCCCAGCACCAAGTTTTAAGTTTCTGCCAATGTCTCCTATTTTCTTAGCTTCTTGGGTCACAAGCCTGGGGCCAAATCATGGGAAGGGAGGAATACAGGACATAACTCAGGAGATGAAAAAGCAAAATATGGTCTGCTGTACCTCCTGCTGAGAGGGGGGAGTCAGCCCCTCTCATCTTAACCCCATTCCTAGACCTTAAAAAACAAGAAGACCAACCTGTACTGTCCCCTGTCTCTAAGTGGGCATCAGTAGTGTCAAGGAAGGGATCTGTTTGGGCTGTACCAAGACAGCAGCTTGTAGATTGAGGAGTCTGAAACATATTCCTGATAGGAACAATGACTTAAAACATGAAGCATCTATCAAGCCAACAGCAAACAACTTCATGGATCATCTGCACAGTCCACTTCAGAGGCAGTTGTGAAGGAACCAAAGAATTACCATAAAGCCAACATCTGAAGGACAGTCTTTAACATCCCTCTGCCAAGGCTCAGCACAGCAGCAGTAGATCTCCCTAGTTTGATCTCATGTAACCAACAGTACTGTAACTACAGGATAACAGGTATCAGGCATCTCTTATTGAGTTCCATTGTTCTGATTACAGAAGATTCATATCCCACAGCTTTTTGGCTAAAACAAGATGTATCAGAACTGATGATAATCCCCCACTGATGGAAATTGTTCAACTATTCCTGATGCGATTTAGGACAGTCCTCTATCTCTTCTTCTTAGGAATAAGGCACTGTGACAATCCTCAGAAGTGTTAAGGCAGTGGTTTTAATAGTCTAACAAGTCTAACCACACATTTTTTATTCCATGCTTGGTAAGAGTGAGAGTTTCAGGACAGGCACTTTTCTCAACAGCACGCCTTCCAATTCTCTTGCCCGCAGAGGCTGGTGACGAGCAGCTCTTACCAGACATTTCCGTCAGCCAGGAGGATGGTCCAGTGATCGGAAGAACAAGAGCCAAGTGCTCACCAGGGACCAGCTACCCCACACAGCCTTCTCAAGCACGAAAACCTGTCACAGCTTGCACAGAGATGAGACCAGCAGAAATCAGAACAGGCACAAATGGTAAGAGAGTCAGAAGGCAAGGTAATTTAATCAAAATTACTCCATGAAGTGTGAGAAATGGCCCACTCTTCTGTGACAGGTCTCACTGCCATAAAGTCTTCTAGCACCAACACTCGTCAGAAACATGGCAGATCTTGGAGGAAAGTGAAATTGTGAGAAAGACTAACATTGGGGTTTTGAACATTCCTCAGTATAAACCAGAGCTGGATAATACAATCATATCTTTCAAGATATAGAATCTTTATAGATGGACATAATTAGCCTCTGTATTTTTAACAGGTAAATTCAGTGTATCAGTAAAAAAATAAGGCAAACGTAGTAGTAAAACCAGGCAAGTGCAAATAACTAGACAACTAAGAAAGAGAAGTGAAAAACAGACTTTTTGGGATGTGAACATGTTTGCCAAAATTAAATTGCAGGTTCTCTTTTCAGATTCAGCAACACTTGCTAAACAGCAAAAAAGACCTTTTAATTTTAGCTTACTTTTTAGGAAGCTTGGAATACGATTGGAAAGCATACAAAATAAGTTGTAGGCTTAAAATTTGCTCTAAATTTTCTCCTATCAAAGCACTAAAGCTTGCACTTATCATGGGACAGATAGTAATGGTACTAGTTGCTTTGCATTTTAGGCATGTGTTTACCTCAGTATGACAGAAATATCTCAGATAAAATTCACAGCAGCAATTTTGCAAACCAAGTATGATTTATTTCAAGCATATCTTAAATTACCCAGTTTTATTTGTTGCATTTTGAAGAGCTATATGTTTTTTATAAACAAAACAGTTTTATATGTTGTTTCATTTCAAACAGAAAGCTTGCTATCACAAAAACTTACAATTCATAAAAAAATTATGAGTATCATGTTACCTTTTATTTCCTAAGCTAAATTTATTTTCTCATAAAGGAACACAAATGCTTTTGAAGTTGTCTAGGAATAAGTATATTGTTTTTTATGGACAGTAGACACAGAAGAAGGTTCTCATCTGGCCTTTAAATAACAGTCCTGAAAGGCTCACATCAATAAGTGCAAATAGAGAATCTTATAAATCATTTTGTTTGTAGGCAATCTAACATGTCGGGGTTTAAAAGATAAGAATCTTGTTGAGCACAGCTAATGGTTATTCTTGCTCCTGAGTAACATACCACACATGATCATCTAAAAGGCAACACAGAGTTCAGTGACAGGTAAGTGACAAAGTGAGCATGTATACAATGTGAACAGTAAGTTCCAAGGTGAGCATGAGACAGGGAAGGACACACAGATACCGACTGCTATATTTAGTGAGGAGCTTGAACTCTCCAAGCTCAGCTCCTTTTCCTGCTGTCTTGTTTTTTACTGGAGTGAAGGGCTGAGCCCAGCAAGACAGGGCACATGAAGAGAAGGAGAAATCATGTGTCAACTTGACACCCCATGAAGAACTTCTTTCCTACCAACCACAATGGAGGATCAGAATCCTTGCAAATGAGGTTCAGCAGTGTTAAAAAAAGGGTATAAATTTAATGGAAAGTTCAGGATCACCTCTAATTTTACAAGTCTGTTCAACCAAACTGTATTAATATAAACAGCATCAGTCACAATCATGCCATATAGAAAAATCCCAAGAAAATATCACTTTGTTTTGCAGAACTATATCAAGCAAGAAGAAAACCACAGTTTGACCACTGAGAGAAGCTATTAGGGGTACAATACAGTTTGTGTTAAAAAAGCAAGTCATATGTAATTCCAAAAGGAAGAGTTACCTTCTGGAGGAGTTGCAATACTGTTTCCAAGTCCCAAAATAGCAATGCTGTGATTCCTTGGTTCCAGCATCACTGCAAACTCTTCTCCTCTTTCCCAGTGTGGTACTGTCACAGGCTCCAGATGCACATTTTCCAGCCCATCTTTCTGCAGGGCACTGAACATATATTTGATGGCTGCCTCTAAGTTTTTTGAACCACTGAGTCTAGGTCCTATGGTATCAGCAAAAACTGCTAATCTTTCATAGGATCTGTTCTGAGCCTTTCCATGAACAGCAAGATCAATAATAGCCTTAGTAATATTAGTATAGCCAGCTATCTCATTTTTAATGTCTTCAAATGACTTCAGGGAATTTCCATCTCTTCTCAAAGATTTCCCAGCACACTGGTGTAATAAATTCATGAGAAATATTAAGAGTAAGTACTTCATTTTTAAAATTTTTCTTCTTTTCCACAGATGGCCTGTTGCAGAGGCAAAAAGAAAAAAATAGAGAAAGTTAAAAAAAGTCATACACCTATCAGCAATACTTTTTGTTATTTGGATTGGCAGACAGAAATGAAATTCGTTTATCATGAAAATGCTTTGATCAGAACTAGCAGGAAAGTAAACTCATCTTGAAGACAGAGTTATTGAAAGCAAATGAAAAAGATACTTGGACTACTGGACACAATCTTTGTTGTGGTCTTTAGAAATATCCTCGGAATGCTGCATCTCTTTAAATAAACACATTCTTCAATGAATCAAAACACAGGGCTGCTCCCATGCAGGAGTTTTGCATCTCGTTTCTGTTAGGAGCAGGACTTTTCAGAAGTGCCAAATCAAATGTCTTTACACAAAACATCCAGACAAAAACTTTTCTTAAACATTCATGAATAAAAGCTCTTCCTGATCTCCACCTTCATAATCAGGAAAGTACTTTCTACAGTACTAAAAAGATATCCAATGCCTCCAAGTGTCCTGGTTTTGGCTAGGATAGAGATAATTTTCTGCTTAGTAAGTGGTAAAGTGCTGTGATTTAGATTCAGCATGAGAATAACACTGATAACACACTGATGTTTTGGTTGTTGCTAAGTAGTGCTTACCCTAAGTCAAGGACTTGCCAGTGTCTCATGCTCTGAATGAGCTGCACAAGAATCTGGGAGGAAGCACAGCCAGGACAACTGACCTACACTGGCCAAAGGGATGTTCCATACCAAGTTGAGTACACAAACTGGGGGAGTTGACTGGGAAGGGGCTGATCACTTCTCAGGGAAAGGCTGGGCATTGACGAGCAGATGATGAGCAATTGCATGGTGCATCACTCATTTTTCTTGGGTTTTATTTATTTATTATTATCATTATTATCATAACACTTTACTTCTTTTCATTTACTTAACTGTTCTGATCTGAACCCACACGTTTTTGTACCTGTATTGGTTTGGCATGGCCTGGTATTTGGCAACAGGGAGGCCACAAAGGTGTCTTCTGTAGGAAGCTGCTGGAAGCTTCCAACATGTCCAGCAGAGCCAATCCCTGATGGCTCAGAAGATGGACATGCTGCTGGCCAAAGCTGGGTCAATGAGAGAGGCTGGTAACACCTCTCTGATGACATACTTCCAAAGAAAATCAAAACAAAGTCAGGGTTTTTTTGCTCCTAGTCAGAGAAGAGAAGGAGACAAGGGAAACA
Source organism: Phylloscopus collybita (assembly GCA_027886175.1). NCBI lineage: Eukaryota > Metazoa > Chordata > Aves > Passeriformes > Phylloscopidae > Phylloscopus > Phylloscopus collybita. Next base: position 22,244,741 of record JAJNNQ010000075.1, read on the forward strand.
ACATGTGAGGGAAACAACATGGCAACACCAAGGTCAGTGGAGAAGGAGGAGCAGGAGGTGCTCCAGGTCCCAGAGCCAGGATTCCTCTGCAGGCCATGGTGAAGACCATGGTGAAGCAGCTGTCCCTGCTGCCCATGGGAATCCATGGGGGATGCAGAGATCCACCCACAGCCCGTGGGGGAGGTACCCATGCTGGAGCAGGTGGATGCCTGGAGGATGCTGTGATCCAGTGGGAGACCTGGTGGAGAGAGGGGTCCCTGCTTCCAGGCTGGAGCAGCCTGTTCTTGGAGGACTGCACCCTGTGGGAAGAGACACAGGCCACAGCAGTTTTGGGAGGACTGTGTGCCCGTGGGAGGGACTCACATTGCAGCAGGTGTGGTTTGGCTGCTGCTCGTGAGATTGGACCCACACTGGAGAAGTTCATGGAGAACTGTCTCCCGTGGGAGGGACCCCAAGGTCTCACAGAGGAAGGACTCCTCTCCCAGAGCAGCGGAAGAAAATCTCAGTGATGAACTGACCAAAACCCCCATGCCCTGTCAGTGGGAAGGAGGGAGGGGCTGGTGAGGAAAAAGGGTGTTTTAAGGGCTTATTTTACTTCTCATTATCCTCCTCTGACTCTGTTAGTAATAAAATAAGTAAAGTAATAAAATACATTTTGCAATTTAATTTGAGCCTGTTTTGCCTTTGAAATATTTCTCCCAGTCCTTATCTCACTCATGAAGCGTTAATTTTTTTTCCCTCCTCTGCCCAGCTGTGGCAGGGGAGAATGAGCGAGCAACTCTCATGGATGCCTGGTGTTGGGCTAGTGTCAAACTACAACAGTGTCTCTTTTTCTGTGTCTCCTCCTTACATCACTGAGGCCTGGGAGCGGGAAGTGAGTGTGTCTGCATGGTACTTAGTTACCATCTGGGGTTAAACCATCCAAGAATATTAACAAGCTTTCTTCAGACCTCTTCCCTCTTTCAGGGCTTTATTCCACAGGACTTATATCAAGAAGATCTTTGAAGAGCTCAAAGTCTTCTCTCTTGAAGTCCAGTGCTGCGATCTTTCTTTTCAATCTGCTCCTAGGATCCTGAACTCCATTGCCTCATGGACACTTAGCCAAGGCTGTCTTTGACCCTCACAACCAGCCCTTCTTTGCTTGTATGAAGTCCATCATAGCACCTCTCCTTGATGACTTCCCTATAACCTGTGTCAGGCACCTCCTGGATTGCTTATAGTCTGCTGTGATGACCCTCCAATAGATATTGGGATGGTTGAAGTACAGCATGAGCAACAGACCCTGTGACTGAGAAGCTGCTTCCAGCTCTTAAGGCCTCATCTACTTGTTCTTGATCAGGTGGCTTGTAACACACAGCTGCTTTAGTCACCCATAGTCTGCTGGTATATGCTCTTCAATAATCCTTATCCACAGACCCACTGCTGGCTCATCATCCATCCCCATCCAAGCACTACAGCTGTCTTCTCACATAAAGGACAACTCCATATCCTCTTCTTTCCAATTTCTCCTTCCTAAGGGGCATCTATCCATTCACTGCAGCATTTCAGTCATGTGAGCTATCCCTCAACATCTCCAAGTGATCCCTACAAATGCACACAGGTCTTCTTGATTTGTTCCCCATATTGTTTACAAATCTATGCCTCTAAGTGCCTGCACTACTGTGCAGGCACTTAGAGGCATAGATTTGTAAACACAAACAGAAGAGGCAACCCACAACATTCATGAGAGCTTCTGATCAGCTCCCAAAAAGGGGGGATAATCCACCAGGCATGCACCCATAAGACGCCATGTGAAACACTGGCTGTACAATGCAGAAATAAGACACAGAAAGAGTCAAAGTACTAACCACATTTCTAGGATCCATAAACCACCAGAATTCAGAAACAAGCAAATAAACAAAAACATCCCAATACCCACAAAAAATACTCATGCAATCATTTTGGAGTCACCAAGCCTAGCTCATATGATAACCAACACAAACTGCCAGCCTTCCAAGGGCCTTTATGGGTCTTTTCACAAACAGCAATTTAAGCAATAGCTTTAGCAATACAGGAATACTAAGATATTCCCTTTAACTATTCAAATGTCTACTAAGCTTGAGATCAAGGAAGTAATAGATTTTTCACAGTGAAGCATCATTTTTGCAAAACAACAGAAAATCATGATTGATTTCATCTCTGAATGATAAATCTACCACAGAGATTTCTTTGAGACAGACAGGGCAAAGGTCTTACACACCCAGGAGCAGAAGACTCGGGTTATCTCAGGACATTGCCTGAGAACTGCAAAAGACCTTTTATAGTCTGAGTTACTGTTTATTTGTGGTTATACTACACAGAGGGTATTGGTATATTTTTATTGCTATGCTCTGCACTTTCTCCATGTACTTTCCCTTAACCAGTTAATTACATCCTCTTAGACATCCTCCTCTAGAGACATCAGTCATTTTCTCAGGACGACCATGCTCGTTCCCTGATTTTTGCCAAGTTCATCACGCACAAAGAAGCCAGGAAGATAATGGGTAAGTGCTGAATGGAGTAAGACAGTTCTGCAGACTTACTTTCAAAAACTTAACATTTGGGGGTTTGTTTGTTTGTTTAAAGGTCTGCAAAATCTACCAAAAAAAGCAGATACACTTAGTTTTTACACAGAAGACACAGAGGGATTATTTAAATAGCACTGGCCACCTCAAAGAGCCCCCAGCTACCAAATTCATGCATTTTTTTTCAATGGACAGATGCAACTGCAGTTATCACATTTCCCTTAACTAAGAAATGCTTTCTTTGTTCTTCCTAGCCTCATTTAAAACCAACAGCATCATTACTCCAAAGGCTGCCCCGGAGGACCTGCATTTAAGAGATACACTTCTTCCAGGAATTTCCCACTGAACACTGAGAAGAGACATGTTTCCACAACTTTAGTGGATGTAACATACTCCTGCGTTGCACAGCATTTCACTGCCTGCCAATAATACATTGTAAGAGGAATATAACTGAATTCAAACCTTGGTCAAGAACACAAAAAAAGAAGTGCAATTTATTGTGCTTTCCTTGAATACTTTTGAATAATCTGTTCAAAAGCAGCTATCTGAAATATTTCCCTGCTAGGTAAAATAACATCATACTCAGACTCCAATACAGGAATCACTCCACCACTAGTACAGGGAAGGAATCACACATCTGTCTTCCCAGTCTCTGCAACTTTATCACCCAAGTGAATCGTCTAGCAAGGGAGATTACTTATTTTTCCACATCTAACTAGCTAAGACTCAGCAAATGAACAGTGCCAGCCAGATTAATAAAAAATAACAGGACAGTCAAAATTGTTCACTGTGGTTTTTTGTTCATGAAGCAGAAACAGGGCATCCAGCCACAGTAGTACCTAGATTCATACAGAAGGAAGGGAATGCTCTGAATATAGTTCAAAGAAAGAGAGCTTTTTCCCTGCAAAATCTTAGCAGAACATTTAAAGGGATAAGTCTGAAGTGAGGAAGACCAAGTCAGGCAGCAGTTAAATAAACTGTACATCCACGGGGCCCCATGGGATGCATCCACAAATATCGAGAGCTGATGTCATTGTAAGGCCACACTCATCATGTCACTCCTATCTTTGAGAAGAGCAAGAACTAAGATGTAGAGAACTACAAACCAGTCAGCCTCACATCAAGCTCTGGCAAGTGGACAGGAGAAAAATCCTGAAAATTAGTTCCACACATACGAAGGACTAGGTGACTCAGAATAGTTAGCACACATTTACAAAGGGGAAATTGCATAATCAACACAATGCCCTTCTAGGACAAAATTGCTGACTTAGTAGATGAGGATATAGCAGTGGGTTTGTTTCCCTTTTACATTAGTAGGGCAGTTGACAATCTCCATAAAGATCTCAGGGAAGGTGATAAAGTATAGGCTGGATGAGCAGACAATGAGGTGGATTGAAAATCAACTGAACAATCAGGCTCAGAGGATTCTGAGTGACATCTAGTTGGCAGACGGTAGCTAGTGGTGATCCCTAGAAGTCCATATCTGGTCCAAAACTCTTATAAATCTCCATTAATAATCTGCACACTTGGACAGAGTGTAGCCTCAGATGATGGGAAGGTTGGGAGGAGTGGCTGTGTACTTGAAGGTTGTGTGAGGAGGCAGGCAGGCAGGAATCTTATGAAGTCAAACAAGTCCTGCATCTGGGAAAGACTAACCCCCATGCACTAAGACAGGCTGGGGATACCCAGCTGGAAAGGAGTTGGCAGAGAATGAGTCAGCAAAACCCCACACTGGCAAAGACCATCAGCCTGATAGGCTGATAGGCTGCACATCAGGAGTGTTGCCAGCAGGAGGAGGGATCCCCTCTAGTCAGCATTAGAGAAGCCAGACCTGGATTATTTCTTCATTCCTAGGCTTCCCAGTATGAGAGAGATGTGGGCATGCTGGAGAGTGCAACAAAGGGCCACAAAGATGATTAAGGGATTGGAATATCCAGTATCCCTATAGGAGAGACTGAGAGAGCTTTAACTGTTCAGAAGGGGAGGGAGGGATTCATCAGTGAATAGAAATACCTGATGGGAGGGAACAAAGAAGACAGAGCCAGGCTCTTTCCAGTGGTGCCCATCAACAGAACCAAGAGTCAATGGACACAAACTGAAATATATGAAATTCCATCTGAAGATGAGAATGCAATTACAGCGAGGGTAGTCAAACACTGGAAGAGGTTGCCCGGAGAGGTTGTGAAGTGTCCATACAGGGACATATTCCAAACCTGTCTAGGCATGGGCCTGGACAACCTGCTGCAGGTGGCCCTGCTACAAAAGGCACTTTGGACTAGAGCTCAAAAGATGTCTTTGAAACTAGATGTGTGATTCTGAGCATGAAAGGAGACCAGAGACACAAGCTGAAAGGTTTTAAAAAATCAAGGGAGAAAAGTTCTAGTTATGTAGAAGAAAAAGAGGAACTAAAGGCAGAAAATAAGTCTTTTCCAGCTCAAATTAGTATGAAAGAGAATGAAATGTACAGCACAATACTATGCAGGTAGTGCAGAGGGTGTCAGAAGATACATTAGTAGTTACTTTAAGGATGCTCCTACCTATTGTCTGGCCAATTTGTCTGTACCTAACTGCTGTCTTTGATGCTAAAGTGCAAGCTCATTGGTATCTTCACCTTTTAATGGTGCCCTTATATAAAAGAGCACACCCAATCGTTAACTAGGCTAACTGGCATTTCCACCATTAAAATTATTACAATATAAATTACTTAAACATTACAGATGAAAAAGAATAAGAGAAAGAGTACAAAAGAATCTTTCGGATGAGAGACTGGTTACTGTCTGATTGATTACTGTCTACAGCAATCAGATAACAGAAAGAGGAACAGAGGGCATAAAAATAGTATAAACAAAGCTAGAGCACTACTTCTCAAGTGTGGCAAAGTTCTCCAAAATCTCAGTTGAAAATACAGACAAAAGGATATAGAGAGTTCACAGGAGTCACGGTTATGGGAAATGAGGAATGAAAACAATTAATTGAGGCTATTAACCACTTAATTGCTAGAGATCTGCTCTATCTGCAGAGTATCTACCAGTTTCCTAACCACCATTTGATTTTCCTTCAGGGAATGTAGGAAATCTTGAAATCACACAGTGGTTCTGATGACACAAGAATAGACTGAAAAGCCCCAGGGTAAGAAACATGCTGCAGAGTGATGTCTGATACATTTAATAGCACTGGAAAAAAGTTTGTTGTGACAGCTGTGGAGTAGGATGGCTGGAAGGCTAGGTGAACTTGCAAAATGAGGAGGAGATTTCTGCCTAAAAATAAAGTCATAGAGTTCTTCCATCACTTATAAAGATAAGGAGGAGGGGTAGATGGGGTGGTGGGGGAAATACAAGCATTATGATCTTAAAGAGGGAAGCAGAAAAGCAGACATTCCTCAAAGACTGCTTTTTCAGAATTGTCATAATTCCTCATCTGGAGGAACATCTAATCAGTTGGAAAATGTTGGATTGGGAACACACACAGTTATAGCTATCATTTTCATTACAAAGCCCTTAAAATTAGCCTTCTGACATGTAAAACTAAGGTAAAGAAGAGTACAACACAACATCGATATAAGGCTTTGGATAATCTTATTACTTAGACCAGAAAGTCTAAAACAACAAAGGAAACACCTGAGCTGTTTTACTTTTAACAACTTCAGAAGAACTATTTTGATTTTCTACAACAGAAGATATGTACTGAAATCCTTGAAAAGTGTGACCTATGACTGTATAGGCTCTAGTAGTAGACTTACATAGACAGAATAGGAAGTAAGAAGTTTTAAGAACTCTAAAGATTAAGACTGAGAAAGTCCAAACATTCCAAGAGACACTGCAGCCATAGCTCTCCACTTGGCAGAAGTTCATACCCTATTTATAGTCAGTATGGGGGAAGTACTGCAGTTTAACATAGAAAGGGAGCAGCAAAAGGAGCCACTCTTCCCTCTTTCTTCACCTCCAAGCCTCAGAATAGTGACAGACTACCTTGATATATTCTTATTCCGTAGCTGCTGCTAAAACTGATGGCAATAATCCTGAAGAATCACACTGTAATCCAATACTGTATCAGCAAAGCCACAGAAACGATCAGCCAGCTACTTCTCCAAGATGCAGTGTGGTCCAGACAAAAATTAAGAATAACAAAAAACCCACAAGCACTGAACAATGTCTCAGCCACACAGCAGCTGATATTATTCTTCTTAATAAGCATGGAAAATATGGTTCTCAAAAGGGAGTACATTATCTTTTCAGAGGCAAAAGATACTGATTCAGTGGGATTTTTAGACGAGAACTGAAGAGAATAGAAATACCTAATGAATGGAAGGCAGTTAGGAAACAGTGACACCAAAATACAGTGCTGTTCATATTACACTAAATGCCAAAATATATAGCTAAAGCCAGCTGATGATGTTGAAAGACAACAGGGTGGGGGGAAGATTTTGGATAATTAAATCAACACATACAAGAATAGGGCTACAATTATACTACCTGGTATTTTTATGCTCAACTTCGTTCAAGTCCACAAGTATTGCCCTAGTCTAAAAAGCAAGACACGTATCCTGTACCGTTCCACAAAATTCATAAATTATTGGGACACAAACTCTTCACAACTATGTATTTTTGTGTCAGTCTTTCCTACAAGTGAAAAGCACTCCCTTTTTAAGGAAGCAACATAACCACAGAAATCTTCTCTCCCAACCTCTTCTGCATTATGCTTAAACAATTCTTAAACTTCTTTCACACAAAATTCTAAACGAAATTTCTTTTTGAAAACATGTTCAACAAGACATCTTACATCCTGTATTCAACTAAATCATTCCCACAAATTGGGATGTTAAATATTTTCCTTCTGAGTTTTAACTGAAAAACTAGCAGACTGCATCCAGCCAAATGATGAAACCTATCGCTCTACCTACGACAGAAGGTACAAGCCATGAGCAAATGATCAATCCACACCTCTGGATAGCAAAAGCTGCTAAAAGTGATGGGCAGACATTGTAACAGGAGCAAATCAGTTTTGTTAGTGACAGTCAGTACAGGGCTGTTATTGTCAAAGGTCTGTCTGCCCCTCCTGTGAAAGCCAAAAGGAATCCCACTGCCATGCACCTGGCACTCGCAGGTACTTCCTGATGCACCTCCAAGCAGCATTCCAGCAGAAGTCCTACAGAACACGTGTGTGCTCTATGGTGCTCTAGATTTTGGCCAGAAAATCTAAATACTTTGAATTTCTCCTTCCAACAATCAAATCTCAGTTTTAAAGGCAACTACACATTACACTACTAAGGGTCAGGACATTAGCTAAAATGAACCACCAAATTAAGCAACCTTAGTTACTAATTATGTAATGCATAACGAGAGTGCAACAGACCAACTTTTCTAAAAAAAAGTAACAAAAATTGCACCAGGTATCTGCAGCTACATATATATTATATACCACCTCAGAATTAGAAGTTAAATTCTTAGCATTTTCATATGTGACAAGAATAATACACTTCTACAGCCACATATCTACAAAGCACTTTCTGCTTTACATATGGAGAAAAAAAATCATTTTAAGTCAGCAGGTTCAGAGAAAAGTTATGAACATTAAACACCTTAAAGAAAAAGACCAAAACAGGGCAATAACCAACATTGTCAAAAGTATCAAACCATTTTAGCTACTTCATACATCTACGATCCCAGTGTACAAACAATAAGTATACCATAATTCCAATTTAAGTCAATAATTCTTCAGCAATGATGACTATAAGACATTTAAGAATATTAATAAACAAAATTTCCAGATTAAAATAACTGTAACTTTTTTGAGTATCTTTTTCATTTGTCATTTTTTTTCATACAGTCTTTCTCTACAGTCACAAGAAAAGCTAAGTTCCTCATACTGCTACAGTAAAAAGCAATCAAGTAGTTTTGTGAAGCTGAGAAGTCTGGTCAACATATTGCTAGATTTGTTAAGAACTTTTATTTTAGTTTTTCCCCTCCTTATTTGGGATACACTCACCGAGTCTTTCCTTTCCAAAGCAACAAAGGACGAATTTGTAAATGCAATGATACAAAAAAAGCACAGGATCAAGAATTTCTCATTACAATTGACAGAAGAATTATCTTTATGATGCACACATTTCTTTACTTATATTAAGGGTGGGAAAAGATATTCATTCCGATAAGATATATTATGAAGTATGTCATTTATGATTTCATCATGTTCACTAGAGCCTAATACTGGTACTCAAATATCACACTGTATTCCAACAAAGCAACATCAGAAACAAGTTGCTACAGTTCAGTGGCAATGTACAATTGGGGCCACCATCCAACTGCAGAATGCGTTGGATGAAATGTGAAATGTGAAAAAAAAAAGAAAAAAAAAAAGAAGAAAAAAAAAGGCTTAAAAAGCTTGAATGTAAGAGACTGCTAGCAAGATAAATACACTTTACTTAAAGAGCTTAAGAGAGCTTAAGAGAAACCTGGGTTTTGGCCAATTTTGAGAAATAAATTAGCAAAACTAGACCTCTTTCTGATGTGGAAGAAAGCTCCAGCACCACTTCTTGATCAAAGCTACTCCCCAGTGCAGCACACATTTGATCATGAAGCACTGCACTCACTATGCATAAAGTACTTCTGATTCTGTATTTAACTTCTAATTACTTTTTACTGCCATTTAAAAGACAAAAATTATCAAACCATTTTGCTATTGCAGGATAAAAAAGTCAGCTAGGACAACAGACATATATCAGTATTGATTTATTTTAATTTTTTTTGAGCGATGTTCAACACATCCCTGCTGTCATCTGGGTCCCCCATGCTACTCATTGCACAGACATGCTGAGAGAAACTGCCTTACTACAATCAAAATGAATGGAAGAGGAGGGACCCAGAAGTGACACACCACCCAGCCCCTTTCTTCTGACACTACCAAGAGCAGACAACAAAAAGCTTGCTGCACTGAAGCAAATGGTCATGTTACAAAACGTCAACTGGCAACAAAAAACAAACCACCAACAAAAATCACAAACAACTCCCTCCCCCCAAATATGCCATAGAGTAAGCACACTAATTATATAAAGAGGACAGTGACAGAACGTGATCAACCCTCTCTCTGCAAATGGTAAGACAGCTCCCTGACTTTGCATTGACATGATTCTGATACAGCACCTGAACAATAATACTCAGAGATTAGATTATGCCAAGAAAGTATGGGAGGAAACAAAACAGACAGGAGTTTCCTCCTAGATCTTAAATACTTCCGCACAGTTCAGATTGCATAAGGCAAAGTGAACACACAGATGCCAGCTCCTAAACTCCAACAAAGTTTTTACCCACCTTTGAGACAACCAACTCATCAGTACTGACAAGAACACACCAGATTCAGGTAAGTGACTGCACCTGAGCTCAGGAAGCACACAGGCACTTCAGCCAAACAGAGCTCAGAGAGCCCACAGCTTCACTTCCATACCCCCATTGCTCCTCCTACCCTTCTGCTATTGCAGGTGACAGCCACAAACTCCTCATGGCTGTGCTGGAAAAGTTACGCCTGGTACACAACAAAAAGTGAAACTATTTTGACACTCTTTAAATTGATATTTATATACAGTGCTACCAAAATGAGCAGAGAGCTCAGGGAATTAAGACACTTCTGACTTTGGTTCCTCCTCCAAAATAACCTTCTGCAAGCACAAGCTTTGGGAATGTGGCCTTAAACTGTTTCTAGTCACAAGACCAACCACTGAGGAGACAAAAGCTTGAAGAAACAAAGCACTTGGAGCACTCTACTTTGATTTAGCTATAAATGTTGGTTTTCAAACCCACACAATTGCCCAGTCATAACTACATAAAATTCAGAGGGCTTTATCCACAGCATGAGTAAAGCAACTATTAAACATTTGGGACTCTGGTGTTACTAGAGTAAAGTGAGTTAAAAATGGAGCCTCTGCATCCTTCAGTAAATCCAGATGTTGCAAATGTCAGTCTCTTGATTAATTAAAAGCAATTCCAAGTTAAAATGGAACCGGTATTGGAGGATCACTTACACTTGGTTTCAATTTTATCACATACATCAGCTTGCAAGCAGAGGCAATTGATGAAAATAGAGTTCACATGAAGTTACTAATGCTCCTTCATTCAAAAGCATCTTGGACTTCTTCATGAAGTGCTGATCCTTTCAGAATGACGATTTCAGCACACGTGACTACACTTACGTTTTGGTTCTGCTCCCCTATGACAACTCCCCAGTTATTCCCTGAAACAGAGCTGATGGCAACAATAACCCTAACACCACTTAATAATCCACGTTTTGTTGAGCACAAAGTGCTTAGATATGACCACCTGGAGAGCAGGCAAGGTCAGCATAAAGCCTACATTTCTCAAGTTTACTATCCTATTTAATTCCTAGATTAAGGCTTTTTTTACAGCAGTTACCTTTTGCTTTCAGAGAAGCAGCTGACTTTACACAGACAGTTACCCACAGTTGCAGGATTATTGCAGCAAACAGCCTAGTTGTTATTGCACCACAGCTGAAAATGTTTTTCAGGGAAAATAGTTGACTTTCATCTTCCTTCCTACCCACTTGTCTGTAGGGACAGGCAATGTAAGACAGCATGTTTCATTTTGATCATTTTGGGAGGTAACATTAGACAGGTGCCTACTCTAATTTTTATTTATCCAGTATGGATCTGCTTTTCTTATTTAGAGTTCACATACTGATAAGCTCCCAGTAGTTATTTTTATGTAAGATTCTTCAAAGGAACTTTCCTATGCTCCCACTCCTGTCTTCAGCTGCTCAACTACTCTTGTTCTGGATTTTCAGAAAAGTCATTACAGAATCATAGAATGGTTTGGGTTGGAAGACATGTTCAAGGTCACTGCAACGAAATACTTCTTAATAAGTATTATGCAACAAGCAGGGTCAACTTCAACTAGATCAGGTTGCTCAGAGCCCAACCCAACCTGACCCTGACTGTCTCCAGAGATGGGGCATCTACCACCTCTCTGGACAATCTGTTCCAGTTTCATCACCCTAAGTATAAATACTTTCTCCTTTATTTCTAGTCAAAGTCCACTCTCTTTTAGTTTAAAACCATTACCCCTTGTCCTATCACAAGATGCCCTGTTAAAAGACTCTCTCCATATTTCTTATATACCTCTTTCATTGCCAGATTTGCTTGAACAGTCCAGACCTGTACAACTACCAAAAAGCCTGGTACAATCCTTCTATTATGGATACATTGCATTTGGCTATGCCAGGTCTTCTAACAACTATAGAGTACACCAGAGAGCACTGCAAAGCAAAATGTATCTGCTGACTTGGGTGGCATTGGTCACTGGAAACAAGCACATCTGCCCTCATTCAGTTACTCTCTGAAGGGAAGCCACAGAGGCATTCCTGCTCCCTACCACTCTTTCTGCAAGGTTTCTCTTCAGTTGTAAGACCTAAGTCCAAAATGAAGCACAAATCACAAACTCTAGCTGCTGGAGCAACGTATATTAAAATCAGAGTATGCATATTTTACCAGCCTGGACTGAGTGGGACACAGATTTGGATCAGTTGTGGCTTAACTACATCTCGATCCCAGCTGTGGTCATTCTGCCCTTCTAATTGCCCTTCAAATTGCACCAGAACCTTGTCCATCTGATCAGCAGCTGAGAACCAATCCATAAAAAGCAATTTTGCTTTGTTTGTAGAAATTAATAATGAGCATTAGTACCAGGAGGTTACTGCCAAAGAGAAAATGAAGATACACTACTCAAAGGAAGATTGGACTGCAGAAGTCCCTGCACTCTGAGGAACAGACAGTTCTGTTCTTTCACTGCCACCTGGGTAGAATGGCTGACCAAAGGACACTTGGGTGGCTGGGGTGGGAAATTCTGCAGCAGCTGCAAGTGAAATGGACAAGGGCAGTAACTCAGAGCCCGCACAGAATTTTCCAAGCCTATTCCTGAGACTTTTTTCAACTGAAAACCCTCTAGAGATTCCTAACTCAACAGCTATTTCAAGACAACTGAACTGAACAAGTAAATAAAACCAAGTTGACTTTGTTTTCCTTCTTGGGTATCTGACAGAGCATTGCTGAGGCAGAAATTGTCTGCTCTGTGTATTTTTCAGCAGCACTGAACAGATTACCTGAGATTAGTAATGCACTTGTCTGCTTTACCTAGTTGTCATAGGAGAAGATATTAACAGCCCACTGCAGTATACAGAATCATTCTTAGATTGATCATATGATCAATCTCAAAGAAATCAGTAGCTTATAATCCTTTCTGCTTCCAAAGCAATAAAGATTTTCATTGAACTGGAACTCCAAGAAGTGTTCCATAGTCTGCCACAAAAGGTGTTTTGTACAGGAGAACATGACCAAAGAGAGAACTAGAAGATCAGCCTTGTGATTCAAAACAGTATAAACCAACAGAATCTGAAATGCTAATCTCAAAATGTGTGCAGAGTAGAAGGGGAAACAATTTAAGATAAATCAAATTTATGTTCTGGTCTGCAAATGTTACTCATAAAGTAGTGGATGCCCAATGGAGTCTATTGGCTCAGATCATACTTCACCATCTCAAAAAAGAACATTTCCTTCTCAAATTACTATTGGCACATGCATAATATTATATAAGCCCCTTTCTGTGGTGTCTTGGGTTATGGAACCAAAAATGTGTATTCCGTTTCACCTGCTGAAAGCAGTTGGGGAGATGTTTTTGTTTTTTTTTCTTTATCAGGTTTGTTATTCTGGGGGGAGGGGGGCAGATGCCTTCTGATAATGGGCCAGCTGTTAAAACCAGGTGGGGCAGTGTTTCTTATCTCTTTCACCACCCCTCCTCCCTTTAGGGGGATATTTTCTGCTAATGGGCCATTAAGACATCCCCAAAGCATATATCCACAAAGCAGCAGTACATCAACATTCCAACATCCTATTGTGAGATGCTCCACCCAGTGGGGAAGCCAACCATTCCTACCTGGATAAAAACGGAGATGTAGGAACACAAGGTATCTGGCTTCACCTGATTCCCGGAGGAAGACTGGACCCTTCTCACCATCACTGGACCCTTTTCTACAGGATCATCTCTACTCCAACAGAACCACATCTGCCACTCCAGGAGGACTCACTTTTGGACTGCTTCCAACACCCTGACCAACAGGGCGTCAGGTTGTAGCTCTGACTCTGTCAGGGTTTTCTTGGATTGCTTGTTTGATTGGTTGGTTTTGTTTTCTACTACATCTGTATTGTTAATATTCCTAGTAAAGAACAGTTATTCCTATTCCCAAATCTTTGCCTGAAAGCCCTTAATTGCAAAGTTATAATTTGGAGGGGGTGAGGGGTTTCCATTCTCCATTCCAAGGGAAACTCCAGCTTTCCCTGGCAGATGCCTGTCTTTCCAAACCAAGACATGAGGGGCTACTTAAAACACAAAATTCCTTTGGACTCACTTGCCTTAGGTAAATTCACAGTCTGAGTCTGTGGGGTCACAAATCAGGTTTGGGCAAATCCTGAGCCTGTAGAAACCCTCATTTTTGTACTGAATGTAAGATGGTCACTCAGGCAAGTTTAAAAAAAATTCTAATTTATAACTCCTATCATGTAAGGAATGTCTATGATAGGTGACCTGGGATTAACCTCTTCTTACTATAACATAAAGATCATTGATTTAAAATTTATCTTAGAGAACTGAGATAAATTTGACTGATATATTTTCTTTTTTAAAACAGCATTAGTATTCTCCTACAGTCAGGTTCTAAGATCACAGGTCTCTTGCCATACCTCTGATTGTAGTGTGTAGTACAATAAAACACTTTGCCAAAATACATAAATTCTTACAGCTGTAATTCTTAGAGCTTTTAATCTACATGTCTATTCATTAGATACTTCTATCAAGTCTCTCTTGGCAGCAACAGCACCAAAGGGATTTCTACATTTTTCTTTCATGCACTGTGGAGAAAATTCATAGAGACCTGTGTTAATTAGATGTAAAGAGTCTGAAAAAATATTACTATTATTAATACCAGTACAGAACAAAAAGAAATAATCCAGATGAGCCAGTTGTATGAATATTCTCCATTATAAAAATAGGTAGCTAGATAGATAAGTAAATTAAAAGCAAACCTCCCACCATTGGTCCATTCTCTCTATCTCAAAATCAGAAATCAAGTCTCTTGTAAGATCAAGGTAGCTAAAACAACATTTTTTTAAACTACAGACTAACAAGGTTAACATTTTTCTCAAGCTCACATACAATTTTTCTTTGTACTGTAGAACTGAAACAAAAAAGAGCAAAGCATTCTTCAAAGATTCTGGCAAAAATACTGACTTAATCGAGTAATTGGCATTTAAGAGATTACAAATCTGAGCTAAAACTTCACTACTGCCATCACAGTGAAAATGTAACTGACTTGGGGTCAACTGAAGAAAGAACTTACATTTACTTCACTACTTTGAGATTATTTCAGACATTTGGTAAAAAAAAAATGAAAGATTACTGCAATGCAGTTTCTGACAGATAATATTTCCTGTCGAGACAGAAGAGAAAGAACTGTAGAGCTTCAAGATTGTAATCGTTTCGTACATTTCTACCCACAAAGTACTTCTTTAGGCAAAATATTTCACCCCTGCAGCTGCTACCTCTTAGATGTACTGCCACCCTTCATCTTCATCCTCCCACAATTGGAAAGAAAGGAAGAAATGACAAGGCAAAGTTTTCAATCTTAAAACAAGAAAGTTTTATACAATATAGCTGGAATAGATAAAAGAATCCCATGTGCATTATGAGTTTCTGCAATTATATCGACAGTAAGATATTATAAGTTGCTTCCTTTCTCAAATCAGCATTAAAGACATGCAGGCATTTGCAAAACCGTGTTATAATACAAATACGAATTTATATGAGCTTTTGCTAACAGATGTCTCCCAACAGGGGTCAATGACAGGTTGCTCTTCCCCAGCCCAGATTTGCAATCTGTTCTTATCTCATTCAGTATCTTATTGTTTCACTGTTCAAAAGAACTGTATGTATTTTAAACACCAAGAAACAAGATCAGGTGAGACAAAGGCTTTGTATGAATCTCTAAAGCTGTGGTGGCTTTGATCCAAGTTTATCTGCACAGCCTACATCTGAAAGACAGAAGTTTGGGTAAAGTAAAACTGATTGCAAAGGACAATAAATGTTACTCAAGATAGGATAGATATGTCTAAGGGAATTAGACAAAATTTACAAGGAAACAAGGGACGTAAGAACTCCATGAACATGGTAGGCTTCGTGGGGTTTCTTTGTGGAAATAAAGGTTTGAGATTTTATTAAAAATAATAACAGAAGGAACAGCAGACAAGACTGGAAGGCGATTTTAAGAACTGACAGATCAGTGTGAGAAAGACTTCTAATAAAAGCATTCATCTCTGCAGAAAATTAACCAGAACAAATTCAAGGCCAGCTTTTGTCATCCCTTAAATCTCATGAATTTGCTGAAATAAAGAGATACATTACAAACAGATAAAGATACAAGCAGTTACTCCATTTCCACACAGGGAGTCTGCTCTACAGCCGTCCCAAGTATTGCTTTGTAAGAAGAAACACTTGCACACTCCCCTTTAATCAATAGATTACAACACTCCTACAACCGTTCTAGAGAACTATCGCCAGAAACAGTAAAACCTAATCTGATTTTGAACAGAGCAAGAACAACAGACAGGCAAAATTTTGAAAATTAAGACTCACTTAACAGGACCTTAGGATTTTAGGTGCCTTTGTGTATGGCACTGTCTGAGCAGGCACTTCTGGTGCTTATGCAGCACTTAGGAAAGTCAGGTCCTCAAAATACTGCAGTTTGGAGGAAAAAACAAGTAATTAAGGCACAAACAGAATCCTTTGCTTGTATCTTGAATCCTTGTTCTTTTGTAGTTTTGAGCACACATACAACCTGGCAGATATCACCATTACATTCAAAAGGTTTCTTTGCACCTAATGGTTCCTTACTGAAATTGGATTCAGCCCACAGAATTTATATATTTTTCATGTTTCTTTATATGGTTTTCTTATATTTTTATATATTATTTGCACAATATTTATATATTTTTTAGTTTTCAGTCAGTGACTGCTGTCAACTTTGCTCACTTCAGGATCATGGCAGATCATCATGCCTTGTCGAACATTGACCATGCATTCCCCAACCACTGTGTGACCACCAACTTCAAGTCCATACTTGTTTTTAAATTAAGAGGAACAAGAGGATAAGCAAGGATTTTGTTTCACAGAATCACAAAATCAGTTAGGCTGGAAAGGACCTCTGAGATCTTTGAGTCCAATCTTTGACCAAACACCACCACATCAACTAGACCCTGGCACAAAGTGCCACATCCAGTCTTTCTTTAAACACCTCCCGGGTCAGTGACTCCACCACTTCCCGGGCAGTACATTCCAGTGTCTAATCACTCTTTCTACAGAATTCCTCCAAATGTCAAACTTAAAACTCCCCTGACACAATTTAGGCTATGTTAATTTATCCTGTCACTTGCTATCTGGGAAAAGAGACGGACCTCCACCTGGCCACAACCCTTTCAGGTAGTGGTAGAGAATTATAAGGTCCCCGTGAGCCTCTTCCAGGGTAAACACCCCCAGCTCCCTCAGCTGCTCCTCACAGGACTTGTGCTCCAGACCCTTCACCAGCTCTGTTGCCCTTCTCTGGACACACTCCAAGCACCTCAATGTCCTTCTTGTACTGAGAGGCCCAGAACTGGATGCAGTGCTTGATGTGCACCATAACCAGTGCCGAGTCCAGGGAGACAATCCCTGCCCTGCTCCTGCTGGCCACACCATTCCTGATCCAGGCCAGGATGCCATTGGCCTTCTTGGCCACCTGGGCTCACTGCTGGCTCATGTTTAGCCAACTGTCCACAAGCACCTCCAGGTCCCTTTCCGCCGTGTCACAGGATGGAATGTTCATGCTTCTGAAGCACGACCGTGCTGGCGTCAGCCACCGCTCCAGCAAAGAGCGAACAGCGGATACAGCGAGGCGCTCCCGACCCCCGCTGCCAGGCTGGGGCTCCAGCCCCCCGACCCGGGCCAGGGCCAGGGCCGGAAGCAGCGGGGCTGCGGCCCAGCGGGCCAGGGCCCCATTGCGGGAGGGGTGAGGGGTGGGGAGAGGCAGCACACGCTGCACGGCTCTACAGCAAGACAAGGAGCCGGGGCTGAGCCCAGCCGGGCGCTGGGAATGGCGGCCAGGTGCCCCTCCTCCGGAGCCGAAGCCTCCCGAAAAAAATGCTACAGCCCGGCGGAGGAGCGCCGACAGCGCGGGGAGACGCCCTGTGCGGAGGAGGGGGAGGAAGAGAAGGAAAAGGAGGAGGAGGAAAAGGAGGAGGATGAAGCGCTGGGCAGAGCAAACACGCACCTTCCCCATGCAGATCGGGCTGCGGAGCCGGTACAGCCCTGACCCCGGCCGGCTGCGGACGGGGGAAGGAGGAGCCGCCGCGGGGGTGGGAGGGGCCGGGCCGGGCCGCCGCCCGGGAGCCGCCGCTGCCCCCGGCCGTGGCGCCTCGTAGCCCGCCCTGAGGCCAGGCGGGCCCGGCCCGGCTGCTGCCGCCCGGCCCCGGGGGCCTGAAAAACATCATCCGCCACCAGCGGGTTCTCCAGGGGACTGAGACCTTCCGTAAGAGGGGCTGTGAGGTTGGTGAGGCTTTGGACGAAGCTGCTTCCCAAAGAAGTGGATGCCCCATCCCTGGAAGTATTCAACGCCAGCTGGGATCGGGCTGTGGGCAACGTGATCTACTGGAGGGTGTCCTTGCCCATAGCAGGAGATTGGAACGGGACAGTTTTTAAGTCTCTTCCAAACCAAACCATTCTATGATGTTGTAGTGATTCTCTGATTGCACTTTTATAGGGAACGTGTGATAGTGGTGCCCACGGAAAATGGATGAAACACGAGGAGCCTTTCCTGCTGGCTGCACAGTGGCAGCCTCCTTCTGAGTATTTCAGAGCATGGCAATTATTTTTTTGTTTGATGTTTTCCAGTTGCCTAAGAATCTTTCCTGCCTTCTCGCTCCTGGGAACTGAGGCAGGACCACTGCTTCTCAGATGGTGGCTGCCTGCAGAAGTAACATTGCACTCATTTAAATAAAGGTGTGTTTATAAAAACACTTAGGTAAATGAGTGCACTTTCTTCTGTAGATAAGATCTTAAAATACAAACATGGCTCTTAATCTGTAAACACTTGAATTAAAGCTCTCATTTTATTCTGTTTAAGTCAATGGGACTACCCAGGTGCTTAGAGGTAAGGGTTTTTAGGATCAAAGCCCTTGGTGCATTTCCAAAAAGCTGCTGTAGCAGGAAGACACTGAAGAATTTTCCTCTAGTATTCAACACCGTATTCCAATATTCATGACTTTTCTGCCTCAGTGAAATGACTGTTATACTAATGAGCTTCATGGGTGTGTACCTTGAGGAGGGGTTTGAAACACATTATTATAAGATAATGGCTGTTCCTGCCAACCTGACTCCTCCACCTCTGTATTTGAGGTGACTCATCTATATTTTTTTCATTTCTATTTTTCAGTACAGCATCTGAACAGTATGTTTTTGCAGCTGGGGCTGTGTCCTCTGCAATACAGATCAGGGAGCACACTGGTGGGATGAAACAACGTATTTCTCAAACTGCCACAAGAATTCCTGTTCCATTGAGAGTAACAAAACAACTTCTTCAACAAAAATGTTGCACAAGGAAAAGGCTATCAGAGATTTTCCTGTCTGGCTCCTTCTTTGCTGCACATTCTGTATATTCTTTGCATATCGTGTCCTATAAGCTGTAAGCATCCATCTAGTACTATATCTCTGGAAAGAGATTATACCGTGATTAATGTGATAAATATATCACTGAAAGTCGTGCAAGAAAATATTCTAACCTCGAAGTTTGGCTGTTACAGCACCTTGAATTTAACTACCAGTGTACAGCCTTCCTTTCACTTACAACAAGAGAGAACATAGGACATGTCTTCATGAACAAGTTCATGTAAAACCGTACTTGCAGTATATAAATTCAGGATTTTGATTTATTCATGAGTTACTTCTTTTCATTTGCTCCCTTTACAATTAAATCACTTGACCCAACTGGCTTCCCATTTTTTTTTTCCTTAATTAGCTTCCTTTGTTAATCCTTCTATACCAAGAAGTTGAGAGCAGAGTCAGGCTATCTTTTTTTCTCCTTCATCAAATAGTCAGAAGGATGGAGATATCTTGGTGTAGCTGCCATTAATCCCCGGTCAGAGGGTAGAGAACTCACTGCTTTAGTCTCCTGCTGTCCTTGCCAGAGGAGAGACAAAAACAAGTTAAGAGACATAACAAAACCTAGAGCTCCACCCCTCTTCAGCCAGGAACACGCACGAATCTGTTTACAGGTTTGAAACACATCAGTACCCATTTAGCCTCGGGAAAGGTATTTCTCTTATACCCATCTCTTACGTGATTTTCTGTATTTTGCATAATTCACTAAATACACAGATCTGTTTACTTTTGGATTGCTTGGTTTTCCTACTCAGGACTGTAATTGTAAATCTGGGAGAGTCTGGAGCTGAGGAGTCTTGTCATCAGTTTTACAAACTCTATAGGCTACTATGGTGGGCAAAATCCCAGCCTCGCCATCCAGAAATCATCTTTGTCATGCATCCTGAATACTCTTGAACTCATAAAGACTATCAGGTGCTTGAAGGTCTCTGTATGGATGCTTCTTTACAAGACTGCTGTGATTATACTGGTAGAAACAGTGTCAGAGTTTACTATTAAAGAACTTACTATTAAAGAAGGGGATTGGATATATGTGAATGTCAAAAATAATCAGAATTATCTGATTGCAACTTGGTGCTTCAAGGAATAAGCTGGTACCTAACTCCTGGAAAGGGGAATTCAACCTAAAATGAGGACTTATGACTGACATAGTTCGATTTTTTCACCTCCTATTATACAGCATATGAAGCAACTGGTGGAGTGCGTTGTTAGGCACAAAACACTGCCTGAGTGACTTCTGAATTTCTTCTGATGGCTTGGTTCAATGTTTTTCCCTGCAAAGAAGGTGGAGTGACATGATGCTACTTTGCTGTACTTTGGTTTCCCACTCCGTTTAGACTGCATGGCTTTTGGAGCAAGAAGTGCTTCAGTTGTCCTCCAAACTTTATTGAAGTCTCTAAAATGTGACTGTATTAAAATAATAAAAAGAAATCACAAGTATATTAACATACTAATTATTATGCAAAGTAGGGAGGAGGAGGGAAGAAAGTATGAGATTCCTTTGAAAAGCTGCCAGCACAGGTCCAGATACAAAAGGTGTTTGAAGTGGAAGCACACTGTACCAGATTGAAGAATTACCAATATACCAGTTACCCTTGTTTAGGATGCTCTCAATTTTCATTTTATGGCATTTATTTAGTTTAGCATAGCATTTTTTATTTTTTGACTCAGTCTCCCAAAAGTCTCCTCTAAGTTCACACTGGGTTTTAGGACCACTACAAGGTGTTTTCTTCATTTGAAGTTTTTCTCTGTTGCTTTACACTGTAGGCAGGTAAAACTGGACTGCCAGCTAATGCAAACTGCAGCTTTTATTTCCTCTTTTTTTTTTTCAGTTAAAAGAGCTGAAAAGAATTACTTGTAAGTTTCAAAGAATAGTTTTTCTTCAGTCCTTTGTAGAAGTATTTAAGCTTGATCCTGACTTATATATGTCTCCATTTATGCAGCGTAGCAGCAAATAAATATATCCTAGTAATGCATACAACAAGGAAAAAAAGCAGGGACATTGGGAAAGAAAAACAGCAAGTACCTCAAAATATGTATTTTTCCACACAGATCTGTTTGCTTTTCTGCTGCTGTGTCAGAGACTTGTTTATTTCAGGTATCAAGATCAGATCATCAGGCGAGAACTGAAGGTCTTCCAGCAGTAGGTTGGTGGGAGGTACTTGCTTGGGATGCATTGAAGCTGCAGCCTGGCCAGTGCAATGCAGGTTTGCAGTCAGAAGTCAGTATTAGTTGCCTCAAGTTTCTATGCATTGCTGATGTAAGCCAACAGAAGTTGATACAAGCCAACAAAATGAGCCCTCTCCCGCCAAAGTGAAGTCTCCTCTCTGAGTAACACCAGCCAAGATAGCCAACAGCAAAAGGCCACTGTATGCGTTCTCCTTCTGCTGTTACAGCCTCTTGCAGCAAGGGCATGCAGCATCTCAAAAAAACCATGATGAACGCATGCTCCAGGGACATAAAAAGGTCTGCAACTCATGACCCCACAAAAGTTCTGGCAGCTAAACTTGCTACTAAAGACATAGTCTGGCAGGGTGGTTTCTCCTGCAGACTACTGCATGTTTTCTTACAGGGGCAATGGGTTTGCCATACCACAGACAGGATTTTGGTAAAAATTGGTGGAACATTTTCCCACTTGAATCTCCTTATAAACTGTGTGACTTGTGCTGCCATGGAGGGAAAACAGAGCATGGGCACCTGATGTAGAGCCCTCCCTGCTCATTCATACAGATTTTCAGTTTTCAGGTAGTAATTGGTCCAGCAGTATAGATGGGTCTGCCTCCACTTGTGTGTTTACAAAACAAAGGTATTTGAATGTCTGACATCAATTATCATCTATTTGCATTAAAAATATATTAAATACTGCTCATAAGACCTTTCCTTACAATGAAGCAATTAAATTATGGTTTCTCTCTCAAGAACTCTCCCCTCCAGAGCTAGGTACCTTCATTCTTCTCAGTATTTTAATGAGGATAAAACCCAGGTTCAACTAACTCAAAATCTAAATTTGACTTTTTCAACCCATATTTGTCCCAGACAAGTTTAAATCCACTGACAGTTTAAAAGATGCAAATAAAATATATCCTTTATTTCTGGACTTGGCCTGAATTGAACTGTGTTGAACGCGCCCCATGCCCATCACTGGAAGTGTTTAGGCCAGGTTGGATGAGGCTCTGAGTGACCTGGTGTAGTGGAAGGGGTCCCTGCCCAGGGCAGGGGGGTTGGAACTAGATAATCTTTAAGGTCCCTTCTAATCCAAACCATCCCATGATTCTGTGAACACATTACAGTGTTCATACAGGATGTGAACATAAAACCTCCATGATGGGAGGCTGAGTAGAAGTGTGATTTCTCTTGGTAAGCTTCAGCCAGCCATTTCACTGGGAAGGGGAGTGTTGTTGGAGTGGCAGATACTAGACAGATGGACAGAAACTGAGTGCTAAAATAGCTTGCTATCATCTGAACAGGCCCAAAAGTGCAGGATGCTTTATTTTGTGACAGGTTTTGAGCATAGACACAACTCTATGTGTGGATTCATGCTTTGAGACCTAGCTTCACCAATATCTCATTCTAGGTTTAACTGCAACTGAACAGGCTGCTCAAGTCACACATTAATCATTTAAACTTAAAAAAAAATGTGACTCTGCAAGAGAGTTAATGTGTTGCTTCCAAAACGAACTAAAATTTTGGAGTCCTGATCCTCTACAGTATATATTTAGAAGGTGGCGTGATTCCTACTCGAATTTGCAAAGTCTGTCTGATCACAGTTTGAAAGTTTTGATAAACATGCTGAAAAGTAAAAAGTTTATAAACTGAGACATTGTCTAAAAGAACATACTACTTCTTTAAGAACAAGTACAGCATTTCTTAGAAGAGCCAGAGCTGAACAAGTCTATGGAATTTCAGAATCTGCATTAAAAGTTCCATTAGGAAAGACTAAAATAAAATTCTGCTTGGCTTTTAGTGGCTGAATGTGTGTTATAAAAAGCACAGGCTGGAAGAGAAAAATTTATGATTTCTATTGCTCGAGCTGTTACAAAAATCAAATCATGAACTGTGAAAAGTCACATGGCTGGGCACCTGTAACCAATTTTTGAGATGATAAAAGAAAACTTTAGACACTTTGACAGCTCTTCTGTGGGTATAATTTTTTTTCAGGTTTTTTTTTTTTTTTTATAAAACCACTTAGAAGCTGAAAAAGTGGAAACCTTGTACTCCTCTTACTTATGGGAAAAAAGAAGACAGATTGAGATTTGCTGGCTCTAAAGTATTAACAGACATTGTTATTGGAATTACTCAATTCAATAACTAGCAGAAATGCGCCTGCGTAATAAATAAGTCACAATAATTGCATGTGCTTTATAGTCAGAATAGTTTTGCTGATCTTTGTTCTGATGGGCCTAATATATTTTACTTTATAAGAAGTGCTAATTTCATGCATTCATAATGAATTCTCAATTTACATTGAAAAGCAAGTTGAAACAAATAAAAGCTATAAACTGAATTAGCTGGTAAATATTTATTTACCATTTTAACATAACAGAATGGAAAAAAATATAAATACTAAAAATATAAAAACTAAAATATAAAAAAATGGAAGTTAAGCTTTGTAATGGTCTAACTATGAAAATAGTCTGTACTACTGCAGAGCAAAATTTAGTGTAAAGATTAAATAAACTGTGAGTTAACAAGCCCTCTTGTTTACCAGCCAATATAAATTAATTTTCTTTAGGAAAATATCTGAGTGAATGCAAAAGAGGGTGAAAGCTGTTGATTTAAAGACAAGTTTCTAGCTGCTGATTTGATTGTAGTCAATAATTTAAGCTTACAGCGAGTGTCAGGGAAGGTTTTCCTGTGTGATGGAGCTCAGATCATGAAGATTCAGTAGAACTGCTCCTGACATCTTGCCTCAACCAGCATGGAAGTGGCACAGCCACCAGCCTGGCAGTGAGGCAATACAGCAAGGCAGGGTCCTTCATTCAGGCTTTTTGGTCTGAGCAGGAGTGAGACATTCCTTCTGCCATCTGAGACTTTTCCCAAGTCAGCATTAACTCATCTGGCACTGTGGGCTGGTCCAGAAGGAAGCACATGCTCTACTTCTCTTCCTTTCACAAGAGACTCTTGTGTTAGCTCTGTGGTATTGAAAATTACAGGGATGAATGATGAAAACTGAACTTTGGGTTGTTTTACAGTACCATTTAGTGTGACGGTTGTTGACTTCTCCCTGCTGCTATACTTAGAAAGGGGAGTAGGAAGGAGACGAGTGTTACTATTATGGGTTATGACACAAAAACATCAAAAAGCAAGACTGTTCTCATTTCTCTTTGGTATCCTTTGGGGACATGCAGTGTTTAGAAAAAGCTCCTATTCCACCACAGGAACTTAGGAAAATGGGTACCAAAGTTTGTTTACACTCTAGGTCTACATATGGCCATACAAGGTGGGTGGGTAACTAGGACACAGAGCTTTTTCGTCCACTGAGCTTAGTTTCCCACCACTAGATAAACTTCAAGTAGGTTGCCTGGTGGAATTATTGTTCCTTATACGTCAGCGCTTGGATTAAACACAGAAAAATATCAGAAGCTTCCTCTGCATTCAGCAAATAAAAATCCATGGGAAAAAAACGTGCATATTGCCCCAGAAGAAATCTAAATTAATTAAAGTCACCCCCTACAGAGAACTTGGGCTCTGTTTATTTTCAACAAACTATTACAGGTTTTGCAATATTTTTCTGGAAGTTTTTCACAAACATTCCTACTTCCTCTCATTTCAGGCCAGGACTGAACTGCCAGGATGGAGGAATTCTTTGGACCTGACCTTTGGTCATGAGAGACAGAGGCGCTCAGCCCCAGTCAAGTGACAGCATTTTACAGATCTATTTCATCTACAGATTTAAAGCTGCAATGTGAATTAAAAAACTAAAGAGTTCTGCAAGCTATGCCATAAAAACATATATCAAGAGTCTGATGTAGTGAAAGTATGACATTTTCCAAGCATGGGAAAGAAATGGGAAGTTGCTTCAACAGGTAACAGTGTGTCTCAACTGCAAAGCCCCTGTTGCACATCTCATCCCTTTCTTCCCACTTCCCATGGACAAGACAACCCAGACCCTTCCAAGTGCAGCGCAGCACCCCAATCATTGCCTCCTGTCACCCTGCCAGCACCCCAGTCACTGCCTCCTGTCACCCTGCCAGCACCTCGTGCGGGCAGCAGGATATGCATGGGGTCAACCCTACAGGTCCTTCACCTGCTTTGCTCCAGCCAGAATTCCAGGGCTGAGCTACCATCAGAAGCTGACTGGCAACAGCTCTGATGTGCTGGGAAGCTGGGTGCATCCAGGAGTGTCTCTCAGGGTATGATACCAGCACCTGCTCGCTCTCCTGCCTATAGATTCCCTTTGTGAAGGACAATTTCAGTGCAATGGTAACAACTCAAAAAACCGAAATGCCTTGTAACTTTTAATAGAAAACAGGGGCTGTCAGGACAGTTTCTCTTCCTGCCTTCTTTCCACTCACCCCCAATTAATGTCTGCAGTTCTAAAGCTGCCCTTCCCCTCCCCCTCATTCCCACTATAAACTAAACTCAGATACTGCGAGTACACAGCGGGATTTTCAGATTTCCACCCACGTAAGCAGCTACTTGGCACATCTGATGCACATGTGAAATTGGTTCACAGGGGCCAGGGCAGGCACCCACATCTCCATTTCTAGCTCTACTGAGCTTAAATGTTATCATTTATTTGATTTCAAAGCAAAAATTACACATCTAACTTTATTTCACAGAGGAAGAAACCTCAGCAATGCATCTTTTTTTCCCCTGGCAGGGTTGGGTTACAGCTCCTCCACTCCCACCCACGCTGCTGAACCCAGTGCCTGGTCAGCCTGAGAGCTGTGAGGAAATCAAATGCACATGTCAGCATCCCCCTCTCCTGCTCCAGCTATGAACCATCCCAGAACCAGAAGACATGGCAGGGAGTGGTATACTAGCTATGTCTTTTCTCAGATGAACTGTAAAGCAAAGTCCTGTTTGCTCAGCCTGATGAAAGTTTGGGAAAGGCAATATGCTAAAGCTTCCCAGCATGGAGTTTTCACACCAAAGTTCAGAGCTCTAAGATGGACAAATATTTCCTTAAAGGAAATTATGCCAGTCTGATTAAGCAAGTGGTAATTAACAAATATAAGTGATTGCAAGTCTAAAAAAATTTGCTATGTTATTTCCATCTATAGGAATAATAGTTTCACCAGAGAGCTTTCCTCCTTGGATTCCTCCTCCCTTCTCATGTGCTTACTTAAGTAAAATACATAAATACTCAGCGTGATATCATCATCTGCCTCACTCCAATAGCTTTTATTTAATGTTTACCTGGGTAATTGTTTCCTTAGAAAAGTTTCCTGTATTCCATATGTTGCTTAAAATTGTATCTGTCATTTAAGACTGCACTTCACCATCATTTCCATACATAGCTCTAACTACAAAAAAAAAAAAGAAAAAAAAAAAAAAAAGAACAGCTAGTCAAAGTTACAAATATGCTACTCTTGTTAGGAGATGCAAGAGAACAATTTTTATTTTAATTTGTCCTATTTCAGTGAAGGGCAATTCTCAAAAGTGAGGAAAAAGCTAACCATGCAGCTTGTAAACATGAGCTACAATTCACTCATAAAGCTGGCAAGCAGAGGAACCATGTACCCAACTTCTGAAGTTGTCATGAATAAAGCAAAGGCAAGACCCTTCTTTCAGCAGAAACTTTACACTAGTTGCATTTGGCTTCTTTTACTAAGAATCTAAGAGGAAGTAACAATTTATAACCCAGGGTAAATCAAAGCAAAATGGGATTTTGATAAACACTAGAGCCTATCAATCCCAAGGAGACACTGTATCAGATTGCTGAGGAATTCCAGAGCTGCTACAGCGGCTCCAGCAGAGCAGAGCCAGGAGTCTCCAGGAAAAGCCATGGCTAGCTGAGGGCAGGTGGCGCAGCACCGCAGCCTGGCACTGAGACTGCCAGCTGCCCAGCAACAGCCATGGGTAGCCAGAGTATTGCTAGAAACACATCCAGGAAGCAGAGAACAAAAGGGAAAGGAAACCGAAGACCAACTCGTGCTAGGAAGCCTCAGCATAAGAGACACACATTCGGCTGCCAATTTCTTCTGAACAGCATTGCTGGGAGTCAAGTGTCTGCATCAGACTGGTTTCAGACTGATGAAAACTGAACTAATGTTTATAACCAAGATGATAGCTCTGTTAGAATTTTTCCCTAATAGTATGGTTTGGCACTGAAAAGAGAAAGGCAAAGAGATCATGAGATGATAAATGCTATTAACACACCTACTGCCCGTTCAGAAGTTTCAGGTTTTTGTTAGGGAGGGTGAGAAGACTGCAGTATTTCAGGTCCACGTACACAGCTGAAGCATTAAACCTCTTCTGCATATAACAGAGTGGATAATGAATGTGCAGGGAAAAGAAGGCAAATGGTGGAATAAAGCTGAAAATTTACCACTGCTTCTGTTTGTAAACAGATGCAGGAGGAACCAGACAAGCATAATATTTGGTAGTCTGCATAATTACAACAGATGTCTGTGTTGGATAAAGTGGCCTGTACAGTAGATACAGAGGCAGAGCCTAACATACATAAATAAAATCAAAACAGCTACTTATTATCAATTTGCTTATGAAGAAGTTTATCTGGTGTTTAAAAAGATATTTATAGCTATACTTACAGCAATATTCATTGCACCCTTGAAAGAAATTCAGACCTACTACCTTAAGCAAAGTGGGCTTCAAAAAACTGGATGTCAGACTATACAAATAAAGTATTAGTTTAGGCATAGTAGACTTTATTTTGGCACTTTAACAAATGCTTTATTTTACAGCAGTGGCACAGCATTTGCCAGAAATTTTCTTTTCTTGGCACAGTTATTTCAAGCAGTTATTTTACTAATTGAAGTTCACTAAATATTGCACAAGATATACCTGTTAAATTCTTACCCTGTTTTTACTTGCTGAACTTGTATGGCTTTGAAAAACTTGCCAGTTAAGTATAAGTAAAAAGCAATATATTAAATATTTTAGCACAGGATAGCATTCATTTGTTCCTAAATGACCACTGAACTTGGGAGAGCAACAAATACAAGTTGCACAACTCTTATCTGAAGAGCTACCGGATCTTATTTACAATACATTGCCATTTCCAAGAAGCACTTCAGCTTGACATCCTGAACACCTGCATTTTGGGAATCTCAAAAGTAAAAAATGAGGAGGTCAACAGAGCAGAAGACAAAGCCATTTGTCTGTTACAAAGCGTAATATAAGGAGGCAGACTATCATCTTCTCCCTGTGTGTCCCTCTATCCAGCACCTATCTAAGATCTAAGCAACAGAGACTTCTCTCTTCTACTCGGAATATTTCTTTCTTCTCTTATGAAGATATTCCACTTGTCTCAACTCTTCTGCTGGAGTCTGAGCAGAATAAACCAAAATTCTCCAAAGGGACAGGGAAAAAACAAATGCGAACAACAAATCAAAAACAAATACACACAGTAAACGGGCTGGAGTACTCCTTTGAATTTTACAGTAGGGAAAACAACATTTGCAGGAGGAACAGGCATATGTCAAGGCTGCCATTAAACATAATGCAAAAGTTGAATGTCTCACAGCTAATACACCAGATGCAAGACTTAAACATTCCCACTTCTCTCCGCCACCTTAGCAATAAATCTGGTGTGAGGATCACCCTGATCAACAGCCTTTCTCTTTTTTGGTCTGGATTTTGAAGATCTACTAGATGTACGCTGTGACATTAAAACATAAGCAAGTAGACATAAAATGAAAAACATACAAAAGTATATATCACAATAGAATTCTCAGTATTAGGCCACATGATTTATTCAGTAGTGTTTATGTTCCCAAATTACAATTATGTCTATCCATGTAAGACTACAAAAGTTACCATTAGAATTGTCTGTGCTTATAAAATACCAACATTTTCTTTTACTGTTATATATTCACTAACACCAGTCTGCAACGAGTCACATATAATCATAGGCACTTCAAAGGCTTTAAAGACGTTTACAACTTAAATGCATTTTTAAAGAACAAAAATTTAAACCTCTACTTGTACCTTCAAATTGCAAATAATTAACAAATACAGTGGCCATAGAAATCTGCAGCAACTTCTCAAAATACTGTTAGAGTCTTTGGGTTTGCTTAGGTTTGTCAGTAGCTTACTACAAATCTTCCTTACAGGAGATTTGTTTAGTAAGAATACGACTATACAGTTTGTAGTAATAATCCAATTTTACACATTAATTTGCTGTTACAAATCTCACTGAAGCTACAGGTATGCTGAGAAACAATGCAAAGTGTAAAATTGATATTCTGACACTTAAATTTATACAAAGTGGAGGTTGAAGTTTACATAGCTGAAAAATTACATTTACACTAAAAGTTACTGTTATCTGAATTATCTGAAGACAAATTGCACCATGACAACTACAAAAAGGCATTTTTTGGAAACAGATAAATTAATGAAATAAAAACTAACTTGTAAGATCAATCTGAGACATGCTGACCAAAATTAAACAACTTTCATTGAATCATAGGATAAAACATAATTTTCATTATTTTATATTTATGCATAAAGTTTTAAAAATCATTCAGTGAACATCAATGGTTTTATAAAATAATGCTTTGCCACTGTTATTCACAGAACACTGCAAATGTTAAGTTTTAATTTTACATTTTTAAACGAATATGTGAAAAGTTTTAAATACAATGGGGTTTTATCATAAAGGTGCCATAACGGCTCTTTAATGAAAAAAAAAAAAAAAACTTCATTATTCTATGCAAAAGCTTTATTTAAAAAAGTTCAGTGATCTCATAAATAGAGACACTAAATAGGAATTTTATGCATAAAACTCCTTAGTTGGTGCCTTTTGATAGGCAGCACAGGATGGTTTACGTTCACCAAGGTCGTAACTGCCTTCATCCTTCTTTCTCATGCGATACACCAGCAGCAGGATAAGGAAGATTGCAAAAAGAAAACCAATAACTCCGCCAGCAATAACAGCTGCAATCAAAGAAACAGAGATTCACAATATGCCAGTAAAACAAGCTTAGCACCATATTTCTTTTTCATCTCACACAATGAGTTTGCTATTATTTTCAAATTGCAGGAAAGGGCTCCCATTATGCAACTGTCTTCGTTATTAATATCCTGAAATATACTGTCAGAAAGCTTGTTTGCATTCATGAAGGCAATCATTTAAAATTACATTCTACTTACAAGTCAGAGATCCGACAAGCCAGTTTTAAAAAAGTTATTAAAGTTTTTTCAAAACCTCAACTAACAAGACCACTAGTACTGCCAGAGCACAAAATTATCTTTCAAACTCATTTTTCAACAGGTACATTTTCAACTTAAAAAGATTTTGGTACTCTAGTTAAGAAATTGGCTTTTACTTTTCTCTGTCAGCTTTCACTCTGACTCTATGCTGAAATAAACTTCCTATTGATCATTAATAGGAGAGAACACTTCATGCACTTGTGAGGGTGTGAAAAATATCAACTCCCAACCAGACTTCAACAGGAAACCCCCATGCTTCCACGGATTAAGGTTATTTCCCATTTTGATGCTCATAGGAAGAGCTGATCCAAAACTTTGTGACTTCCATGGCTCCCAGCTCCCCTTCCAAATACATGGGGGTAAAGTATACCTGTAAACACCATCCTTGTGCAAAAAACAAGCAAAATCTTGCAGGTAGTGAAAACACTGGTGGCCAGCTTGTGCCTCCCTAGGTTATGCATAGAAACAGACCCTCTTTATTTTAAGGTATCCTGTACCCTAAGGGATTGTGCTCATCCATCTCTGTCCATCCACCCATGCCTGCCATGAGCTCCTCCCAAGCAGTTTTCATATGCACCAGATGGACCAGACAGCAATGTGCTCTTGGGAAGTGAGAAATACATTTCTTCATTACAAGCATCAATCAAATTCCAGCTCCTTCTGTGAGCTGTGAAAGCTCCAGATACTCAGCTGACAGCGTTCAACTTGTGGGCATCAAATCAATTAGCAACAGACTCCACTATTAAATATTTCCCCAAGATGCCCAATTTATTCTCATCAAATCAACCCCTGGCTACCCACTATGAATGTGCTTAGTACTAATGTGTTTAATAGTATGAATCTGCCAAGAAAACTCAAATGTTGAGTTTGCATTATTTGATACAGATCCTCTATATTTTCTGTTTTATTTCTGGTAAGATCTACGTTGGCAAACACTGCCTCACCTGCCAGAACTTCTGTTCTCTGGAAGAGGTTTTCTGAATGCTTCTGAGTGAACACATCGGTGTCATCCCCTGGCTCATCGCTCTTTTTCTTGGCATCCATCTCAGACCTTTCCTCTTTATCAATTTCTTCAGGTGACTGTGGCACAAAAAAGAAAACTGAGCATTGCTTACAGAGAGGGCAGACCACAAGTTGGCACAGTCACTGCCTGCCGTGGGCAGTCACGTAGCTGTGGCTCTGTGCACATACTGCACAATACCAACACAACACACAGGAAGCTTTTAGAGCACAGAAAGCTGGTCTAGACATTGTAATTGGATCTATTTGTCGTCATCATGTCAGAATGAGAAACACTGCCCCTAAAACCTCTGAAAGTACATTTAGCAAACAGCTCTTAATATTGCCTGTATTTATCAGAATAACAGCCTCTGAACCAAGTAACAATTCTGAAATTAACACATCAGGTATGTTATATGCAGAACACCTTTGAGGGTAACTTAGACAGTATTATCTATGGTGGTAGAAGGAAGTACTAAAATATTAAACAGAACCTGTTGAGTGCTCAAACTACATCCAAACCATACAGCATTCTCCTTTGAGAAGGGAAGTTTCACACAGAATTTTTGAATAACTCCTTGAGAAATGTAAAAAATGTACAGGTCAGACTCAAAAGTGTCTTGACAAACTGTCTAGTGTATCATGATACATTATTTTACATCTCTCTTTTCTTTCATGTGAAATCCAGATGTTGCCATACAGACTCTTCTAGCAGGAATGAAAATAAACAGTTCATTTAGCAGGCCGTAGAAGTAAGTCAAGTTTGGGGGTGCTTTTTAATCCATATAAATAGAAGATCTGACATCAAACCATCAAGAATGTACAGCAGAATAATTTTAAATGGTCTTGCTCTCCAGCCACATACCTTTGTTTGTGCAGGCACCTTGGTCTGCATTTTCACTGTGGTGGTCTCAGCCCTGGATGCATCACTAGTTGTTGGTAACTTTGGAACTGTTCTGGATGTTGTTACCACTGCACTATCCTCATCTTCCTCGGCACCTGGAGACAAAACATAACACTTCATTGACCTGTGAAATTCTTTCAGACCAATCACATTTTTTATTATGACACCAAGGTTGCACAGCCCACCCTAGGCAAGGGGCCTAGATAACAGTGCCTGCTAAGATAAAGATGTGAGTGCAAACAGTGCGCCCAGACTGTCAGGGGGATATTTGCCCAAAGTGATCCCATGAAAAAGTAAGGGAGTGCATCAGCTGGAATAAGTAGCAGCCAGGAAAGTACCATGATACTTTTCAAACAGAAGAACCCTCCCTGAAAACAGTTGTGAAAAAAAACTTTAACATTTGTAATAGGGGCAGAAAGTCTGGAGTGAAAGCAGCAGCCATCAGGCCTGTGTGACATGGGCAAACCCCAGTGTCATGGGTTCTGATGAAGTCCCACGGCATCAGGGGCTCTGCTGGAACTTGGCAGTGCCACCTCCCACCCTGTGGGTACCCTCAGCAAAGCCACCATGGGCACCCCTAGAATCCACACCCTGGGGTGTATCAGGTATTTTCCTGGGCATGGCAGGTGGTGTTGGTGGGGCCCCAGACCCATATGAGGGTACCCAAGTCTCCTGCAGCAAGGGGGTATGGACAGAGCATCCTGTACACTCAGATAAGGGGAGGTTACACCCCCATGGCCTGTGAGACAGGTGTCTGTGTCCAGGTGGCACACACTGGATCAGTTACAGAAAGTGATTTAGACATTTATAGTTGCTCGTTACCATGTTATAAATGGTAGGTACTGTGGCTGGCTGTTGTACAGTTGATATTAAGCCTAAAAGTGTAATTCAGCAATTGCTAGTTAATTACATACCATAAATAAATCAATACACTTCTTTATCCTTACTTAAACCACACGAACTGAACAGTTTTTGCCTGCCACACACTGCTTCAACAACAAAATGGCTCTTCTTGCAGCACATCTGTTGAATTCTAAAAAACAGCAGTTTCTATCTACAGGAAGATTATTACTACTTCATGTTTCAGACACTAGGAATTCACATGGTTTTAAACTCCACGTAATTCAGAAGCACTTTTCTTTTGAACTGAGTAAGAGGACAAAAAACTCCCTAAAGATTACCTTAAATTTAATTTCCTCCACATTCAAAGCCCTGCTGGAGTATGAAGGCTCCTTTAGAATAAGCTAATGGACATCTCTAATAAATATCCTTTAGTGATAGTGAAAGGAAGAAGACACAGGAAAGAGACTAAATTATTAGCAAGGCCTGAAAGAGGAAAAAAGAATTGACCCATTCTTGGACCACTCCTTAGGAATCTCAATGTGTTCTGCTCGTTACAGGCACCGGTTACCCAAGTAACCCCTGGGTAATAAATCTAGCAAATGTGCATAAGAATAGTTCCTAACAAATAAAACGCTCCTACAACAGAATAGTATGACTCACTCATTCCAAACTGATTTTTAATTTGTTTGGGTTTTGTGGTTTGTTTTTTTTTTTGGTTTTTTTTTTTTTTTTTTTTTTTTTGTTTGTTTTTAAGAAAGAAGACAGGCTGAAGATATGAGCACAATAATGATATTTTGAAGTCATGATCAAGAATGACATACATTTGGCATTTAAAGCAGGGGCACTAACAAGACAACAACTAAAACAATCTCTGCATGGTAGAAAAGAAAATTTAGAATCATTACAAAAAGATACTGGCACAGAATAATTCTGGGAGAAAAACCTTCAGAGATACCAAAATTACAGCACAGCTTCTAGATGAAGACCTCACATCAAGAATCAGGTATTTTCCTGAAATGCAACTCAAAGATCAAGAAAGTCAACATCCTGCTTCAAAACAGAGGTGTGGAAAGGCATCCAACAGGAAAATTTTTCTGGCTTTGACCCAAGAGTTTTCTTTGAGAAATAATGCCTCACTGGATAGCTCAAGCTACTTTGCCTTCTGAAGTTCCTCCATATTACACAAAGCTCTCACAGGCAGGGAAATTAAAATTGATTATCAGATTAGAGATCTGATAAAACACATCTTCAGAGTACAGAAATGTATTTTCTTCTTTTTATGAAATTAGAAGTCCCACTTAATCACAACTACTCCTCCAAATCCTTAAATGCCACCTTTGCTTCAGGCAATAGTTGTGTCTGCCAGACAGAATGGAGAGCGTTACTGTCTGAACCTCTTTGGCTAAGGAGGACACAGATCCATGTTCTCTCAACAAATGGGCAACTAATATAACCCCTGCACTAGTCACTAGACTTGCACCCGAGGTACCCAGCTCTTCTTCCATACAGCCCCAGGGGAATTCTGACAATCCCCAAAATGTTGAGGCAACTATCATTTAGGTCTGATTTGGGTACTGGCTAAGGCACATACCCCATGGTTCCTGCTTTCTAATTAGCTTTATCTAAACAGGTCTCTGCTTGACATCGAATAGATCTAAACAAGGAGAAGACATTTCCCTTGCTAAACTGACAGTAGTATTTTTGGAATTACCTGTAAATAGGACTGAGGGACCAAAAAAACCACTCGCTAGTCCTCTCCAGAACACAGCAACAGCATTTCACATAGTATCATGTTCCCTAAAAAGCACAAAAAAGAGCATCACCAAATCCAAGTAAGACTGGAAAGAAAAGCCTACAGTGTCAAGAGTGTGATTTCCAAGTAGGTTGTTAAGAGGAATACTGTGAAATGGTTGGAGTATAAAAACTTACTTCTTCCTCTGGAAAAATCCCACTGTTTCTATAGCTGGTTTCTGGATTTGGTTATAGTGCTGGCTGTTCACTGCCTTCAGTCCCTCTTATTGAGGACACCACAAAATCCCTGCAGTAATTAAACACATAGCCATCTTTGTGGTAGAGCTAAGAGCTCTTGACCATCACACACCATCTTTTATCCACTGTAAATTCTTCAGGACATCCAACTCAGTGGTCAAAATAGCTCTAAATTGTGCTGTAGTATTGGAAATCTCTAGTATCACCCTAAATGACATGTCTATTAGCCATCCTTGGATGAGAAGAATGTGAATACTTTTTAACACTCTTAGTGCTTGAGGAAACTGGTGAGGAAACCAAGATTGTGCCACCTTAAATTACTGCATAGAAAGTAGAAATTACTGTATAGATCATAGTATTTTTTGTAGAAAAAAGCCCATAGAAGTTAGCACTCTGACTTGCAAAGCAGCCAGTGATTAACACCTCCTATAAAAAAAATCCAATCACTTCACCCTATCTTTTGGCATCTTACTTGTCTGCTGTTGCACATCACACTCTGAGAATACCACCACCACCACCACCAGTAAATTTGTGATAAAGTGGGCACACACACAGCCACCATCTCTTTCACACCTTCCATCTCTATAGCAATGTGACACACACCAAAATTGCATACTTTTCGCTGACTTATCTCACCTCCATTCACTGAACAGTCCCCAATGCAACCCTTAATCAACATAGTGTTAGGCACCCAGAGATGACACTGTAAACATAATTCTCTGCCCTGCCAGGGAACTGCAGCTGAAATAAATTGAGACAGTGCAAGGATGTCACATCTCTGATAGTTCTCACACAAGGAAGAAAAAAACAAATAAACCAACAAAACCTGAAGGAGGATTGAAAGGAATAGTCCTAACTATACTGAAGTATAAGATTCTGTCCAGCACATCAAAAACACACTTTAAAACAGTATCACTTATGTCAGAAGATCTGGAGAACCAGGCAGTCAATGTCATGAAGCATGCTCGGGACTAGTTTAGCAGGTGGACAGAAGAAGTTCTTGCTCCAAGACAATTTGAAAGGCACTTATGAGTGGGACTGTAGGAAATGAAAAAAAGAATCCTTGCTATGTTGCCTGCACCACAGCAGGGGAAGCACACCAGGAGAGGTGTGCTGCTGGGCATGCTGCCATACAGGCCAGGAGCACCCAGAGTCAGCCCTGGGCCCGTGCTGGCTCCTGTGCAGCACCCGGGAGAGCGCCCGTGCCCCTCAGCATCCCCAGCCCCGTGACCGTGACACACAGTCCCCCCCAGCCACATCACCCCCTGTCCCCAAGCCTCCCAACTGTCTGCAGGCCTTGGAGTGTAACATCAGCTTCCCTCTTGGTCAAGAGCCAAAGCAGATCTGCTCTTGTGTCTCCTGTAGAAGCTCCAACCCCACCACAACTTTTCCACCAGAACAGTCCCCAGTCACAACGTCAGAATGCACATCACAGTTCATCCCGAGTCAATGCTATTGACTGAGAAATGTTAGGCTAGGGAAGAGAAGAAGGGGAAGGAAAAATTTGCATGATTTTCTGATATATATTACCATGAGTAATTTTAGAGAAGACATAAGAGCAAGATAGACAGTTTTTCAAAGAACTAGTAGATAAATCTGGCAGAGATAGTACCTTTCCTTAACATAATGGGTAGTTATGCTACTTAGCAGCTACTTTCACTTATCTCCAAGACCAAGGCTCTATTAAAATCTTCTATGCCAGATGAAAAAGTAACAATAGTTATAAAAGCATTTCAAGTTGTATATAGGATGGAAAAATATTTTTACTTTTTATTATTATGTTATATAAAACACCAATGCTAAAAAGAGTGATGATAGACTGAAGTAGTGATGATACACTCTTCAGAGATGGAGACTATAAGAAGGAAACAATGGACTAATTAAATCACTATGGATATTCTACTGTTGATATAGGACAATCAGACGGCAGGCATGGCTTCTCTAGAAATTGTTGACCCATGGATTCAGATTCAACACTTGGGCAAATGCACAACAGTAGCTGAACGTATACAAAAGAAAAAAAAAAAAAAAGGCTATGAAGGGAAAGAAAAGAACAGAACACCATCACCTTTGCTACTCCTTACAAAAAGCCCTCAGCGAATTTCTAGTTTGAAATGTGTCATGCCTACAGTGACATTTGTCCATGTTAATGCTGCTTGAAAACCTGCAAGGGCATTAATGGTGGTGCTGACAATTCCTGTTTATCTCCATAGGCCTGGTGGCAGCTAACAATTTTCACAGCAAAGAAAGGAGTCAGCAATGTTGTCATCTTGGATCCATCTGCTTGGACTATGCTAGCTACATAGCAAGAAAACCACTCTTGAGTGGGATGGCTCTTCCTGCTAGAAACATTACATTACATCACTGAGTATCAAGTAAAGAGAGGGAGACTGAACATAATATGAGAAACATTGATCAATGGTACATCTGCAGGACATTTTCAACAAAAAACAGAGAGCAGTAAGTATGGGTAGAGTAGGGTGGAAAGGATGCTACTTTGCTTCCCTGAACTAAAGTCCTTTTGCGTGGTTCAAAAATATTAGATCTGGGGATAATTCACATTCGCCCTTTGCAGGGGCATCCAGCTTGTCTCAATCTACAATGAGACTTCCCTTTTTTTCCTGTAGGAAAAGAAGCAGAGATTGCCAGAGACAGCAGAAGTGCACTCCAACTTCTACCCATGGCTTGAGGCTGAGCACAGGAAAAGAAAGAAGAGAAAGACAAGGTGTGACTATTGGTGAAGTCTAGAGGTAGTTTCTTTTTGTCTTCATTCTTACAACAGAATCACAGAATTGCTAGGCTTGTAAAGAATCTCTGAAGATCATCCAGTCCAACCCCTCTGCCAAGGCAGGATCACCTCGAGCAAATTACAAAAGAAATATGTCCATGTGGGATTTGAATGTCTCCAGAGAGGGACACTCTGCAACCTCCCTGGGCAGCCTGTGCCAGTGCTCTGCTTCCCTCAGTGCCAAGAAGTTCTTCCTCTTGTTGAGGTGTTCCAGTTTATGGCCACTGCTCCTTGTCCTGTCACTGGACACCACTGAAAAGTGTCTGGCACCATCCTCTGGGCACCTACCTTTAAGGTATTTATAGGTGTTGATGAGATCCCTTCTCAGGCTCAGCTCCCCCAGTCTCTCCTCATAAAAGATACTCCAGACTCCTCATCATCTTTGTGCCCCTCTGCTGACCCTCTCCAGTACCTCATTGTCTTTCTTGCACCAAGGAGCCCAGAACTGGATACAGCACTCCAGATGTGGCCTCACTAGGGCCGAGCAGAGGGGCAGGATCACCTCCCTTGACCCTGCTGGCCACACTTTTCCTGATGCACCCCAGGACACCATTGGCACTCCTGGCTTACAAGGGCACGCTGTTCACGTGGAAAAAAAAAAAAAAAAGGCAACAAAATGGCAAGATCTGGTCAGTTTGTCACCCACAAAAACTCCCTGGTCCTTCTCTGCAGAGCAGGTTCAAACCCCAGCCTGTACTGGTACTTGAGGTTACTCCTCCCCAGGTGCAGGATCCTGCACTTCCTTTGTTGAACCCTGGGTTAATAAGATCTGAAGCCAGTTTTTGTGTAGTCTCTTCTACTTCAAAAGCAGGTCTGAATTTTGCATTTTTCATATTAGAAACAGCCAAACAACATAGATTATACACTAGACCATTCTTCATAAAACTGTTTATTGTCAACCAATTTCCTTTTCTGAGGCTTACAAAATTACCAGCAGCTGAAGACACAACAGAAGGAGATGCTGACTGAAAGCACATTTTTTTCTGGAGGTCAGAATAGCCCTTAGACAGTCCTGGGAACTGGGAATGAAATCACCAATTCACTAATATATTTTTTTCAAATGAAATAATAATTTTTTTCGCAAACCAGTCTACATTAAGGAGGCCAAATTAATCATGCTGGGATGTCAAATTGCCCCCAAAAGAGGACTCCCAAAACACAGGACATCACACAGGGATAAATGATGGTGGGCCTGGATTTGCCTGGCAACACAATCAGATGTCTGCAGA
This sequence comes from Phylloscopus collybita, assembly GCA_027886175.1. Classification (NCBI taxonomy): domain Eukaryota; kingdom Metazoa; phylum Chordata; class Aves; order Passeriformes; family Phylloscopidae; genus Phylloscopus; species Phylloscopus collybita. Next base: position 22,284,115 of record JAJNNQ010000075.1, read on the forward strand.
GAAGAAAAATAAAAATCCATTTGAAAAATCTCATGTGTCCCTTACAGGTTAACACAGACATACACTAGAACAAGGGCTCATCCTTTGAAAGCACACAAATTACATATAAGCATCAAGACATATTAAAAAAAAAGTGCAATAACAAACATGTAAGTAACACTCTTGGAAAATAAATGGGATTTCCAAAACAGCTCAGCAAATACTCACGACAATAAGGAAATGTCTTTTCCAGAACTACCAAAAAATCCTGCATTTAGCTTTTAACATTTGGAGTCTCCAAGCTAGTCTAGAAGATACTCCTCAGAGAGACTTTCTATGAGAAAAGATTAAGGAGGTTTCACTGACACTTTTTTGAAAATTTCTGAGCTAGCTACATGTCTCTACTGAGTGTTAAGTCTGAGAACTCAGTATGTTGCATTTAAGAATCTCTTTATTCACTATACAAATGTAATTTCCTCAGAGAAAACTCACGTTTTTGGCAGTATCTAGATTTCTAAATGTAAAAGAACCACAACAAAATAGAAATGGACACCATGTTTATGTGAACCTGACTGCATATAAGAGAAAAGAAGAATGCTGCTGCTATATTTTCTTGCAGAGTGCTAAATTAGTATTACGTCAAGGGAGAACTAAACCTTCTCTAATCCTTATTTCTAAACTCCAGGGAGATCTACACAGAAATCAGAGGGAACAGAGAGAGCCAGCAGAGAGAAAATAACGCAGTGAAATGATGCAACTAAGGAGTAAGAGAAAAGAGCAGAAAGTTAATACTTAAAACCCAGCCCACAGGGGTGCCTGGTGCTCTGTAAATAGCAAAGCACTCAAAATATTCACTGAAAGTATAATCTCCAGCTTATATAGCAAAACTGGACAGATTTCCTTCAAATAATTGCATTACTTCTTACACTTTTAAAAATCAATTCGTGATATGTCTCACCTGAACCTGACCCAGAAGAATAATCATCATCATCAATTGGATAGACGCCTGATGCTTCTTCAACAGAGCTGTTGTCAAGGTATAAATCTTTATCAGAGGTCAAATCTGCTCTCTGGAAAAACAGATAAGAGGGAATGGTTAAAAAGATAACAGTTCTCCAGTGCAGCAGTCTCTTCATCTTCAGTTCAACTTTCTAAGTTGATTGGTGGCACACTGAAGTTTGTACTTTCAGTTTATGCCACACATTCATCTAAGTTGTTAAAGAAATTTGTAAAAATTACAGCATTACAAAACGAAAAAAACCCCACCAAGTCTGCACAATGAAAACCACACTTCATCTCATTAAATGCATGAATGAATAAATAGGATTTGCAAATATACTCTGCAGAGCTTCTGTAACAAGAAGCAAATCCCAGGATTGAAGCCTTCTGCCAGGATCTCAAATATACAAATCTATAGGCTGTCACATGATGTCTGCTCATTTGATCTCAGATGAGAAGGAACAAAAGCACGCATCAAAAACTGAGAGTTTAATCAAGCTAAACCTCATGAAACTCTGTAGTAGTAGTTAGAATGAGCAACTGACTACAAATGTTTCTAAGACAGTGGTATTGATTAAGGATTATGGCATTTCCAGCCAGATCAAACGGCATCATGGTCCGATTCCTAAATGAACATATCTCTCCTAAAATTTAACTGCATCTTCAACAGGCTAAAAATCTGGTTTCTTGTGACTTCACATCTTGTGACATCACATTTCTTTGTTTGCAAGTACTTCCCCACTAAACGGAGATTCTGTTAAAATGAGCAAAAAGAACAAGGTACCAGTCACCTTTTAAATTGACAGTTCAGGCTTAAAAAGACTAAGAATTGTCTTCCTCCACCTCAGCTTGCACTTTCTTAACAGAGAGTAACTTCCCTGGGAGAGCCAAGTATCTTGCATGGCTGAGAAGGTACCTGGCATTATTAGTCCTATTACTTTAACCAGCTTCTGTCAATGCATTTTTTTTATGAATTTTGAAGAAGACATGACAGTTATTAATGGACTTTTAAGTAAAAAAACCCTAAATAACAAAATGTTATACCAAAATTCATCTATTCAGTATCTCATATAAGCACTCAATTCTGGTGTCCCAAAGGTTTCCAATTTACTTATTAATGCATGGAATTGACTGCCCCTTTTATTCCACCCAAAATTCACTGTAGCTTTCCTAAAGGAGAAACCGTGAATGGGATAACTCCTGTATGCAAAGACTCATATCTGACTTTACAAGGTAACTTTTTCCCCAGAGGTCTTCCCCAGAGGCCTAAAATTATTGTTGAAGGCATTTGTGATTTCTTTATAGGTTTTTTCTCTGGCAATGGATTCCTGTTTAAAGCTTCTTCACAGCAAAACACAGCTCTTCAGTTTGATCTACGATAAAAAATTATTCTTTATGTAAAGCAGAAAGGCCATCCTGATTATCAGCCTATTTCAGAGTCAAAGGTCTTTGCACGGGTGGTACCTAACACTTCTCTGGACAGCTCTCAACTAAAACAGAATTACCCCTGTAGTTCTCTTCTACAGAGAAAAAGAAATAATTTTTGGTCAAAGTCTACTCCTCCTGTGGCCACTCTTACATGGGGGATATGTAGGGGGGAAAAAAGTGCCCTGTTATTAAGGCAAGCTTAAAAAGACCTGCTCTGATTCTGCTGCTGTTAGTTCACATGGTCTTCCTGGAACTGGCTGCAGTCCACAGCAAAAATTCAAGATGATGTGTGGTCACTATCAAACAACTTAATTCCTTTAAAAGATGTTTCCAAAGGAAGTCATTAAGTACCTCAGTAGGTGTATAGGTGGTATTGTAATTAAGACACAGCTGAGACTGTTTCCGTATAGGAAAACAACTCCCAGCCACAGGACAAATACCCTGCTCTTGATCCAGCTGCCACAATGGACCAAGCCACTTCACCCTGTTTTGCTTTCAGACACAACTATGGTACAAAACAGACCACTCCTCAATATCAGACCGGAAAAAACAAAACTTTTTTAAAAGGAAATGCAGGTGTTTGGCTGTGAGTATAGAAAAGGCATACAATATTCAAAAGGTATCAGAGGCAGTGAATGTTACCCAATACTAAATTGGGGAAAAAAAATTTCGTATCTACATCAGAAATTTCCCAACAATGGAAGTTGCTTTGAGCAAGAGGCGAGAAACAGCCTGAGTTTGCAAAAGTAAGGGAATGAAAACTAGTCTTCATGAGAACAGAAGCATCACACAGCGATGCCCAGAATTTTTAGCGTTCAGTAAAAATATGAACTTATCAATAAATTTATTCCCTAGACTATTTCCAACTTCTGTCTGTATCAGAAGCACACTGTATCAGTAGAATTCAAAAACCAAACACTCACTTCTCCTTCTCCGCTCAAAACAACCACCCTGCTTTGTTGCTTCTTCCAGCCTCACAGAACTCGGAAAAGATAGAAATGACTCGTGATAGTTCTTCTAACAATTCTGTGTCTGTAAGACAGATGAGCAGCTAACCCAACCCAGCCCAAGTTGAAAGTGCCTGGTCAGCCAGGCTCCCCACCATCATATTCACTCCCTTCCTTTCGATGAATTGTGTCTCTTCAGCTGCCAAAAGCTTTTATTTCTCACTATGCTGAGATATTCTCAGGATTTAAACCAGCTGAACACAGAGGAACAGAAATGGAAGAGAAGCCTGGGCAGCTTTCAGCAGGAATTTGAGCACCTGCTGTATTTTATTCTGGGGACGCAAAGAATACAATGCGAAACATTATTTAATATCTCGGACTGTGGATGGCACAACTCCATCAGAATGAGCAAACTATTCCCAACAGTCTTATAGAACCAGTACAATATTTACTATCAGAAGAAATACATGGTTCAGTGAATTCCAAATGCATTCAGATCAGCCACCAAGCTCCACCTGAGGAAGATGCTTTGCAGCCTCTCTGACCAGAGCCTCCTTGCCTCAGCTCAGTCTGTCTCAGTACAAATGATTCTCATCTGGTGGAACTTGGGCAGGACACAAGCATCCTCTCAAATCAAAGGCAAAGCAAGCACATTCTAGCTCAAAAATCTTCAAGCATCTGCATAGGTAATGCATTCAGTGCAGTGCATTCTTTGCAAGCTGGCTAGTAGACTCAGGGTAGAAGCACCCCCTCTGCACCCACAGCTTGCACCTTTTATCCCAGTTGCTCAGAAACACAGAGATGCCTTACACCACTTGGAATGAAAACCGCCTTAAGGCTCAGAATAAAAAGAAAAGTGAACAAAAAACTCTACAGCCATTAAAAATAATTCTGTGAAGATTAAGCACAGAAAAAGGAGTGAAAAATAATGAAAATAAAATAACACTTTATGGTGTTTAAGTCAGTACCAAGCACTGAAGCTACACTTTACAATGCTATGCTATGTTAAAATAAATAAACTTGATTTAGTATTTGCTCTAGAAATGTTTTCTCACTTGTCAGCTGGGAATCCATGGGGGTCCATGGACTACTTCCAAGACATTCACAAAAGACAAGTTGGGAAAACAAATCTGTTGTCAGTAGTCTTGGACACAGAAAGGTCTCTGTACTAGCATTTCAATGTATTTAGGAGGAAAACCAAAAAAAGTTAGCAAATTCTAGTTCCATAAAACTATTTTTAGGTATTATAAAGACCAAATATTCAAGTGATTATTTCCTGTGGCTAACAATTGAAATGAGAGCACTCATGTCACTTTTAAGTAAAAGCCTTATTTTCAGACCTATTAAAACGGGCTGTCTCTGTTATCAGCCCTTTAATCTGGCCCCGAAGCCACAAAAACTGCTCGTTACCTCTTGACAGAGATTGCATTCTCGTCTATCATTGTTATCCCACTTACGTTTTTATTCCAAGAATATAATGCTGCAAAATCCTGTGACCTAAATACTTCACATGCTACATGCCAATGATCATTGATTCCTGCCTGGTTATTGACTGCCTTGGCATAAATCTAAATCTCATGGAAGTAGTGTAGATTAGCACCTATTAAGTATTAGATAAAAGATATTTCCATACAAATAATATGTTGAATTTGAAACCCCAGTGTCTTTATTTTACTGTATTTCACATTTACAGTAATTTTTAATTTAATAAACTGGGATCATCCAGGACATATTAAAAAAAAATAACCCAATGCCCTTATTTTGACACAGAGAGTAAACAAAGCAAAAAAACCCTTTTACCTGTCTCATCATCTCATGAAAGACATAAACCATCTATCAAAATTACAATGACAAAAAATTGAAAACAATCATGAGGGAATGGATAGCTTATTTAGTTTGAAAAAAATACAAAGTGCCTTGTCATAGCCATTCCCTTTCCCAGTGCTGCTGTTACTGTCCGTCCTCCCATTCCATGGGGGTGGTTTAGGAGTAAGACAGTAAAGACTTTTATGCCATGTGGATGAAGCCAAGAAAGCTGGTGTGACGAGCAATGAAGGAGAAATGTATACCATGGCTGTTGAAACTCAGACACTGGAGCAGTGAGTAGCTGACACGTGGAAGGAAACGCTTTATTATTTACAGACGAACTCAAATTTTGTCCTCTGTCTTTGGGTATATGCATGGGTCAGAGAATTTGAGGTTTGCAGCTGTGTTACTAATGATACTTCCCTTTTCCCCAGATGGAATTCTTTTATATGTAACCCATTTAGTATACGGAGAACCAGAGACTAATATTTTAAGAGTGATGTTGTATTACAAATATCTAAACCAGAAGTCTCTGAAAACTTGCAAGCATTACAGCTGTTGATTAGGCAGAGTTCTTCCATGTAAGAAGGAGAAAGAAAACAGATTTTCTCTTTTATTAACACATAGTTTCATATACACTTACATAAAAGCAGCTCAGCTGGTGAGTCTGAGTTCACTGAAGTGCTGTACTCTTCACATACACTACATTTTTGGAAAGCTAACTATGTGAATGCATTCATCTAAAGCCTGAGAGTCATTGCAGAGGTTCCCACTGAAGGCTGGAGAAAAGGCAATTGTGTAAAGAAGCTGTATTTCCCTCTAGGCTTCCTGCAAAAGGAACTATGATCTGCTACAGGATTTAGTCCTAACAGACCTCAGCATTGCTGACCTTGAAGCTGGCAGGTGCCTTTCTGTCATTGTTTGCCAGTTCTTTGCTTTCTTTCATCATACTAGGAAAGGTGACACTGTCCCATTAAGAGTTTGTTAACCTTGTCCAGGAATGAGAGGCATGACTTTAAACAAACAAACAAAAAAAAATGAAGTACAAAACTTCAAAATCAGATCTCCACCTCAAAACACCATGTTTTTCTCAGAGAAGTGTACCAACCAGAATAGCATCAACTTTTCTCATTGTGTTACTGGTTCTCAGATATGAGCCTCTCCTGGCTCCTTCAGTCTGCAATTTCCTATGCTGCCCACATGTATCCAGCCACAAACATGTAATTTTGATGGAGGATTTTATGTTACAAGGTATGTTTACCACTGTCTTAGTACAGATGTCTGCCTTTCCTTTCAGTGATGTGCCCTAACATTGGTCACAATAGAAAAGAAGTAGTCCCCATTATTTCCTTGCAAGGTGACACTGCCCACTTTTAAGGACTCACAGGAGAGTAAGGTTTTCCCAGCAAACCCCATCTCAGGGGCACTGTGCCAACCATGGTGGAGCATTTAGTGGAAATGCTGGTGGGATGTACGGTTGTGGGATTTTCTGGGAAATAAGATGCTAATGATTGGTGACACCATTTAAACACAACACCCAAGGACTCCCAACTTTATTGCATGGAGGAACCATCCTGCTTGCACAATGCTAATATTAGTGGAGCAGGAACTGGCTGCAGGAGATCTACCCTGCACCACAGTCAGGGTCATTGTGATCACAGCCAAAATATCCTTTCCACAATGATAGGCCCCAGACTGAATCTTCCAAGTTTGAGAGCAAGGATTTTAAACAGAAGACAGTATCTGTATTGCTTATTTCCCCCAAATCATTCTGAAAGTTAGCATCTCCCAATTTGTTTTTGAAATGGCTTAAAACCCTTGCCAATCCATGTGCCCATCTGCATGCCTAATGTGAAACTTTGCAATGGGAACTGCCTGGAATTGCAAAAGCCACCCTCTCCATCACTGCTGCCTTTGGCCAATTAAATAACAAGCCTTGACTGCCATGACTCATTCTGGAGAGTTCATTTTTAAAATCTTAGAGAACATTAGCTGTCCTTCCTCAGGTAAGGGTGGAAGACCAAACTGGCTTTCTATGGGAGTCCCTACCAGTGTAGTGTTTGCCTCTAGGGATGGTGTTGGTGTTGGTGCCAGCAGTGGTGCTGTCATCCTGTATGGTGCAGAGCAGAGGCACTACTGTGGCTGGAGCACCTGCCAGAAAGATTATTCACGCTCCTTGTACCTCATGTATAACTTCCTGATCCTGCACAAAACTATAGCTTTAGGCCTCCAATCTCTCCTGACAGATAAAGAAAGGGTTTGACCACTCATGGCTGTTAAGGAAAGGCAGAAAGCCCAAAATAAACGCAAGTACTGCAAACTGCTTCTGCTACTGCTAGTGTTCAACAATAGAAATGTCTACCAAAAGAGCTGATTTACAGAGATTGCCTCATGTCAGAGCCAAGAGTCTAAATATGCTGGCTTTTAGGATGCACACAATCTGTTACGCCAGACTAATTACCAAAACAGAGGCGTGCTTGACAGAGATGGCATTAATAAAACAACTCTTGCTGGTGTCAGGCATTTCAGCAGTCTATGTCATGGCTCACGCTGAAAAAAACACACCACATCCAAGGAGGCACCAACAAGCCACCACCACGTTAGCTAATGTTCACTTACAGCCACACACCAAAGAAATTACGGTGCTGCAGTTGATAGGTTTAAGTTCACACTCTTCACGAAGCCACAGAAACTCATGTGCCTGTTTTCTAACAGTCATCTGTGCCTTTAGAAATATTCCCTAATGTGCAATTACATGCCGTATGCTACACTGCGTGGTAACAGAACTTAAAATGGTAACAGGAAATCTTGTTTAACCTTAAATGTTTTTCTTCCCATTACAAAGACTCACAGATCTGTGCAGTGGGTCTTTGGCCTGCTTACAGCTTTGGAGCTGAAGCTTGTCCTATCTTCAGGAGAAAGACAAATGTCCTCTGAAGTTCTGATCTGTTTGTGATGAATTCCAATGGGAAAAGCCTCTATCTTTCCATTTATTTTCACAGTGTCTGATTTCCAGCTGTGTATCATTTATCTACTAGATGCACAATGAAACCAAACTTTAGTCCTTACCCAGAAATTGTCTTGCCCATGGTGGGACAGAGGTTGCTGTATGAAGATGCAGGAGGGAGATGAGCAAGCATAGTAACAAGATGAGGTGGAGCTCTCTGTCCTTACACAAGTACCAACAGCCTAATCCGTGATGAAGGACAGATCAAACAATTTCCTCCATGGTCTACACATCAGTTACCCTACAGCCTACCCTAGGGTATTAAATTAGGCTCAAGCTCATGAGTAGTATTAAAGGACTGCTGGCCAGTCCTTTAGTAAGACCATAGTTACACCACTGCAAAGATATATTTGTCATCTACCCTGAGAAAGCTACCTGTATTTTCATTCAGTTAAAATAACTTCCTGCAAAAACCAACCTTTACCTCTGTGGACCTTTGCCACCACTATAGTACACTAAAGAGCAGTTCTACACAGGCTACAGGTTAGGATCAAGAGACCTTCCTAATTCCATTACCACATCAAACTTACTCCAACTTCAAAATGGTTACTTAGAAATTATGGAGGGGCCCACCAAATCTGATGTCAACTGAGTCAAACAGTACTTCTGTGCTGTTTATGCAAACCTCCCAGCTTGATGTTCTCTAACTCCACCCCATATGAACTTTTCTTGTATGTGAAACTCAGAAATGACCACTGTAGTTGTTTCCTTCGCCTTGAAAAACCTCAGGACTGCTTAACAGTCAATCAGAGTACACATCAATTCCCGTTGCCCATGTAGAAGTTTAGTATCAAAGTTTCTCTGGGTATCCCCAAATTTCAAAATTCAAAGCCCTTCCAAGCTTTCATGCCAACTCACTAATCAGTGCAAAGAACAGCTTATTCTTCAACTCTGCCTTTAACCTAGGCATGATACAACAGGGAAACTATTTTAAAGGGGCTACAGCTGAATCAGCTTCCAAAGTGCTACTCCAGACAGAAATATTAAAGGGCAATATAGAGGCAAAACAGCATCAGAAGCCAGCAGCAAGCAATGTGCATCACAGATTGATTTATCTCAATTAGCACAGCAATTTCCTGCACATTTCCCAAGAAGCATCCACTGGTTTCCCTAAAAATAGGATCAAAATCACCATGCAAATTGTTGTCACCCTCAAAATGCTAATCAGTTTTTTAAGGACACATCAGCCCATGTGCAGACAGGTTAAATTTAAGGCACAGCTATGACTGAGAAGCTAAATGCATGCCTTTGGAAATGCTGAATGAAGAGGTCAGCCTGTCTTTGAATTATCAGTCCCAAATCTGAAAGCAACAGAAGAAGCAGGTAGCTTTCAGTGCAGTGGTCATAACTGCAAGTACCTGCCCCTGTCAGTGCTTTTAAGCCTAAGGCATACTGGCTCTTCCATGCACACCTCCTCTCTCCTTTCATGCTTTACTGATCCTTTTTGCTAATCAATCAGAAGAACTAACACTTGTATTTTCCTCCCTCCTCTTGAGAGTGTGATTGAATGATTAAAGCTGCCAGGGTAACCTCTTTGGCATGCATGCCAATAACTTCCCACCTAATAGCCTTTCCTCTGCCTCACTGCCCTGGCCCACTGGTGATTACTGCAATCCCTAGAAGTGGTCAAATTGCAGGGCAGGCCCCATGGAAACCTATTTGGTGTTGTTCTAGTTCATACCAAAGAATAATGTTTTTAATACATATTGTTCTTTTTAAAGCTCTACAAAAGCAGCTGTAATCAATTGTACTGGGAGCACTGCAAACCTCCATCAGGTTTCAGAAGCCCCATATTGATTCCTTTCTAGTCCATGGATTTCAGCAAAATAACCCCATGTGAGGAACTGAGAGTCAACTAACAATCATTTAAATTAAGGTCTCTTTGCCATTGGTAGCAAGAATTAGCAATAAACTGTCTCAATCAATTACATTCCTTCTGCATAAACAGGAAAGTTACATATAAAACAAGTATATTATCATGGTTACATTAATCAGCAATTAAATACTGCTAGCCAATGTTATGTGTGGCAACAGAAGACGCAACAATTGTCAGAGATGAGGAAGAATCAGACTTCACAGTTTAAGTATTTCCAGTTCTGTAATGCATGATCTGTTATTCAACAGGGCCTTACTCACTGAACAAGGTCTGTAACTACCTCACTGGACACTCCTGTTTGTCACCTGCAGCCACCAGCACTCCTGGTGACACCCCACCAAAGCTCACCACAAGTAGAAAAATGACTACTGGCAGATCTACAACCTGCTTGATCTTTCTAAAATTGTGTGCAGTTGAAGCAATTAGCTGCAGGAACTTCCCTCCCTCCCAAAAACACATGCAACCTATTTCAGAAGATAAACTCCACTAAATTAAGAGAAATCCTGGATTCTCTAGGACAGAGAGGAATGCTGGGGGTAGCACATTTATATCCCAGGCTCGCTAGATTCTTAGTTAAGGAAACTAGGGCTCAAATAAGCTGTAAGTATGCTTAAAGGGAACACCTTTGTACCAGGTCTCTCACTGCAATAGAATATGTAGACTGGGCACTCATCACAAGAACAATTAATCACTCTTTAAACAAATATAGTGAAACACCGAAACCATCATCTTTATATTACTTAGGGTGCTACTAGAGTAGATATCCCTCTCAAAAATGGTACTGTATAATGATGCAAAATGCAAACTGAACTGCAGATCAGTGTGAATTTTGCATTAGCCAGAACATGCTGGATGTGCTGACTTCTTTCTCCAGTTCAGGAAAACAATCACTTTTATTTATTCAGGTAACTACTTCCAACTTGCTGGGTGGTGGCTGGAAGCACAGAGGTAGAGGATTAGTTTGTCCTAGGTCAAAAGCACTGGTAAATTCAAAAGTTGGTTAAACTATGCCAGTGTCTCTGCTGCCAGATGGATAAATGGTATCATTGCTACTCTTTCCACTGGTACAGGCTTCTCAGACACCAACAGCAAACACAGACAGCATTGAGACACCAGGTACATCTATGTGAGGTGCCTCTTTGTATTCCAGATCCCCAAACAGAAAGACAACAAAGATGATTTTATTGCGATTTCCAGGTGTCAACTCATCTCACTGCTTTCCAAGATTAAATTGTTGGATTCAGCACTCTGGCCCATCTTACATAACTGAATTTTTGCTACAAAGGCTTGGTTTTCATATCCTCTTTGATGCCTACAAAGATAAGAAATGAGTTTACTTCACATGGGATAAAACATCATTCTAATAACTTGCATTATAAAAGCAGTTGAGTGAAATCAGAGATGGGGTGGCTTGTACAGACTATGTGGCTTCAGAAGCAGTCTTCTGTCTGGTGTGGTGCCCTTCAGGCACAACTCCCCCTCCTTCCACCAGGGAAAAGGAACTGGTGCAGCACCGACACAAGCCCGCCTGGCTCCTCAGCCAAAGACAGCAGACAGGTTGTGCTGGGAGGGACACAGCACCCTGCCAGCAATGCCAGTCAAATTCCAAGCCAGCTGGGGCTGAGGCAAGAAGGAAGGATTTTCTCTCCCACCCTTCCTCCCTCCCCCTACCCTCAGGGGCTTGCAGTGCAGCATCAGACTGGGCAAGGGAACCATGGGGACAATTTTTTCCAAAGACATACACAGCCCAGAGCTGCATTCAGAAACTAGATGGACATTCTGAGCAGAACCACTAAAAGAATTCCAACTATATTGTTAGGAATTTCTCCCCACGCGGTTGCCTGTATCAACTGCACAGCAAGACGAACCAAGGCAGAGCTTTGGTGAGGCAGTCTGCTAGGAGCCTCCATACCTGCATTTCCACACTGTAACAATTAACAAGCATTCTTATTCCCGAGAAGAACCAGCAAACCCCTCCTAATGTACATGAACGTGGAGAGCATCAGACTGAAACTGCACAGTAAAAGGTACAGTAAAATAAAAGGGCTGCTCCACAAGCACTGGAAGGGCTGACACCAGACTTCCTACACAGGCTCCCCCTGTCCTGTTTCTTTCCCTTGTGCTACTGCCTGCCTACGAGCTCAGAATGTGGATCAAAAAACTCTGAAGATGTAGGAATTATGCAAAACTAAAGTTTCAACTGGAATTATATAAGGGACCACCTTCAAACAGCACATAGTTTTTTGGTTTAAAGCATGGTTAAGAAAGCAGTTGATTTAATTGAAGTTTTAGTGATAATAATCTCTCCCAGTCCTCATGAGCAATTACTTTTAATAGAACTGAAATAAGCTTCATATTGATTACCTTCAGCTGATGTTCTAAACAAAAATTATACAAAATTAGCACCAAAAGAATTAACATATTTGTAATGAAAGTAAGGATACCACTGTATTTGATAAATCTACTTCCCTTGATTCAATGGAAAGCAAGCCAAGTAAGTTGTTTGACAGCATTTTTAACAGTCATAGATCTGACTGAAGAGTGAAATACAACAAAGACTCTTTAATGGTATTAAGTATCTTCTAACAAAGAAGAATTCTTTCTTTCTTTCTTTCTTTCTAGCATTCATACCTTAAATCAGAGTTCTGCTGGAGGGAACAAAGATTTCTGTATTTCTATAGCCAAATCTCAAATCTTCATATAGCTGTCCCAGCACCATCAATACAAGGTTAGCACTACTCTACAATCTTTACTGCCTTATCAACAGTCTAAAGCTTTTAAAAATCTATATGCCTACAAAACCTCCGGGAGCTGTTACACATTGAGGATTTCACAGCATTATTGACCTGGACAGCCCCTTTATCCTCAGTAAGTTATTTTAAGCAACTTTCTGCCAGCAAGCAAGTCTCTTTGTTAGGCTTTGTCTGTATGATTGCTAAAGCACTGCTTACAATACAGCACAGAACAGGGAGCAACTAAGCAGAAACCAGAATGAGGTCTGTCAAATTCTCTTTTTATTTCTTTTTTTTCCTCCACTTTCCTGTTATGCTTCTAATACCCTACAGATCACTGCCCTGCTGCCAGGAATTCTTCATGCACCTGAGCCACCTCCTGAAAGGAGGCAATGTGAATGCACAACAGACAAAACAGACTGAATCCATGTGGTTTTGGGACCATGCTCTCTAACTTGCACACTTTTCTCTTGTTTGTATAAATATATATATACACACAGCAGAGAAACAGAACCTGGCAAATGTATTTACCTACTGACTAAGAAAATACATCACCTGGCTTGGGAGGTGAGGAAGAGAACAATAAAGAGAGGTAAATTTCTCATTCTTCAAACTCAAACCCTGAACACTCTGCTCTATTGTTAAATCCCTTATCAGATAAAGGTCTCCAGCCTGAGGATCAGATTTCTTTGGCATGGTAGGAAATGCACATCTGATACATATTGGCATACATCAAAAAGCAATCTCATGGTCTTCTGCAGGCTCGTGCCTGGAGGTATCAACAGAGGAGGCCAGTGCTAGCACAGCAGTCTTCCTTGGATGTGACTTATGAACAGCCACAGTAGAGCAGTCCCATCCATGCTTCTTCTACTTTTCTACCTACAAAAATATTTACAAGGTGATCCCGTTTGGTTGGGGGAGCAGCTTTTCCTTGTACTTTTACTCTGAAGCTTCGTATCTTGAAAGCTTGTGTGCCCAGTGACCCATACTATCCCTTGGTGTCATCAGAACTACTAGGACCTAACTTGTTTTAATCCACATCATAAAATCTACTCAACTGACAGCCCATACAGGCACAGAGAAGATTTAGATTTGATACCAACTTCTGTATCACACTTGATAACTAGACGCTCAGCTGAGGGCCAAGATACACAGTGGAAGCTGCCCAGGGAGAAGGGTAAAAGAAGGAGATTTAAACTTTAATCCACAAAGTCTTTGCTAGTGGTATTTTATTTCTGGGTATTAGATCAACTTTCCTATTTCCTTGTTAAACCTGTACCCTGTCTCCACAGGGTAAGAATGGAAAGAATGGATGTTTTTTAATTTATCAATTCTGTAATGCTTGCAAGTACCATTAAAACAGATTTTAACCAATGTCCTATGGAAATAACTAATTCAGCACTGACATCTTTCTGCTACTTCACATGGTTAAAGGTTGGCAAAAATAGCAGATACAATGAGTAAGTAACCTGTCAATCCTGTGTTATTCTAGATAAAGCACAGATGTATTCCAATTATCTGCACCTTATTTCCAACAGTTCTGCTTCAAAAATACAGCACATAATCTGCTGCATGTAGCTGTCAATCAAATGGACAAGTTTCCTCCAGTTTTCATTGCAGATATGTCTACAGCAATTGCACTTTGCAAGCACATCCCAAGATTAATAACAAAACTTTAATTCAAATCACACAATTTTCTCTGCAAGCAATAAAAAAGGTTGCTAGACTGATGGCATTGGAAAGCTTCGTAGTTCCTGTTTCTGTTTGCTTCAGGAAAAGGTCACTCAGCACTTAGAAATGAAACAAGAAAAAAGGAGTTTCATCAGCCTAAGTGTTATGGATGTCAGCTGCTTAACAGACCTGACCTTGCACAAACCTGCTAACCTCCCTGGGTTCTATGGGCTTAAAAAAAAAATCCAGGGACAAAGGGAAAATCCAGGGAAGGTGTAAAAACTCTCCTTAAGGAGACCCTACAGCAAGACATTCAGACCGCTCCAAGACAATGCAGAATAGTTTTGCAACATTACTAGTGCAAACTTGCATATGTACATCTAAGAAAACAGAGGCAATAACTGCATTTCAAATGCAGCAATGCAACATGAAGCAATATTTTAACATAAGCATCTATACAGCTAAAAGTATAGAATGCTCATGTACTGTTATTTTAGCAAAAAAATGTACAGGAGTGATCAAAAATCAATCTCAAAGGGCAGGGCATGAAGCGTGCAAATCAGGTTTCCTCACAAACATACATGAGCAAATTAGATCAAGAAGTTATTGGTAAATCCAATTCTTCAAACAACACAAATGGAAGCAGCTTTTTATGGCAGGTTGAGGAAGAAGAACATAAGGAGACAATTGAAACATGTTACATCATGGAAGGCAGAATTTGACTATTTGCTTTGACAAGACAGAAAAGATCAGAAAAAGACTTTCCTATGCCTTTCTCAGGGACAACAACTGAAGAAGGGCAGATGATGACTAAGGAGCATTTGAGAACTGAGAAGGTGAAGATCATTTTTGCTGAAAATTTAAGTCATGTCTCTTCATTCATCTTCATAATGACATGATAAACAAAAACCACTAGGCAGAAGAACAGAATAGCTACTGTCATTTGATAAAGGAGAGTCAACCCATTTAATTTAAGAAACATGAATCTGTACTGGACACATCCCACCAAAACTAATGATACTTGTCCAGTGAAATACGTAGCTGCACTTTGCTTGCAGAAAAAATTGTCTTATCAAGATATGCTGACACCTCCTGAGTTTACTGTGCTGAAACTGCTCACCTCACAGCCTGACAGAGCATGGCCCCCTCTGGAGACTGAAGGCCCAGCCCAGCTCCTGACAGGGACTGTCCCTCCTGCACTAATGACACGTGCACATGCACAGGCCCACGCAGCTGCCCCCCGGGAAGCCTCTAATGGGCTGGGAGAGCCGATTACTACTGGCTTACAGCTCAGATGTGTGCAACTGAAAGGCTTAACCAGCCTCCATTTCATTCTTTTTAAGTTAGTTTGAAGTGGGGGAAACAAATGGTTATGAAGTACATCACCAAAAAAAGTGACATAGAACACAGAGCAAAGCAGTGGGATAATGCCTCAGGTCTCACTTTCTGAAATGGGGTTCATGTCAGAAGCCCTGATGCCTGCCAGAAAGGCAGAACTTGCTCTCTATTTTCTTCCCAAACACCATGGTCTTCATGAGGTGGTTTACAATTTTAAAAAGAAAGACTGAGCCATGCTCTGCAGGTCTAATATTATCAAAACCTGCTTTGGAGGTCACTCCCTTTTCTATGGCAGGCCATGGGGCAGAAAGGAGAGGAAAAGGTCCAGGTCCCACCTGACCCCTGCCCACAGCACCCAGCAGCTACTGGCCCTGGTAATGCTACTGCTCCTCATATGCACCAGCTCAGCAGCCACTGGATTCAAGCAGGCAGCAAATGGCACTGTGAGCCAAAGGCACCCCTCAGGCAAGCTGCAGCCTGCTTTTACAGAAAATTTTAGGAGCATTTTCTTCATTACTTTCCCAGCAGGGCCAGTTTGAAATGGCACGATGTTTGCATTCAGAGAGAAAAAACCTCATTTTGTCATCAGAAAGCTGTGGAGAAATTTCCAACAAGCTATCTCCAGGCACATGCCCACTGGACACTAATTTGTCCCCACTTGCTTTGTGGCAGCTCCAATGCAAGCCCAACCAGGCACTGGCCAGGCACTGGGACTTGGTTTTTTGAAATCCCATTTTGTGAGGATGGGACAGGGCTGTGTTGTTCCTCTCCCTGTGTTCATTACTGACACGTTTCAGAGGTAACACAAAATGGAAAGCACTTGGGTTGGGAACAGCCAAAAGCAGGCCTTCAGCACTTGCTGAAAAAAAGGATAAAGTGGCACTTAAAGATCTGACCACAAAATCTCAGTACATACAGACCACATATTGAGGGATGGGTGCAATGTTACTGCTTTTTTTATCTACTCTCTTTTTAAATCAATACATGAGATTCAAATAAAGGGATAATTTAGGATACCTCACACCATTGCTCCATCTTAACGCATCTTAGGATATTAACTTAATATCCAGAATTGATATATAAACAAGATATACAGTATCCTATCTATCGTGGGATATCCCATTACCAATTTATAATGAGCCTTATTATCTATAAAATAAAGCAAAATGTCACTGAAAGAGTTGCTAAAAGGAGCAAGCTTCTCCCTGACTTTCAAGCCTCCGCCACTGAATCACACAGCTGAAGGTTTCCATTTTGTTGGAGAAGGTTGTCATTCATGACATTATGCAGCACTGAAGGAGCCAAACAGATTAAATGGACATCTGCATTTTCAATCTGCTATAAAAGTGGTTTAATACCAAGCAATGTTTAAACAGTAAAACTGTCTGCAATTTCTGCTCTATAATCTGTGAGTAATCAATCAGTCTCAATGCTGAGCTTCCATTACTGCTTCTCTGCAAGTAGATGGAAAAATTTCCAGGGCACATACTTCTTATTTATACCCCAACACTAAAGAGGAATTAAACACAGATTCAGTCTGCATTCACAGTGATCCTGGCACACGTCAAGTCTCAGGCTTGCATTTTCAAAGCAAAGCACAGAAAGTACCGTGAAACATCCAGTTATGGCAGCTATTTGGCATTTTACTTCCCCTCTGAATGCACCACTGCAATAAATACCCTGAGGACTTGCCAAAACAAAACAGAGTAACCCATTAGAGAGCCCTCATCCTTATACTCTTTGAAACCTCAGCACCTCAGAAGAGAGGTGCTCACAGAAAGCACAGGATGCAGCTGTGCTCCCATGCCACCAATGGAGTCTGGCTGCTCCGGCTGGAAGGCAACCCAAGCAACAGCATCAAAGTCGACATCCTTCTCAGACTTGTTGCTTGACATTGTAATGACTGTGGGGTTAGGACTGTGGTTCTGGGGATTCAAAGGCTTACTTCTTTTAACAATGCAATCTGTGTTTTGACTAATTTTGCTTACCATGGAAGTGGTCCCTTGTTCTAGGGAGCTACAGAGATACTATACAGAAAAGCTGTGCAGAGCAGCAGCTGACCTCCCTGCTCAAGAGAGCTGAAGGTGTTTCCATTTAAGCAGGGGAAGACCATAAAGGAGATATGGGCACTCTGACCCAGGTACAGGATTCAGGATGGAGTGAGGCCAGAGCTAAAGACAGGCAGATCCCAGAGGCTCAGTGTACCTTGTGACAGGGTCACACCTGGATTACATTGCTGCCTCCACTGGACGTAAGCAGGCCCAGGCCATCCCCTCTTATGCAAGAGATGACTTCCAGAGTGGATTAATGCTCAGCCTTTCCACCTTCCTTAATTCTGTTGTTGCAGAGTTCTCTCTGACATGGTATATAAAGTATGACTAACGTTCACCACCTGTTCACCCTTTTGATACCACAAAGGTGAAACCTTCACCTCTACCCCAATGCCAGGCTTCACGTGACAGAGACCCTTGCTTTTACTGAAGTGGTCATACAGGTTGTCCCACAAACACACCAGGTTACACCTTTCAATTCAGTGTGGCAAAAGTGAAACAGGTCTCCCTAACAGAGAGAGAGGTATCAATGGTTGAGTTCACACATCTCAGCTGACAACTAGTTTAAAATACTGCTTGCCCCATGTATTTACTCATCAATAAATTCTGAGTGTCTAGCCCAGCATGGTGAGCTGGACCAGGAGCTCAGAAGATGGGCACTGCTCCTCACTCAGCTCTGCTGTTGCCTGCAGTCACCAAACCTCAATGGTGAGTCCTGCATGGGATGGGAGTTTCAGCCAGCCTTATGGGAAGTTCCACAGCCTTAAACATAACAAGCCTTGGATGAAACCTAATGTATTTTCCCAATGTTACCTGCACCTACTCCTACTCTCTGTGCCCCTCTGCTTGGCACAGGGAGACAAAGGATCAAAGCAAGTCCTTGAAGAGTCATATACTAATGCCTTTCCCTCTCAGTACTTATGTACAATTAGGTTTAATCACTACAAATAGAATTCACTTGAAATTTTGAATCCACTGGCCTCAGGCTGGTTTATCCAACTCAAAGCTTTGGCACTCTTCAGATGAGACTAAGGAGGTGGTGAGACAAAGTCACTATGTATTTCAAGCACCTGATTTTACTTCTATTCCGAGCAGCTAAATTTAGAACCAAAAGGTCCTTCTACACATCAATGGAGAGAAGCATATTCCAGCAGGGTGCTCCTAATTTTGTGTTTTAATTCAGAGTCCTCAGTTAACAGTTGAACCATCTTTCCAGCACATGATAAGCAAGGGAGTCAAACTCTGACCGAAAAAGCATGTATGACATCAGGTTCCAGTAGGTCTGAGTGAGTTTTGGAATAACGGTAGAAGGGCAAATTACAAAACCAGCAGATTATCTACATCTTTCAAGGGAACAATTACTGTGACAGCAGCACATTTACAAGACTCAGAAAAAACCTCAGGATCTCAGAGCTGCCATGAGATGTGCTGAATAAAAACCCAAACCCCATGACTTGGAGCTCCAGACACATACTCATGCAACTGATGGTTTCAATGAGAGAATTTGCAATGACACAGTAAAAGCCAACCGAGTAGGTGACTTGTCCCTGGGCTGGAACAGCAAGTACTCATTTCTCTGGACAGTTTATAAGGAAGGGGAAAAATAGCAAACACAGCATAATTCCTGACCGCAGAGCTCTTTCAGCAAGAAGCAGCTGTATTTCTCTGGCCCTGTACAGCAGCAGCCATTCCAGCTATACAAGCACCTGGATGTCACTGTCATGAAACTAAATGTGCAGACATGAATGTATAGAAAACCCATTCTGCTGGATAACTAGCACAGCATTACATGCCAAAAAAAATTCTTCCAGGTAAACTTTTTACTTTTTCCTCTGCTTCATGTAGTCACTTGTTGACTGCTAGACTTATATTATTCTACACTTGGAGAACTATAACTCTTCTCCAGTTCTTAATCTTACCCTGTACAGTCATGAAATCAATACTAACATAGACTCATTCTAAATGCCATCCAGCATGTAGAGGAGAATGCACGCTGAACACAATAATGCTTTAGAAACAAGATTTTTCATGTGCCACTTTGAGGAAAGAAAACCAAAGGAGTAGCTGTATTGTGATAAAGTCGTTGAAATCCTCAAGAAACACAACTATTCAAACTTGCTCTATGCCAGAAGGATGTAATCGTTTGTAAAACCTCCAGACTGTGTATTTTACTGTATCTTCTCATGCACAACGAGAATGAAGTGTAATCTACTAAGGCTTAAAATTAAACATCTATCATGCCATAGGACAGAAACCAGTCAAACCAGTTCAAAATTCACAGTTCTCTGCTATGCAAACGAGCCTTGTATACCTATCAGTTACAGAATAGCAGAAAAATTGACCTAAGGCCAACCACTGAAAGGAAGTTGTGTTAAAAAGTGCTTGAAGTTTCTTGTAATTATACACATCTATCCTACCTGCAGACAATAAGAACTTACTTCCTCAGCATAAGACAGCACTCCAGTTCCTATTCCTGTGCCACCCTCTTCACTTTAGACCCAGGCTATTGATAAACCCCCACATGCTACAAAAACCCCCAAAGGATACCTGCATATAATGCACTTAAAAACAATGGAGTCCTGGTCAGCACAGATGAAATTACCTTACAGTGGCTTAGAAAACCTTCCAAAAGGGACAAACTGTCCTAATGTAATAGGAGGCTGTGGGAACAAACAAGGAGAGAACAACACAAGACAATTACACAAAAGCAACTTCCCAACAGATGTCTGAAAGGCCATTACAGGATACTGGTGTGCTTCCTGGCCCCAAGCTGAAGTACTACCACTGCTGTTCATCAGCAACAGGGTTAAAGGAAAAGAGAAAAAGCATAAACAAGCACAGAGAATTTAAAACCCATTCCTGGAGAGCCCGAACTGCCCACAGGGCCAGGCTTAAAGTGGGGCATTCAGCTTCAGAGACACCTACTTTTAGGCAGGTATTTGTATTGAGCTCCATTCCCAAAATCCTATTTTAATCACTGGAAATCTTGCAGCTGTGGCCAGGGGTGTCCTGTTGAGCTTCCTAAACACACGCATCTAGGACTGCTTAAGATGCCCCAGGCACACTGTTTTGTTCCCAGCTCCTGCTCCAGATGGACACGTGCCTCCTGAAGGTTCCATCGCACCTTCCAGGACCAGACCATGCAAACCTTCCAGTGCCAGAAGGTATCTCAAATGTCACAAATAAGTTAAGATTATTTGTCTTCTGTCTCCCATGCTGGGAGGGCTGGAGCAAGCAGAAAGAGGAGGCTGTCTCTGAACTGGGGGCTGGTCTGTGGCATACAAGACAAAAGACCCTGAATGAAGTTGTGCAGATGTCTGAAACACTTCTGGAATGCTCAGCTTTGCAATATAAACAAGTTTGGCTTATCACCCTTCAATGACAGGACCCCTGCACTCTAACGCAAGCTTTAGAGAGCCAAATCCCCACCTGCTCCTCACTGCAGCAGACATCAACCTGAACTTCCGCATCCCATGTCTGCAAGATGATTACACAGGATACAAGACATATACTCAGAATTTTTTCCCCATCATGGTGTTTTTTAAAAACTAAAAATGTCAGGCACAGAAAGTTTTCAAACCTCCAAAGCGAATTTAAGTAACCTTAAAGTTCCTTCAAGAAGTGAAAAGAACACTAATGTCTTTGTAACACAAATCTATTAGACAACTTCTTTAACAACCAGAAAACCAAGGACCCAAATCTTTGCCCTCCTCCCACAACTTCAATTTGCTTAAACTGGTTATCCTTGCTTCTGTGAGAATCTGCAAGAGCACCCTGAGAATCTGCAATAGCTCCTGCATCAGTGAAGCAACACGTCTGAGCTCTCCCAGTGGAGCTTTTCTATAGATCACTAAGTTCCCCATATCCCCTGTTGCCTCTGACACATCCATGTCAGAGGCTGTGGGAATGCAGGCTGCTGCATCAGCCACAGCTTCTTGCAGAAGGAACAATCCCCCTCCCCTTTGCCATAGTGAAGGAGATGTTAGGAAGGGCTTGAAGGCTGCAATCCCAAACTGGATCTCATATAAAATGAGCAGCTGAAGACAGCAAAGTGAAGCATTACCAGTTTCCTGTATTAAAACACACGTAAGATCTACTTCCAGAGTTTCCCACTGTACAGATCATCAGCCATACTTAAACAGACATCTTGGTGAACATCTCATTCTTTCTTCAAGGCCAGAAAGACAGGTCCAGGCAAAATTTACCCTGACTGATGTCTTATTACTTATGTTTCTGTCTTGGCTGGATTAAGCCAGAAACTGGCCAGAAGGGGAGTTGATAGTAGCTCTCCCTTCCTCATCAAGGTGGTGATGAAAGCTCCAAATAAGGCCTCCAAAATAAATCCTACTATGACATTTTTAGGGCGTAGGCACACCCCAAAACCGCACAAACCAACAAGAGGGCTTTTGTTCTCTTGACTGAAGTCCAAGCATTTCGGAGCACTCCACAAAAGACTAACCAGAAAGGCTACCTATTTCCTTCCTTCCCAGGCTCTCAAAAAAAATTACTGTATGCTCTATCTCATTCACTTCTATTAAAAACAGGCATTTTGCTTTATTGCAATAATTCCAAAGGGGATAAACAGACAATTTTAGATTAAAAACAAACAAACAAACAAACAAACAAACACCTATATACACACAAAAGAAATGCATTCAAAACCCCATTCACAAAATCCAGCCATCACCAGAAAAGGACAAGTCCCAGATTTTAATTAATTTATAGGCTTGAATTCTGTGATTAGATTAAACATATGAGTAATTAGCTTTTGGGAAAGTATCATATAAGCTTTACTGCATATACAATTAGGAAGCCTGGACAGCTTCCTACAGAACAGCCATTCCCACAGGGGCTTTTAATTTCTTTTCAATACAAGTACCTCTTGTGATGAACAGAAAACAATACACAAACTCCTCACAACAGCCTGAGGATCACAGCGCAGGCTGGGGTATGGGGGAAGGAACAGAGGAATTTTTTTAATATTTATTTAGAAATTTAGTTAATTTTATTAACCTTTATTTAGAATTTCAGAAAACTTGCTATATTTCCAAATTTGATTTTTCCATGAAGTGTGGTTGCTGCAGTAACGGTCCCAGGTATCTAAAAGTCATTAGCAAGCTGCTTACTCTATGTTCTGTCCTTCTAAGGCAGAAAACACATTCCAAGTTTAAACTTCTTCAATGAACTCTATTATCTGGGCCTAAAATTTTTCCTGTGTAAAAGCAAAGCATCATCTAAATGTTTCTACTGTTTTCAAATACACAGGCAAGATTTGTTTGTGTCTTCTTGATATTACCTTGAACCAGCAGCATTAATGCAAATGTCTCTTACTTAAGGAAGGAATGAGCATTATTTTCAAAATTGATCCAGCATAAGTACTACCTATAAATTTAGACTTAGTTATTTGGGGTAACTTTCTTAAACAGCAAAATTTTAAGGCTGCTTCTGGCAACAGGTAAAAAACCCCTTCATTTTGTTGGAGCTGCTGACTGAGAGATGTCCCTTCTTCAGCACCTGTAATGAAACCCACTCTGTGCTGGTTTTGGCTGGGACAGAACTCATTTTCTTCACAGTGGTTAGTATGGGACTGTGTTTCAAGTTTGTGCTGAACACAGGGTTGACAATATAGTTATATAGTTTTAACAATATCGTTTTTGTTATTGCTGAGCAGGGCTTAAACACTGCTTTTCGTACTGCCACAGTGGCAGGGGGCTGGGGTTATATGGGAGGCTGGGAGCAGACACAATCAGGACAGGTGACCCAAACTGACCAAAGAAATATTCTGTAGCATGAAATCTTGCTCAGTAAATAAAGTGGGGTGAAGGAGGAAAAGGGAAATGTTAGGAAGACAAACACCATCATTCCAAAGTCACTGTTTCACCTGATGGGGCCCTGCTCTCCTGGGGATGGCTGAGCATGTGAAGTAGTGAATTAATCCCTTGTTTAGTTTTGCTTGTGTGCACAGCTTTTGCTTTCCCTATTAAACTGTCTTCATTCCAAGCCATGAGTTTTCCAGCTTTTACCCTTCAGCTTCTCTCCCTGATTTCTCTTGGTGGTCAGTTGCTGGATGGGGTTAAACCATGACACCCCACCTTGTGTGTGCTGAATCCAGGTAATATTACTGCCCTCGGACAGGTAGCCTCAAATTATGGGAACTTGTTCCTGATAACCACTGACAAGAGAAAAAACAAACAAACAAACAAAACTTCAGGCTTTAGCTTATTCCTCTAAGCTTATAATCCTCTAACCTATAGGTTGTTGAAACACTGAAGCGGAACCTGAGGGATATTTTTTCCCTCAGAAATAATTAAATCACATTAAAAAAAAATAGAGCAGAGGTAGCATACAAACCTATCTTTTACATCAGACACTAATGGAAAAGGATACAAAAACTAAATAAGATTAGGAAAACATTAACCTTAATTATACTGTGAAAATCCATAGATGGTAAAATAATCATCCACATCTAATACCCACTTATTAAGTGCCTTAAGTAAAACTGAGTACCTAGGTCAAGAGAACCCCTGCTTAAAAATTAAACAGAAATAAACTGAAGCACAATAAGCCCCCACAATTTAAAGGCAGTGGTCTTAAGTACAGTCATGAAACAACAGTTGTACTACAGCATCTCATCTGAGATTGTGTTTAGAAAGAGATGCCATTAGAGGAACAAATTTATTAGAAGAGAATGCAGCAATTCCTGTCAAGCTGTTTGATAGAAACCAGGCACCTATATAACCTAATCTGAACAACTTCCCATTACCAATACCACTTCCTAAAAGGAAGGCATTAAGGTTGAAGGGCTCTCACAGCAGCTACCACAATCCACTACACAGAGCAAAGCAATCTAGCAGAATTTCTTTTCTAAAAAGTAAAATGGTCATCCTGAGATGTCTTTCCAAATCAGACTTATTTAATGCTTCTTAATAGAGAAGGACTTGTGGCATACTATAGAATTTGCAAGTAATTTAGTTGTTTACTTTTTATAGGCACTCAAATGGGACTTGTTATCCAGCCCCCCTCCTTCGACCTTAGCTCTTGGCCGTGCTGAAGGCAACAGTGCTGTCACTTATGGTTTAGATAAAGAGACCTCAGTGCTCACTCAGTGCTGTGGCAAGAAATTCTCTGACACAGCGTGGATCTGTATTGTTATCTCTTTGCAATCTCATTGAAGACTACAGCTTTCTTTTACACTGAAGTATCAAGTTCTAGCAAGGAGGCTGTAACACTGAACACTCAGTACTCACCTCTCTTGAAACTCAGATTACCAGGAAAAAAATTCTCCCCTCTTATTAGCCTTTTATTATGAAATACCTATTCATAGATTCCTGAAATACCTGCAATTCTTTTCATTCACTAGGAAGAAACTCATATAGAGCTTACTGAATTGCAGAAACATTATACACTAACAAAGGCAAGAAGCTTCAAGAAACAGGAGGAATGTTCATTCAGCATTGCACAACACTGAAAAAATTATAGAAAATAACAATGTTAAAAAAATGTATATTTTATAAAAAGTTCCCACAAAATATATGTAAGGGATAAAGAAACAGAAGAATTATTTATAATGCATACCCTTTCTAAAATTGAGTAGTTTGAATTATTGGAAGAGAAGGAAAAATAGGAGACAATGGTAAAATACTGTTGTTTCCACATAAACCTGTCATAAACTATAAGTTGTACTTTCCTTGTCAAGTTCTTCAAAAGGCCAGTGAACAGAGTGAGGTGACATGCTAACAGAAATCCCACACTGCAGATTACACTGTGCTCTCAAACTCACACAACACCTACTTTAAGGTGTATTCCCATGGCATAATTGAGAGAAGTCCAAAGCTGAAGCTTCACTTCGAAAAGGCAAGGTGGAAAAACATCCTCTGCCTATTTTGCTTTTCTCAGCATTAGCTCAGCAGGTGTCACAGACTCTGAAGGACAAATAGAGGTCATACCAACAGCTGGCACCAGCTAAGTCACCACACCAATAAAATTTGGAAACCTGCTTCCCCAAGAGTCACACCAGAAGCATGGCTGCTGGAATTTGTCAAATAAAGCAGATCTTCCAAAAAGAAAAAAACATTTTGCCATGTAGCCTACACCAGTTATTTCTACTTCCAAGGTACCACCCTCCCCTATGTTACTGGTGAGGCAGCCTCAGGAGCAGACCAGCCCTCCCACTGCCAAGGACAGACCCACCCATGGGAGCGGTGGGCAGAGCAGTGAGAAAAATGGCAAGACAAGGAAGGAAGGAAATTATATACTAGGGTAGGTGAAATTAAGGGCTAATTTCCCAGCATAGCTTCTCTTCAATAGAGTACCTCAAATTTTACAGTAGCAAAAGCAACCTAGTAGCAAAGATGAATGATAAATAGGTTGAGCAACTGCAAAAACAAAATATGATTAATCAAAGAGTGACTGCAGAAAGGCAGTGTTTCATCACTAATACACCCCAAGAGGATAAATCATGGTGAAAGTCCTATTACATGAAAATTCAGCCACCTGGGAATTCAAACAGTTAGCAGTCAGATCTTTTTTTAATCACATTCATCTGTCAGGCCTAACAGTAGAGGGAAGGATTTGACAAAGCCAAATCCTCTGAAACAGAGCAGAACTGACTAGGGGCTTCAGAGGTATAACCTTACTGCACTCACTGAACAGTATGTGCCTACAAATCCTGCCAGCTCCCCAGGCCATGGGCAAAACAACCAGCTTCAGAGGAACATGTGAGTGAGCACAGTTTCAAGCAAATCCTTGACTTCAATAAACTAGAACTCATCTGTGTCGATCTACATAGGACAAGGCACCAAAGCTTCTCTGGTAGGGAACAGCAGAACCAGAAATATAAACAAGTTCCAGGGACAGTGAGTATGTAAGAGCAGAATTAGGGTCTCAGTCCCTGTGTTACATGTGACACAGATTTGGAGGACCCACTCTGCAATGTTGCTGAGGTTCATGTGCACCAGTACCTATGCCTCATGTGAGCTGGCCAACTCAATGCTAGACCAAAGCCTCCAGCTGCAGATTCCCAGATGCCACAGTGAGACTCCAGCCCTTGCAAACATCCACTGATCTTGCCCTGAAGAGTATCCTTGAGCAAGAGCAAGGCAGTGGCCATCCAAAAGCCTGGGCTTCAGCCAGGCCTGTGCAGCAGTACCAGAGATGCCATGGGTTTATCCCCACATTGCTTAGTAATTTCAGTTTAGGGCAGAGGTGAGGATCTGTGAAGAGAGAAGAGCAGACAATTTTCTTACTTAACAACTGGCAATAATGCCAGTTATTAAGTAAGAAAAGTATGACTGCTTCACAAATACTCAGCAAGGCGAGCCTGGAATGGAAAGTATTACTTAACTGAAAGGGGAATACAACACACGTTTTAATTCAGTCACATGTAGGAATGGCAAGTTAAGAGAGTTACATAGGCAGTGACAACCACTGGTTTCCTTTATGTGAAGCACAGAAGAAACATAGTTTCTTCCAATGAAGATTTGTTAAGACTCATGAACTTCTGTCATTTTGATTTCTCCTCTCAAGAGCTGACCAAAGTAAGTGAGCCATTTGTACAGCACTTTCTTCTAGAGTTACTCATCTTTTCCACTGAGATAATTCTATGTTTGTCTGCAGTGATCTGCCTCCCCCCTCTCAGCTGCATTCCTAACTTTTATTGCCAAACACAGCATGTAAACTGCCTTCAGTATATAAAATTTACTTTTTATAGGAAGCAACAGTTCCTGGGTCAAACTTGCAAGCAGCCAGCTGCCTGTTCTCTGCATTTGTCAGCTCCTCCTGCTCAGCCTGCTCCTCTCAACACAACACTTCGTGACTTTGCCTTACTTCCATCTTTTCACTGACACAACACTGAATAAAGCAACCAGTGCAGTGTTAGTCTAAATGTTCACACGATTCCATGCTTACACTGATTTTTGTACCATTCTCTCTTCCCTCCAGAGCACTAAAATTGCTCATATTATTTTGTAAGTTTACAAATACACTAAGCAGCAAATAACAGCATGCTCTGACCTGTCTTGGATCAATCCAAAACTGTGAAAACACTTAATGGAGCAATTTAATTAAGACAACAAACCCTCCAAGGAACATATTTGGTCAGTTTTGGCCATGTACCCTGCTATCACTTTTGGATTTTGCACCTGTGACTCTGAACTTGGACCTTTATCAGATGCCTGCACTCATGTCTCACTTTATGCACAACAAGGAGTCCCACCAGGGACCCCACATGGGCTTGCTCAGTGAACTTAAATTAAAGCATGTGCTTAAGTAGTGGATTGCATCTGATTTGTTTTTGTTTTGGTTTGTGGGGGTTTTTTTGTTTGTTTTGTTTTGGAGTGGTTTTTTTGTTTTTTTTTTTTTGTTTTGTTTTGTTTTAATTCATGCTGAAAAGAATTGCTCTGAAAACACAAGTTCTCTTTATTTTTTCTTTTATTTACTTATTTACAACTCCAAAATACTTTAGGACACCATACAAGTAAGTGCTTGCACTTTAAATTCCTAAGATCTCTTTAGTTAGCATCATCAACAATTGAGCAGTCCTAAAAATGAGATACATGCAAGAGAAAAAAAAGAATAACATCTGGGATCCCTTTAACCTGAACATCACCCCCAGCCCCTCTAGACAGTACCTACTGCACACATCCAACATGAGGCCCAGCAGGAGCCCACCTGTCACAACACAAATGCTATCATAGTTACACAAAGCTTTGTTTAAAGGCCAACAATCATCAAAAGCTCAAGAGATACAAGTGAGGTGATGAATCAACCAGTATTTAGTGTTACGCAACCAAAAGACTCTTTTTTTCAGCAGTGTCTAGTCATAAATAGAGACTGGGATTTTCCTAAATCCCAGCAAAATAAAGATCATCATCCAGCAGAGCAAAGCTCAAGCACTAATAGATGTGGACTCCTGCACAAGGAATCACTGCCATTTCAACCTCTATCCCTTGATGAATGAAATTGTCAAGCATCCTAATTTATCCTGGCTTCAGTTACTGATGCCACATGGCCAAGCCATGGCCCCTGGCCCACAGGCAGTGCTTATCCCACATGACCATCACCATGCCCAAGGCAGGGCCACCCGGACCCCCTGGCATGGGCAGAGGACAGGCTCAGGGACCATGGGGCAGTGTGAGGCTCCCAGACACATGCCCAGCTCACCTGCTCCCCTGCAAGAACACAGCTGGCAGCAGAACCATGAGCCTCCAAGCCACCCCAGCCCTCCTCTACCTCTGCAGAGGTGACAAGGGCATTGGGGCATGAGCCCCAGGGGAAGCTGGTGGCAGGGCTCAAGGTAAGAGGGCTGTCCACCCTATTGTGGGCACTAGGGATGTACTTGGGAAATTAGGTCACAATTCTCTGAATGCCCTTTTGCCAGTTCAAGCATCCACCTAATCTGGGGGTTAATTTCATTAAGCCATAACCATGAAACAGTCAATACTTCTTTGCATGGATACTGAGTGTGACCAAAGCAACCCCCTTTCCCATATAAATGAAGTTCTGCTAAATCTACATCCTGTGTGCAGATATAGCTACAGAAAATGACTTGACTTAGAAGAAAAGTGAAGAGAGCTGTGAGCATGCAAGGAACTTTTTTTTTTTTAGGAATCACTTTGGTGATGCCTATTTAAAATAAATCTCTTTTGAAAGGCATTGTAATGAAGTTCTGTGTGCTTGTCACTATGCACTTTTACAGGACATACTTCAAAGCATTTCCTTTCTTTGCCGAGATGCCACCTAAACTTCTATCTTTTTCTGTCATGCCATATTTATTTTTGTTGCTCAATGTTTATTCCTCTATAAATCAAAGTAGTAGAGAAAAAGATGTGTATTTATTATCAAAACAAGTAACAGGTCAGCTATCTTTGTCATGCTTTCAGTCTAAGAAAAGCAGTATCTTTCCATATGCTCCTTCCT
Organism: Phylloscopus collybita; assembly: GCA_027886175.1. Classification (NCBI taxonomy): domain Eukaryota; kingdom Metazoa; phylum Chordata; class Aves; order Passeriformes; family Phylloscopidae; genus Phylloscopus; species Phylloscopus collybita. The sequence continues at coordinate 22,313,865 of JAJNNQ010000075.1, forward strand.
ACCTGAGGTTATTCCATCCTTCAATGTCTCCAAAGCTCTAGCTTTTTTTTTTCTTTTTTCTTTTTCTTCTTTTTTTTTTTTTTTTTTTTTTTTTCTTTTTTCTTTTTCTTTTTTTCCCTCTGGAATAAGATCTCCAGTTCCTACAAAACAAACTTCACTGTTTGGCAGTGGCCAAAGTCAATGGCATTTGCTCAGGTACAACCAACAGTAAAAGCAATACTAAGCATCCCAATGGAAATTAGTAAATGCTCTAGTAAATTTTGCTCAGAAGCAGACAAGGTATAAGATGCTATTAACATGAGCTACTTTATGCTGCACTGCTCTAATATTCAACACTGAGCACCAGCTTGATCCCAATTCATTTGTTTTGGTGGCAGTAATTAGACCAACACTGATGTGATGGAAGGAGAGAAACAAACACTGGTTTGTGGAAAAGAAGAAAAAAGACATCATATAGCAGTATATAACTTACAAAACTGCTTTTTCCTATACAGATTCAGAATATAATCATGTTTTACAAAGCCCAAATCAATATATTGTCATCCAGAGGATACCAGAAAGTTAATAAGGTTTATTCATTTCTACAACTTTTCTCTTAGCATTCAACCAAGACAACATCAGGTTAGGTTTCCCCCTAATTTAAGTGGATGCAAGGTTGGCCTGTACTTCCCCAAAAGCAGAGGAGTTCCTGAATGCCCTGGTGAGGCTGCAAGGCTGCCCATATCATCCTTAGGGCCCCTTTCTCACCATGCACAAGATGGAAGAGTCTGGGAACAGGCACGTAACTGCAGGCACCATGGCCCCAGTGCTGCTGCTCACCCACAGCATGCTCAAGAAGGAGCCACTGCTGCTTGCTGCATTGCATGAATGCCTGCAAGCTACCAGATGAATTATGCATTTGGGATAGCACTGGTTTCTATTTTCGTGGTGCTGAGATGGCCATGTGCAGCTGGAGGACTGGACTCTATTTCTTTCCGAGCAGAAGACTTAAAATACTTCAAGTTTGCTTCCTGAGGGTGGGAAAGCAGCTTATGCTATAAAACAAGAATTTTCTCACATTGTTATGAGAGGTTCTAATTTAATGTAACTGGGGTAATGGGTAGCCAATTTTAAGCTGATGGTTTGGTTTAAATATTAGCTCTGGTGGTACATAAGGCTTATTCAAAGGGTATGTTCAGCTGCATAGTGACAGTCACAGTTTACAAACCAAGTGTGATGCAGCAGAGCACTGCCTTGTAATTAGGCCCTTGAAAGTTACTTTTAATCCTCAAAGTTTCATATGCTGCAGTCTCTTTAAAAAAAAAAAAAAAGAAATGAAACCTCACAGAGAACACAGTAGCTGAAAAGGAAATTAATAAAATAAGAAGCAATGACTTTTTTATATGGTAAAAGCATATAACTAAATCTGTCTCCATAATCCAGGCAGATCATGCTGATGTGTGGAAATCCCTGAACTGCTGGGCAACAGAAACTGTACATTTGAAAAAGTAATGTCCCTAACTTGTTTTGATTCCTCAAGGCAGGAGCAAAATGCCACTTAATGCATGAGCAAAACACCACTTACCAATCATTTCTTTTCAAAACACCCAGCAACACATCCCAAGCTGTTGTTCGAGGCTAGATTGCTACGCCATTGCTGATCATGGTAAAATCAGTTCAAATTTTGGGGCTGATCTTTTCTTTTGTTTTGTTTATACCTTGTCTGCTGTTTTTTTAAGAAACAAACCAATACAATTCTGGGTGATTCCTTTTGGTTCCCCTTTGTTCTGCCTCATAAATGGAGTTTTGCCTTTGCCATGAAACAGCCATAATGCATACATAAGAATTACTGTTTTCCTGTCCCGTAGAAAATCCTGCCTGCTCCAGCCTGAACTCCATATGCATTCACATGGTCTGGATGTTCTGGAAAATGGTATCTGTAGTATTAGCAGACATCCTCTGACACTTAAGCTGAACTGCAATCCCAAATAGACTAATGCTTGACTTCAGTACTGCTTTCCTACTTCCCCCTCCACAAAGACTCTCTGATCCTAAAAAGACAGCTGTCAATTCTGCATGCTTAAGCTTCAGAGTTGAATCTATTGACATGTAAAAACAGATTTTAAAAAGAAAAATGTGTTCAGAAACTCAGCTGTGTGACATGCATAATATTCACCTAAAGGCAGGAAAGTCAGGAAAAACCACAGCTTCCCTTGAGTAGATGATCCATTTCAATCCTCCCAGAGAAACAAACAAATTTGTACCTCTAAAAGGATTTGTCTTGGAGAACTATCCCTGTTCTGAAGGCTGGGAAGTGCCTTCAGAGATACCCACATCTCCATCCAGACCCACTGACAAGCACTGAAAAGGGACATTCCAACAGCAAGCAAAAAGCAGCGGGTGGGAAAGACATTGCCTCATGTAGATCCGGGCAGGGAGGGCAGGAAGAGAGATGCCTTCCCAGCTGAAGCTGCCTCCTGGAGAACCTCATTCATCAGGCATGAATGACTGATATTTAGCAGCTAATAAATATTTATTAGGTAAGAGCTAAGAAGGTTTTATTAACTCATTTAAAATATTAGCTAATTTTCACCATGTAAGTAAGAATTTATAACCATATGCACTGTAATGCATAGACTTCAACTTGGTAATTCATATGTTGAAAGCCCTGAGTAACAGATTTTCAAAGATAAAACAGACAAGATACAGGTACTGTACTGCTTACATGAGCATGCTGTTGCTGCAGAATGAGCTAGAAGTTCCTTATATTGTGCTTAAGTATTGCCATGACAGCCCTATCAGTTCATATGCATTTTCATACCAGTTCAGATGTTAAATACATATATAAATAATACATACATACAAATAAATGGGTATTGGTGCTTTTTTCCACCCAGTCAGCTCCAACTTGCCAGTCTGTCCCATTTCTTCTCCTAGTGATGGTGGTCCTCTGTTTTTACAAGAGCTACATAAGAACATCTCCACTTCCTGGGTTATCTTTCTAAAGTCCCACAAACAAATCCACCATTACCTTTGCCCTCATCTCTCACACTACTTGCAACACTATCATGCTTCCCTGATGAGGGAAGGGTCTGAAGGAGATGAGCTGCTCAGGGACTGGTGAGAAGTCAGCTCTCTGGCACACATACTGAGAATGATAACGCCATGTACCCGTTCACTTTCCATCAGTGCTTCACTTGGCTCTTGGACAGAGCAGAGTGAAAAAATTACTGTAGTCACATCCTCCATGCAACAAAAACAAACAAAAAAAACCCAACAAAAACAAAAGTAGAAGGAATCAAAATTTACAGCATATGGATTTTCTTCAAGGTTTTCCCTCTTTTTCAGGGAAAGCTGCCTCTCTCCTACCTACTGTTGCAGCCACTTCCAACACATGCACAATCATCTGGAACGGCATTAATTAACAGTTGTGAGCAGTCACAGAATGATTTTCAGCATGTAAAGTCACACCGTGGCTCTTATCTTTCCTTCTGTCTCTCCATCTGACTTTCTCAGTGCCCTCTGTACACACAAGAGATCAGCAGCAGTAACACAGCATTACACCATCTTCTCTACAAAATTTTCAACAGAGTTTGACACTTATTAGCTGAGGGAAGATCTCTCCACACTGGAAATACTGACACTCAAACCAGCTCTGCTAGCAGGAGTCAGCTGAGAGGTAAAAGTGAACAGAAGTTGGGACCTTTTACAGAAACTGCTGAGACACCATCACTGCAGTTCCAGGCCACTTCACCCTAACCTATGCTAATTTTACTAGAAAACCAGTATATTTATTTACTTTCCATCAATCCAACCAATATCACAGAATCAAAAAGTAATTTTAAATTAATGAAACATGGAGGAAATATACTTGGATTTAATATCTGTGGTATTTCCAAGACTGTTTGGAATTGCAATCACAGTGAGGAGGATATGACAGGGTATGACAGATCCATAGATACTCTCAAAATTAGGCTCCTTACCAAAATACATATTTACTTGTTTGACCATGATGCTGCCAAGAGACACACTGTCCTTTTGGAAAATGTCATCCATTTCACAACTTTCCCAAAAATACACTTTCTTATGCTTTTGTGAACACCCTAGCATACAAACACAAGCATCAAAAATACAAGAAAACCAAGAGTCACAGACTGCCAAGTTTCTTAATCACAGGCTTCTTCTCCCAGCATTAGAAAAAAATAAATCCTGCTCTGCTTGGCATGCCAGTGTATTATTTTAAATAAGTAGAAGGGCTGAAAGAAAGTCTCCTTTCAATTCCCAAATCCCAAGAGAAAATGGAGGAGTTATTTCCAGAATATGTACTCAATGACCATCCAGTGAAGCCTATTCATTTTGGTCAGTCGTCATAAGTCCTGCACCACACCTAATGAACACACTGCCTTCTTCTGATGCATCTTACATTACCAGCAGGAGAGGACTAAAAATAATTATGGAAGAAGAAAACAAAACAGCCCTAAAAATCTTATTAAAACAACTCTCTTTTATCTGAGGTTCCTCCTCCACTGGAAGATATCACCTCATGCAAGAAGTCAGTCTTACAGCTTCAGCTTATATTTTGAAGTAAAAAAACCTGAATAATTTGGACAACAGGGACATTGTAGGGTCTCTCATGCACAAGCAGGGACTTGGAACACCCCAGTCACTCTCCTGCAAAGGTTAAATAGTTCCCCAGGAAAGCCTAGATGTGTCAACCCATCTTCTTCTGATGGAAAATTTGTTATTGGGGCACCTTGTGCTTCAGATCTTCTATGAGCAAGAATTATGAGGTACCAAACTTGTTTGTCAGACCTCCATGCTTTCTCACTACTGAGCAGTTTCTCCACTTCAAAATGAATGTCTTCCAAGAGTGTCTGCAGAGCATAGGCTTCGTTCAAGTTAGGTGTGACTGATAAAAAGATAAACTAGGTGCTTGGGAACAGCCGAGCAGCTGCAACCCAGAAAACACAAAGTTCAGGCTCTACCAATAACTTCACTCTCATCCTGTTTCTTTGCCCTGACTGGAGTATCAGCATTGCTCAGAGCGTACTCTAAACTCTGGAAACATTTCATGTAATTGACCACAAATGAAGTGTCACAGATGTGCTTTTCCATAAGCTGGAGAGGCTCTTTGGTCAGGGAAAGGTGGGTTTTCAGTCACACTGGCAGTGCAGAGGACCAGGAGGGCTGCATGGAGGGAGCAAGGAACGAGTCTCCTACAAACTCCACAACTGGAGGCTGCCCAGCTTCCCTCCTGTTATTAGCCAGCTATTAAAATATATTCAGTGAAATTCCTAGTGCCCTTTTTCAGACCTGTGTGAGTTAAGTTTGACTCAGATGATTTTCTCAGAGTCCTTTACTCCTTCTTCTTGCCTTTCCTAACCAGAAAGGGGATGTGGCAGTTGGATGTAACAGCTAAAGCTATACTTTCTGTACAGTGCAGCTCAGCAATTAGAAGATTATTCTTGGCTTTACCCCCTGCAATTTTTAAGTCTCCTATTCCTGCTGTCTCTACAGATTCAGGCTTCCCAGCTCAACCTCTCTTCTTCTCATGCCGTCTGTCGCAACAGACCCTTCCTCAGATGCCAGAGAAAGAGTCTCTGCCTCAAAGGAAACCACAGCTTACAGCCTTCTGACTGCTCTCCAAGTAAGTCTGGCAGGCCAAACACTAATTCTGAAAGGATGAATATTAAGAAAAGGCTTTGTTGCAGATGATTACTCCCAAAACTTTACTCAAAGTCCCACAATAAAGCCCAGGACCAGCATATTCTAATAGTCTTACTTAGCCCATTCCTTCATGTAAACTTCTTCCCTACACAGGCTTGCCCTTCATTACTGGAAATAAACTGCATCCAAACCTCAGCAAGGTATTTTTGTGTTTTGTTGGGTTGGTTTGGTTTTCTTTTTTTTTTTTGTTTTGTTTTTTTCCTGTGCCTAAAGCACCCACATGAGTTTTTGTTTAAAATAAAATCAACTGGTATTATTCAAAGGGAGGTAAAAATACAGATTCAGGCTATTCCTCAGAGAGGAATCCCATAGCCTGCTCCTCAAACAAGGCCTCCTCCTTTGTCTTGTGCAGCAGATCAAGGCTATTTCAAGAAGCACCTCCCATTTTTCACCCCTGAGTATGTCAAAGTGTGTCAGCTTAAGAAGCCAAAGAAAGAAATGGTTACTTAAGGGCAAGTGCAAATACCTTGAAGGGCTGGGAGGGAGACAGGGTTGGGTTAACAGGTTGCTCACTGCACAGGGTATGGAGAGGCATGCATCCACACAGCAGTTGCTGAGCCACAGATAATCCCACCCCTCCCTGTGCCAGGCTCAGCATCTCCTGTGGGAGCACAAGCACCCAGGGAGAAACTCCCTGCGCTGCAGGTGGTGAGTACGGTCACTAGCTCATGCACACGTTCACACTCTTGGGGTAGCAACACGCAACATTTTCCCCTCTGGTATCCATGGAGAGAGATTAACACTCCTGTATTTCATTAGCCAAGAGTGCTAAGTAATCCACCAACTTGTGGAAAGAGTAAAAGCACCGAGGTTAATGTAGTTGGTGAGGCTCTGTTGAATGGTTTGGGATATTTTGTTTCAGTATAGCATACGGAAAGCAGCTGTCACCTTGACTATAGTGCCCTCAGTAATCTGACACTTCAGCTAGTCCCAACTTCAGATCGCTTCCCCCTCCATTTCAGCGAACACAGTTACTGATCACTTAAACAGACAAATGGTGATTTGCAGAAAATAAGTTTTGAAGTGAGGCTGTAGATCAGAGGAGGAGCAATTTGCACCCATCATTCCCATCCTTCCGCAGTTCGAAGGGAGAAAACAGAAGTCTTCCAAGAAAATCCAAAGAACGGAGAGAAATGCCAAGCTGCAACATTTGGCTCCACATACTCACTTTCCAAAAAGCAAAGGAGATGAGGGATGCAGTGCTCAAATCATCCATGTCTGCTTAAATGCTTGGTTTGCGTGCTCCCGTGCTGTCGAATGGACACAGCTGATGAGTCAAAGATGGAATTAGCATCCCTGATACACCAACTCTTTTCCAGCCCAAACCAGTCACCTCCAGGCTTCTCCTTTAATTAAGGTCTGGCCAAGACATGTCAGAAGTCCAGCATCCCCTTCCTGCCAACAGCTCTGCCAATACTTTGGTCACTCACAACCAACTCCTCCCCACTCCCTCTTTTTCATTGCTGTGAGCTGAGCGAGCAGAAGGATTCCTGAGAGTGGGCAAAGGCCCAGAGCCAGCCCCGTTTTTCATCTACCTTTTCTTCTGCTCTTGGATCTCGTTCTTGCAACATGAGACTGAAGAACAGTGCCAATGCTAACAGTTACCTTTTGTGCCTGATAGCACAAAAGCAGCAGGGGGGAAAGAAAAAATCTAATGAGGTTGGAAGCACAAGAGATTGCAAAGAAAAAGAGCAAATAAATAACTTAAGGTATAAATTACAATTAAGTGCACTATTGATACCATGCACTATTGCCCAGAAATATCACCAGCACAAGTTAAAACGCCCCACACTGAACAAAAAGCAACATTCCTCATAGGAAGCTGGTAGCCTTACACCACCACCATGGTGATAATGGCATGAGAAATTGTACAAGTGATAGGTCAGACAGAATTTAAAAGCCTTGTTTGTGCTGCTCTGTTCATTTTTATCTTCTGATAAAAGCGGTCTACAGCAACACAGACAATAACACAGAGCACTGCCCATCCCTGCAGTACACTCTACTTTGCCACTGTTGAAAAATAAACATGTTTTCTCCCCATTTTCCTTTGAAGACAGAAGTCCATTAAGACACATCTTACATCTGCTTTGATGTATCCAGAGGAAAGTCAAAGCACTTATGGTTTATGCTTTAACTGATAAATTTACATAACTACATGGACAATGCCTTCTAATTTAAAGATTTATTTCCCTTGAAAAGAAAGCAAACTTTTATTTATAAGCTGCTTTACATTTTAGAGGTTTTCACTAAAATAGAAGTTCAGCATAATATGAAGCCTTTACTCACAGGTATAGAGCCAGCACTGAACTTGAATTAATCAAAAGAAGACCCAGCAAATAAAAAGAAGTCTTAAGGAAAGCTAACTGACAACTGCAAAACACAGGAGGACATGTCTCTGATAACCTGAATGTCTTTTCTGTTAAGCTGAGTACTATATTTACCACCTGGCCTGCAAGGGCTGCTTTTATTCAAAAGCTCTGCAGTAAAATATACCCCAGTGTAGAGGATGAAGACTTTATCATTGAAACCTTCTGCAAGAAATTACGGGAATGAGAAAGACTCACACACTTCTGCAGCAAAATTAGGTCAGGATGCCTTTGAACGGCTCCATTTGAAGGCTGTGCCAGGCTTCAGATCAAATACTTTTTAGTGCATTAGACCCAACGGCTTAAGAGATGAACTTCTATACTGCTGATAATTATTACTGGTATTATGCATTGCTGCTTCCCTCTCCACCTGTGGATAATTATAAATAGCCTAGATTTTCCAGTCCCTGACATATGCCACTTGGTTAATAGCACTTCCAAAACCTCTCCTTTATAACCACAGGTCATGCATTTCAAATACGACAACCACGTAACTCCACAGAGATGGCTACATCATGACTTGCCCCACACATGCTCTTATCTAAATGCTCCCTGCATATACAGAGATGGCTAAATGGCATTAGCATCACAGTAAGTGATGTGAAGCTGTAAAGTACCAAGCTGGTGATTCAAATGCAAACCTGCCTCTGCCCTCCTGTGTCTAGGTACAGCCCTGGACTGTGCTGCCAGGGAACATCCAACATGCCAACGCCTCCATCACCTCCTGATGGGGCTGGTGCTCTCCTCCATGCCAGCTCTTGTCTTGCTCTTGATGGCCTTCAGGGCTATCCCAAATAAAACACAGTCCAGTAGCCAAGCTGGGAGGGCAAAAGCCAAGGAAATATCCCCAGATATATAAGGCAGTTAAGTATACACACCTCTTCCCTGCTCAGCTTTACTATTCACACCCTGAGGAATGGGCAATAGAGCCAACCAGTCCCATATCCAGTCATCTTTGTGTACATTTTCATTAAAAAACAATCCATAAATAACCTACAACAATGCCCAAACCTCAAAACTATTTCATTGAGTCATTCAGAATTCTAAGTCTTTAAAAATTCAGACTTTTCCTCAGGTTTTTTAAGCTCTTAAGATTCACAGCTGAATTCATTCTAGCAAGCTTGGTCCTTGGGAGGGTTGTTAAGATACACTGAAACATCCTACTCCAGTTTCCTACTGCTCATTGTTTTGCTCTCTTGTTAGGTGACACTACTAATTGTACAGCTGCTACAGCTAGCTGCCAGAGACTGCTCTAAGGAGGTTTTCCAATTAGATTAGCTGAATTGAATAATGAGAGAGAGAGAGAGAAAGAGAGAAAGATTAGCTTTTTCTGTGCATCTCCGGAAGCCACAGAGAAATCCCCAAAAATACTCTTGCTAATCCTCCCTTAGGACCCCTCATCTCTGATCACAAATACAGAAATGCCATGGGAGTGACTTTACTGTGTGGGAACTGTTCCAGCTCTGACTGCGCACAGGAACAACCTTCATGACAAGGGATCCTACCTACTTTTTTCAAGACTGACAGTGTCTGTCAGAAGTTTTCTCTTCAGTCCTCATCAGGTTCCTCAAGTCAAACAGATTTACCCACGTAAACCAGAGGAGGCAAGCCTCAGATGTTAGGTGAAACAACAAGAAACAGCAAAGAAGCATCACAGAGACTCCTACCTGTACATTACAGAAACACCACATTTCTTTTCCTAAAGTAAGAGGACTTTCTGTCATAACTGAAACTCTTTCAGCGCAGATAGAGAAGGTCAGAGGAAAAAAACCAAAAATTAAATACTGACTGGCACATGAAGTCAATAGCATCACAAAACAGTCACAAACCCAGAAAACTTCTTTAACCCACAGACAACATTCATAATCTCAAAGAAGTATAAGAAAATCTACATCACTTTTAAGTTTATGCACAAGGCAGAAGACCAATTCAAGGTGTCCACCAGAAGAGACATACATCAAGATGCCAAGTCACCAGCTTTTGGTTAAATAGGAGAGATATGGTCAAGCTTACACATTAGTGTAAGCACAAAATGCAAACCAGATAGAATAAACTTTTCAGGCTGTGAATTACTGTAAGAATAAAAGCAAAAGAAAAGAAAGGTAATTTCCCTTTTCTAATGCCCTACAGTTGTAAAACAGACAAGAAGTGGCATTTTCATCACAGCAATACTGTTAAGAGTACTGTCTCACACCATTTTGGATCAAATGCTCTGTGTTACCAGGAGCTCAGAAGTTCCCTCCATCAGAAGCCCCAGTGGCATGGGCACAAGACTGCCCCTCCACTGCAGCAGAAAGGTTACTTATTTCTGAGCCTGAGCCTCACCAAAGGCAAAGATCACTCTTGCAGACACAGCCCTGCTCTTCAACAGGGCAGGGCATAGCTAGCTCAGCCAAACAGCATCAGAAAAAAACATCTGCAATAGGCAGTATGACTGGAGGCAACGAGTCAACTCAAGGCCCTGTCTCCTCCAGCCCCTGCACAACTTAGGAGGGTCTGTTTTTGACAGGAACCTACTCTCCTCACCCTCAAACCCTACACAGTCAGACCATCAAGCAATACTGAGATGTCAAAACATTGTCCAAACATAAACCATGGGTCGTCATTATTTAAAGCTGTTAAATAATGTATCTGTTTATAGCCAGACTTGTTTATATCAGACTTGTTCCTTCTTCCAACGCCTTCATGCCATTCCTCCCCTCTGCATACCAATGGATGCTGTGCTGCAGCAAGGACCACAGCTCCTACCAGAAGAGCAAAAACCATCTCATGGTTTGCCAGAGGGCTTTGCTTCCATGCAGCAGACAGACACATCTACTGAAATATTTTGGTCAAAAGCCATAAAAAGGCAAACTCAATCGCAACACAAGACAGATAATTTCTACTGAGCCAGAAGTCCATTCAGGTCACAGCAGCTCTGCTGGGACCTCCCAGCATGGTCAGGCTGGGTACAGACCTATGCTAACCATTATTCCCAGTTTTCCTCCTTAGACACAAATTTTTCCAACTTATTCACATTTTGCAGTGATGACCATGCCTGTCCCCTTACCAGGGCTTTGAGGACAGAGAAAAGGCTGTGCTGAAGAATCAAATCAAAAGCACTATGGGAGCTACGGAGGATCAAATCATAGGTATGGGGGGAAATTTATGAAACTGCTGTATTAAATCACAAGTGAAGAAACAAGAAAAAAAAAATTAAAATAACACATTCTGTTTAAGGCTTTTTTTCCTGGTAAGTAAAGTCAGAGAGGCTGCTTCTTCCACACTAATTCAGGCCAAGAAAATTATTAACACAATTTTGAGAGAAATTTTGTTCTGTTTATTTAACTGGGAAGCAAGTTCTGTGGGGTATTCCTTTTCCTGATACTTGACAGACAACACACAACAGTATAAAAAATTAAAATATATGTAAAACAGAGCTCCATATAGAATAAAGTTCTATATAAAACATATAAACACACAAAGTTTAAAAGACCTTTCAAGATAGAACTGCAACAGCTGGAGAGAGTGAACACAATTTCAAAAGTACCCCAAGAGGTTTCATCTCATGACATTTTAGATGTCACATTCAAAAAAAAAAAAAAAAAAAAATCAGCCTTCATGGATGAGAAATAATCAAAGAGCACATGTCTGGAAAATCATAAACAGCTTCACCAAAGACAAGAATTTAGAATATATACATGGCATTTTAATAACTTTTTCTGTCTATCTCCAGGACTAGCCATATTTCTTGTTATACCATAGAGGAGGAGATTTGTGAGTTGCAGATGCTACAGATGTTTAAGCTGCCAATTATTCTAAAGCATTAATCTTCTAACTTTGGATGTTGCTTCAGCAGTTCCTGAGAACTTTACACCTTCTCTCAATCACATTTACACAAGTAACTAACACAACCAAATTTCACACACGCTGTTCATGGATGCTCCTTCTCCTTGCTGGACAAACACTTTCCTTCATGCTTGCACTGCCACCACTGGCAAGTACTAAGTGCCTCTGAGCTCCCAGATAGCAGAAGATTTAGTCCCACAGACAGGACAGGACCTGAAGGTTTTGCAATATGCCTTCCACAAAAATCATCAGAATCTTGCTTCTTATGCACATCCTTGCTGTAGGAATTATACATTATTATTATTATTATTATTATTATTATTTATATGACTAAGACATATCTATTTTTATTTATACAATGTCACAAATTTATATTCAATGGAAGCTCAATTTCTGGCTGTCCCAAAGATGGTTTGTTTCCATTACTTTGAACTATCTTCACCTTTCCACTTTGCTTCCCCTGCAGGTTTTCATTTTGAGTAATAACACCATTAATGTCACACCTCAGTGACTACGTATTTGAACACGGAAGTGCACTTGAAAAGGATTTGAATGGAAAGGCTTTGTGGATGCTTTCACCTGGTAATCAGTTTAAGTGACACATTGATTCTGGAATCTCTGCATCCAGAGCACAAACAATCAACCGGGGAAAAGAAGAATCTGTCTCCTGAACATCGCTCACCTCTGCAGCCTGCAATATACACCATGTATTCAAACCCATTTCTAGCCTTCCTCTGCAGATTCCAGTCCAAAAAGCAAACAGGACTCAGCTCTTAAAGCCCAAAGATATCAAGTGTGGGGGGTTTGGCTGTGCCCTTCAGGTACTCTGTCCAGCCAGCTACTCCTGCAGATAGCGAAGAATCAACACAGCTGGAATTACTGCAGCTCAGCCCAGGGAAAGAGGAAAACTTGTGTCTACTTGTAAAATTAATGGAAGGGCAGAAGTAGACATACGAGAAGAGATCCTGTAGAAGGTGAGAGAGGGGAGACTTGGTTAGGTTATTCCTTCACGTGGCAGCAAGTATGACCCATTTTTTTGTTCTCTATTGAAACATCCTCAGTCTTGAGGCTATGCTGGTCATGCACTCAACTGCTCCCTGGGAAGTACTTCATCTCCGGGGCTATATTACTTTAGTAGCACTCTTTCCTACAGCTCTGTGAGAGTCAGTCCTCTCAGTCCACACAGACAGTCACACTTCTGAAAAACACTTCAAATAACAGGTATGGGTCACTTCACACTGATCTGAAAGGTGAGAAGTGACTTCCATTAGTGTGGAAGCACCTCTAGAGAAAATTATGCTTTATTATGGTTAATCCAACAGGAACAAAACATGTCTGACAACATAATATTTAAATACAGACAATATATTCTGGTTGTTAATCACAATGCTGGCTTCTGAACTTTTTGATTCCATGCCTGAATATACCACAGGCTATATGACCTTCTGCAAGTCCCTCTGTCTCCTTACTATTAATAAAAGTACAATGTATTTATCTTCATGCTCACAACTCAAACACAGCCAAACAGGTTTTTATTTGAACTTCTCCAAATCAATTCACCTTGGGAACAAAACAATTTAGCTTGGAAGGGAGACTTCTGAAGAAGTTGTTTATATATAAACTAAAAATAGTGATTTCAGATGGAGCATCCTCTCAGTTAGGCACAACTTAACTCTACTCTCTAACAGCCTATCTACGGACAGGGCCAATTTCTGCAGATTCATCACCACCCTATTAGCCATTATTTCACTTTAAATTAAACCCCTGCTTGAGACATCAACAAAAATAATTTGCTCAGCACAAATGCACTTGTTGCAAATGGTTATTAAATGCTACACTTTCTCCTTCTGCAATCAGTATTCTAGTACTTCTGAGGATTACATGTATTCTGTATTTCTGTCTAAATATCTAGTATGCTTTTGAAAGCATCCCCCAGGGCTGAGCTAATCAAGAAAACAACATACATACAGAGAACTGTCATTATTAGAGGGTCAAACACTAATGCAGTCTGTACTCAAGAGATTGCAAATTATACTTCTATGTGAGCAGGAGAAATCATGTTCCCAAATCACTGAATAGTGTCATGTAACCTATGAATAAATTACTAGTCCTGAAAAGATTATAGATAGCAATTTATTACCATCTTGTAAGCATGAACTGAAGATAACCAAACAACAAGCTGTTCACAGAACAGCCTCCAATAATTCTCTCACGCTTCCTACAACACCAACTGCAAAGTGACTTGAATGTGGACCAAATCACTTGCTCGTGACTTGTGCATCCTCTCGGAAATGTGGCAGCACAGAGGGCATCTTTATGACTCAAATTCAAGTAGGGTCTTATATGAGGCCTCAAATAAGCTTGCCAATGTCAAACATAACATTTATGTTAAAAATTGTAGTCTGTCAAATCTATTCAGAGGACAAAAGAGCACTTCTCCATAACTAGACAAGAGTTCTTTGTTCAGTCGTTGAGCCTTACTAAGGCCTGCAATTCTTTGCCATAAGCAAGATGTTTAAATTGCTCAATGGCAAAAATCAATTTAGTGAGAAACTGTAATTAATAAATGCCATAAATATGCCTTTGCTTGACATTTTATAAAGACAACTTGCCATAAAGAACAGTGCAAATGGAGAGCTCTGCAAACGACTGGCTCCTCTGCAGGCTCTCCTCCAAGCCCAGGAAGCCCTGCCAAAATGCCATGCCCCCCACCATGGATGGCAGCAGGTAGCTCTCCACCATCCATCCCCTTCCCTGCCCAGAGGCATTAGATCATGGCTGTGTGCTTGACATGTGACTTATCATAACTTGTACCTCTACTAGTCAAGAAATTAGGCCTCTACCTTGTCATCCTGAGATTACACTTAATTTAGGACTACAGAAACTTAGATCCACCAAATCTCCGAGCAAATTCCAGACTTGCTCCACGCTCCAAAGTCCACCATCTTTATTCCATTCGCTGCAGTAACTGTCTCAAACCTACCACAGAGGTGTTATCTCTCCAAGAACCACAATCCCAGCACCCAACTTCAAACCCTAAGATATTTGTCCTGACTTGTTCCTGAAGATGATGCTCTCATCTACTTCCTTGATAAGGATCTAGGAAAAAATGCAGAGAAAATATCTCTGCACTTTAGGCCTCAATACTAAGTCAGTTTCAATGCAGACCTCAGGGCTAAGAAATCAAAAAGAGGAACTTAAGTGTTTGATCTTGGGTCAAGATTCATCTGTTCTTTAATTTTTAACCAATAATCTAACCTGAGAGGGAAACCCACTTCCAGAAAGTGGCTCCTGAGAACATCCACCTACGGGGTGGCTGTAATAATACCCAGACAGGTGGTAAATCCCAGAGCTCCCCAGAATCTCCAGTGCATGGTGGTGCAGGCAGCTGTTGGATGGCAGAACCCAGAAGTTCAGTCAGAGCAAGGGAAGCAGCCATGGCAGATTAGAGGTGTTGCCAAACCACAAAAAGCAATGGACAAACATTTATTAATTCTACAGTGAGAAGAAAAAGTACAAGTGATTTGGAGGTGGGTAGAAATAAATCAAGACTGAAAAGACTTCCTCCTTTCTTTGGAACTTATTTGGCAAAGCAAATTTAACACACATAGGAGAGACACACACAGCATATAAATCTAAATACCAGCTATTTCTTCAGCCCTTTTTTTCCTCTAATTACTATCTCTGAAGTCTAACTGCCTTTTAAAAAAATAAAAATCCTCTTCTCCAACACATTATCAATTTTCCAAATTCCAAAACCAAAGTAACCATTAGAAACAAATGTAGGAAAATTACAGCATCATGCTTCTCAAATACTAAATACCTCTAAAAAATATACCAAGTATTACCCTTGGATCATCTTTCAATGATTACATTTATGCCAACAACTCAGCGGTCAGATGCTTACACAAGAAACTGAAAGACCACTCAGACCCCAATGCTCTGTTTCACTGAAAGTCCCAAATCCAGCCCCACATGCATGTATTGATAATGTGAAGCAGTCTCCAGACTCCAGACTCTTCCCAGGGAGAGATGGACTTAACCTTCTGTGATGAGAACAGCACCATAATGCTGCAGTATGCAGCACAACCTGCTAGCCAGCAAAGTTTCTCAATGTGCACTTGGGCATGCAGAAGATCAGACTGTCACACAAGCTCTGGAAAACCATTCATCCCAGTGCTGCAAACTAGAACGAAACGGAAAGGTTTATCAGCCTCTTCCGAATGGGAGCTGACAACTACAGCTGGATACTTGGCACTGCTCTCTGGTGCTATTAAAATCAGCAAAAGCTGGGTCCCAACATCATAAGGACTGAGCTGAAGGGCTCAACCTTTTAAAAAGCACATCAGGCCTCTTACTTACAGAGTTTTCTTTCCAGCAATTTCATGTCACTGTCTTTCCCTCTCTTATAAGCAAACCAAGAAACTTTCAAGGTAGCTAGAAAGAACTTTTTTTTTTTTTGCCATTCAGCCAAGCCTGGGTGAATCCCCCATATCCTTCCAGACCCACATAGGTTGTCAGACCCCACAGTAATCTGATGTTGCACTACACACTGCACTGATGGCAGCACTCTGCAAGCCCCAGCTGCAATCTACCAGCTTTGGTGCAGGTAACGCTTGCCACCATGTGCAGGCTGGCACTAACAGGTTGGGCTCCCTCTCACCCTCTGCATCACAGCCCCGTCCTGAAGCAGCTGCTCCCCTGGGGGAGTTGGCAGGGCACAGCAGAGCACAGCTGCGGTGAGACAGCCCACGTCACAGCAAACAAAATCTACTGCAGCTTCCCCCTCCTCTGCTCAAAAGACTCATGGATAATTTACTTTATCAGAAATGAGATTTTTACTATATGGTTTTGCCTGAATAATGATAATAAATAGTAGAATCTAAAATCACAACGAAATTTAGAGGTAAATCCATTTGACAGTGGTCTGGAGAGCTGGGAGGGCTTTTTAAGCATCCATATAGAATTCATTTTATGACAAGGACAAACTTCTGCAGAGAAGACAGATTTGGCATCTGTCTTTTCCCAGAGACTGGTCTACAAAATCCTGTCTTAAGGGACCATGAAGCTTCTGCCAGGCACAGTTAAAGGAAAAAGAAGGGAGGTGAAAGAAAAGGAAAAAGACCAACCTCCTTTTACTTTTCCAGTCCCTCCACAACTTTCTGGCAGCAGTAAGGGCGCTGCAGCAGAGCCAGGCAGGCTCCCCCCACCTCGCTCTCCCCACTGCCCCCTGAACAACACCGCGCCGGATATGCTCCAACAACCCACCTCATACTGCCACAGAGTGTTCATCCTAAGGCAAAAACCCATCAAACTTAATACTTTACTAATTACTGTAGCAGTTTAATAGCTATTCCACCATCAGAGAACTTCCTACTAACAGCGTTTCTATAAAATTAAAGTGTATTGTACCTCATTATCCAAGGGTGTTTCTGCAGCACAGTTATACTTAGCGGAAACAAGGGTCAGTGTTCTACACAACTCTTTTTTAATCAGTCTTTAAAAAAAGTGTTTTGCAATTGTATCCTTAGAAATCCCTAATGATGAGCCAGATTTCATGAAGGCTGTGACTTGGCTAATTTATACAACAGCTAGAGAACTTCAAAAGTTAACCCAAGCTAGTGGCGTTATTTAGTTCAGTGAAGCGGCTCATTCTAATTGGATTAAATTGTCATTTTTTTGGGTTTTTTTTTTTTAATTTCATATTGAATCCTCAGTTTATCATTTCCTATAGTATTTACCCAAACACTGCATCAGTATCATTCGCATACCCCTTCCCTCAAGACAATCTCAGATCCACAGATGAAAAAGACCAAAACCCTCTGGCCGATCCTCCTGCCACGAAAGGGTGGGAGAAAGGCTTTCCCAGAGGTACAAATCCCGGCAACAGAGCTAATTGCATTAAGCAGAGGGCCCGGTTAGCGAATACACTGGTGGCGCGGAAAAAGTGTAAACAGCAGCATTATCCCGAGCACCTCGCGGCGAGCCCGAGGGGAAGGGCCGGCCGGGTCCGCAGCAGGCTCGGGCTCCGCGGAGCCGGGACCGGGAGCTGGCCGGGAGGAGAGCAGGGCGTTCTGTCTGAGGGGTCTGAGAGGTCCTGAGCCACGCAGCTAAGGGTAGTTGCTGCCTTTTTTTTCACTCTTTTTAGCCACGGACCGTGAGGAGTGGATTTTGCAAGGGACGCTCCCGCCTCACCGCCCGCGAAGCCGGGGGTGGCGGCGATGTCCTCGGGCGGCCGCTCGGACGCGGGGCGGCCCGGCGGCTCCCGGCGCCGGTCTGGGACGGGTACAAACCCCGCTCCCGGACCCAGCCCCGCGCTGCGGCCCCTCGGGCGCCCCGCGGCCGCCCCTCCTCCGGAGAGGCACGGAGAGAGGCACCGGGGGGGCTCCGGGGCCGGCTGGCGGCTGGGTCGTCGCGGCAAACTTCGGCCGAGGTTCGCTGGAGGGCGGCAGGGTGCTCCGCTCCGGCAGGGTGGTCCTCACGGCTTCGTGGGGGTGTTTGGGGTTTTGTTTTTTGGTTTTTTTTCTTTGACTGGGAGGGGGGTTGTCTCTTTCTTTTTTTGGCGGGTGGGACGGAAAGGTACCTGCCGTTTGCAGACCGCTCAACTATCAACAGATGCACCCCCCTCCCCTCCCCCGAGCCAGCCCAGTGCCCCGCAGACGGCGATGCCACAGGGCTCGGGCTGCTCGCCCCGCACTCGACCGGCGGAACCGAGGCGGCCGCCCTCGTCCCGTCCCGTCCCGCGGGGCTGCCGCCGCCCCCTCCCCTCTGCCCCGGCACTCACCGGCTGCCCGGAGGCGCAGGCCACGAAGCTGACGGTGAGCGCCAGCCACACGCCCCGCATTATTCCCGCGGAGCCGGCGCGGCGGCCGCCGGGGGCCGGGCACAAAGGAGAAACCGGGGGCCGGCGGCGCTGGGCAGCGCCCGAGGGGCGCGGGGCAGGGCCGGTGGCGCCCCGGATCCGGCCCGCCGCGCTCCTTCCGCTGGGCTCCGCGCTGCGCTCCGGCGCTGCCCGGCGGGCCCGGTGCTCGCGGCGCTGGGGCGAGCGGGCTGCAGGCTGCGCGCTGCCGGCTCCGCCGCCCTCCCTCCGCCCCGAGTGCGCGGCGGCGGCGCCGCGGCTCCCAGTTAAACCCCGCAGAAATTCCTGCAGGATTACAACACAGATTGGCAGCTCCCCCAGCCAGTGGAAAGAAGCAGCGCGCCGCCACCGCCGGCTCTCGCCCCTCGCAAATTCAAGCAACTTTCCCCCCTCCCTCCTCCTCCTCCGCCCAGGTCTCTCCTCTCTCGTCCTCCCCCCCAGTGGAAAACATGAGCAGCGCCGCCGAAGGATTAAGAGAAGGCTGGCCCCGTATAAAATCGGGGACGTGGAAAGGCTCCCCCTTCGCAAGAGAAATCCGGCGGCGGCCGCGTGTTTTTTTGCGCTGTGCTGCCGGGGTTCGCACCGCTGCTCCGCGCCACCGTCCCCGCTTAGCCTCGGTGGCAGCTTCAAGTGTCGGAAAAAAAGCAAAATGGAGGGGTCAAAAATCACGGGAAGTGGGGCTATCCCGAAAATGCTAGCTCATTGTGAATCCCCACTTAGCTTTTTACCTCCGAAATAATTTTTTTAAGACTTTTCGCCCTCAACAGGAAGACTAGAAACTTTTAAGGGTGAGGGGCGGCGAAGTAAGAGAGGGCTGCGATCTGTAGCTAGTTACATGGATCTAGAAGTTATGTCTTTAAAATAGATGTTGCAGGAATTGACAGCACCAAGAATGCGAGCTTCAGAAGCCAAAACAAGAAGTCTTGCTACAACTAGTCCATGGTATTTCTCAGCTGGGGAAAATAGTGCTTTTGCAGAGCTAAGGAGCCTCAGCCCGATCCACTTGTGTATGCCAGCATGTTTCCACCACTGAAGGTGTACATACATGACATCAGCCACTGGACATGGGAAAGGAGCAATAGCCAGGAAAGCAAAATATATCAGTCTCACTTGCAAACTGTGACTGGTGATTTAAGTCAGAAGGTAGCAGTGTTTTATAGCCTGACTCAAATGGTCACAAGGACCAATGGTCTCTTGTTTGAGCAAAATCTATCCCTCTCAGAGGATCCGGGCCCCAGAGAGGGCAAGAAAAGCCCAGGGAGATACTCTGGCGAGGTTTTTCCCAGGCAGATGTTTTTCTATGCCCTTTGCTTACCCTGTGCTGTGTGAAGGACTTTGGCCAACGGGTTGTGCTGAGATCCCATCCGCCTGCAGTTCCCGATCTGGTTGCCTTCCTATCAAAACAGGCATGCCATGTAAGAAAATAAAATAATCTGCCACAAGCAATCTCTCATTGCTCCCTGCTCATCACTTTCCCAGCCTCTCCCAGGCAAACCCATCCCTGGTGATCCCTGTGCAGTGTGGGCGCGGTGGCTGAATCTGTGCTGGGACACTGCAGTACCCTACTCCGCAGAGGGGAGGCTGGCCGTGCCTGGATTGCTCTTACTGTGTGCGACCCACTCTCAGGAACGTGATACTTCTCAACAGTTACCACACTTACTATTTCTAGATCCACCTTCCGGACATGCCTGTCATTGATTTTTAGGCTGCATTCCCCACTGAAATCCTACCAGATTTTCAGTGGTCTGCGCCTTGTTGGTGTCACACACACACAGATTGTTTAATGTATTCCCTATATTAAACAGATTGTTTAATATAATCTTTCTCCTTCAAAGTATGTTGCAAATACTTAAGACCTAATTCTGTGTATCCTCCTCCTTTGTAGGCAGCCAGCTTTCAATTCAACTAAGCAACAATTTCAGCATTGTTTGATGTGGGTGAGCAAAGTACAGTGAAGCAAAGGGAGTAAAACTCCGTTTGGGCAAAATCTGTAGGACCTCACATAGGCATGGGGTCTTACAGGCAGCCCAGTCTGCAGGGAGGGGAGAGAGGAAGAGGTTGCAACTTGCCCCCAGTCAAGGGGAAACCAGAAAAAGCATTCCTTAACAGTAGGAAAACAGAATGCCACATTGAAACAAATAACATAAAAGAGCAAATGTGAAGACAAAGAGGCTGCATATGGGAAGCATCCTAAGGGTCACCAGACAGCAAGGGGCAGATGATTTGCTACATTAGGGTATTTTTTTTTTTAGCATTCCTTAACATTTTTAGCATTCTTTGACAGGCACGTCTTTTGACATATATGCCAAACTCAGCTTTACTTCCATGTTACAAGGTGTGATTATGGGTTTTACATACTTGGCGTAATCTATCAAAGATCAAAATATCATCTGCAACAAGCAAAGCGAAGTCCTTCCTCAGGCAAAGATGATGGCAACAAATGGGCTCCTCATGGACCATCAGTGTACTTATGGGCAGTGCCCTTGAAGGAGCTGGGGCTAAGACCTGCAGAACCTCCAAATCCCTTAGCTTCTGTGGGGCCGATATCTGATGCCAAATATGAAGATAGACACACACTTTAATGCTAGAAGGAGCAGAACTAGGGACCAGAAGCCAGATGATTTGAAAAGATAGAAATGAGCATGAGGATTAAAAAATTGAAAACAAATTACCCTTGTAGTTCACAGAAATAACAAAATATTGTCCTGTATCCCGCTTACTCCCTCCCCACTCTCCTGAGTCATCTGGGAGCACCCTACAGCATTAAGAGCATTTCCACATGTGGTCCCATGGAGAAGCAGCTGCAAGTCTGGGCATTTCTTACTGCCAGGCAGCATTCACCACATTGCCTTTGGGTCACCCTGGGTCCCCCCGGTCCTCCAATGGACACAGGCCACCCAGTCACAACACCGACACTGAGTCAATCTAGGCAGGAGTGGGATTCAGGTGAGATTAAGATACAAACTTCACCAAAGGCCATTTTTTTTTCAAAATATATGCTGAAAGGATGCACGAGGACCTCAAGTGTAGCATGTGCTATCTAGTTATCAACTACGGAAGACCCAAATGTTATGGATAGAAAAAGGAGTTGAAACTTTTTAAAAGTTGTATCAGTATGTTGACTGTGTGTTTCGATTTCTGTTTGCAACTGTGTTTATTTTTTGAGTGGGTCTGAGTGATTACAAATACTTGTAGTTGTAATGTTGTTCCAGTGATTGTTAGATAGTGTTGCAATGTATAGTTACGAATGTTTGTATAGACTTTGTGCGGCTGCATTCCCAAATGTAGTTGCTACTGTAATGGAGCGGTTAAAGGGATAATACCGGGGTGGGGGGGAGAATCTTCTGCTCTCCTCCAGATAACCCAGAGACTGAGACCACAACCCAGAGCCTTGATTGGTGGATACAACCAACCAATCAAGTCACGGCGGGAAAGAATGATTGGTGTAGAAAGCACCCTGATAAGGACCAATGAGAGCTGAGAAAATGCACCAATCATGTAGAGGATCCAAAAACGAACCAATCCCTGAGGGGACTGAAGCTATAAGAAGGGAATGACTGCCCTCAGCGGGTGCTTCGCTCTCACAAACAGACTGTTCTGAGGGGTGGCCTGTGTGCACGGATCTGGTATCTGTTTGCTCTGACTTGCCGTGAAGGGCTGGGATAGCTCAGACTCTTGTTCCTGTAGCCATTTTGTAACAATAAAATAGTTGGCTTTTCTCTTTTACCATCTTTGGATTTATGACCTCCTCATTATTTTTGCAACATTGTAACACAAATGTCCACCAAACTTGAAAATTCAGGTTTGGATCTCTCCTTAGGGGAGAGTTACTGGAATTTTAGGGAAGAGTCATGATTAGAAATACATGGGAACTGTGCAAAAAAGCACAGTTGGGAGATCTTGGGAGTAAGTTTCCAGTCTATGGCTGCGAAGGCACAATTAAGGATGAATGTGCATCACAATTTTTTGAGTGCTTCTCAAGCATTCATTTTTGTATGGCCAAACCTGCAGGTAACTTGCACAGTCAGCAGGGCTAAGGAAAGAGATCTACATGGGGGTAGATCTACATGAGAGTTCCTAATCATGCAATTTCTCCGTTAAGACTTTTTCAGTAATACAAGCTGTGGGTGACCCAAAGCACAACCCCCGAGCCTCACACTGCGGTGGGTGACAAGGTGGTGTTGGCCAGAGCTGTTTGTTATGTAACTGACTGATGGTTGTACTTGTGCCCAGGATGGGATAGCCTTGGCATCACACTCAAAGATCATGAGAGATGGCAAATTTGCTCAAATAACTTATTCAAAGAGAGACAAACCTGTGAAAAGGAAAAATACAGCTGACAATAAATCTGTTTGAAGCCACAATGACAATGACCTGAAAAAACTTGGTGTTGGTAGGACAGTTTAAAGAGATTTATTACCACATCCCCAAACTCCCAAATTTTATGCTTCTAATTTAAGAACAATAGAACTGCTCATCTCTTCTATAAAAATGTAATATTTTTAAGTACAGTTGTGTTTATTTCTGTAGTGTAATCTGAATTCAGGGATGTGGTAGAATGGGACGGTACTCACGGGACCATTGAACCACAGGAGAGGTGCCAGCAATTTTTGGTAACACGTCAATGAATGATTCTTTTCTGCATTAATTCTTAACAATATAATTACATGAACATGCATCCTTCCTCAACAGCCTCGTTCTAAAGGGTTGCTCTTGAGCATCCCCAAAATACCCTAGGACATGCTTGCTTCTCTTTGATCCAGAGGCCTCTTTTGCTATGCAGTTTCTGAATCACAGACGTATGCAGATTATTTAATTTTTTATTGTATCTGTAGTTTTGTTTTGGTTAGATATGAAGTACAAAACATGTCTGCACAAAACCAGCCATCCCTGATAGCTGAAACAACAGTGCAGCAGGAGCTAAGGGCATTGCTGAGCAACCAGTGCTTGTTGTGTCTGCTGTGGTACCACTAGGACCACACAGCTGGACTATATGGGGTTTGAAATGATGGGTTGCAGCAGAAAGTCTGAGCATGGCCTGCAACAACCGACAACAGAAACATGCAGCTGACAAAACTTTATTTTGTTCTTTTCCATGGACAAGTATAGCGGTAGGGAGACGTAATAAGAAAATAAAAGGCTGGCATTAAAGGCTGGCATTAAAGGCTGGCATTAAAGGCACAAGCAGCAGCCTTCTATGAGATGGTGGGATGGGTGAAACAGTCCAGAAGTAGCCTGCAAATGGGGCTGGTTTGTGTTTGTCACTGTGCAACAAAAGGAGTGAGTATCCACGCAAAGAGACAGAGACATGCACCTGGGCTGGGGGCTTTGCTCCAGTGAGGGGATGCAGGGGGAATGTGCAGGGCAGCAGGGGGATCCAGAGTCATCGGTGCTCATTGAGAATGGTGTCAGCCAGCTCTCCAGGAGAGTTACTTTCTGAAAGTCCTGACCCCTACCTAGAGGGGAACATCTGAACCAGTCATCACCCAGATTCAAAGATGACCTTTACACCTGGAATTAAAGTCCAGCTTTGGCAGCACTCCTGGAGTAGGGCTTATCACCTGCTATTCAGCAACTTGCTGAATATTTTAAATGTAAAATACACCCCTCAAGTGCCCTTTCTGATTTAAGAATCTCTTTTCCAGGGGAGATGCCTACCAAGAACCATAAGTAAAATGAATGACACAATGTTGACAGCTAGAACTACCAAAAAATTATGGAATTTGGCCAAACCCCACTTCTGTCCTGAGTACAGAAGCTTTGTCTTTGGACCTTAACTGCTGTAACAAACTCAGTGTCATTTTGTGCTGGCCTCCTGAATAGGGTAAAATTTACCACTCCAACAATTCTAGCCAAGGCTATTGCTCTTTTTTTTTTTTTTTTTTGGGGGTGTGTGTGTGTGATTTTTTTTTTTTTAATTTTTTAATTTTTTAAATTAGGACAAAATGTACCTTTAAAAGGAAAAGGTATTTCTTTATCTCTGAAAGTTCCATTTAGAGCCATGGTTCAATATTTGCCTGAGACATTTGCATACCTGAAAGTGTCTCATATGTGATGATCTCTGCAAATGAAATGTATTGTTGATTTAGTTTCTTATCCCAAAAGATGATAGCATGGTTAAGGTTTGTATACAGTATATCAGGAGAAAAATACAGAAGGGTTGAATTGAAATGGATTTTAATACTGTGAGGTATACTGCTCAAGTTAATGAAATTCAGACATACATTTGGCTGCTGCTGCTAACTGAATAATACAAGTAATAACAGAAGCATCTATTCAATTCCTGATGAACATGAGTAATTTCCATTATCTTAAAATGTGTGGGAGTTATTAATTAGAGGTGCAGTGATTGCCCAACACTTTTTCATTATTATATCTTGTTGTCAGTTGCTTATACATTTGCCAAAGTTTAATGCATCAAGCTGAAATTTCCTATACTGGGTATCAAACTCCAGCTGACTTCATTTGTTTCATTTTATTTTTGTTTTGCAAGTTTTATCAAGAATGGTGCATCTGTTTCCAAGAGCAAGGCTAGAAGAAAGTATGTTATTTTGTCTATGGTAATACAAATTCCCTCCAAAACTTCCCTGAGATGTTTTACCTCCATGCATTGAAGGAAAGCACAAAAATTTGGCAAAAGAAGTCAACAAAACACCAGAAAATTTCTTTTCAACACACTTGGGAGATTATTCCCCGCTTTGGACCATGTCTAGGCATTACTGTCTTTGCAGTTTGTACATGCTCAGTAGAGACTTGTTAAATTCTGACATCTAAAAATCCCATCTAGGCCAGACATGTTCCAGCTCAGAGCCATAGAAATCTTTCTGTGCTTGGTCTCCGAATAAAAGGGCTGTAGAGTTGCCTTGGCACTTGTGAGACAAGGTCTGCTGTGTGTGCCTGTGCAGCAAGGGAAAAGAGAGGGGAATTTAGTACACCCATGGAGGAATAAAGAGAGTGGTTGTAAGAGCTGGAGGCTGAAGAAGAAGAGAGGAGATATAGGGAGGGTATGAGGAGGGAGAAGGACAGGAGTGAAGTTAGAAGGAGACATTGGCACAGCAGGGCAAATGTCAGGATATCAAACCCATGGTAGGTGATACCCATGGGGCAGCAAGGGAGGAAAGCAGGACCATGCAGTGTTTGGGGTGGCTGGGAGGAGAAGGGGAAGGATACAGTCCCAACCAAGACAAGATGATAACTTCCATCATTGAGCAACTGTGCTCTCCTCCAGACCTTGCAATTACACTGCCAGAAGTAAGGCACCATCTTTCTTTGCTGTCAGCAAATAACAAAGGGAAATGTCTGTCAGCCCCAATGCTCTGCATTGGCTGATCAGTATAAATAATAAGCTTTTTAGTGAGAGATAATGTTGTCAGTAAGATCCATGCAGCAGTAAGATCCATGCAGTACTTGGCTGCAGAAATTTAAAGCTATGGAGACAGCGACACAGATGACTATAATTAAAGATGGTATCATAAAGCATTAGTTGCAAGGACAACCTTAATTTTAATTTTTCTCAGCTTCAAGTACTTTGTTTTCTAGCTTAAATGTTTTTATAGCAAAATTTTTCTTCATGTTGTTCTTCATATACAATGCCCAACATTTCCCACTTAACTAATTTCTGTTGTCTGACCCTGAAAATTGTACCCAATATGAGTAATGCTTGCATACATGAAAAAATCATCAGAATTAGCTGACACCACTTATCACCTTCTAACTTACAGGACTAGACAAACCCTTGAAGTACTTACTCATTTAATTCACTGAACATGCTAAAGTTAGTCCAGATGTGTGTAATTAATGAAAGTATTTTAAAACAGCATTTGCTACCTCTTGCCTGCTCCTACTTTATTGTTCAGATATAAATATATTTTAAATAAACATATATTCCAACAGCAAGTGAGCATCTGTCTATGTCAAGCCTTATCACAGCTATCTGTGTTTTTTGCATTTCTGTTTCTCTCTCTGTTGGTGTTTCTTTTACCTTTTAGGACAGAACTGGATCCAGAGCCAAAAGAATGAAATAAAGATGTCTCCAGGTTGTGCATGTTTCAGCATATTTATTCCAATTTCAGGATATACATCCTGTGAGCATCAAAACAAATTAGTCTACAGTACAAGGAGAGACTGTGGTGTGGCTGTTTTCAAGAGAAAATGCAGCTGGACTTTTCATGCTAGAGAAAAATCTTTATTTTCCTGCAGCAAGCTTTTTTTTTTTTTCTTTTGAGTCTAATTGCAAACTCCTCAGGTATGTAGAAAAAGCTGCTTATTAAGGGTGAAATAACCGCTGTACCTCAGAGCTTGTAGAACAGTCTCCAGGGGAAGTCTGGTACCTGGGTGAGAGGAACCACCACCTACTGCCATGAGATGAGCCCCAGTGTGGGGCTTCCCCTGGCTGAAGTATCCTTCGTTTTACAGTTCTTAAAGGGGAGTTAGTACACACATTCTTGATAATGGCCAGATTTCTAAGATAGTAAAATGGCAATTATGCAGAGCTGCAAGCAAAGGATAGATTCTGAATGAGAGAAATGAGTTCAAAGCATGTGATTAAATAGTGGTAGGCTTAAGGCCTTAATTCTCATCTCCCACTATGTGAAGCAGGAGTAACTAATTTGTAGTCAGTGAAGCTACAGAGATGTAAAACAGCATTGGAGGAGAATCAGGCCATTGTTCTCTGCAAAACTCACTGATAAGACATTAACTACTAAAGAGAAAATGCCATCAAAGTATGTGAAATGCTTTGCAGAATTCAGGAGACAAACTCATTAAATGCTATGTCATACAGGGAATTAGTTCCAAGTTTGTGAATGTGGAGAAGGCAAATGCTGCACTACAGATAAATGAAAGATCGCCTTGAAAGCCTTCTTCAGAAGACCACTTGCTTTTGGAGCAGGAGCCAACCCCACACATTACGTCCAGAGATGTGAAACAATTCCAGATAAAATAAATCACCCTGAACCTTGGTCTGTCTCACATACTGAATGCCAGCCAACTGCAGTTGTTTAAGGTTTGTAGAAGTTCACTGGACTCTGTTTCCTGCCCAGCCTATCTCCCCTTCCTCCCCTCCACTCATAGCTCTCATCCTAGGTCAAGCAAATCTTGGAAGCAGAAAAACTAAACACCAGTCAGACAGCACCATGTGCGGTCTCTCTAACTGAACACCCAGTTAAGGCACAAGAAATCTCTGGGGAAAATCCCACCTCCAGGGATGTGATAAAATCTATGGTAAAATTCTCATTTGATCTCTCCAAGGGCAAGATTTTATGCTCATCCTCAGGATAATCCTCGGATCATTTTTCAGACTCAAATTGCTGACATAGAGTGACCAACGATTTGAAGATTCTGATGTCTTTTTGAACAAAAGCCCTGAGCAGTTAACTCTCAATTAAATCCACCATGGAGGAGATGGAGCATATTAGTATACAGGAAGGAGCATAGAGTCCAGTGAACTTCTACAAACCTTAAACAAAATGACTATGTCACAGGGGACAGTGCTGTGAGTCTCAGCCACCACATGTGCTGTGTCCTGCTGGCAGACCCTGGGTGCTGAGGTTCTCAGTCCAACATCATGGTTGTCTTGAAGGCACATTTTTTCCCCCAGACTATTTGCTCCAGGCATGGCAAAAGCCCTATGGCAAGATGCTGGGAGTGAGGCTTCTCAGGGCTGTTACCTCCACAGCAGGACAAGAAGATGTACTCGTCAGATGAGACAGGGGCATGGTGCAGATGCCATGTTAATATGTCCCTAATACATGACCTGTGTGCAACTCTGTCCTAGGATCTGATGGGGTGACTTCGTTCCTGTCATGAGATCTGTGTGGAGGAGAGAACCCTTTGAATGTCCTTTACATCCATCTCTTTCTTGTCACCGTTGTTCAAATCCAGTCACTCAAAGCAGGAGAAGGTTCACAGTATGCCACTGGCGTCATTATGTTCTGATCACACTTTGGGACTGGTGGCAGAAACTCAAAAGGATTATTCACAGTTCCTCGAGCTGCCAAAGAGGCTGACCACTGCAGATCAGCAGGAGTGGTTCCCTGGCTCACAGGAGGATGTGTCTGCCAGGACAGCAGTGTCCTCAGCTGAGGGCCATGTCTGCCAGTACAGCAGTGTCCTCAGCTGCAGGACTTGCCTTGTCATCATCCTCCAGTCCTGGGCACCTGCAGTTTTCAAATTTCTAGGTAAAAAGAAGCATAACAGGTACATAGCCGTGGTCAAAGTGGTCATGAGAACAGAGTTTCACTCCTCAAAACAGATAACTTGTGCATCAGCCAGAGACTGCTCTGATTATGTTTCTCAGTAAATGGTGCTGCTGCCTCACAGACATAATTTCCATCTTGAGTGGCACAGTGAAACCGTTGCCTTTCCCTTGCACTCTGGGATGGAGGCTCTCCTGCTACCAGATAGTTCAGACTTCTACCCCATGTAATCTTTGAGTTTCTGTGGTTTGGCTGCACTTGATTTGGAGCATTGCAGCTGTCGATCCTGTGGTATAATTCTAGGCAATAGTGCAGATGCTCGAGGAGAATCAAGTCTGACCCAGTGGGTGTAACCAGACTCACAAGGCAGAGTCCCTTGAAGTGCAAAGTCTTAGACACAATGCAGAGATTGACCTGAGGAGTGTCCAGCTGCACAGTTTGAAGAGGGTAGGGGTTTTGGTTTGTCCTGTTGCAATGGTAGTGGTAGCTGTGAGCACCCTGGTACCAGACAGTGTTGCTCACTGAGGCAGCATGTGGCCAGGCTGGCTGACTGCAGGTGTTTGAGACCGTGGTGGGGAGGGAAATGTGTGCCACTGGCTAGAGAGGTGTACAGCATGAGGCCCTTCAATGAAGGTAGCCACTGTCTACGTGGAGCATGGCTGACCTGGCCCCTGTTTGTGATTTTCTGCAGCAGCAAAAACATGTGGTCCTGGATCAGGGTAGAACTCAGAGAAGGTGTGAGCTGGGGAAACCACTCAGTGATTCTGTGAAGGACCAGAAGTTGACATATATCAAAGGTCAGGAAAAGGCTTAGATGCATCCCCACAAAGGACTTAATTTAACAAGTGGGTGAATTGCAAGCACTGCCTGGAGCAGCCAACCATCACACTAACATGCAGCTCCAAGGCTAGCCAGGAGAGTGTCCTTATCCAGCTACAGGTCACAGATGAGGGAGACATGATAGAAAGAGAATCCTTTTTTTGTGAATGATATATTTTGAATCCAAATCTACGTGGAACCTATTTTAATAGTAAATGTATACTAAATTGAGGAAAATCATAGAGATACCCTTTTCTGCTCTTGCAAAGGTATCTTTTCAAAACAGGCCAAAAAGTGGATTAATAGTCTGGAGTAAAAAAGAATTAAAACAGCAAGCGTCAAAGTCATGGCTGTGCTGCAGCAGTGTCTCATCACTGGGCATGAGCTTGCTGGAACTGTGTCTGTTCCAGTGTTTTGTTAAAACACTGCATTGGGAACAGCAATTAAACAGATTCTGATGCTGGTTTTCAACACGTGCCAGCTGGCTCCCAGCCAATGTCGAAGCAGAAACATTGTGGAAACTCATGGTCAATGATGACTTTGATCTTTGAAGGGCTTTGTAGTGGTGGAAGGAAATGGGAGGATAGGAGGGAGGGAGAAGGATGCAAGCAGTAGGGAGAAAAAAGTGGAGTGGAAATTATCACCTTGACAAAGGCAGCGTGTGCCTTCTTCTTTCCCCTCTTTCTTTACATGGGTTAGTAGGCACAGTCATAAACTTTATGATAAAGCCTCATGTTTGTTAATGGCAACCCATATGAGCAGCAGAAGTCCCTTGAATATTCCCACATGTGTCATTGGGATTGCTCTAGGAGTGCCTTCCTCTGCATGCTGGCTTGCAGTGACAGGCTCTGCCAGCACACTGATTTGCAGTGCACACGGCATAGTGTTGGAATCCTTCAGGACAGGATCCAGGGCAAAGATGAAGAAGAGCTCTTCTGCAGCCAAGAAAATCATAAACACACATGCTATTCAAATTATCTGCTTAGACATTGCCTGAAATGCTACAGCAGCTCTTTAGGCACAAGGAAGATCATTCCTTCTGTCCCACAAGAAGGTTTAGACGTTTCATGGATGAGGAACAGGGATAACGGACAGCCACGTCTGGGATGAGCAAGCACAGAGGGATGTTTCAACAGTTCCAACCAGTTAGTTGAAATACGGTATGATTTTCCCATGTTAACAGTAATAGGCACAAAGGAGAATCATATTGTGCTTTTAAAGCCGTAGAGACTTACAGAGGTAGAGGATGTTGATTTTCAGGTGTAATGCCAGCTGTGACTTGGTCAGAAATGAGCTCATGTTCCCAGCCTGTGCTGGAGGGCTCTGAATACTGGTGTGGTCTCTCTAAAGTGAACCTCACTTCCAAGATCACGGGTGCTTTCACTCTACTCTTCTTAAGAAATTCTTTACAGAAGTAGGATTTGCTTGACAGTACAAGACACAGTGCTTCTGTAGAACCCCAGGAAATCTGGAAAAACTTGCAAATATCTTCACATTAAAACAAAAACCAAACTTATTTGCCTTCCAAATTCTTCACTAATGTTAGATGGTGACACCTATGATTTTTCTTTCTTTCTTATTTTCTGTAGTGAACAACATTTTAAATTCATTAAATCCCAACTTGGGAAGGACACATTTAGGAGCCGCAGGGTTTTGGTGCAACTCCTAAGAATTTCAAAGAATAAAGTCCTTAATGAGTCCTCCTGTGCTTTTGCACACACAAAAGATGCTGTCAGTGAGAATAACCTTTATTTTAGTTCAAGGGCTCTAGCAGATAACTGAGTTAAGTAACTAACCTTGCATCAGCTGAGCTCCTAAAGACGTCAATAATCATTTATGTGCACTCCTCACCTGCTTTAATTGCAAGGTGAGGCAACTGAGCATGAACTCTGGTGGGAGCATTTTTAACTAAAGCATTTCCTCTAGAACTGAATGACAGTAGTTCAGTTTTGTATCTGAGTCATAAGAGAACAATAAGCTGGAAAAGATAACCCTGTTGTTTACAGGATAGTGTCTGGCCCCACTGAGAGGAGACCTTGAACTGGAATGAAAGTACAAGCAATCTGAGAATAATTCTTGCCTTTTATATCAACCAGGTCCTCTGTGCAGACATATTTCATTGACTTACAAATTACTAATAGCAAAGGAATTTATGTAAACCAGTTAACAATTTAATGTGCAAGATGTATCTCATCCTCTTAATTAAAAACGTATTAATTAATGTATTTTTTGTGTTTATACAATACATATTGCAAACTTCTTTATGTAGTATACCTTGAACTCTGACTGCAAAAAACAATCATGACATTGAATGCCCCAGCAATATGCAGGAGTACAAATGCCATGCCCGGAAAAAATATCCTGGTAATTACATCCACCATGGACTCTTAGGTAAGATATTTTTCTGTGTGCTTCTCCAATGTGCCTCACATAACTTGAGCATCTTTGCATTCTGAATTTGTTTGTGTGCTGAGGCAGGCTTGCAGAGATGTGAAAAAGGAGGGCATCAGGAACTCAGAGGTGCTTCCTCAACAAATGGACCATGTACCCACTTTGTGAGAAAGAAACATGTAATCATAGCAGAGCTAACTAAAGTGCTCAGCCTCTTGGTCATTATTCCAGTGCAAATGCTTCTTTAAAAAACTGGGAATAAAGAACAGCTCCAGCTGCTGCAGTAGTAAGGACAGAGGCAGGTCAACAGCAACTGCTGGAGAGTCCTCTCATTCCCAGGTCAGCAACCATGGGTGCTGCCAGGCCTCTGACATAGGACAAAACCCCTGAGATTTGCCCACCCCACAAGGAGCCAGGAGCCAGGCCTGCAGCACAACCAAAGGAGTAACTCTTTCCAGAGGGTGCCTGAGTGCCTCTGTCTGTTCCAGGATGCTGCTCCCAGCCTTGGGAGGAGCTGCTGGAGCTGTAGGGCTGCACTTCACCTGGAGCCCTGGCCACCTGCCTTTTAAACTGGATTTTTCCCAGGTGGGCAAACATTTATCCATCCATAGCTGATTTTCTACAGCAAGGTGAGGTTTTGCTAAGTGAAGATTGTAAGGCAGAGAATCTTGTTTGGAAGCAAGGCCTTGTTTACTGCAGGCACAAAAGGGAAACAAGGACAAGATAAAATCTTCTACACACTGCCAGTGAAGCCACTCTCACACCAGCCAGCCCCGGGGATGTATGGCAGGAGGGGCTTGTACCTGTGGGGAAGTACAGGCACAGTTGTACTGTCCACAGGCAGCTGAGGCCGTGTGTCACTGTGGGAAGGTGCCCATGGCACAGGCAGGGGAGTGACAGCCACACGTGGCTGAAAATAGTCTTGTGAGACCTCAGCACCAGGCTGAGCTCTGACCGCAGGTCTCTGCTCTGCCAGGAGCACCTACCATGAGCTGAGCCTTCAGGTAGCACAGGGAGGCACAGGGAGGAACAGGACAGCTCACTGAAGGCTGAGAGGCTGTCATATAGCAGGAGCAACGTGTTTACAGCTTTGTATTTTGTTGGAAGTCACAATATGAATGGCTAGTAAGTCACATCTGCATCCCAGTGGAGAGCTAGACAACGCCCAGTAAGAGTAGCATGAGCTCCCTTCTTGATGAGCCTCCCTTCCTTGGCTGAGTATTATTTTCCAAAATATTTGATGAAACTAGAGTCACTGTTTTCCTTGTTAAACCAGGTTGCTGCTACCCTTATTCTTCTGGACTGCTGCTCTGTCCATGTCAGAGGTGAAAGGAGATTCCTAAGAGATCTTTAGTCACAGTTTAAACAGACCTTTTTCAGTGGAGTGTGATGGCTCACAAAAAGTTACTCCTCCCATAATGAGCCCCTGGGGATCCAGTTGTGTATTTTTTCAAGATCTGTGATGCACATATGTATCTATATGGCATCCTCCCAAATCCTTTCAAAGATAAAATGCGAGATGAACATCTGGTTTGCACTATTGCAGTCCTTATTAAACACTAATTTCTTCTTCAGAAAAGCACCATCTGCCACAGCTCAAGCCCTTGTTTTCTAACATGGATTTTTTTTCAGAAGTACACAATGAAATAAATCTTCACCGGTTATAGTCCCCAGAAATTTCCTGAGATGAAGAAGCACAATGACAGTAGTAGACTCCAAGAGTTGATTTGTTTCAAAAATCCTACATTATTATTTAACTTGGTAAGAAAATGTCTTATAAAGGATACTAGTTCCACTTCACATTATGAAGAGTACATTTAAATGTTTTGAATGTTTTGATAAATCCCTTGCTGAAGGATTTGATACTTTTTCAGCAGCTTAGAGGACTGCATCTTCAAGCCTTAATAGTCAAGGTGCAGATTTAGCAAAATCTCTCTTGTTTATCACAAAATTTCTGGAAAAGAGAGACAGCTTATTATAGATTTTAGAAAGTTAATTTTCACACCAGTTCAGTTTGTCTTTATGATCCTTGTTCTTTAGCCCAGCAGTACCAAGAAAACAGGAGAGGAAAACACCTCTGAGCCATCCATCATCTGCTGCCTCATTCAGAGGCAACAGGATTCCCTTCATTTCCTGTGGTGCTGAGTCTCTCAAGTCTTTTACACGACATTGGAAGATTCACCTCTCTCTGCTCAGGAGCTTGAGTGTCTAAAAGGATTATAGTCTCCTGGGCTCTTAGGCCCTTATTCTTGCCCATTACTAAAGCAAATCTAAATAAATGCTATTAAGAGGGTAAATTCAATTTGCTGTCTCTCGATGTTCTGGTATCTCACCAATGAGAAGCTATGTGCACATCACTGTCCCCATGGAGCACCACATAATCAGCACCCTCAAAGGGCTCTGTGGAGTGCTGAGCCGGCGATGTCGTGGTGCTGGGCAGTGATGGGCCATGACTCCAACCCCCGCAGGCAGTCTTGCCTGGAGGAGATGGAGCTGAATGAACATGTTTAGCTTGATTTCAACCCTGCTCAGGTACTGGCAGCTGAAGAGAATTGCACAGAAGGAACTACTGCTGGGATCAATGTTGGATTTAGATAGGAAAAGAAGAAGACCAAGGTGGACTCAGTCCCTCCACCTGTAGATGTCTGAGGATCTGACTTGATGAGGCCAGGCAAGTTCCTGTAAGGAGTTTTTCTCCAAACATGATACTCTGTGTCCTTTCTCTCTGAAGAAACCCACAAACCTGCTGGGTCACTGGTGTCAATGGCAGGCCAGAGTGTGGCTGAACTCCACAAATGCCTCACAATGATGCTTTTCTTCACATCAACATCCAAGAGCAGCTTCCTGCACCCCCAGCTCTCTGTGATGGCAACATGCATCTACTCTTGTGTTTGCAAATTCTTGCAGCATCTTAGTGCCTCTGTAATTCACGGGTGTTGCACAGTCCATGGTACAGCACAATATGAGCACAGCCTGGAGACTGGGCCTCCTGCTCTTCTCTGCAGCCTGCTCTGCTGAGCTGCCTGCCCTGCCTGCACTCCTCTCCCAGCAGTGTACTGGAGTTTATGGTCACAGCAGCAATAAAAAGGACTTAAGAAAAGTAACTTCATCAGGATACAGCTTCATGGTGAAACTGTTAAAGGCTATTCTACATACTACAAAAGCCACATTTTTCTAGTCTGGACCTGCTCTTTGTAGATTATTAGAAAGCTGTACCAAGTAGTGACAATGCAAGAAATGAGGGGTGTGCCTTTTTAATGTAAATCTGAAATTGATCCCAAATTTGCTGCTGATAAAAGTACTTCAAGAAAAATCCTTGGGAGGTATAAATGAAGTGTAGGGATTTTCATTGGTTATGACCTGTTGGATAGAGGTTCACATCTGTATCAGCTTGACAGTAAATTTTACAAAAGTGAGAGATTAACAGGTAGAAACGGATTGTAAAGAGTGGGCAAGCATCATATGGAGTCAGAAATGCCTGCTGACACCATGGTGAACATGAGGAAGGCATGAGTGCTGGCATGCTGACTTAAGGGAGACTGTACATTTTCCTGCAGATCTGTATCTGATCCAAAATCTGTACACCTGAGGGGAGGGAAAGGTTCGGCCTCCCACTGAAAATTGACACCAGCAAGAAGGGTTCAAGGGAGACCCAGGCATGGCCACAGCTATCTCAGGGAACAATGATGTTTTCGTAGTGGTTTCTGGATTTCAGTGTTGATCCAGATCAAACAGTCCTCACTTGCCCTCTGGTACCAGAACCAGACCCTTGAGGAAAGGTTCAAGAGAGCAGCTGAACCACTGCACCTCTCCTGTTGGACACTCCTCTGCCTATGGTGCTGCCCCTTCAGATGCCATATTGGTGCAGAGCAATTTCAGAAGCTCTGTAATTACCTCAAAAGGAAACGAGGCCAAAGTCACAGTGGGTTCGGTGCATTGGTATCTTCTCCAGCTGTGCCTGTTGCATAAAAATCCTCCTGTTGTTCCTCCAGTGATACATCTTTGCCAAACCATCTGGGGTCTCAGTATACCTGCTACTAAAACTGAAACACAGGCAAGTGGGAAAATTTGCTTCAGAATCACAGGAAATCCTGTTCTTGAGGGTGGCATTGGCAGAGCAAACCAGGGCTGGAAGGCTGCTGCTCTGCCCATCACCCAGCTGGGTTCTTTGGAGGAAGGGAGGTCAGAGGTGGAGGTCACCTCTGTGTTGCCCTCCGGGTCAAGGATCAATCCTGTGGCATTACTTAAAAAACAGAAGAGTGAATGTGTAACCTCAGCAATGTCACCGGAATTCCTTTTGTCCATTAAACAAAATGAAAGAGCCTCTGGAGTTGCTGTTCCTGAGAATTACCTATGCAACATTGTTGTATGGTTGCTACCAGCTCATGGATATCCACTGCAATTTTATGTACCCCAAGTGTGAAAAATCCAATACAAACCCAAATTCCTCAGGACTTACTTCACAGCAATATTAATTTTAAATGGCTCTTGCACACAGGCAGACTTTGAATGAGAAGCATATGTCCAGATCCAATACCTATTGTCAAGCACGTGCACAGGATGATGAGACACAAAGCAACGAACTCTAAACGTGTGACCTGAGTTGGTTATGTGAGCCACTTCCATGCACTGAGCTGAGAGTTTACAGGAACTTACTGCACTGAATAATTCCAGAAGGGTACGAGGAGTTTCATCCCATTGCCTGAGGGAGGTTTGATTACTCTGTACTGCATGTTGCTGTCCTCAATCAAAATGTTTCACTATGTTCAGTTCACCGAATGGGAACATCTGGCAATTTACAGCAGAACGTCTTGTAGCATTTAATGCCCGAGTATCTCTTTCCTACAAGCTATTTTCATTTTACTGAACAGAGTCCCAATTTCCTGAATTTTTAAACAGTCTTGCTAACATAATCAAATTACCCTGATTCCTCAGCAACGGTTTCTAAAAGTCATAAAAGCGTTGCTCTGGCTTTGCAGTGAATCCTTATTACACGTAGAAGATTTTGTAAACACTTTAAATAGAATGCTTTTAATTCAATCAGAGGAGTAAACAGTGTTTGGTTTTGACTATTCAATGTATTTGAGCCACAAGCATTTTTTCAAGTGAGTGGCTATGGGAGTTTGTAATGCAACACAAAGCAAACACTGAGAATATAAAATCACACTTGTTCAAACAGGATTAGGGAGTTTATTCTAGCAGAGTTTCCAAGGATTTCAAAGAGAAAATAGCTTTTTTTTTTTTTTTTTTTTAGCTTAGAGAGGTGGAAAATATGTGATGCTGGTCAGTGACTGTACTTGGTAGAATCTCAGTGACACTATGCAGTGGTTCTTGCTGGGCAGCAGGGCAGGGATGCCATTCATATTTTACAGTCTCCCATCCCTTTGCATCTCTTTCCAGTTCTGCCTTTGCTCAGCAATTGCTTTCATTGTATTTCGTTTACATGAACTGGAAGCCATAAAATAACTAAAAGCCTGTTTCTGGCCTGTGTGCAGCAGCTGCTGAAAATAGGAACTGTAGGCTTTGTGCAGGACATCCAGAAGACATGGTGGTAAGAAAGGGAGGAGTTTCCTTGGCCTGGGGTGTGGGTACAGTGCCTCAGCCCTTGCTTGGGCAATAGCTTTTACTGATCTGCCCACACCACTCTACCTCTCCCTGCATCCCTTCTCTCTTGCCATTCCTCCCTGTGCCTCCTGCAAAGGTCTCCAGGTACCTTTTGCCAGCATCTCCCAGTAGAACATCCTACACAGCGCTGGAAACATCCAAAAGCATGGAGTGAGCATCATCCCTCCTCCACTTTCAGCTGTGTTGGACCGCGTGCTGTCTGGCCATCCCCTCTCCCACAGCCTTCCTCCCCAAGGCAGCAACACATCAGGGTGATATCAGAGCTTCATAGGAAATGACTGCAAAAACCTTGCCCCATTTAAAATATTAGACAGCACAGACAGGTCTCTGCAGACTCCCCTAGAAGTATTTCCTAAGTACTTCATTCCATTTTTTTTGTGATAGTAAAGTATATGTTGTGGGGGTATGTGAATCCTTTGTCCTGGATGGTGGTTAGCAGGTCAGCTTGTAAGCCCCCACCCATTTCTTCAGGGGCACTTGTTATTTGTAAGCAGACACTGAATTGCTTGAACCTATGATTTGTAGAGTATGGCTTGTGCACAAACACACAATTTTGGTTGGTTGGTTGGTTTTGTTTCTATTTGGTTTGGGTGATTTTGTTTTTGTCTTTTTAGGTTTGTTTTTTGTTTTGTTTTGTTTCAGCCACTCACTATTCAGGACTTGTTTTTTGCAATTGGCAATTTAAGTGACACAGTGTCATTTCTGATCCTGGATTAGATGGCTGAGGTATTTTAAAGAGAAGAGGCAAGAACAGCAGACAGAAAACAATGCCATTCTTCTGCAAAGACACATTTCTCCTACAGCTCATCATCAACTTCCATGGAATTTTTGTAGGCATGAACAGTGGTACAAATACTGTCAAAATGCCAGTAAGAAAATTCCACTGTACCCCAGGCATTAAAAAAAATATATTAAAAATGTAGATTTCTTTTACCAGCTGACCTCATGTGTTTGCATACACACCCATATTTGTACAGGGACATGTGTAGATGCAAAACCAGAAAAAAAATATTAACCTTGTGCAAATACCATATGTACAAACAGTTTCTAGGCATTTACTGTAAAAATATACAATTTTGCAATCCCTCTGCAAAGTTTGAGGAAATGTTTTATGTTACCCATTATTGGGCAGAATCTCGAAATGCTGCCTTGATTTAGTACTCTGTGAGCAGTCCAAAATCCTTGTCAAAAAGGGTTAGAGAGCTGAATTTTTATTGTCAATTTCCTTAAGGCTGATGTTCAGAATCAAATAATATTTAGCCACTGCAGTGGTACCTTATTATTTCTGCTTTTGTTCAGGACACTGGAGTGCTCTAGAGAGCCTGGGTAATGAGTGAAAATTTATGAGTCATTGCTGTTAACAGAAGCTCTGATAGAAGATAAAACCAGCTATTCCACATGGGTATTTCCAAAAAGAGCTGAGAGTCATCCCAGACATTTTGGGTCTGGGCAGCACTGCCCTGTGCTGTGCCTCTCTCACTGCTCCACAACTCTTCATGTTGAGGGCTGAGCAGCTCCAGTGCCCCAGGATTTCAAGCTGTGGAAAAGCAAAGCTTGGAAGTGCATCCTTCCCGCAAGTCCTCCCTACACCAGCAGATTCCAGAGCTAACAAAAAGTGCAGGTTAGGGTTCCTTTACACTTCATTGGTGATCTAATGCTCACTTCTATTTGACCCAAGTAGGAAAAATGGGATTAAAATGGGGAAAGTGGATGCCTTCAGTGGAATATTTAGATTCTGAAGAATTAGTTATCAAATATATTTGTCACATGGGTGGGAGAATTTCCCCATAGAGCTTGCAAGAGGATATTGCAAAAAGACTACTTATAAGGGTAATATTAGGCAATAGTCATATTTTTAGCAACATTTTAAGTAATTCAGCATCTGGAAATAGGGAGAGAGAATCACTCCCAAGTGATTCACACTGTAGAATCTGCTTTGTAGGCCAGAGTTTGGGATGCTCTCTGCTATCAGTAGTTATTTCTGCAACAGTGTGATACCATGAATCATTCAGCACCAGTGTTTAATGCTTTCTCAACAGCCTGTACCCATGTTCTTTCTTAGAACCCAACCACAATGGAAAAGCTTCCACGGGGCCTTCAGACATGAGACTGTCTCAACCTAGATAGTAACCTTGTCCACAAAACTAATGGTGAAGAATTCCTTAACTTTTTTTCTCAGTTGTGTGGCATTCCTTTGGCAGTGGGGGGATAGGAGAATTTCTAAATCCAGGAAATGGCCATGCTCACAGCATATTACACCCCTTATATCCAGGTGGAGTGGGGGTTTTTTGGGGGTTTGTTTGTTTGTTTGTTTTGGGTTTTGTTTGTTTTGTTTGGTTTGGTGTGTTTGGTTTTTTTTTTTTTTTCTTTCCCCTAGATGAAAGCCCTGGTAGGGTAGGATTGTATCATATCACGATCACATAAAATAAATTAAACCCTCCTTTTCCACAGCTGGATCCTACAGCATCCATGGAGCCCACCACCTCCAGCCAAGGTCAGAAATTCACTGACACAACAAATCAGAGGGGGACACTGGCAGCTAGTTAGGCACAGCATGAAACTTTCAATTCCTGCCTTTTATCATTTTATCTCATCACCTAGTCATGGAGGCAGCATTTTATTGGTAAGCTTTGGAAGCTGGTAAATAATATTGAGTAGAAAAGTGGTGCAAACTAAGTGCTCATAATTGTGAGCAGGGTGAGATTTTAAATACCTCTGCAGATGGCAGAAGCAGAAGATGGACACTGGAATGTATGCTTTTTTAAAAATTTATTTTTGGTTTGTGTTTGGGTCGTTTTTTGTTTAAACTGCTGCAGGTTGTGTAGTTCATTTGCAATTAAAATACCAAAGACTAGGCAGCCGCAGGAGCACAGTCATTTCCGATTGTGGCAGTGAAAGACAAGAATGTTGAAATTTCAGTAAATGTTATTCACAGCCTCTTACTTATCAAAAGAATCATGCTATTTAGAGGTGACTAATGGATAAAATATGAACAAAGATTAAACTACAAAGGCTAAAAAGGATTATTTAGAGCATTGCCATTATGCAAAGTCCTGACATTAATATTTAGACACTCATGAACACTTACATAACTGCAGCTTATTTTTAATGGTCTTGTATCTTGCTTTGACAACAGGCTGACAAAATGTAATTTAGGACTATAAGCTGTGAGCCCCACATGGAGAAGAAAAGCCTGTAATTCACATAATGCCCAGGCTTTTAAGACTTAAGAGACTATAGCAATTGTATGGTAGAGTGCAGCTTGCAGGGCAATATCCATTTACATGCCATTTGAGCACCTCAGGCTACACGAAGCACTGCAGAGTGCATCATTAAAAAAATAGGATGAAAAGAAGCCAGTTTAGTTACAAGTGAGCTGACATGAAGGCAAATTAATTCATAAGGTAAGAGGAAGAAAGAAAGTCCTGGTTCTGTCAGTGTGGCCACATAGCCACTGACTCAGGCACATCTGTGACTTCACTTTGTGTTGTTGATTCATCACGCCAGATTTTCTGTCCTTCCCTTGATATAAAACTGCAGGAAGGGGGTAAAGCATCAGATCAGTGTTTCCCAGGCAAATAGAAGAAAGTCAAGCAGAGCCAATGTTTTAAAAAACCCCATGGTTTGTGTGTACTAGGAAATCAAGGTTACTAGTTAACATTTGTTTTTTCCTCATCCAGCCTGAAGTTAATAATTATTAAGCCTGTTTTGAGAAAGACAGGGCCAGGGCTTGACCCCTGCTAAGCATGGATGTCACCAGTAATTAGCCAGGGCTGCCCCTGATGTGCTCCCTGGGAACTCGGTGTGGGTGACAGGCTGTGGAGGTCCTGCTGCAGCACCTGAGTGGCTGATCTGCCCCTGGTTTGTGTTGCTGCAGCTGTTTTCCACTTGGATGGATCTATCTGTGGTTCCCTGAAAAAGACCCTCAAACCCCCCTGTGTGACTGCTCTGAAGTTTGAAGGTGAAGCACTGCTCCTTGCTGTTCACACTCAGGTGCAAGGAGTCGGGCACAGGGCTGAGGACACTGAGGCCAGGTGGCTGCTGCAAAGAGATGAACCTCAGTCACCCTGGGGTGAGAGCTGATGATGCCTTGGAATGGCTACCTAGAGCAGAGGCTAGACTGAGTTAGAGAATTAAGTAGGTATTTATTAAAGGCCTTCAACAGATACACCTTGGGCAATGCAAAAGCCTTGCAGAGACTACACCCCAGGTGGACGACAATTACAAGTTTTTCAGATATGTTTGGTCTATTTGCATATCAGGGGCTAATTGTCCAATTGCAGCTTCAGGTAATGAAGTAATATTCCCCCAGTTTGCTTCCCCAATTCACTTCTATTTATACTTTTCAGGGTCTGAGGCTGTGAGGGTGACCTTGGTTCTCAGGCCTGGAAGGACTGTTTTGTCTGACAAAAATGTGAAGAGAGCTTACTAAGACTCTATATGGAGTTCAGAGTTACACTCTAATGCAGTACAGGATCTGAAAAATATAAAAGTTAAAAACTTAAGGCACCATTGATGCTGCTGCTGTGCTGGGGCATATCTGAGAGTGGCTGGTGGGGTGGCTTCCTCTCAGTTTTGGTCCTCTCAGGAGCCAGTGGCCTCTGAGGAATTGAGCAGGAGTCCCATCTCTTTGCTTGTCATGGTATGCCCTGTTTGTTTCCAGTTTTATGGCTGCGTGATTTGGCCTTGAATTTATATGCATAAAAATAAGTGTTTATATTCCCCCTCTAACAAAGGTTGGCCTTACTTAGGGATTACAAGCAAGAGACAGTGAGTATAAAAGTAAGATAAAGACAGAAGATCACACTTAAATGCACGGTCAACATAGCTGTCATCAGTCAAGGTCTGTTGCTGCACTACATTTCCAACCTACTTCTCAACTAAACCACCAGTGGAGACTCATGGTGGCATGTTGGTCTGGGTCTTGGACACTCTGGGAGAGACCTCAGACATTGTTTCTCTCCTCTCCTCTCAGAGCTCATCAGGGAGCTGAGCAAGGCTCTGGTTCAGTGCTAGGCTCTCCTTGGCCAAGCCCTGGAGCCTGGGCTGCAGATCACCACCAGTGGCCAGCACTCTCCTCATCTTCTTTTACAGGTAATGAGCTCTCAGGTGGGCTGTTTGCTTTATGTCAGCTTTGGTGGTTTAATCAACACCTTCATCCACTATGGCTGGCTACAGATGGAGGGAAGTAACAGACAAGATTATCAATCCTCTATGTGACCTCCAGGCCTGCCTACCTAGTGCTTTCCAGACCAGCATACCTGTCCTGAATCTGGCTGAGACTTGGCTTCTCCTTTTGC
This sequence comes from Phylloscopus collybita, assembly GCA_027886175.1. Classification (NCBI taxonomy): domain Eukaryota; kingdom Metazoa; phylum Chordata; class Aves; order Passeriformes; family Phylloscopidae; genus Phylloscopus; species Phylloscopus collybita. The sequence goes on from JAJNNQ010000075.1 coordinate 22,356,955, forward strand.
TGATGGAGCCTTTCTTAGGAAAACAGCCCTCTAGAGGCTGCTTTGTGGCCTCACAGCTTTACCAAATCACTAACTGAGATGGTGTGATCCATCTCCATAGGTAAAAGAGGCCTGCTAATAGTGGTGACATGCTGTTCTAGGGTGACTTTATGATGCTTGTATCCCCAGTCATCTGTTCTGTTTGTGCTGTATATTAAGTTCTGTACCTTTAAACTGGTTCTGGGCATGAAGGGGGAGAAAGCCGCAGTGCAGTTTGTTTTGAGAAAACTGCCCGACTCCCACACGGCCTGGCTCCGGCGTTCGTCTGAGGCACGGACAGTGGTGGGACGGAGATCTCCTGTGCTTTTAGTTAGTTTTAGCTAGCTGAGGCAGAGAAGTACCCCGGACTTTGTTTTTTTTTTCCCTTTTCCTTGTGACTGTTTAAATCTGCTCTGGATTGGAAAACCCAGAGGAGCAGCGAGGGCTGGCACCTGCGGCCGCCGGGCCTGGCCCTGCGGAGGGAGTGGGGCTGGTGAGAGACTGAGGGAGCTGAGCTGCACCCACGGCAAGGACTGCCTCTGTTTGCCATCTCTCTGCGGAGCGGCCAGAGGTTTTATTGTTTCATATTATTCATTCTTTGTGCTTGTGGGCAGCTTGCTTGTTAAATAAATAGTTTTTTAAGCTTTTCTCTGAGGAAGTTTTTTCCCAGACTGGCTGGGGGGAGGGGCCGTTTGGGTTTGCTTTCCAGAGGAACCTTCTTCGGAAGTTTCCTCCCAAATTTGCCCTTAACCGGGACATTAAAGAGATGTTGGCCTCAGTGTCCATGCAAATTGTGGGAGGGATTTGGGACAATCTTGGTGGATTAGTTTGGGAGAAGGATGGACACCTATGCTTTCTGCTGAGGCTGCTGCAGAACACACTTACTCTGAAGATATACTTGAGATTTCCACAGGATTGTATCGCTCGGGTCATCCTACACCTTGTTTAAGGATCATGCAGGCAGTCAGCCCAAAGGTGTGATCTTAAGACATGGTGTGATTATAAGACTACCTCCCTCAGCTCCTGCTGCCAGCAGGTAACATGGGCATCTCCTGAAAGAGTGACCCTCCCAGATCAAATACTGCTACAGAGAAGACAGTGGCTAATGGCTCTTTGTGGTGTTAATGCAAAGTGTGGTGGTGTAACTTCAGGAGTTCCAACATGCCACTATGTTAGTGTCAAAAAATGACTATGAGAAAAAGTTACTTCAGATCTGGCAGTGATAATTTCTTTCTTCATTCCTTGTTATAAACCCTTCCTCTCCCATCTTTTTCTGTTCATCTTTACTGAGAGGACTTGTATCTTGAAGACATTTATAATCGGGAGTTGGAAGCCTCCCTTTTGATGTGTGACAGGCAAAGGAAATTCAATGCAGAATTAACTTGACGGAGGAATGGCTGACCTGGTCCTGCAGCTGGAGCAGACACTGTTATGGCTTTGTCAGTAAAGAGGCATCAGACAGAAAATCTGGGAAGCCTGGACTGGGGTTGCACACAGAAGCAGCGCCAAGTAGTACAAGCTGGGAAAAGCCACATTGCCGTACACAGAGCCATAGGAAACAAAAGGGACACTTCAGGTTCTCCACCCATTAAGGGTATTGTGAAGAGCATGTTATAAACCTGCAAGGTATCTGCCATGTCCCTGCCCAGAGGGCTGCTGCTTTGGAGCAACAACGAATGATGAAACAGGGTGAACGAACCATCAACTGGAAAGACTAACATTTTCTGCACAGAAAGTGGAGAAAGTGATTGGAGGTACTTGCTAAGGCTTTGTGAGGATGTCACCTTGGGTGTGCAAAGTTTCCACTTCTCCAGACTGCAGGAGGGGGAAGAAATGCTGAGACAGCCACTCTGCCTGAGAAGGCCCCAGAGACAGATGTGGCTGCTGGTGATGTTATCCCTGAGAACATCATGTGATGTGATGTGATGTGATGTGATGTGATGTGATGTGATGTGACAGAACCGAGCTAATGAACTCCTTCCATGATGACACCAGGTAAACCTCACAGATATGAGACTGGGCAGCTGCTGCTTGCCCTTTGACCAGGAGCCTAAATCCCACCAGAAATACCGATTCTGGGAAGGAGGAGACAAGAAACTCTTGAGCCTTCACTGACATCTTGGGCAAATATGGCAAATTACAAGGTTTTTTAATGTACTAGGATTTCTGTTATGCTAATAATAATATTAGTGACCTTTTGGTTAGGCTGGGAAGGGCAAGGAAGAAGTTGGTGACAGCCCTACAAGAAGTCCACCAGAGCCAGTCGCTGTCTTGTGCAGCAGCTGATGTTAGCCCTTGTTAAGTGCTTTTGACTCAGACTCAGCAGAAACACATCTGTGATAATTCTGTTGCTAAAAGAAGCTTCTAAGCAGTGCATCTATAACCTGCTAATATTTTTATGTGTGTAAAAACAGAAGTGTATCACTCCAGTTCTGGACAAACTATGCAAAAGCCACAGGTGAATAGCTGTTAGCCCAAGCACTTCAGCAGAGCTGGAAAAGGAAAAGGGTGTGCATGTGCTGGGGACTGCACTCATTTTGCCTGGGCTCTTAGGAAGCTGATTGTTGGTGCCATTTGTGAAATTTATGTCAGTGCCCTATTCTCAACACAAGGTAGTCCATTAAATATCAGATCACAAATCAATGACGTGCAAATGCTGTGTGCCACAGAGAGACTTCTGCTCATTTCCTGTGTGAAACTGTTTATTTATTTTCTTCAAAACCTGTGGACTGGAAATTCAGGCTTCTAAATTGAATGTAATTCATCCATCACAGCAGGATAGCCATCATATTCCCCACAAAACCATCTGTAGTAATAAAAATGCAACATAAAACTCAGGCCTCACAGTGAAAAGTCCACTTCATTTTTAAACCTTCTTCTTTGCGATAGTGATATTCTTCACTTCCCTCTTGCTTACTGGTACTGAGAGCTCAGATGTATCTGCCACACTGGTTTAATATTCTCTTTGGAATACGAAGAATATTTGCTACCAGTGATACATTGTCATTAACCTGGCAAAGAAGGACTCCTTCCATAGCTGCTGCTTTCTTCTGTCAATCTGAGTTTTTAACTTCTCTGTTTATGATGGCCTGGGCACCAGAGGAAGGGAATTATTTTGCGATGCTGCAGAGTAAGATATTTCAAGGGTGTTTGGCTGTAGGATTGCTGATCTGTGAGAGGGTAGGAAGGCCAAGACTGGGCCAAGGCCAATTGTGTGAGGTTCCACAAGATGAAATGATGAGCCCTGCACTTGTGTCACAACTACCCCAGGCAGTGCTACAGGCTGGGGACAGAGTGGCTGGGACGTGCCCAGGTGGTTAAAAAAGCCAATGGTATCCTGGCCTGTATCACAAGCAGTGTGGCCAGAAGGACCAGGGCAGGGATTGTCCCCCCATGAAGGCCACAACGTGAATCCAGTTCAGTGTTCAGTTTTGGGCCCCTCACTACACAAAAGACTGGTGTCCAGAGAAGGGTAATGGAGCTGCTGAAGGGTCTGGAGAACAAGTCCTAGGAGGAGCAGCTGAGGGAGCTGGACTTGTTGAGCCTGGAAAAAAGGAGGCTCAGGGATTACCTTTCCACTCTCTACGACTGTCTGAAAGGAGTCTGTAGTGAGGAGAGGGACAGACTCCCTTCCAAGTAATAATCTATATGACAAGAAGAAATGGCTTCAACTTGTGCCAGGAGATGTTCAGATTGGATATTAGGAAAAACTTCTTCACTAAAAGGGTTGTCAGGCATTGGAACAGGGTGCTCAGGGAACTGGTGGAGTCACCACCCCTAGAGGTATTTAAAAGACATGTAGATGTGGCTTCTAATTTAATGGTGCACTTGGCAGTGCCAAGTTAATGGTTGGACTTTATGATCTTAGAGGTCTTTTCCAACATAAACAATTCTATAACTTTTTGTTTTAAACATTTCTTTCCTTGATCACTGCTCAGCTGCCAGACCACAGGGCAGCATGGAGCAAGGAAGCCCCAAGTGAGTCTTGTTCCCACTGTGGTCTGCGGAGCAGCACAAGTAACCAGTGAGAGCCCTTGCCATTCAAATGCCTGAAACTTCATTCTTTCCTAAGGTCCTGAACTCAGCTGGGGCATCCTCACACTGCAAGCTTGAAGCCTCACTGTGTCAACAGAAATTGAGTCTTTCTGGGGGAAGAAAAAGCTTTTGTTTGGGTCCATGAACGTCCTCTGAGTCCAGTTCGTTATGTTTCCGGTAGGCAATTTTCCCTTGGATTTCATCAGGGATTTATCTTGATACTCTCTAGGTCATTTCCTTGGCTTTACCTGCTGGCGTCAGGACTGTGGCTAGAGGCAAATTGATTCTCTCATGTCCCTGCAAATGAATTAAAAAATCATTTCAAATACAGTTGAGAAATGTTTTTCAGGTTCCTGTGAACAGCGATCTTTCAATGCTAAATGATTCTAGCTCCAAATCTTTTCCTTGAAAATACCTTGAAAATAAACAGTCTCATAAAATCATTTAACTTGAGCAAGACTGAATGTGTAACTGCTGTTCATAAAAAATGATTAATCCAATTAAGGAAATTTTAGCATTAACTCTGTTTTAATTTTCAAAATAGAAAATTATATCAAATAGGAAAATGGAATTGCATTTCCTAACACAGAAATTACAGGGATGGATTTCCCCCTCCTTTACACTGACCTGGAGTCCCTCCGGGTGAGTGTAGTATCTGTAAGGGGAGACCCTAACTTACAGGTTCAGATGTAACCAAACCCAGGCCTGCTGCAGTCAGTAGGATGTTGCCCTTCACTTTGAGATGTGCAGGCTCTGAGTTTTAGATGCACATTTTCCTTTAAAGTAATTGAACACCAGTTAATTGTTTGTGTGTGTATGTGTGTGTATGTGGACCAGATGCACAGATTTGTGGACCCCAGAGAATTTCAATGCTTTCAAAGGATGTGATGTAAAATTCTGTACACTAAATTTATTTCTTCCCATGCAACTGTGTACAATCAGTTCTAATAGGAACTAGACACTTCCTGCATGTCTGTTTTTTAATGGAATCTGCTAAGTTTTACAAGGGCCATATTTAGCTGTACATCCTCTCAACTGTTAACTGTATTATCCTTTTAAGGAAGTCATTAGCTGCTCACTAAACACTCTTCCTATAGTGGTTTTACAATGCATGCACACTGAAATGTTCTCTGCAGGCTAAATAACTCTCCATAGTAAAAGAGTGCATATGTATGTGACTGGAATAAATGAGGAGAGCCTCTAAAATGTATGGCACAATTAGCGAATTATTCCTTCCTCTCTGCCCTCCAACAGCTCCTAAGACAAACTTCATATACTTAAACAATTTCCTTTTTTTTTTAAACATCTGATTCCAGGACTTTTGCTCATGCCACCCAGACATTATATTTTTTGCTACAATTTTTTTTTTTTTTCAGCTTGAAGTAGAGAAATTATTTTCACATCCTGACTGGTTCAGCATTTGCAGCTGAAGCTGTTTTCTTCCATGTGCCTTTCTGGACTTGCTTCTACTTTTCATCTCACACCATTCTATTATGCTTTGCATGTACAAAGTGGAATCACCAAATTTCAGCCTAAAAGGTCTATTTTGATAAGAAGGGGAAATAAAATGAGGAAGATCATAAGTGAAATCTCCATGAAGAAGTTCACTGCACTTCCTCTTTATGAAAACAAACTGGAGGCTGCCTCTGGCAAATACAAGGTTTGTTTTAATGTAAGTGTACAGGAAAGACCTTACTCCTTGAACCTTCCACAGTCCTGCTCTGTGAAGTCTGTGTAAAGTTTACATGGGAGTTACAAATCAGGAAGAGAGAGCACTGAAATAAATGGTCTCTACTTCCTATGGGATAATGGTATTGTACTCTGCCAAACTGCAGCTTGGATTTTCCCTGTATCTCTTATTCCCTTGAATAATCAAGTACCAAGAAACTAGAATCCACATTTCTTTCTTTACTTACCTGCATCCACTTCCTTTACAAAAGCCAAAAGCAAAGAAAACACCCCCACCAAGTCTTACTTTCCAATGTATATGTTTTTGTCCTAAGTTTTGTGGTTCTTCCTCCCTCTAACTGAGACTTGTGGAAGTATGTGAGCGGGTGCCTAAAAGATTTCAAGCATTCCCACATCAGGAAAAGTTCCTTTTCCAACTCTGTGGGACTCTGTAGCCCCTGCAGACAGGTCAGTGCTAACAGGAACTGCCCATTGGCTTGCATCATCTACTTACTCTGCTGTTCACTTTTGTGGACTTCTCCCACAGCAGTGGTGGACAGCAGACAAAAATAAATGGCAGAAAAATTATTCTATATTGCATTTTTGAGAATTTTGATGTTTGGACTCTTTTCTCCTGCCTGAGCCTGTCATGGGCAGGTCAAGGATGGATGGGTCACAATCCCAATGCAGAAGCAAAATGCTGAGGCACAGACACAAAAATAAGACCTGCTATCCCAGCTGGCTGGCAACATGTGTTTGGAGAAATAATGAGATGGCTGAGCACGATGAAACTGTGACAGTGTGTGTGCTCAGAACAGAGAAGTAACGAGCCTTGGCTCATCCTAGGATGCTGGTGGCATTGTGACCTCAGTGTGACTTCTGCTTTGACGTTCTTTAACCAGTGCAGGGGCCAGGGAAGTGGGAAGGAGATGGTAAGTCTTGTCTTCAGTCTGGCAAAATGACACCTCACTCTCAGCCTCTCTGAAGCCAAGGGGCCAAACCATGTCATTCTTCCCAAAAACGCAAATCCCAGGCATCTGATAACTGGGAAAATCCAGAGTAAAACATGAAAAACCTTTTTAGAGAGTTTTCTCCTTCATCTGCATTTTTAGGAGGTGTGATCAAACTCTCATGGTTTTTAGCCTAACATTTGGCATTTAGAAAAAATTATTTTCATCATCCACAAAACCAGGAATTTTTCTTTTTTTCCCTCCCTTCTGAAAGAAAAAAATACTGGCTGATATGTTTCTAGGAAGCTAACAAGACCAAGAGTGCATATAAATCTGGATATGTCCACTTCCCAGAAAGCTCTGGTGTTTTCTGGTGTTTGTAGAACTTGTCCTTTATGAATGAATACAAGAGAAATTAATTGAATTCAAGATGACTTAAAACAAAGATTCCTGGAGAAACAATGTGAGAACAATGAAAAGAAAGTATTTAAATTTTTACAGAAATTATGGCAAAAAACTACTTTTCAAAAAGTTCCCAAGCTTCAAAAAAACCCTACTTTTCAAAAAAATCTCCAAGCCTCTTTTCAAAAAATAGTCAGAACTTAATTTTTCCCAAAATTCTCCTACATTTTGTTTTGCTAGTTGGAGACTACATCTGTTGACATAGCAAAGAAAATCTCAGGATGGCCATGTGTGTAGCAGACTTGATTCCAGTCACACAGAGGACTGTCATCTCCATGTTAAGCTTCCAGGGAGAACCCAAGGGCCTCATTCACAGCTTGGACCCCCCCCCAAACTAGGCCCTGCATAAAATCCCTGAGACACGCACAGACAGCTTACTTTTAAGAGCAGAAATATACAACAAGTCATTATTATTATTGTTGTTCAGTACGAAATGGATGTGAAGGGCACGGTTTTGATTAAGGAGCAGTTTACCTCTACTACATGAAGGAATAAATGACTACACAGAGAGTGGAGCAATGGGGAAAACAGTCTTTTTGATGGAGATCTTCAGTCTAAAAGCCAAAGTTTGGTGTTTAGGGTAAAGGCAGACCCCTGCATTGCAGAGCTGGTGGAGAAACCACTGTGCACTGACTCTTGGTGAATGCAAAGAATGAGCAATGGTAAAGCTGTGAGGCCACCTTGCTTCTTGACCAATGACTTCTGACAATATTTGTAACCAGAGCCCTTGGACAACTGCAGGCTTGGTTAAAAAAGGGGGGAACAAACCACAACTTTTGAACAATGGGGGAAGGTTACAAACAGACTTTAGCAATTTGTGCTGGGACCTGCTGATCAATAGACTCATAAATGACCTAGGCAGAGAGGTGGGCAGCAAAATAGGGCATTTTCTGATGATAGTAAGTATTGAGGATAGCAAGACACCCTGCATGTGCCAGGGCAGGGTTATAAAGTTCAACCTGATGCATAAAACATGCAAGATACAAACTAAACATGCATCGCCTAGTGGCAATGCTGGTAGGTCTAGACTGCCAATGGTGTCATATGCATAACTACACTGTAAATAGATTTATTTCAGTTTATCTTTTAATTAAATTCATGTCTATAAGCTGCAAAACCCAAATATTTCCTGCAGACTCAGAAGGGCTGTGCCGGATGGAATGACGTTCTTCAGCTTTGAATCAGATCTCGTGGCCAGTGAAAGAGTATGATTAAGAAAGGCTAAAACATCTGGAAAGCAGCTGATGATGATGTCCCCCCAGGGGACATCATCAAAATATCCTGAAAGAATATTTTTGTTGCAGAAGCAAGGCCAGTGTTGCACTGAAGAAGTAATTTTTCTTGGGAAAATAAAAAACTGTCCTCATCCAGAAGTTTTTCTTCTCTCTACTAAAATTCAGGGGGAAAAAATGAAATAGCAATTCCTCCTTTTTCAGATAATGAAAACAAATGCTTACTAATATCTCCATATTTAGACAGGACAGCATACTTGGGAGATGTAGTCACTCATTTGGTATCAAGGGTTCCTTTGTTTGCAGAAGCAAAAATAGCATTTGAACAACCCTCATGGACACTCAGGCCTTCTAGCATAACGTAGCTATAATACAAAATTGCAATTCAAACCTCCTTTGAAATTTCTGTTGAGATTCAGCTCTTTAAAAAGTTGCTGGAGAGGCTGGCCCAGGAGGGGCTTGCAGGGTGTTGGGTGTCCATCAGCCAAGTGCCCCCAGGTTCATGCCCAGAGCTGCACCTCTGGGTGGTGCAGTGGCCCAGGCAAAGGCCAGCAGCCTTCTGCAGGACAGCCCTCACTAGCCTTGCTTCTTAATAGGACAGAGAGATAACTGGACATCATAGCTGCACATCAAAGCTCCTTCCACAAAGGAAGAGTGCCCTGCTGCTCCTCTCCTTAAGGCCTGAACTCATTTCCTCCCTGGCAGAATCAGACACTTCCTCTTGTCCAGTGACACAGGGCTTAGCTCTGCCCTCCATGGGCATGTGCTCATGGTGCCACAGAGCTGGCATGTCACCAGCACAGCTGGTCAGGACAGAAGCAGCACAGCTAGACATCTCCTTGACCTTGGTTATGAAGGGAATAACACCTCAACATCTTCCTGAAGAGTATTTCCACCCCTCTGGCTTTCTGGCTGTCCCAGTCTCCTCTTAATAGTCTGGAGTGCATGGGGCTGGCTCCTTCAGCTTAACAAAGTGAGACCTTGGCTGCTGCTCTCTGTAAATTCTTATCTGACAATCCAAGGACATGGAGGTCATGGGTCAGCTTCCTAGTCAGGCAATAGGGAATAAATAAGCTGATGAGTTTTAAGATAGAGCTTGATCCTTTTAGTAAAGGACTTCAATGAGTTATTGGGCCACTTCTTAGCAAACTGGGAGACCCAAGTTCCTAGGAAGCTATGGGCTCTGTGTTTTTCTATCTGTATGGTACCAGCTGTGTTCCCAGAGGATGACAGGCAGCATCAAACAGCTGAATCATGGAGTGTTGTACAGTCACAGAAATGCTGGCCAGTACTGCTTTCAGATATTAACCTTTGATGATGGCATTTAGTCAATCTTTGCCACACTATGGCAGCAAAAGGCTCCTCCTTATTCCTCATTATGGGTATTGTCGAGTTCTCTTCTCTTTCTAACATAGTCTTCTCCACTTCTTTTACATTTCCAAAGAGGAAATCAATGAATCAAATGGCCTTAAACCAACTTTTTTTCAGCATGTTATTTTTCGATTATGTCTTGTGGTCAGCAACCTCTTGTGCCTGCCTCCACGGGATTAAATTTTCCCTTCATGGCAGTATTAAGTGTATCCAATCCTGCCATTACCTGCTGTGTTTCCAAGGTGAGTCAGGTAATTTTGGCAGGATCTCAGAAGCAGGCATGATCGACTGCAGCAATTTCTGGCACATGGCAAGTACCACATTCCAACTTGCCAGAAGCAATTATCTCTTTAATGCAAAGTTAGTCTACATTCAAGGTAAGGGAACTGAGAACATGGCAAGGAAACCGGAGAGCCACAATCCAAACTTTTGCATAGTTAGAGCCACCTGAGATCCCATGCTGCAAAGACTGGACAAGATATCAAAGGCTTCATCACTCCATGCTTCAGTTGCTCTTCACATCCTCATGCAGTTCTGCTGAAGCCATGGACAGTTCATGTGGCTTCTACTATTCAGCATTTCAGGATTTATGCTGGAGTTTCAAACGGTGACCAGAATGTAATGGGAAATGTGATCACAAGGGGTCCAGACTTGGTAGCTTTCCTATGCAGTTAATGAACCCATTTATTTAAACGTAGCAATTTCCTGTGGTCTGCAGCATATTTCCAGAAAGGAAGCTCAAGAGCTGCTGTACAACTGCTGTCTATAAGCAGCACCACAGAAAGACAATACACAAGCCACTTTCATTTATTTCATAATTCGGAAGTAATCACACTCCTTTGTAGTCATGTGCTTTTTACTCAAAGCTCTCTGTGTACTTCCCCTCAACACAAAGTCACGTTCTGTTACTAAAATTAATGCTTCCTGAATAGTGATCTCATGCCAGAAGAGCTGGTTACACCACTGACTCAGAACCACCCGCATACATCACTCCACCCAGCCTGCACTTTGCCAGAAGTCATCAACCTGCCCTCAGGTGCAAGCTGACCCATGCAGAGTCCATACCCCAGCACCCTACCCAAGGTTCCTAATGACTGCTTTGTTTCCAGCTCCATAGCACAGCACTCATGCTATCTTTCTCCATAAGGAGGTACCCAAAAGAAGTTTTGACTCAGCCTGTCCAAGTCGGGTGTAGAACTAATGGCCTCTTGATTTCCAACCATTAGTTAAATTCCCACCTGGTACTTCAGTGGTGTTTATTTAAAACAATAACAAACTCTCAAAACAGTGTAGCACCCTGTTGTCCAAATGCAATCCATTTATGAAGAAGAGCATCATCACTGAAGACTACAGAAATAAATAGAAAAGGATAGTTACTTGGGGTGTGTTACAACTGGTTGCCAGCTCCAGGCAGCTTATGCTGTGCCATCAGACCTTCTCAGAGTTCATCCCTATAACACCGATTAAATCAGTTGTCAGTAATCTGGCTAAAGACAGCCTGTGGGGATGAGTTAAAACAGAGTAAAGAAAACTACAACAATAAAGGAAAGTGAATCTGAGAAATTATGCATAACAGTAAACAGCAAGAAACCTGGCTCCTCTTTTCAACACCATAAAGGGTTATGAAAATTCCATGTGATCATTACAGGGGTGGGGTGGGAGGGCGCACAGGAAGCATCAAATACTTACAATCCAAATTCTTGCAGATTTCAGCTGTTAATGCAGGCACTGCTGTGCTGACTTCCCATCTTGCTGGGCCTGGGCAAGCCTACCCTCCAAAGCACTGGGTGGTTTAGCATGGGGAAGTCTGGGAAGGGATCTAGAAAACATGTTTGCAAAGATGTTATTTAAGACACAAGAATTCAAACTAGCAAATTTGTGGCCAGATTTTATCGTAATACTTGTATTTATTGCTTATGCAGAAAACAGACTAAGTAACAATTCTTCCTTAATCCACAGTAACTGAAAGTATTTGCACTGCCCAGGGTATGCACAGTGACTCTGAAACCAAGCTGAAGTTTGAATTTCTAGCCAAGGTTTTCACTGAGACCTTTGCCAGTGTGGGCTTTGGAGTGAAACAATCTCCCCATCCTTCCTTGGACAGACTATCTCTTAAGCCCTGAATATCCCATATCCTCTCAATTTTTCCCTGTTGTTCCCACACCATCTGTGCACATGCTGCCACCAAGAATTATGATTCCTTACCAGTGACAACTACTCCTGATGGGGAACTGATAGGAGTAAGCAGAGCAGGCCCCAGCTGAAGGAAAAAATATTGTCCAGGGTCAAGCACCTGAGGCCAGCTCCAGCCTTACCCACGCCGTTGGATACAAACAAGACAGCTCATTCAGGCTGGCTAGCAATGGGGCAGGAGCAAGTCAGGTACCTGGAGACTTCCACAGGCTGGTGTGGTGGGCACCCAGCCCAGCAGGTCCTGCCTCCATCCATCCCAGCAGCCACAGACAGGGTGTGCTCACCCACAGCAGCTGGAGCTCCTCAGAGTTGGAACAAGTTAGTGGCCTAGAAGTTAAAGGAATACTCACACATGGGTGGACTTTAATTTGTGCAGACAAACTCTAAATATCACTGCATTGAGGCCAATTACATACTGTTCCTGCTTTTCCAATTAGTCTGAGGTAATTTCATTGGAAAGCACTTAGATTCTCAGGTGGGGGTTTTTGGGGTTTTCTCTGAAGCGTAGACTGGGAGGGATTTTAACTGGTTTCTGAGGGTTCCCCCTGGGAGCTCCATGGGCAGAGAGTCTGAAGGCTGCTGAGCATCGCTGTGTGGATGCTGTTTTAGATACACGTGGTGTTAGCAATGCTATCCCTCCACACAGCAGAGCAGGCTGCCTTTCATCTGCCTATCCAAGCCATCACAGCACTTTTTTTCTGCTTTTAGCCTTAGAAAAGATTGGAATAATTTCTCTGAGAGCAACCAGGTTATGGATCTGTGGACCTTCATTTGGTGTAGAAACCCAACCAAAAGGAAGGTGGCATTAAAGAAAACTTGTCTTCATACAATCATTGCTGTCTCCTCTCATACTTAGGATTTGTACTTTGGCTAACTCTACATTTCTAACTTTTTGATTTATCAGGATTGGCAGGGAAGAGCTGTCATAAATTGTTTCACCATCCTTTTTCTAATTATTCTAAATCAAAAAAACTTTGGAGGAAACTATTTCACAAACAAACAAAAAAATCTTTAATGAAACTTGGAGAGCTGTCTTGTTCCAATTTCACACTGATTTCTAAAGCAATCACTCAGACATAAAAATGAGTGTAAAATGTTGAAGAGGATCTGGTTCTGGAAAACTTCATCGAACCTATGTCCTGAAAAGTATGTTTATATTGCGAATGCTAAATATAAATATATATAGTATTTTCAGACCAATATTAATATCCAGAATGTTAAAAGGTGGCCTACTGTGTCCATTTCATGCAACAGAAAAAATTGACAATTATGGTGATTGCTACAATTTTCCTCATGCTTGGGTCCAAAATCACCTCCACTGTTTGCAAATGCTTTGGGAGAGGTTGCTTAAGAAGAGAAGGTGTGAAATAAAAACCAGCTTGTATGACATTAACACTTGTTGGCTCCAGAAGAGAAACTCCAATGACAATTAGATTTGGCCATTGACAATGGAGCAGCTAATCACCAAAGCTAAAATCAGATTACCCAAAATGAAAATCTTGCCTGTCTGCAGCTGAGTTTCAGATGTTCTTATTTTAAGTGTACCAAGAGGAATTGCAATCCTGTTATCCAGACAAGGACCAAAAGCCCAAATCAAATACCAGACAGATTAAACTGTGGCTTCCCATGTCCCCTCCCTCCTGCTGAGCCTAGAGCCAGGCACTGCCCTTTCTTGGACATCTCCTGCCAGGCACTGCCTTTGGCTCTCCACCAACAGCCTCTGAGCCAACTCACAACACCCAACCTGCAAATCCAGTTTAAAAGACAATGTAAATGCAACTGAAAACTTTTTGTCTCATTGGTCTCTTGAGCTTTTCCACTATTTGTGTTCACACATTGATTGCAAGATTGCACATAAATTCAATAATAAATTTTATCCTCTGCTGGACAGGCATGCTGCGGTCAGAGATGGTGCAATATCATGTTGGCAAACATTTGGGCTCCTTGGTATTTTTGTAAATTTATTAATATTCAGCCAAAGTTTGCTGAAGGCTTTAGCTAAAAGGTCAATGAAAGAATATCTGCATATTGTAAATCTAATAATCAGAGAAGATGTAATTTGTGTAAATTTGTAAAAAAGCCAAAGTAAACACGTTAAAGAAATTGCTCATATATCTGAGGCTAGAAGTGGGATAATAAAAATAGAAACTATGTACATAGGACCTATTGTGGTATAGAAACTTAACCTCAACATATTGATTGAGGCAGTTCTTTTCCCTGAATTAATATACGCCTACAAGTGAGTATTTGTTTTAGGAAAGTTAAATAGGCAGGCCATGAATAAATATAAAGGCTGAGATGAAATAGCCATCTGGACTACATTAGCCCAAAATGCGTAATTGAAGCAAAGAGAGCATACATCCTTTGATCCAGTCACGCACAACTGAAATGAAAGTCAATGGGCAATTCCTCTTATCTAATCATTGGAACAGGGTTTGCAGCACATGTGAGTGAGAAGGACCACTGGAGAGATCCAGCTGGGGCCACCTCTGCAGCACAAGGACTCCAGGTACACAGCCACAAGTGTCCCCGTGCCTGGTGCTACTTCAGGGCCAGGACTTCGGTGCAAGCCCCAGCTAGGCTTATGTTTAAACTGCTAAATCCATGTGGGCAGCCTTGGCATCTCTGCAGTTTCCACACAGTCAGCAGCAGAACCATACAGCAAGGCAAGCTTGAGCTTGGCTCTGTGCAGTTGGAAGAGGTGGGGTGGCTTTGCAGTGCCCCATTCAGCCATGGTGGGGACACCCAGTGTCCCACAGTGAGTGAGGGTGGGCAGCCAAGCAGGGAAACACCAGCTCCTTTTAATCCAGATTGGTCTTGCAAGCAACGGCATGGAGAAGGGACATGCAGTGTTGTACTGCTGCCTTGGAGTATCCTCCATTAGGTTAAAGGTGAGGACATGGGAACATGATTGCCAAAAAATAATGATGGGAATGACAGCCTGTACTTTCAGAACTTGAATTCTGCCTCAGCCTCTGAATCCAGGGCTGGCTCTGATCTTCCAAGGTGCAGAGATGCACTTAACGCTAAGGTGAAGGAGCGGACAGAATTGAGGTCTTTGAATAGGATCTGTAACCTACCATTGAAATCCAGCCAACTCCTTAATGAGCTGTAAACTAGTCAGAAAGTGCCTTCAGTAAGGTCTGTTTCCCTGAGCACCTCCTTGCCCAGGCATAAACAGCCCATCATTGAACCGAACCCTGGAGCAGGTGGCTCTGCCTCCTGGCCCCTTGGTCTCTTGGTCAAAGATGTCCTGTTTGTCAGGGCTGCAAGCACCCTGGTCCTAGATCAACAGTGTAGTGCTGGCAGAAGTCTAGTGCCTAAGCCACCAGAGCATAAGGAACTTTTTACTGCTGTAGATGGCTTGAGGGGACCGAATGGGCAGCATGGAGTGGCAGAGGTCTGGTAGTCAGGGCATAGCAAGGGGGCCAGGAGACAGAGGCACCTGCTCAAGAGCCAAGCAGGAATAAGATGCCTGTTGATTTGGTGATGGGCAGCACACTGCCTGAGTGAGGAGATGGCGGTGCTCAGGAAAGCAAAGCTTGCTGAAGGCAGTTTCTGATTAGCTTTTTGCTTACTCAGGAGCTAGCTGGGATTTCAACAGCTGGTTCAACCACAGTGAACCAAACTGTCTTCTAGCAGAGCCCTGTCTGGAAAGGGGAAGAAGAAATTTAGTTGAATCCAAGGAAACCATTTTTCAAGATCCCATTGTCAACTGCCAGCTTCTTGAATAGCTTTTTCCTTTCTCCTGAGCTCCTCGGCTCTGTGCCTGTGGTCAATGTGATGGGTGTGTAAAGAGCCCTTTTGTGCCGAGAACAACAGTTCTGTGACCAACAGCGTAATATTATCTAATAATCTTTCTTCATTATTTTCCCAGCTCACAAAGCAAGGGAAATTATATGCATTATTCACATATATATACAGACACACACCTATGTATTTTTTTTCTGACATTACAACATGAAATATTCATATGGAGAGTTTTTCCATTATTTCTCAAGCTCAAGCAGAAATTTCTTAGATGGGTTTGTCTGACTGGCATTATGTAGATAATATAGGTTTTAAAGGATTGAGATGATAATTCCAGAAAAAAATGAAAAAAAAAGAAAAAAAAGAAAAAAAAAGCCAGAGTCTGCTGATTTTGAGAGCAGGAAACTTTTAAAAGTTAAATTTTCAAATCCTTAAAAAAACTCTTCATTGAGTAACTTCCAGACTTAGACAGACCCATTCCAACTAGCTCTGTTATGCAGTGGCAAGACTGACTGAGTAATTAATTGAGAGATGTGCTTGATATGGCTCTCTTAATGGCTATCAAAAATTATATAATGAGTCCTGTGACATACTGGTCATGATGGATGTTCTCTGGTAACAACCACCAGTCAAGTGAATGTGTGTGCTCTCTTCCAGTTAGTTAGGAAAGTCTGTGTACCAGGCCGTTATATCCAGAGTACAGACCCAGCAGTAGAGAAAGGGCAGCTGAAAAAATACACTACGCCTTTGAATAACAGCTTTGAGTCCTGACAACTCCCTTATTTAAATCCAGTCTCCAAGCTGGAAAATAAGATGAAACAAGTTTTCTGTCAGGGACTGTATCACCCACTATTCTGTCCATCCTCTCACTGGAGGATGTCTTCCCCTTGTCCTCAACAGTTTGGAAGAACCTTTTTTTTTTTTTTTTTTTTTTTTTTTTTTGCCATCTACATTTCACCATATTAAATGAGAAAATCTTGCACAAGAGTTCAGAAGAAAAGAGGATGCCCCATATCCCAGGCACTCACTTTTTCCCACGCAGCATGGCCACCCTCCTGCACTGTCCATCTGCCAAGTAAAATTCAACATCTTGGAGACAAATGGCAAGGGGGAAAGATTTTTCATGAGAAATGGTGAATTTTCAGAGCAAACTCTATATTCATATTTGTCAGGAACAAAAAGTACCATTTATAGCCACGTGCAGCTGAATATAAATGAGTTTGCACAGCTGAGTTAACTTTAACCCTGCTGGGGAGGAAGAGACTTAGTTTAACTGGAAAACCCCACATGAGATTTCTCCAGCCACAGCCCCATGCACTCTTCTACTGGCTCTTTTGGTCACACCACTGTAACCTGCCAGCAGCCTGAAAGATTTGTAAATGAAATACCATACTCTAGGACCAGGGGAAAGATACACAGTTGAAGATTTTTTCCACCCCATTGAATCCAAGCACAAATGCACTTGCAAACCTACCAGGAAAGTCCTCGGTACTCTTTCTTACCCAGACTTCATCATGGTTCCATGAAATCTGAATTTGTTGTCTGAAAACGAGGTCAGGGTGACCCATCTGAAACAGGAAGGGTGAAGTCAGAGGGCGAGGCAAACAAACACAATTGCTACCTTTTGTCCCATTTCCGAGTCAGTCTCTCAGGGTCTATAGTTTCTCATCTAAAGACGTGGCTTCAAGTTCATGCTCTGACCCAGCTGTTCCCATAGGCGTTTCTGATGGAGCTGGCTGGCTTCTTGGCCTGCTCCAGCACTCACAGCACCTCTGCCCTCCCTGAGGTAGCTGGCTCTGTTGCTTGGTCAACAAGACCTTGTTTCACTCCTGCAGCCTCCCACTCAAGCCTGGTTTGGGCCCCCCTGGTAGGACTCCGCATTGCTGATGGGGAGCTGTGTGTGCCAGGCTGTAGAGAAGATGTCTGCATGTGACAGTGGCTGAGTGTGCCACTTAATGCCTCCATGCCCTCATGGGGAAGCCCAGGGGAGACCAGAGGTCTCTTTGACGAGGGTCAAGCTCTGCCACTTTCTTCATCATTTGTCAAGGAGCAGCTGGAGATACTCAGGACACACTGTGATTAGCTGATGTGGACTCACTATCAGTCAAACACAGGCTCCCACAGGAAAGATTAAAGAAGGGGAAAACAATAGATCTGGGATTTGTCCTCTTTCCACCCCATGCATGTTGTCTGTGTTGGGTTTCAAGGCTTTCTACATGTGCCTGGCTGCCAGCTGAGAGCAGGAGCAGCAGCTGGGCTGTGACATCCTGCAGCGCTGGAGGTGTGCAAGCTCCAGAGAAGTGCAGGACAGCAAACTTGCCCAAACTTTCCAGGCATGGCTCTGGCTGGGCCCACTCAAGAAGGCAGCAGCTGCTCTACAAGGAAAGGTGTTTGTGTGGCTGTAGGCTGGGGGAGCCCTGTTGAGCTGGTAGGTCTGATGTTGCTGGAAACATTGAGCTGTGATATCAGTCAAGTGTCACAGGTGCCAGATGACAACCTTGCTTTAAGCAACTTCTGCCCCCCATCCCTCAGTGAGAAACAGGTTTAAAAGAGAACATCTTCAGGATAGTACATCTTCTAGTTCATCCTTTGAGTCAAAGCTAGTCAATTGTGGGTGTAAATAGGTAACCTGAGTATTTTGGACTTAGAATACACTTGGATGGGTGGGTGGGTGGATGGGTGGATGGATCCACCTTTGTTAAAACTCCCCCAGCTTTGGTGGTCTTGTCCTAGATCAGCAGCTGTCCACATCTGGATCCTGCTTGCTGACAGCTGGAAAGGCTGAAACAGGCTGTGATTCACCTAAGAGTTGGACGGGATGATCCTTGTGGGTCACTTCCAACTCAGAATATTCTATGATTCTGTGATGGAGGAGCTTCTCCAGATTTTTCTGTCCAAGGCCACTTCAGCATTGGACATTTTCCTGTCCAAGGCCACTTCAACATCAACCAATTTCTTAAAGTACATGCAGTCCCTGGAGGGAAGGTGGAGCCCTGGACTCGGCAGGGGAGCTGGCAGGCATGTATTTAGTCCTTGATCCCTAAGCAAGAGAGTAAATGCAGAAAAGCAAAGTCTTCCACAGGAAAAAGAAAAAGGGAGGGGGAAGAGTCAACTTGCACATATTTTTATATTGAGATGCACTTGTCAGGAGCCATGAAACCAACACTTCACTAAGAAAGCAGAAGCCGTGAAGGGCTCATTTGCTGACAGGCTCAGTCTCCTGTGGCTGTTGAACTCAAGACCTACAGGGAGGTGAAGTACAATCATTTATATTGTTCAAAAAACCACTGGGTTTTATCATAGCCTGCCACAGGAGTACTGACACCTACAGATCTGGGAGTGTAGCTCAGATCAATGGCAAGACTAGAAAGGAGGGAAAATTTCCCTGGGTGTATTGAAAGCTAAACAGCCCCCCAGTCTTCAAAGACAGCTTAGCAAGAGAAACAGATCCCACAAACTGATTTCTGCAGGCACTGCTTTTCTTTTCCAGTGCTGGAGGTTTCACACTTTAAAGGCTCACTTCCTCTACAGTGCTCACGCAACATCAGTATAATAATATTTCCCCCTCCTCCCTGGTGTCTTCCAGTCTCCCATGTCTTACTCAGATCACAAACACTGTGGGCTCTTCTGCAGCCACTCCTTCACACAGACAAACAACAAACAACTGCAAATCATTCCCTGGGTTTTTTTCCTAGTGATGCCAGATTTTTTCAAGACATTTTATAAAAACCATGCAAAATGATTCGCATCATGACCCATGGGCAGCAATGCCTGTAGCTCATGGCAAGGGAGCTGTTAACTGCCGCCTGCCATTCTCTCCTCTCCTCTCCTCTCCTCTCCTCTCCTCTCCTCTCCTCTCCTCTCCTCTCCTCTCCTCTCCTCTCCTCTCCTCTCCTCTCCTCTCCTCTCCTCTCCTCTCCTCTCCTCTCCTCTCCTCTCCTCTCCTCTCCTCTCCCATTCCATTCATTCAGTTCTCTGTCTGTGTGTCCTGCCGTGATCTGTGAACCCACAGCCCCTGGCTTTTGGGCAGTCAGGAGTCTGGCAGAGGTGGCATGGGAAACCAGGCAAAAATTCTGCTCTTCACCCTTCACATGCATCCACAAAATTTGTGCAGATAGTAGTCCTGATATGTTCCTTGTTTTCAGAATGCTGTCACAGTCTGGGAATGCACAGCTCTGCATCTTCCTAAGTCATCCTTCCTTTAAAGAAAGTTGAAAGCCTGCTGTCTTGCATGTCATGTGCAGAGACAGACAGAACAGACTGGGTCCTCTGCAGAAGAAAGACAACACAAGAGAATTAGTAACATTTGGGGTGATTTTACCCAACCTATTAAGAACTGTAGTTCTGACAAAAGATAAATTGCCAGTAACTGAAGATGGCATAACAAGGAGAACCTGAAATATCCTATATTAGCGTGTATGTTGGCTCAGTAAATTACCTAATTTATGTTTTTCTATCTTTGGTCCCTGCCTATCCATGGCACTACTTCATGCAATAATGAAATGTTTTCTAAAAAAAGCTCCAAGCCCAAAGATCCCACTCTGGCTAAATTAACGGAAGTAAACAAGCAAGCAGCTAACTGGAGCTAATTATATATCTGCCAGCAGCCTTGCTGTTAAGCACCTTACAGGTGAACATTTTAATTACTTAATGTGCTCTATTGTTCTTGAATTAGATATAAGAAAAATAACATTGATCCAATCTTTTTTTTATTTTTACACACTGGAGTTGGAAGACAAGTGGCTTTGTAAGGGGATTATGCATGTGTTAATCCTCTTTAGCTATGATAAAGTTCTCTGCTTCCTAGTGGGGTTGTTTAACCCTCTTCTAACAGCTCAAGGAAGCTGGAGAAGATGAGTTACAGCTTGGGAGAGTTGAAAGCAGGAAGAAAGAAATGTTTGTTTCTTATCTTTTGCCATGCTGAATGTTGCTTATCACACTAGCAGGAATACAGTCTCAAATTTAGCAGGTCCTGTAAGAAAGCAGGTGAATATCATTCCAGCATGGAACCCTTAGTTTCCTTTTTTATGCTGTCATGGGCTCAGAGTATCAGCAGCATCCTAAAAGCATACCATCAGGAAGAGGGGTGACATGTAATTCCCATCTCATCAGGTGGAATTATCCATTGCTGAAGTACAGTATTCCTGCATCTTGAAAACAGCATCCTGCTGTGAGGACCAAAAGGGAAAAGAGATGCATGCCTCAAATCAATGGTACATCAATCCTGATGAGGAGCATGTACCTGGACTCCTCCCTTGTAATTTGGGTGCTTGCAGAAGGTGATGTAATGTCAAGGCTGGTGTTAGCTACATGCCTGCTGTCAGCAGTGAAGGGTCCTTTGGAGGTCACCTGCAACTCCAGAGAATGATTCAACCACCTCCCTTGCTCTCTGAAGGTGCCTATGGAATATTGTTGACTGGCAAGGAAGCCTATGAGGAACCTGCACCTAATTAAGGCTCTTCTGTGAATTGTCTTAAGTGGAGATGAATCCAAGCATCCCAGCATCCCATCCTGCTGCTGGGAAAGGCTGCATGACAGAAAATGACATGGCTGCTGAGGGAGAAGAGTGAAAAGTCATTGTTAGGAGAGCAGAACAGAAGCTGATCCAGACTGTCACCAGGACACATCTGTCACCTGCTCAATGCTGAAGCCTTGTGGGACCATATTAGGTGGAAGGATAGAGACGAGCCAGGAACCCAGCTCAGAAACAAAGGCTTTATTTTAGTTCATTTCTCTTTTCACTTTAAAATGGCTGTTATCCTCTTATCAAGTTCAAAAAATAATTAGTCCTTAATGAAAGATCTCTGATGCATCAAGGCAGAAGAGCATGGCTGATGAAAACAAATACCAGGGTCTGACAGGTTCAAGAACAGTATTTAAAAAGCAGAAATTGAAACTTTTTAACCTGGTACAAACACTTGGGTCATCATCTCTTTAATTCTTGCTATAACAAAACAGGGAACACCCTGATGCAAATATCAGCTCACTCAACAACTACAATAAATGCAGAACCAAAACCAAGAGGGCCTTAAGGTCCTGGTGTTAGTGGCAGGCCTTTATGAAACCATCCACTCTTACAGTTTCTTCATACAGGAAGGCATTGCATGTCTGGGCAAAAACCTCACAGCAAACGGGTTTCTCTGGTGCTGTCCATCCAAGAACTGTACAAGTGTAGACAGCACTGCAGGTGGGGTCACACCAGAGCAGAGTAGAGGGGCAGAATGCCCTCCCTAGCCCTGCTGGCCATGCTGCTTTGGATGCAGCTCAGGACACACTTCACTCTCTGGGCTGAGAGCCCACATTGCTGGGTTATGTCCAGGTTTTCATCCACCAGAACCCCCAAGTCATCCTCCACAGGGCTGCTCTCACTAAGTTCTCCCAGTTTGTGTGCAAGATCTTCTACTTTGCCCTATGTGTGTTGATCCACCTTTAGCAAACCCTAATTTTAACATCAACAGCCAAGATATTGGTCATGAAAGCTCACTGGAAAAAGTAGGTAAATTGAAGTAAGCCAGTAAAACAAAATGAAATGAAGATCAGAATATAAGAATGGAGGGGGTTATCACCTTGCTCCTGTTCCATCTTACATTATATCTTCATTTTTACTGATTAAGAGATGCGGATAACATTCACAGATTTACTACACAAGCCCTTTTTTAGGAAGTCCCATGGTAATTTTCAGGTAACAGCATGGAACCCAAAGGTCTGGGATTTTACTCTTCTCTTTGTCTTCAGCTTCCTGAGGAAATGTAGACAAGTGTCCTTTGTCCCCATTTCTATTCTTTAACGTGAACATACTGGCCACTCCCCCCACCAAGTTTGCAATGACCTGTGCATTGTTCCAAAGAAATTTCTTCAACATGGAAGTGGTACAAGAAAAAAACAACAACTCTACAGCATGAAAGATCATTACTGGTAATCATATTACCATCCCTGTGAGAAGCACTGGGATTGAATGAACAGTGTGTGCTGCTGAAACCTGAAGTCACCAAGTGGAACATTTCATCCCGAGAGATATTTTGGGATGTTTAGAGAACATGTCACCAGGAAACTGCAATTCAGCTCTATCTGGTTTCCCCACCCCAACCTCTGTCCTGCTATTCCAGATGCATTTTAAATGTGGGCAAATGGAATGCATAGATGTGGATTTGGGAGCCAAATATGGCTAAGTCAGCAAAGGGGCAGAAATAATAGTATTTAAAAAGTTATAAGCATCATTTTGCATCACCTACAACCCTTAGAGCACATAAATAAAAAAAAAATGCAACCCGAAATGTCTCAGGTAATGGAATAAAAGGTCTTGGTTTTCTTCCAGGTTATTTATTTGATTAATGGAAAAATATTACTCTTAGTGATATTTTTCTCTGCATTCTTTTTCCTCTCCATTAAGTACTGAAGTCAGGCTACAACAAAAACCAATACAGGCTTACCTAGTGGCTACCCTATGCAGAACCAGATTGAGAAGAGCAAGGACACTGTTTCCTCCTGCAAGGAATGATGGCTGCAATTTCTTCTTCCACCTGACTATATAAAATTTTGACTTTTTTCCCCAATAGCCATCTCAGTGTTAATAGATAGAAGTCATAGTAATTGGTACAAGGAGTAATGGGAATTCTTTGCAGATGATATGAAGTTCTGAAAGCTTGCTGATAAATACTCTGAGTCATCCAAAACTCTGAGGCACATAAACACATGAATAACAATCTGCACCCAGCAGCTTCCCTGTCCCAAAGAGATTGGCAGGGATGATGGACAGGCTCATCTCGGCAAGGAGATAAACTCACAACTTCATGGCTACAGCCACAAACTCAGGGGAATGGGCAGCCCTGGAGATCATAGCCTGGTTCAGCTGAGCTCCTGGGAGCAAAAACCAAACCACCTTTTCAAACAGCAGTCACCCTATCCCTCCCAGTGCCCTACACTAAGGCCAGTGGGAATAGGAAGAAAGCCATAAGAACCCTGCCCAGAGCTTCATCTCAAAGATCCCCAGCAGAAAGTAGTGCTCGCTTCAAATCTGGAAGGTACTCAGACAAGAAATTGGTAGTCTGTGTATGGTGGAAACCAGAATAGAGGTCTATTGCTCTTGCTCTCCAAAGACGGGAGCTATCATTTAATGCTTTAAATAAAAGTCTTCTCAAAGCTACTCATTTGATTTTATTTTGCTCTGGTTATTCTCTAGCAAGTTTGACAACAGGGGCACTTTGCAGGACTGTGTGCATGGCACTTGTAATTAAAGTCGACGGGAGTTATGAAATCTTTAAAACTGACCCTGGATGGCTAAAGCCAGTAGCCCCAAATTAGAAGCAACATTTGAAAATCCAGGTCACATTCTTTGTGTGTTTGTGTTACAGCATCACCTAGGGGCTGCAACTGAGATTAATGCCTGCTCCTACTGGACCTTCCAGGGGTGCAGACAGACTTGGATGCTTCCAAATGTTCAGGTGTGCTGTAGTTATTGTCACAGAGACTGTACTGAACCAGGCTCTGAGCATTTTGATAAGAGAGTTCATCTGGTAGATTTACATGTACATACAAACACACACAACTATTTTATGCATTGCTTTTTGAGCAAGAACCACTAAAATACTGAACTGGAGGGCACAGCAGTTGTAGAACATACTTTGGATCACAGCCACAGGAATGCTGCTGCTGTAAATTCCCCCACTCTAAAAACATTAAATAAGCCATCCAGTTATTTCATGATCTTCTGAAAACTGAGATCCTCAAAAATGATGAAAATTGAACCCATGTGTATCCTTAGTATAGTCTGGCACTCACATTGTTGCTGATTATAGGAATTCAATGTTTATAATTTGCATTCTTTCCCACACTTGCTTTTTTTTTTTTTTTCTGCACTGAAGTAAAAACTCACTTTATCTTACCATAATATAATTTAGACTGTTGAGGGCAAGACTGGTCCTTTGTGACAAAAACAAAATCCAAGCATGAGACCAATTCTTGCCTTTTACTGAGAAATGATGGAAACAGAAGAAAATACACTCCAAATTTAAGACACAGGAAGGAGATGGAAATAAAAATTGATACCCCTAATTTCCAAAATCTCTTGAGATAATCATGACTTGGACTCAGAGGACAAAGAAATTTGATAAATTTTGTTGAGCAGCTGTTTAAAGTGAACAGAGGTCACAAATATACAACAGAAGACTTGTGCAGGATCTACTCTTTGTGATGTTCTTCAGATGGAAAGCATAATTGCAAAAAGCAACAGCAGATGTAGAATCACCCAGAAACAACAACAACAACAAAACCAAAAACAAACAAACAAACAAACCCCAAGCCAAAGTACTTTCTTCAGACCCAAACTGGGTTCCTAGAGCCACCCTTAACAGGCAGGTTACTGGCCTCATTGGTACAATATAAAACCTGACTAAGCCTGAAAGCCTACTTACTATCTTCACACTGCCAATGGTAAGCCCTCTGGCCCCAGCTGTCCTGACATGTCTGAAAGGTGTATCACTTAGTCCAAAAAAAGCTGGAAGTAGCAGAGCCTGACTTCAGGGGGGGCTCATACAAATGAAAGCAGCACAAGGGAAGGCACCTGAGGTGCACCTGCAGCCACAGCACTGACAGATGAGTGAGAAGGCATAAAGGTAACAGACCATGGACCCTGCTGGGCATAAGCCAGGAGTCTGGTTGTCCTTGTACTTTTCAGCCCATTGTATGACGAGCTTATGGTTTTCTAGTCCTACTTTTTTTGAGGAATATATAAGTGCTCAATTCCTGACCAGCCATGCTAAAGCAAAAGTGAGTAACATGGGCAGAGTGTTTGTCCAAAACACATTTCCATTCAACTGGGAAACAGCACCTTTAGGGAACTGTGGAGGATGGGTTCCTCCAGAAATGAGACATGTCAGCAATCCAGCTTATCTGGATAAATAAGGCCTGTAACCATTCAAGAGCAGCAAAGCCATGTACAAGAAGGAAAAAAAGATGATAGAAGTCACATCCCAAGAAGAACAAAGGATGCTAACAGCCTCAGAATGTGAGAATCAGATAGAAGCCAAAAGAAGGACTGCATAAACCTGCTGTATGTGCAAAAACCATCAACCAATCCAGGCTAAAAGGTTAACACATGCTTTTAGGGTATATCCAATTGCAAAGCAGCATGTAACGCGTGATAGAAGCTGAAAACTGTATAAAAGGTACTGTTACTTTGCAATAAATGGCTCACTTTGTTCATATGGATCATGGAGTGATGTCCCATTCTTGATTCTTCCGCAGGGAACTACTTGAATTTGCTGAATTAGGACCATGGTTCCAGAGAAACAAACTGTAGTGTGGATAAGAAGGCAGATCACACCTGGAGACAAAGGGAGCCAGAGTACTGCAGGAGGTATTTTGAGCATTTGAGAAGTAAAATCAGCTCAGAAACCTCTAGTTAAACCTAACTGTGTGCTCCTTAGAGTGCTCCAGCATATACCAGAGGGAACAGGTAGCTCAGGAGAGTAGTGCTTAGGCCCATGCATACATTAACATGATGCAGCTGAATGTGAGCACTCAGACACTAAAGTAGGCACACCAACACCTCTTTCAATCACAAAGCTTTTGGCTCCAGCTTTTAGTCCAAATCGTATGATCTTAATCGTGTGCAAGTTGTGCCAGAGCATGACTGGGCACAACATCTGACACTGCTGATTAAGCTCCACCCTCAACAGCAACTACCAAGACATAAAGATTGATAGTTCAAATGTAGTAGAATTCCATGCTTATAAAGGAGCATATTTTTGAAGTGTTGCTTCTTAAACAAAGTTTCTTCCACTTTTCCAATTTTCCCCCAGTATTTTTAATGCTTTAATGAAGAATGAAAAGATAAAAACCCTCCCCACCCCTTCTCTAATGTAGTAAGCAGTGTTCTGAGAGAGGTGGCTCCTACAAAATTTTTAATCAGGTATTTTCCCACCCTTCAGAAGAGGTTTAGAAACTGAACACTTGACTTTTAGGTGTTCTTCCTGGACTATGAAGAAGCTCAAGTCCTTAAGTTAGGCCATCCCTAACTTTACTACAATCTCAGAATGTATAGCCTCTCTGTAAAACAGAATTCAAAATGGTAAGTCAAGTTGAAGGAAAGCCCTTCCCAGCAAATCAGGAAGTCCCAGTATTCAGTATGTGTATGGAGAAGGAGCTGAAGAAGAAAAGGAAAACTATGCTGCTTTACAAACTACACATCTGGCTCTGAAGAGCAATCAAGAGCTCACAATAGGCTTTAGGAATAACAGAACTGGAAACTGCTGTTGTGGGAACTGCCAGCAGTGGAAGCCAAAGCCAAGTGTTTTAGACACTCAGTGGCACCTTTATATTGGCTGTTTACCTGCTGACAGCCTGTCCTACAGTCCTGGTACAGGAGGCCTCATTTCTTCTTTGAAGGTCTGTCATGAGACCATCTTGCAACTCAGCTCTCCCCATCCAACAATAAATAAAACCCAAAAAGAACAAGTAAGACAAGAACTTATCCTGTACAATAGAAAAACTTCACAAGGGATAATGCAACTGTCCTTGTTATCAGATCTGCTGCTCCAAAATAATAAATTACAGCAGAACCTCAGAGTGCACTGTAGGCTGCTCAGGAATGACTGCATTTGTCAAAATTAATTTGCTTAGAATACAATAGCTTCTAAAGGCAGTATGTCATAATTCCCTATGCCTTACAGGTACAGACAAACACACATACTGGTGACATGGGTTGATTTACTCAATTATTGCAAAATACAATACTTTGCAATCAATACAGAGCAATTCTATTCAAAATTATTAAATATGTGGTAACATCTGTGTCCTCTTATGATAATAAAGTAAAAAAAAAAAGTTTTAACAGGTGGAACAAGTGATGATCTTCACAGAAGAGTAACAAAAGAACTGGTAAAAACCACATTCAAAATATTTAATTAGATGTGGTGTATGATCTATGCAGCAACCTTACAACTGGAATTCAGTGCTCGACATGAGCTCTGGTTCATTGTATACCTCTACTTTAAAGTTCTTCGTTTTTATTTAATCTACAACTTAAAGTTCTTGCCACTACCCTCTGCTTACACCACACTGCCTCAAATTAGCCTCCCTTCAATGACTGACATTGATGGACAGCCTCTGGAGGGCCAATTCCAATCTCTCCATAGCATGGGAGATCACTAGAGGACAGAGAAAGGAAAGAACATCAGAAGCAGGAAAGTAGGAATGAGAGGCTGTGACAGAACAAGTAGTCAAAAACAGGAGAGTGCATCCATGACTGTTACAAAACACTGTTCAAGCAGCAGAACTCACACATGGATGCTTGCTGCTAAACAGCTCAGTGATTTGTCATTATAGGTGTTACACACATACAGAACTCAGCAACAGCATGGTAATTGACAAAACTGAGATCACTAATTTTACAGCAGTGATCAAATGCACTTCTCCAATGCCTTTTAAGTGCAAAGCTCACATCCAAAGTGATGGGCTGAAAACACAGTTGTCAGTCAGTGGAGGACTTGTGAGAACACATGTGAATTCCAGCCAAAACTGCTGATAGAGGAGACAAAGTGTCATTTACCAAGCAGCACTTGAATAGTTTACTAAGTTTCCCTTCTCCCTAGCCATCTCTCTTTTAAAGTAAAGTAAGAAAAAACCCCAACAAACCCAAGCAAAAAACCCCCCCAAACCCCAAAAAAATAACCAAACCCCCAAAAACAAACAAAAGACCCAACACCCTCCCAATTCCCCCCAAACCAAACACCACACAACAACCAAAAAAAACCCCAACCAAACACAAAAGTTTAAAGTAAAAAGACTTAATTGAAAATAATTTAAATGTGTTGTCAAACAACATTTCTTCAAGGTCAAGCTGTTGTAATAGTATACAGAAATCAGTTTCCAACAAGATGACACTTCAATATTTCTCTTTCCAATATTTTTAGGGTGCAGTTCAGCAATGTGAGCACCAGGTCTGCATTTACAAAATGTGTGCTTGCCCCCACAGGCAGGTAGATGTTGTACTCCGGCATCTGTTTACACAAGTAAGCTTTGTATACATAGTTGGTGTGTATATCCCTCGCAAGTACAAAATAGGATCTCACACTGGAAAACCACAGTACTTAAAATACCTAAACCATTAGATTTCAAACCTCTTACTTTGGTATTGAATCAATAGAAAATTTACAATGCCATTCTTCAGTCTTACACAGACTGAGTTTTTAACCAAGGAAATAAAAGAAGTAACAAGTCTCAGTATCCAAAGAAATCTACAAATACATTCATCAATAAGAAGTACATTACAAATACAAAGGCAACATATGGAATTGCTATAGTATGAATGAAAGCCAAGTAGTTGTAGGAGAGCCCGAAAGTCTTCCTAACATATTTTTTCATGTTACATTAAATGTCACTGCAGCAATGATGATATAGCAGCTTCTACTACATTACTTTCCAAGTTGTACACTCCATGTTTGATTGAAAAGCAGGGTAGGAAATTAAAGGCCTCTGAGGAGCTCAGCAGCAGCACTTAAGTGCATTGAAAACATTGATAATCTGTGGCACATAGGAATTGATGGATTACACAGGATACTTTCTTCTATTTACAGTATCATACACTTGTATAAAGTCTCTGCTCCATTTTTTCTTTAGTACCTAGCCTGTGGCAAATCACAGTAACATTAGTCAAAGAAAAAGAAAATTCCATTTTCTCATAAAGACTAAGTAACTAATGGGTATTACTTATCCTTGCTTAAGCTACCTACCCCTCTGAATGCCCTTAATACCAAAATTTAATTGGCACTAAAACATTTTGATAACTTAATACAGAAACTGATTGCTCATGATTTCTTACCTCTTGACTTAATTATTACATTCACTGCTGGAGAATTATCCACTTTGCTAGATGTCACAATTAATATATTAAAAAAACCCAAAAGAACACCCAGGCAAAAAGTAAATCGCTCCTCTCAAAAACCACAAAAACAAAACAAAACAAAACAAACAAACAAAAAAACACAAACCAAAAAACCCTGCAAGAAAGAGTGACTTTGCTGTTGAGTATCTGATGCATGATAGGAAACACCACAGCAATGGGGTCTATCACAGTGACATCATGCTGCCTCTCAGACACCAAAGGCTACAGCAAGTCTTCTCAAATTATTATGTTCATGAAGATAGTAAGCAACTTAACTTCAGCAAAAAACTGCCTTATCACCAAGCTCAGTAGGGCATCTGAGCCTTCCAAGCAGTTTCTGAGCTTTCCAAGCAGTCTGAAAACAATAGGATTTCTGGGTCCAGCTAGGATGGAAGCAAATAGAAGGAAGTAGGAAGAAACATTGTACACAATGTGGCACAGATAAAAAAAAGACAAATTTACGCTTGAAAATGCAAAACATACTACAATAGAGGAGGAAAAACAATGAAATTACATGACCTCTGTCACTGAGGAGACGAGGCATGGCCCTCTGTTATGAAGCAGATTTTTATATATGTATTTTAAAAACTTAAAAAAATTGAAAATGCATGACTCAAGCAGGAGGACAATGTAGAACAAAAAACCCTCTGTGTTTGAAGATCAATTTCACATCCTTTACAAGAAACCTGGATCCATTTCCTTCCTGGTAAAACCCTGACATAAGACATAAAGAGCCTTTAAACAAAAGCAAGCAATATGAAATTTTTAAATACTAACAGTTGCATGGGAAAGTTTTGTTGTGAGACTGGGAAAGAAGGGCAGAGTAGTCAAAAGGGTTGCATACTCTTCTAGAAAACAATACACCAAATAAAAAAAATCCAATCAAGTATGCCAACTGACTATCAGCTTACTAACCTTTGGGTTTAAGTCCTCAACTAAGATATTAAAAATGAACTTGCAACACCTGAACACAAAACAGGGAGTACCTGCTATGATAAAATAACATTTTTTCCCAGTATACCCTTCATGAACTTTTGGTGTCACACACTGAAGAAACTAGATTTACATCAGTGAATGGCAAGTGTCATCAGGCAACGGTCTGCACTACCCTGGTGGCTCCATCTTCATCATCCTTCTCTTCAACACCTTCTTTTTGAATTTTAATTTAGAAATGGATCTTCCATTTGGTAATTCAGAGCCAGGTCTGATCTTCTTTGTCACTTCTGGTCACATTGTAGGATGTCTTTAGACACCATTCTTATTTCTTGCCAATTCCATTTGATACTTTTGATTTGGAGTGTCGATTCCTCCTTCTGGATGAATGGCTTTCACTATTGACTGAGTGTTTTGGTGGACTACTGTCAGCACCTGCTGAGAAATAAATATTTATTTAATACATGTACCTATGTATTGTCAACATATAGTTGACATTGTCAAGCTCCTATCTTGAATAGGAATAGGAATGAAAGGCAATAAGGCTTTTTAGAGCTACAGTGTTTACAGTATGGATTATTTCAGGCTAGCACTAACTGGTTGATACTTGTACTCCATCTAGTGGCCTATTTTTTTAAAGCAATTCTTAAGATTCCTGTAAAATTCTTTTCCCCTCCTCCAAAAAATCAGGTGTGTGCTATAGCAGAGTACAGTGGTGAAACATCTTCCATTTTAAATCATATCAATAATTAAACCTCCCCATTTTTCTTAGTGGCAGGTACTACTACCAGAAATTAAGAATCATGTAAGCAAAGTCTTTTAAGGATCTTTTAAGAGTACACTTCTAGATTTCAGTCTTTCAAATGACATAATGTTTTATTCTGAGAAAAAGTGGGAGGCACCAAAAACAAGAAATCAAAAAACAAAAAGTGGGCACCAAAACAAGAAATCAAGAACAAAATGTGAAAGAAGCTGAAGCCTGTAATTAATGAAATAACAGGAAGCTACGGAGAAAGGATCTTTTTGATCAGATTTCTCCAGCATGCATAAATGGGAAAAACATTCTGAGTGCAAATAATTTTTCTCCAAAATATACAAGTCCATAAATTTACTAAACTGAGAATAAACATCAAAAAAAAAAAATCAAGTATGAAATATAAAGAAGATCTGCTGTAGATGCTTTTCAAGCATATGATATATAAGAAACATTTTTAATTTTACAAACACCTGGAACATAAACTCTTTGTGTGAATTTTTGATATTTGTTCAATAAGCAACACCACACCAAAAAGCCAATGGAGAAGGCAGATAACTGACCTCTAGTGTAGAAAAAGAAGTCAGAAAGAAGCTGCCTTTGCTTTGTGCAGAGAAAGCTGCTTATGATCATCAGCACTGAACTGACAAGACAAGTTAGTTAGTAAAAAACTGACCAGGCAAGTTAGTAAACATAAGGTCCAGGGCACATTGCTGACTATTTCTTAACAAGAAGAAATAAAAGTACAGCAAATCAAACATGCAATGTTCAGAGAGAAAACCTCTCCAGAACAGTTATGAAATGCATAATGCCCTACACCTACAGTAATACCCTGGAGTAACAGCAGAAAAAAAAAAATCAGTTGACACATTAAAAAATAAATTCATTTCCAAGAGTCAGAATTTAAAAGGGAGTAAAGAAAAATAGCTTTGCAGGTGATTTATCTGCATTGGTTCTACTGAGATGTTAAAACAAGTCCAGCTGAAACTAAGTAAGTTTCTCAAGCCTCATTTTCTAGTGCTGAGCCTTAATGATACCATTTCAGGAATACAGCTACATCAGTGCCAATACCTCTGCTGAACTTAGAATGAAGCCAGGAAGCATCTGGACTGTATGGACTGTCTTCACTTTCTGATAAGGTCTGCAAAAACAAGGACACATGTCATTGGGATGTTCGTGGTTCTTGTTATCAGAACTCCTCCCATTTGCAACTGGATTTATAAACTGTGGCAGAAGTCCTCATAAAACATTCAGACATTGCTTCAGACTTTTCCCTTCCTAGTTAGAAGGCACCACATAGATGCTACAGTAAGAACTCACCCCTTGCCATGTGATCTGTTGTGTAACCAAGTATTCTTAATATTCCCCTAGCATTCCACCTGTACAATGGGAACATTAGCTAACCATTCATCCTTGAATGCTTTGCTAAAATTACGGCCTCATTTTCAGTAACTAAGAGGACAGCATTCTTTAGAAACCACAGTGTAATTTGGGATCTGTCCAAGGCCTGCTGAATTCAGAGTTCTTTCTATTGACTTCAGCCACACTCTAGACCATCCCCCCCTTACCCCCATTTATGCTAACTGTGGTAAAGAATTCCAACACCTAGGAGCTCTGGAGTCTTAACTCTGGAATAAAAAAAAAAAACAAACAAAAACCAAAACCAAAACCAAACAAACAAAACAAAACAAACAAACAAAACCAAAAACAAACCAACCAACCAACCAACCAACCAACAACCCACCAAAAAACCCACCAAAAAACCCACCAAAAAAAACCCCAACAGGCTTCTTTTATATAAATACCTTTTCTCGGTGGCCATAGTACTCTGCATACCAAACCATACCATATAAACACAGGAAAGTTGTAAAGGCCTAAAGAAGGGAGGAGAAAAAAAAGAACAACAGCAATAAAAATCTGTAAAACTTTTTCCAAATTCCTTGCCGATTCAAGGTCTCAGAATCCCTGGATATGCCACATTTAGACTTTCATGCTCTGTTTCTCCCTGCATCTTTTGTCAGGATGAGTAAGACTCGTGCATCAACTTCAAGCTACACACAGAGTAACACCATGGGGTATGCAGAACAATTCTCAATGGGAGCAGGAAAAGACATCCAGATCACCACAGGAAACAGTGGGTTTCTGCCAGTAGGATTTCTGTCCACACTCTGTACAGTCATCATACAAAGGCAGTTGGTGGGCACTTGTAGGTATATTATCAGGAACCACCAGTCTGGGTGGAAAACAAATTCTCCTTCTCTCTGCCCCACGCTTCAGGCTAGGTTACATACTTGGTTTTGTGGTACTCTGATCTGAGAAGCAATTGAATACTTCTCTCCTCTGGAGTATCAGGAATAAAATCACCATGCTAAATAAGAGAACAATAAATTCTGACTCCCCATCACCTGCTCAAACTGTGTTACCAATGAGAAGGGAGAAGTATTTATCTGCCAGCCATTATAAATGCCTTATTTTTCACTGACTATGAAAAATGTGTTTGGCATCAGAATTACAAGTCTGGCAAGACAAACGTCCATTTACTGTTATAAAACAGGCATTTCATGCTGCATGTGCAGTAATCACACTGAAGCACAGAAAGTTACAGGCTTAGTGATAATGATTTGCTTGATAAATGAGGGTTGTTTATGTAGTTGTAAGACTTCAGTGTGGCACAACACGCATTGCTTATTAACACTATCCATTAACTCCTGTTCATTTCCACCAGGCACTACAGCAAGCTCCACCAAAGCCGGGCTCAATCGAACTGACATCATCTCTCATAAAGATAAAGCATCCTATAACTACTGTTTGTTTCATTGTTAAACACCAATAATCTGCTATGTCAAGAAATGAGAAAAGAAGTTATTCTAGCCCCTTCAAAGTGAGTTCTAAGCAATCTAGCATTTGTTTTCACTAGGATATGCATAAAGCTCTTTACCAGTGTTGCTCCACATTGATCCCCTGCTGCCAATGTTCCAGAGAGGAAGCAATTTAGATGCTTTCAATGCTTTTGTCATGCTTTGTGTTTCACATGAGAAATCTCACTTACCACGCAGAGAAGCCAAAACACAACATACAGTATTTGTGTTTTGGAAAAAAGATCTTGTCCAAACTTTATGCACACAATAGCTTCAAGGAAGGCAATTACCCTGTGGGTAAATGAAAGCGGGGGGGGGGGGGGGGGGGAGAGAGTGATTAAAAACACTAAGGATTTAACTCACGTGTTCACAACTCAGACCCCAGACTGTCAGCTCTAAAGAAGCACTACCCTCTAGTGAGCCCACACCTCCCTGACACCACCATTAACTGAAATTCTTTGACAAATGTCTTTTTTTTTTTTTCCTATACTTTTCTCAGCATAAACAGCACACAAAAAATGATTGACTGGCACTTCACTGTTCCATGGGGCTCCACGGAATAAAGAGTGTGTGTCAATAGCAGAGAATCTCCAACTGTGCTTCAGCTCTCACCACATATAAATTTCTTCTCCATGCTGAACACCCAACAGACTCCCTTGATGGATGAACTAGAACTGTGCTTTGCTTACTTCTGTACTAGATGTAAATGTACTACAATTCTAAATTGTCTAGTTTGTTTGCTTCACATATATTTCCCGTATTTTCACGTATGAGAAAATTCATATGAAACAACATTTCAAATT
Organism: Phylloscopus collybita; assembly: GCA_027886175.1. Classification (NCBI taxonomy): domain Eukaryota; kingdom Metazoa; phylum Chordata; class Aves; order Passeriformes; family Phylloscopidae; genus Phylloscopus; species Phylloscopus collybita. The sequence goes on from JAJNNQ010000075.1 coordinate 22,391,864, forward strand.
CTCCAATAATCCATGCATTTTCTCTGGTTTATCTGTAAACTCAGGTCCACACAACAATCTCAGAGGATTTGGGGAGAAATGTGAGACGAAAACTGCAGTTTTTACTTTCCTCTCTGACATTAAAAGAATCAAAACAAGTAACTCCATCTCTCTCCCTGCTACCAGTTGTTTACATCTTTTCAGGTTCAAAGCTATGAAGGCTTGTCCACCACTTGTTTATGAATCCAAAGTTTCTATTGTCTGCCTGTTTTTCTATGAAAAAACCCCCACTATTTAATTTAAAGTGTATTACTTAGTTTGTTCAGTAAAGACTTTAAGGTTGTACATCTGAGCAATGTATGAAAACTCCTCACCTATGTGCAGACATACTTAGCATGAGGTTATGTGTTCCAGACTCCCAAGCTTGACACTGCACGATACATTCCCTATCAGGACTCTCTGTAATCAGTTCACAAAAAATGGCACTACTGCCTTTCAGAGAAGACCCAGTTTCCTCCATGAAAGAGGAAGGGAAATGTGTGCTTGACTAAACCACTGGTATTGTAGAGATGGTCCTGGTACAAGTAATAAATCACAGCTTTCCCAGTACAATTTAATGTGACTTCGCGCATGATGAGTGGGGCCAAAACTTTAAACTGTGGCAGTAACATCCAACTGACCAATACACAGATCAATGAGATGCATTATTAGCAAAAAAATGAGAGCAGTATTACTCTCCTGGGTCACTATTTTTCTTTCTTGGTTTTACATTACTCTTACTGATCCAGCTGCAGAGTGAAAAATCATGAAACCAAACTACAGGAGTGGGAAGAGAAAGACCACCATCAGGAAACACACATAGGGTTAAGATATACTCAAAGATAAAAACAAAACAATATACTATTTTCAATAAGGACTCAAAAAAATACAGCTGTTTACCCTGAATTTATACATTCTTTCTGTTATTACAGTCAAGAATACTTTGGTTAAGCACATTTTACAATAGGACAGCTATTACAGTTAATGAAGTGGCAAACCAAGAGAGAGAAGGATGCTAACAGTGAAAGGTGTTAGTGTCCTTCTGAAGGATGATGAGAGCACTCCATAAAACTAAATATGCTAAGTTTTCATTCAAGCAAAACGATCTTGTAACATCCTAACAGATATTCCTCTTTGAAAGGCTTTCTCTTAATGAAAATAGTGCAATTTCAGCAGGGCTGTTGCACTCGCCTTGTTTATGCTTTACATTGCTTATTGAACATCTATCAAGAGTTGCAATAGTTATGTCAAGTTGAAAAGAAACAGTTCTGTACTAATGAAAGACACTAATCTTAATTATACCCATAGCTAGGCTGCTTAAAATTTCATTTGTGCCTTTAGAAGTGTCTTGGTTACCACATATATCAATGCTCCATATACTTCTTTTATTTGCTCCAGAAATTATATTCTAGATAGTTAAATTACTGGAAGATTTCCTCTTTTTCTGCAATCAACAGGAACTCTTAGTGATACTCTGTTTTTTCTAGCAGATCACAGGAGTAAGCAGTAGGAAGGAGAATACTTACTCCATACACTATTATACATTCATTCCCACTATTAGATCAGACTGTGGGTGAATGCTCCATTGCAGTTCTTGTTAAGCAAACCTACAGACATATTTGGGTGTCTATTTATTGACACACATGACATGAATGTGTTCAGTGAGAGCTTTTGACCAAGAATGATGGGTTCTGTAATCCTTAAAAACTTTTCAGAAGCAACCATGCAAACTCTTCATTTAAAGGTATCCTATAAGAGAGAAAGACACTGCAGCCAAGGTCACCAGGGCTCATAGTACACTCATAGAAATACTGGATAACCATGGCTTGTTTCACTGTCTTCTGCTGGGATTCTGCTAACAGCAGCAATGCCCACCTTGGCAGCAAAGGAAATATTACTCTCACAACCATCAAGCAAAGGCAAGCTGTAGAGGCAAAAGCTTTGTCCTTCTCACCTGACTGAGAATATGGGTAGAAAGGCCAATGGTACTTTGAAGGAGCCTAGCTTTACCCAGTAGTTCCTAGTTCTTCCTTCTGTTGTCCTTACTCATTCAATCACTTCCCATGTTCTACCTCCAAATTCAGCATTTCCCGTTCTTCTGAATTTGCAAAACCAAAATAAGACAAGGACTGGCTTCACGGGAACTGCCTGTTCCTGTGCTGGACCCATCCTTAACACTTGTCCAAGTGCTTCAGGAATGTAGCAAAAACACTTACCCGAACACCCAGCACTGAGTTCCCACCCTCTTGCACTGTGTGTCTGTGAGGTAAGCATAGTATTGCCTGAGAAGGGAAGCAAGAAAATTCTTCAGTGAACTTGAAAGTCCCCAGAATGCTTACAATTTGAAAAAAAAAAACTTTGTGTTGCAGATGTATCTATAGTGCAAATGAAGTGCTGATGGTTAAATTAACATGCAATCATTCTGGATGTCTACCAGATGGCTTCAATTCTAGTAGGACAGATTACCACATATATCAAATAGCTTGAGACAACACAGAAAACAATCCTAAGAGCAAGGACTGGGAAAGTACCCAAACTAGTAAGCTTGCAACATTTATCTCCTGCCTCTCCACTGAGTCTCCAATTCTTATAGGCAAACTGCAACAGTTTCAAAAGAATTAGAGAGTCTCCCATTTTCTTCCACAGTTTGTCTTTTATTTATTAACCATTGCACTTTCTTGAGAAATGTGGGTTTGAATCTTGAAAGAATTTTGCTATTCCATATCCTGTTTGAATGGTCATATTTTCCTTCCAAGAACAGTAGAATTTTTCACTATTTTGAAAACAGTATGGAGACTATTCTGCTCTGCTTTCTATGCTCCAGAAATTTAAGCGTTTAGAGAGGGGAATTCCAAAAAAGTGGAATCAAAGTTCCTCTTCTCAATTTCTGATTTCTGCTGACAGCTGGGGAAGACAAGTGTAATTAGTCCAACAATACAAGGACTACTAAAGAATAAAGACTTCTACAGATGTGCAAGTGCTACAAAGAAAAACAAAAAACCTTACAAATTACCTATACAAGAGCTCACAGGGTGTTTAGTGTGATTTAATTAATAGTGTGAAATCACTGCACACAACTTGAGACAGTATTTGAGGAATAAACCAGTTCATGGCTGCCATATAACTGTCCAAGATAACATCACTTTGGACATGAACAGGGAATTCTCTGCTTCTAAGTTCAGATCTGTGTGCATTCTGTCTACCTCCAACTATGTAATGGGGAAAAAAAGAAAATTAAGGGACTTTGCTAACAAGGTAAAATCACATGCATGACCAAAAGCAGATTCATATTCCTATACAGCTGTTAATGCTGCATAGATACTGTTCTGTTCTCACAATAAGCCACTGCTCGATCACAATAAGGAGCTGTTAAAAAAACCAACAGCTCTATTTTTCCTCATCTACACTTTTGGGAGCACCTGACTCATTAACTTGAATACTTTCACATGCAGTCCTCAAGGATAACATATGCAGTTATCTCGCAAAACAGGGAGATGCTATGCAAACATAAGGAACAGACTGGCTCTGCATCCCTATGGCAACACAGTTGTTTATGTACATTTTACCTCATTAGTTTATTTTTCAGGAAATACATTTTATTGACAAGAGATGATTGCTTTGCATTTCATGGCAAAAGCATACATTTTGTGAAATGTGCCATACTTATTCACAAATTATATGTAGTTCTTGAATGTCTAGAAGTTACGCTACTTTAAATTGAAAAAAAAAAACACCAAATCAAAAGAATTACCTTACAGTGGGTGCTGTAATGATTCCTATGAAGAGAATTCTCCCCCAGCTTAAAGGGTGGCTTGCTTGGAACACAAAGATATGTTTCAGAAAGAATGTGTTCAACTCAGTTAGCTAGATTAAAAAAAAAGCCAGTTAATAGTGTTCAACTTACATAACTCCTAATGAGTTAGTACAGAAAATGTGCAAAGATTAATATGGAAACTAAAACATTGAAAGAAATCTATGTTCTACTATAGCCCTGTTGGTAAGATTGACCATTGAAAGAGGAATTCCCGCTCTATCTTTTGCTAGGACAAGCAAGTAATAGATGAGCAAAACAAAGAATTCTCCCCTAGAAACCCCTATGAAAGTATTTGCTCTCTTTCCCAAAACTCCTTAAGGGACCAGACACTAATTCATACTGCAGACATCTTCTGATAACTTGCATATCCTATATCAGATACAAATGACCAAGGCAATTTGGGGAGAGAAGCAGAAGAGATCATATATTAAAAAACCCCAAATCTCAAACAACTATATAAAATATTTATGGTTTTCCTTTAAAACACTAAATTAAGAGATTTAAAAAAATTCACAGAAGTTTTAAGTTTTTAAAGCAGTTGTGACATATTATAGTCTTACTGGATCAATGACAGTATTCTGAATATCACTGATCCATTCAACAGTCAATGGGAAGGGAAAAAATCCAAAAAAAGCAAAGCAAACCAAACACCCCCCACACAAACCAAACAAACAACTCCCTGCCACATCAACATAACAAAACCAAAATAAATTAAAATCCCACCACCCAAACCCCACTGTCTAGTAGTTTTTAAATCTGTGTCAATTGCAAAAAAGCCAATATAGCAATCTGTAACATTTGGCTTTTTCCACAGATTCTGTAATTACACTCCTGACCTACCACATAACTCCCGTGACAGTGCCCTGTCTAATTCTGCATTATCAACTCATTTAACTGTGTATTTCAATAACAGACATACATTCCACCAGAATATTTTTTAGTTCAACACAGCCAACAAGTAACTGAGATGATGGCAGCTTTAATTTCACAGAAGTTATTTCTTACCTGCCAAATAATCATGAAAAGGTAGACTCCAGCCACTCTCTGAAATGAAGACTTTGGATCAAACCAGCGGACATAGGTCCAGCTGGCTGGGGTGAACTGTAATACAGCTCTTTTGATCTTCCCTGTGGTTGTGTGAATGTCCCTGGAAAAAAATAATGTCTGGAGTAAATACAAGGAATATGCCAGAAGGAAAAAACAAAAAAGCAACAGCCCTGTTACTGATGTTTCTGAGGAGCAATCACATCTTTTTGATCAACACCAGAAATCTTCTCAGACACAACTATGTACCAGGCAAGGGGGAATTCATTTAAAAATAATCTATTAAGCATCTCTGTCAAGGTGCATATTCTGCTATGAAAGTCCACCCTTCTCTATCCTCAGTCAATAACTCAGTACCTAACTACAAAAAACATTTATAATTCTCTTCACAAAGAAATGAGGGCAGCAATTTTGCAACTTCCTTGGAAAATCTATTTCTTCCTAGTCTGTGTTGCCACTGCTGTAACCCCAAACACGCCTTGCTCTAGAGCTCACTGACATCAATCCTTCAAGAATCTGTCAGATTCATTATTCATTCACTATTTAGCTAAGGAGCTAGCTCCACAGGTTTAATAATACTACACCTCCAGCACACATAAGCCCTGCTGTTCTGATATCAGATGCATGTGGACCTCCTGGAGAGGTGTGACAGCACTGTTAAAAGCTAGAAAGTATTTAAATTCCATTTTGAAAGGGGATTTTAGTGCAGGCTCATCTGACATGTATTACTGATTCTTGCTTTTGATAATATTAATTCAGATAAGCAACAGCATCCAAAGGACAGAGAATCTAAGAGAAACTCAGAGCTTCCTCTCCTGAAGGAAGACTAGCAAGACTAGAAGCCAGTTTTCACCCCGTTATTTCTCTGGCCCTTCCGGACCAAAAAAAAAAAGAATCAAAAAACCCGCCATATTTGAGATTTCCAATATTTGTGTTCTTCTAGGCTGGAGAGAGCTTAGGTAAGAGAGAATCCTCTAAACGTTAAGATCTGTTATTTATTAAACAAACAAACAAACAAACAACAAAAAAACACCAAACCAAAAAAGACATTAAAAGGGCACAAGCAAAAGCTTTTCATTTTTGCAGCACCATCATGTTAAAGGTCAGAAAAATCTGCTCATGCATTTAAAAGAACATGAGGAAAAATTATCCTACAAAGACAGTAAAGACTAGTTGTGCCATAGATAGCCTGCTTTTTAAACTTTCAGTGAACTTTCTAAAAACAGAAAGACCATCAACTCTGATAGAAATGCAGGAAAACTGAATTCAGACTAAAGGCTGGAGGGCTCTTAGAGTAATTAACAAAAGCGTGAGTAAAAAAAGAAAGCAGTACAGAAAGTCACACAAGGTACAAATCTGGATGTCAAGAACTGAGTTCCTTTTCCATCTCTCAAGGCAATTCACTGCACTTGACCCTGTTTCATCTACACCATTGGTAATGTGCAGATAACCATGCCTGCAACCAGCTAACAGGGAATAAGGCAGGAGAGGTGCAAAAAGCATTGGAAGAAACCACACCAGGACAGCTAGGAACTGACACTTACTAGGCCATAAGCTGTTGCCCTTTTACACAACAAATGCCTCCTCATTTTACAATTACTCCATTTATTCTGAAAGGTCAGCAATGAGGTAAGGCAATTCACAGCACAGGTACCATCAGCCCCATGCCCCTACTGCAATTACAACTAGTGCTGACAGATTGCCACACTAATGCATCACCAAGGTGAGCCCAAATCTGCTTTTAAAACGTACAATGAGAAAACCATCACCATTTGTTTTCGCTCTCTGACTTCCTCAAAGTTTTATGTGTACAAAATAAACTGAAAATGCAAATAGCTTTGCTATTTTGTATTGTCCATTGGCATCAAAGCTTGCAACTTAAAACTGCAAAAGAAAATCACATATACAGTCACATTTACAAACACGTACTGTACAGAAGTATTACTATGATACGAATATTCAATATTCAAAATAAAATTACAGCACTGTTAGCACAGGCAGGTTCCATGCTAATTTTATACATGCAAAACAATGTTTATCAAGCTTTAATTTAGACCTACTTGAAGCTTGCCCAGTGATAGGTCCTCATCTCCAAGAAACGACAAACTACCATGCCCAACCAGATGCCACCCCCGTTACAAAGCAGGATGTCCAAAATGACTTGATCCCACCAGCATTCAGCAAAATTAGGCAGAAGATGCATGAAGAAGAGCTATAGAATACAGCAAAAATAAAAAAAAAAGATTCTGGGTGAGAAACAGCACAGAATTCATATAAATTCACTTTTAAAGTACACATTCAAAAATCAGGTTTTCAGTACACAGCATACTTCAAGGGCATGAGCCACAGCCACTAAAATTTGATGGACATCCTTCCATTAACTTCAGAAGGCCTTGAGCAGAACCACACAAGACATCAGAATTTTCCTTCTCACTGTTTCCTGTTGAGACTATGCTGTATATAAGGACATCAGGCAGCTGTTGGCCTCTCAAAATGATACGCAGTCCATTAATAGAAATGTATTAAACAAGCAGAACTACTGCGGTTCTTGGGAGGAAATATGGTGGTTTGTGCTTAAAAATAATTAAGAGAATGTTTGTTACATTTTTGCTGTATAGTTTCATGTAGTATGTTTTCTAAAGCAGCAACAAGATGCAGCAAGTAAAATGGATGCATTTGCAACAGCTGTCACAACTAAAGCATGGTGGTATTCAGGACATAAGACTTCTCTATTTCAAAACTCTATTTTCAGGAAATTTAGTGACTGTAAAAAAATTAAGAGTTCAACCACATTTCAGAGGACATTTCAGCAAGCTTTGCTGCAGTACTTGATAAAGAATGGCTCAAGAAGTTAAGAGGACATTGCACTCTACTGATGCAGTGAGAGGAACAACTGGCCAGAGTTAAGGCAAGATATAAACGTATTTTACCAAGAGCAGAAACAGATTCACTGACTCTCCTTCTCCTTTAAGAAAAATAACTTTATTCTCTTATTCTATGAGAAAAATCACTTCAATCCAAAAAATAGACTGGAAAAGTTACCTATGGACAGGAAATCAAGACAGCCATGTGTTAAGCAGCCCCTCTGCAATGCTTAAAAAGGTAATTAACAAATCACATAGCAAACTAAAGAATGTACTTCCACAAAACAGTACAATTCTTGTCAGTTAATGTACATACATTGTGGCTGTGGAAGATTATTGGTATGACTTTGTAATAAAGTATCTTTCATTAAGAGATGTAAGCATAAAGTACTGAAAAAATCAGATTTGAGAAAAGGAACAAGAAGAATGTTTTCTGTATACAACAAGAATGAATGATGGCCCATTTCTAGTTCATTACAGTGACTAATACTGGCAATGACAATTCCTGTGAAAATTCTGTAAAAGTGTATCAAAACCACTTGTTTTTCTTTGATAAAGCCATGTGAATTTCAACCTTTTCCAAACAGAAAATTTGAGTTTCTCTTCAGGACCCAAGTGATACAGCGTTGTTCATTACCCTGCTAAAGTTTCCCTTTCACCTTTCTCACAAATTTAGCCTGAGAAGGGTGATAGCCTACAAATGTCAGTCAGGTCTAGACAAAGACACCAGAAGTTACAGATGAGGCAGCAAAACCCAAAGCACAGGTGTTTGCCCGACAGTCTCTAAGGTTCTCTAGCTGCTTTCTCAGAATGAGAGGCCAAGGTCTGCTTGCTTCCCAACTTCAATCCAACAGTATGGAGCATGAGCCAAGTTTCCCATTTCAGAACAAGGAGTTGGCTGAAATCCATTAATGCTAATAGAAGATGCTCGGCTAAATCCCTGTGTGACTGCCCTGATAGCTTCTGAAGGTTTCTAATTACTCTCCTGAATTATCTAATTCATAAAAAATCCATTTGAGTGGTGATAACATATCTGTGTTTTGAACCTTGTCCAACACACTGCCTGTTCCAATAATCTGCCTTCCAACAAGGGGAATACTTGACACCTGATGCTGTGTCAAATTCGAGGGTTTATGTGTGTGATGAGGGTTATGCAATGAACAATAAGAGTATAAGTGAAACAAATCCAAATACACTCTTCCAGAGGGAAAAAGTGAGTACAATAACTAGCTAAGGTGTCTTCTGGGGACGGGTACTTATGAAATCCCAATCTTAAGCAATTTCAAAATCACTCAGAAAACACAGTATCTTTCAATGCCACAGAGCAAAAACACATTTTGAAGAGGAACCAGGATTTTCAAACTCAGGAGTTTAATTTTAGACTAACAAATGTTTGTCTATGTTTCTAAATCATAAATGCTTTGTCAGATAAGCCAAGCATTCTCAAGACAGCAAGCTTTACAGGAAACTGGTTTTAAAGACTAAGTTCAGGTGTTTACATCAAGAAGATCCCTCAACTCCACTTCACTTGTACATTATGCATGACTATACACAATGTGTGGTGTGGTATGTGAGGTAAAGGGACTATGAGAGTAGATCACAGATATTGCAAGGTGAAAAAGGAGAACAGTTGCTCTGAATCAGGAAATATGTGAAGTAGAAAAAGTAGCATGATCCCCATAACAGCAGAAAATAAATTATGAATGGCACAAATAGGCTGACCTACACTTCCTTTCTATTCAAGCAGTAATAAATCACTTACCCAAAACCCAGCTTGCTCTTATCTGCTCATTCAGCTGCATCAATTAGTCAGCATCTGGTTTATAAGACTTAAAATGTAAATCTATGCTGAGAACTAGAGAGCCATCCTTCCAGTAACATTCATTCTTCCCCCAAGAACAATTCATATCTCATACCTTTGCTGATAACTAAGATAAAAGAGAGGCCTACCTCAGTGAGCTCCCAGGTGATGCTAATGGTCCAGCACAGTCCATAGCTGCGGATCAGCAAAGCCTTCATAGCCCAGCCCCAGAAATGTCCAAAAGCAAATATATCAAAGTGGCTGAGGATTCTTTCCCAGGTGATAATATGACAGTTCACTGCATACTCCTGTTATGAAAAGAAAAATATCCAGAACAAAATTGCTCTATCAATACACAACTTCAGAAAGAAACATCTTTCCATCCAGCGCAATAAGCCTGGAATTATAAGAGTATTAAAACTGGCATTATTTCATTTTCTTATCCTTCTAAACTGTGGCAGAAAACTTCCAGCATTAAGACTTGGTGCCATCACAGTACAGCTCTAATTCAAAGGGAAATAGAATAGACCTTGGTGCCTGAAGAAGCATGTATTTCCTAAGGGACAGAGAATAAAATCAGGAACAATAAAACCAGCAAATAATACTCCAGAAAATACTTATTTGCCTTTCTTTGGAGGCTTGATTTGAAATAACCACCTTTTCCCACATTCATGCTGCCTGATAATCAGACATGGCTTATTAGTGGCTAATCCTCCCCAGTTTTTGATGTAATGTTACTCATGTCAACGTTTACTTGAGTATCTTTTGTGTCTTACTTTCCTCATGAAAGCAATTTCCCAGAACCCATTCATATTGAGGACGTTCAGTCACAGGCTTGGATTCAAAAAAAATTTAGGAGAAGATCAAAGGGAACTTGCAAACATTTTTTTCACAGATGAGCAGCAGATTCCTTAAGAATACTGTTTAGTATTCTAGTCACCAATGACAAAGGAACCAGGTTCTCATAACATGTTGTACAGCAAGTGCTAGAAATCACTATCCAACAAAAAAAAAAAATTTAGCCATCAGGAGGCTGCAGCTGTGGGGTTCTGTCTCATCACTGGGCACAAACTGAACTATTCCTAACAGGAAACACACATTTTAAAAAAATCTCTGCTCTTCAACTCTCCTAAAATACACATTGCCACCTGCAGGTGACAACAGAGCACTGCTCAGTGCTGTTGAATCAAGAATTCTCTTTCAGGCCAGAACTATTGCTAATCCTGCACAAACGAACACAAATGATCAAGCTGGAAAGGAGATAGCACAGAAAGATTTAAATCCTGGCCACCACAAAGAGAAGAATGCACAATTTCATATAAATCCTTCTATCAGCAGGCAGCTAAGTCCCACTATAGGATGATGGGAGGTGTGTAGGTTACTCTAAGTAACCCTTACTGCTGGTGCTTTCTTGTGCATGCCTGTGCTGCTGGTCAGAGAAAGGTGCACCACCTGTTTTAAGAATGTTGCACCTGTCCTGCAGGTAAAGTTGCACCTCTGCACCTGTTCTGCAGGTAAACCTGGAGTTTTAGTGCACCAAGAGAACTGAAACTGGCTCCTTTGGCAGCATGAGAAGCACGGAACACATCACAGTAGGTGCAGGCTCCTTGCTATACCATGATATCTATGATGAGTGAACACAATGAGGCTACTCCAAAACTAAGGGTTTTTTCCAGAGCTCTTGGTTTTTTGCTTTTATTTTTACTGGGGCTTTTTCCTCTCTATCTCATTTTTCCAGCTGCAGTTCTGCCAGCCATACAGTGAAATGTGTTTAACTTTTTTTAATACCCAAGCAACTTTGCTAGTCCTGTGCAAGCGACCAAGCTGCAGCCTTCATTACAGCTGCACTTTAAAAATTTACTCCAACTTTAAATGACAATATCTGGATTTCAAAGCAGACCACAGCAAGTTTCCACTGACTGCTACAGTGAGGGAATCTGCTGTACTGTGGTTCTGTGCCAGTGGTAATACTAGCCCTCCCCTAGTTAGAATCTATTTCTAATTTAAATGACAGGAGAGCCAGGTGAATCTGATAAACCAACAAACTCCCTGTCTCAGCAGCCTTTTGTTGCTCAGCAACACCACTGACGCCCGTGCTGGGGCTCCATTTAGCCATGTGATCTCCCCCCATGCTAAGGGCAAGCTGCCCTCGCCTCTCCACCAGCACAGGTGGTTCCTGAAGAACCCAAAGTCACAGCCCTAGAGTTGCACAGCACATACTGCTGACAGACTGAGGTGCAATACCTGAAGCATCCAGTTTTCCAGGCAAGGAGCCTGAATGCAGCCCTCACTATCAATCAACTAACATGAGCTTACTGCACTGTCAAGATTTCCATTCCCCCATCTGCTGCAGGGCAGGGGTTTGCAGCCACTGCTGATGAGGTGCTGTGCATTGGTTTGCATAAGCAGTAAATTGCCACATGTAGAAGACAACCTCAATTTCTCTACTCACAGGGCGTGAGCCCCATAAAAGCACCTAGCATACAACAGGTGGCCATGGTGGACAGATGCACAAACCCAAGGTCAGGGGAACATGTTTCAGGTGGTGAGGAGTAATTTGATGTGATAGTGAGGAGGCAACTCTTGCCTCCCCACACAGCCTCCTCTTCTTCTTGGTGCCCAACAGCTCACACTGTTCTGCTTGCCTCTTTACTCAGTAAGGAGAAAAACAAGCCTGGCTTTCTACACCACTCCAGATTATGGTCTATGGAAATAACTGCCCAGTGGTAACAGCATCAGTGCTCAGTTGCTGACTGACTGGAAGGGAGCAGAGTCCCGCAGGTGCCAGACAAACACGTACTCCATGAGCTCCAGAGCATGACAGTAATGTACTAAGCTCTGAGCAACAAGATGAGACCAAAGTTCCTTGAGTGCAGCACTATGGTATCAAAAACCCTGATCTGGGACACATATCATACAGGCTTCATTTATATACTACCTTGCTAAGTCTATTTTCAGTATCCATGCTCGTATCTATTACCAAAAAGAATCCAAAGCCTCCCACTGCAAACACATTTCATATTCCAAATTGCACACTCATCCAAACATGTACATTAGAAAAAAAAAACCAAACTGAGAAGATTGTTTTTCACATCAGCTGACTTCAATGTAAATAAATTGTCATTGACACAAAGGACTTGTTGACTGTCAAGTATAGGCACAAACTTGCACTGCTCATGCCAGCAATTTCAGATTTATCCATTCCCACTCATATAAAACATGTCTAAAGTATGTACAATAAAGTGCCACAGATACATACCATAATATCTGCTTCCCTTGTGGCATATCGGAGATTAGGGTCCAGCCAGTACATCACTGCTTTTACCTGCTCAAAGTTAAGGAAGAGCACGAACACCAGGAACAGAAAATAGAGCACACTGAGACCTGCAAAAAGACTCAGTTTTAAAATCGTGTCACTCACAAAACTGCTTGGAACACAGAGTCCAAAAAGCAAACAGTTGTTCTACAACTAATGAATTTCTATATGCAGCAGCTACATGCAGAAAAGCTGAAGAGACACCAGTCAGATGGCAATGTCTGAGCCCTCAGTCCCTCATATCCCCTCCTGTGACAAGTGATACAATACATGAACCCAATCAAAACAAAGTCAGTCTAATCAATTTAAACGTATGTAGTACAAGGCTGTGATCAGGAAACTCCTTAGTAAGAGATACATTAAGATCCAGGATTGCATTAGCTCTGTCCCTTTGCTTTAAGTATTCTTGGTCTCATTAACCAAGCCTTTACACAGATTTCAACTTAAAGATCAATTTAATAATGCCACCTGGCAGTTCTGAGCTATGCAACAGCTGGCAATAAAGAGTAATTATAAATATAAACTAATGCATGTCTGAATTACTTGTGTGAGCTGGAAAATTTGCTGCTTGAACCTTTTGAAGATAAAAATGATTATTTATTTTCACACCACTATAAATTATGAAACACAATTGCACTTGGGAGTACCATTTCTCTCCACCAGTCTGAAAAAGGATTTTTTTTAAAGAAAAACGTATTAGAAGTTGAGTCCTAGGTGTAGCTCTGTGGGTAGCTGAAGTTTTTGTTGGAACCATATCTTTACATTATTCACAAGCTCACAGATATCCAAGACCACATTTGGAGGAGACATATAAACACTATTTCCATGGCTTCAAACGTACTTGTATTCCTGCAGCAAAGTCATGGAAGGCAGAAAGATTAATGTGAATAAACTTAGGATCTGCCATTCAAAATAAACTGCAGCAATTCTAAAAAGGCCTTTTGAACTATAACCAGAACACACATGTTGATAGCCCCCACTGTACACCAGAAACTTTAGTTCTGAGACACACACGCCCAGGAAGTATCTATATGGTCCTGTGCAGTCCCTCCCAGAAACACCAGGGGAACACATGTCACCCTGCTAAAGGAAGCACAGCCTGTGGGCCAGGATGCATCTGGAAATGTGGAGAACACACCAGTCCTGCCCTTCATCTACCAAAGGGGTCTGAGAACTGAAGCACAGCTAAATGAACCATGCCAGAAGAAAGCAGAATTACACAGGGGAAAAAGTTGCTTCTGATGGTGCACACAGCCTTTTCCCGAAAGTACCGGGGTCAAGCTCTGACAGTATTGACATTGAAAATGACCTTTTACTCTACATGTGGTGAAACTTGAAGTGAGCAGAAGGACCTGTGTTTCCCAAACTTTCCAAGAAGCAGGTTTGTTTAACAAGTACTGTCTAATCAGCAATATCCTCTCAATGTCAACAGATGAGTAATCAGCTACTTTGGGAAGCTACTTATTTTTAGATAAAAGGTGGCAGGAGAGAGGAACATTCAGTCTGCCTAAAAATAATCAAATGTGCTGTCTAGCATATGTTCTGTGAACCCTGAATTATTTAATTACAAAATTCCTCAGGACTTTGCTATATAATTCAGATGCTTAAGGAGCAGGATTTTACTTGTTAGTTTTGTAGCTAACACAATTATTTTTCAAACTATGAATGCAACTGATATTTACAGGTACTTTAAATGAAATAAGTTAAGAATATGAATATATGCATGTTAAGAATATTAATAAATGTTAACGTATGCAATGATACAATTTAATAAACATATAAAGTAATGGCATATTTTGCCAATAATGAAAAGAAATCACCTACTCAACTAGATTTAGAAGTCAGAAAGTATATGCAGTAGCTGGGGTTGGAAGAGCTGACAGGAGGAAAGGTGTGGGGGAAGGAGACTGGGAAGCACAAAACAGGATTAAAAGAGAGTATAAGAACGAACGATCCCTTTTTGGTGATTTCATTTACACCATCCTGACACAGAGTAACTACAATGATATTCCCAAACATAACTAAGAACAGCTTATAAACTCAGGAGTGGGAGGAAAGTAACATTCACACAAGTTTGATGCACAATTAGGTTTCATGACAATTCCATTCATCATAAAGTTAAAAAGGCAGGTCCTGCAAAATCAATGCAAAAGTTGGAAACACAAACTTACCAAAAACCATCCTCCACAGAGCAGGGTGAGGACGTGTAAAGGGTCCTATAGATGGCAAACAAAAAGCTTATTAGGACACAGTCAGTAAGAACCACAAAATTTATTTTTGAGCATATTGCATATGACTACCTGGCACAAGCCAAGTATCATCAGTTCTTCGTCAAACTATGTAACACACCTGAAAGCTGGAGCTCTGTGTTGTCAAAAAAAAAGTAATAGCATATTTCAGAGTGGAAAAAGGAGACTGCCATTTGATAACACAAAGACAAATTTTCACTGTTTTTATGGATTCATGTCCAGAACAGTAACATGATGTTTGTTCAGCAGACACCACATCTCAGGTGTCACCTGAGGATGTCCTGACTTGGTTTCCAGACTGCAGCTTGCTCCCAATTAAGACATCCTACACAAATTTGTCTGTGTTAACAAAGAAACATGGCACTCAGCCTTCAGACCAACAAGAAATGTTACCGAACAGGCCTCCTGAAATTTCCAAACTGAACATCATATATAGCTGACAAGAAGGAAGACACCTATGCTCTTTACCAGTGTCAAATTATTTACTTTAGAGCCAGTGATGAAACTGATTTATTAGATAAAAACCTCTCAGCTAATGTGAACTGCAGAGAAGGTAAATCTGGTGAAACTAGAAAACACGTAAAGATGAAGCATACATTTAAACAGCAAGAAGTGGCTCAACAAATATTTTCAGCACACAGAGCAGACCACTCTTTCACCACTGTACACTGAACTGTACTACACTGGCGTTCAGTTTTTCAGGCAGAACTTTGTGACAAGTGTGCATATAGGATTTTTAACATACAGGAAAAACACACACCAACTCTGCAGTACAGAGCTGCCCCGAACATGATCACTGTTTTTTTCTGAACACTGCCAATTCTGAGACAGTTTCGACTTGATCCAAGAATCATGACTTTGCTGACTGCAATAAATAAAAATTAAAAAACCAAAACAGAAAAACTAGGTAGAAGCATTTTTTCCTCAGAATTAAGTGACACACAATGTTCTTATGTTTTTACACTTTCTGCTCCTCACACAACTACCAAAACTTTTGTCCAACTTTAACTTTTACTAAGCAACTGTGGTTTTACATTGTGAATGCCATTTAAACCATTTCTATCACTATCTTCTGGTAAAGTGTTGTGTCTGAGAATTTTTAGAATTACACTTCTGTTGAAACACAGTGAGGCAAAGTCGTCCTAAACATTATTTAAGGGTCTGTTAGCATCATTACTTAGCAATCTGAGCTGCAACTGCACATCTGCAAATAGGACACTGATTTTGAGAACTTGACTTCCTTGTTAAATGTAGACTACAAATAAAAAGCTATAAATAACACTTATTTCTGTTTGAGTATGACTATAACTCATTTTAGACTGTACCTTAATATAGAAGAATCCAAATGAGTAAAGAAAAAATACACTGGTATTTAAATAAAAGTCAAAGTAAATACAGTGGCAATAAAGAGAAATTCACATTTAAAAAGCATGAAGTATAAGCTGTATAAACCTTACTCACCATTAGGAAAAGCTAGAACACTGATGATTAGAAAGAAGAAAATCACAGAGAGGATACCCCTCCAAATATTATCCTCTGGTACAGAATCATCCCTAAATAGACAGACAACACAGTATTAAAGTACCTTATAAGGATGAAGTCAATAGGTTCTCAAGATATATTATTTAAATAAAGAATACATGGAAATTAAGCATAAGAAATATGAATGCTCATTATGTAACAAGTTAAGATAGTAATTGCATTGAATGATTTTCACACTACACTTCTGGGTGTCCCTTTCTCACAAGGGGGTTAAACATTTAGTAAACACATGCAAGCCATGGCATGTGTTAGAAGCGGCACATAGCATTGTTAGGAGTGTAGAAGTAATGAACAAATTTAGCATAAGGTGAAAAGAATCTTCCTGCTTTAATGTTTATAGATACATCACCAAATCACTTTTATATAGCAACTTTCACACATAAACTAAAACCTCTGGAAGCCTGGATGCAATTCCTAGGTTTCTCTCTGCTGTTTTGGTGCTACTTGCAATACCCTTCACCTCCCTTTGCCTATCCCTAACATCAAATACCTGAGATGAGGGTAGTCAATCCTTATAATCAGTGTATAATCAAATAAGGTACAGCCTGAATCTGTAACAGAGACACAGCACAACTTAAAAGGCCCAAGTAAAAATATCAATTTACTTTTAGATCTATTAAGCCAAAGCTCCAAATATAGTATCATGCATTATTTGTGCTACTGTTACATTATAGCCAGAATACAAACCTAAGAATTCAGTTTGGAATGCCAAGGCAAACTTGACAGAGCCTTTTCTTTTTCAGGCAGGTAGAATATGGTAGTAAGATTAATAAAATAGCCCTCACCTAACTTTTCTAACCAGCAGACAGCTTCTGGGACACTTCAGTAATACACACAAACTTCAGACTATCATAATTTAAAGACTGAATATTTCATAATGTATCACCCACTACAACTGAAGTCAAAGTTTTCCTATCTGGGTAGTTTTCCTGTACTTATGATCAGTTCATTCATTTAAGTATATTTCTTTATTTATTCACAACATGATAACAAAAGGATTCCCAGCAAACTTTAAAGGTATAAAGCTCTTCCTGGCAGAGCATCTGTCACATTTCTGGATGATTCAGTCAAGAATCCATGACAGCATAAATGCTCTCCACATTAGATACTTGCTGCAGTTACAAAATATTTCTCTCTTAGCCAAATTATCTTCCTTTTCCTCGAAAATTAACCTTAACAGCTCCACAGCAGGCTTTCATCACTGTGAGGCATTTAAGCACTGTGTTAGTTTAAACCTATGGAAGGAAAAAGTGCATTAAACACAAACGGTTTCTCTGCAGGCCTTAGGGACTCCCCACAGCATTTTCTTAAAACCAGCTGAGTTCAGCTTTACCAGGCATTTTCCAGCAGCCATGCTGCACAGGCTGACACTTTATACCAGCTATAAACCCCCAAGCCCCAGAGCTTAACTCTGGCTCCCTTGGCAATCCCAAGACCTTAGGCCACCCAGTGCACTTCCTAGCCAGAGCCTCCAGCTCTGATGGCTCAGACAGCAAAACCACATTCCTCTTTTAACACGTGCAAATACCACATGGGAACATGCTGTCATGCCTGCCACCAAGAGGATGAACTTTTTTTTTTTAGATACAACAAATAACTACAGTTGTATCACATCAATTCATCATGGCCAACAAAGAAGTGAAAGACATTATGATCACATCACTTAATTGCTGCACCAGGTGAGATGAAAGGTGCTCACCTTTGCATATCAGGATTCTAAGTACTCAGCTTCAGGAAAGCTGTCCTAGTCATGTTGGCACCAATTCCTCCCAAAATCAACAAAGATGTATGCAGTGTTAAACTGCATTTCATTCCAAGTGAGTGGCAAGACATTTTATTTTGGCTTCCAGATGCATTTCACAAGGGGTAGACACCCAATCTTCTTGCCAGAAGCACGTAATAACAGGTGGGAGCAAGAAACTTGCTGCTGCGCACTGGCTGGTATAAGAATTATAGTGTTTACCTGGAAGAACTATTTTGGTGAATGTCAAAGGGAAAGATGCAATCACAACAAGCTGCAATTGGGAAAATGTGCTAAATCATCTCCTCACTTAGCCCCAGAAACGTTGACTCTGATTTTGAAACACAAGCATCCATGCAGCAAAATCAAGGTTTCTAATGCTTATGTGGGAGGACAGACAAAAATTCTCACAATTTTAACCCACTTTGCAAGGGCATTTTTCAATTCTGTAGCTTTTTAGAGAGAAATAAAAAAAAAAAACAAACGAAACAAAGTGCATAATAACTGCATAGTGTTTATCCTTCCTGTTTATCCATAGTTCTTCTCCAGAGCACTAGACTACAAAAATGTCAACTAGTGAGTTAGTACATCACAAAAAGAGAGAACACTCAATTGAGGAAAAAGTAGCTAGGACGCTAAATTTGGAATGTGGAAGAGGCAGGAAAAAAAAATCTCGAATTAACTCAACCAACCCTAAATACACAATAATCCAATTTAATCAAGCCTATTAATCAAGGGACATGGAAGGCAAAAGCCCTACATCTTCACAAGTCTTACTCCTGCTTCCACAAACCCCTGCAGCTTCATACCAGAAGCTACTAGTCTGTCACCTTCCTCAGTCCTGTTGTTGTGTCCCACAAAATATCCCTCCCAGGACTCACTCCTGCTAGTTGCCTCTGGGCTCAGAGAGGGCCACACATCTCTATCTAGGGTGGAAGAGGACAGGGAAAGCTAGAGCCACTCCACACCTCTGCCCCAAGGTGCAGGATAGAAGCAGAGGAGCCTGTGTCTGGCTCATTCAGCAAGAAACAACCAAGGAAGCTGCAGCCATCATCAGAAGCACTAGAAGGATGTGCTTAAAAGAACAGAATAGCCTCTATTCCCTACTTTAACACTGAAAAATTAAACACACATTTCTTTCTCTGGATTATTATTATTATCATACCTGAAGATTACTGCTCTCTGTTTCATCCTTATCTGTCAGCTCAAAGACTGTAGCAGCCCCTCTCAGTGATCCTAAGGAGGACTTCATACTATGTATGGCTTGCTACATACAAGGGAAAAGCATTTGCTAAGCTTCTCAGAACCCTTCACATAGTTCTGACACAAAATTATAGAAGAGACAAGAAAGACTTTAAGGAACACAGAATTTCCTCTGCCTATGGTGAAGTTCCTGAAAAAATAAATTTTACTTCACAACATCAGCATGAACCTATCACAGAAAAATCCCCCACTCAACAAACTGACCAGAAGAGCTACGGAACAACTGATAGCACAGGGGAAGCAAAGAATCACTTGTGACACCTTACAGGGAAGTCTACAGTGCCTTGGGCCCAGGAAGTGGGAAAATGAACTTAAACATCACCTTATTGCATGAGTCAGTGTAGACCCAATGCAATAAGCTAATGGAAAGGAACACAAACTGTAAAAGCATGAAGGAAAGCATCTCCTCTTCCCCACTTTCTCAATGAGAGTATATGGTTTGGATATGTGTCTCAAATGAGGCCCAGAGGCAGCACTGATATCACTCAGGAGATCTAAGAAACTCCTACAATGGTTGAAAATAGCAGAAGAGGAGAGAAAGTAAAATCAGAGTACCTTCCACAACCTGAGAAGAGGAGAAATAGAGAAGAGTTAAAGAGGAGTCAACTGGTATTTAAGCACATTAAAAAAGTGAGGCAGACAGAGGGAAGAAAAATAAACTGAAGAAGTCAATTAGAAAGACAGCATAACAAATGGAAAGACAAACCAGCAATCCTCTTGGAGAAATGCAAACAAACATCCCAGAAGTGAAGCAATTTTATTTGGGCCTAGAAGACTCCAAAGTGCTGAAATTGCTTCTTAGCTCATCCTCTGCTTGAAAGAATTAATGGCAAAATTCCTTCCCCAAAGGTGAGCAATCAATTCCATTAATCCATTGTGATGAGAATCTCTTAGTGACTCAGAAGCTTGACCTAAATTAGCCCTTCAGGGAGAAAAGTGATCAGGTAAGGCGATGAGGAGCACTTGTAACAAAGGTATGTAATTAAACATTGTAGCAGAGCACAGAAGTATGTCTCCCTATGCTTTTGGAGTTAAGAAAGGATCCAAGTAGAACAAGGGATGTGCTCACCAAAAGTATCTTCCTTGGGGCCATACACATGTTGAAACAAGAAAAGGCACACCTCAGACCATTTGCAGCTACTCTATTTTACTTCTCCTTATGCTCCTGTCTCAACTCAAGCCAGGCTTGGCCATTATTTCACAGCTGATAAAAACTATATATTTGGATTCTTAGAATAAAACTTAAGATTGCACGCTGAACTGTGTATCAGACTTAGTGACAAATAATGACTTTCGTCAAATGGAGAGCTATCATGAATTAACGTTTTAAGGTGACTTTTAAAGGGGTGATTCACCATAAGAGTTTAAGCCACAAGACCACTGAAATCCGTGATTATGTACACACAACGCCACAAAAGTTTAAATGAGCCTAAACCCACACTGCACTACCTAGCCAAAACCTCTCAGAAATCACTGCCTACAGACTACAGAATTGAGTCTACAGGAGGATTATGCAATCATCTTCACATCCAGTAGGAGGCAATAAAAAGTATGCACAACTTCAAAAAACATGCAAGATACATGCATAAGACTGCACCACTATACCCTTTGTTTTCAAGTAAGGCTCCTAACAGCATCGCCATGGATGACTGCAGGGGTGATGCCCATAGAGAGCACCTGTGGTGCTGAAAGGATGTGGCTAAGCCCATCAGGTTGGCTGAGCCAACCCGAGACTGGCCACAGATAGTGTGGGGTACAGAACGCGATGTCACAGTCACTCCCGTCCACTGCACGCTTGGGAAATCATCTACTTGACTGATGTCACTGCGGGGCTGCTCGATAGCCTAATAAAGCCCATTTTTGGCAACTCCTTGAAAACACACATTTTACTAGAGACTTTAGCAGAGACCCTCAAAACGATTAACAAGCTCCCAGGGAAGGCAGTGGGGATGATAAGCGCTCTGGATAGGAGGGGAGGATGCCGGCTCTCCATCCAGCACGGGCCTGCCGAGCAGGGGGCGCGGGCGGCCGGCGGTGCAGCCCCCGCCCGGGGAGCGCTCCGCAGGCACGGCCCCTGCCCGCCCCGGGGCCGGCACCGACCCTCCCGCACCCTGCCGGGCCCCCCCGCGGCGGCCGCGCACCTGGTGAAAGCGAAGGCCATGAGGCTGAGGATGGTGAAGCTGAGGAGGGTGATGGTGTGCGGGCGGTAGAAGAACTCCAGCGTGATATCTTCCACCTGCTGCTCGTTGATCATGCGGAAGTGCAGGCGGTAGTTTACGTCGTCCTTGCTCAGGGTCCGGCTCCCCACACACGACACCATCTCGCCGCCTCTCTCCCCTCGTCTCAGCGCAGCAGTGGTTGCACGGGGCGGCGCGGCCCGAACCGGCGCGGCCCGAACCAGCCCGGCCGCCCGCCCGCGCCGCGTCCCGCCGAGCGGAGCCGAGCGGGCCGAGCGGGGCAGCGCCGCGCCCGCCGCGCCGAGGGGCGGAGCTCACCCTGCCGCGCCTACGAGGCGAGGGAGGGAGCAACGGAGCGCGGGAGGGGGGGAGGCGTGGTCACACTGGCCCTTTAGAACACTCAAAGAGAAAGGCGCTGCTGCATGCTTCTCCCCCGTTTCCTCCCGAGTGGTCTCTCCCGGGCCGGGCCGGGGAGCGGGGCGCACACGTGGGCCGGGCCGGGCCGCGCCGTGCCGTGCGGCACAGGTGAGGTGCCGGCGGGTCCCGCTGCTCGCGGGCCGGGCGGCACTGCCCCTTCTCCCGCAGGCTGCACGCAGCGGCTGCCGGCGTGGGGAGCCCTGCGAGGGGAGCGCGGCGAGCGTGGCCCAACTCAGCCTCCCCGCCCTGTGGCGACTGTGTGGTGGTGGCTGCGGAGGGCCCCGTCTCCATGGGAGTGTTTAGGTCCTGGCTGGGCTTCCCCCCTGTTCCCAAGCGAGCGGCTGTTCGTACAGGGCGGCGGACGGTGGCCTTCAGACCCGGCTCTTCCGCGCGTTTAAAGCCTTTAGGCAGCTAAGTGATGCTTTGTAATGAGGGATTGCTGTAACGCCCATTCACATTCACGCTCCCGGCTCTACGGCGAGTCAAGCAGCGCCTGTGTCACTCCGCACCCTTTTTCTCCCCGTAGGATGCTGTGCTGAGGTGGATGATGGCTGTGTGGGCTCGGCAGGTGTCCCGCTGGTGGTGCCTGCTGAACACGGCCCGTGCTGTTGCGTTTCCTCGGAGGCTGAGGAGTGACGCGCGGGCCTGCCGCCGCCGTGCGTTTGCCCCCCTGGCTGTGCTGCCCGCTGGAAGGGAGGGGGCTCTGTGCACACTGCAGGCCTACAGGCAGGTGTCTGCAGCACGCTCTTCCCCGCCCGACAGCGCCAAGGCTGGATCCTTCTCTTCTCCCGAAAGTAACTTGCCTGCAGTACAACAGGAACAAGCGAAAGCAGAAGCATTACCTGATCTGAATGCAAAAATACTGGACGAAGGTAAGAGGCTTTAAGGGATACCATTTCTCCCGAATCTTCGTATTATGTTTTCAGTATGCTGCTGTTTAACCCCAGCTGACTTCTCCTTTTTTGCCCTGTTTGCCTAAAATATATACTTTTGATTAGCTTCGTAGTTAATTCCGGTATTTATGGTCAATGTAGTATGCAAAGAATACCTTTAAAGTGAGATAAAGATATAACGTCTTGGGTAAAAATGTAGGTCTGGAGCTGCATTATGAAGGAGTTTTCATAATCCTACCTGCATCTGCTGAGCGTTTGCCTTTCCCTCACAGATGTGCTGGTACAAACTAAAAGGGTTTGTTTGTTTGTTTGTTTGGGGGCGGGGTTGGGTTGTTTTTGTTTTTTGAGCGAGGCTGGGAGATTCCACGCCTGAGGCAGCTCCCACTACACGGCCGTTTGAGGGATCAAGGATGACCAACAGGAGGTAGTAGTGTGAAGTCTCCTGAAGCACTGCCTGGATGGGAAATGCTTGCCCAGCTGTCTCCTGAGGAGAGGAGATAAATACAACGGCGCCTTGGTGTTGTTGCCCTGAGGAAATTTACTCACTTTTTCCCCCCTACTTTTATATCTAAACGACGATTATAATATTTTCATCCTTTCAAATTACTTTGGGTATGCTGAGGAAACTTGTTCTGAATTACTTAGCAGAATTGTATGTTCAGATTCTGCTTTGAGCCCAGCCACCCTGGACTGTACAGAGCTTATTATTTGGGGTGTCTCAGAGCTGCAATGGAGATCTGTGTGTGTAGCTGGTTCTGAAACAGTGCTGCACCAAAATGATGGTATATGGCTGCACCTGCGATGCAGTTTATCCATATACCAGATTTTTATCTGCCAGCAAACTGACTGGAGAATGTGTGTGTGTGTAGCATTTTGCCCAGTTGGCATTCTATATAATCGAATGAACATAATTCATAATTTGAGGGGATTTTGGTAACTTGAAGTATGATTCCCAGTAGGAAGTATAAAGACCTCAAAGTGGTAATAAAAGACATGCATGCATCTGGAAAGGACTTTATTGCATATTGGTTTGGTCCTCAACAAGTTGAAAAAAAACCACTTGCTATTCCTATAGATTCCTAGAGAGTTCCTGTTCAATGTGTAAATGTTGCTGAAAACATTTTACTGTGCTTTTGTTTCTGAGGCTGTGAGAAAAAGACAAGACCTTCAACAGCTATCAAGCTAGTCCGTTCAATTCTTCCTGAAGCATTAGGCACATCCTAATTACTTTGGAATCTGTTGTAGTAGAGTTGGTGTGCCTTTGTTTCTTGATGTGGAACAGTGTTACCCTGGTCTCTAGGAAGCCATTATACAAAGGTATAGAGCACAGAAAATCTCCTTCCTGAAGAGTTTATAATCAGGGCATCTGATTAGTAATCAAACTGATTTTGATGGACATGGATGCTAGAAGCTAGCCTGCAAACAGTAATCTTAATCTTGCTGCTGTGAGCTCCTGTCAATGGAAAAATAGATTTGTTTAGAGATTTTTTTTTTAAAGACACAGAGTTCTGTGACTTGGAACACTTAAGGGAAAACAAGCATAATGATGTTCCCTTTGAAACCTTAGTGAGTAGGAAATTATTCTTTTTGCTATTAGAGATAGTGGCAGTTAGCTGCCTTTCTATAATGGATAAGACATAATAGCTTGGCTGGAGTTGGCTATGAAATACATTGAAAGTTAAAACAGCTGCATTTCAGGCATCACATTCAGGAGAGCAACAAAATAGTGGGCTTGTCAGGTTATGAAAAATATTCCTTGCAGTAGCCTTTTATCTGGCTGTGATCAGGCAAGAATGCATTTGTGAAGACATAAAAGATGATCCTGTTCCAGAGGGGGATGTGATCTATTGTCTGCAGTGGTCCAGGCAGCAGACTGAAGGCAGGCTTGCTGGGCACTACTCTCAGATTTGGCCAAAGGAATAAAAGTTGATGGGCAGTGACCAGGAGATGGAACAGAGGCAAAAACTGGGAGCAGAGTCTATGCTTTTATGTTTTCAGGTAATAGGTTGGCTGTTTATCACGTGGAACAGTGTTCCTGCATTTTGAAAAGGATTTTAAGAGATCTGTATAGCATTTGGTGGGAGCAGCTTTGTCTTTCACAAAATGCATTTGGGTCTTCTATATTTGTTTCTTAGACTGGGATGACATCCCACCTTCTTCTGCTTTGGAAGTGATTTCTGAGGAAGAAGCTGTACAGATCATTGCAGAACCACTTGTCCCCATTCGGTCTTCCACGCTCCGAGATTATGTTGATCACTCAGAAACCCTTGAGAAACTTGTCCACCTAGGTATGTATGATTTTGTTTGTGTGATCTGCCTATGGCAGGAGTTTTAGAGATCCTGTAATCTGTGCTTTGCTCTTACTGGTTACCATGTGAACTTGAAAACGGCAACAGTAACCAATGGTAAAAAGCTGCATAATGTTATCCAGGGTAAATGGACAAAAAGAAGGACTGTGTCACTAGCAATGCCATACTATTGGGAAACAAAGCTCCCTTAGTGCTGTGGGAGTTAGAAGGAGGCATCTCCCACAGCTTTAGGAGATGGGGGTCATTGTGTAACTTAATTGGTCTTTCTTCTTTTGGGCTGGTTAAGGATGCTTTAATTTGCTGCAAAACAATTTGCAGCTCTCCATCCTTGGAGGGAAGGGGAAAGAATGGTTGCTATGCATAATCTTAGTGAGGCACAGCACATTGGAAAGGCAAGAGGGAAGGGATTGATGAGACCTCTCCTTCTCATCAAAAAACATTTGGACTACAGAGTTCAAGCTTCCTGACCGTCTTGTTTCCCAAACATGCAAGGAAGACCAGAAAGATGGAGAAATTAATATTAGAGAGGTGGAATCTGTCTCTATATAGTAAAAAATTGCCATGTGTGAGTCAGTATACAAAGTCGCTTCACTGCAAAATTGTCCTCTTCCCTTTTATAACAGTTTTGGAAATTGCATGCATACATACTTCTATGCAACAAGAGTAGGTCTCTAAGTGTGGCACATGCAGAATTCACTGCAAATGTCTTTCTTCAAAAAATAAACTCAGCAAAAGCTTCTAAAATGAGTGCTTATTTTATCTGGAGTCTCTCCACAATATACAAGGTGTTGTAGCCTTGCTGTGTTGAGTAATTAAAGTATGCAAAATCGGTGCAAAAAATTGAGTAGTCCTATAAATTCCAACATGCCTTTGTGAGACATTTACAGAAAGCAGGGTCTGTATTTAATTAAAACAATTTCTAATTTTATTTGTTGTAGGAGTTGACTTATCCCAAGTGGAGAAACGTCAAAAGGCAGGTCAGCTCTTACTGACCTTGGACTTTGAAAAAGATGTAAAAAAAATACTTCTGTTTCTTAAGGATGTGGGTATAGAAGACAATCAACTGGGACCCTTCCTGACCAAAAATCCATACATCCTTGGCGAAGATCTGGAAGCTTTAGAAACCAGGTAAGCCTTTCAAGTAGTAGCAGGGTGTTAAGCCCCTTGGCTTGAAGATCTGGTTTCCCAGCTGGTTTAACCTTGTCTGAAGGAACCTGTGTTGCCTGCTGCCTCCTTTCTTACTCAATCCCTGGCTCCATGTTCTTGTGCCTTCCCATCTGTTGGCACTAACGTGTGATGGTATCATACTAAGTCAATACTTTCATCCACCTGAAAACTGTCTGTTAACAAATTTTACTGTCCATCTCTGTCTCTCTGCCACAGAGAAAGCAGCTTGCTATCTTAGCCACTTGCTTTACTTGTGTCAGCTCTCTTTCCAAAATGACATCCCTGTGGCTTTACTTAAATTTGTAGAACAATATTAAACTCTTCAGCCACAATTTGAAACCTCATGAATTCTGCAATCAAAGAAGCAGACCAGATCTTTTCTTTGTTGACATCTAATAGAAGCAGGAGGTTTTGGTGATATTTTTTTCCCGTTGTCCAGCTGAAACTCAACATAACACTACAGTGAACTAATCTCTGTGTGTGTGTGTGTGTTCATTAACACTTGTATAGCCCTAAACTGTTCTTCAGTCCTTAAAATGAACTTTTATTTATAATATTACTCCTAATGCAATAGGGTTTGTTTTTTCAGAACAACTCCTCTGTGTGTATGTATGTGCATGTTTAATGAACTCAAAACTTCCCAGTACTCCAGAGAAGAAAGTGTTGTCTTGGCTCTTGCATGTAGTAACATTTGTCTGAAACAGAAATCTGAAAGTACAGATTTTTAGAAACAGACACATGGGTAGATTCTTGTGTAACACAGACCTAACTTCTTTCCCCTCTGTTCTTCTAATCTCGTGTTCAATAGTGGCCTTTCAAAAACAATATCTAAAAAATAGCCTGTGTCATTTTCCATCAGTATTTTTGAGTCGGGATATCAAAGCATATTGCTTACACTCATTGGAAGAGAGGTTTGTGAGTTTTTTGGTGATAAATACCCTAACTCTTCCATGAAGTCAGGTTTTATTTTCAGTGACACTCCAGTGGCACCAGCTGGTTAGTGAGGTAGGAGCTGGACAGAGCAATCCGGTTTCTTCTTAATTTTCTGCAGTGTGATTCTTGTGTAAGCTTGACACTGGTGAATGATTTCCTGCAGACTTTAAAGTAAGTAAGTGTGCTGTAACGGCTGTGAAGGGAGTGTTTCTCAAATAGCTGTCTTTTGAAAGCTGAGTATCACCTTTGCATAAACAGTTCGGTGCAGATGGACATGGTATTGATTACATCACTCTGGAATGTTTTATTGCTATGGATTCCATGTTGCCAGGAAACAAAACACAAATTTCAATAGGTTTGGCATTTGACTTCAGATAAACACTGTAAAAATCAAAACATTCCATAATTCCTAACAATTTTGACAGTTGCAGATCAGTCTCTGTACTGCAGCTGCACCAGATGCTTTGTTTTATGCTGGTGTTAATGATGACTTAAAACTACTAACATCCTACATAGAACTGCTGAGCTCTGTAGTAGAATGAGGGCTAATCTTGGTGCCAGCACTCACAGATGTATCTCAAACTTTGGCCAGGTTAGATAGTTGTGTTCCTTTAATATACTAGTTTCTAGAGTCAGATCATGACAATCCTGCCCATCCCTCTTTTAAGTTTCTTGCCTTTCCAGGGAGAAATGCTTCAGGTGTGAATCTTAATGACTTGTTAACGGAAAACAAGTGGAGTCAGGACAGCCAAAAGATTTGATTTTTAATCTGCTCATTCAGCAGTTTCTGGGATGCTTGGAAGCTGTGCCAGTTCCACTGTCATTGTCTGGAGCCTAGGGTGCTACCTTCTGTATTGGGATGTCTGCTCAGTTAGGAATTGGTCCTCTAGAGCTTGTTCTTATATCTTCCATCTGGAAGTTTTTGGCTTGTGATAACTTAAGTTCTGAGAATTTGTGGAAAGAGGGAAATTGTACTGACTGGAAGGTAATTTTATTTTTTTTCTCTCAACAAGACATGGCTTAACAGAGAGCCCATTTTTTTTGCTATCTGCTTCTGCAGAATATTCTGCAACCCATTTAGTATCTTAATTACTACCAGATAAACCAATTCTTCCATGGTATAAGTTGATCTGACTGCAAATGCTTCTCATATTGCAATTACTCTCACCTATAAGCAGAGGAAACCTCTCCAAATTGTAGTTGTTCAGTACATAGTAGTATGTGGATACTATGTCTCTTTACTTTGTGTGCTGCATTGCCTGCCTTCATACTTTTTTTTTCTGGGAGGTATGATAATCATCTACTGCAAGTGGTACTTGAAATAGGATTTCACTTTCACTGAAATCAACGGAGTTTGGAAAAAGTTTTGACTTGGAAAGAAAGCAAGAAAGCAAGCTCTGTTAAATATCAAAACTTTAGTCAGCTCCTCTTGCTTTCAGATGTTTGTTACTCACTTGTTAGAGCAGTGACTGAAAGTAGGGACCTATTTGCAGCAAACATAACTTCAGCTGACGTAGAAATGTCTTTTTCAACAATATCTCTACACATAGCATCATTGTATGATATTTCTACTCCAATGCTATTGGCAAAACAGGAGTGCATGAGGTATAGTACTCCATTCTTTCAGCAGCAGAAATGGAATTCATTAAAATAGCAAAAGGCTGTATATATCTTCTTGTCCATACCCTATGATGACCTATTAATGTGTTTGCAATCTAGGAGACAGGCTGGTAGTTAAATGTAGGTTAACATAGTTATCTGCTTAAGTACAGCTGGAAGGAATTAAAATCTGTCTTCAGTATTGACATTCTACTCTGAGGTTTATTTTACTTCTAATTAATTGGAAGGGAGGGTATTTTGCTTTTACGATAACTGCAGATTTCATTCTAATTATTTTTGGCAAGGTTGCATGTTAATGCTAGAACATCTGTCCATTTATAAGATATCACTGAGGAATTTAAGTGATCACTGAATAAATGGAGACAATAAAATTTTCATCACTGGATTTTATTTTGTTTTTGTTCTCTTTCTAGAGTGGCTTACCTAAAATCAAAAAAATTTGGTCAGTCAGAAATTGCTCAGATGGTCTCAAGAGCTCCATATTTGCTGTTGTTTTCAGTGGAAAGACTGGATAACAGACTGGCTTTCTTCAAAAATGAACTTGGTCTCAGTGTAAAAAAGGTAAAGACTGAAGTCTTCAGGTGTTTTGTTAGTGGTAATTGTAAGGTCTTGCAGTGTAAATACTCCAAGTGTTTGGAGGTTATGAACAAACATTGTGTTATCATCAGTAATGTCTCTGGAGGGTTACAGGAGGGTAACATGATTTTAATGGTCTGTGGAAGTAATATGGACACCTAACATTCAGAGGACCTGAAGTACAGCTTCTGAAGATGACCTGCTACAGGTTATTATCAAATAAGCATGTGTATGTCCAGTTTTATTATTTGAGGAGGGTCAGAGGACTGAATTAATTACTGAAACAGCAAGCAGCTCTTTGAACTTTGGGAAGATTATTTGGTGCTCTTCATCTCTCTAAGATACTGTAACATACTTACATCATCATTTAAAAAATGGTCTAATCTGTGAATATCATTGAGATAAATGCCAAATTATATGCTCAGCTCAGCAAGAGTGACCTCTGGCTTTGCTCATGAGTGCATACCACATTACGTGCTTAGTGGGTATTCAGCACCCTGCTTTGGGATCTTCAGGGCAGGTGGTAGCTGGACTTGCCTGGAGTGAGTGGGCAGTGTTAGTTGTGCCCTGCAGTAGGTGGGGTTTGCAATGAATGCCAAATTTCAGGGGGAATCTAGGGTTTTCCTATTAGCTGAACAGTCATAGCTGCTACAGTGCCCTGTTGCTGGCCTTTCCATGTTTGAGGTGAGAGATCTCAGAAAAGGGTTTAGTCACTACCTTGTACTTAGGGTGGATTACAAGTCATCAGACACTTTAGGGAATGTGGAGTAATTTCTTGCAGTGCTGTTACACTGTGGTCTAACCAGATTCTGAAGTTAGCTCCACTGCCACTGAAAAATTGTTTTATAGCCTCCATCGGGTTGTGTTATTTTTTTAAAAAGATGGGAAGGAACAACTTGAAGGCTGAGACAAATTGGGCACTTGAGCATACTTTCTCCTTTTGATGTGTGCTTTTATTCCCTCTTCCTGTCTGCTTTACAATGGTATTATTTCTTGTTTTCCAAAAGAACGTATTTCAGTAATGTTTTGCATCTTAACATACTGCTGCTTTGTGCAAATTCATCTTTGGTGTAGAGATAAAATGAAATACAAAATGCAAAAAACAAAGTTTAGATAGGATCTTTCTTTCACAGATACATTTAGAAAGAAGCCTTCAGTAAAACTCTGATTTATGTGTTTTTTTCTGATTGTAGACAAAGGATCTGGTAATTCGTCTTCCAAGGCTACTGACTGGTAAATTAGAGCCTGTAAAAGAAAATCTTCAGGTGAGCTTATGAATGGATATTAAAAGTGTATTGTATATCCATATAGTTTAAGAGTTGTCAGAAGATAAAATTCCTGTATGGGATCCTGTACAGAAAGAATTTAATGAAATAATTTTAGTGGTGGTATAAAATAACTGCTAAACAATTTTCCTCTATAGCGTGCAAGCTTACCCAATATATGGAGTTTTATCTTGTTCTGTCTCCTATTCTGATGTAGTGCCTTCCTGCCAGAAGTTGCTATATGATGACATAAATGGTTATCCATTTTTTAATGAGTAGAAAAATACTCCATTTCCCCCCCCCCACTTAATTATTATGATTTTTTGCTAACTTGGATTGTCCGCAAGTATTTAGGAGCAAGAAATGTGCAGTTGATTATTTTTCTCCTGGCAGGTAACTAGCCTGCCAAAATGTGCATTTGACACCTATTGTCTGATAGCAGATGGCTGTTATTAACAACTGTTGGGTAAATAACTTCAAACCCATGGGGATTACTTTCCCTTTTGAAAATGTAGCTATGTATTGGTTTAATTACTGTGCTGTAAAGCCATCGAGGCCAAACAGCATGGTGTAGTGTAACAATTTGTGAAATTCCATTATCCTATAACAAATAACTATGAATCAAAATGTATAATTTTCAGACAGGCTCGCTACTCTGAAACTATTAAACACTAGAAATCTTGCAATCTGAAATCTGTGTGTGGTAAGGGAGGAGACTGGAAAGTAGCAGACTGTTCTAATTAATAGTGCTTTCTTTTTAACACACATTGTTTCCACAGGCTAGGGAGCCATTATTATAATAAATGTGTTTTTAAGATCTTCAGTTCTATGTGCCTATCTTGTTTATCCACCAAGAAATACAGCATAGAACTTTTTTTTTTTTTTTTTTTTTTTTAATATGTGAGGGAGGAGTTTTATGTCCTCACTGTTTGAATCTACTAATTCTTAAAAGCTCAAGCTTTTCCAGAGGTTGGACTCAGAGTCTGTGTTCAGACCTGTATGTCCTAAACTGGTGGTGGGAGGAACACAACAGTTCAGAAGGGATCAGGTTGTATCCCTCATTCTGAACAGACTGTTATTTAGAAAGAAATACAGTAGCTGATATTGGTTGTCATAAGATATCAGTCATGGACTAAATGTACTGAAGGATGGCTTAGTCCATCCTCTGAGGGTTTCACCAAGCACAGTTAGAGATATATTGACAGGATAAAACCTGAAAGCTTGCATTACCACTGCCTATTGTGGGAATAATACGTACTTTGTTGAGTATTGCTGAGGCTTACACACTAAGTAAATTAGCATGTATGGCCCAGAGAGTTATTGAATATTAAATATGTTTGCTGTCAGACTGAGTGCAGTCAAAGCATCTTACACTTGAGCTCACCGATCATGTCGAGGGAGCTATTCCATCTCACAGAGTAGAAGATAAAAGCTCAAGATTCTTGCCACAATTACCTCTACAGTGGGCCCAGCTTTATCTGCAGTGATTTGACATGGAGTCTTAACTCTGGTTGTGTATCTTGATGCTGCCAACTCAGGCCTATGGAAGATACCACTCATGTGCCAACACTTATTTTCATACATGAATGCTGTCTTAGTTGATTGGTATTTTGTGTGCTGCACAAATATTTATAAAGCAGAAAAGTTAAAACAAGGAGTTGAAAGACCTGATTAGAGTTGCCTTTAGAAACAATTCACTGTAAGGATTTGGAAGTCCTAAGATAAATTCAAAACCCAAGTTCTAAGCCCTTCCGTTTTTATTTGACAAGCAGTTCTGGAAAAGAGCTGCAGTCTTGGCACATCAAACTGGGCAGACAAAACCACCATCTTGCCTATTCAAGTACCTTAGTTTGATATGAATGTCTGGTTATGTTAACTGGAAAGCACACCCACTTCATGTCTGAAAACAAGCTGCTTGTAAGTGTCACTGGAGGATAGAAGAAATGACTGAGTTAACAGACACTCTTGTATGCTGAATTCTTTCTCAACAACTTAATGAATTGCTTGCCATTCTGTACTTTGGGAGGAGTGCTCATGATTTTATTGAAAAAATGTGTTTTGTTTTCCTTTTGGGAAATCATAATTGAAGTCAAGACAGTCTCTGAAAAAGACATCTTACTTTAGACATTATTGAACAGTAGAATAAATTGAATACACCACATATTCTACACATCTCTTTTAGGTTCAGCAGTCTTAAATTGAAGACTATGAAATTATACTCCGTAATGTAAAAATGTGACTTGGATACATTAGCAAAAGTAGGCACTAGCTGTTGGATTGATGTGTTTTACAGAGCTCAACAGCTCCACAACAAGAAAGTCTCTTGACACCTTGGTATTGAAAATGATAAAAGACTCTTGGGGAAAAAATTTAATGCTTGTAACTGCATACATATAGAGAACATGGGTTTTTGTTCATATCTCAGACAAGCTGAAAAATACATAATATTCACAGAAGTCATCTTTATTTTGGGGCTATTCTTTGAACAAATTGCACTTTAATGCAGAATGATAAATTATTTGCTTTGTCTGACTTGAGAGGAACTGAAGTGGCAGATATTTTTGTGGTTTGCATTCTTGTTGCTGTGTGAAAAAGGATAAAAGAATTTTGCATTAGTTTATTTCAGTGGCACATTAAAATAAGCTAAGTTTGATGTAGCTGATTTGTGAAGATAAAATTGTGCTCTTTTTCAGGTTTGTCAAATTGAACTTGGTTTTCAACGTAATGAAATTCAACAAATAGTGTGTAAAACTCCCAAGATTTTAACAGCAAGTAAAAAGAGACTCAAACAGACATTTGACTACTTACACAACATAATGGGCATTCCCCACCATATGCTTACTCGCTTTCCTCAGGTGAGTTGTTAATCTGGGAATAAATTGTAGATGCTCTTGTCACAGCCACTTTACATAGAGCCTTGCTCTATGCAGAACATAAGTGAATTCTTCAGCTAGTCTGTGACTTTTACTCTAATTGGGGTAACTTTTATTAGCAATCCAGTAACTATTGATGATTTTAGTGTGGAACTACTGTTTTGTTGTTTTTTTGGTTTTTTTCCTACCCACAGTCTTGTGAATTTTTAAGGTTTTCAGCGGGGGTAGTCATGCTCATCTCTTACATATTCATGCAAGAGAGATTACTGCCTGCTTAGGGATTTGCTTGTCCTGAAATCTTACTTAAGAGACACAAGAGAAGATAGATTATACAGAAGATCTGTTCATTAGACAACATTATATATATCAATACAAACATTTCTTTCAGGTTTGTCTACTTAAAAAAATAAGCTTTAGAAATTTTAGGATCTGAAAATACAGTGTTAAAGGTAAAAGAAGTGTTCTGTCCATTAGGCAATCAGATTCTTGTTGGTCTTATTGCTGCAGCAATTGCTAAAATACCACAAGATTAGTTTAGTAATAGTTGATTACTAATTTTGGGTTTTTTTCTACCTCCTCATTACTGCTATTTCCTCACAGATTAAAAGCTGAAAGTGTTAGTTACTTTATTCAATGCCGATATGCATTTGCACTATCTTCTTACAAGTTAAAAATGAAAGCACAAATTACAGCTTCTGAATGGCAGTAATTTACTTTTTAAAGCAAATCTAGTAGAGAATCTAAATGGGTAGAAAACCGAAATTGTGTGGGGGAATAAAACTACTCAGGATTTCGATCATCTTGCTATTTAACATATCTTTATGTAACAAGGATGCTTGCTCTAATGCTCATCTGTGTCATTTTGCCCTCCTTGATCTCTAAGTTACCACAGGTTTTGCTCATTTCTTTCTCAGTTGTCTTACTGTTGCTTTTGTGGTGGTTCACCTCATTATTTTTCTTCCCTTTGTTTGGAAGGGTAAGTGGAGAGTTCCCTCTGTTCCTTGTTCTTGGCACAGTCTTGCCCTCTTTCCTGGCCTTCCCTTTCACCCTCCAAAACTGTGAGTTCCAGGATACAGGTAGTGCACATCAGTCTATATATGGTTGGGCCTTTAACTTGTGCATTCACAAATGCATATTTGTCTCCATCTGTACTCACTTCTATCCTGAATGACAGTAATGTTGAAAATAGGAAATGTACAGGATTTTTTTTTTTTTTGGTAAAGTTTTCTCTGATGTTACAGCTGCTCTTGTAACCATTCTTTCTGTCAGCTATCTCCATAAATGGTGGTTAAGTTTTTTTTTTTGTGTTTTCTCCTGTATTCTCACTCCCTCTTAAAATTCAAGGAAGGCAGAGGAGGAACAGTAGTTTTGTTTTTCCCTCCTTGTTCAAATTAGTTTGCATCCTCATGGAACTCTTCTTCCATCAATGTAGTTTCTTTTGTAGTAGAATCTCTGCTTCCTGTAGTATTCACGTTTTCATAATTATCTCCTCTGTAGTATCTCTCTCTGTTCAGCTGTACTGCTCAGAAATTAACTTAGAGCTTTGCTTTTACAACTTAACTCTGCATCTCATCTTCCCCACTTTCCTCTTGTTTTAAATGTTCTGCTGATTTCTGTTTCCCCTACAGTTGTTGTCGTCTTTGCTGTCTAGATTTTTTTTTTTTTTGTGGCAGGTATCTTCAAAGGTAGGCATTGCTTTGCAGCAAAAGACAAATGATTGTTTTGAACCACCACACTGCCTTTTGGCCACAGGAGTCACATCCACTCACCTTTGCCCTTGCCACTGTGCCAGTTTGTTGTTTGCATTATACCATCTGGTCACCTCTTCATTTCTTCCTTGTAACAGTGGTCATTTGAATCTTTCTGATGCTACAGGGAAGGTGCTCCCTCTTATGAATATCTCCACTTTTTGGCTATGATTACACAAAAGTAATACAGTTGTAATGTAGAAACAACTCTCAAGTACATTGGGTTTTTTGTATCACTCCCTGTTTTCTGTGCGTAGGTCAGCATATTGTATTGAAGTATTTATTTAGAGTTTAGATAATTTATATATAAATGTAGCCTATCTGGTGTTTGACATAAATTAAAGGAAAATAAGTGTATTTTTTGTTTGCTTCCTAGATCTTCAGTTTTTCTAAAAAAGGCTCTTATTTTTGATGCCTCAGGGTCTGAAATTTCGACCTAAAAAAAATCTTCCCTTTTTCCTTTCTTAGGTTTTCAACTCAAAGCTATTACGAATCAGAGAGAGGCATATGTTTCTTGCATTCTTGGGAAGAGCCCAGTATGACCCAGCACAACCCAGCTACATCCCTCTGGATCAGCTGGTATCCTTGCCCGACGAGGTGTTTTGTACAGAGATTGCCAAAGCGTCTACGCAGGACTTTGAAAAATTCTTAAAAACACTTTAATTAGTAACACATGTAAAAATATAGAATTAAGTTACAAAATAAACATACTTTATAAAACTACTTCCCTCTAAGGTCTCTTAACTTTTTAATTACTGGTTTAAGAAGTCATTGTTTATGAAGCATGTAGGATTTAAAGGCTTACAGTAATTTAAAAATGTATTTCAGAAGGATTGAGCCAATATGTTGATTGCTACTAATGCAAGCCTTGTAATTAATCGCTAACTTAATTCAGTGGATGACGCAGCACATTATCAGAAAGGTAAATTCAAATTCTTCTTTTTTCTTTTGATAATGGCAGAATTTTGGGAGATTGGAAAACTGGCTAGTGACTTATTCCCTGTCTTGCTCTCTGTTGTCTTCTCCTTTCACCCTCTTCCCCAAAAGTTAGAATAGAAAAAATAGCATGGTAGTGGTGTTGTGTTTACCTGCTTGAGCTAATAATGCTATTATTTTCCTTGTATGGTAGAAAGAATCACACCATTAATCTGTGAAGTTCCTCATACAGAAAGGCATTCTTTCAATAGCATGCAAAGGTCTTTCCTTCTGAAGCTGACTGCTGAAATTAGTATCCTATAAGCTGGTTAGAAATGTCAAAAAAAAAAAAAAAAGGCAAACTGAATTTAGGCAAATTATAAAAGGAAAATAAACCTGTCATTGTCTGTGAAATCTAGAAGAACTTTATTTTAGTTACTTTTCTCTTCCCCTTGTTCAGTTTTTTTTCTTCCCTATATCAACAAGATTTTTGTGGCTTTAATATACAAGTAACCATATGAAAAGAGGCTGTAGTATATATTAAGGTGATAGAGTTGGTCAGTTGTAAAAGCTGAAGTAAATGCTGACATTTGGCATTATGGGAGTATTGAAAATACTTATCATTATCATTATCATTAAGCAAAGCATGTTAATATGTAATTATCAAATGTTTCACAGTGTATTTGGGAAAAACGAAAACGCTGCCTAAATCCACATGCAAACTGTCTGATATTGTTTAGAAGTTTCCATTCCTTCATTAAAAACAGTCAGTTTCAGTTCAGGAAATCTGAAATCCAGATGTTTTAATTTGGATTTAAGCTTATTTAATGAAAAAGCCTCAATGTTTTAAAGCCTGATTGTTGAAGCTAAAAATAGCAATTTTTATGTACATAGCAAAATAAAATTCAACAGGTTAAATTCTACTAATAGGTGGGAAATAAAGTAAGGTTAAAATATTTAAAGAATGAGAATAGTAGTGATCTCTGGATTATGACTTTGGATAAATTCTTATTCATCCAAA
Source organism: Phylloscopus collybita (assembly GCA_027886175.1). Classification (NCBI taxonomy): domain Eukaryota; kingdom Metazoa; phylum Chordata; class Aves; order Passeriformes; family Phylloscopidae; genus Phylloscopus; species Phylloscopus collybita. Next base: position 22,429,430 of record JAJNNQ010000075.1, read on the forward strand.
TTAAGAATCTGAAAAAGAAGTGCTTGAAACAAGTTGAAAAACCACATTCCTTGTCTGCAATATATATCTGAGATGATATATTTTGCCTTTTTTTTTTTTTTTCATGTTTCCTGTTCCATGGGCCTGGGATGATTGCTTTTTAAAATACCCTTTTAAATAGACTGTTCTTAGTGGAGATGCGTAACACATTTCATGGTGGCTGAAATGTGTTGAATAAGCACTTTATTCCGTTTCCTTCTCTTAAATAACACTCTCCAAGTCCAGTATGCTTACTTGGATTTTGATTGTATTAAATGCTAATACCAAACTGTAATCTTCAAACAATCTTGTAAAAAATAATGTTTATAGTAAAAATGTTAATAGAAAGTATGTGGGTTTATAATGTTTGAGTTAACTTTTGCAGATTTGCTGCACTAGCCTTATTACTATGTATTACCATGTGACAAACCATTGTAACAAAAATTATTAGAGAGTGTGTATATTTTGAATGTCTCAAACTTTGAGTTTTAAATTCTTTGAGTATTTTTAAATGTAGAAATGATTGCTGCCAGAGCTAAACCAGTTTCTTTGAGATGTTAAATTCCACAAGCTTCTGCCGCTCTAGCTTCCCTGAACCACGAAGAAAAACGGAAGCAAAACATTTGGTGGAAGTGCTAAAATGGAAGGGGAGAGAGGGTCGAAGAACTTTTTGAGGATCACGAGCAAAAGCTTTGTGGTTTTAGGAAAACAAAAACCAAACAAACAAAAAACCCACAAACTTTCCTGACTGAAATTACCCACTGCGTTACGCAGTGGTCCCTTCCTGAAGGAATGGCTGGGCAGATGCTGCGATCTGTGCCTCAGAACGCAGGGCCGCTCCCCTGGCGGCTGCGAGCAGAGATAGCTTTCTGCTCCTTGGCGTGAACGACTGGCGCTTTGCTTATCGTGCTTTACAAAGCTCCTTTTTATTTATTTTACAATTTTCAGCTATCACCTACACCCTCCCTCCCGCCAGGGCGCATGCGCCGGTGCCGGGGCGGCATTGGCGGTCCCGCCCCGCGCGTTTCCCAGGAGGCCGCGCGCCGCGCCGAGGTCAAGATGGCGGCGAGGGCGTCTGGTGAGGCGGTGGGAGCGCGGGGGGGGGGCGGCGGGGCGGGCACGTCCCTGTCCCTCACCCGCCTGCGCTGGGCAGCGAGGCTCGCCCTGGCCCGCGCTGGGCAGTGAGGCGGGCCGTGTGGGGGAGAGGGGAAGCCGGTGTGCATCGTGTGTCCTTGACGGGGACAGCGAGCGCCGGTTCCGCAGTGGCCGGGGTAGTCTCCTCGCCGCCCCTTCCGTGGCAGCGGAGGGAGCCTGGCTCGGATACCTGAGCTTTCTGGGCGTAGAGAGTGCTCGGGAGCCCTAGAGGAAGCCTTGGGCTGCTCATGAGGGGCCTCGGGCATTGCGCAGATAACTGACTGGGCCCACAATTGGTTTAAGGTTATTCCATGTCTGGCCCTAAAGGACGAAGGAGTAACTAAGTAACTTGCTGAAGTAGTGCTCTAATAGTTTCATTTGGGGTGTTTGGGGGGGTGACATGGTAAGACGGCTTAAAAGTCACATAAAATAGCTCGCCCGCACTGCATTGCCGGTGTTGTGCCGTTCGTGACCTTTTAGACCCCTTGATGAGGTATTTGATTTTGTGTAAAAAGCACCTCTGCCATCCCGAACCACATTTAAAGGATGGTGAACATACTATATGTGGTGTGGAGGTTTGGTTTTCTGTCTGATTGATTTTTTTTTTTTTTTTGGTTGGCTTTTTTTATGTTTTAGTGTAGATTTCACGGTTGACTTTGGCAGCTCCTTGAAAAAGGGATAGCGTTCAAGTATCTGGAGAGGAGAGCAGAAGGTTAATGGTATAATAATATTCTAGGCCTGAAGTCATATAGCGAAAGCCGAGGAACTTAGATAAATTATTGAAAAAGCCCGATGGTTTTGCTTTACGTAGACACTATGGGTTTGGCTCATGTAAGCACTGCGGAGTTTTAAGAGTTTTGTTGCTGTCTTTGATGAGGTATTGGTAGCATTTTTCCAAGTCTGAATGCAGCCCAATATTCAATTTTGTGAAATGCGTTAAACTCTTGTATGTAATGAGCAGTTCTTCTACCTGTTCAGTGTCAGTTCAGGGATACTGAGGAGTAGAGCCAAGTCATATATGGTCAAATTCAAACTTGATGCAATGTTACATTGCATGTGTCGGAGGCAAGCAAATATTTGTGTACTGCCACCCTAAGTGTAAATGTTGAATTTTACCTTGCTGTGCAACTGATGATGGTCACATTCAGTTGCAGGAGGTGGTCACCTGTTGGACAAGATTCGCAAGTGGTATTACAACGCAGCTGGGTTCAACAAACTTGGTAAGTGTTTGATTGAGTTTTTAAAACTGCAGATGTAACAGTTCTCAAACTAGTTACGGTTCGTAGCTGGCATACGAAACCTGGAAACCTGAAGCTCTATGTTGGTGCGTGAGTTCCAAATTAGAACATGCAAGTTGGCATAAGTCTTTTTTATTAAAATTAGCTACTACTTCTGTGGTGAAAAAAGTTGGCAATAGCTTCAATTATTTCTATTATTTCTGTGTTTGCTGATGTTCCAGTGAATTAACTTATAACAGCTAAGGCCAAGCTGGGGCAATTGAAAAAAACTTGGATAAAGTAGTCCTGAAAACTCAGTTATTTACATTTCTCCACCGAGTCACTTTCACTGGCCAGTGTCTTCTAACCCAAGACTGCCCTTGAAGCTGGAGAGGTTCCCACTGATAGTAGTCAGCCTATCTGCAGTACTTATGCAAAGTATCCAAAGTGCAAAAAAGATTGTAGTTACTCTGCCCTTTATGTCACCATAACTTCAGCTGATGTTACTCTGGCCTGCACAGTGGTGGAAGAAGTGTCAAAACAGGGCTTCCTTAAGGAGAAGAGGGTCCCTTAATGGTATTGTCTTCGGTTTATTCAGAGTTGTTACCAAGTTTGTCTCAACCATTTAGATGGCAGAACAATTACTGGATGACAAGAATCTGAATATTCAGATGCTGCAATTTATTGCTCACCGCAATACAAGCAAATCTCTTAAATGAAGTTAACGTAAATCTCTTAAAGTTCTGCCCTGGGGAAGTTAGAAAAAAATGACAAGAAAACTCTAAATAAGTAAGCTTAGGTCCTTCCTCCAAAGATTAATTCCTCTTTGATAATGCCTGTCTGCTGAAATTCTTATTTCTGTTGCCTCTCTGAAAATGAGAGTAAAAAATTACAGAAGCACCAAATTTAATATAGTGATTAAACTAGCAGCAGTGCTTTCTGTGCTGTTGAAATAAAGTATGAAAGTGAATTTAGGAATTCATGACTCACATTTTTGTTTTATTGAGACACTATTGCCAAATCAGTCACATGAGATGAAAACCTTTAACCACAAGTCAGTAGGTATGTTGCAGTAATTATCTTGGAATACTACAGAAGTAATATTTTGTTCTATTTTGTTAATACTGAACCTTACAGAAAGGTTGGTTGAGTTTCAAGAATCCTTTGTTCCACAGAAGGTGTGGGAGTGTTCTCAGTTTTGAGAAGACTGGGTGTTTCTACCTGATTTAACTTCTAATTTGGAACTCATGCACCAACATAGAGCTTCAGGTTTCCATAGCTTCATATAGTCAGCAGAGATAGGGTCATTATGAACAGGTCAGTTTAGAGGAAAATTCTGCAGTACTGGAGAAGTCTCATCTGTGGCTGACTGACTCTAATGGATTTCGAGCTGTCAAAAACCCTTTACCTGGACAGTCATCCTAAACAGAGATATAAAATTGGATGCACATAAGTTCACCCCTTAGATACAGAGAAGTTTTTATTATGTATATTGTCATACACATGTCAGTGTGTGTCATGTGTTTGACACATTGTGTGTCATGACACACAATGTGTCAAACACATTGAATTAAATACCCATTTTCCTTATTCCTCTTTAAGAACAGGAGTGAGAAGAGTATATCAAGTCTGTGAAAGTCAGCGTTTAGGATTGCATATTCTCTGGGAGCAATTAGTAGCTCTCCTGGATTGGTTTGATTTTTCTTCATAATTTTGTACTGGAAGTTTTTTGTCCATGGTACAAATGTGTCATCCTAAATCCTAAATCTTACTGAAGAACGTTTATTCAGTGGTACCGTAAATTCTTTTTGGTGCAGGGTTGATGCGAGACGATACATTGCATGAAGATGATGATGTGAAAGAAGCACTGAAGAGACTTCCAGAACACCTGTACAATGCACGAGTATTTCGCATAAAGCGAGCACTGGACTTAAGCTTGAAGCATCAGATCCTTCCAAAAGACCAGTGGGTGAAATATGAAGAGGTATGTGCACGGAGTGTTTCCAAGGTGCAATGGCACTGCTAGGACTGATGGTTTGGATTTTCATTCTCTGAGGAGACACATGTTTACATGTTCTTTATAGTGAGTAAATGAGCCACTACCTCATGAAATACCTCTGGAAAACACTTTTGATTTGCATTACTAAATTTTTCTCAAGATGACAGAAGCTTAAGCTGCAGCTCAGAATCGCAGCACATTGTTTGTATTCAGACCAAATATTTATTCTAAGCTGTCAGATAAAGAAATACAATATAAATGTAAATAGCTTTGGAATTCTTACAGAAGATCTCCTGCTTTTCTGATTAATTTCTTAATCTTGCAGAAATTCTTGAGCCAAAGAAGGTGCCAAGGAAGAATAATTGGAGGAGAAATCATGCATTAATATAAGTGTTATCTTGTAATTTAAAAAACAAACTGTACTTTCGTTATCAGACGTAGCTAAATTTTAATTTTTGGTGGTGAATTGATTCACAGACTTTGCAACACTGTCCAGTTCAGCTTTCTCCAGATTACCCAGCAGAGAGGAATTTTATTGTTAAACTTTTGACTATAGGAGAGTATAAAGGTATTAATGCATCTCTGAATAAGCAGAGGCTGTTTCTTGTGGTCTCATAGGTCGTATTTCGATAACTGCTGCATTGAATTATTGGTGATGTATTTCCTCAAACATCAGTTTCGTTTGTAAGTGTTAAACATGGTCAGGGAGTTCTACCAAATACAACTTTACAGTGCTGGTTAGGAGTTAAGCTCAAAAAGAGATTATGGGGAATATTATTGTTGGACTTTGAACTAATGACAGTGGACATTGTACATTGCTATAGCTGGACTTTGAAGTAATTAAAGTGGATCTTTTATATTTGGGTATCTGCCAAAAAAACCCACGGTTTCTAAAGGCGTAGCTGGAAGCATCACTTTGCCTGTTAATGTTGGTGAGGCGTTAGGAATTTGTGCTTGCTGCAGTAGAGAACTTGTCATTGCAGACTTGGCAAATACAGAAGTTTACCTTTTCAGGGTAAGTAAGGCTGGGTTTATTTTTGGGGTTTTTTTCTTGATAGGTGGGTGTTTAGTCAAACCTGTGGAGGAACGAGACCAAATAGTCTGTGGGAATGACTTGTTTCTGGACCTTGCTGCAAGTTTAAATACATTCTCTTCTGTTTCAGGATCAACCTTATCTTGAACCATACCTAAAAGAAGTAATCCGTGAAAGACATGAAAGGGAAGCATGGAACAAGAAGTAACTATTGAACTACTTCATGCAAATATCCAGATATTTCTGATATTTTTAAACATTTGGTTGTAGAAGTCCATAGGGAGGCAATTGTGAGGCTGAGGAATACTGTTTCAGCTTGTTCATTGAGTCTGATCATCCAACTAAAATAAACATGTCAAAATATAAAAATCTTGGAAGAGTTCTTTCAAAGTGTTAACAAGCTAATGTTCGGATGTTTCCTGTGAGCATATACATTACACATTAGCTTAGTGGTATGCAGTCTTCATCCCAGCTTTTGAGTCTTACTCTTTTCATCATACAGCTGTTTTCTGCAGAAGTAGAATTAGGTAAGAAATGTTCAAGGCTGTTGGTGCTAGTTGCTCTCTAAGTTAAGAAGGAGATTTGGTATTCATTTGTCACTTGTCGCTGTAGACAACAATACTGAACCAGTGTTTGATGTTACAATGGTATTGTGAGACAGCAGATTGTAATCTTCTGTGAACCCAAGCAGATACATAGTGTAAAAATGGAAAATATAGATGATTCCTTAATCATAAAATAGGAAAGGTTTCACCAACCTTTTTTACCATATACATTCTTAAGCCTCAAAAACTATTTTCCTGCAAACCATAATGACTGTCTCACTTCAGCTTTTTAAAACTTTTTGTTCTTTTAAAGAGTAGAAGTGGTATTCTGATGTGCTTTAAACAGCACTTAACATAGTCAACTCCTCGTGGTGTGTTTTTTTCATCACCTAAAGTGTGCTCTAGTTTTTCATGATTGGTATCCAGAAAATGCTGGCCCTGACTGGTTGAAGACCAGAAGTTTAGTCTTCCATAGTTTAATGGTAGTGTGAATTTTGGACAGATACTGGTATTAGGCATGAAATTCAGAGCCTGTTGTGTAACCTTTTAGATGAAGTGCGGAATCTTGTGTGATGGCCTCAAGGTTTGCTTTTTTCATTTTGTTGTGCATGCTTGTCTGCATGCAGCACTTGGGTTTACCAAAAGAAAAAGACCACATCTGATGTTTTGAATTGGTATCACCAAATAAATAAAATACTGAATTAGAAGCTTTTAGCTTTGCTCATCGCTCTGTTACTAACCTTCACCTGCTTGCTTAAGTCCTTTACATCTGTAGGATTGATACAGTGACCCCTCAAAACTTGACAGCCTGATGTGGCAAAACAAAATTCTGCAAAAATACTGCATTCCCAATATTCCTTTAAAGTCTGTGTGGAAATTATATTAAGAATATGAGGTTTTGTTTTTCTCCTATAGTAAAATCTGATGATTGAATTGTACATACAAATACATTCGGTGTGTTTTTGGGAACTTTTATGATTTTCTTCAAAGAGACAAATCGGGCATGAAGTTTCACACTTTATGGAATTATTAGAGTGCAGTTTTTGAATGAAATTAGAACTACTTCATTATCTCTTAAATTTATATTAGAACACTTAATTACATAGTGAAAGTAGTACTTTAAAAGCATAGCTGGTCAGATTTCTACAAAAGCTAGAATTCTGTGGAAAGACTGTCTGCTTATTTAACTACAGGTTTGAATTAAGAAAAAAGTCTCTCAAAAATTACTTGGACAAAAGGGTTTTATTGGCATAAGTGGCTTAAAAATAGGCTGACCTTTGAGTGAAGTGCAAAGCAGCCATGCCCAGTTGGCCTAAAGCATCTGAAATCACTGACCCCTTTACTCTCAAATGTAACATCTTAAAGAGTCAGAGGGGAGTAGTAGAAGTTAATAAAAGATTCTTTCCAAGTGATCTTTTGGGCAGCTCAAGGGAAAGAAGAAAAAGGAAGCCATGTTAAAAGCTTGCCTGTTCACTGACGCTTCATTTAGAAGAGTTTTCAGATGCTTCTGACTTGGATTGATAATTTTTAACTTTAAATTTCCATAATGTGCAGTAGTCTTCTGTTGAAGTATTTTGAAAAATTTACTATTGTCTAGTTTTATCTTGGAAGGCTATTGGTAAGGAAAATGTTGTTTGCCATTTTTTGGCAGAGATGGGTGTGTATTTGAAATGTTTAGGAGTATCTAAAAATGGTGAGGAATAAGGAGGAAAGAGGCTGGTATAAGAGTGGCATCTGTTGCTTGGGAACCAGGAGATATAGGAGCTTTGTGTTAGAGACCAAACTCTTCTTTAGGGTATGTGATGTGAGATTTGTATGCTTCTGCTACTGGCTAATGAATGAGTTGCATTTCATATTTCAGCCTCTGGTGTTCCCCTCCATGCACGCTGAGTTGACAAGTATTAATCTTAGCCAGAAGAAATGGGAGTTTTCTTCTATGTAAGGTTTGAATCCTGCTGGTTACAAGTTGGAAGGTCAGCATCATTCCCAATTTTGAATGCTTGCAGTTATGCTTAAAAAACTCCTGGGATGGGAAGGAAGGCAGTTGCAAAAATGGGGTTTCAGACCTGCAGTTTCACTGTAATGATTCCATCCCACTTGTCCATCTCTCTGTGTGGTCCTGCCCTCTGAATCATCCCAGCCTGTGCAGCCATTAGCTGCAAAGTTGCCTCATTTGAGGAAAAGCTTGGTAACAGTAAAGGGGGTCAAATAGCTAGAGGTGAAAAGAAAAGTCTGATGAAGGAAAGAGCATTCTGCTTTGGAGAACTGCAATTTATTCTGCTGTCACAAGGTTCTTCTGTAATACTAAGTAAGACACTTGGTTCACAGAAGCTCCATAAGAATTTTTCTAAGTTCGTAATATCTTTGCTTGGAGCTACATCTGCAGAAGTGCAGAGTAATCACATCCATGCCTAGATTCATTTCATCAGTTCTGAAAATATGAGGTGCAAGTGTTGGTATTTATCCGTACACACAATGGTTACTACAGGTGGTGGTAGCAGGAGCAAATTTCACAGGGATTCTCACAATCTTTATTCCTCTGATGGTAAGTGCAAAACTACTTACATAGAAGATGATGTATTTGTGGCCTGTACCTGGTACTTTCAGAAAGCAAGGATGAGTCATGCACTGAAGATGATTGAAAAGAATTTCTGAATGAGAAGTGTACCTACTGGGTGAACCTGCAATTTAAGGTCCTATCATCATGTACAATGCAACAACGAATTGTGCATCTCCTTATTCCTTATTTTGAAACCTTCATCTTGGTTAATGTAGTTTTCTGGATATAAATTTGATAGGGATTCCATAAATTAGTGAGAGATATTTTTGTAATTTTAGTTCACTACATCCGAATTATGTGTGTAAAATTAAGAGTCTGAGCTGACATTGCTAGTCCTGCAGTTTGAATATAGTTTTAGCTTAAATTATTCTTCGTCACTTTTGAGCAAACGTGCTTCACTTGAAGTTCTCTTTATTAAATACATAATGAAATATAAAAATAAAAATATACATTTTGATTGCTGAAGATCATGTTTGCGATGTCAGACTATTTCTTTAAATTTTCAATTGGTTAACCCCAAAACAATGGATTTTTTCAGCACCGTAACAAGAAACATATGCTTGTTTTACATCCAACTTCCATCTGAAGGATAGCTACAGCAGATACAAATCCCATAAGAATTTTGATGAAACGTTGTACTTGTCATTTTAATAGAAGCATTTTAGCATTAGTATGGTAAATACATTCTGACTCGAGGCATTTTCTCTCTAGATAGCAAAGGTCAAAGATGACTTTCAGGATTTCTCCACGGTGTTGGCGGTCGGTTTTCATGGACCAAAACTGGCCCCAGCTAGGGCTACTCCTGGGCAGCAGAACAGGAAGAGACAACACAACCTCTGCAGGGTGACACCAGGGTGTCTTCACTTCTTACAGCCTCTCTTAGCTGCTCTGTGGCCCAAAGGGCTAACATCTTGAAAAATTGTAGGCCACGAACTTCATTGTAAACAGTTTTGTGTCAGCATAAATACCATTGAATGGGGCCTGATCCCAAAACTGTTTCCTCAAACTCCCCTGCAGGCCATGTGGAGCTGTAAGCTTGCTTCAGTGTCAAGAAGTTCCTGACTCACCCAGAATCTCTGCTGGGATGAGGTGACAGGCAAGTGTGCCGTCCCAAGGTGCCAGGAAGCATCAGCATGTCTGCCTTCCTGGCAAGGCGTGTGTGTTAAGACATGTCTGGAGAAGGAGCCCTCAATGCCTTTTGCTCCCTGGGTGATTTAATGCTAGCTTATGCTGGCAGCCTGTCAGCTCAATTCCTTTTTCCTCACAGAAGGTGTGGATTCACAGTTCCCTTCTCTGTGAATGCTTACATATTTTTACATAATACTTATGTATTTTCTTGAGTGCAAATGGGACTATTAGTCCTTCTGGCTATCTCTCTTCAGCTATGAAAGATCTGATAAACTGTACCAGGAGACACAAAGACTCAAATTGGTTGGTTGGAGCTTTTTTCTAGGCTGATTTATGATGTGCATCATAATCAGGGCAATGCCTGACTCCACCTGCCTAGAGGCACTTGCCTGCCTGGGCAACTACTGCCCAGCAGCTTCTGTCCTGCTCTGTCCTGTAGTACCTAAGCCCTGGCTCAGGGTCAGGGAGATAGGCCAAGAGCTTGAGTGAGGAATGCAGAGTGGGTGAGGGGTTGAGGTAGACCCAGGATTGGGAAATCATGTGACAGGGATCTGAAGGAAGTATAAGGAAAATAAGTTGACCTCAACTCCCCTCTGCCTGCTTTGGGGGTGCACAGTGAGGTTGAGGTGGAGTTGATGCATTTATGTGGTTTAATGCATTGTGGGAAATAGGACCACTGAGTATGAGTATGTGGAGAGAGGTATGAGGTGGTTTGACAACCTCAACGGTGCTTTTCAGGCCACTGCAGGGGTGACACCTGTGCGTCCTAACTTTGGGAATGCCAAGTTCATGGGACTCATTGAGACCGCTACATTGAGGCTTAAGTTTTCCCTAAAGAATATTTAAAGAGCATCCACTGATGCTTATTGTGAGTGAAATCCAAGCTGTCCTTGCCCTGGCTCCAGGATGCCTGGACATGGCCTAAATGTCCATCTTGTGGCCCAGCCTTGTCTGTTTGTTTCATGAAAACCGGAACATTTTCAAGAAGATAGCCCCACAGTTACAGAGTAGGTCTGAGTTTCGGGTGCTCACATCTCTGCTGCAAAAGAGGAGCACTGGATCTTTCCAAAGCCTAAGAAGTGCTGGAATTGCTGTTGCTGTTTTATGAGGGTATGCTGCTTTGGTTCCTGTGCTGGGAAAGGATCTGGAGCCTGAAACCCGATCAGAAGGAGGTAACTCAGCACAGCTGGACAGTGCTCTCCTCAGCCCTTCCTAAAGCGGTTCCCCACTGGCCTGCATGGATCTGGTTCTTTGTGTCTAAATCTTCTGGATTGCAAGGGGAGGCTGCATAGTGAGACATGGAGCTAAGCACTGCTGCACTCAGTATTCCAACACCTAAGCCCTTTTATGAAGCCTCATACTCCCACTGTGGCCTAGCAGATTGAAATGATTGTTTATAAGCAGCAAAGTTCAGAGCCCAAAGCTCAGATCTCTTCAAGGCACTTCAGAGGGTTTTCTGTCTGCAAGTTGCGTTCCCCAGTGGAGTATTAGTTTAAAAAGACACTATTATGAAATAGTCATAAAAGCAGCTTGATCTGTTTGGTTTACTTCAATTAACTAAAAATTCTCCAAGTTCTCCATGTTTCTCAGCCACAGTCTCTTATCCTGAAGAAGGTGGACGGAAACTCCATCAATGTGCAAGGGGGCCCCCAGCAACGCTCGGCACTCAGCTGGCCTGCTGGAGCTCACCACATTGGCATGGCAGTCTAGAGGTGGCTCTGATAAAAAGCAAGATGCATCCTGCTGCCAGGTAAGGCTTGGCTCAGCTCTGCTCTGTGCACTGCAAAAGCCAAGGTACCCGAGGAGGGGTGAGATCATCATTTCAGAGCTCTATGGAGGCTGTCATGCCTGCCTAGGAGTGCTTAGGGCTCCTAGGGCAGGGCAAAGTCAGGACATGGGGCTGCACTGACAGCAACTAGACATGCTTTATTTATATATCTTATAAAGCAACAACACAAAAAAAAAAAAATTCTTGAAAAAAATAACAGAAGTAACAGACCATATTTCCTTTTAGAAGTACAGCTTTGTTTTAATCTGGTCACAGACTCTTGCTCTTTCTCATGGAAAGAGAAGGTGTAGTCACCTTCACCTCCGGGGCTCTGGGGGATCTTTCCTGAATTTCCATCCTTAGCTTTTTGTAAGTGTATCAAACCCAGCGGTGTGTCTGAACGTGGCCAAAACAGCCATTAAAGCCTTATTCAACAAGCTACTTCAAAAAGAACAAGAGGAGGTATGCTTTGAAAGCGGACTTCTCCAGCTGCTTCCACCCAACACTTTAAAAACACATAAGACACAATAAAGCACGTGTTGACATAAGTGAGTCTCAAAAAAACCATTGGATTATTTTGAAGGAGTATAATCATAAGCGGAGAGAGTTATCATCCTTCACCCAGCAAAACAATTACATCAGTGCAGCTTGGACTGGGATCTGCCTTAAGATCTCCCAGATGTTGCAAGTGGTGTAGTTACCGATCAGTTGCACTGGGTAATTAAAAACTGTCAGATGGAGGAGGGGAGGTTCTCAAACAACATAAAAACTTTGAGGGGAATTGTAGAGAGGAAGGTCCACTGTTCACAGCTGACACCAAGCCACAACAGTCTCTGCTTATGCCTGACTTTGCCAGACCAATATTGTGGACATGTCTCAGAGCCTATCTTAGACCTGAGCTATGGCTTGCTGCATGGAGATGAACCCTGCAGGAAGGGGTTTGCTGTGGACTGCTCAGAAATCATTTTAGCATAATCTTCTAGCCTGGAATGAGGGACCTGCTGCCCACCTCACTAGCAGAAGCCCATCTGATCCTGACACAGTAGATGCCAGCCCTGACACTCAGATGGAAAGAGGCAACCTGGATAAAAATATCTGCCACCTTGCTGGCCCTGGGGGAAAACAACTTTCCCAGCCACAGGACTGGTCTGCTCAGACCTGGCCTGAGCAGCTGGAGGATGGAGCCCCAGATGAGGTGTTGGTGCTGTGCTGCAGCACAACAAGAGTTCAAGACTCTGGGAGCTGCAAGAAGATGGGGAGCAGGTCCCTGACACTGTAGCTGGGTGACTCAAACACTTACCAGAGCCTGTCCCCAGCTCAACGGTTCATTTTGTGCAGTTTCTCTGAAGCATTTGTTGTTTGTAGCACAAAGAAGCTGTGGGCATGGTGAGCTTATGCCAGAAATAAGCCCTGGCTCCTCTCCTCGTTGTGTGTGACTGCTACCTGCCTTAAACACACCAGCAGGTCCTGGGCTCATGGAGCATACTCAGGTCATCAGCGACCTTCTGCTCAGCCCTTAGAAGGTTTTGGAAAGGCACTGGCATCCTGAATAGCCTTTAGGAATCAGCTGGGAGATGTTTCAGCCTTAGAAAGAGAGGGGATTTTGGAAATCCCCCGTGCTGGTGTTTCCATGGGGTAATGTGAACTGGTGAACTGCCTCTCCAAGGCCCCTTCTGAGAGCCCCAGATCACAGCTCCGCTGGGCTCCAGCCATGCCATCTGTCCAAGTGGCGAGTAGCTGGGGTGTCCATCCAGCTCCCTGCAGCCCAGGGCCTGTGACAGAGCCACGTTTGCCAGCTTGCAGCAGTACATCAGTCTGTGAACAAGGGCAGGTGACAGCATGGTGAGGGTGAGGAAGTTGGGTGGGCAGCAGCCACCCCCACCCTGGCCCGGGGTGTTGAGCAGCAAACAACACCAGCAGGTAACACTGCCCAGTGCCACAGCAGAGGGAACACAGGCTCCCAGCCCACGGCTCTGGCCTCTGTTACCAGCACATTGCTGCTTCACCACCTGCTCAGTGGGGTTCCTGAACCCCTGTGCAGACAGGGGTGCACTTGGGGAGGGTGTGCTCAGCCACCACCCTTGCAAGGGCTGCCCTGTGCCAGACATGCAGGTGGCTTCATCAGCACACAAGCATGACAAGCTCAGCAGCAGGTCAGCTACACAAAAACAAACCCCTGGCAATGTCAGTGCCCCAGGTGGAGGGGTGGCTTTGTCCTGGACACGATTATAACAGTGGAGAAAAACACATCACCCATCTCCAGCATCACCTATCAAGGCCAACTCACCCTGACACAAGGTGGGGCTGTGCTGTAACAGTACAAGCACCACCAGAACGTCCTGGCATTGTCTTCTTCCCTTTTTTAATTTCATTTTTCAGGATGACAACACTTTAGAGGTTTATGACCAACAGGAGAATTTACTACTAAGTCATATACTGATGTAATGAAATCTAATATATGCTGTGTAATGAGTTATGAGATGTTATTTAGTTTCAGGGTTTTATTACTTCAATCAGTTATGACCATATTTCCTTTTATATGATTGCTCACCCTTTAAACATACCAGATGACTGTATAAAGAACACCTAATAAAGTCTGGAGATGTTAAAATATAAATGTTTTAATTTTTGCCATAAATTTGTTTCAATTCTACCAATGGTGGCTTTTGCACTGGAAGTGGTGCATTCCTTGTTAGCAGTGCAGACCCTGGTAGTGTTGACCTGTTCCTTTAGAGGAAGGAGCTGGACAACTGTGCTTCATTACAAAGCATAGTTAGTGACCAATATTCACTCTTGGTGATTATACACAGAAAAGGAAACGTTTTTAGAAGATAAACAAATGAAAGACAACACTGATCTGTGATAGAAGCCATTATCTTAATTAACCTCTCATATTTACCCTTGCAATTGCAACATACACATGCCCTGGTTTCTAGCAGTCTTCAAGAAGGGAGAATCAGGCTTATGATCTTCAGCATCAAGATCAAATCCAGGGATGTCCTTCCCATGTACCATTTGGCAATCCTCCTAATTTTTCCACATTTATGCATTGTATTCTAAAGTCTTTTGGCACAACGTCATAGTAGTGGAATTAAGCTGTGAAATAAGATCAGGATCAAGTCTTTAATAAATCAATGTTTTAGCAAGCAAAGACAATTGCAGGAGTAAAGCCTTAGCTGTGACGTGTTCATAGCGAGTGTGGAGTTCTCAGAAATTATTGTAGGATGTATTTTATGATGTTAACAACTCCACGGTAAGAGTTTGTGTTCGAGTGGATACCGACTGTTGTAAGACTGTAACACACGGCTGCTGTCTGGTGAGCCACCCACTCACGGGAATGCAGAGGTCTCCAGCGCTGCTGGCTGGGGTCCTGCACGGGTGTCACCTGCCTGGAGATGACACCTACATACACAGATCTAATTACAACGTTATAATTCCCCCCCCACCTCTGCAACGGGCAGCACTCAGGTGATTTGCTGAACCTGGTGGAAATCCCCACTGCAGGGGTCCAGGGCAGGGGAAACGGGGCAGTGCTGCACTGGCTCAGAGGCTGCGCTGCTGCTGAGCTGGGAGGAAGGAGCCTGGTAAACCTGGGCCACCTTCAAGGAAGAGAAAACTGTCTTTTAGTTAAATCTTAATTTACAGTTTGCAGCAGCCAGAAATATTTTCATCATGTTTAATCTGCTGTGACTGTGGCTGCCATGTACATAGTGGCCCAAGGATGTCTTTGTAGGGATGATCCCTGCTGTTCTATTGCCTGCAGCAGAAAGGTCCCAGAGGCCCAATTTGACGGAAGTTTCATGCCCATCTCCATCCCAGCCTCCGAGTCCTGTCTGTGACAAGCCTGTGCCTTGTTTTAGCTGTGGGTAGTATTGCTGCCATATGTACCCCCTTTTGTTCAATTCTGCAATGCGGGGTGTCATCTCAGAAGAGTCCCTCTGGACAGCTGTTTATAAATTCAATATTTTTTAGTTGTACATACATCAATATGCTTTACTTTTCTCAGTATTTATTCAATTTTTTGATAGAGATACTAACAGAAGGGAAAAACTTCTAAATGATCCATCTTACTTTTCCATTCTATTAATATTGCTATCACTAATTGCATAAATTGCTGGAGAGCTACAGCAAGAAGTGAATTTTACTATTCACAGCTCCAAGATAATAATTCAGCCAAAGAGAATCATACATCAAATAAATGGCCAAGTGTACCTAAAATGTGTCTTTGTACAGTAACAAGGCACAATTTAATCCCATTAAGAAAATGTTGGCAGTGGTTCAGTGTTTGGGAACATGCCACTGAACTGTCCTGCTGTAACCTTGGGTGTAGGAAAAGTTGAGACAAAGCAGCATACTCAGTTTGACACATCTTTGCCCTTTAGGTCCTTAATGATGCAGTGATTTACTGTAACATTTAATATTGTTTAGCTGGAGAAATTGTCTCATACGTGGAAGCTGAGCAATAACATGCTTGCTGAATGTGCCCTATCTGCTGCTTCATAAGCAAAGTTTATTTGCAACTCCATAAAACAGAGATTTCTGAGCTATCTCAAAACATCAAGTCTATGTATTAATTTGTAAGAAACAAAATCTTTGTTCCATATATCTCATTTAAAGAATAAAAAGACAGGTAGGTTAGTTTCTCACAAACCAAGGATTTAAATTTGTTTTCCTCAGGTTTTAGTTTTTATCTGGGTTACTCTTCTTTTACTTTGCCCCCATTATTCTCAGAAGGATCCAGAGTACTTCTCTATTCTCCAGGTACTGTGTATATGGCACACTGCTGCCAAAACAATTGACACCTTTCTAATTAAGAAAGATTTAATATTTACCATAGAAAAAATAGTATGGCTAGATGCATTTCTCATGACCACATATTGTATCCTTGGAGTTTTAGCTATGGATTTTGAGCCCCCAGAATGCTGCTGGAGGTTCAGCACGATGAGGGCCGGCTGCTCTGGAGTGCTCCTCACACTGCTTCTGCTCCTCCCCATGCACAAAACTTTCTTCCCCTCTGCTGGTGTGGCCCTTCCCTGATTCTCTAAGCACAGAAGGAAAACGAGTGCTTTGAGTGTCATTAAAATACACGAACACTGTGAGCTGGAAGTATCAATATTCAGTGCCTTCCACTGGTCTTCCATGAAAGTCTTGCTCCTAAAGTATCATCTGTGTGGTTTCCCTGCACTGTTACTTGCAATATCATGTTGTTGTGTGGAATGAATCACTTGACAGAGCTTTGTGACTCTTTGTACTGTAACAGCTTCTAGAATAATTCAAACTAGCAGTTTCTGTAATAAGGCATCAGGAAATATATTTGAATAGAGCATGTGTTTTATAGTGCAGGGTCAGAGAGTACCCATTCATAATGGGCTACAATGGGGAATAAGAGGGTAGCTATAGATATATGCATAACACACAAACATAAGTGATTATTTTTCACTTTCATCCTCTGGCATTTGCTATCAAACCACAGGGAAGAAAAAAATGCTGTCTCCTTTCTGTGTGACTGTAGGAGTCTTTGCTTCACAGAATATGGTTTGGAAACCACAGGAAGCAGATAGTGTGGCCCATAGCGATGGGGTGGCCCCATTTTTCTTGCACTGGTCACAGTGCTGGCACAGATGCTCAAAGAGGCTGTGCTCCTACACTGGCAGCCCCATGGTCATGGCCAGGATGGGGTAACCGTGCTGCTTCCAGCAGATTTACTTCAAGAAGCAGAGGGGCAGCACAGCGTGGTGGGAGGATGTACCCTATCAGGGCTCAGCACCAGCACTGGCTCCTGAGTGGCTCTTTGCTGCTGACAACTTGGTGTTGATGTTTTAAGGGCAGCTTGCTGTCAGTGGAAGTAATATGACAAAAATTAGGTAGGCAAGAGGGATTAAAACATGTACAATATTGCAGAACTTGTTAGGCTCAATTACACGAGTCAGGAACTAGTGGAGTGTTTGAAGACCTGGAAATAATTCCAATTTGTCATACCAAGAGACTCCTTCCCAGAAACCGGCTGTGTAAGCAGAGGCAAGTCCACCATATGGAGAACAGATGTCTCAAGGGAGCTGAAAAGAAGATACTTTGCTAGTACTAAAAATATTCAGTATGAGGAGGTGACAACAAGTACTTCTAAAGAAGAAACAATTATTTATCATTGAGTAGACAATTTTTACTGTTTCCTAGAACACAAACCTATATGCTTAAATAATCTCAGACTGCCAGAGTGAAAAGGCACTGATTCACAGCTTGAGGTAGAAACTATAATAATAAGCAGATTGCACATCTTGTTTAACCATTTGATTTTTAAAGCATGTTTTATCACAGTCTGTATCGCTGAAAAAAAAAAATGAAAGGAAGTCAGAAGACAATGAGTTACTGGTGTACAGTTGTTTTAATGTGCAAAGCAGTATGGTTGCCTTTGCATTTGCAGCTTGGTTGTTTTACTTTATTCCCTTTAATCAGGAACTGTCATGGAGGCTGACTCAGTTTATAACTCAGTCTTGTTAGAACGGTGTCTGTGAGAGCCATCTCCAAGGACCAAATCTGCTAGAACATCAGGAATGAGACTTGAGAGAAGCACTTCATCGCTGTCTTTGGGTGCCTTAGGCGATGTGCTAAGGGAAGATCCAGCTGAGCAAGGAAGCCCAAGGACTGCTTGAATTGGAGCTCTGCGATGACTTGCTCTATAAGCAAAGGCATGCAGCTGTGGCTACTGCCTGTGTAAGTACCAGCCATGGTGCTTACACACGTCCCAGGGAGATGGCTGGGTTTTCCTCCCAACAGAGCTGCTCTGCTTCCCGAGCAGCAGAGCAAGAGCTATTGGCACAGCTCCTTCAGCTCCTGCAGAACTCCAGCAAATTACTACAGGGAAAGATAAAGCAGTACCAGCAAGGTAGGGCCCTGTGGCTTATTTTCCAGTGCTGAGGTGAGAAGAACTGTAATAGGCTGTCTGCAACAGCCATTCATCTAATCTGTTCTTAAAAACCTCTAATGACGCCAGTCCCCCAGTCCACAAAAGCAGCTTGCTCCTACTCCTGAGCTTGTATTTGATTATAGCTGGGTAGTTTGTCCTACTATCTAAGCTAAATCTCCCTTGCATCCTGTTAAATCTATTACTCCTTATGTCCACTCTCAGTGGATATACAGATAACAGATTTTCATCCTCTTTACAGACAAAAAAATTTAAGGCTGTTACCCCACTCCCTTTGGACATATCTATCTTCTCTTCACTAGACTAAACAACTCCAAGATCTTTCATTCTCTCCTCACAGGTCAGAACTTACAAACCTAATAATACCCTTGATGGTCTCTCAGGGCTTTCTTATTTCATTTATGTCTTTTCTAAAAGGTGTTGTCCAGTTGCTGGAAGCAAAACTTGAGAAGTTCCCAATGTCATGAAGTTACCACCCAGCCCTTAGCTTTCACATCCCCACTTGTACCCTTGTGGGTGTCACTGGGGTCAGCTGGGGCATGTTTGCCTCCAGGTCTCTTCTGCTGCCTGGTTGGTCACTCCTTGTTTCAATATGAGGCCTTTTGACCTCCTAGCACTTTGCATGTATCTCTCTTTGGTTCCATTTGTTGATTCTGGAAAAGCTCTCCAATTTTTCATAGCTATTTTGAATTTTAATCCTGGGCTCCACTACACTCACAATCCTCCTGGCTTAGTGTGATGGGCCGATTTTATAAGCATACTTTATTCCATTATCCGAGTTACTAATGAAAATATCAAACTGAAACAGGCCCCAAACAGACCCCAGGTGACCCTATTAAAAATGAATTTTCAGTTTGATGACAAACCGTGATAAGTTCAACCACTTGTGCACCCACTGACTTATGATTTCATCTCACCTCAGCTGTCTGTATGAGAAAGTCACAGGGGACACATTCATAAACCCCGCTCAGTTGGGAAATTGCTATTTTAAAACTGTAGAAAACCATTATTGAATGCATTGTCTTTTTCTGCTGATCAGTGCTGGGCTCTGCAGTGATCACAAGTCTGTAACGCACCAAGCACCCGAGGAAGCAGCTAGAAAGGGAAGGAGGAGAGCAAGGCAGCAACCTCTGCAGGGAGCAGCCTCCTTCCCTCTCATCCTGCATCTGCACATGGGTGCTCCAAACCAAAACCCAACATCTCTGGTAGCCAACAGTGAGAGCAGCAGCACCCACAGCCCTGGAAAAGCCAAGGGATTGTCACCAATTCAAGGTGAGAGACATTCTCCTTGATTCAAGAAAGCCTTAGCATTTCTATGCAGCCCTCACATGAATAGGGAACTCTCCTTGAGTGGAGGATCTGTCAGAGGCAAAAGAAATATCCTCCTGGGAGAGCACAGGAGAAGGTTGTGCTTTTCAGGATGATCAAGCTTGAAGAGGATGCTGCAGGAGTGACAGACCTTCATTGCTAGGGAAGAGACCAATAGCTTTCAGTACACATTTTGGTTGTGCAGGGCTGACTGAATATTGGGTGCCATGCCGGCTTCTGCAGCCACAGGATTCAGGAGAGAGCCTTTTCTGCTGGTGGCTCTGGGCTGTGTATATTACACCTTTACATTCAGTTTGATACTGCCTTTAGCCTGCTGGCCCCCTGCCAGTGCAGCTGCAGAGAAGTTGGGGAAGTTTGCCATAATTTGCTTGGGAATTCTTGTGGAAAGTGAATTTCACCTACTGTAGTGGAAGGGGATAGGTTTAAGGGGTTTGGGTTTCTTTTTTGTTCTGAAATGCTCATCCTCACTTAGAAGTAAGGTGGAGTTCAACATTAAAATATTCCAGCTTGAACATAAAGGACAACTGGAAATCAGTGTTGAGGACTATTTTGAAAATGCACTGAATTCATGCCCCAGATTAAAACAAGGCAAAAGTTACTTTGACAAAGATCCTGTGGATGTTGCTAATACCAGTGAAGAAGAAGATACTCTCAACCCAGATTTTGATGGACACCATTAAAAAGCACTGAGATGGGTGTCCTAGTCACTGCTCAGCTAGCAGCACAAGCTCAAGTTGGGTTTAAGGCAGCCTTGCCCACGTGCTGTCTGGCCAGCAGCCAGTCTTCCCCTGCCTTCAAGGAATGAAGTCCTGGCACTAAAACCTCTGCTGGCACCAAGAGCCCCAACTGCTACAGGGGTCTATCAAGCCTAGAGGAAGAGGACTGTGAGGGTATGGACAATTAAAGATAGAGACACAGTGGACTTTTCTGTGTTTCCTATCAGGAAAAGCACAAGTTATGTTTTAGGTTTTCAAGAATACCCTAACTCAGCATTTTCCTGCAGCAGGGTGGTCACTGGGCTTTGGACTGCAGCCCAGCCAAACAGAATGGAGCTTTTCGTCAGTTAAAGTCCAAGAAGGGAATAATGATCTCAGAGTTTTGTATTTATCATTGGACTTGGCCTCCTGACCCTCCTAAAGAAAGGCAATGACTTGAAACAGTTGTCACAAAGTCAAGACATAAATGGTTGCAGTAAAAATTAACTTTATCCTGATCTCTCTTTTTCTTTTTCCCCCAGATACACAATTTCTATTATGTTTGGATAAATCTTACCCCCTTGGTTCCCTCAGAATGGTCAATGCAATTCTCCACATTGGAAAGCTATGCTGGCCCAAAGATGTCACTGTCTTGGCAATGGTTCACACAGCCCCAAACAGGGAGTTATGTGGAGTTTTGTATGATTCAGCAGCAACAAGTGTGAAAAGGCTGAGACTGCTAGCACTCGCCCTTCCTCAACCTTTTCGTATTCCTGGCTCTCTCTGCAAACATTGCTGGCTGCAGATATTTAAAGAGCAAAAAGAGCGAGTACTGAAGTTAGCTTTTTTTTTTTTTCACTTAGCATTTTTCCTTTCCTCTTTTTTTCATTTAGGCAGATATTTATGCTTTTATGGACATGAAGACCTTCCCCTGGTTTATTAGCACCAGCACAGAACACCTTGCTGTCCTAGCAAGTGCCGTGCAGTGATGAGCAAGACTCCTTGTCCCAGCAGCCTTTCTCCTCACAGCAGGCACTTTCCGCCCTTACCCAAGAAAACATGCAGGGTTTGTGTGGTGAAAGCACAGGGTTTTTCTATCACATTGTGTGTGCACATTCAGCATGGTGACACACAAGCACTGGCTAAAGCAGTTCCCCTTTACAAGCTGCAGTATACCAAGAGGCCTTTGCATTTTTGTCAGAAGGCTGGATATTACTGCTTTCTGAAAACCTAAAGACCTCCACATAAAAAAACCCTCAAAACCACAACATAAAAAACTCAGAAAAAAAGACTAAGGGATTTCTTTGCTTCCCAGTACACCGATAGAAAATGGAGACAAAATCTTTCTGTGTTACACATACAAAAGCATGCTACAAGATTCCTTTATGCCTGCCACAGCTCCAAGCTCCATGTTTCATCCTTCTAGTATAATTCTTCTGGTATGAAATAGGGGCAAGATCTAGGTAACCTAAAACAACTAAATTGGGACTTTAGACTCAGAAGTCCACCTGATCCTAGGCTGTGATTTAGTCTCCAGTGTTGTATTCTCCAAAGAGATACTTAGATTAATTGGGTACTTCCCAGGCCACTGCCACCTAACTTCTGATATCCATGTGTCCCTCAGGCGTAATGGAAATTGTTAATCAATGTTAAATTAATTTGGTGGTGGCTGGAGGTTTTGAGGAGGGAAGTTCAGAGAGTCAAAACCACTTGACAGGCAGGATTCCTGTCCACCTGCATTGGCTGCCTCGGCAGAGGTGCCAATGATTAAATGGACAGAGCTTGTCTCTCAGCCAAAGGCAGCTTTCCAGGTGCCCAGTGAACAGCAAGCACTGCTTGCTGCTGAATGCAGAGCTGAATTCACTTGCAGATGAAAGCAAATTCACCTACAGTTCCAACAGTGAAAGAAGTCACATGCTTGGTTTTAATATATAATTGTATAATTGGTTTTATTCTTCTTTCCCACAATGTACATGATTGCTGGAAATTCTTTTCTGTCCACGATCTTTTCTTTTTCTGTTTATTTGTCCTTATTCAACGCTAACAGCTGGTTTTACCTATGAGAACCAGCTCACAGATGCACTGTAGGATATAAAGCACATTTATGATAAGACACCTGATAAATCCCTTTATGTTCCATATCTTTCCTGTAAAGATATGGGGAGGGGGCAAGTGGAGAAGGAGAAAAGACCTGCTTCAGGATGATGTCATGGCTGTTGGGCACATCTGCCCCAAATTAAATTACCATCTAAAGGGCTTATTTCTCAAACATATTTCTTTTCAGCTTGGAAGGAGACATAAAGCAGTGTATGCCTTCAATTTGCATTTGGGGAGTCTGAAAATTTGGGATCACCCTCCACAGTATGCCAGCAAGATTTACTAGTGCTGAGCCTCTCAGGTGATGATGCTGTACAAGTTACATGAAAAATGAATCTTTCTTGGTTCCTTGATTAAGTTGTGACTCCTAATAAATCTTCCAGAGACATCAAGCCTGTCTTGCTAAAAGCATGAGGGACCTTTGCAAAGCCCTCTAAGAAGGTGTGAGAAAGAGGTCTCATCTGTGAGAAGAAAGCTTTAAAAAGTTAGCCTGTTTGAATTTAAAAATATTCATTCTCAATCTTTCACAGTAAACTCTATGTGCATGCCAGAATTGGAAGACAAAAATGCAGAATGCATGGAAATAAACAATAATGTTTAAATACACCAAGAATGAAACATTTACAAACAGACTGCTCTGTCTTGCTGCCGTACTATCCCCACCCCCCATTCCCCTCCCAAAAAAAGGCAACAGGAAAAAGGAAGAGGGGGCATGAAAGACAACTACTATTTTTAATACTTTCTGTGTGATCCTTTCCTATGAAGGCACTCAGCCTCTATGGTTTGTGCGTGAACAATAGGAGGAAAATGCTGACCAGACAAAATCCTCGTGTTCTTGCTGATGCTTAGTGCAAACAGCAGCTGTCCCCAGAATACTCAAGGTGGCAAAGCCCTGTGTAACAAGGGAACCATTTTTTTTCTCCTGTGCAGACCCCCTGGACCCAGAGGCCATGACAGAGCTGTGCATGTGTGTGGCATCTGCTGCATCGGAGGAAAAGATGCAGCACATGCCACACACATGTGCAGCCTTGTAACTGCCTGGGCAACCTGCATTGCCTCTTTCAAAGCCCCAGCCAAACAGCATCGAAACACAGCAAAACCTGTCAGGCCATCTAGAAACCACGGCCCTGGTTTTCCAGCACTGCACTTGGTGGAGTTATGCTCATTTACACCAGCTGAGAACTGTTCCTACATTTCCACCTGGTTCCTGAAGATTTATATACTAATTCCCTGCAAAGCATTACAATGGGAAAAAAATATTGCCTAACTAGGTCCACAAGCCCTGTTTCATAAGTGAGTTATCTCAGCCTTGCTGGGTCAGATCTTACTGAGAGGACGATACATCCAGGGCTGTCATGTAAATCATTTCCTTTTGAATACTTATGTCTAATCAACTTCAGATTGTTGAATCAACTTGTTTTGGACACATTGTATGTTTCATAAGCTGAAGAACTCTCTATGATTAAATCCTTGCCTCCTGACCCCAAAATACATCTGAATAAAATTGTCCCATCAGGAGTTCAGATAATTGCTTGGCCTTTCCTGTCAGTCATAAACCAGACAGATGCAACTTTTTTGGACACTTCCCCACACTTGACTGTGCTTTTCAAACATATTCCAAACAGCATAAGAGAATAGGAATGGTCGCTTTTTAAAATGTGTGGTAGTTCATATGCTTAAGCAAAGAAAACAGAGACTTTTTGTTGGTGCCATATGTATTATTGTGTGATAAAAATTTACCAGTAGTTCTGCAATTACTGTTCTTACAGCTCCATTAGTCTTAAATCTTATTTATTACTGTGGATTTTTTTCTTTCACTGGAAATCCCAGGCTCTCCTTTTCTTGCACAAAGCTTACAAAACACCGAGTAGTCCAGGCACAATTTGAAGACTCCATCTTTCTCACGTCCAGAGACATTGTGTTTAGGAGCAGTCTTTCTGCTCCCACACACAGACCCCTTCTGGACCTGCAGCTGTGCAGTTCTGTGGATCCAGTGGAGATGGCCAGGGGCTGACCCAGCAGGACACGGGCACTAAGCACCCCCTGCCTGGCCATGGCACTGTCCACCTCACAGGGCTGCAGCTCACAACAGGGGCAGCCCAAAGCCCTAATTGAGGGCTGAGCTGGGACACTGCCCAAGGACACTGTGCAGGGAAGGCACAGCATGGACTCTGCAAAAGCAGGTGAAAATTTTCTGTTGACTTCTGAGGGAACCACGATTTTCTTCTCATTCTCCTTGACAGCCTGCTAGTGTACAGGGGAGAGCTTGGAGAGGTGAGAAAAATTTGCTGGAGGAAGCCTGGAACGTATCTGCTGGTGAATGGCAAGTCACCCCATGCACTTGGATGGAGCTAAATCCTGAACAATGAGAAGCATTACAAATATTCAGACATCACAGACAAGGGTTTACAGAGATCACAGTCTTGAGTTGAAAGCCTGGGAATTCCTCAAGGAGAAGGTGTGGTCTGGGGCAGTGCATGTGATCCAAGAACTTTCCAAGTGCCTCTGCAACTCTCAAAATCTGATGAGAAAATTAGGTTCATCAGGAAAACACACTGTGAAAATGGAAAGCAGGCTGCTACACTCATCACTAAGTTGAAAGAACGGAATGTATGTGAATGTTAGAAAAGAAAAATCATTAAAAGTTCATTCTACATCAAGAAGAAAACTTTCCAAGGAGCAGAAAACAAGGACCTGCAGGGCTGGGCTGCCACAGAAGAATCTCATTTCTGCACCTGAGCCCTGGCTGCGCACTCAGAGAATCATAAGCATCATCTCACAGACCATTGGGATGCTAAGCCTGCATGTGGTTCCTGCAGACAGACAGGCTCTGTTCGACATCACTGTGCCTGTTGATGTTGCCAGCCTCTTGGTGGTTTGATGAAAGTTATTGCTATCTAGCAAGGTGACAAAACTGGACATAACAGGACTCCACCTGCCACATTTGGTGGTCTAAATTGGTCTAGCACTTTACACCTGCAGCAAAGAGTAATCTGGAAAAAAAACCTGGTGTTTCTGACACTGGCGAGTGACACGTGGGGCAGAGCTTGGCTCCAGGACAGCCTCATATATGTGCACAGGTCTGTATGGGTTACAGAACTGCTCCTGAAGCTCATGCTGGCTTTTTCATTTTGCAGGGTACCTTTGTGAGCCTGTAGTCTCAGGCAGAGCTCACACAGGGTTTACAAAGCTGTCCTGTGAGGACATGGTAAAGAAGCAGGAATAATTGGAAAATTGTATTCTCTGCAGGAACGCCTGCAGCAAAGGCAACAGGAGTCCCCTGGGTAGCTGCTGCACCCATCAGGTTGCCAACACCCACAGACCAGCACGTACTGAGATGCTTCACTCCAAATTTTTCAGACTTATGCTAAGTGTAGGAAAATAACTTCCAATTTTTCACATCTCTGCTCTTCACTACTGTGAGAAAAGCCCTTATCTCATAATCCTGCTGTGCTGTGCGACTTGGGTTGGATGCCCACTGTTTCAGCCTCTACCTTCTTGTTTCCTCACCTCGGATGCTCTCCGTAGCTGCACCATGTCTGTGCTGTCATTCCTGCTGGATCCCTGCAGCATGCCAGGCAAGTGTCATATGGGAAAATCGGTCTGTGGGCTCCTGCTTTGGGGACTGGAATGAGCGTGTGGGACAAACGAACACAAAAAGGAGGTCAGAAATTTTTGGGAAGTGGAGGCACTCCAGCAGAACAACCCCACGGGCGGCGGCGCCCCAGGGAATGGAGACAAAATGAAGGGAACCGTCCTCGAAAAGGCCCGTGTGACTGTCACAGCGGCGCTCAGGGACACTCCGAGCGGGGAGTGCGCCTGTGTGTCCCAACCGGAGCCCCCGCTGGAGCCCGACCGGGAGAACCACCGGAGGGGTGGGGGAGGGGCTCCCGGGGGCCGGCCGCGCCGCCCGCTCCGGCCGCCAGGTGGCGCTGTCGCCCCGGGCACAGCCCGGCCACCCCGGGGAGAGGGGAGGGAGCGAGGCGGCACCGGGGGGACACCGGGGGGGCACCAGGGGGGCACCGGGGCGGCACCGGGGCGGCACCGGGGGGGCACCGGGGGGGCACCGAGGGGGCACCGGGGGGGCACCGGGGGGGCACCGGAACGGCACCGGGGGGGCACCGGGGGGGCACCGGAACGGCACCGGGGGGGCACCGGAACGGCACCGGGGGGGCACCGGAACGGCACCGGGGGGGCACCGGGGGGACACCGGGGGGGCACCGGAACGGCACCGGGGGGGCTCCGGGGGGGCACCGGAACAGCACCGGGGGGGCACCGGAACGGCACCGGGGCGGGGACGCCGTCCCGGTAACTGCGGGGAAGGGGCCGCCCTTGCTCTCCTCCCGCCGCTTTCCCGCCCGCGGGTGGGAGCACGCCGGGCTCTCCGGGCCGCCCGTGAGCTGGAGGTGCGAGGATGCGGTCAGGAAACGGGAGCAGAGTCCTCACGCCGTGTGTCCCCCGCAGAGCCCGTGCACTCCTCAGATGTTGGCCTCAAGGGGGAAAGTCTGCTCGGAGCCTAAGTGCCAGTCCCACAGAGCGTATTTCGTGTCCCCCTGTGGTGCCACCCATCAGGTGCCAGTAGGATGCCTATTTTCCCTCAAACATCTCCCTCCGAGGATGTTCATTCACAGACTGCCCGGGTTTTCACTTGGATGCTGCTAGTTCATTTGGAGTGATGCATGGAATGACTTGGTGATCCTCCCGAGGACCACTTGAGCAGCAATTTCTCTTGGAAAAAAAAAAAGCCTTATCCCCACACAGTGCCTTGTACAAGCCTCTGAAATACATAATGTAGTCCAAGCACAGTGGTTTGTGGTTTCCATGGCTCTCCATAGAAAACCATATTTCTTGTCTCTTTGCTCTGATAATTTAGCCTGTGCTGGTGGCTCTGAGTTTACAACTCTGCTCAAAGCACATGCAGCATCTTTGTTTGGTGAGGGTTTACTTCAGTTAGAGACATTTGGGACTGAAGCAAGCCCACCACTCAGAAATCCTTCACAGTCCAGACACAGTCCCCCAAAACTGGGACCAGGTCCCCCATCCCAGGTCTTTGCAGACACCAAGCCCAGTCAGCATTTCATTGCCCACCAGTTTTCTCCACAGATTACTGATACAGGCACTGCCAGGTGATGTGCTCGGCTCCCTTCCCAGGCACCTCATCAAAGGGCAGCCCCTGACATTTTCCAAACACCATCTGCTAGTGTTTATTTAGGCCTTTCTACAGGTGTTTCCAAATTATTTTGTGGAAGAACATGGAAAACATGATTTAGGGCAACCCATTGAAGGAACTGTGAGACTGAAGGTGAAAACTCCCCAGGTGACATCTGCTCTTTGTGCAGCCCCAGTGCTCCATCCTGCCTTGCTCTGACCCTCAGTAGGAATGTGCAGTGCTGAGTCCCTCAGGAGAGGCAAAGCCCATCCAGAGTCCTCAAAACAAGGGCTTAGGAGTTTATACAGAATGCAACCTCTGCTCTGGAAAACCTGTGACTTTGGAGACAAGTGGGATTTGGGGAGGCTGAAAATGCAACAAGAGAAGCAGATTTTCTTCAGATGTGTGGATGCTGTTGTAGGCTTCATGAGCCATCAGTAAATGAAAAATGAAGTTATTTTAGTAAACAAAAATGCACATGTAAGCATTGAAAGGTGAAGTCAGAAGTTTGGAGTCAGTTTGCATTTTAACAGACACAGAAATAACAATGAACTGAGGAAACATGCCTGTTTATAAGGCTGCCTAAGCAAAGCCATACAAGTCAGACAGAGAGCCATCAAACTCAGTTATGCTGAATAATATCCTATTACTCCCTGGACAAATAAGCCAGTCCTCACTGGAGCTATCAAGGAATACCATTCCATAAATTACATATAATTCTGAACTTGTTTTTTAAACATATGCTTTTTGTGGGGGTAGGAAATCCATTACATTATTTTTGGTAATGTCCTGTGTTTCTATAGTTCTGATAAAGCTCAGTCTGTGAAATGTTTCTTCAACTACCTCAAGGCAAGTGCTGACATTACCAGGAAGCAAGCAGTGCTAAAGAAAGAAATGTACATAAGTGAAAGCCTGGGCTGAGTCTACATGTGATGAAATGGAAGATGCCCAGACAAACATTAAAGTGTTTCTGCTGACTTACCGTGGAACTTTGTCCTTTTGCTGAAGAACTACTGTGGGATTTCAGGCACAGTTGAGTCTTGATGAATTGTAAGGTAAAATTTGATTTTGATTAATTATTTGGTAAGTTCTGAAAATTGCATACACACAGGGGAAGTCTCCCTATAACATGCATTTCTCTGGTTTCCATTCCTTGTTGTGCTGCTGTTGGGGATATTGAACACCTCCAGTTGTGGAATCCCTGCCCCGGGAAAAGGACGATGTCAACTAAGCACAGGCAGCACTGAGATTTATAGAGAAGTAAAGACAACTTCTGATATTAAGCAAAGAAAGCTGAGCTGGATAAAAAGCTTGCTTGAGTAAAATGAAGCTTTTATTTTTCTTTTTTTCTTCTTCCTCTTTTTCTTTCTCAAGCTTAACAAATAAAGAAAAATAGAAAAATCCCCACTGATTGCATCCAGCTGTTAAAATTTTATGATACTGAGATTCCCAGTTGTCATGACCACTTCATGTAGTTTAATATGCAGTCGTATTCTTTTCAGTTTCATTTTCTTCCCCAACTTTAGTTAATAAAACACCTTTCAGACAGCCTGTTCTTAGCAGTTATAGAGTGCCTGGTCTTCTTTTATAAAGAGGAGAACTGTGTGCGGCTATACCTTGGCACATGAGAAAGTTAAACTGCAGCCATAATTCCCATTACTGTCAGTGAGAGCAAACACTGATGAAAAGGTGCTGCAGGCTGAACAGCAGCAGGTTTATTCTGATCACCCTAGACCAGCCCTGCAATAAAAAGGTCAGCTCTCTGCCCCAGCCGACTCCTCTTGCCTGTGGATGGCTTTGGGCTGATGCCCAAAGTGAGCAAATCTCTCTCTTCAGACATTCAGAGGCAAACCAGCACCTCCCAAACTATTGTACCTTTATTCTGTTTGATCCACAGCGAGCATGAGGGTCTACACTGTTTGCACAGTTTTAGGCTGGCTTTTAAAAGGACTTTTTTGCTGCTTGATTGGCACAAATAAAATACCCAGGATAAAGGCCGTGTCCATAATTTTACTTGTAAATGCACTAATATTCTTGTTCTGCCATCACTCCCAGTTCCCTCCTGACTCACTGGTGTCTGCTCACACCAACAGCCATGCATGTATAGGAGGTGTGGGAGTGATTCCCCGTGCCAGGGCAGCCTTGGCATCAGTAGGGAAGAAGAATACTCCAACCAACACTTCTGCTTTAGAGCCCTTTGTTTGGTACAGCACACTGGCATTGCTCTGGCTTGCTGCCACTGCTCCTGTATATAGAAAAAACACCACCATACATTAAAAGAATAAATGTACACATCAGCAGCTCAAGGATCAGACCAGCTGAGTAATTAATCCCAGAACAAGCATTTTAACTAAGGGAATTCAGAATTATGATTAAGCTGCGAAGGAAACTAAATATGCTACAGGCAAGAGGGTTTTGCTGTGCTCTACTGGTGAATGCTTGTTTTTGAGCCTTTGCATTCTTTTGTGTAAGTCTTTTGCCTTTGTGATGTTGAAAATGGTTTGAGGAATCTGTTTAATTATGCAGTTTTATGTAATAGGTAACCACATTGCTGCATTAAATACAAAGCAGTCAGAGGAACTGAAAATGAACTTGTTGATTTCCTAAGAGGTAGCACTGATAAACACTTGGGTCAACCAATATATTTTATGGAGAATGGTAAAGGAAATATTTTCTTCTGACATGCTTAGCTTGAGGAAGCTTTAGCCTTCCTATGCCAGTATTTATAATCACAGTTTAATAGGAAGCCTCTAATGATAACACTGCTTGTTTAATCGTCTTTTGCTGAACAAGATGATTTGGGACCTATAAAGGATGAACACTATGGCTGGCTGGGATAGAGCATGGAGGCTCCCGGTGGCTGCTGGCAGGCATGGGACTGTGTTGTAGCACTGCCCCTTGGAGAAATACTTCAACTCTTTTTCCAGGGCACATCATCAGCTTCCATTTGCTGTGCCTGCCTCTCTTGTGACAGGGATAGGAAAAGTGGCTTTTCAAAATTACACATATTTTAAAATGCAAAAAAGGAAATGTAAAGGGAAAGGAACACTTGCAACATGTAGGGATGTTTTCTGAGATGGAGTAGAAATCACATCAAGTCCCTTTATTTATTGGGGAAGATCCAGCTGACAGCTAAGCTTTTGATATAAAACCACTATCAGCTTGCCTTTTCCTGTCTTTCCTTGATCCCCTCCTCCTCCCCTCTATGCCTTTCACTCCCTCCTCAGTAAACCAAACAAAAAGGAAGGGGGAAAGAGTGGAATTACCATGACAGCTGTCACCATCACAGAGTTCAGCCTCTGCTTCTCCTTGCCCTGCCACCATCCTCAGGCACAATTTCTCTGGACAAGGGAGTATCCCCAGCCTGAGGACTGCTGCAGCCCATCTCCTTCCACTATCAAAGTGTTGCCAAGGGTCAAAATAAATTTTACACTTCCCAGAAGTTTGTTTGTTTGCCAGAAGCTATTCCATTGGCACCTCCCTGGTTTGGATCTGTGTGCAGTGATTCTCCTGCATTGCTCCTGAAGGTTTTCTCTAGGGCAAATGGCTCCAGGTCCTGGTCTGGGAAGGCAGTAAGCAACACCCAGTGGGCTCAGCGGAGCTACTACTTGTGGAGCTAGTACTTTGAACTAATGTAAGGAGAAATTAAACATTCCCTACCAAGAAAATAATTAAATAACAGTGGCATGATGGGAAAGCAGATCCTGTCCTGAAGAGTTGGTAGCTGAAACAAGGAATGAGGCAGAAACAACAGTAAGGAGAGACACGGTGATGCTCCTCAGGTAGTGTGAGTAGGGATGAGATTGGTACCCACATCTCTGAGGAGTCAGATAAGTGCTCATTTTCTCCCCAAAACAGGTAACAGAATGGTTACATCTTGAAGTCATCTCAGGGTGTGTGGGAAAACCCAGCTGCCATGCTCCAAGTGGCCACACAGCGCTGGAGTGACAAGAGGGAAGTGAAGAAAAAAGGAATGGGTGAGAAAGGAATCATAAAAGGATGCAAATAAATTTCTTTGTGCTGTTAGGCCAGACTGCAGTGATACAACATTTTGTACAGAATCCTTCATCTTCTTTTGAAGGGAATTTGCTCTATGTCCCCATCCCTCTCCAGTCAGAATGCTGTGATCGTTCATAATAGCAAGCATCATTTAATAACACCAGCCTGAGTAAAACCAAAGATGGAAGGCTGAGCTGAGGTATTCACCTCCAAAAAACCCCAAATGCCCAGGTAAACCTAGCTTATCAAAACTGTAAATATTCTTACATAGAAGGAAAAAGTGCAAACCCCGCCCCTGCAAATTAATTCACCTTTTTTTCTAAAATGTGAAGTTACTGTGCATATAAGAACTCCTACACTTCCTGAAGCAAAGAACAGCCGTAGACATATGGACACTCAGTATTAAAGACAAAAAATAATGTAATTCAGCCCACAATTTGAGCTCTGAATCCTGATGGATCTGAGTTCCTTTTGTGTCCTATAAAATTAGGAATTGCGGATTTCAAAGAAAAAATGCTGAGTATCCTTCAGGGCTGGTTCATAGTCTTCTGACTTGCAGAAAGTCAAACTAAAAAGAAAACAATGAATTAAAGTCCCACAAAATTCCACAGAACAAAGAAAACTGCATCGAAGCAACAGCTTTCACTTTTACCCCCTCAAGAGCTGAAATAAGCAGGCACTGAGGTGGTAAGCAGTTCTCATCCTGCCACCAGCAGGAGGATATACATTCTTTAGAAATGACAGAAATTGCCTGATTTAGCAGAGTAGCTGAACAAATTAGAAATGATGGTGTGAGTGGGGGTTTGGTTTATATAGCTGCAGTTCCAAGACAGAAATACAGATTATGACAGGTTAATGGAGACTGTGACATTCCCTATACATGTAAATAAACACTGAATTTGAGAACCTCTGTTTTCCCCAAGCACCAGTAAATAAAAGTATAACAGAGGCTTCATGTAAAGTAACCATATGCTTATAATTATACAAACATTGTGGATCCCCTGTGTGAAATTTCACATCTTTATTGCATCTATTTTAATGTTTACAAAGTTAGCAGTAATTTTTCAAAATCAAATCTATCCTAAATAGGAAAAACAATTTCCTACATCGTTTTAATTTTCTACACCAGAGCAAAAGAAAGCAGAATCGCTGCTGCAAACGTCTTCCTTTTCTCCTGATCTACATGCTGAATTTTGTTTTCCTGATATCAGGATGTGTTTTGATGCACCAAGAATGCAGGAGTGGCTTCATTCTTCATGTCCATATATTAAGTTTTTAACTGTGAGTGAGAGACAATGTGGTTCTAATCTAAGACAGTGACAAAAATGCAGAGAGCTTGCAGAGAAACAAAGTTGCCACTGGTTTGTGGCAAAATAAAACGATGCAAAAAGCAACAGTGATGCATCGGGTTAGCCCTGCTCCTTACCCCGACTTTTCTTGTGAAAAGACTAACTGCCAAAAGCAGGAGAAAAGGACGAGAAATGGGAAAGCTTGTCCTCACGCTGTGGGGCTGCACAAACCTCCACTGAGCCAGAACACCGGAGACTCATCTGGGAGAGCTCTGCGGGCTGTGGGGCGCTGGGAGAGGTGCAGATCCCTTGTGGGATGTTTGGAAAGTGAAACAGAACTTTCTTTGGGGCACCACAATGCAGTAGGTACTTCAGACTCTCCTACAGCAACCCTCTTTATTTGGGTATGCTCCTTTGTCTCCTGTCAGTTCACACACCATAGTTTTGGTGGTTAAAATTCTTGATCTGCTTAGACTTTTGAGGTTTGTGTTGATGGTTTCGAGATGGGGCATGCTGAAATAAACATGTTTAGGAAAAAAGGATGGTTTTTTGTGTTCAGGAAAAAAAAAAAAAAAAATTAGCAAAAAAGGCTAATGTGATGGTCCAGAATGCAGGCAGCAGAGAAGGAATTGGTACTCCATCTCAGAAGATAGTCTCAGCCAAGAGCAAGGCAGCCCAGCCAGGAGGGAGGCAGGGAGAGGAGCTGGCCCATTACCCATAAGGGAAGATCCATCTGGGGAAGGGGGAACAACTCCTGGGCCAAAATATAGCTCCTGAAAAATAAATATTCTTGCCAGTGTGAAGCACTGAAAACCAACTTTTTCAGGAGCACTGTAGAAAAAATTAAAGGTGCTAAAAATGTAAAAATGCCGAGGCTAAAAGGATAAGAATATAATGCCTTAGAACCACAGCCTTTGGGAAAAAAAAAAAAAAAAAAAAGAAAAAAAAAGAAAAAAAAAAAAAAGCCATTTAAAAAAAAAAAAGCCATTTTCAAAGCCAAGGCTTGTGGAGGCTGATGTTTTACTGAAAACCAGCACATATGGACTTCACGGGCATTTTGGAAAATGTGCTAACTGCTGTGCTGGTAGGAATCCCTGCCCCCTGATTATGTGGTGTAACCACGGCCTTTTTGGAGCCTATTGTGCTAAAGTGGGGAAAAGCCCATAGTTTGAGGGGGTACATTTTCCAGTCATCCTAATAAAGAATGATTTTGGTTCACAGAAATAAAAATCCCGCAACAGATCATTCATTTTAAAATAAGCATCAACCTAGCTGCAAAAAAAAAAACCAAAAAAAACCCCAAAAAACCCCAAACAACAACAACAAAAAACAAAAAACAAAACAAAACAAAAAAACCAAAAAAAAACACCCCAAAAAAAAACAACTAAGGAGGAATGTCTACAAACTGATCAACTCTATACTCATATCCCTTACACACCACAGTAAGCCTTACAAATGACCACAAACCAGAGGTGAAATGAGTGATGCTTATGTCTTGGCATGACCACTTTGAAGGGATGAATTTTAACCTCTGACATTCTTCCCCAACATGGCTGCTCATATTATGGTTATAGCAAGAGAAATTTCCATTAAGCTTCCAGATGAAAGAAATCGCATTTGATTTGGACTATTTCCTGACTTTCAAATTTGCCTCCATTCATTTATACTTTTCCCCAGAACAGCAAATTCACAGAAAGAAAAAATGTGAAAATGTGAAAATATGTGCGTTAGTGCAAGCAAATTAATGGAACTAGTTTTAAAACTGCATTTTTGCAGTCTCCAAATCACTTTAGTTCTGAGAAACATATTTGAAATTAAAATAATGTTACAAAATATGTATAATGCAATTATAAACTGAAATCTGGCCAACTTTTATTGTTGAGAAAACCGGAAAGGAAACAAGTTTTTAAAATGCTATTCTTCTTTTCTGGTGGCTGCTATTATTTTACTCTTTTTATTGTTGCTGCCATTATTTCACTCTTTGCCATGCACTGAAGCGAGGATCCTAAGTGTCTCACAGCTGCTGATTCATTCTCATGCTACCCCACGAAGTGCCCACTCCTGCCTGCTGTTCCCAAGTCCCATTCCACACACTTTTCTCAGGGACAATCAAAACCAAACCTTCTTAAGATGGCTCAATATATTCAAGTCCCTCTCAGTGACCTGACTGTGTTATTCCATAAGGCGCCACAATTGTTATATCCCCACAGTTCTGTACTCTGTCATTCCCTTAAGTGACTGTCTTGGCAAATAGCTGTATTGAACAATGGCATTGTCTTCCAAAACATCACGGGGACAATGCTGAGCAACCTAAAGCTTTGAGAAACGGGCTGGAAAGCAACTCTGCCTATTTATGGCTGTTACTGCTACCTGTGTGCACTCTCGCCCACTAAGCAACAGTCTCGGGGTGCTACCAGGGGGCATCTGCCTTAGCAAGGCCTCGGCCTGCACACTGCCTGAAAGGTCAAAAGAGCCAGAGGAAAGGCCCTGTTAGCTGGAGAGGACTTCAAGTCGGGCCCCCGATAAAGAAGTGACAGTGCAAAGAAGCCATCCCAAGTCAGTTTTAGAGAATGTGTTAAAACATGCAAAAGCAGCAGGTAGAAATTAAATCAGGCTGATGGAAGTTGCTCTTGAGACCTTGCAGCTTTACATTAGTATGAAACCACCTCCCCTTGGGAGATGAGGAGGCCAAGGGAGGAAAAAGCCGAGAACAAAGAGGGAAGAGGAGAGACAGACCAAGAGACAAAGGCAGGAAGGGAACAGACACTCCAGGAGCACCAGAGGGGACCCTGGAAACCAGCAGAGTGAGAGTGGGAAAGGGCAGCCGTGCAGCAGCAGCATTTGGGACCACAAGGAGGGGATGTGGGAAGTGGGAACAATATCAGAAAAGAAAAACAGGACAATGAAATACAGCAGGAGAGAAAAGAAAGAGCCCGGGGGGCTAGGGTTGGGCAGAATTTGACGGAGGAGAAACTGGAGCTGGGCAGCTGATTGGAGATAGCTGGCAGGAGCATGGAATAAGTGAATAGGACACAAAAGGGGCAGAAGGAAACAAAAAAGTGATGATAAGACTCCGGAAGAAACTGGGTCACGGCAAGAAAAAAATAGCCAAAATGCTAAGTACAGAGCAGAAAGGATGGGAGTGGCAAAGAGGAGCAGAAGCAACAAAAGTGAGGCATCAAAAAAGAGAAGCCAAAGGGACAGGAGGAGGGGGGATGCTCTCAGTGCAGAAAGCAGCTGATGAAAAGGGAGGTTAGTGGTCAGGAGGGTGTCTGTGAAGCCAGAGGATACACAGGAGGAGTGAAAGCACAATAAATAAAAGGGGGTGAAGAAACAGCATGGAATGAAGTGGAAATTGGTTTTGCAGAACACTTGCTTCATTTCTGCACTGTCATTGATACTTTTTTGTAGCCCTGTCTCTTCACAGTTCATCTGCCAGCATCTCGCAGTACATCTATCCTGCTAAAAAAAAAAGCCAAGGCAATGATGGACTCCATTATCCCAGCTGTATGGTGTGTCCCACATCCACATGGGCATATCCAAATGGCCATCTAGGGACAGCCCCTGGCACAAGCCATAACTTGTAACAGGCCTGGTATTGGCTGGGAAAGTGCTAGTTGGCAAGGGCCAAAACCACACCAGGGAGCTCTCTAAGCCATGTGTGGAGGGCTGCAGGACAGTGTGAGCTCCTGTCTTGGAATTGTCTTTTTTTGTAGTAGAGATGCAGCCTGGTTCACTTGGAACCTGAGCCTGTCACTCATTTTGAATGTTTTCCTTGTGTTCCTCATAGCGCCTAGTGTCTCTCCATAGGAGATGGGGAACACAGTGGGACTAAGCACCCTACAGGCAAACTGGGGTGTGCCAGGCTAGAAGCCTGCTTCATATACCCTGTCAGGGTCTGTCTCATCTCACTGATCCTGTGTTGCACTGGGAGGGGTGCCAAAAGCCCAGGCACGAGCTGCTCTCTCTTGGCAGAAAATGGGAACAGGGAAAAGGCAAGTCCACAAGTCCAGTGTATGACTGTATGAAGAATGGCAGCTGATGGAGGAGCATGGTCAGAGATCTCAGATTCAATGTGGGATGAATACCAGATTCCCTTTATTTACTATGGACCAGGCTTTCACAGCTAAACACATATGACCTCTTACTGGAATGAGAGGAAAATCCACCAGGGGCAGAGCTGGGGTACATAGGAGAGGTAGGAAGAAGTGGACAATGGGAAATCAGGACAGGAAAGGAGGAATGCTCAGCACAGGGCAGAGAAAAGCCACATGGGCAAGTGGAAGAGGGTGGTTTGTGGCTGCCTGCAGCAGCAGTGCAATGGTTCATGGTGAAGGTGAAAGAGAAGCAAGTGATCAGGACAGGTAGAGTAATGCAAGCATGTCACTGTGCTTTGTCCATGGCTGTGAATCCTAGACAGGTGGTTGGATGAAACCATCAGAGAACTGACACCAGTTTTACGCTGAAGGATGCACCTCTGAAAAGCCAAATGAAAAGGTGTGGGTGAATTTCTGAATCCTTGCACTTCTGCTCCACTGCTGTCTTTTGCATGACCAGGACAAGGTAAATGTGTGCCCTGCCTTGAGGAATCTTTCCTGCCTGCCCCAGGCTACCCTGATTATCTTTACAGTGTTGCCTGCCCAGTAGTACCCAGCCTGGCACTGTGCTCCACTTGGGCTGGTCCCCTCTTGGTAGCTGATTTCAGATTTTGAGACAAGGAGAATGGTCTCTGTCTTTCCTATGTTTTTCCTTCCTTCTCTAATGAGTGTCAGGGCCTGCCTCAAGGCTGCTAGCTAGATGGGCCCTGGCCCATTCCAAGGTGAGACCCTCACTTGCCACCAAATTCTCCTTCTTGTCAGACCCCTGCTTTGTGCCAAGTTTTTGGGCACATAGACACGGGACTGCAGACAGCCTCAAGTAAAATCATTAGCATCGAACGAATCTGCCCGCACTCAAACCTGGAGAACCTGTGAGGCACCTGAACAGATGACAGCACCGCTGGATTGATGAGAAGCGGTACCCGAGAGGCGGCAGCAAGACGCGCGGCATCTCTCTCCGGCCCTCGTGTCCACATCCCGCGTGGAGTACGCAGCGAGGAGGGAGCCAAGGGACCCCCAAGCACCCGACCACGGGGTACCCCGCCCTACCGCGGACCGCCCCGCGGGGGCGGGCTGGGTGCCCCCACGGGGCGGTGCGCGGCGGGGCGGTACCCACGGGGCGGGGCGGGCGGCTGCGGGCCGAGCCCGCCCGGGTGCAGTCGCCGCTCCGCGCCACGCCGCCGCGCAGTCCCCGCGCCGCTCCGTGGGCCGCCGCAGCCGCACGTCGGGCCGCCCTCCTCTTCCTCCCCACCGCCGCCGCCTCTCGCTATGAATGCACGCCGGGCCCTGCTTTCCGCCGCCTTGCTCGCCAGCCTCCTGTGGGATTTACCTTGCTGCCTCCCGGCTTCCCTCCCTGCCTCCTCGGAGCTCGCCGCCTCCTCCAAGGGTGGTCGCAGCCGCAGAATGCCGCGGTCCCCACGGGAGAACCGCCCGCGACAAGGGGGACACGCCATGGACCGGGCGCTCCCACGGGCGGAACCCCACGAGTACATGCTGTCTCTGTTCAGGACGTACTCTATCGCGGAGAAACTGGGCATCAACGCCAGCTTTTTTCAGTCGTCCAAATCCGCCAACACCATCACTAGTTTTGTAGACAGGGGACGAGGTAAGTTCTGCCGCCCCACGCCCCTCACGGTCCCCCCGGGGCTGCGGGTGCCCCTTCCCGCTGCGCTCCACGGTACGAGGCTGCCGTCCCGCGGAGCCTGGTGCTGGGGAGGTGGGGAGCGCTCTGCAGTGGTCACGGTGCTGTTCCCCGCCCCGGTATTGCAGGAAAGTGCAGATCTCTCGGTAAATTGGGAGTTGTTTTATTTTAAAGCAAACGGCCCTAAACCCGAGCCGAGGCAGACCTAAGTGCTGCGTGCGAGAAACACGAGTATTCCTCCCCTAATCGTCATGGGGTGGTGGAAAACACGGCCCAGCTTTGTAGGCGGAATTTGGGTGTAAATTCAACCTTGAAAAAAAAAAAAAATTAGATATCGCTCTTCTGGTTTCTTTGCACCCGCCGGAGAAAGGATGGCTCTTATCGACGCGGCTGCATGGCAAAAAGAAAGTTTAAACTGACCGAGGGCAAACATCTTCTGCCTGAGGCTGCTCTCGCCTCGGGTCGCGTTATCGGGGTTACCTGGAAGAGCCCCGGCCCCGTCCAAGAGCTCTGGGACTGGGACCCTCCGGCTCAGCTTGCGGGGGGGGCGCAGCGTGCAGCCCAGGTACCGCCCGGTACCGGGACCCCGCGAGGGCGGCCGGACTTGACGTCTGCTCCGGGGCTGCATCCTTTGAGCTGTGTGCGGGGTTGGTCCTCACGCAGCCCCGGGCCGAGACTGGCAGCGGGGCCCGCTACCCCGGGCCGCAGAGCTTCCTGGGCAGCAATCGGTGCCGCGGGGCTCCCGGGCCCCCTCCGTGACCTGCAGCCCCGGCCAGGGCACTCCTGTGCATTTCCCTCGTCGTCGTGTCGGGGCCGCGGGTGCACATTTCTAGTCGATCCAGAGTAAAATTTCCCTTCCATAAAAACTCCCCCCTGCCCCTCTTATTCCACCCCCCCCCCCCGCCCTTTTTTCGTTACCCTGGTTGTGAGCCATTAAGAACAGACTAATTAACAGGTTCTTAATGAAGGTTGCGCTTTCGTTCCTCCCCCTCTCCCACATCTGAAGACCCTCCCCTCCGTCCGCGCCTCCTCGGGCACGGTCGGAGGGGAGGGTGTACCTGCCGGTGGCTGGCAGCGCCGGGAGCCGGGGCAGTTCGCCGCCCTCCCGCCGTGTCCCAGCCGTTTTAGGGCAAAACACAGCACCGGGAAAATCACACGGCTCCCTGGAGCTACAGAAGACGATCGCCCCAAACCAAATCGAACCGAACTCAAACTGACCCCCTTCACCACCTCCCCGAGCCGGAAGCCTCTCCCCGCCCACGGCACCCAAGGCTCAGCCCCTTGCCCCATCGCTACCCCTGGCTCGGGGGGTTCTTTCCCGCGGAGGGAGCTCGGCGGGGCTCTTCGCCTCCCGCCTCGGTGCCCGTCGAGCCTCCCTGGGCTCGGGAGGGTGCGTGGAAGCGCTCACAATATGTGCCCCTCGCGGTCAGAAGCCCCCAGACGTTTTCGAGGGGAAAGGGGACAAGAGATTTTGCTCTTCGCCTTATGGGGGTTGTTTTCTTCGTCGCTGTTAAAAGCGGGGGTGGGGGGAAGAGGACTCGCTTTCTAGAAACATGGTTTCGAAAATTCAGCCGCCGGAAAGGAGCTGGACCGCTCCCCGTGGCGGAGGGGAAACGGGGTGCTAATTCTGCGAGCCGCAGGAAATGGAGCGCTCGATATCATCTTATTATTGATAACCAGAAGAAAGACAGTTAATTTAACAAATTTAGCTCATCTCGCTGCATGTGAGATTCTACTCCGGGGGAAGTGATTTGCTAACAGAAGTCCTGGTTTGATTAAGGAAAAGCCTCACTTTTCCCCATTGATTTTGATTTGATGTGTCACAGGCTGTGACCTTCTGCTGGACCTTCTGAGGGTTGCTTAGCATCAAGCCACTGATTGGAGTATTTCAACTCAGTGATCTAATTGAGTGTTCATGTCATAACATATCAAATATTGTCTAGTCTCCCATAATGAAGTGGACCAGCCGATGGCACATCACCAAAAAACTTCAAGAGAGCTTCCGTTCCTCTGAAGTGGTAGCTATTTTACTGCCCACCTCCCCGTGGGCTCCTAGCCCAGTTAATTGGCGAGCTGGAGTTGTACTGATGGTGAACAGTCTTTACTCAGGGAAAGCGGGGAAGGGGGGGCAGATTTTCTGTCAATTCATTTGCAGACAATATAGCCGCCCAAATTGACCCAATTAGAAGGGCTGCTCATTACCTAAACGGCAGCTCCGGGACGGGGGGGATATGACGGTGGCCGTCCCACCTGCCGCACGCCATCCTGCACGGCAGCATTTCGGGGACAGCAGCCCGCGGAGGAGCGCGAAGCAACTTTTAGTCCTGCCGAGAAATAGCCTTCTCTTCCGAGGCGGGCTGCCGTGCCTGCGCGTCCGCGGGAGCGCCCGGCGGGGTGCGCGGCGCTCGGCTCTGACCGGCGGCAGCTCCCGGCCGCGGCCGTCCCAAGCCCGCCCGTCCCACCGCCCTCCGAGGCTGCGGGGCAGAGCTCTTCGGTGCAGACACCGACAGCCGCTTCCCTTTGCTTCGCGTCTTCCCTTCCCGCTTGAAGCTTAATAAGATCGTTTTCAGGGTACCTCGAGAGAGAGTGAAGCCACACTGCTGCTAAATACATATGTAATTTTTCCCCCGTCGGCAGAAAAAGAGAGGAGAAAGGGGGGAGAGGGTTCGAGATTCCCCCTTCTCCACCCCCTCCGGCCCCCCAGTCGCTCCCCCTTGTTACGGTCGCAAGATCAGACAGGACCTAGCTGAATGTAGGAAAATTACTGTTGGCACATGAAGTAACTCATTAAAACGCAGATGGTGCTCTCACTGGCCTCAGGACCCCCAGCATTGGAGCTCCACAGTAAGGCAGGACAATTAGGAGCTGCAAGGACTCCACCAGGCAGGGGAAAAAAAAAAAAAAAAAAAAAAAAAAAAAAAAAAAAAAAAAAAAAAAAAAAAAGAGAGAGAGAGAGAGAGAGGGAGCTGGACAAGGGAGCTATAAACAAGCGATCCCACAGCTAGCAAGAAACGTGGCATGACTGGGAACAAATCGAAAACAAAAAAGAAATAGCCGGAGTGTGAGGGGGCATGATTTTCGAAAGGATCTCCGTGGGAAGGGATTGCCACGAGGGCCGGCTGCCGCGAGTGTGCCTCGCCTCACCCTTTTGTGTCTGCAGAGCTGCCCGCAGCACCGGCACCACGGCAGGGCTCCCGCATACGAAACGCTGCGGTCCGCGCCCAAGGGACGGGGAAGACGAAATAGGTCGAGATCGTCTCCTTTTTCCCTTCCCGTTTTCTTTGTGCAGTTTCGCGTTCCGGTTGGGAGGCAGCTGATTCCGATGGGCAGGGATCCGAACATCGTTATTTTGCTCTTGCCATGAGGATCGTGAGGATGGCGAATAGAGGGGCTAGGACGAAAGGGGGATCCCGTGTGCAGAAACTGAAAATGGCCAAGCTGCGCATATGGCAGAAGAAAAGAGTGTAAATCCCACTTGAAGTTCATCTAGTACAACATATTTATGCAAAACAGCGGGTTTCTGGGTGGACCGAAAGCTGCAATGTAGTGTAATCTGTGCAGCGCCTTTGCCCAAGCAGTGTTGTCGTTGGCAGAAGGAAAATGAAATATAAACAGGGGAGTATTTTAATGGGAAAGGAGGGAATTCACAACTGTTAATTATTTGGTGACCTTGTATTCGATTTGTTTGAGCCCCTTATAAAAACACTAATGCAGACCAGACGGCCGGAGCGCGGCAGCGAGCTGCCGCTCCTCATCCCCGCCGTGCACCCGGGAAAGGAGCGAGCGGCCCGGCCCGGCCCGACCCGGCCCGGCGGGGCCTCCGCACCCGCGGAGCCGGTGGCGCGGGGGCAGGAGGGGCGCGGGCGGCGGCTCCGCGCTGCCTGTGCCGGGAGCTCTTTCGGGGGCTGGTGTTTTACCCCCCGCGCCGGGAGCTGCGGGAGGGAGCGGAGCGCGGGGCTGGGGCGCAGGCGGAGCGGGGCGCAGCGTCCCCTCGCAG
Source organism: Phylloscopus collybita (assembly GCA_027886175.1). Taxonomy (NCBI): domain Eukaryota; kingdom Metazoa; phylum Chordata; class Aves; order Passeriformes; family Phylloscopidae; genus Phylloscopus; species Phylloscopus collybita. Next base: position 22,472,048 of record JAJNNQ010000075.1, read on the forward strand.
CTGTGGCTGCACCTCTCGCCTCTTCCCAGTGAAAATGGGGGCTGTCGGCGCGGGGAGTATTTTTTAGTTTATCTTCCGTTTGTTTGTTGTCCCTGGAGAAGGCGCGGGGGTTCGCGCACGCAGCACCGCGGGACGGGAGGGCGGTCTGGGGAAGCGGCGCCGGGAGCTCCGTAGATCAGGCAGCTCGGCGGGGCGGTGCGCTGCCGCGGAGCCGCTCTGCTAAGTGGACGAGTAATTAACGCCTCTCAAACCATTCCGGTGGCTCATTTCGGACCTGGTCCTGATTTTTTTTTTTGTGTGTGGTTTTTTTATGGCTTGGTTTTTTTGTTGCTGATGGGGTGTTTTGTTGTTGTTGTTGTGGGTTTTTTGGGGTGGTTTTTTTTTTTTTTTTTTTTATCCAGAAACCCTCCTGCGGGGCTTGCTAAGAGGCTGCATTTGATTTTTTTTTTTCTTTTTTTTCTTTTGGGGCGGGGGTGGGACACGGCGGGGACGGAGGTCCGAGCTCTCCGCCTCGGAGCTGTGGAGTTTCCGCCGCCCGCGGGGAGATGCTGTGCCGCAGCTGGGCTGGCCCCAACCGGCAGCCGAGTGGCCCGCGGGGAGAAAATCTGGCGCAGGCCGGGGCCACTCGGTGCTGGGCACGGCAGCGGGGCGCCTCGCCCTCCTCATTTACCTCCTCCCAACACAGTAGAAAAAAAACCCCAAAACGGTCAATCGGAGAAACGCCTCCTTTCCTTGCGATTTTGGGGTAGGCTGGAACCGAGGGTAGGAGTCCTCTCGTGCCTGAAGTCTGATTTATGAGCGAAAGGGGATGTTTCAGTCTTTGCTAGTTATGGCTAGATCTGTATGCTCTGTTACTGTATCCTAGCTCTTCCACATATATCGCTCAGAAAGATCTTCGCTTCATTTCTTAGCTCCAAGCGCTGGGAATATTCAGGCCGATTTTCTCAATACGAATAATTTCGGAGGAATTATTTCTCCTCCGTCGAAGTATTTCGGGTAGCGTAACGACCGCAGATGGGGAAAGGGAAAACTACTGGGTTAAGGTCTGTTACAGCAGGTAGAAACCCCCCAAGGGAGCTCCTGTCCGCCTCGGCGCATCTCCTGGGACGATGCCGACAGCCGAGGGCCGGAACCTTGCGGGACGTGCCACGGTGTTACAGCCATCCCTCGACGCCCGGGAGGGCCGGGAATCGCTCGTGGGAAGCGGGGAGGTGGCGGCGAGCGGGGGAGTGGGGCAAGGGCAGGCAGCCTTCCTGGAGCAGGTACGGTACAGCGGTGATTAAAGGTACATCACAGCCAGGTGCCTCCCCTCTCCGAGGAGAAAAGGGAAAAGGAAAAAAAAAAAAAAAAAAAAAAAAAAACAAAAAAAAAAAAAAAACAGCCCTCCAACAACTAGTTAGTGTTTTTGGCAGGATTGGGAATTCGTCCGAGGAAGGTGTGGTCTTTCTCGGTTACTCGATAGCGAAACGAACGATACATTTAAATCTAATCACTCGGTGTAATAAAAAACGGCGGCGAGGCAGGCGCTGGGAGATGTGGAATTGAAACCCAGAGAAATACCACACATGGAGAGTCAGCCTCTTGTTTCCACAGCTTGGGTAGTGCTCCGAAAGAAATACCTGTCAGCCTTGCGACTCTGCAGACGACGTGCGGGCAGACCTTCGCAATTAGGGACAATATATGTTTTAATTTCCAGATTATTGTTGTGCGAGTGTCTGCAAAGTGTCTTTAAACTGAAAATGTGCTTTTGGTTTGCGAGTTTAAATATGGCTTGAAAGAGAATTTGGGAATGGGAAAATTCTTCTTGAATGTGGTTTGGGTATAATTTGCAGTGATGTAAAGTTAAGATCTGAGCCCTGATGAATTGGCTGGGAGCCCAGTACCTGATCTGCCATGAAAAGAGAAACTTTGTGTAGCCTTCTTTAACCCCCGTCTTTCCTCAAAGCCCAGACTGCGGCGAAAAAGCGACCCAGGAAACGGGAGAGGCTTCACACAGGGAATTGAGGGAAACGTCCCAACCCAGTCATTCATTTAGCTTCGGAGATGCTGAAACCGCAGCCACCGCACCGCGGAGGAAAGCACGGGGGAAGGCGGGAGGGGGCCCGGCGCAGCCCGCCCGGCCCGGCCCGCCCGCGGGAGCACCGGGCACGCCGCTGCCCGAGCGCCTCGCGAGGGGCAGAACAGAGTACGGCTGCTCTCTCCCATCCACCACTGACACATCCTTAAATTTCAGATAGACCTGCTCCCTCCTTCTGTCCCTCCTTCCCGCTCCTAATATTTTATTTTCTCCCCCCCCAAAAAAAAGGAATAAACTACAAAGAGTTGAAATAGAACTAATGCATAACTGCGGAGCCAATATTCATCTACATTAACGCTACAAATATAAATACACCTCCCCGGTGCATTTTCTGCAATATGGCTTTCCCCAGCCCAGCTGAGATGACTTCGCTGTTCGCACCAAGTATTTCGGTAACTGGAATATCTGTAAGGACAGCTTCAGCTGGCCTGAGAAAAAGGCAGATCTCGAGTTGGCTTTTAGAAACCCCGGGTTTCGCTCCTTGGGTTTTTAAAGGAAAACCGAAGAGGAGAAGCCCCTATTCGTTGAGAGAGTGACAGTCAGGGTATCTCCACGCCGTCTCTGCTGCCGCTCTTTGTGTGCTGGGAAGGCAGCAGCTTCGCTGGAACAAAGGGTCCCCAACCTAGACCCGTCTTTCCCCGTTTTGTGGAGGTTCCGGAGGTCCCGCTTTCCCTCCCCGCCCCCCGCTGCTTTTCCCACCCTCTCGACTGCGCTGGGAGCGAGCCAGTACTGGTTTAGGATTATGTATTCATCTGGAATTATTAGGTTACAAGAGTGAATAAATAGCGTTTATCTGATCGGATTCAAAGCTGCTTATTTGAAACAACCGGCAGCCCTGCCCCTTTCCCTGCCCTCCCGAGAGAGGCACGGGAGCCGGCAGCTGCCTGGGCCAATGGGACTTCTCCAGCACAGAGTTTCGGTGCCGCTGAAACCCGTCTCAGAGATTCGCTTCACCGGGGGCACATTTCTCCGCAAATCGGCCGCGTCCCCAGCGTGCCGTGCCACCGAGCAAAACCCGGACCAGCCGTGCAACACCCCAAACCCTCGCCAAACTGGAGTCTCAAAAGACGCTGCTTGGGGAGCATCCCTGAGCAAGCCTTTTGGCACCCGTAGTGCCGGAGCTGGTTTCCTCCCGCACCGCCGAGTGACAAGGGTCTGCAGACCCTTTAAAGCCCATTTTCAGCAGCGGGGATATACGGGGAATTCAGCCTCTCGTTGCTTCCCTCCCGTCTAAGCTGCATGCCTGGATGTTACCCCCGAATGGGATTATTTCTTCCACCGCGACAGGCCACCTGCGTGACAGCTCCTCGGAAATGGGAGGGGCGCTGTCACCTTCGTGTCCCCTCATCCCTCGGGAAAGGGCTGCCCTTTCCCTGGAAGCTAAGACTGCCGGGCAGTGCTGCCTTGCTCCTGCACCCCGGCAGAGATATGAGGGACCTCAGCACCGTGGCGCTGGCCAAGAATAGGACAAGGAGGAGTGCGTATGTGGGGTGTCTGCTCCGGAAGGACAGCGCCTGGAGGCAGCACTCTCCGCACCTCCACCCCATGGCGACTGGGAGTATCAAAGAGAGCGAGCATCTCTCTCTGAAACCAAGCGTGACACCGCCTCTCCATCCCCTAAGCAAGGAGAGAGATTAAAAGCGAATCCGTGCCCAGGCCCGGCTCTGCCCACATCCCGAAGCTGGGCTTAGCGGCAGGGGAAGATGCTGATCTAGTTTCCTCGACGGTCGTCAGAGCCCCTGAACGAAGGTCTGAGGCATCTCGGCAGGGCCAGGAGATCCGTCGGAGCCCTGTCAGATGCCCGGGTATCTGACAGCGGCTAGATGCAGAAAAAAAAAAAAAAAAAAAAAAAAAAAAAAAAAAAAAAAAAAAGGAGGACCTGAGCTTTCTTACCCGAGGGATGCTCGTCCCCTTTTGTCTGAAGTTTCCACGGCTCCCTTGAAGGAGGAGGCAATGATGCCAGAGATTTCCTGAGCTGTTGGACACTCCTCCCACAGCCACTTGCACCTCAGCCCCTGTCCCCCGCGGCCCCCGTCTGTGAAGGGCAGAACGACCCCCAAGCGCCCCCAAAACCCACTGGAGACTCATGGACCGAATCCTGGTCTGTAGTTGCTGTGCTGACGAAACTGTCCAGAACCTCTAGGGAGCTCCCAATGGGTTTCACTTCTATTTTCACAGCTCGATAAAGCAGCTGATATACCTGGACTGTGACGACATTTTTCGGGCTCTTGCTCGTGTTTTTTTCAGTGTTCTTCCACACTCCCTGAGCGGGATGCACGACCAGGCTGCCTCTCGCCCTTAGCTGGGAAGGAGCAGCCCCACAGCGAGGAGACAGACAAGCCTGAAGTTGGAGGCGGAGGCAAAGATGCGAAAGGCCTGGGTTCAAATTCTCCGGCATGCCTGAAGGGCCTGACCGATTCCGCATCGCTCCCGCCGGCGCGCAGCCCCGGGGAGGCGGGGAAGCTCCGGCTCGGGAACTCCCTCTCCTTGCTGACTCCTCGTGCCACGCCGGGCGAGGCGGGGATGGCGGCCAGGCTGCGGCCGCCTGGCTCCGGGAGCAGGGCAGGTGTGCGGGCCCCGGGAGCGCCCGGCTCCGCAGCCCGGGATGCCGCGGGGGTGCGGGCGGGCGGCGGGGCCTCCCACGGCGGCTCCCTGCGGGGCCAGGGGGACGCGCTCGGCAGGCAGCCAGGCTCCGCCGTAGGATCTCGTGGCCTGGCTTCGGGGCAGGTCTTTTTCCCAGTAATTCCCGCTGTCCCTGCTGCACTCCACGCTCTATCTCCCTGCTGACGTCTAGGGGAACACGCAGCGACGCAGGGCGACTGTCGAGTGTGCTAATCCGCACTGATTAACTGCACGTTAATCCGCATTGATTTTTACATCGCCGTGGCGGGTCTGAAGGTTTTGGGTTCCATAAATCATCCCCTTGTCTCTCCTGCCCCGCAGGAGGTTCCTAGAGACCTGTCAGGTAGAGCCGAGGTTGTGAAACCTACTGATTAGGAATCGCAATGACCTTTGATATCGATAAATAACAGGCGGGTGTATATTTCTTTAGTCTCTCTTTCTACCCCTGAGGCGGGCTGATTTTGGAAAAGCGATGAGGGGCTGCTGAACAGAGGCTCCAGTGACACTTTTACTATAGAAATCTACACAAGCTTTACTAGCTTCTGGGGAAACACAGGGGCTTTGGGAATTTTTGTATTTGCTGGGTTGTAAACATTTTATTGGAAAGCAGCTCAGGGGAATCTGGTTTGCTTTCTGCGCTGCACTTTGTACACCGATGTGTCAAAAAAGAAGTCCAGGTTTTCCTCAGAAGAGAACAGATACGTGTATATGGGGCTGACAGGCAGAGGATGTGCGTGGAGCAGGGTCTGCCTCTAGTGCTGGATAGCTGTCTCCTGTCTGGTGCGGGTTCTTCCATACTTCCTTTCCTTTCCATATTCTTCCCCTTCCTTTCCATATTCTTTCCTTCTCCTTCTTTCTCTTCTCCCCACCCCTCCCCAGGTCCCGGTCCAGCTGGGGGTGGGGGGTGAGGCAGGCAGGAGCGGCCCCGGCCGGGCAAGCCGGCGGTGCTCCCTCCCTTTCCCGCCTCAGAGACCTCTCGGCAGATCCCCCCGAGCGCAACTGACTGTAATTATTTTTATCTCGCAGACGATCTCTCGCCCGCTCCCTTGAGGCGGCAGCAGTATGTGTTTGATGTGTCGACCCTCTCGGAGACGGAGGAGCTGGTGGGGGCCGAGCTGCGGCTGTTCCGCCGGGCCCCCCACGGCCGCCCGCCGCCCGCCGCCCCGCTGCACGTGCAGCTCTCCGCCTGCCTCTCGCCGCGACCGCTGGACTCCCGCGCCCTGGACCCGCCGGCGGCCTCGTCCTCCGGCTGGGAGGTGTTCGACGTGCGGCAGGGCCTGCGGGAGCAGCGGCCCTGGAAGCGGCTGTGCCTGGAGCTGCGGGCCACGGCGGACCGCGGGCCGCGGCGCTGGCTCGACCTGCGGGGCCTGGGCTTCGCGCGGCGGCCGCGGCCGCCGCAGGAGCGGGCGCTGCTGGTGGTCTTCACCCGCGCCCGGCGGCGGAGCCTCCTCGGGGAGCTGCGCGCCGAGCTGGGCGCGCCCCCGCCGCCGCCGCCCGCTGCCCGCCGCCCGCCGGCCCGGCGCCAGCGCCGCACCGCCTTCGCCAGCCGGCACGGCAAGCGGCACGGCAAGAAGTCCCGGCTGCGCTGCAGCAAGAAGCCGCTGCACGTCAACTTCAAGGAGCTGGGCTGGGACGACTGGATCATCGCCCCGCTGGAGTACGAGGCCCACCACTGCGAGGGCGTCTGCGACTTCCCGCTGCGCTCCCACCTGGAGCCCACAAACCACGCCATCATCCAGACCCTCATGAACTCCATGGACCCCGGCTCCACGCCGCCTAGCTGCTGCGTCCCCACCAAACTGACCCCCATCAGCATCCTCTACATCGACGCGGGCAACAACGTGGTGTACAAGCAGTACGAGGACATGGTGGTGGAATCCTGCGGCTGCAGGTAGCGGGCGGGACGCCCCTCGGCGGCAGCCGGGTCTGCGTCTGGCGGAGGTGCGGCGGCAGCGGCGAGCGGGGCCCCCGTCCCGCGGCCGTGGCGGAGGGGACCGGCGGAGGGGCGGGCGGCGGCCCGGCGCCGGGGTTCCGCGGCGGCTGTCCGCGCTGGCGGCGGGGGCTACGGCAGCGTCGGGCCGCGGCTGCCGGCGACGAAGGGCGAGCGGGCCGGGCAGGCGGCGAGGCCCCCGCCCAGTCCCTTCCCCGCTCCCCTCTCCTCCCCCGGGGTTTATCTGGCGATCTATCCTCCTCCCTCCAAAGGTGAAGGCAATTTACCAAGTACAAAAAGAGTCGGGGGAGGGAGCAGACTGATCCCTCTCTCTGAAGTTGCTCTGAAGAGGGCTGTTAGATTTCTGCCCTCTCTCTTTCACATTCCTGCAAGCTTACCAGCCAGAAATAGCCTACGCTCCCCCCCCTTCCCCTCTTTGCTCCCCAAAGGAAAAAAAAAAAAAAAAAAAGAAAGAAAGAAAGAGAAAAGGAGAAAAAACCCCAAGAGTTGCTTAAGATTGTAATTATCAGCTAGGTTTTATTTTAAGACACCAGAGAAGAACTGTGAAGAGCGAAGTGTTACAGAAAGCACAGCGGGGGTGGATTGTAAAGGAAACTCCTCACGAAGAGTGCAAGGATGCCATTGCCAGGTCTCTGGGTAGCTGTGTCGCGGCAGCCCTCGCAACTTGCAGCAGTATTATACGCAAATGTTGTGCTGGAAAAGGCGTTTTGTGTAAAATTTCTCTTTCCCACCTTTGGTCTCAGCTGTGGCTTCACCTGAGGAAAGTGCACTTCGAAGCTATGCCTAGCCCTTTCTTAATGTAGTTATTATGTTCGTAGTTTCAGGCTTTCCCCCACCGATTTCTAGAATTGTTGGCTTATCTGGTATTGCAGAGCTACAAACTTGTGAAAAAAAAAATAAAAAAGAGAAGATAATAATAATATAAAATGCTAATAAAAAGACTCGACCAGGAGCATTAATTTAAAATGCACATTTTGCTTCGGATGCACTGTTGTTCATATAAAAGTTGTAAATATTTGTTTATTTAAACAGACTGAAAAGTGCAAAATGGAAATGAACAACATGCATTTCTTTTTTAATGTACAAAACATGATATGCACTCGAAATGTTATAATTTCTAATATTTTTAAAAGTTTATATTTGAGTTGTACAGAATTAAGCATTAATCAAATATTTCATCCTTACTTAACATTATCATTTCCTTAAGATATTATTACAAGATTTAAATTCTGTGCTACTAATGGAGAAAAGATTTTTTTTTTTTACTGTCTACCTCAATATAATGCAAGTATTTACAACTCTAAAGTTATCTGAGGTAAATTAATATTCAGAACATTTTTACAATACACCTTTACTGGACGATACTACAACTATTATTGTATTATTAAACATTTTTTTTCCAAAAAGTCAGCTTGCTTTTTATATGTTCTATTATTTGATTAAGCAATTCTGAGTTCTCAAGTAAATATTGGCTCTAATTCTAAAATGCTGCAGAGTTGAGTTGGATCAAGTGCCACTTGAAGGCGCACCCAAAGCCATTCCTCCTGTCTGAAGACTTTTTGTACTCTCATGAGATCTTTAGTTTCGTCTTTGGTATATGCCAGTGGCATAAAGCTGCATTGTGTTTTTATGCATTTTATGCAATGATTATTGTAAGTGGGAGAATGCATTAAGGGGAAAAATTCAGGCAAACGTTTGTAAATCTCATCTGTACTGGGGACATTAATATACACTGTATGATGATGATGAGCAAAAGACAATGAATGTTTTATAAATGATATTTATTTTGATGCAATGGGTAATATATTTATTAAATATTTCCTGGCTATCTCTTAGATAATGAAGAACTATTCAATGAGTAGCTGTTTCAGTAAGAGAAGGATCCTCTCTCAGTGATGCATGCAGAGGTGGTACAGGCAGCTTGGGGGCTGTGAGCCCCACTCTCAGGAAAAAAAATAAAAGCCTCATCTTATATGCAGAAGGGCTGAAAGAGCTGCTCACCTTGTGGAATGTGTTTGAAAGCAAGGTTCCTTTCATGGAAAATGGAATTTTTTTGCCATATCACAAGATCTGATCCCACACGTTTTTCTCTGACCAGCTTTCACTCCCTTGGACTGGTGCTTGAACAAAGGAGTGCAGAATTGGGCCCGAGTGTTTGAATAGCAGCAGCTAAGAGACCTGTAGAAAACTCCAGCCTTAGAGTTGGTACAACTGCCAGAGGAATATTGCTTCCTAGTACTTAATAGTGTTTCAAGTTCATTACTAATAGTAGATTTAGAGATTATACCTTAAAAAGGGCTTTGGTTTTAAATCCAGGTCCACCATGTGCAGTTCTGTGAACCTCGGTTGCTGTTCTAACCACACCAGTTCAGTCTTCGGCTATGGATCAAGACTCTGCTCTCTTTACGAGGGAAAGAATGGGAAAATGATGTCCAACAAGTTGCAATATACTCTCTGAGGAAAGGTAATCGAGATATGTAAGAAATTGTCAACTGGAAATGAACATGATGTAAAATCTGAAATTTTACAAAATTGTCAGCTAGAGAAGGCTGAGTGAATCATCTCTTTATTTTGCTGTCTATTGAGCAAATGAATTATTGTGTGTACAGACAATGCTTTGGCTAAAACCATACACTGAGAGTTTCAATGCAATTTCCTTTCCATGTAAAAACCAATATCGCTTCTGTTGCAAGCCCATTCATCACACGCGGGGTGGCAAGCTGTGCTGTCACTGAGTTGTCCTTTCTGCTCCGCCTCAGACATGGCTTTGGGGAGCTTCATCAGACAAAGTTCAGCCGTGGGAGGCCTCAGAAAACTTCCATCAAAGGAAGCTGTTAAAGAGACATCATTTTTCTGTCCTGAGTGTACAGTGTAGTGCAGTTTGTACCTTCTTCTACATTAGCAGAATTTTTGGTGACATCTTTAATGGTCAAAAAATGTTTGAAATCCCTTTGTCCCAAATGTCTGTGGTTAGTAACCTCCAAGGGGAGAGGAGAACAGATAGAAACAGCATTTATCTGCTTTGGAGGCACACCTTTTGGATATTGCTTACTGAAGCAGAGAAAGCACTGACCTTTTTGAGCATATGCTCTGCATGCTATAGCTAAATATAACATTATCTGAACCCATTTTGGCAGGTCTGCTATTCCTAAAGATGAGATCTTCCTTTTTTAGTTTTGCAGTATTCTTTTGCACAAATCTGAAAAGGAGCAGTACCGTGCTGAAAGGGAGAAGTGAATACATAAAGCAAAGCTGATCGATGGTCTTTGCTTGCACTTCCCGTCCTCTCTCTGACACCCCCCCACCAAGAGATACCCAGTAAATTGAAAATGTAACAAAAAATACCTGTAATTATTTTTTCAACTTTTTTACTACAAATACTGCAAGCCTTTGTTACAGAGCAATCCAAATATGGAATTGCAGTGGATACAGAGCTCAGATCTCTTTGTCCTGCCAAAGTAATATGAAGTTTCTTTTCCATTTCTCAACTCCCCATGCTCAAAATCACATTTGAAAAGGGGAAATTATTTCTTTTATTATATTGCTGGCCAGAAGAGGGAGCAGAATCTATGAAATAGTGGGAATAGACAACGAGGGACAGAAGACAGCTGAAGTTGGTCTGGCTGATGGTGTGATACTTATCAGCAGATGTTACACAATTCATCCATCATACTGGCTATGCTGCTCAAGCACAAGAAAATCACTGAGTCATCTTTGAAGTGTAGATATGCATTGGAACAAATTCTGAGTACGCGAATGAAAAAACACAGCATGGGACTTAAGCCTCTACTTTTATAAGTTCCCTTTTGGACCACAGTCTCCCTCTCACATTTATTTGTCAGAGGGGTGTATTTTTTAAATTTTTTTTTTTTTTTTGGTGGGGGAAAAAAGCTGGAAATTCCCTATGAAGAGCAGATCCAATCTTCCTCCTTATTATCTCCAAGTAGATGAGAGGTTGGTCTGTTTACTGCATTTATAAAATAAGCATGTTGATTTTTAACAACTCGGTGTTTAACCTCAAATATTATTTGAGCTGATCACATTGTATGAAATATTTTCCTTCATAAACTCTTATCTTTGCTTCAGAAGCACATCTGAAGCTTTGTGGAAGTCAAGTGAGTGAACTTCACCCTTGTCAATCATTCAGAGGCTAGGCAGCAGGACAGCAGATATCAATAGCATATAATTTGTTCTCTCACATAGCAGCTATGTGCTATAAAGGAGTATATTCCCCTAGAGCAGGGTCCTCTTGTCAGCATTCAGCTATATTATGTGATTAGATTTCCAAATATTTGTTCTTGTTTCTTTTCAGTGTCAGATCCATTGTAAACTGAGGATGTTCCAGCTGTTCATGATTGTGAGGGAGGAGAATCAACATATTGTCCCTGCTATACTCATCATATGCCTATTGCTTGATGACTGCAGCCTTGAAAAGTACCACTGTCTTAGTTAATATATATTACTATTCAGTGTATTATGCTGTTGGGAGTTAGAAATGGTTCTCCCAAGGTTTTACTCAGACCTAATTTTGCACAACATGAGCCTGATGCAGAGAATGGGACTTTATATTTGCCCATGTGCTAGCATTTTGACGAAACTAGCATTTGTTTAAACAGTGAATGCTGTCAACCCCCTCCCTGGAAATGAGAAATCTGAAATTGGACTGTGGGTCTTTATCTGATAAGACTGCTTTCCTACTAACAACTTTCTCCACCATTTTTTAGGAAGACCTTAGGGAGAATCTCCATCCCATGGAACGTTGTTAATTCAGTGAAAAAAACCACTGCTTTCCAGAATATGAGAATTTTATTACTAGAGAAAAATAATTGAAAGTGCTACTAGGACAGCAGGATTTGAGTGAGTGGGCAGGAGAGTCCTCAGGTGAGTAAGAAAAGTGGAGGTCTGGTTGACAACTCATTGCTTTGGTGGAAGTGGGAAATTGCAGGAGGGCCATAGAAGAACGAAAGGGATAATGTAAGGGCAACCTGCCAAACATCTGACATGTTTTCACTCTAATGGTAAGAGTATGGAGAATAAACAGGAAGAACAAGAAGTCTTGGGACACAACAAAGGCTACAGTTTAATCAGCATCACGCAGGCCCAGTGAAATAAATTGTGGTACTTCAATATTAGCAGAGAGAGTATAATCTGCGTAGGAAGTAGAGGCAATAAAAAAGGGAAGAGTATTATCTGGTAAATTAGGAATGTACAGAAGGCCAGAGAGAGGGGAAAGACAGAGTGGTTGGAGATGAAACAGAGGAACAGTAAAACTCTACTAGAGATTACTGAATGAGGAGGAGGTTGATGTCACATTTTGTAGCAACTTCTGGGAGTGTCCTGAGGATATGTAGCAGTGGTAATCAAGGACTTTATCTAACCAGGTTATCAGCTGTCAGATAATTTAAAAACCAACAAAACAAAACCCAACAGCACAGTACAGCACAGAACAGCACAAAATGTTCCTCAAGGTTTTAGAATGTGTTTGGACAACTCTTTGTTTCAAAGTATTAAGGCAGTTATGGGAGACATGGCCAGATAAGATATGATAGATATGATTAATAAAGAGAAACTCACTAGAAAGCAATTTGACCTCATGTGTTTGTGGAGAAGGAGTGCAAGACCAAATAACTCCTCTATGGCAGATACATTTCTCTTTGGGCAATTGATAGGGAAAGTTCTGAAGGCAGGAGCCAAAAGGAGAAAATCTTAAGAAAACAAGCAGTTTGGAAGAAATCCTTAAAGGTCTCATAGGAACCTATCCTGCTGGCAAGGAGGACAGCACTGGAGAAAATCAGAGGGTCTGAGTCAGAAGTTGTGTTGTTGTCTGTTGACAAAAGCCCACCATACAGAAACTGGGCAAAAACACTACTAAAATAAGTAAAAGAGACTAAAGTATAAAGAGTGCAAAGGAGATCAGAAAAAGAAATAAGGAAAAAGGGAAAAGGATTATCACTTCATGGGGATGTTAAACAAAGGACAAATGACAGAGTGGGCTGAAGTGTGAGACACCACCTTTGCAAGTAGGAGACAATTGATATGAGAGGCTGAAGACAGTACTAGTGGGGGAGTTGAAATGCAGCTCACAGAAGAGAAGTGAAGGAACCTTTGAATAAAGGGCATATACTCAGAGCAGGAAGTTCTGGAGAAGTTTACTCTGGTAATTAAAGAACTAACCACAGGAAGTTCTGAAATATTAACAAGTGTATTTAGGAACACAGAGAAGATTTAAAAGGTACCAAGAATTACAGACCAGACAACTGTCTCAGATAACTCCAATACTTTGAGAATTGCTGCAAAAAATTCAAATGCTTCATAAAACAGCAACTGCAGAACTGCAGAAACTGCAGAATGATAACGTGATAAAAATATCCAGTGTGAATTTATACAGAACAAATCACATCTAACTAGTCTCATGTTCTTCTGTGTAAGAGTGACATGCAATTCAAGCATGAACATTTCTAAAATTATTTTGCTACATTAGAGGGACAGTTCGATATAAGTACAGTGAAATATAATAGCAACAATATACACTTAAGCACTATATGCAAAATACCACACTTAAAAAGAATAACATCAAGCAAAATATTAAAAAAAACCCTAGCTATTTGTGCTTATACAAGAGAGAATCTGGACTGTATAGTGAAATGAATTCTGAATACAAGATAATGAATGAATCAGTCAGTTGCCCAAGATATTCCAGAGAACAACTGAGATTGTCAGAAATATTCTGACATCTAGACTAATGAGGGCTCAGGTAAAGCGCTGTGCCCAGTTTTAGGGATCAGGATCTAACAGATCATTTTCTGGCATCTTCCGGATCGTTGGTAGTCTGCTGACCACAGTCTAAGATGACTTGGGACACCAGTATATCTAGGCACAATAGATACCTGTGTGAGACTCACTCAGGGCCAGCTCTTTCTCTCTGTGTTCTGAGAAATATTTTCAGATATGTCTACCAGGGTGGGACTTGCACAGTCCCTTGCCATCAGAAGAGGAGGGAGTAGAGCTCTCAAGGTGTTACTGCAGGGAGAGCTCTGCAGTGCCACACTGCCTGAGATCTTTTAATCATAAACTGCCTGAGGCTGAGGAGAGCTAAAAACTTTTATGCACTCATCTGCAATTATCTCCCTTGAAACATGCAGAGCTGAATTTTCCTCTTGAAATGGGAAAAAAAGGGGATTTATTCTGATGCCTATTGTGGCACCTAAACTGGACTGTACACCTTCTGGGATGTCATTAGTACTGAGCAGAGTGGAATAAATGTCTCTCATAACTTTATATAAGGCATTCTGTTTAATGCAGCCAGATGAATGCCTCACAGTGAGGGAGTTCCTTTGTTCACTTCCACTCAGATGGGGTCCGCCACTAGATGAGAGTTTCTTGTTGCCATCATAAACCAGACAATGGGTCATAGCATGACAAAAATGTGCTTCTGTGAATTCACCAGGCACAATTTGCTGTTGATGCCAATTCTGGTCAAAAAACTCCCAAACCTCAATCAGCCTAAAACCAGTTATCTTCACTTTCTGCAGCCAGCTGTGTCCTACAGCTGACTCTGAAATACTTTTCAGAAACTAGGTTTTGCAACCTCAGGAGTTTTAATCTAGCATTGCTGTTCTGTTTGTCATTTCATATTGGTTCATATGTGGAGCTCTAGAAAGGACTTTTGGATATTACTGTGACCAAACAAATAAAAGCAATGAAAAATCTGGTCCATCTTGAACCAGAAACCCCGCAGACATGAGGGGAATCAGTTCTTGGATATAGTGTCTGCAGGCCTTGGCACAGCTGTGAACTGAGTACAGCATACCTCCTAATCAACCCACTCACATACATCTTTGATTTGTGAGGATGAACGTCCAGTATGACACAAGCTCCCAAGTGTTTTTTGCTTTGTTTTGGAGAGGAGTAAATTACTATTATCATCTAGAGCTGGAACTCTGTAAACCATACTCCTGTCTCTTTTTGTCAATATTCTACAAGCAGAATACTTTCATTAACAGTGCTGAAGTTGTACTGACTCTTCTCTATCATTCAGTTGCTCTTTCTTTTTGTTCTTTTAGAGTAGTAGTAAAAACCTATTTAAATTGAGATGCATCTCTGCCAAAGGCTGTTTTGCTGGGAGACAATGCAAACAAATTCATGACTGACAAAACAGGCAGCAGAGCCATGAAATATTAGGCATCTGCTGTAGGTATGGCTGAAAGATTTTGAGAGGAAAGAGGAAAGAAGAGGTGTTCATAATTTAAGGATTTCTCAAGTATTTCTGACTTTACATTTTATCTCAGGAAGAGGGGTACTCTTTACATTAAGATGAATGCCTAAGATGACAAGGAAGACGGGATTGACCTGAGGCCATTAGAATTGTTTCAAACAATTGGAAAGCAGTCACATTTGCTTGAAAAACAACAAAACCCCTTTTTTTTTCTCTAATTATGAGAGCTATTAGAAATTGCTGAGGCATCTATTCTCTATCTGCCCCTTAATACCACACTGTTACAGATGTGAGAGGTTTAGAGCAGCTTAGAGAAGGCCAGGATTATGTACTTCTGGGCATTATGTTTTGTACGGGGTGGCAGTCCTAGTGAGTTTGCAAATATTTCTTGCTCTGGGTTCTGCTCTGTTCTCTATCAGCAACCACCAGGACAAATTCCTTGATGTGAAGATAGAATTTGTTTCAGATGGAACAGCCCAGAGATAATGCCTTCTCCTCCCTACAGTTTTGCTGGTCTTTTCTGTTTGTGGCACAAGCTTTGCCAGAAGCTCTGAGGCATTTAGACTCATAGCCTAGCAAGAGGGTTTTGTTTTGAGTGAGGAAGTATATGCATTCGAATTCAAAGCAGATTGTTTTATGCAGTGTCAAATTCTGTGCAGATGGAACATGATATGATATGATATGTTGAAGTGGGATACATAGCATATGGCTATAATTCAGGGAAACACATTTCTCCAGCTGGATACCTGCTATTGAGTTGGAAAACATGTGTCCTGCATTCTGGTAGGCTTCCACCAGAACAGTGAGAGGACATAAAAGACAGGTCATTCCTGGTATTGAATATCAGCTAATACTTACATCTATTTCACTGGTTTCATGGTGCTGTTCACAATTAAGGCTCCTGTTATCACAATGAGTGTAGTGCAACCAGAAAAAAAAAAAAAAAAAAAAAAAAAAAAAAAAAAAAAAAAGGCAGCTATTCCTGAGCTCTACACCCACAAGTACATGTAGACAAGCCAACATCTGCAAACAGGCTCGACTGCTTTTGGGCTGGATGACCATGCCTTCTACCCTTTCCTGTCCCCAGGGAAAACATAGCTGCCTCAGGGTGCGGCACTTCTTCCAGACACCAGCCCCTGACTCTGGGGCTGCATCCCATGCCTCTGGGGATTCCCTGAACCTGGAGATCCCCTTGGGTGCAGCACCAACCTACAGCCCATGTCTCGCTCAGTCTCACTGTGGTGCTGCAGTGAGCATCTGGATGGGAGCGATGGTGCACAGAGAAACTGCAGCTCTGCCTGGGTCCTGCATGGTCTGGCAAGGTGCAGGCATAATTTCAGAGCATCCCTAAGCAAGCAGGAGCTGAGCTGTACATGATAGACCTATTCCTCAAGGAAAATGGGCTCATTTTGGCCAGTGGCCAATGGGAGAAGTGAGATGTGACTTAAGCTGTATTAATCATCAACTTATGCCTTCTGCCAGGCAGAGGTAGGCCATGCATATAGCTTCTTCTGTGGTTCAACTGTTAAATACCTCGTGGTCAGACTCATGAGTAATTGCCTGCCCCAGCCTACTTAAAATAATGAAGCAAGTATAAACCATTGCCCTGGAGTGATCCATCCTTTTCAACACTGCTGTTCCCTGCCTGCTGATCACCCGCTCTGCTCCCTTGCACCCATCCAGAGTCCAACACCACTCTGCTCCATCCCAGCCAAGCACAGTGAGTAAATAACCATTTCTCTCCTGTGATCAGGCTAACAATGCTCCCTGTTCACACCCTTGCCTCTACTTTTCTTTTGCAGATTCTACTCCTCTTGCACTTAATTTTATTTTCAAAACCTTGTGCAGCTGATAACCACTTTGAATGTTGTTGTTTTTCTGGCCTCTTGGAGATGATTGCATCTTCTATTTCCTCCTTCCTCTCCCTCTTCCACTTGTGGCTTTTTCCGTGTTAGCCACCCCTTCCTCCTCCCAGATTTAAAGCCTAGCATCACTGTCATAGCGACACAGATTTAATTATCTTCAGGTGCACTGTACCCTTGCAATTCTGCTAGTTCGATTCACACCATGCCACCTCCCCAAAGACTAGTCTGGCAAAATCCCTATAGCAAAAGTGGAGGCTGACTGGTATGAAGAAAAAAAAACAAAAGCGCTTTCTTAGTGCCTTCTTTTTTTTTGCACTTTCTTATTTTTACCTAAAAAATGGCTACATATTTTTTATGATGCAAAGCTCTGCCCCCTCACTGGAACAGACATATTCCTTAAGAAGAATAAAACAGATTTTTATGTGGAAAAATATCACTGAAAAGAAATTTCACTGTTCATATTAAAGAAGGTTCTACAAAGATGGAGGTAAAATATCACTTTCTGTGGTTTTTCATCTCTGTCTTCTCCAGTTCTTCAATACCACGTGCCAAGCAAAATAGGAAAACACAAAATCCTAAAGACTTAAATTTTTCATTTAAAAAGTGAACACTTCCACTTCATTACAGGCTTAGTTCCTCGTCAAGCCTTCTCACCCCAGCTTTCTGTTTTTTGGGTTTTTTTTTCAAAATCAGCAACTGTTCCCCTCCAGAGCAGGAGTGGTTGGGGCAGCTGGGATGCTCTGAGACCTGGCAGGTTCAGTGCTGCAGGAACCAGGTGCATGTGCATGTGCTGGCTCCTGGTGGCCATGGGGCTCCCTGGGACGTGACAGTGACACCAAGAGCAGGGACTGTGCTTTCCTCCGCCAAGCACACCTCCCTGGCATGGCTGAGCAATAAACCCAGACACCATGCTCAGCTGCACTGGCTTTTCCCCAGCGTGCTGATGGCTCCCAATTCACCTAAAGTGACATAACTGGCACGGTACAACCCATCCCTTGTTTCCACAAATTCAAAGAGGTTCCTTCTAGAAGGTTGTGGGAAGCAGAGAAGTATGTATGTGACCTGAGGGCAGGCATGGGTAGCTCCCATGGTGGAGACTCTGGAGCAGCTCAGCATTTCCCTTTTGCAGGCAGCCTGAGATGTATCTTGATGAAGAAAATACTGTAATTATACTGACTATTTCTAAAAGGTTTTTGAAGTTCTTTTTCAATAAGGACTGTAAACAGAGAAAAAAAAAAAAAAAAAAAAAAGACAGGCATTGTCCTGCATGGAGAGTGTGGACACTGCAACTCGTTTTCTGCCTTTCCACATTGCAATTTTCAACATGTGCATGAACATGGCAAAGTTTGAGTTCCATGGGAAAAAAAAAGCATTGTATTTTAAAATGTTAGTTTCATTAACAACATAAAAATAAATGAAAAAAAAAGGAGGTAGAAAACAAATTGCAGGGTTCTTATTCCTCTTATTTGTGCTGGAAGGGGAAAGGCGATCATGCCACTTACATAAGCAGCAACAGCTCAACAACACAGCCCCAGTTCTGGATAATTGTAATCAAACCAAAATCAAAACAATGATGATGCCCAGAGCTGTTATTAAGTGTAGTGAACACTCTGCTCTGGGTTTTGGCTCATATGCACCCCTGAGGCATTCATGGGGACCCTGGGGTAGCTGATGGAGGTGGTCATGGCTTTCCAGTGTGTCTAGTCAGTGTGAGAGGCTCTTGCTTCAGAAGAGGGAGTTCACAGACCTCCTTGCCATCTCCATTTCCTGCCCTTCTCAGTTCCTGGACCTTACGGAGGATATCTCTGTTGCCCATTGAGGATGGGGAGAAGCTGAAGGAGGTAAGCACGTCACTTCTCTGAGGCAGCAGATGCTCCGTAAGAAGATGATGATTCATGTGCCAGAGCAACAAAGCAGGTTGGAGGTCTGCAAACAGCACCTGTTCAAAAGCGAGGAAAGCAATCCCAGCTGGAAAGTGTGGTGTATGCCTCATGTGGCAGTGAAGTGACCCTGGGAATAAAGTGTCTGCTGGAAGCTGTCCAAAGGCTACCACACAGCAGTTGGTGGCAGGTCTTGCTGTGGCCCACTGTGGGTGGTGGTGGAGGGTCACTCCACCTGCACTGGTGGGGAAGTAAGTGTGGTGCACATGTTGCTGTTGACCCAGGAAGGAAACACAAACTTTGATTTCCATGACCTTTATGGAGGAATAGTGCTCAGCATTGTTGTGACAGGAGAACTGCTTTTAGTACTGTAATTTTTAGTAATGGTAATTAAGGAACGTAGATGCTGTAGGAAAGTCCTGATCAATACCTTGGGATGATGGAGCCAGATATCTATTACTATAAAACTCGGGCTCTGGCTAAGCTCTTGGTGAAATATAATGTTTCTGTTTAATAACAGAGAAAGTGCATTAATGTGAAGAGTTGGCATGCTATCCAAATTTTGGACAGCTCTGTCTCCTGAGTTTTGTGTTTGTGATAAGTAAGTAATGTCCCACAGTAACTCTGCAGACCTAAAAATTTGGCTGCCTGTGTATTTCATGAAAAGTTCCCCTGATTTTGAAAGGTCACACAAATATTAAAGTTTGGCCAGATGTGAAAACCAAAGAGCCTCCCCTGAGTGCTGCAGACCAGCAAGTCACTGGTCACCTTTGGATGTCACAATCATTGTTCATCAGTTTATTAGATGGGCTGTACATAGGAATGATCTCTATGGAGTTAGGAAGTCCAGACCAGTGAATACTTCTGTTCTATTTGGAGGCCGGAGGGGAAGAACCCAGCATCTTTTTTATCCACAACCTTTTCCCCACTGAAATACGGTTCCAAAGGAATCTGAGCCAAGGGGCCTGATGCTGGCTTTACACCTTACACAGAGCTGCTGTTTTTTCATGCAGCACACCTGAGTTCTCAAAATGGCATAAAAGCCAATTTAACCAGTGTCAGAGGAATGGGCTGGGGTGTGGTGGGCCCATCTGGGCACTGCAGATGATGGAAGTGCCCATGATCTGTCCCTGGGCATGGTGTGCTGGAACACTCATGGCTCCTCTTGGATTTCAAGGTACAAGACCCACAGTGCTGCAAAGGCTACTTGAAGCTTTTGTCTGCTTATGAAAGCACCTTTCTGGTTGGCTTGCCTGACCAGTGGAGGGCCCATGGTGCTGAGGGATTCTTTTGTATATCTGAAACAAGCTGTATAATGGTCCCTTTCACACTACTGTGCTAATAAAAAAGGCAGTGGAGAAGCACCTCCTACCAACACCTCACAGAGCCCATCAAGCTCTGTAAATATCAACAAACAAGTGACAGCAGCCTTCTGGTGTCTCAGCGTGACATGGAGAGTGACATGGTGGCATCCTGCAGAAGCCCCAGAAAGGGGGAGCTGCTGAGTCTTTGCTTTCTTATTTCAGCAGGTGGTCTCATGTGGGCAGTGCCCTGTGGGACTGCAGCATCTCCTCACCACTGAGCTTCAAGAGATATGGCTCCTGGGCAGGGCTGCCCAGACCCTCTTGTACCTGCAGTGCTGGCTCTTAGATGCTGTGGTGTAGTTACCAAGACCCTTCAGGTCTGATATCTATGCAGGATCTCATGGATTATGCTTCTGCTTTCCTAAGACAGTGGGTGGTGACAACTATCCATAGTTCCTCACAAGTGTCTGAGAGGGTGAGTCATTGGCAATTTGGATACAGTTTTCATGTGATCACCTTCTTTGTATTTACCCTGGCACATGAAGCTGGACAAAACATCAGTGTGCAAAAACAAGGCAAAGATAGGGAGCTACTACTGTATCTTATGTTTAGTTTAATATAACAGTTTGAGAGGAGGAACTGGGAGATCCCATGCATGGTCTCAGTTGGCCTGAATCCACATATGCTTGACTTACCCCAGCTAAGGATCTGGCTCTAAACCATTTTCTTCCTTGTAGATGTAGCTGCAGTCAAGCCAATTGGTACATGTCTGTGCAGATGAGCATCCTGTGTAAAAATCAACAGAGAGCAAATAGGGGAGTAAAATTTCAAGCACAGAAAGGCAGCATTCAGTAAACCCCTGCCTCTATCCCAAAGTGCACCCAAATGATCTGCACCCTGTAGCTCGGGATTTCAATCACCACATCACTTGGGCTAGGCTATGCTTTTCTCTCCTCTGAGTCTTCTCCCTCCTACCCCTTGCAGATACCCAACCAAGCCTTACAAGCCTCTGCCTCTCAACTTCTGTTCGAGCAGAAGTTCTGCCTTGCCCTGGCAGAAGCACATTGCCTCTGGGGACAGCAAGCTGCATTCTCTGTGGCAGACTTGCTCCTTCTGCCTTCTTGTATCTTGAGTACTCTCCTCAGACTCTTATGCTGGCCTTGGAAGCTGGATGGAAGTGTGCCACAGATGCCTTTCATACACAGCCTGCAACTGAGACCACATCCACCTGTTTCAGTCTCAGACAGTCTTTTCCTCTACAGAGGAAAAGAACAACAGACATGAGAAGGTTTTTCAAGGCTGTAGGAACAGTTTCATATCTGGACTGACAATCTAAAATTTTGGGTGCTCTGAACTCATCATACAGGTCCCTTCCTTGGGGAAGACCTGGATGGAAGAATTTGTCTGTATTTGGGGCACCAGTTGCCAAACAGACAGGTTGACTTCTGGGCTGCAGGGCAAGAGAAGCTCCATGGGCTCTCTGCAGACAAGATTGTGCAGAGTATGAAACATCTGGGGGGATGCCTGGGGCTGGGTGCACCACTGAGGATGCACCCAGTACTGCCACTACAGATTTCAGATTCTTGTGGCTATCCCACCCTCCTTCCCAGGTGGGTGACATGAGTTTACACTGACCCTCATGATGCCTTTTTGGCTCTCTTATCTCTCTGCAATGCTCTATCTGGCAGCATATACATTTTAACTGCTTCTCTGCAATGACTTTGACTGTGCATGAGTTTAGAAAAGCCACAGGAGTCTTGCCCCTGAAAGCCTTCAAAATTTCCTGTCATATGTTTTTGTCTTTAGCTGCCCATTATTTAAGTTGCCCCTTAGCCTTATTAATGTCTATCCTGCATCCCATCTTTAGTACACCATAATCCTTTCAATGACATGACCTGGAATTAGCCATATAACAATGGGTTATATTTTTTCCTCATGAATTCCAAGAGATTAATTCCTTCTGTGTCTCAGCTATCATAGAATTATAGAATATGCAGAGTTGGAAGGGATCCATCAGGATCAAGTCCAGCTCCTGCACACAACACCCCAAGAGTCACTCCATGTGCCTGAGAATATTCTCAAATGTTTCTTGAACTCAGGCTGGTGCTGTGATCACTTCCCTGGCCTCCTGTGAACTGTGGGAACTCAAATGTCTGTATTTCCAAATTGCAGTCTCCTTCATTGGAAAAGTGTAAATAACAGTACAATGATGCCACACGGGAGAAGGTATAAAATTCAGTGAGTTGATTTCTGAGTATCATCCTCCATGATGAAGCCTTCTGCCTGCAGACAACATTGCCCTCTTTCTTTTCCCTCTAGTCAGTGTGTTGATCCCATGAAAGCATTGATCTTCATTCACCATGCTTTGAAAACCACTGTGCAAACACAGCACATCAGCTCCTCTTGGTACTGAATAGTTTTCTATCACAGTAATAAAGTTTGCTTGCCTACCTCCTGGCTATGCCTCCTTCCAATAGAGTCACAATGAAGTTTTACCTAGTGACAGAAGTTGAAAGTTTCCTGGTTTCAATGTTTATTTAGTAAAACATTTTACACTCATGGAGAGAGATCAGTTTGTCATTAATGGATTCTTGGCTTGACACCAGCAGCTAATAGTTTTATTGGTCCCCACACATACAGCACAATCACACAATTTGGGTAACTGCACTGAGCTGTGCCTCCCTCTTCTTTAATTCTGACCCCCAAAAAATCAGTGCTGGATGATGGACAGCCAATCAGTCTGGAGAGGGGGAAGGGATGAGGGGCAGTGCCCTCCTGAGCTTTGCAAAGGTTATGCACATCTCCTGGCAGGCAGCTGGAGACATCCACAGCCCCTGTGAGGGGCAGGGTTAGCTGGAGACCATCCACACTTTGGCTGTGCAATGATGAGCTCTCCTGGGTCACCCCGGGTCTTGCCAGCAGCATTTTCCCCTTGCTGCCCATGGCCCTGATCCCACATTCCTGGTGTGATCCCCCTGCCCCACTCCTGCCCTTCACTCCCCAGACCACAGGCAGGCAGAGCTGGCTGCCAGCTGGGGCTGCAAGCAGAGCTCTGTGATGGCACAAGTGGGATCTGGACCCAGAGCACAATCGTAGACTTAAAATACCTGTCTCATTCAATCACATTTTCCATTGGTAGTTAAGATGAGGCCACTTCTTTCTTAAAGCCTCTTCCTCTATTAGTCTTAGTGACAAGAAGAAAGGTGGCAGTGTCATTATTTTTCCACAGGGGCTTGCTTTTGTTTTCGGCTGGAGAAGTCAGGGTGTTGTACACATACATAAGCATTTCAAGGGTATGACGCAGTGGGAGAAAAATGAGTGCTTTGGTGCTACAGGTCAAGTTTATTTAACACTACAATGTTTAAAACAGAGTGATGCCATTTCAACTAAATACCCTAGAATGTTTTGCAAGGAAATAATTTAAGAAACTTCTCAGAACTACTTTTGCAAATTGAGCACATCTTGCATAAAACACCCTGGCAATAAAATCGTATGTGTGAGAAAAAATATGCTGAGGACTTTACTAGAAATGAGGGAAGTAGTAATTTTCTTCGCAGGACAGGCTGATTTGTAATAACATGTTATTATATGGCTTAGCCTGTTCTGTATTTCTCTTGCAATATTTCTGTTTTGCTTCTCTCTTGCATTGTGATAAAATTGTGAGGGACAATGAGAAGAGAAAATAAAGCCAAGAACAAGAGGGCACTTGAATTTATAAAGCACATTCAAACCTACCTCCATCTCTTTCATCTGCAACATCTCCATTCCTGCTCTCTCTTTGTGGTTCCCACTGGTCAAACTCAGTTCCACAGCTAGGACTGACTAAGACTCAAAACTGAACTTCACAGAAGAAGGTAGTTGTAGGGATCAAGGAGACAAAGGACTCTTTAAAAGTTAATTCTGTCTAGTTCTCTTGGTATTGCGATCTCTGGATATGTAAAACTGTGAGATTTCTTTTGATTATTGGAAATTTGCAAGGAATTTTATTTTTCCCCAGAGCTGTTGGTTATTTGATAGTTTTCTGTAAGGAAATATTTGACAGAGCTGTGACACAATGGTGTCTCATTCTGCTTCTAGGAAGAATAGAAATTGAAGGAAGGAAATTTCCAAAGTGAGTGTCAGATTTTGATCTCTTTTACAGAAGGATAAATCCAAGGTAATTCAGTGCAGTTACTTTAGATTTATACTAGCATAAATAAGATAACAATTTGGCTCTGGGAATCTCTGTGGTTCCCCATTTGCTCATCTAACAGCTGGCAGCTTGCTTCTTGCTATTTCTCTTGCTTTCTGGGCTAATTTGTTTTGCTGGGTGCTCAAGCTGGGGCCAAATGAACTTGGGACTTAGTTAAATGAACAAATGTGTTTTGCACAACACACAACTATGAATGGCTCAAGATCCTTCACATGATCATACATATTTCAGATTTCCCAAAGGTCAGAAATTAATGGCTAGTAAATGGATAGAAATATTACTTCACACAGTATGTAGTCAACCTGTGGAATTTGGTACTGCAGGAGGTCACTGATTCAAACAATGGGTCAGGTTTTGAAAAATGGCTGGATAATTTTATGTCAATTAATTACACTTGGAGCTGAACAAGCATAAGATTGAGGTAAGTCAGCCTTTTGCACCAGAGTAGACATGAACTCCCCTGTGGAGACTAGGAGGAATTTTCCCCTCAGGTTGTGCCCCTGTGGCAATCAGCTTTGCCTCTTTCCCTCTGTCATCCCACAGTGGGAGACAGAAGGAGGGAGCAAGAGAAGCTGAGGCTTGCAGGGCTCTGTCTGCTGCAAAACCTCAGATCCCAACACCTCCTGACTTTGAAGGAATTGAGATCTACATCTAGAGCCAAGCCAGACCTACATTACCTCCACCTGCTTTAGGTGCTTTCTGAGTGTTATCTCTATGCTGGATCTGATACACATCCACTGGCAGAGAACAAAATACACATTCACATGTGTAAGCTGATGCACTGCTGTTTGCAAATTAAGTCAGACAACAAACTCACTTCCAAACCATTTTAGAAAATAAGTAGCTCAGCCATAAACCATGAGTCTCTCTTTAAGCATTTATACTTGTGTTCTGACCTCTCCTTGGGAGTTTCTTAGAGAAGGGACCAACCAGCCCAGTGCAGTTTCCCAGCTGCAGGTATCTAGTGACACTTGAGAGAACCTGACACACCGAGATGTCTTCTGGTGGTTGGTGGGGAGAGGGTTTATGGGAAACTGCTCTCCAACTGTTTGGGGCCAGGTGAGACCTGCTGGGGCATCTCAAATAGCCCAAAAGTCCAATGCTGAGGCAATTAAATCCTACTTACTGTGTCAAAACATGAACACACATCCTATTCAATGTATCTCCAAAAGGGAGCTGAGGTTGCTTCCCAGAACTGTAGAAGGCTTCCTGGCACAGTGCTGATCACTGTCTAGGGCAGGGTTTGGTGACACATGTGCTGTGTACTAGACACAAACTTGCAGTACGGGTAATACTGTCTGTAGGCCTTAGGACTGGGTGCAAGCATGGCCTCAGAAGTACAAATTCCTGCAAACCTGCTTTTCTGAAAAAGATGACTTAATCACCCAGGAGGGAAGAAAGGGTGGGAGGATTCCCACTAGCAGTAGTAGTAGAAAACATGATCTCTGAGAAGGTGTTTTGGTGGAGGCAGCAGGCAGGTGTGATTTGGAGCTCCTGGAGCAGCATAATCCTAGATACTTGGTTTCCAATGTTCCCTTTCTGTGGAGGTCCTTACAGAGTGAGCCCAGAAGTACATGGCAGAGATCTTCTCACCATCTTCAGGAAAAGACACAGGCAATTATATTTCCTAGGAAAATTTATAAAATTGCACAGCAGAGGAACACAGCTGACATCAGCATATGAAGAGAGTCTGAGGACTACACAGAATTGCCTATCACTGGATTTTGGTCCGTGTTACATACACAGTCATTATTTTTTATTACTGACTGCTCTGACTGCATTAAACACCTGAACAATAAAGACGTCATGGTTTCCTGTCATAGCTGGGAAAGTGATGTCAGTGGGAAATCTGTCCCTAGCTCCTCTCAAACCACCAGCTTTGCCTTTGAGATGGCCAGAGGAGTTTGAGTGAGTCTGCTGAGCAGTTCCATGCTCTGACTCAAACGTATTCAGACCAGAAAAAAACCTCTTCTCTCCTACAAGGACTTTGAAAAAGGTTTATGCAAATAGCAGGTCTCTTATTTGACTCAGGAAATCTTTGACTTGCCAGGTTTTTAGAGAAAAAAACTTATCTGTTTGGAGCCTGGTTGGGAGAGTGGATCATCACATGGTAACTATCAGTTCTGAACAAGCTCTGCCTTTAACTTTTTTTAAGTTCACCTGAAAATGAGTTTGCAAACAGCCTCAGCATTTCAAGTCCCACTTTGAACTGTTGATCAAAGAAGCAATGACATTTCTACTTTGCTCAGCACAGCTTGGGACAACTAAACACTTTGAGGTGATCTTTTTGGAAAGTAGGAACACTCTTCCTGCTGAAGTTGCCCATGATGAAGCTTGCAGCTGCAGTGAATAATCTCTGGATTCCCAATCCCTTGCAGATGCAGACACAGGCCTCCTCTCCTCCTTTGTTTTTCTCTGCTGCTTTGTCAACTGTGAACAGAGAACAGCCAGCAGCTGCAATATGCTCATAAAAAAAAGGCAAAGGTCTCCACTCACCTCTGTCTCCCAGGCAGCTGTTCACAAATGTCCTGCTCTTTACTGTTCTCAGTATATGGAAGCATCTGCATGTGTTGTCATGCTGAGAATCCAGAGTGCCTTCAGCTGGTGGGGTCAGAGGCCCACGGTGGCTGTAGGTGACCAACAAGCCTTGGCCTTGCACAGGTTGGACTGGAGAGGGGTAGCTGCACCAGCAGGCAGATCCACTTATATCCTAAGAGTTTCCCACACATGTTCAATTGATTTCAGATATCCAGAAACTCCCACTGCGTCTCTTCTGTGCTTATGATCTTTCCTCCCTGAGATGTACTAAAGTGGAGGAGGAGCTGGTACTCATGGACAGACAAGGTGTGACTCCAATGAGTTCATCTGTAGGACAAACCAGAAAAAAACATTTGTTATCCAGATGAACAAGGTTTTTAGTGGGAAACACTTCACAGAATCACAGATTCATCAAAAAAAAAAAAATTGTAGAACGTTTTGCTAAAACACAGCAGTACCTAAATGAAGCTGCTGAGTAAGTTTCTCACATCCAGAAGAAATTTTACCTTTCCTTGGAGAGAATCTGGAATATCAGAGGCTGAGATTCAACCCCCTCAGCTAAACTGTAGAACCTAGGTCACCTGTAGGGCCACCAGATGTCTTCTTAGTCTGTTTTTTCATGGTAGCATCCATGGAGAATACTGTATTTTGATTTCATTCTACAGAGAAATAAAATATATTGACCTTCATGTTTCACACAAAATAGAGTCCTGGTTTTCTGAATAGGCCCAGTGAGCAGTGAGTAATAAGACTGAACTTTAGGGATACTACATCCCCCTGCATATTCTGGACTTCGCAATTTTTAAATTAATGTTTTGCAGACCTAGGCATGCAAGGCAGTCTCAGAAACATTTTTATTTACCTTTTTTGATATCCAATCACAAAGAACATGATATTTTTATAAGCATATGAGTCTGCATCTGTGTGTAACAGTGCAAGTAAAAACTGATACATGTAACGGTGGTCAACAAAGAGCACTATTTAAATGTCACTGCATAGCTTCAAGTTAGCCTTGAGATACAATTACACAGTTCTTCAAGAGCAGGGGTAGGGGTAAACAAGTAATGGTCCTTCATTATGCCCTCGCTGGTGCAGAAGTACTGCTGAAGCAAGAGAGCAAAGGAGCTGGCTGCTGGTGGAAGGCATGGCTGAAGGACCATGCTTCCTGCCCAGCAGACCTGGATTCACAGGACTGGAAAGGCAGCCCAGAACATCACTGGAGTACCAAGCTGTGTGCAGCTAAATCCGACAACATGGATATTCAAGTGATTTAATATCCTAGTAAATTTTGGCCAAGAACATCTACAATAGGATTTTCTTTCTTGAGCTGTATTAACACTTTGGATACCCATGATGTGTAGTGTCCCTACAGAGCTACTGATAAGTCCATGTCCAGGCATTACAGTATGCAGGGCTAAGTCCTTGAGGGGGCTAGTTCATCACCATTTACAATCTCTCTGGGATCTGCTGTAAAGGGTTGTCATCCACATCACCTTCCTCCACTGGATTTGCCAGGAGCTGTGTATGACCTCCTAGGACTTCAAAACGTGATTCATTGTATATTACAGAATGTCCATTCCTCTGGGCAGCAATTAAATTGCCTTTGATGTGGAAGGATGAAGGCTGCATGATGTCACCAGTTTCCCTCTGACGGACCCATGCAGCCCTGCCAATGTCAATATAGAGTGGTGGTGCTGGCTGGCTGTGAGAATCACTGTGCTGAGTCCCTCCAACCCTGCAGGATCTGTCAGGGGTTTATCAGCCTGTCTGGCTGCTACAGGCAACGCTTCACAGACCCCTGCAAAGAGTCAGCACAAGCAACTGTCACACAAGTCAGTGTGGAGCTGAGCTATAGCTTCTATTTTTAAAATAAATATTTCTATGGAGCTTTTTAGTGTTCCTCCTGGTCTCTGCTCTGGGTGTGTGTGCCTGTGAGTGAGCTGTGTATGCATCTGATACTCTTTTTCTGGTACCCTTGCAACCACGCAAAACTCAATGCTATTTTGATGATGCCTCAGAAAAAAAGAAAAACAACTATGCTTTAACTGGTCTGCAGTCAGTTTCTGGTTTCCCAGGACAGTAGCAATAAAATTTCAAACTTTTGGGATAATAGGAACAGCGTATAGAGTAAAGCAAAAATGCAGATATTGTAAAAGCTACTTGCATCTGGCTCTGGGAATATATTTATCTTTGAAAAACTTAAAACTTGGCTTGCTGGAAAGTAGAGTGTCCCAGACTGGTCCCCAGCTGACCCCGAAGCACTTCTAAGCAGCATATCTAAAGCTAGGGGTAATGGATGCTGCTAGCTCTGATACAGGCTCCTACAGATGCTGTTGGGCAGGTGTCCTTTATCTCCAGGGAAAGCTGGTGCCTTGACAGAGTCCAGAGCTGGTGCTGCTGCCTTGGCCTTTGCAAGTACGTAAATCTATATCATCTATATCTCTCTATCTCTATTTCTATCATCTACCTATGAGGAGCAAGATGAGTTGTGTTCAGAAGCTAAAGCAAAAAGTGTAGTAAGTATTCAGGAGG
This sequence comes from Phylloscopus collybita, assembly GCA_027886175.1. Classification (NCBI taxonomy): domain Eukaryota; kingdom Metazoa; phylum Chordata; class Aves; order Passeriformes; family Phylloscopidae; genus Phylloscopus; species Phylloscopus collybita. Next base: position 22,501,224 of record JAJNNQ010000075.1, read on the forward strand.
TGAGTGGTGAGGATGGCATGAGAGATGCTCCTGCATTTTATAGGCAGTGAGGGGCACAGTTGTAGGACACGGATTTGGGGTCCCACTTGGTAGGAGGCAGCAGGAGGAAGACAATGCTGCTCACCCAGGAACATTTTCTAGGCTTACTCACAACACAAATCAACATGAATCATCCTCTACTTTTCTTCTAAGAAATAGGGAAGCTCATTGCAAGAATATGACGAGCAAAACAAAACCAAAAAATCCGTCAACGAAACAGTGAGCAGCAGGCAGGGCTGGTGGGAGGGAGGCTGTGTGGGCAGAGAGGTTTCACTGGGAGCAGGTAGCCAGTGACTGACTGTTACTTTTGTAGGAACATGACATGAAAAATGAAGCCAGGTCAGCAGAAAAGTAGGCAAAAATGGTAGTGTTCAGTTAAAGACGGCCAGAGGGAAGTGTTTGTAACGTGATCCAGGAGAAGAGTACTGCCTGGGAATGGGGGATAGGAATAGCAAGGAAATTGTATCTTGCTATTTTGAGTCCAAACGTGATTGCAGAACATGTTTTCTCTTTTTTATTTTTGTAATTGAGTGGGATCACTTCAGTGAAATCCCTGGTTCTGCCATCTACTTAATTGAAATGAGCAGAAGAACTCCCTGTAATGCCTGGGTTGGGAAGCCCAACCAGGAACCAGGCAGAAAAGCAATCGTGGCAAAAGGGTTGTGAGCTGATGGTGTGAACCGAGAAGAACCAAATGGTGGAAATATCAAAATTACTTGTCTGAAAATAGGGAAAGAAAAAAATCACAGAGAAGATCTAAAACAAGACCCACAGACTTTGCAGTTGGAATTAAGACTTGAAGCAGCTGGAGATGTCAGAGAAGGAATTAAAAGAGGGTATAAAATATGAGCTGAAGGCTTTGCAAAAAAATGAGAGCAATGTCTGGAAGTTTCCCAAAAAGGCAAAGGAACAAGCCTTAGATTGAAAATTGTTGAAGACAACATCTACAAAGCATTTCTCCATCTTGGGCAGCCACCCAGGTGCAGCATTTTAAATCAGCAAAGGCTTTGCTGAGGTTTTTGATAGCCTGATTGCTGTATCCCACATGAGATTATTCACTAGAGGGAAGGAGCCCAAGCAACTTGTGACTGAATGAAACTTCTAATTGGTTTGAAACTTGTCAGCAGAAACAGACTGATGTGAAGATTCCAGAGGATGCATTATGACTCTGAGGACACTGGAGGTCACAGTGGTCATACAGTCCCTGGGTTTTACTGTGACAAATAGGATTGGGTTTAGCACTTTCTTAGTGTACTCATAACCTAGAGGCCTGAGGAGTCATCTTGCCTAGCTCAAGAGATATAAAAAAGAATATCTCTAGGGAGCAAGATTCCACAATTCTTGCTGAAGCAAAAATCATCCTTAGGTATTTTTGCAGATTAAATAAAATTCAAATCCCCAAGTTCATCATGAGTGAGAGTATGAACAAAAAAAGGCCAGTTAGAGTGATTCAAGCTAACTTGAGCACAAAAAACTTGAGTAGGTTCTAAAGAGCTTCTCTGTAATGGCCTGTCCCAGAAGGCTACAATTTCCCAGTCACTATAATTTTTCATGGCAGGAAGCCTGTGGTTGGGACAGCACTTGCCATGATCATCTACAGCCATATGTGCTGCTCAGACACAGTGTGTGTGGGAAGATGACAGTGCTGCAGGGATGCAGCTGTGCATAGTCCTGGGCACCATGTCCTTCCAGAGCCTGGTCTCCCAGCTCTAGCTGTGGGCAGCACACATGAGCAAGGAATATACAGAAATGCATGAAAAGGGAAGGATGCCTCTTCTCTTCCCTGCTGGGTAGCAGGCACTCCTGCCCAGGGTGAGTGTGCTCTCATGGCTGTTGCCTCACAGTACAGAGCACATTTTGTGGCCACAGCAAGATGGTTTGGACTAAAGTCGTGTTAGAGCTGGGAGGCACACAGCAGAAATACAGTGTCTGAGGGCAGCTGGGAGGCAAAGTCACAGAGTCACAGTATGGAAAAATATCTGAAGCTGACAGGCACTTCTGCAGATCATCTGGTCAAACCCCTTCAGCTGCTGCAGGTTGATAAGGCCTGTGCCCTGTCAGACTTTGAATATCTCCAAGGATGGAGACTTCGCCACCTCCCCGGTCAGCCTGTACCAGTGCTTGACTGCCCTCCACATAAATGTTTTTCTCTTATGTTTTAAATGAAATTTCTTGTGTTTCAATTTGTGAGGTCAGTCCTCAGTGCCTGGGAGGCTATCTCATAGGAAGCAGCATGTTGGTGCCTGCAGGAGAAGGGTGAGGGCAGGGATGAGGGCCTCCCTGATGAGTGGGATGTCCTATAACCACCAGCCCTCAGCCCCATGGCAATTTGGTGTGGTGGTGTTCAAGATTTACTTTCTCTTCAGATTTGACAAGTCTTTTGCAGAAGGACAACAATGGACACAGACTTTTCAGTGTTTGAAGAGCAGGTGGCAAAATAGTTTGTGTGGGAGGATGGTCCTTCCAGAGCCCATCATTGCTCAGGCAGCAGGGAAACACACTGCCCTCCCCTTGGGCAGCCCCTCTCCCCACCTGATTGTTGCAGGTGCTGACAGTGGGATGTGAAGGATGCTTCTGCTGTGCTAGATGTTTATAGGGGATCTGAGTGGGAAGAGCTGAAGTTTTCATGTAGAAGTTTCTTAACATCTTTTCCCAAAATGTTCTTGAGGTGCATTTGCACTGAGTCACCTCCCTACTGGTCTTGGACACAAAAATAAAATAGTGGAAAGAAAAGATCCTGATGGTGACAGCACAGGCTTAGATGTTAAAATCAGCTCCCCTTTGTGGGTAGGAGCTCATTTATACACATGATTTATGCCTGTTGGAATGAGAGGGACAGACTTAACAAATGACAGGTTTTGAATGGTTGCAAGTAATGTTATTAATGTCTGCTGACTTGGTGCCCTGCCCAACTTTGAACTTCTTTCAATTGTATGGGGCTGAACAAGAGCTGCATGAGTTTTGAAATATTTCCACATAAAATAAGCTCTGAGACAGATGGAGAAATGTGAGTTTCCTAATGGGGCCTAGTAAGAAAAGTGCAGGAATGAAAAGCAAAAAAAAAAAAAAAAAGCAAAAAAAAAAAAGAAGGCTTATAAGAAATCTTCCTCATTTGAAACAGAAACAAAGAATCAAAGGAAATATATTTCAGTGCCAACCACTGTTGCCTGACGGGTTGCACTGCTACCAATTAGAGGACAGGCTCTTTCAAAAAGGCTTTTGCAACACTTTTCACCTGCTCTGCAGGTCAAGCAGCACCACATCCATAACTCCAGCAACTACAGCCTCCCAGGCCAGTGTTACTGAATCCCAGCCTTAATTTATTTAAACCCATACAAGATGATTCAGTAGGTGCTAATGCTGCTAATTCAGTAGGTGTTAATGCGTGAATAATTATAGACATATTTAAGCAGCTGGTGCTGTGCCTTCAAAAGTTTCTGTTCATGGAAATTAATAGCTCTGTGGTGGCATATGTGCTTACATGATATAAAATGAAGATGTTGGTAGCAGCTCCATGTTAAAGTTTGAGTCAATATTTTCACTTGAAGTAGAATTTAGAGTTCTTGTTTTACCCTTGGATGTCTCCAGACATGGTACAACAGATCCTCATAAAAGATCTGACTTTTTTTCTGCATTCTTTAAAAAACACCCCACCAGCTTTTTTACATCTGTCCTTGATTTTCCCTCATTTCTGAGGATCCCCAACAGCATGAGCTCAGTTCTGACAAACTTCCTTCACTTAAGTGTACTGATGCTATCTTAGGGCCAGGCCAGATGAGAACAGCACACACAAACAAGTATTCCCCTTATTTGCAATAGCTGTTTGGAGCTAGATGGAACAGATGCTGGAGCTGCTCCTCACTCGACTGAAGTCTGTTTAGGTAGCTCCAGGTGAATCATTTTCCTTGAGCAGGTGGCAGGGCACCTCAGATGGACACACCCCATGGAAAATACACCTGTATGAAGCACAAACACTGCAGAATGACAGTGGAAATGGGGACAGTGGGAACAAGAGCAGAGTTTGGGCCCTACTGACTGCAAATAATACTTTCTCATGTATTTTGCTGTCAGGACAAATGGGTTTCCAGGCTTCTGCTCAGAGGTGCTCAGCACCTTTCAGGATCAGCCCCCACAGAGATCTGGGCTGAGGCAGGAATTGACAGCAAGGTTTTGACGTGTCAACTCTTTGGCTTTGGGACAGAAAACAGGGTCGAGTTGATGCTGCCTGGTAGATTTCCCTGGGTCATCCTGACAGCTGTAGAAAGCCCTTTATTGCTTTTACCAGATAACCAGGAGGAGCCTGCTTTCTTTCTTATCCCCTGCCTTCCTGTAAAGGAAGCATCAGTGCTGCTTCCCCTTCAGCTGCCTGGCCGGTGACAGTGCCCAGCACAGCCTTGCAGGGGAGGGCTTCTGCCAAGCAGACCTGAAGCAAGGGCTGCAGATCCAGACATTTATTTTCTATATATAAATATACACCATGAGAGCAGAGAACTTTACTGACCCACACTGCTGTGATTCCAGCATTTTTTGCCTAAAACAGGTGATGGGACCTCTGGCCCATCTACAGTGTCTACTTTCAAAAAGTGGTGTGGCTTTGGATGGGAACCATTCCACAGACATCTAGGATGTCACAAAGCTTAGATTAATTAAATAAGCATTACTCTAGCAGCTGTTTTAAATAGCTGCACATTAGACTGACTTCCAGTGCCTCAGATTTTAATAGATGAATGTCATGTGAAGGTTTCACATTATCATTTGGATGAAATACAGATTTTTGAAGATAGAATGATATCCAGTATTTTTTGTATTTCCAGGCATGTCATATTAATATGTTCTCTGTTCCACTGAAAAAGGCACAAAGCTGTCTCACCAGTATCAGACATACTGCACAAGATGGCTCACAACTGTTAATTATAAAAAGTCCAGGATGACAGGCAACAAGGTCTGCTCTCATGTGCTTTGTATGCAGGCAAGGGAGTCTCAGAGTTCATGAATGGTTCATTTATACTGCACTTTAACTTATCTATTTCTTGAGTGCTCCCAGTCTTTTAAAAATGTTGTATAAATTTGCACTGGATACCCCTCACCTAAACTGCTTATCAGTATCAGATCCAAAAATAATTTAATTCCTCTAAACACTACCTGTTGCTTCCTGTTCCACTGTACAATAGTTTATTGTCTGGCTCTGTTGTGCCACATTTTGTCCTGTCAACTGAAGCCACAGATGGGCTGAAAGGGGAGATGAAAGTGTTCTGCACTTCTTTACAAACCATAACCCAAAACCCAGGGAATGCACTTTACATCAGATGCCCCCTAGCCATGCAAGTAATGACTGTTTTACCTTCATCTTTGTACTGATATCTGTGAGTTGTCTGGGATTCAGAAAGTATGTTTGGTGCATGGGGTGAGGGGGGCAGAGGGTGGTGTTCCTTAGATAAAAGCTACATTTTCCTGACTTGACAAAAAGGTGCACTGTGAAAGAACTCATTTAGCAAGAATTTGTTTTTTCTTTTGTTATAGATACAGAAAATTTGAGTGTTTAGTGTAGTCCAGTATTTTTCACTAAATAATCCTGCAGGAGCAGAAACCTGAAGAAAACGGACCTCTTTCTGTCTTCTCATGGACAAGCCTTTCTCTTCTGCCCCTTTTCCCCCCTTCTGAGGTGGAGGGTGTCTGGTATTTCTGCTTCTGAGAAAAGCACCTCTCACCCTCACTGCTCTCCCTGAGGTGCTGCTGGGGGGGCCCTCAGGACACCCAGTATCAGGAGAGGTGACTCTGCTGCTGGGGAATCACCCCCAGCCACCCTGCTGCTGCTTTCTCACTGGGGAAACCACACTTCCCTCCTCCCTGAGGCAGGAGTAATACAGGTGTGAAACTCAGATGTAACAGGTATAAAATCCTTTACTCATTCATGGTTTCTCCCTCAACGAGGTCTTCATTATTGCCCCGATATTTTCTTTGGACTTTCTCCTTTCCATCATTTCCGTGATTCAGTTTTCAGCTTATTTTCAAAGACAAATCCTTAGATACACAAAAAGAAGAAAAAATGGAACAGGAAAGAGAAGGGGAGAGAGAGGGGGAGAGAGAAAGAGAAGGGGAAGGGGAAGGGGAAGGGGAAGGGGAAGGGGAAGGGGAAGGGGAAGGGGAAGGGGGAGGGGAAGGGGAAGGGGAAGGGGAAGGGGAAGGGGAAGGGGAAGGGGAAGGGAAGGGAAGGGAAGGGAAGGGAAGGGAAGGGAAGGGAAGGGAAGGGAAGGGAAAAACAACCCTTGAAACCCCACCTCCACAAACCAAACCGAAATAAAATAGAAAAAAAACCCAAACAACAAAAGACAAAGCAGAGTTTTTCAGGATGCTTGGCATATGGAAAAAAAAAAAAAAAAGCAGCCACAAAGTACCATCATGAGCTGAGCTCTGATTCCAGTGAGACCCTTGGACCTGAGCTTCAGCACAGGCTGGAGGAGGTGAAAGGTCCCTCCCTGACCACCACAGTGGATTCAGAAAGTAAAAGTGTGATGGGCAGGCTGCTGAGGTCTCCCAGGCATGGGAACAGGTAAGAGATGAGGCCAAGGGCCTTACTTAGGGCTTCCTCCAGAGGTGTCACTGCTGTGCAGCCTTCTGCCATCATGATATGGAAGCAATGGGGAACCTGGGCTAAGGGACTGGGTTTGGCTTGAGAAACCAGAGTCAGGCAGAGGCTTGGGAGAGGACAGCAGTGCTGCTGTGGCTCCACAGAGCTGCTGACACCCCTGTGTCCAGTGTGGTGCTGGTTATGCCAGAAGAGCCATGCTGCCTCAATAAGCCACTGCATGAGACTTAAGATCCTTGTACTGAGGAGCTCAGAGAGTTGTTAATTCTGTGTAGGGACCTCTTGACCTAAGTACAAAACCATGACTCTTCTTTCTGGCATCTAACAGGTCCTGAGGCACCTAAAATTCTGCACTGGCCTGATGAAGAGCACCTCACCTCCACCTGGCAGCCTACAAGAGCTTGGCATTTTTCCTAGGCTGGATATTGTTCCAGCCATGTGGCCCAGGGGCTTAAGCCAGTACTGTCTGCACCTGTTGTGCTCTGCAGGAGTCTGGCCAGGGGAGAGTCACAGTCGTGCTCTGATAACCAGTTAATTGCTGTATGTTAATTAGTCATTCCAGGAAGTGTAACGATGGATGTTAGAGCAAAAATGAAACCCTCGAAAACCCTCTCTGGGCAGGTGATCGAGGCTGAGAGCACTCTTGCTTGCTCTCTTCATGTGGTCCAAATGATCTTTCACAACTCCTTGCCAAGTGGAGCTCTTTCAGCAAGAGGGGTTGATATTACTTCTCTTTCCTCTCTGGAAATGCTGTGGTATGAGCCCTTGCAGGCAGCTGAGCCAGCAAAGTTTGGGGAGATATTATCTTTGATCTATCTATTGACCACCTTCACTAAGAGCCTTCTCAGGCTTTTTTCCCTGGGTGAAAAGCTGGGTTTTCCTCAAGTTTTGAAACAAAGCCCACACAGGAAATATTGGGAAACAAATAATGCTAAAGATAATATTTCACAGCCAGGTTTTCCTTATTGGCCCTTTCAGCAGCCCTCAGCACAGGAGAGGGTGCTGGTAAGGTGCATGGGACATGATGCCTATGTGGGGAGAAGAGTGGGGTTAAAAAATTGCTGATCTTTACAACAATATACAAGAAAAAGAAGTTGAGAAAAACAGACACCCAAGTGATTGTTTCTCTAGTAGAGGCTAGCTTCTAGTTCAGCCAGAAAGGATGCCCACTTCATCTCATGTCTCAACTTACAGAAGCACTAATAATGACAAATAATTTAATAAAATACATACCAAGGAGGCATTTTGGGACTCACCCATAAGAAATCCAGTGGAGATCTTAGTGCTTCAAAATTAAAGTTCACAAAATAAAAATCACTATAATTTCAATATACCATTTCCAACTCTACCGTTGTTCACAGTACAGGCAGAGGAGGGAAAGGCTGCCAGGCCTGGGGCAGGGGGAGGGGACCCAGCCAGCCCTATGCTGACAATGACTGGAGCAGCATGTGCCACTGCTGTAGCTCTGCCTTGGCTGTGTTTGTTTTGCTAGAATAGATGCAACCTGATTGTTCAGGGATGGCTCAGCACAGGACAAAATGACAGCTGGGGAAGTAGCCACAGATTTCCATTTGAGCATTTCTCTGCAAGAAGCCAGGGTGTCCCTGAATTGGTGGCACTGATCTGCACTGGATGTGCAGAAAGTTAGGCTTTCAGGGGATTAGAGCATTCCAAAACCACAGGACAACAAACTGGTCATGAGGAATGTCCCAGCTCTTTGACCACATCCAACATACGTAATTATATGGGAAACTCTGCACCTTGGCATTAATTTCTGGATGATTGCTTGCAACTATTTCTCCTCTGGGTATCAAACTCTAAGCAAGTGCATAATTAAAACAGCAGATAAGACTGATCTCAAAATATGCTCTTTTTTTCATCTACAAAAGAAAGGTGAGTGCCATTTCAATTGTTTCTTATAATCATAGAACAGTTTGGAGTGGAAGGAACCTGTAAGATCATCTTGTCCAACCCCTCTGCAATGAGCAGGGACATCTTCAACTAGATAGGGGTGCTGAGAGCCACCGACCAATCTGACCTTGAACGTTTCCAGGGATGGGGCATCTACTGCCTCTCAGGGCACCCTGTAACAGTGTTTAACCACCCTCATTGTAAAAAACTCCTCTTCCATCTAATCTAAATCAACCTTATTTTAGTTTAAAACCATTACCCCATGTCCTATCAAAACAGAATGTTTCAAAATAACCTAGCAAGTAGTCAGTAATATATTTAATTGCAATGATGACTTTGTAATATTAGACATCCTGGTAAGATGAGTTTGTAGTACAAAGTGAATTCATCACAGTGCAGGTGTCCATTAATTTGCTGCTACAGCACAGACCAACCACACAAAGAGAGCTGGCCAAAGCTCATGAGGCTGTGTAAAGTCTGGAGCTGACTTGCTCTTGAACTGCTCTGGGAAGGGTGGATCTTGACTGGAATTCCATGTGCTGGATGTCTCAGGACAAAAAGTCAGGAGGTGTTTGGAGAGCACAGTGGAAGGGGTACATGGGACACATTTGTCACCAGCATGACTGTAGTGTGAGGTGCAGGAGCTGGCAGGCAGCCAAGGAGAGGCAGGTGTCATGGAGAGAGCCATGAGCAAGCATCATTCTCAGCTGGTTGAGAAGAGGAATCCATGAACAGAATTCCTTCTGCTTTGGATGAATGGCACAAGGGAGGTTTTCTGGGCTTGCATGTTTATGTTTTACTTCAGTGTTGCCTCAAACCAACCAAGACCCTCAGAATCCTCTCTGGAGTATGAAAAAGAACATCCTGTCACTTCTTGTTTTCTCATGCAACAAGGAATAATAAAAAAAAAGGTGAAGCAGAGGAAACAGAACATGCTTTGGGCACTTATGTTTTGTGGAAATACCGGGATGTGTTTCTGTCTTCTTACTGCTCACTTCAAGACTTTTATATGTGCCAGCCAAAAAGGGTGACAAGGTGGTTGGCTTCTCACAAAGCTTACTCTTGAGTAGGGGATTTTCTTTGGAATATCACATTAGTGGCAGTGGAAGAAGCAGTGGAGCATGATCAGGATGGGATTGTTGACCTGAAGAAATGTGTGTTAGTGCAGTGGCACATTGCGTCCAAGGAATAGGAAACAAACCATCAAGAAAGCCAAAAAAATGCTTCATTTCATAACTGCTCTGTGAAAAGTTCTCCTAGCATCTGATAGGCAGTGCTATATGTGCCAAATACCTAACAAACATAAAAAAAGAAGAAGGTAAACCAAATTTTACCGAAACATAAGAATGTTAAAATTCAGGGTCACACCAGCAACAAAATGGGAGATTGGCTGAAGTGGTTTTGAAAGACTCTATCGTATCTACTGTTTTTCATTCTGCAAAAGAACTGAAATCACTGATTTTATGAAAAGAGCATGGAGAGCAGCAGCCCAGGCACTGGGGAGGAAATTGTCCTCTGGGTAATATGGTGCCATGGAAATACAATCTGATGGCCAAAGTCACCAGATGGTGCTATTGTGCACACTATTTTTGTGCCTGTGTGACCATCCTCTGCACTTTGATGGGACCTTGAGGGGTTTGTCTGTAGGATGAGAGCTCTGGGGTGCTTTGCTCTCTGCCTTCCTTCCTTCTGGTCCAGTGCAGACCTTGGGGCTGAGCACTCCTAGCCAAATCACTGCCTTGTTGGCCCCAACTCCCAAATGGGGATGGCCTTCATGTCATTTCACCTTTCACCGTTTGAGGATAAAGAGTAAATGAAACACATTATACACAGAAAAGCCCTCATTCTGCATCACAGATGTCTTCCCTATGGGAAATCCAATCTCCACTCAAGAGGATGTAAAAAAAAACAAACAACAAAGGTGGGAAAAGGTGGGACATCCATCACGCCCAAGGAGGCAAGGAGTGTATCTTGCTCAACATATCTTGATCAACAAGAGTGCCTTCTGAAACATCCCACAGCAAAATCACCCTGCAGCTCTGCAGCACAAAATTCCCATCCTTTAGGCTACAGTCCCACAGAACTGAAGGGCACTGCTATGTGCCCCAGGAGAGTGCTTCTTCCTGGAAAGGCTCTGCTTTCCCTTCTGAGTGAACCCTGTAGATCAACTCCCAACAGCAGGATCATGGCCAGAGCAGCTCTGCGGCATCGAAGCACGATGAGCAGAATATGTCCCAGGTGCAGAAACACCTGTCTCAGTTCCTGTCACCACCAGAATAATGTATGCAATATTACACATCTACATAATATTAGCTATTTAACAGTAATAGTTTATATGCATACAGGCATGTATTAATAAAATGCATATTTATATATAAAGAAAAGATCAAATTATAATAATATATAATATGCTGTATACCTTTATAATAGAATGTAATCCCTGTAAAACATCTCCGTAACATTATCTCTCTGGGGCCCTTTTCCCAGAGGGAGCACACTGCATGTTCAGTCGTGCTTGCTGAACCTGGGGGCAGATGTGGGAATCACCTACTTGTCTCTCCCTGCCTGAAGTCTTGGTCTGCACTACCACCATCCCTGTGGTGCTGATAACCAAAGCAGGTAACTGCACAGGAGGAGGACATGGACCCAACCCCAGATGATCCAGTTCTGTGTTTGAGTACTCATTACATGCCACGGGACAAATGAAAGGCAGGGAATGATCTTGAGCTGGCCAAGCTTAGACCTGATTTCAGCATCTTGCAGTGGTAGGGGTGCAGACTGAGGTAAGGGATGTAGACTGTAGCTACAGCAGTTTGGAATATCCACATTTAACTGGGCATGTGCAAGTCACTATGGGGACAGTTGTTGTCCCAATACTCCTTATGGAAAATGTGGGAAAAATGTAGTGGGGAACAAAGATTTGTGTTGGTGCTCCAACCTTGGCTGCTGTGGGGGTCTCTAAAGGGAAGGTCAGTCCAGAAACATCACTGCATCAGAGGTCTGGGTAAGGCACAAGATTATGTGATGGCCCTGGTGAGACTTCACCTGGAGTGCTGTGTTCAGTTCTGGGCCCCTCAGTTCAGGAAGAACATTGAGATGCTGGAGCATGTCCAGAGAAGGGCAACAGAGCTGGTGAAGGGTCAGGAGCACAAGACCTGTGAGGAGTGGCTGAGGGACATGTAGTGATTTAGCCTAAAAGGAGACTCGGGGAGACCTTGTCACTCTCTACAAGTACCTGAAATAAGGTTGTAGTGAAGTAGGGATCAGCCTATTCTCTCAGGTAAAAAGTGACAGGATTAGAGGAAATGCTGCCAGTTGCACCAGAGGAGGCTCAGATTGGATGTTAGGAAAGGGTTGTAAAGCATTGGAACAGACTGCCCATGGAAGTGATGTAGTCACCATCCCCAGAAGTAATCAAAAAACCTGTGAATATGGCACTTGAGACATGATCTAATGATGAACATGGTGGTGGTTAACAGCTGGACTAGATGACCTTTAAAGGTCTTTCCCTACTATGATTCTATGATTCTGTGATTCTATGTTTAAAGTTATGCATTATAATTATTTTGCTTTATCCCCATTCTGTAAGTTGCTAAGTGAGCTTGTTTTTTCTAATGACTGCTCTCTAATTATTTTTCAAAATGCATAAGCAGTTTCTAAACAGTATTCATACAAAAAGCGTGACCCCGAGATCCTGAGTAACATGGAAAAGGTATAAATGGCATTTTAAAACTGCCATTGCAAGATATATCAAGAGTATGGCTGAGAGGACTAAACTCACTTTGGCATCATCTCCTCTGATTGAAGTCCTGCTGCTGCACGTGTCCACTGGGCTAAGGATCTGTCTGTGCTCAGCATCTGGAGCAGGGAGGAAAGCTGCTGCCTGGTGTCTACCCACAGAGAAGGACCTGCTCGAGCAGGTGGTAGTAGGGGGTTTATAAGGTGCCCACACCACTGGTCTTCCCCCAGAACTGCCCCAGGGCCACAACAGCAGCCTGCTGTCTCTGCTGCTTGAACAGTAGCAGTCTCTCCAGAGGGTCCCACGAGCAAGGGAGTCCATCCCCAAACATGGAAGATAAATCTCTTTTGTCCCAAAGCACCCCACTGCTGGCTGAGTTCTGTTCCCCAGTGATTAAAACCAGGGCAACATATTTTTGACTCAGAAACAGAGGGAGGACAGCAGCCCCCTCTGAGTGGGTGCCTTTTGCCTTCCTTGCACCCAACCAAGCCCCTTAGCTGCAGAGATCCAGCAGCAAAGCTGCCCATGGGGAGAAGCAGTACTGGCCTGCAAGAGCCCCCATGCAGGGACAGGGATGGGGCTGGGATTGGGGGGCTCCCCTGAGCGAGTACAGCTGCTGGGAGGGGATGAGGCAGCATCCGAATGCTTTTAGCAGCAGACACAGGACTTGAATCAATAATACAAGAAAGTCTGTGGTCGGCGGCATTTCTGGCCACAGCAGATGGACCACCATTCAAGGAAGGGTTTGAGGCTTCCTCTGCCTGAGGGGATTTTAAACCACATTCCCACATTTCAGGCGAGTACCCTCATCTCCCTCTGGCCTGTAGGTCTGTGTAGAAACTGGAGCATTGCACAGCCAGGAATCACAGGGCTGGGAGGAAACTGAGCAAACAGCGTCACTTTTGTTGGGTAGTTGTCTGGGCAGGGCTGCTCTGGTGTCCACGCCCAAGAACAACCCTGTCCATGGAGATACTCATACCTCAGCTGGTTATGACCCTGTACTACCTGATCTAACTTGAGGGTGTATTTCACTTTGAAGTTTACCCTGCTCTGAGCGGGGGATGGACTAGATGACCTCCAGAGGTATCTTCAAAGCTAAATTATTCCGTGATTCTATGTCTAGCACTGTTTTTTATCCAGCTACTGTTTCATGTAAAATCCCTCAGTGAAGTCCCCTAGCCATTAGGTACAAGCATGTTGCTTCTTGCCTGTTCTACCTCTGCCTCCGTAAATCTAAGGAAGCTCAGCTGTGGAGGTGGAGAGTCTTCAGCAGGTTTTTATAGAATGCACAAAGATTAAAAGCTACTGCAGTTGCCAGTAAAGTCAAGACTCTCAGGGTCACTCTTACTTAAGCAAACTCTCCACAAATTTGATCAAAGAACTAAATTATATATTTTAATGATTTGTATAACAGAGGGTTATTTAGTGCTGTATAAAATTTTGCATAGAAATCCACTTTTCTGCTGGTACCTTTGAAGAAATAGAAATAACCCCAGTATATTAGAGGTAATGTAAAAGTGCATTTAATCACAACAGAAGATATGTTGATGTATTTGTTGGGTATGAACACAGACAGATAAATATAAACATACACAAAAACATTATATTAAATGAAATGTGAAAAATAAATACATTTATTGTACCTTTTAGCAGCAAAAAAAATTTAAATATTGATTTAAACTTGTTTTTTTAACCATTATGTTTAGATACAGAGAAGTACAGTCAGTACTGATTGTATAATAAAAGATATTAAAGATATACATCAACTCAGACACTGGAAAACAAAAATGTTGATTTTTAACATTTTTAGGGTGAGAAGGGTTCTACATTAAAAAAATATTTTCAAAAGCATGTCCTGTTTTCAAGCTGTATTTATTTGCCATGAAGTAACAAGTTCCACAACGTGGTGTGTTCTACAGCAGATGAAAATATTTAGTGTGTTAAATTTATGGCCGAGGGCAAAGAGCTGAACTTGGGAACCTATTTAAAGTGCGGTGGAAGTCTGTAAAGATAACGATGGGGAGTTGAAAGCAGTGAAGACTCAGACAGTAATATCTCAATAACAAAGAGCTAATACTTTGCTGCAGAGGCTTTCTCAGCAACAGTTGGTCCATTTTTGTCATTATGTCTAATCAAGTCCAGTCTTGCCTCGGCCTCCCCAGCCAGCAGACATCCAGCACTTAAATATAACCGTATGTGTCCAGTGTGATTACAAGCGTCGTAACGCGCTCCCACCTCTGTCCTCCCACCTCCAGCTGGCCCCAGACCCCAGGGTGTCACATTCCAGGTTTCATCCTCTGAATGGCATGTGATGTTGGAGGGCTCAGGGGAAGGCTGTGGGGTGGCTGTCACCCATGGGCAGAGGCATGGCCTCCCTGAGCCCAGCCATAGCCCCAGACACCCACGACAGGAAACATCACCAATCCTGCCAAAAAGCACCCGGAGTCAGTATGGCCAATGCACTCATATTTCTTCAGATTATCATGGACTTCACTTTCCTGGCACTGGAAGTGAAGGCACCGGTCAGTGCCTGACCCTGACCCCACTGGAGGTCAAGCAGGTAAATCCCCACCCCTGCCAGGCAGAGGACAGTATTTGCCTCCTTGTGCATGTGGAGACAGGAGGCAAGAGCCAAAGTCAGGAGCTGTCTGAAGTGCTTTCTGCAATTACACTGGGAAATTCTTTAGCGTGAGTCAGTGGTAAAAAATTAGGAAAGTGCCAAGGAACAGAATTAACATATGAAAAAAATTCACAAGGTAAACAGCTTGGCTCATAATTTGCTTAGGTTCTAATGTTGCCTACATGGCTTAACTCTCTTGAAAAGATTCCTAGTCCGAGCTGATATTTAGAATAAATACATTAAATTAGCCATACTGCTTATTAATTATGTACAGGCACTGGAATCCCAGTTGTGGCTTTGGATACATTTTTAAACAAGTTTTAGTGAACAACATCCACTATCCTGGAGGCAGCAGAGGACAACAAGCCTTTCCACAGCTGGGGTAGGATATAGGGTTGTATTCATCCCTCCTGAGTTTTACCAAAGTCTCTATCCCCGTGACCTTTTCCAAAAAGTGTTGAACAGCCTGCAGGAGTGATGGGGTGTCCAGCACAGGTGACAGGGGGATGCATGACCTGGGACTAATAATCACCTTAGGGCCACTTCTCTGAGCCCAGCTCCAGCTGGGATGAGGAAGACTCTGAACCTCTCAGGAAAAAAGCTCTTCACATAGTGAGTTGTATATTCAGTGAGGGAACAAAGGCCTTGAGAAAATGGTCTTGCTAAATGTTTTTAGGATTATAGTTTCCCTTTTGGTTCAATGGTCTTTAGTAATACTGGAGAGAACAGAGATGAGAAGAGAGCTCTGCTGTTTCCACTGTTTCTCCCATTTGTGCCAAAAGCCTGGAGAAGCAGGAACAGCTCTGCTGTAGAGGCCAGAGGGCTTGCTCTGGTGTGGTCTGGGCAGGGTGATATGCACCTCTATGATGAGCAAATCAAGATGTGATTGTAGTGTGGAAGCAGCAGGCATGAGCAGCCACCAGCAAAGAGGAAGGAAAGATAATTCACCTCCCCTTTCTACTGCTGCTTGCACTGCCACGCTGAAGACAGGCAGGCAGGGGAGACACATGTTGGGAAGAAGGGGCAGTAGGTTGCTCCATACTGTTCCCCTAGAAAGGAAGCTGAGTTGCTAATATTATCTGTATTTATTATATTTATGTGGTGCTGAGCTCATCTTTGAGACATCTGGGCCCAAGAACAGTAATTAAAATGAACAACTGTTGACAGCATTTGTCACAAATTGAACAACTGGCATAAATCAAACTGCCTGGAGTCTTAGCCATCTCTCCCAAGGAGTGAATAAATACCATCTAGCCAAATTAAGAAAGCTCTGAGGAGTGCAAATGTTTGTGGCACAGAGTCAAAAACATGCCAGTGTCAAGTTCTGTTTTGGTTCTAGAGGAGCAAATCCCCCAGCCCAGGTGCCCTTCTTGAGGGATGCCTGTCTGCCCCCCACCCACCCACCCCCTCACTATGCCTCTGATTCCAGCTATGGCACAAACAGAGCAGGTTTTCTGGCAACAGGGAAGGTTAAAAGCAGCAGCAAGCTCTGTCTGAGGGTGGATTTTGCATTGTGTGCAAATACCACTGGCTTTGCTGGTTACAGAAGTTTGCAGCTAATTAAAGCACAAACCAAACCAAAATCCCACCCAAACTCCTTTGAAATCCATGACATGCAATACATAGGATGTATTTTATAAGCACTCAAGAGCAGCCAAGTTCATTAGGCAAAGATCCATCTAACTCAATATCCCAAAGCAACAGTTTAGGGGAACAGGATAAATATGGGTAAACAGACACAGTGCCATCCTCCAAGCCCTCTCCTAACCTCTGACCATTTGCAGCTGAAAGACATTTGAACAACAAGGCTTGGGAAAGCAAAGTCTATCTTAGGAAAAACCACACCAAGCATATAATAATTATGAATCAAAGTCCTTGGGACATACAAATCCATATAGCACCTTTATTTGTTTCTTAGAAAGCTGGTAGATTTTCTCTGCTTAGACCAGGGGCCAATTTAACAACAAAGTCCTCTTGTAATTAGAGTTGCTCTTCTAGTCCCTTTAAAAGATTTTAAGGCTGGACCCAAGTGTTGGTCCTACACCCACCACCTTCCCTTTGCTTCCCACAACTGAAAACACAGGCACTTTTCTGAAAGGAGCAACCAGAATTGCCCTGATGTTGAGGCTCTTCTGTAGCCTATTGGGTCACCAAAAAATTGGGGCCAAATAAAAACAGGCAAACCCACAGAGTCTCCCTCTCGGGGCTGCGCTGCCCCAGGGCCCTGCATGGCCCCAGGCCAGCTGGATGAAGCAGGCTGCAACATGTCCCCAGCCCCAGGAAGAAGGTGGGACAGCAATGCAGAATATTATTTCAGGAAGCTCCCTGGCTCGGGCAGCACTCACTCACGGGGCGCGTGCTCGAGCTTTGCATTCATGTGGCTGCAGGAGTTCGTGCCTCCTCACATAGCTCCAGGAGTGGGGTCAGACCAGCCAGGAGCTGCATGTAGGACATCTGGCCACAGCTAGGGGAAGAGGCATAGCAACAGATCAGGCTTTGCTGCCCAGGTCTGTGAGCCCCATTCTCCACAACAATTCTGAGGCTTACAAGAAGTCCCGTGGGTGTCTGTTTTGTGGCTGCTGAAGGTGCACCACCATGTGCCCAGCCCACCATTGTCCCCTTTCCACGTCCTGCCCTGGCACCCCTCCCAGTGCTGCCCCTCCAGCTGTGTGTGGGAAAGCACAGATCAGCCCAGTTTCTCTAAGCTCCAGCAATTCCTTGCACTTTCAGTGCCCCATCTGCCCTAGCAGGCAGATCCTAGGCTGGCTAGGATCTTCAGGCCTTGTTCTTTAAAGTTGACTCGGTTGTTTTGCAAGGGTGCTGAAAGGTGTGAGGGACCTCTCTTGCCAGCATTTGTTCTCTTTTCCTCACTCAGCAGTGATCATCTTTACCTCTGCAGACCTGAAATATCTCCCTGCATCTGGATTCAGAAAATCTCCAGTTTTCTGTTTTTTCTCAAAGTGTATAGAGAAGCAAAGATTGTGTGCATGCAACCTTTCAAATAACATTTGCAGCTTTCTTCTTACCCTTATTTATTATGTGTTTGGCACCAGCTGTGGCTTGAAGCATTGTTACACCAAGCACCATGCAAACACAGAGCAGAAAAGCTGCTGGTGACTAGAAGAGCTTGCAGTCTTAATGACATAAATCAATGCTGTGATTATACATAGAAAAAACTTGCTAATTCATGCTGGTATACTCCCAGCTGGAAAAAGAGGAATGGGTAAGTTCTGCTTATTTTCTCACAGTCTCAATCAGAGCCTCACACACTGTGCTTCCAGCATCTCTGCTCTTTCAGTGGTGACCCCCTCAGGTTTACCAAACTGTTCTGCTCCAGTGACATACAATCATAACAGTGCTTTTCTAGAATAGAGAAAGCCTATGATCACAGGAGGGATGGTTTGGGTTTGGCTCTGTCTTCAGGATTCGGTCTTATTAATGAAATTCTGGTGAAAATAATACACGTGTTTTATTTGGAGTGTGAGATATGTGTCTTGAAAGGCAGTAATTGTGGCAGAGTTTTACTTTTGGCAAGCTAAAGTAAACAACAGGCTGTCTAAATGGATATGATGTCCAAGTACTTTCCCATCACAGGGGCTGAGATGCTAGCTCTGCTTGCTTTGTTTGCACTAGCCAGTATAAAACAATCTGCATACCATAATCTGAAAGGAAAGGTCAGCCCAAAGGTCACATGTTTTAAGGGTGTTACTTCAAAGACATTTATCTCCTTTACAACACCATTAGGTCCCTGGTAATGGTCTATTGTCTTTCATCATCTCAACCTCTTCACCTGCATGTTTATGTTTGGCCAAGCCTCCCAATGCAGGCACAGGGGAAGCAGGTGCTTGGTGGCTCCTGCTTGACGGAGCACACTCCGTGTTATTTGAGAAAGCAGCAGGCTGTTATAAGACTATCAAGCCATAACCACAGTCATCTTCTTCCCCCTTCCTGCAGAAACCAGTAGTTAAGTCCTGCACTTTTCAGCTGTTGTTTCTGATCCAGCTCTTCTTGCCCTTCTCAGTCATACTGTTCAGGTGGGAATCTCCACCAAGGTGGCTCCTCTGAGATGACTGGTCCCTGAGATGACCAGTCCTTGCTGTTTTCCTGCCACGCTGCTCTCACCCCACTGCTGCCAGAGGATGAGTTTGTTTGTTATACCTGGGAAGCATAATGACCCCTCTTCTCTCTATCCTCTTTTTTATATTACATAGCTTGGATGCTGATGCCATCACCACCATTAGTCTACAACCCTTGGAGCAAGCTGTCATCTCCTTGTTGCAGTAATTCAGATACTGTCCCACTGACTTCAGTGTGTATCACTAGAGCAAAGTTCACCAGCTGAATACTCAAAACAAACTCTTTTCTATAGACCTTGATGGTATATCCCAGGGTTATTTTCACAGACAAAAGTGCCTGGCTGCCATGGGCACCTCGGGATTGCTAGAGCATCTGAGACACAAAGTCAGAGGGCACTGTGATTAAGTTCCCTTAGACTGAAAAATTCAAATATTTCTTCTGTTTCCTTTTTTTGCTAAGGTGCACCATACCTAGACTCACGTAGTTTGGTCAGGCCCAAAGGGCAAGGTTTAATCTCTTTACACCCGTAGCATTCTCTAAGTGTTCCATAATTTTTGTCGTTTCAGTGAGAGAGACCAGGCTCTCCACTGCACTGAGATGCTGTGACTGAGGGAAGAAAATCTTTTTCATTCTCAGCTGTTTTCCTTCCAATTTGCAGCAACTCTCCTGCTGTCAGAACAGGGGACATGGGTTGGATGTGGGGAGCTAGGGACTGTGTGGGGCATGGTGAGTGTGGATGAGGACAATTGCTGAGCCTCTGGATGGGGGGGAGGAAGCTGTGCCCTAGGTCTTGGCTGAAGACTGATGGATGCAGCACAAGGAGCCACTCAGGAGCACTCACACAAGAGCATGGCCCGGTGTCTGCTTCGTGCAGAATCTAGGACCCCTCCTACAATCTTAAGGCATGGTAGTTATTGTCAGGTATTGTCAGGTATTGTTATTGTCCTTTCCAATTATTATATACCTCATCACAAATTCTTTTAAGACGTTACTTGTTCTCTTTCCATCAGGCAGTAGTGGGGACGTTTTTCAGGCTTTCCTAGGAAGAGTTGGTAAGTGCAATTTCCACTTAGAAGTTTCCCATATAAGTTAATCTTCCACACACATAACTGAACCTAAATATTTGGGTTGAAATTCTCATGCCATGTTGAATTAGCTGGGCAAATAATCAAATTAAGCCATCTGGGCATTTCTATCAATAAGAGAGTAAGAAGAAAATCTTGTGGTGAATTCTAGCACTGTTGCATTTGGCCCTTGTGTCTCAAAATTACTTAAGGCCTCCAAATATGCCTTTTCCTGTTCACATGAAAAGGTGGTCAATTTGATGAAGCTGTGAAAAAAAATCTGTCTGCCACATCTGTGTACATTTTGCCTAGAGTTTGATAGTTCTTATCCCAAATATTCTGCCTGCCCTGAGCATAGCCCAGCTTAAGAAGGGAGGGTCTGAGCAGGGCTTTTTTTGAGATTTCTTCCTCCCATCCTGGTGCCCCAGGCACAGCTTGGAAAGCAGAGAGCATCTCTCTTGTGCTCCCAGTGCCTCCCACTAAGGTGCAAGACAGGAAGCGAGGAATGTAAAGGTTTTGGAGAGTTGGAAAGAGCAGCCGGACAGAATTAATCCTGTGCATGGCAGTGAAGCAGAGGCTGGAGCAGACCCAGGCTGAGGAGACAGGATGGATGATGGTAAAATGTCTCCTATGCACTAGAGCACCTCTTTCTGTAGACCTCTGGCTTTTTCTTTTGCATACTCCCCTACTGGCAAATTAAATCTTTGGCCAAAAAACAATGAAAAGCCAGAATTCTCATCCTGCAGAGAAGCCCAGTGATAGAAATTTTTTGGGGGTGGTTTTTCTTTTCTTTTCTTTTCTTTTCTTTTCTTTTCTTTTCTTTTCTTTTCTTTTCTTTTCTTTTCTTTTCTTTTCTTTTCTTTTTCTTTTCTTTTCTTTTCTTTTCTTTTCTTTTCTTTTCTTTTCTTTTCTTTTCTTTTCTTTTCTTTTCTTTTCTTTTCTTTTCTTTTCTTTTTTCTCTTCTCTTCTCTTCTCTTCTCTTCTCTTCTCTTCTCTTCTCTTCTCTTCTCTTCTCTTCTCCTCTTTTTTTTCTTTTTTATTTTCTTTTTCTTTTTCTTTTTCTTTTTCTTTTTCTTTTTCTTTTTCTTTTTCTTTTTCTTTTTCTTTTTCTTTTTCTTTTTCTTTTTCTTTTTCTTTTTCTTTTTCTTTTTCTTTTTCTTTTTCTTTTTCTTTTTCTTTTTCTTTTTCTTTTTCTTTTTCTTTTTCTTTTTCTTTTTCTTTTTCTTTTTCTTTTTCTTTTTCTTTTTCTTTTTCTTTTTCTTTTTCTTTTTCTTTCCTCTCCTCTCCTCTCCTCTCCTCTCCTCTCCTCTCCTCTCCTCTCCTCTCCTCTCCTCTCCTCTCCTCTCCTCCTTTTTCTTTGTTGTTTTGTTTGTTTCATATTTTTGTTCCAAACTGGGATGAATATTTGAAATATTGATTTTTTTTTATATACTGGGCAATTTTTTAAAATTTCGTGGTTTTTTTTTTTTTTTTTTTTTTTTTTTTTTTACAGTGGTGTCCTTAATTCCAGCATTTCTTACATTTCTTAACCTTTAACTTATTGGCTTTGCAACATTATGGTCCTTTAATGTATGATTATTGTGTATACAATGTATGACAGACAATTTTTTATACAATGTATGAAATGTCTTAGGAAGATGATGTGTGAGAAACACACCTGTGCATGTTTGCCTATATCTCTGTATATTTCACAGCCATAGAATTTTAGTTTTCATCTCTTGCAGAGATGAAGAAATATATTATTTGATAGGAACTCTGTTATTCACTGGGAATGTGTAAGTCTAAACTTTTTGGGGTCTAATTACAGCAAATGCTAGATATTTATTTTTCTAAACTCTAGCAGAATTTAGAAAACCAGATTCATATTCATAAACAAATATGTAGTTACTAGAAATTTCAGAGGAATTTTATAATTCTGATCACTCTTTTGCTAAAACTCTAATTTGACCAATCATATACTGCAGATTTATTTCTTTATTAATTGCATTATTAGGCCTAGAATTTGGAATGGAATTTTCCTATTTGAGCTCTTGTGGTCATACGCTCCTGTTTGAAGGCTGGGGCTATAAGAAACAGCCTGTTCTTCATCTTTTTAAGGCAGCTTGTTTTTTTTGTGAGAACAGTGCAGAAATGTTTGCATTTGATAGCTGGAAATGATGCTCTTTCTCTTAATTTCTCTGCCAACTTTGCTGAATGTTTAAGGATGTCCAGGTTCTCAGCTGGCAGAAGGTAGAAAAATGCCAAGAAATTCAAAGGAGTCACACTGAGCTTCACCAGCCAGGAACTTGACCCATAATTTTTATTTTAGGCAGAAGAGGGAGTATAAACATTTCCATGGGCCTGGAAAGAACTCATTTCTACGTGCTTATTACATGCTTCAAGTGGACATTTTTAGAAATTAGTAGTTGCTCAGAAATGAAAAACTGGCTGGGTGCATCTCTGCCAGCACACTCACCAATCTGGTCGAGATCATAACTCACTAGAAAGAGTGAGAATTTTGTACTAGCTTCACAAAAAGCTAGTACATAAAAAATTGTCTAATGGGACTTGAAGTAGAAATTACAAAGCTTCTCATTTTGCTTAATTTGGCCTCTTGTTCAGTCCTGCTGCCCTCCCCAGCCTGTGCTTCTCCCATCCACTCAATAAAGCTAATTGTAAAGCCTGATGTGACAGGCTTAGGGCAGGCATATTGAAAGTCAATGTGTTGGGCATTTTTTATTAAACCAAACCTCGAATGGATCCATTCTTGGCCGCAGCTGCCAAGGGCCTGTCATGCAAATGCCCGCTGCTGTACTACCTGGGGAGGGTCCCAGTGCAAGCTCCATGCTGGAGCAACCCTTCCCCCTCCAAAAATGTTATGAGAGTTCTGACTCTCAGAACTAATACTAAGCCATACGAGAAGTGACAAATCTGCTGTTGATATACTGCCAATGTTCACTGCAATTACCTGGGATGGAACAGTAATAATGCAGTGTTTCTGGTGTTCCTTGCAATGGGATTTGAAATGGCTTATTTCTAAATAATTTTGATTTACCTCTGACACTGTGTTCTATCTTTGGTGGATTATTTTCACTAACAAGACTAAATATATCCATCTACAATTCCTGCCACCTGGTTCCCAGAATTCGTATGACCAGCTATAGTGGAGGTGGACTATCTATTTAAGACAGTACCCTATTTCTCTTTATGTCATGTATGCAGTGTTTTGCTGACCTGCCTTTCTTTACAAGGCTGCTCCTCTTTAGGAGTTCTGCACAGTGAGCTATGTATATGGAGGTACAACACAGTGTGTAGTTTCTTAAAGTTTTTCCCTGCTTGCATCATAGATAATTTCTGACATGTCTAAATTACCATCTGGTTTGATTTCAGTGAGTTATCAAGGCTGTGTTATGCATTAACAGTCTGAAAATCAGGCCCAGGTTTCATGCCAAGCCCATGTTACAGGCTCAGATTTCCTTGGGGAAAGTGGAAAGGAAGAAAGAGATGGAGGCTTCTTGCTTGATTGTCTGCTTGACTCTCTCCCTTTCCCAAGCACTGCCATGATTTCCCTCAGGTTGACACCAGAGGTACATGGAGGAGTCATCTCCACTTCTTCTTCATCTCTCACCTAGGTCCTGTATCCCATTTTTGGGATCCTAAATCCTCATCTGCCTTTGAGGGAGTTTGGTGCCTATGACCCTGTACAGTGACGTGTTTGAGGTGTACTTTTAAATACTTTGAGAGATTAAAATAAACTGTCAGAAAGTGGTCAATGGGTAATAGGGGTGCCTAAACATGAAGGTAGGTGAAAACATTTCAATTTATTAATTTATAATATTTATTAGTATTTAAATATTCTAATAAAAAGTATTTTCCTCTCCCTACATGATTATGCTTCAGATAAGGAGTGTATGATCAAACATGTGTGGCACGTGCTAACACACTATCTGCCATGCCATATAGCATCAGATACAAACTTCTTCCCAGGTGGACACTGAATTCATGATTTGAGAAGTTACTAAAACTAACTCTTGCATTTCAGAAGCCTGCATAGGCACAGATATTTGTCCTTTTTTCTGGTGAGACTCAGGGGGCTGTTGCTGGGCATCCACCCTGGAGGCCCCAAATCAACCTTTATTTACTTCTATCCCAGATCCCCAGGCATGGACAACACTGAGAGCTCTGACAGTCAGTCCTCAGATGGAAAAAGAGAGGGGAGCAGGAGGAAAGATTCTGTAACATTAATAACAAGGTTGAGTTTTCATATTCTGTGTTTGTCTGGTGTGCAGGACATCACATCAAGGAGGGAGCTGGAGATGTGTGTTGCCTGTGGTAGGGAAGGCAAAGGTGGAAAGAGAGGACAGTCCATGATATGGCTCACAATCATCTACCTCTGTCTCCTGAAATGCAGTGGAAATATTTTATAGTAGGCCAGGTAAAGATGAGCCATTTTGGTTTTTGGACACAAGATCTTTTTGAATAGAGGCTGCTTCTAGAGAAAATTATGATTTATTTGAAAATAATGAGTGAAACCAAATGAGATGGCTTGAGACTTGCCAGTTCATGAGCAAGCAAAACCTATGGCTCCTGCTGGACATCTCTCTCAGGACTAGTAATACAAGAATACATTTTCATCCTGAGATTGAGAGACCTACATTCACAAAGAGCTTTAGACATCCCAGGAAATCAATGGGAATTAGATCCCCAGATGCCTCTGTGAATTTGGCATAATTAGTTCCAGGAAAACACTGCCCAGGCGCTTTTCCCCTGCTACATACACGGCTGAAATACAAGCAGGGATATTTTAGAACAACTGTAGAAATCACACACTTTTGGATTTGGGTCAGTAAGCGTTTCTTTCTAGTTTTGCTCAGGTGAGAAGAGATCAGAGATGGGACAGGAATTTATAGGGCTCAGGGATTTTGAACACTTTTCAATTTACTGGGAAATCACAGGGAACAGAGCAAATACAGACACAAGTCACAAATCAGCGGGTGACACAAGCCAAAAGTAGTTTTTAAAGAAAGGCAAACAGGCCTGGTTCTTAATGAGGCCACAGATGTTACTTGAGATTTTGCTCCAGTAACCATCAAGACCGCACTAGCATTACACACAGATGTTACGCCAAATGATCTTGGGAAGTGGGGGCGTGATGTCATTAGGGGGTTTCAAATCTGGAACACATAATCAACTTATCTTTGTTCTGAGAGCTCTCATTATAGCCCCCCGGGCTTGTTCACATGCCTATTTGCATAGAAAGTGCCCTGAGGAGAGATCCTGTTCCATGACACACATAACTATGGTGACAGTCCAACATACCTGTTGTTTGAGTTTCTCCTTATGAGTGGATATAGCATATTTTGGAGAAGAATTATGGTTGGGTGGAAAGAGGATGAATGGCCTAACTCCCCATTCAGTTCTGAAAACATATTACTTCCAGAGGAAAGCCTCAGAGCATGTAGAGTCGAAGCTCTCCAGGGCAGCGTGATCATCCAGATATTTTCTGAGTAAATGACCCAGCAGAACTGTGTTGTATTCATAACAATGAATATTAGTAGTGAGTACTAGAATGGTATTTTAAAGAGTTTTTCCTCTAATTAATACTGTAACCTTTTACTTTGGCAGTGATTTCTCTGTCTACACCCTTTTGTCACTGTCTTGAACCTCTTATTTTGTCTAGCTGAAAAACCTCCTTAAGTGGCTCTTAAAATAGAAATTGGCTCCGATACTCATCACATTTCTGCTTTTGCTAGATGAATTTGAAAGGAATAGAAAAAACAACAGCCATCTCTATTATTGGATGTTTCTTTTGAAAATAAATCTCATGTTCAATACTCAGATGCTAAAAATAAGTTGCTGTGCTGAGCCAGCATAGCTACTGTCTCAGTTGATTCCCACTGAGCACATATTTAAGAGCCTTTTTGAATTAACACATTATGAGTCAGGCTTTGCAAGGAGCAGGAAGAATGGTGACAGTTCTAATAACTCCTCTTCCTCCTCAAAACAAAGTGTGTGAGACCAGTGGCCCAGTAGCAGACATGTAAAAACT
Source organism: Phylloscopus collybita (assembly GCA_027886175.1). Classification (NCBI taxonomy): domain Eukaryota; kingdom Metazoa; phylum Chordata; class Aves; order Passeriformes; family Phylloscopidae; genus Phylloscopus; species Phylloscopus collybita. The sequence goes on from JAJNNQ010000075.1 coordinate 22,527,288, forward strand.
TCATATTTCATCTAGAAAAATATGTACCTGTGGAGTTTAGTGATGTGTTAGGGCTTTACAAATATAAGTAGGCTCCAATTATTTTCTTTTCTTTGCGTGTAAGTATCAAAATTTTAAAAAACGTTGATTTAATCTCTTAGAAGCTTCAAGGGCAAGAAATCTTATGAATGCCACGAACCCAATCTGGACAGCACACAAATGATAGGTTTGCTGTATGGGAGTGCAAAGTGTTTTAGCTGATCTTCATTGCTTCTTCCAAAAGTAGAGGTATTGTGTTGGGCTATCATATCTAGGTATGAAGGATAAAATAGTTTGCCTGTCCTTATCAACAGAAACTCTCAACAGTATTGCTCAGAAAAGAACCTAGGCAGGTCAATATCTGCAAAATTCCTATCAGAGTATGGGGAAGCAGTGCTTTTATGTCTACAGAGAGACAGTCTCCAGGCTGACAGCTCTGCACAATGCTCTCCCAAACTGTATTAACTTGTATCTCTGTGCCTTCAACCTCATAAAAGCAGGGCTTCTAAACAGCTGGAGCTATGCTGTTGTGGGGAAGAGGGGCTGTACAGAGGGCTGCAGCCAGACAGCATTAGAGGGCTGCAGAGGGCTGTCCTGCCCCAGCATCTCTAGCTACCTTCCACAAGGACAAAGGTGAGATACTCCTCTCTGTGATCACCCTCATTCCTTGTCCTCACCTCCAGCCCTCTTCCATGGCAGCTGCTGCTCTTTGTGCTCTCCCTGGGCAGAGTCACTGAAGGCTTCTGAGACAAAAAAAAAAAATTGTTTGGCTTACTCTGGATCTACCTCTCCTCCAAAGGATGGATTTTAACCAGCACAGGTGGAGGAGGTATCCTGTGTGGCATATGTGTCCTCAGGGAAGCCTGTGGTGCTGGGGAAAGCAACAAGGAAACATTTGGCAAATCTGGCAAGATACAGCGCAGCCCTAGACCCTGCTGATGGGACAGGCAGTGACATGGCAGACTGCAGCTGGCTCAGACAAGATGAAGACAACCCTAATGGTCACTGGTGGGTTTTCTTTTTCCTTTAAGCAGATATGGGGCTAGGTGCCTGGGATGGTGTGGTGTGAATCTGGGTCTTGAGACAAGCACTGCAAAACCATGGTGACAGCTTTTTCCCCTTTGCAGTCACACTTACCTGCCCCCACGGTAATCCAGCTCAAGGTCAAGTCAAGGGGTTTTTGGCTCTGGGAGAGCTGTCCATGTTGGTGCATGTGCCTACCACTGGCAGTCAGTCCTTGCAGGATACCCTGTCAGGGCTGAGAACAGCCCTCAGCTGATTTATCTTCTACCTTCTATATCAACAGGAGGGTGTTGCCATCACTGAGGAGAACTAAGGAAAGAAAATGTGGTGCATACAGCCCAAACAAAAAACTCACAGCACTGCACTGGAATGTTCTTGAAATTGTTTTGGGGACTAGGATAAGAATCACAGGATTACTTTGAAACCCTCTTCTCCCCATTACCTATCACCAGCTGGTACCAAAGAGAAGATGGATGGGCAACTTCTGTGGAATTACATTGGGGTAAGACTGGGTGATTTCACTGCACAAGAACTATCACTGCATTGCATGATATTTGAGGGGTTTCTCAGGGATAGTTGAATCCTAACATAGTTCAAAAGGCATCCAAATTCAGAGAAGTTGAGAGCAAACATAATTGAGAAACTATTCCGTGCTGGAACCCTCTATAGATTATTGCAGTCAGGAAAATCATTATCAGAAGGTAGCTGTTTAGGCAAAAATAATGCAACCAAGGGTCTGGTTTTGGTAGTTTTAGTTTCTTAACAAAATACTCCCCTGCACTGCAAATACAAAGGGAAGGAGGAAGGGAAGTATCTGGCTATTTAAATGAAAAATTACTTTTCTCTGCAATCACCTTCTGTCAATAAAATGCTTATTTTCTGACATGTCAATTAGGTGATTCAAAAGCCAGATGACCACTGCCTTCCATTTAGTACTGCTCAGCTGGGTTAAATGTCTTAAGTGTTTACCCTTTATGACCAGTGGCATGTATCTGTTCTTAGTCAAACTCTGCTATGTGTGACATGTTTGCCTGTAGGTTTTTCTCTTGAGGTAAAGTCAACCATTATTATCAGATTCTAAGAAAAATGGTAGGTTAGGACAGTGGTTTCACTGACAGAAATGGGTACAGCTTGTTTTACAGTAATGTGTACGAGAAATATGAAACAGACGAGAAGAATTCACATAGAATTAACCAGCCTGCAATTTAAAGTGCTGCCATTAAATAGGATCATGTATCCATGCTTGATACTTCAAAAGAAACCTTTGCTGTGTAAGACCATCTATTAGCAAGAAACATTTTGTCTGGTATCTCAAACCAATTTTAAAAGATCTTATTACAGACACACAGAGCCATGTGTAAATGAAACTATTTAGTTCAGAATCATTAAGACTTGATTTGGTTCACACAAAAGTCTTGAGGGTTTCAGGAAGAATTTTGAATGAGGACAGAAAACATAAACTCTGGGTCCTGGTAGAGTTCTAGGAAGAAGGATGGTGATAATGTCAATATAACCTTTTACTACAGCTTATTCTATCTGCCTACAGCTTATTCTATCTATTTACACTATCTGCCTGTGTAAAAGAACAGAGCAGTCAGAGTGAGAAAGATTCACATAATAACATTAATTTAACTAATTTAAAATGGGTTAAACCTTTAGAAAGCTGTCTTCTGTCATCCACCATGGAATGCAGCCCAAGACTTTTGGTGGGAAAAGCTGAGACACTTCCTTTCTGATTTCTGACCAGAACTGAAAGTGAAATGCTCATTTGGCAGGTATAAATAAATAAGCTGAGAAAATAGAAGTAACTTTCCCAGACAAAAAATAATCAGAGAAAGGCCTTTGTGAGTAAGAGCAGGTCAGCAGGACTCACTTCACAGGCCCAGACAAGCCAGCAGGAAACCACCACCTTGGCAAAACATTCTTTGGGTTGGACCTGCTGAGCAGCACCATTCTCAGACCTGGGGGGTGGGGGTTCACATCCACACCCAGCCTTTGGTGGGCCATAAAAATCCAGCAAGTCATTAGCAGTTTGGTCTGAATGGTGTCTCTGAAAAGCAAGAAGTACATAGTGCTTGGACCTTCAGCCTGGCTCCCCACAGGGTAAATGTCTCTGCCACTGCCAGCATGTCCCAAAGCCCCAAGGAAAACCCAGGAGGTGAGTGCCAGTGTCATGGCTTGAACACACTGCTGACTTTTCAGGGGATCAGCTGGGAATGCTGCTGGGCAGAATGGGTAGCTCTGCAATCCATCCAGCATCTCAGGGAAATGTGAATGTGACCTGCTTGTAGGACTCAAGGTAACTCGGGCTGGAAGGGATCTCAGGAGGTCTCTAGACTAACGTTTTGCTCAAAGAAGGGTAAACTCTGAGGCCGAGCCAGGTTGCTCAGGGCTTTATACAGTCTGAGGCAGTTGAAAACTTCTAGGAACAGAAGCTGAACAGTTCTCACTCTGATGTTCTTTTCTCACCCCAGCCTAACAATGCCGTCCCAAATGGCACACAGATGATTGTGGCAGTCCAGAAGGGACATTTGAGGCAAAGGGATGCAATTGGACTCTGTAGGTGCCCCTGCACTCTGCTACATGTCCCCAGAGACCTGGTTCTTTCATTTCTCCAGGTAATCACTCACTGGGCCAAGCTGTGGCTCAGCTTTGGACTGTGTCCTATGTCCCTTAACTGCTGAAGCCTAGGCAGCATATGTGCCTGGGTCTCATCTTGGCATTTCCAGCCACAGCAGTCCAGAAACTCTTTGAGGTTCCTCTTTCTCAGCAGTCTGAGTCTTGGTTCACTGCTGGCTCTGGGTGGCTGGAGCACAAAGGTTTGCAAGCAACATCTCCTTTCAGACACTGTGTGATCTAATCACAGCATTTCACAGAATCACAAAATTGCTGAGGTTGAAAGGAAGTTATCCAGCCCAAATTTGTGCTCAAAGCAGGGTCAGCTATAGCAGACGGCTCATGGCTGATGGCTCATGAGTCCACTTTTGTTTTGAATATCTCCATGGACAGGCTCCATAATCACTTGGAAAACCTGTGCCAATGTTCAAACATCCTCACAGCAAGTAAATGCCTGTCTTAGGTTTAAATGAAATTTCCTGTGCTTCAGTCTGTGCCCATTACATATTGCCATATTACCATTATACCATATCACACACTGAAATTCAATGTAAAATGATACTCTTGTGCACATCGTTGTCAGAATAATAATCTCTGTCTATCTAATCAACTTGTATTTTATAACAATGAGACAGCACAAGATGTTACATTTTCAGAGGAAGGAAATGTATTTATTCATGTAACAACTTGCCTAGCAGCTTAAACAGACAGTGTAACAAAAAATATCTTGGAGTTTTTAAAATAACTTATAATCCACAATAAAGATTTCTATACAATTTCAGCAATTTTATGCAGCAATATAAATATGATTCTTAATCTAGTCTGTCAAGATATCTCACTATTTTATACTGTCATGAGGAATAATACAGTTGGATATGGCTGCTGAAGTTTGCTTCTTTCATTCTTCTAAAAGGAGAAAACCAATACTAGTAATGGCAATCAACAGGCTTTTTCTATATTCTGCATTGACATTATTTTGTGCTGTATTCTCAGGGTTAGTGTCTCAATATACATATCAAGAAGCACTTACAGACAAGATGATGCCCCCATGATGCCCCCCATGATCAAAGGACTCCTTTTCAGAAACCTGAAGTTTCTGAAGTGTCTTTTCAGTTGAGAAAGACTACTTATGGTAAAGGATAGGCTTGTTACAAATGATGCCAGATCAGCAAACTTAAACAATATGGAAAAGCACTGTTGTGTCCCATCATTTTGTGAGCTTTCTCTTCTCCATGGTAAACAGTCCCAGCTCTCTCAGCCACCCATATGACAAATGATCAGTTCCTTAAACACCTTAGCAAACTCGCTCCCATATGTCCATGTCTCTCTTGTACTGGGGAGTTCAGATATGAAGATGTGAGTGGAGCATCTAAGTGTGTCTCACCAGTGCTGAACAGAGGGGAAGAATCAACGTCTTCAACCTGCTGGCAACATTCTTCCTAGTGCGGAGCAGGACACTGCTTTACTCTTTTTTTTTGTTACAAGGGTGTATTGCTGGCTCATGGCCAAGTTGGTGTCCATCCAGACTCTCAAGACTCTGTTTTCTGCAAAGCTGCTTTCTACTGGGTCAACTTCCAGTATGCTCTGGTGCATGGGAGTTGTTCTTCCTCAGGAATTCACACCGTCATGAATTTATAGTCTTGAATTCTATGAGACTCCCGTCGGCTCAATTCTCCTGCCTGTCCCTACCCCATGAACATCAGCACAATCCTCTGATTTATCAACCACTGCCCCTAGTTTTGTATCTTCCAAAAGTTTCTGCGTGTGCACTCTGCCTTATCACCCCAGCGATTATGAAAATAATTAACAGTGGAGGATGTAGATCCATCCTGGGGCACACCACTGGTGACTGGCTTCCAACTGGACTTTATGCTGCTAACCACAGCCCTTTGAGCTCCACAGTTCAGCCAACTTGCTATCACCACCATCTATCTATCTAGCTCATACTTACTCCATCTGTCAATAGGGGTGTTACAGGACACAGTGTTGACAGCAACTGTTGCTTTCCTCTCATCCACCAAGCCAGCCCTACAGTCATAAAATTGTTGGTTCAGTTAGGCAGGATGTACCCCTTAATCCATGCTGATGACTCCAAACCACTTTCTTGTCCTCTCTGTGTTTGGACATGGTTTCCAGGATAAGTTGCTCCATCACCTTCCCAGTGACTGAGGTGCAGGTGCCTGGTTTGGGGTTCTCTGGATCCTCCATCTTGCTTTTCTCCAATATAGAGTCATATTTGGTCTCTTTCATTTCGTAGGAACCTTCCCTTGATGCCTTATGTTTTAGCTTTCATATTATCCAGATTTTTACTGCATTAGTATATAGCTCTGGACTTCATATAAAGTGTTAGGAAGTTCTCCTCACAGTCTAGTCAGACAAAACAATCTTTCTCCACCCTAGAACCAAGGACACTGTTGCAGCTTCAGGCCCCAAAAGTATAAACAACAGTGAATTGAGGAGAACAATCTGGGAGGATGGGACTTCATAACCTGAAGCTGTAATTGGACAATTAAGCCAAATACGTAAATGGAACAAAACTTATAAAAGTGTGAAAACGTGTGACCCGTCGTCCATCTTGTGTGTAGCCTCAGCCAGGCTCTTGTACTGCCTAAGGTGTGTCCTTTGAAGGCCTTTTTAATAAATACCTACTTTACTCCTTTAACACTGTCTAGCCTCTGTCCTAGGTAGCCTCTCAAGGCATCACCTTGTATGTCATGGCCTTTCAAACATAATCAAAAACGACCTCACAAAGACATCTGTCAGCTCTCTCACCAGTCACAGATACATCCATCAGGTCACACGGATCTGTCCATGTTCAGTTTCCTAAAGTGCTCCTGTTTGACCTTTACTGAGGGTAAGTCTTCCTTGCTTCAGGCTTTCTGGCTGGTCTTGGGAACATGGGATTCCTGAAGAATGTTCATACCCATAAAGACTAAGGTGAAGAAACCATTGAGCACTCCAGCTTTCTCCATATTTGGTGTCACCAGCTCCCCTACACCTTATTCAGCATTGAGCCTAGCTTTTCCCTAGTCTTCCTTTGCTCTCAATATACCTGCAGAAATCCTTCTTGCTGTCCATTACATCCCTCACCAGTTCCAACTGTTGATGGGCTTTGGCTTTCCTAATCCATTTAATGGATTCCACCATTGTGGAAGGAATTTCCTTCGTTTCACTGAGACCAGTCAGATTTATGGGCTTAAAAATGCTAATAAGATTATGCTTGTAGTACTGTATGTTGTGTTAAAAAATCTCTAACTCTTCTAATGACAGCACTATTATTAACTGTGTTTTCCCATTATAATTTATTTTACCAACAAGTTTCTCAGAAATCTGATTTTCCATACTTCACATCTGCACACAGTACCCTTTTGAATGCTGCAAGCGTGATCTCTTGCTGCTGAGCTCTCTTTGAAGAGTTTGCCCAGGCAGGAAAAAAATTATTCCTGTGATCCCATATGATTTCAGACTGGCCATTAAAGCCTAAGCCCATTTGAGGAGCTGACTGAAAACTTTTGAAACTCAAGGGAATAGGTCAAGGTTTTGCTACTGACCTGATTCTATAATGAGACAAATCATTTCATTGCCTTGTCTTCAAAGCCTTTCCAAATAAAGTATGAATCAAACCTGAATCCTTATATATTACTGAGGATTTTAGCCCTTATTTCAGGGAAGAAGGACATGTAATACCATTCCGTATTAACATTTGGAAGTAAAATATGTCTACATCTTATGTGAAACATGCCTGAGAAGCTCATAGGAATTCCTCCAGGAAAATTCTGGTGTATTTCTTCCATTATGGGATGGTTCCAAAATGAAGCAAACAGGGTTCCTCTTATAATTAGAATTTAAAAATTGGAAGAGAGATATGGATAAAATATTTTTGTTCCACAACAAATCAGTGACAGACCATGGGCACTTCAGGTCCTGAGCCTGGACAAGAGCCATTGAGATCTATGGACAGACAGTTCAGTGTAGAGTTTGGTTCATGTTAGGCCATGTGCAACACTCAAAGGGAAACTTTGGTCAGATTTTCTGTCCAAAGTTCAGGAAGAGTTAAGAGGAGAGAGGGACCCTTGATATGGAGTGTTGCTTTTCCTCAGCTCCTTGGAGAGTGAAGGGAACAGTGAGCTCCAGAAGAATTCACAGGCTGAAGGTGACAGTGAAGTTTTTGGGGTCCCACTGTTCTGGATTGGGAGTGAATCTGGGACTGAATCTGTAGCTAAAACTACAGAAAAAAATAGTATGGTTTGGGAATCTGGTTTTGCTTCTGAGGACAGCCCCATGGAATGGCTCGTAATTGTGCGGGAAAATGCTTTCTCACTAAAATGGTGTAGTATAGTCCAAAATTGCACCAGGGAGAATGCAGAGAACTAAACAGCATGGGTCAAAGTCAAGCTTCTGGTTTCTTTTATTAATATGGTTTAAGTTTGGGGATGGTTGTGGTTTAAACTTGATAGGGAGCTAAGCACCACACAGCTGCTTGCCTAGTGCCCCACAGTGGGGTGAGGGGAAGAAGGATAAAAGTGAGAAATGTAACTGAGATATGAGCAGCTTAATAATAAAATAAAATAAAAAAAAAGGAGGAAAAAACTAACAAAGAGAGAGGAAAAAGCAAACAAACCTGTGAAAAACAAGTGATGCAAATGAAACAATTTTTCACCATTAACAGACCCATGCCAGCCCCTGAGCAACAGCAGTTCCCCGCAACTTCCACCGTCCCAGAATTAGAACAAACACGACAGAACATGTTCTGGGATGTCTCCTTGGTCAGCAGGGGTCAGCTGCCTCAGCTGTGTGCCCTCACAACTTCATGTAGTCCCCCCAGTCTACTCTGGCAGGGTGGTATGAAGCAGAAGAAACATACTGATGTGCTGCAAGGACTGTTCAGCAATAACTAATGCATACCTGTATTATCAGCAGTGTTTTCATCACAAATCCCAAACATAGTCCCACATGAGACATTATGAAGAAAATAAACTCTATTCCAACAAAGTCCAGTCAGGGGTTGCTAGCCTGTCTGCCACTAGCATGGTTCCTGCAAGAGAACCAAGGTACTCTGAACCAATCAAGAGAGAAGACTATCTATGCTTATAGTCTTTAAACTGTACTTTTAAATTTAATTTTTAACTAAAAAAGCTGTGGGTTTTGCCAGTGAAAGGTTTTCATTTGTCTCTAATGTGTAAAAGATTTTCCTGGCAATAAGCTGATAGGAGGATTTTTCAGCTTCTGGCTTTGAAATGAACCCTGAACCTGTGGCAAGTATCTTCAGGTTCATTGTCCCTGTGTGTGTCCTGGAGAAGTGTCTGAGTAAAATGGCTGAGTGCAGGAGATATTGGAGATTCCTCATCAGCTACAGAGCTTTCCTCTCAGTAAATATACAACCACAGCTCCAGTTCTCCCATTTGTACAGAGAGCATTTTGGCAGCACATACGCCTACCTGTGCCCCATACACTCAATTGCTTTGGTCAGTCACTGCCTCTCAATCCACCCCTGAGTCACTGCACAGAGCTCAAAGGAGGTGCATACACTTGAATTCCCAAAGGGATTTTTAGCAACTTAGTCCCAGCTAAGCAAATACTTTAAAGAGCAGAAAGATGGGATATGATTTATGAGGTTTCCTCTGGCTTTACCTCACTCCCTACATTTCTTTCTTGTTATCTGTGAAGGCTCAGACCCTCAGGACCAAATGGATGTTGTTTTCCCACTGTTTTCTTTCAAAGTCAAGCTGTGGAAAACAGTGCCTCAGTATAGGATAAACAGCAAAGCTTTCCCATTCGAAGAATTTATTTTTAAAAAAACACTGTTGCCAATTAGTACCCAAAATGAGTATTAAGAAAGAATGAAGGGGGAAAATGCAACAGCACTGCTGAAAGGATACGTTTTCATGTTCATAGAAAGTTTAAAGCTAACAACTAGGAAAATCAAATTAGTATAGACATCTGGAGAGAGGGGAAATTATGTTTCTATTGTGCAATGTTAATGCCTTAAAATGTTTAAAACAACAGGGCTGGGGATGTGAGACTTCATTTAATTAACGTGCTAGGAAACCTTATTATCAAGTTGAATGTGAATTCTTCTTGATATTTTATTCGCTCCATTGCCTGAGGCTGGCTACAGGAGGCCTTATCCCTATTTTCCTGTAAAAACTACTTCCACATTCCACATCCCAATTACTCTGAAGGGCATACCCAAACTCCCAATAAAATCATGCTTGGAGTCTTTGCTGACTTCTAAATTCTATTCTACATGTGTTTCTGATCACAAAATCAGATTTCCAAATGTCAAAATTATACTTTGAGTGGAGACTGAATAATAGTTTAAGCCTTTTTATTTGTGTAGAAAGCCAAAAATGAAAATGTGAAGCACCTGAAAACTCTCTCTATTGCTTGCTTTATTTCCACTTGAAGCAGTGTCCTGAGACCTATTGTATTGCAGTTCATCTACACTTCATGTTGTTAACACCGAGGGGGCAAGGACTGCTCAGATTTGCCTGGTGCAACATCTCCATCACACTGGAGGGGACAACCCACTACTGCCTTTGTTCAAAGAAATGGTTAAACCAAGAATCGTTCAGAATGGTAGGTTTTGGTTTCACTGGTCAGGCATTTTTAAGGTGGATCTAGGTAACCCATTCCTCTCTGGGTACCACCTGTGGCCCTTGTTTTGGCTGTGAAGGGCAGACTGTCTCCATATGGCAAGGAGGGGAAAAGAGCAGGTAAGCTGGAAGCTTTTAGTCAGGTCTTCTGTTAAGAGAAAGGCAGATAGCAGTGAGAGGACAGGATGGGGCATGGTGTTCCATTTCACGTCTTTGCTGGTGGCAGCTGATGGTGGCCTTGGCTAACGTGGCTGTGCTAGGCCTGCAGACAGGGCTCCCTGCCTGCATGTGGAGACAGCACACTTTGGTATCCTCTGCACCTGGATGGGAGAGGCTGGAGCCATGGGAGAGGCTGGAGAAGCGGCAGCTGAATGGGCTGACCCAGAGATTGGACATAGATGCTGGTAGGGGCAGGAGAGGACCCACAGTCCCTTCCTTCTGCACTACTACTATCTATCTTCTGCACTACTGCTGTCCATCTGCTGCTCTCTGCACAAGCTGTATGTCCAGACCCAATATTGTCTATAAAATGGACATCGGCAAGATTTTCAGAAGCACCATTTAGTATTTGTACACAAGGAGCTCACTCGGCAATTCAATGTGTTTCTTTACATGTTTTTTGTTTAAATACTGTCCTCCCCACCCCATATTGTCAAAATGGATAATAGCAAGCAATTTACTGCATGCTTTTCCCCTCTCAAGCTCCCCTGCTTTTCTTGTGTCAGATGCTCATTGTAAATTCTTGTAATGTGAAACAGCTCGTTGGAGCAGGGCTCCACATTTTCTCCTGTTTCTGGTAACTTGTGAGAAGTTGTCGCTTCGTATCCAGGAGAACTCCAGGGAAAGATGACAGACACCACAGGCTGCACGTTGCAGAGCTGGAGGAAATGGATACTAAACACAATGTCATTTAGATTTAAAATAATAGGTCTTAAGTGTTCACTATTGTTTGTAATAAATATATTACATATAAACTTTTGCTTGTGGCTGAAATCTAAACTATCTGTTTTAAATGAATGATAACATAAAACATGTCATAATTCCTGGTCCATTACTATTGATGCAGCACAACTTAACATTCCACAACATGGTTTAACTGAACCATGCATAGTCATGAAAAGGTGAAAGCATTCGAATGCCAAATGTACAACTTCTATAGCCCTTGGTCCATTGCAGCTTAATAACAGCAGCTTCTGCTAGTCATCAATTGCTTCAATGTTATCCTTGGGACTGATTATTTATGGATCTGAAGATGTTTTTTTTTTTCTTTGTAATGCAAGGTGGATAACCTTGACTAGGCTTTGTGAGGGTATAACTCTGGATCAGAAAGACTAAAAGCCTCAGCCCACTTCTGTCCTTCCCTTTCCAGTGAAGAAACTAAGCCTTCTTCATCCAGCCCTGGCACAGTCTGGCAGGAGTCTCTTTGCTTGGGGCCCGCTGCTGTTACTGGTGAAAGTCAGCGGGTTTGCCTAAGTCTGAAGCTCATCACGGGGTGATCTGTCCAAATAGCTCTGAGAAAAAAACATCAAAAGAAGCTGAATGCCATATCCAGAAGCAACTGACAGCCGGGGTCATCACATACAAGCTTTCACCAAGCAAAACTATTTAAGTGGTGAATGCTTGACTTGTGAAGAGATTTGTATCACATAATGACATCAGAATTCACTTATGGCATAAGCATGCTCTAGAAAGTGATCTTCAATGCAATTTAATGTAGAAAAAAAAATGGAGAAAAATAGGAGAAAAGGGAGGGCGGGGGGAGAGAGAGAAATGGCTTAAAGACCTCAGCTTTTAGACTTTAGAAACAGAGAAATGTATGGACCTTTGTGTACATTTGAAAGCTTCCAATGCATTTGATTTTTGCTTCTGTGACAGCTAGTCTTATGTCAAGATAGGGATTTTAGATCTCCTCATAATGAGCTTGTGGACATTCAATTTATTACCTATCACTATCTGACCTGGTTTTCCATTCTTCGTCATGCTGTCTGCAGCACCAACACAATGATTTAGACCATTCACAAAGAGAGTGGAGGGAAGTGAACCTAGTACAGAAAGATATGTAGGTGAAGTTCAGATGGGGGAAGCAGCAGAGAAGTTTTTCTTCTTAAAACTGTCTTAATTTGATTAAATCTGGCAGATACTTTTCTGTCAAATGACACAGACAAATAAGTCAACCTTTAAAAAATGTATAATACACAAATTGTTTGAGTATATGTGCACATATGTGCATGTATATAAAATCATGCACTTATATATATAACCACAGACATCTGCTTTCAGATTCAAATACATCAGCATCCTTTTCTTTACACACAGTGTAGTTCAAGCAAGGGGCTTGTGACCAGTGTACCAATGCTAGAAAAGTAAGAGGCAGAAAAGACAAACAAGGATTTTTTGGCCACAAAGGTACAATTTACAGTTCAGGTGATCTCTGAACCACAGTCTCAGAGAAACTGAAAGGTTTTATCAGGGAAATTATGATTGCTCACTTTCTTGTTGTTATAGCCTTGCCCCTGGTGTTGCCCACTCTGGGACAGGGTCCAGTTATGTTTCTCTGCTGGGGAAGCAGCGATGTGCTTGTGGTGTGTTTTCACTATGCTTACCTGACAGCAGGATGCAGTGAAGATCCAGTTCTACAGCAGCCAGGAAGCTATGTGAAGCAGTGTAAAGAAATGTGATACAGATGTGCTGTCTTTTAAAATCCTGATCTGATTCCAAGGCTCCAATTACAAGATTTAGCTCAGCTGCCCCAGAGGCTCTCTGGGACAAGATAGATTACATGTGGCATTTTGTTCCCATCAGAGAGCTTGTGCCACCAATGTTAACTCATCCCTATGAATGGAGCAGCTGACTGAGGGAAAGACTTTGCAGAATTGAAAATTCTTTTAAGGATCAGCTGGACTCTGTGGTCTTGACTGTCCCTCTCACAAAAACCTCATCACTATTTGTGCTGGAAACTTCACTTCGAGGACTTAGTCCTAGATGTGATTCAGCTGAAACAGCCACTTCAGGTTATTGTCACCCTGATCAAAATGTGGGGGGAAGGCAAGAACTCAACTGAAACTAGACAAAAAACATATAAAGGAAAGTGTATTTTCAAATGTTTCAAATGCAAACAAGAGAGAATATAAAGAAGAACTTCAAAAACCCCCAAACCTTGAGAGTCCCTGCAAGAATTAGAGGTTCTCATGCTGGGGCTCTGTGGGTTTGAATGAGAAATCAACATAAAATGAATATGAAATACTGACTTACACTACAACTGGCTCAGATTAGGCAGAGATTCCCTGAAATTCTATATATCTAAAATATTTTGTATATCTAGCTAGACACCCATTCCCTAGGACCACTATTTAGCAGGTTTATGAGATACTGGAAATGTCTAAGGGAAAATATCAGCCCTTAGTGGAAAAGACCAGCAGCTTTTAATTTCACTCACCATCTGCAGCACATTCCATTCTGTCTTGTGAAACTGAAAACAAATTTGGCAGAAGGCAGTCATCTGATTTTCATGTAATTTAATAATTTATCATGAAAAATATTCATTTATAAACAATTACTTGTTTTGGAATGATAGCAGCTGTCATTTTGGAGTCTGTAGTTCCCCCCAATGGGGTATTTTTCTGAGTTTATCCGTCATTAAATCATGCAGTGTTCAATGTGTTTGGAATCTGGTCTGAATGCATTTTACAACGTGTTTATGTTTTGTTATGTGCATAATTTCGTTTTTGCTTTACAGACATGAAATCCAATATTGCCAGATGTAGAAATCTCTCTTTTCTGAGCAGCTCCTCCTCATACAACCCTTTGGCTTTCAGGAGGAATTCCCCCATACAAAAACACCACAATTTCTGTTCTGTAGTCACGAATCTGTAACTACCCAAGTCACACACAATAAACAGCTCCAGCCAGAGTCCCTCCAGGCTTGACCAAAAGGCCCATGTAAGCATTGCCTTTCGGGTTTAGCTAAAAGCTTGCAAACATTTTCTTTCATCGCTGTCATGCTATCACAGCGTGAAAACCAGACAACACCAACCCAGCAGAGAAGACTCACAGAAGCTGCCAACCTCAGGCAGGACCCTGATGTTACCAGCATGGCTGGTGTTTGTGTGCATAGGAACCACAGGGTCTGGCATTCTTGAGAGAAGGAACTTGACAGCATCATCTTTATGATGATGTCTTTTCAGAAATAACAACTCTACAGTCTTATAGATATGATGGGAGAAGGTAATAAAAAATGAATGAGTTTCTCAATAGTAAGTACATTGGTTGACAAAAGATTAAACAGAAATTGGAGTTAGGTTATTATGGAGCATTTTAAAAATCCATAGCATCACAGAAAGATCCCTCTTAAAGAGTTGACTTTCATAACTTCTTGGTTATTTTACCTTAGAAAGGACTGTGAGGTGTCAGCTGAAGTCAAATCAGCTATGTAAATCTGAGGGCACCTTGGCATGCATAGAAGTTCTCCAAAAAAGGTGCTCTTTTTTAGAGCTTAAAAACCATTATAAAATAATTCATTCATTAGAAACTGGGATGAAACACACCCTTTAGAAAATATTTAAAATACGAGTGATTTGATTAACAAACCTTTCCATTTTCAGTTGTTTGGGTTTGTTGCTTGTGGCTTTATATGTGCTCAACTCCCTGACTGCTCTGTGTTACTTTGGACTTAGTTTCAAAATGAAGATTAGAAGTAAAAGGTTAGAAAACAAGCAAAGATTAGAGGATATTTCCTGCTGAAAACTTAGATTGGAGGATATTTCCTGTAAAAGCTGGTATGGAAATTTAGCAATTTTACTATTAAAACACAGGTGCCTCTATAGAAGTGCATATGAAGCAATGAAACAAAGATAAGACATATTGGGTTTTTAACATACTGGGAAGATGGAAAACAGAAAGGGTTCTTGCTATTGACTCCCATTCCATTTCTGTTCAACACTTCAGCATATACTTAAGGTTAAACATGTGCCGAAATCCCAATGTATGAACTGGCTTAGAGGCAGACATGCAATCAAACATCTCTCCAAACAGAGCAAACAAGCACACATTAAACCACTTTGCCAAACTGGGCTGATACAATTTGTTGGATTAGTCAATGCCTTGGAAAAAGGGGAAATGTAAAAGGGTAAACTTGGCAGCTGACAGCTGTTACATCTAGGCTGGATGATATTTGGGGAGAAGCTGCAATGCTCAGTCGTTGGTCAGTTCAGTGGGAGAAGAAACTCAAGGCGGACAGAGGCAGAACAACACATGCTGGAGGCAATACCTTAAAATTTTAAACCCACAACAAGCTCCTAAACCAAGTGCAACCACTCAAAAAAACCTTAATAAGATCCTAGCAACCATGGTGGACAGCTCAATGAACACCTCTGTTTTGCAGGAAGCAGAGGTGTGGGAATCCAAACAAAATGTTAGGACATAGAAGGAAGGTGATGGAAAAAAAAAAAAGATGAAGTATTAAAGCATAACTGAACCAAGAGTGTAGGATTTCATGTTCATTTATGATCACCCCTTCCTCTGCCAGATGGCTGATGTAGATAAGAATAATGGAAACAGAAGAAACAGAGAGATTTTAAAGGTTTGTGGCTATTCTATTATCAAAAGAAAAGAAAAAAAGAAAAGAAAGAGAGTGAAATGCGACCTACTAGAGATGTAAATGATGATGGGAAAAACAAGTCATCATGTACCCCTTTTCACCTTCTTTGTCACTGAACAAAACAGAAAGGGGTCCTCCAGGAAACCTGCCAAAAGTTGAACCAATAGTTGTGCCCTATCCCATTATATTAAAAGCTAACCCAGCTAAATCTTTGCTTTTTATTATAAGCTTCTTTAACCGTTAGATCTCATTGCTCCAAAACTTGTGGAATTTGAAAAAATAATTAAATGCTAAACACTAACGTGTATACTTGGCATAACCCAAACTGCTTAGTATAGGATTTACTCCTGTGCTAGAAACAGATGGCTTCATATTTCTGTGCATAACCCAGCTCTTGAGAAGGGAGAAAGATTCTTTTCCTTGTAATACATTTGTTGGGTTTTTTCCCCACACTTGCTGATTGCAGTCCTATGCATCTGTCTATAAGTTATGCAACCAGAGGCTGCACAACAACCTGCATAAAAAATGTTAGATTGTTCAAATCCAGCATTTGCTGTGTGTCTTCCTTTCTTCACAGAGAAAACTTCCCAGCAAAAAACACTAGGTGGGAAGAATAACTGCGTTGGGCAACAACCTCTGTAGGCAGATTTTTGTCCTGTTTCAAAAGGACAAAGTTTTTGTCCTTTTCTTTTTACATCTTCCCTCCATGCATCAGAAAGCAGCCATGAGCCATGGAAATGTACCTAAAACCTTAAGTCACTGGGGCAAGGAGACTGATCTTTCTCCACATTTCCCCTCTTGTGGTGACATGACTGACAGCCCAGCTGAAGTGGAAACATTCAAGATCAGGTTGGATGGGGCTCTGAGAATCCTAATCTGGTTGAAGGTGTCGCTGCTCACTGCCAGAGGCTGGGAATGGATGATCTTAAAGGTCTCTTTCAACCCAAACTATTTCTATCATAGTATGATTCTATTCTTTTCTTCACCTCTCTTATGCTGTGTCAGAAAAGATGACTCTGTCCTCAGACCTGGACTAAGCACAGGAAAAATTCGAACTCTGAAAAAACAGCTGGTATTTGGGTGCAGGTTCTCTGCTATGCTGGCTCCACTGAACTGATGGTGGTGAAGAAGGGCACCCAGTAGTACCTGGCCAGCACGAAGTACCTTCCTTCTCTGGTATGTTTTCCAAAGCTCACACCACTGATATACAGGAAAGCCCTGAGGCTATGCTGGTACTGCTGCTGTACAGAGGGGTGAACAGCAAGTTTAGGTGTCGTGCCCAAGGCCTTGGTGGGGGGCACTTTCAGACCAAGGGGTAGTGCAGGGGAATCCCCACTTCAACAGTCAGAAAAATACATTAGCTCTCCAAGACTGGCCAGTTTTTTCCTAGGATTTGTAGGATATTTATAACTACCTTTTGAAATTCAGTGTGCCTGCAAGTGTCAGCTTGGAAATTTATGAAAGAAAATAAAAGAACAGTCTTCTGGAGGAATGGGTTACATTTGAAATCTGGTAAATGGTTGCTGGTGTTGCTAAGAATTACTGGTTTTAACAAAGGATCTCTAGCAAACCCCCCTCTCTCCCTCACATGCAGCTACCCAAAGGAGGGTGAACTTCCAGATTCCAGCTTCCAGAGGTGAACTTCCTGATTAATACTGGGCTGGTTTCTTCTCACATGTAACCATCCTGTGTTTTTCAGAAGGTGTTTTAAATGATTTGGTCAACGTAATTCAAATGTATATAAGAAAAACCT
This sequence comes from Phylloscopus collybita, assembly GCA_027886175.1. Taxonomy (NCBI): domain Eukaryota; kingdom Metazoa; phylum Chordata; class Aves; order Passeriformes; family Phylloscopidae; genus Phylloscopus; species Phylloscopus collybita. The sequence continues at coordinate 22,544,890 of JAJNNQ010000075.1, forward strand.
TTGAGAAGTAATAATTTTGGGGTAATGTAGAGTTATAAACCAGTCAATACTGGCTTTATACAAAATGCAGCCTTTCTTTGCAGTGCTGAGTCAAATGAAATTATTGAAGATTTTCAGCCAGCAGTAGACAACTTACAAAGGCTACACAGCTGATGCTGCTGATTGTATTGGTAAGGGCTGAAGCTGTAAATCGCAGTCTCTCTTCAGTATTGTAGGGAAAAGCAAGCTACTCCCTTACTCTGTCACAGTAGTACAGCCCACTTCCCATTCCTGCTCCTACATCCACCTCAGTACAGCTGAGGTTTTGGACATCATTTGCTTTCTCCTCAGCGAGTAGGAAGAAGTGAGCACAGGGCTCTGCTCACTCAGCTGCCAAGGCCAGGGATGTCTTTTTGGTCCGTGTCCTGCTTTGACAGAATAAACACGGAGGAGGCTTTCTAAGATTTCTTCCTTTCACGTTTTCTCGCAGGAGTTTATGTCATCTGTGGAAATCACGTTGTAGAGGTGAAAGTGGAGAATGACTCCAGATGGAGTCATTCATATGGGAGAAACTGCATCCTTCCAGCTAGAAGGAGCCCCAAATCTCTCTGTGCTCAGAAAAACATCTCCTTACTCTTTGCTGGCCTGTCTAGCTAAGTCTGGCTTATATTTTTGTATCTAGAATTTCTGGTTTTATGTGACTGCCAAATTTCAAAATTACAAAACTTTGATACTTACCTGTGCTTTGTTTTGTTCCTTACAACCCTCGAATGCCAGATTTGAGACTTCCCCAACTCTCCCTGTGAATTCCTGTATCCCCTGGGAACCATAGCCTGCCTCTGTTACCTCTGCTGCACCACGGGCACAAAGCTTCATTACACCTCCAACTCAGAACCCTGCCAGGCTTCCTCCTTCACCTTCAGTGGCTCCTGAGAGATGGCAGCTTGTGTTATTGTGCAGAGGGTGGACACACTGATCTCAGCCAGGGCTCGTTGCAAAGATACCAAATCTTTCAAATTGAAAATAAATTAGCCCACAACTTCTAGGCAAAACAGGCTTGATAAATGGAAGTTTTAGTCAGCAATGTTTAAAGTGAAATCAGTAAAGTGTGCATAATGATGGATGAGTCCAGAGATTTTTATTAAATACAATAGCCTAAAGAAATGTTGGGAGCTGTTATAAATGAAGTGAATGCTAGTTTAACTAAAACAACTCTTGTTTAGAGAAAAATGTTGGGATTTATTATCCTATTAGTTGCCTTTTTTCTCCCCCTTTTTTTGTAAGGAGCAGCTCTCAGGGTGTCCCGGGCAGAAAGTCAAATTCTCCATTTACCCAAGATGTTTAAAAAACATCCTCTTGAAAGTTGAAACTACTGAGTTTTTGATGGGACAACATAAATATATTTGAACTGTTGTCAGTACAAACTAGGCATCCTGAAAAGTGTCGTGCATCTCCACTGAACATAATATTATTAATGCCTTTGGAACAACTCAGCATTTATTTTGAAATTGCAAAGAGGTTTGATTCACTTCCAAAAGGAGCAGTAATCCAAAAGTGTATCCTATTATAATATTTTAAATGACTGGATGTACAGAAAGAAAAACACAGCATTTTCAGAGGCTCAGCTGATTGAAAAATTAGTTTGGAAATGTCTGCTGGGAACCAGTTTACATTGTGTTGCTGTTCAGACTTGATGGCCCTACCTCATTCTCAGATTAAAGAGGTTGGAGTTTACCAGCCCGTCAGCCAAAATACCAGTCCTGGCCCTGAGGATGGGTTACAATGCATATTGTGGGAGTGCATGCTTCAATCTGCTCTCTTACCCCTTTGTTATGATCAGGAAGCCCAGAAATATCCCAGGGACCCTGCTGCAGTCAGCCTCTGATGCTCCTAGCCCTACTGGAACTGCTCTCACCCTGATTAGAGTCAGTCACGCTGGAGAAGGGAAGAAGAAATGTCTGAAGCATGGAAGTATTCAGCTACACCCAATTTTTCAGCTGATGTTTTAGGAAACAGGATAGACAGAAGCAACCTAATCTAGATATAGGTTGGACCATCTCCGCTTTTTTTCGTCTTCCACTCCTCTCTTCCTTTCCAGTCCAATATGAAGGTCTTGGTATTGAAATAATCTGCTTTTATAAGTTTTCCCAGTATCACCCAAAACTTCAGAGTTTATTGCTTCACAATGATGGATTCCTCTGCATGTTTTGAACAGCTGAGTGTCAGATGGTTAGAGCACTCTCAGATGGTTAAAAATTGGTTATGGTCCAGTGTCAAACTATTGCCAGTCTGCTTTCATCGTAGTGTGTGCAGTGAAATATGACTTACTAGTGGTATAGAAAAAGAAAGGAAAACAGTTCAAAAATTCAGAGGTAAATTACTAAATAAGGCTTGCAATGGGAGAATGGTTCTCTGTCCTTTTAGCTCTAAAGTATGTCTGGGAAAACTCCTGGCTTGAGAGTAATTTAGATGGCCGTTGAATGGACAATTCTGAGAGAAAAGTTATCTGGCAAGAGTGGAACCTAGGTTTTTGATTCAGTCTTACTTCCTTAAAGACTGAATCACACAGCAGAACAAAGAGAAGTGCAGCAAGATAGAAATTCAGTTTCTTCTTCTGGTGTTGTTTTTTCTGGCCACCTTATGACTGATAAAGTACTCAGCATTGGTGATCTTTTTGATAAACCGGTTCAGGGAGAAGCTCGTGTGCCAAGAGTTGCCTGGGGACTGCTGAAGCAGGCAGGTGGCAGTGGGTGAGGATCAGACAAGTGGAAACCCCTCAGTGTCCAGGTGGACTGGAGAGCTGACAGGGCTCTGGGTCATGCCTCTCCTGCACATTTGAGCTCCCAGAGGAAACAGTGAACAACAGGGTGTATGCATGTATGAAGTTTCAACCTCAAGAACTATCTAATCAAACACCTTATTGCTTTAAATGTAAAGCTTCTCTGCAGCAGTAATGCTTATCCTTGAAAACTCTATGTATCCCATCTGACTTCTGTTCTTTAAGGTTAGGTAATACTTAAACCAGTGGACCAGCTAGATCTTGGTGTTCTCCCACCCCTGCATTGACTGAAGACCTAGATTATCCCCAGTCTTAGGATGCAGAAATGAAATTAGGTTCATGGGCAGAATGGAGCAGTGACACAACTGGCCAGACTGCACTTCTGGACTCTGCTGGGTAAAAAGGTAAATTTTTTCCCTCAATCCCTCAGTTCAGGTAGACTTAGGAAACAGTTTCTTGCATTCCCTGCAAAGTCTCCACTGCCTGGGCAGCATATCCCAATGCTTCCCTGGGAGGAAACATGATGAACTGATGCCTGTGCCAGGAGAACTATTCACATGGAGCTCACCAACTAGAAACTATCTAGGTTGGATTTTGCAGCTAAGCCCATTCACTTTTCAGCAATCTCTCTTTAAAAGTGTACAGGTACATAGAAGAGACTTAAGGCAGAACCCAAAGAAATAAATTGCATGCCCAAAAAAGACTTTAATAGACCCACAACTCTGATTTCAGGTAGCCACCAAATGAGAAGGATGGCAAACTCAGGACTGTGCTTCTGGAGATGGCCACCTAAGACTGAATGAGCCCTGTCTTCTCATACTTGACCCAAGAACTGTCTAAGCTTTTTAAATTGTGGCACTGGAGAAAATACAAAACTTTTTATAGCCATAAGCTGTAAATAGACAACCAGCCAACAAAGTAAAAGTAGCATTTTCCTATGTTGAGACTGGGTCGTCTGCCTTTTCTTTATTCTCATTGAATCTGGAGAGAGAGACCCCAAAATATATTGCATTAGTGACAGTTCCTCCTAGGGCCAGCCCTTGCTGCAGCTGCTGGCTCTACAGGGCTTCTGTGAGCTGGCCCAGATCTGCACAGGCACCTGCAATTCCTGCTGAGTTTTCATTCCTGCCAGGCTCCAGCTGCTGTAAGGAGTAATTCCCATAATCCAGCACATCAGAACTATAAGCTCCAAGGTAAGCAGGTCAGAAGCTTGGGTTTCTGCAACACTGCTGACATATGACCCTTTTGGAGCAATAATCCTTGGCTTGAGGCCCGTGACTCAAGCTGTGCCTCATGCATCTGGTGCATGTGCTGACCACGGAGGGTGCCTTGCTAGTCAAGGCTGCTGCTCACACTTGCAAGGCCTCTCAGGTGGCAAGATCCATCTTCATTTTCCTGCCAGGCAGGAGGGGAGATTGGCAGAAGAATCATCTTCTTCTACTCTGGTTTGACTGCCAAGGAGAGGTGCAAACCTCATGGCAGAAAGTTTTGCTACTCTTCCTCAGGGAATTAAGAGAGGATGTGAATAAGCCAGGCTGAAAAGAGGAATATTTGTCCTGGACAGGAGATACCAGTAGAAATACAAGGCCAATAAAATTAAACACTTGTCTTGTGCACGAAGTCTAGCAGTTTTCTTTCTTTCACACATGGCATGTGCACAGTAATAACAAAATGTAGTACCTTTCACCTTATGCAGATTAATGGAATTTACTAGCTAACAGTTGGGGTTTTTTCCTTCTCATTGACATTGGTACTAAAGCGTGATCTAAAATGAAAGAAGTAACCACATGTGTAAATATCTCAGCAGGTCATAACAGCATGGAGGACCCTGAGCACCCTACCTGCTGAAAAGTGTCACCAGTCTCATTTAGAGACAAGGATACAGAGGTGGGCAAGAGTGCAGACTCTGTTTTCAGCCTGGTATCCTGCAAACTCCAGTGTCATCCACTTATGGCCTGGCACAGGCAGGAGTTTACCAGGACTCAATAGGCCCATTGGACCTGAGTGTCAGAGACATGGATGGCTCAGCTGGGCAGACCTGGGCAGGGCTAGGGAAGGCAGCCTGTTTTTCACACAGGTCCTCAGCCCTAGGACAGTCCACCTGTCCTAGGTGGATTTTGGCCCAGAGCAGCTTCAAGACAACCAACCAACCAGATTTTATTGAAGTGAATTTTGGTTAAGTAGCAAATTCTGTCCCCAAACCAGTTAAACCCATGAACAATATGTTTTCACATGCCAGTATCTAAACTCTTAAATCAACAGGATACATGGGCATTTTCATGTAGGTGACGGGGAATTTAGGAAGTAGTTCTTCCTGACATGGTCACTGTTGTAAATGCTTGCTGGGAACAGCCTGACAATGCTGAGAATGAGAGAATGCTGAAGAACCAGCTTTAGGATGAGATATGAAAATCCAGCTATGCTAGATCAGTGTGCAATGTCAGGATTGACTTCTTCTTTTTAAGACTAAATGAAAAGAATCCTATTTCTTACTTTGGAAATATGCATTCTCAAATAATTCCCAGTCCAGCTATTAGGAGCTCAACCCATTAGTTGTCTACATGTTTCTACATTCTTCTGGCAAGCTTTAGACATCTCTGATCAAGACAAACTCTTAGTGAAAATTTGCCAAAGTTGTGTGTCTGTAATAATATCACTTCATTGGCAGCAGGGATTAGTACATATGGCAAAGTTCAAAGATTTGGCAAAGCAAGCTTACCTACAAAGAGAGTGTTCTGTGTTACTGGAAAATGAATTCTGTTTGACTGCTGCTAAGTGTTGAGACTTTTTTCTTACAGCAATAAAACTGAATCCAATTAGAAGCGAAGAAATGCATTTTCAAATACAATGATAAAAAAATGTTTATATGATATCTTATTCTTATACATTAAATTACCAGGTTAAAGCAACCCAAGACAAAATGGCTGTTAATTCAGCTAAACTGGAGTCCACGTTGCCCTAAGACTGACTTTTCCATCAAATTAATTCCTGATGTTCCACCCGTTAAATTTGACTTTTCTAAAATTTGTATTTTTTTCTGGAACTGCACATTCATGAGATGAAGGCTGCATCTTTGCTGTGTCTGAACTGCAGGTAAAACAGTTCAGTAGAACAATATCAAAACCGGAATGCCAATCTGACAGTAAGGGAACACTAGAACTGAAATTGCTTCTGTATTGATGATCTGCCCAGTGTTCATACATATCACATAAGATTGTGTACACTGCTGCATATACTTTTTTCTAAGGAATCCTTTCTTGTGCTATGCAACCATGACACAGGTGGAGAGGCTGAAATCGTGCCTTCTCACATGCAAGTTCTGCATTACAGGGTGGATGCAGGTTCTCCTCCTCCAATCACCACCAACATCTGGAGTCCAGCCTCTGCTCTAGCAACAAACCACAGCAGGCACACTTGCCTGTGCCTGCAGCAGACCCAGCGGGATCTTCCAGTCTGTAGTGGGTGATGAACAGGCTCAAGGGAGGACCAAGACACCTCTTCTTCCTGACACCAAATCTGTGCCTGGAACTAACCTAAACACTGAAGTTGCTGCCTTCACACAGGACTGTCTTAGTTTGGAAAGACAGGTTTCTGCCAGGGAAGCTGGGGTTTCCCTTAGAATGGAGAATGTAAACCCCTCACCCCCCGCCAAATTATAATTTTGCAATCAAGGGCTCTCAGGCAAAGATTTTGGGGATAGGAATGCGTGAACTGGGGGGAAGGTATAAGCTGGGAAGGTGCTAATGGCCCATTATCAGAAGGCATCAGGCCTCTCTCCCCCCTGAGTTACAAGAGATAAAGAAAAACATCTCAACTGCTGTTAACAGATGAAAATAGAATACACCTATTTGGTTCCACAGCCCAAGACAAAGACCAAAAAGGCTTTTGCAGGATGATTCAGGGCACTTTGTTCAGGGATGCCTCCCTCTATTAACTTTAGAATACTGAATCATCTTGGTGTTAGCTAAGGGATAGCTTGTAGGGTGCCAGGCAGTTGGGAGTCAGCAACCCAGACAAAAAAAGTCAGACCAGCATAACCTGCTCTCCATGGGACATACACCTACCTATGTGGAGCAAGGCAGAAGTATGGATTATCCTCTGCCAGAATTACAGCACCCAGCAGAAATCTGGGACCAAGGACTTGTGGTATGCCTCAGTGGTCATGCAGAGTCAGCTTCTTCAATCTCATAGCACGGACAAATCCAAAGTGGTCTCAAGTTTTCTACTACAGAGACCTTCAGTAAATTTTACGTTTATTTCTTTGAAGCAGGCAATGGCTCTGTTTGTTTCAGCAGTTGTTTTTTCCATTCTTGTTGGCTAGACTCCTTCCTTTAGCTTTCCAGGGAGGGTCTCTCTGCCTTTTCTTGTCCCCCTGTGTTTTGAATAACTACAATTAAAAAAAAATCAGTAATTATTTCAGAAGTGGGATGCAACTATAGGTTACTTACATTAATAGCTGATCATGTTTACTGCAAGATACTTGGTCTACAGTTCCACTGATCCCACTTTATTTTAATGTTTGCCATCTATTCTAAGAAGGTAATCTAGGCATTTCCTACTTGCCCACAGTAATATCAGCTATTAGTAGCTGGGAGATCTTTCCAAACAGCGATTACACAATTCAAACATTAGCAATTTCTGAATAAAAACAAAGAATGATTGCAGGGTTCTTTTGCATGAATTGAATATACATTGCACACTGGTTTAGAAACAGCTGTTGGATAAGTTGTATACAGTAAAGACACTGAACACATGGCACTGCCATTTGCATATAGTACCTCACCGCTGTATGAAAAGTGGAGAAAGATCAAAAAACCCTTGAAAAGACAGCAGAACATAGGATGACATGTGTAAGTCACGGAGGGCACTGTGGTAACAGTCAATATCAACAAAATGGACGAATTTAAAAGGGCACTCATGGTAAGTTTTCAGTAATCTATCAAAGAGCCGGTAGCTGTGCTCACACTAGGAAATTGTTAAAATGGCCTTGAAGGGGGATAGATAGCCCTTGTATATTCTTTTTCCACTATGGTGCATGAAGAAATTTCAAACAGAAGTTCAGGTTCGTTCCTGTTTCCCTCATCTTTACATACACCTCTGGCCTGATAATAAGTCTATTTTAACTATCAACAGAACTGTCTTTTTGCAGGAGCCCTGTATCAAAATCCCTACATGGCAGAGAGTCCCAGAAGATCTAGCACATGACTCAGAGGTCTTAGGGAATGTTGAAATCCAGGAATGATTCACAAGTAAGAGATGAGAACCAATGTCCTGTATTTGTGTTTCTAGATGAGGCTGGGCTTGTTGCACCTCCTCATCCCAGGGAGCCTTTGCACAGCTGGCTGGAGCAGCTCCCACTGACTCACTTCCTCCAGTAACCAGGGATCTGTGTCCCCGTGTCCTGGGTATCAGCACAGTCGTGCTGATGGCCACAGGGTTTGTCCTCAGCTGGAAGTGTAGAGCCAAACTCAGGAGCCACATGCTCATGGGCAGAAAGTGTTGGAACCTTGCCAAGGCATATAACTCAAATAGTTATGAAACTGGTCTGATTTTAAAAAAGTTTGTTTTTCTTGGTTTTCTGGTGTGCAGGCTGTGGTGATTCACTCTTAAAGCTCTTTTTCTGCCATATTGATGCTATGTTTTTCCTCTAAGCAAAGACTGAGATTGTTCTACCACCTCTGATTTCAGAGCTTAGGCATTTGTGAAAAAAATACCACCTCCTCTGAAGTCATGAGGGCTTTCAGTATTTCCGTACAGAGTACTGCATTTTCAGGAGCTGGGGGGAGAGTGCACAACTCCATATCTGGTCACCAAAAGACATTCGTAAATCTTTGCCATACATGGTAGTTCCCATCAAATTCCTGCTATGGTTAGTTTTACAAAGTCACTTTTTCTTGGATTACCTGCGTACATTACCCTGAAGCAGATTGCTCATCTGACTTCCTTTCAATAAAAGGGAAAGCATGGGTCTGTTTGGTTGCTTCTCGCCCCACTTGAGGTAGGCAGAGAATTCCTGAGAGCAACAGAATTCAGCCAGTTCTCTCTTCTGCCACTTTATCTGAGCACAAGCCTGCCTGCAACTTCAGCTTAATTGATACCAATGGGATTTCAGTGTCCACTGACCACAACCACAGCTCCAGAAATAGAACCTGAAGTGGCTTGTGGGTGAATCCACAAAGGCATCTTGATTAGACCACTTCAGTTTAGTAAAACAAAACTTTGACAAAGATTTCTGATTTTCTGAATTTATTGGAAAAAAATCAAAGACCAACACTCGGCTCTTGGGCTTTTAAAATAATTGTCCATGAGAGTGATTAATCTTCCATCAACGCCTTCAGGGAACATTTTCACAGGAGTATACACAACCTGTGGTGGTTATATGTTAAAACAGAATCCCTACAGATGATAATGGGGTAAGCACAGTATAGTTTAGGCAGTTTATAATGGTAGACAAAACATTTAAAAGAGGAGGTTACAATTGCTTAAGATTATGTCTGTAGAGATCAGGTGTGATGGGGCAGGGTTAGTTGTCCTCCAGCTCACTTATGTATTAACACCTTCAATTAAGGCAGAGTGATTTTCTGGCATATCTTTTGTCAAAACAAAAAAAGCCTACATCACTGTTAATATCAAGTCTAATGATCAGTCTGCTAAGTCAAATACTTTAACTAGCAGTGTTGATGGATCAGAGGATCAGAGGTTTAAAGATCCTATCAATTTGTGGAGGATCAATTCATACTGCTGCTGATTTCTTTCCATGACAAGTTGGTTTGTACCCTTAACTCAGCATAAAATGCAGCCCCTCTTACACCTCTAGGCTCTGTGCACAGCTGGCTGCTGCAAAGCATGACCCAGGATCACTGCTTAGGGAACAGCTTTAAAATTGACTTTCTCAGCAAAAAGCTGCCAGGAGTTGGCCAGGATGAAAAGTGAAGGGTAGATGTGTGTCACAAACCTGGCCCCAGACATGTGGCTGTAAGAAGTCAGCTGCCATCCTGAGTCTCCCACAGGAAGGTGTTATAACCTTGGTTTTGGAACTGGCAGGGATCCCTTTCTCCTGCCAATGCCTGGGAAGGTGGGCCATGCTATGCCAATACCAAGGCATGCAACTCTTGCTTGTTCCACATAAACAGCCTTTTGAGTGATTTACAACCTGATTTACAACATGATTTCTCCTCATTTTTTGCAGAAAGTTCTCTAAGCAGTGTAGTACTATCAGAGTCACATTGTGCACTTCATTGTGTTCCTGTTGGATTGGAGGACCCAGTTCTGAAGCTCAGACATGCATGTTCCTCTCCAGCTCCCAAAACTCTCAGACATGCTTTGATCTTGTTCGCCATGGCTCTCCACAGCCTGAAGGTTGCCGGCACATGAGAGCTGTGTCTCACGTAGTTGCTGCTCCTTATCCACTGCTTGGAATAGGAGTCCTCCCTTCTGACCAGTTTGTCCCAGTCAATGAGCATTAGGAGATGGTAAAGAGACTTGAACCATCCCAGATACCTGGGGGTAGTATTTGCATAGGATTTTCTGGGATGTGGTAAACAGGAGCTGTCCTGGACACTCATAGGAATGGATGTTTTGGCACCTTGAAATCCTGATTTATTCCAAGTAGGGCATGTATGAACTTCAGGCATCTCTAGGGCTGTGCAGTAGGTGAGCAATTTCGGCTAATCATCCTACTGAAATGTAGAGTCACACATTTGTAGAATCACAGAACGATGGGCAGGAACATCATTCACTAAATTAGGTTGTTCAAAGCTCCATCTAGCTTGACTTCAAATTCTATCAAAGACAGGACATTCGCAATTTCTCTGAGCAACATGTTCCTGTGTCACACCACCCTCATTGCAAAAAAAAAGTCTTCACTGTACATTCTATCTATATCTACCGTCTTTCAGTTTAAAACAATTGTCCCTTGTCCATTCCCACAGACTCTGATAAAAAGTGTGTCCCCTTCAAGTACTGAAAGGCTGCAGTATGGTCTCCCTGGAGCCTTGCCTTCTCTGGGCTGAACAACTCCAGGTCTCTCACTCTTTCTTCATAGGAGAGCTGTTTCATCCCTCTGATCAATTTTTTGGTCCATGTGCTGGGGACCCCAAAAGGGAGGCAGTGCTCCAGGTGGGGTCTCACCAGAGCAGAGTAGAGGGGCAGAATCACTCCCTTGACTTGCTGGTCTCACTTCTTGTGATGCAACCCAAGGTACACCATGGGCTCATATCCTATTTTTCATTGACCTGCAGGGCTGCTTGCAATCCATTCATTCTGTACTCTGTACTGATACTGTGGTTTGTCTGAACCCAGGTGCAGGACCTTGCACTTGGCCTTGTTGAACTTCATGAGGTTTATAAGGACCCATCTCTCAAGCCTGTCGAGGTCCCTCTGGTTGGCTCCCCTTCCCTCAAGTGTATCAGCTTCACCACTCAGCTTCCTGTCATCTGCAAGCCTGAGGTGGGCACGCTCAATCCCACTGTCTGTGTCACTGATTAAAATGTTATAGTATTGTATCTCAGTGTGAACCCTCGAGTGACACCCCTTGTAACTGATCTTCATCTGGACATTGAACCATTGAATGTAACTCTCTGGAAGAGGCCATCCATCAAATCTATATTTTCCAATTTAGAGGCAGATATACACTATCCTTTCTCGAATGAGGCCTCAAAATACTGGGAAAAAATATCGTATTGGTATAAAGGCAGCTACAGCAAGGACTACTACCCCAAAATGTGTTCTTCCTGTTATTATGAACTCAGAAATAGCCATATCTTCAAAATCTGAATCTCTTTATGGGAAAATGTACAGGCAGGCTATCTTGCTTGTTCTTCTTACCACTGTTGACTTCCTTATACAAATTTTCTATGACAATGATTTTATTTCAAAGTATGAACTCACAGAACAAGGGAGGATATCTGAGTTCAGTCCTGAGTATGTTTCTCTTTTCTCTACACAGATTCCTTAGGGTTTGGAAAAAAAACAAAACAAAACAAAACAAAAACCAAACAAAGAAAACCCCAAGAAGAAGAATAAGAATAACACCAAACAAACAAACAAACAAACAAAACCAAAAAACCAAAACCAAAAAACAACACCAAAAATACATAAATCAGTGACATATACTTTGACTGATTTTTTTTTTTGGTCTAGTTTTCTTTCACAAGAGAAAAAAAGTCTGCTAAATATTTAGAAATTTTCCCTCTTTCCACAAGAAACCTAAGCAACTAGGGCCCCAGTCCTAAAAAATTTCATGAGTGTCTTCCTCACTTGGATGTGGTCCTCTGGAGACAAGGGGAAATTCGCGTGAGAAAGGGCTGTAAACTGAACCCTGAGAATGGAAATGCAATTTTTAAACAAGCAAAACCAAGGCATCAATGTGGTTAACATTGCTTCCCACTTTGGATTATGTATTGTATATAATCCAATTTAGACCAGTCAAGGAGGGCAAAAGAGTTTCATGAGCCAAAACCCAAGGAAGGAGAGAGCCTAAATCCTGTGAGATTTTGTTTGTATTTCAGAAACTAACCAGAGAGGAAATGCATTTTAAAAACCCAAATTCCATTACTTAGAGCTGACCTGTGATTCCTGCAGTCTCCTTACACTCAATCTACATGTTCCCTCTGGCTTGCACGCTACCATCTCTGAAGTTCCTGCTACTAATCACTACAGTATGGATTCTCTAGCCTCAATGTTAACATTAAATGTAGTGGTTTTCAGCTATAGCCCTCAAAGCATTAAGAAAATAAACCCCCCACTAAAAGCCATTTTCAACCTCATGTCGTCAGGGACCACAGGGACCACCAGCAACTGTCTTGTACTAAGTTTTGATCTATTGCTTTTGCCTTTCCCCTTCTGATGTATTTTTACAGGGTTTGCAGCGACAGAAATGCCAGAACAGTAAATCAACCTCCCACAGGTTGGCACCCAGACTTCTTCAGTGCCCTGCTCCCCATTTGTAGTTCAGAATTGGTTCTGAGCACTGCCATGAGTCTATATGCAGCTGGCTATTAGACATGTACTATGGGTATGCAAAGCCATGGAAACCCAAGCACAAGGAAGACCAAGACACCTTCACAAGATGTCTTTTTCTGCTTCAGAGGTGGTAAGAGTCTAGTTTTCAGGCTTTTACTCTACTGAAGATATGTCCATCCAGTGCAAAGTGATCTTCATCATTTATGAATTTCCAAGTTTACCACTTTCCCTTCCCCATCACACTTCTGGCACTGAAGATTTTTAGCAATTCTATAAGAATTTCTGAGCAGTCCTAGTGATGGAGCTAAGGTGGAGGCAGGAGTGCCTGATCTCTGGCTTCATAAGATGCTGAAGCTGTAAGATGCTCACAGTTGTGAGCTGTGAGTGAATGAGAGTGATGTGAGTGAAGACAGGAAGAGGTACTTTTTGTGTAGTTTATGCTGGTACCTGACCTGCTTGGCAGCTTACCAAGGAAAGGGATGCCTCAGCTCACCCGAATGCTGAGCGGTTTGATCACTGTCTTTGTCACGAGGGATGTTAGTGGTGGTGCTGAACAGAAATATGATACCACACTTCCACAGGCACAGTTTGCAGTCTACCTGTCAGAAACAATTACTTCAGCAGCTGTACATGCTGTCCTGCAACACAAGTAATGTTAGAACTAGTGTGTGAAGTGGGGCCTTTCCCACTGACATGGATTGGTCTTTTCCTTCTAGATGAGGGCAGAAGACAGCCTTTCCCTTTGTGCAGGTTATCAGATAAACCAGTTGTCTGAACACTTGGCTATACTTCCTTGGGATTCTTATTTAACATAATGAGATCTGAGAAGCAGGCTGAGTACCTGAAATGCAGGTATTTCTGATCTGGGGTGTGGTTTAAGAATGCTTCTCCTCTCCTTTTGGGGAAGAGTGGCTAGAAAGAGGCCCAGCAGCAAAGGACCTGGAGTTGCTGTAGGACAGCAGCTGAATATGAGCCAGCATGTGCCCAGGTGGCCAAGAAGGCCAAAGGCATCCTGGTCTGCATCAGCAATGGCGTGGCCAGCAGGAGCAGGGCAGGGATTGTCCCTCTGCACTGGGCACTGGTGAGGCTGCACCTTGAGTGCTGTGTCCAGTTCTGGGTCACTCAATTCAGAAGGACATTGAGGTGCTGGAGCATGTCCAGAGAAGGGAAACAGAGCTGGTGAAGGGTCTGGAGCAGAAGTTCTGTGAGGAGTGGCTGAGGTGTTTAGCCTGGAGAAAATGAAGCTCAGGAATGACCATATTGCTCTCTAGAAGTACCTGAAAGGAGGTTGGAGTCAGGTGGGGGTAAGCCTCTTCTCCCAGGCAACAAGCAGCAGTGCAAGAGGAAAAAGCCTCCAACTGTGCCAGCAAAGGTTCTGGTAGGACATCAGGCAGAATTTTGCCATGGTAAGGATGGTTAAGCATTGGAACAGACTTCTTGGGGAGGTGGTGGAGTCACCATTCTTGGAAGTGCTCAAGAAATGACTGGACATGGCACTTAGTGCTGTGGTTAGTTGGCATGGTGGTCTTTAGTCAAAGGTTGTATATGATGATCCTGGAGGTCTTTCCCAACCTTAATGATTCTGTGATTCTCTATAAGGACAATTTCAAGCTGAAGACACTGAAAAAAATCTTAATTAGAGTTTGAAAGCCAGCTTAGCACTTCAAATGGTGATGTGCATAAATATTTCTGCATGTTTGCCTCCTTTTCCTATTGGTTTCTTTCACTTACCACTGCAGTTGGGACCCTTGGTCTCTCATCAGATGCTGACTGTCAGGCCGGTGGGGCTGGAGTGTCCCATTTGGTGGCACTCCTTCTTCAGGTAAGAGCAATCTGAAGTTCACAGGATAGTCTCAGAAACCAACAATTTCCTGAGTAATACTGACTTCTTGATGCAGCTTTAGCTTGTCCCTAAAAGGTTTTCTGGGCTGAATGCTTGTGGATCAGGAATGATGACTGGGCAAAACTCACAAAGGACGTAGGTGCCCCTAGTGTGTTTGAGTACTATCATTAGTATTTTAAATTATGGTAGGGCTGGGTATGAGACATGTGGCTTAAACACAGGTGCAGGAAGCTCAGAGGGGAGCATAGATGCATGCAGAATAAGCCTCTTTCCTCTCCTGCTTAGAATTGCAGGATGAGATTTGAAAAGTTCTAGGATGCTAGACTGTGGTGTCATCAGAGAAGAATGCTGGACATTGCACAGGGACCATATCACTCAGCAGTGGAAGAGTCAAGTGCAGCAAAGTGCAAGGGGAGGAAAAGGACAGAAATCAGCCCTCCTCAGCTCCCTGCTGGATCACACCTGTCTGTCCACGTCCATGGTCATGGACAGATGTTCCCTCAGGAGATGGTTGCTCACTGAAGGCTGTGCTGCTCAGCTATTCCTCACTGCTCCTTGGAAGAACAGCTTGAGGGAAAAAGTTCATACTCCTGGGAAAAGCAGGAAGGTTGCCTTACACAGAGCTCACTGGAGTATTAATTTTGCCCCAGGTTTTATACCCATCTGCCTACCTGCAGCAGCCACCACTTGATGAGCAATGAGGGACACCTGGGCAGGGTAACATTTTCCCCCATGGCACCTGGGGCCAGGAGAGGTTGTGTCAGTCAACGACCTGTACCAGCACAATATAACCAAAAGGGAGTCTGAGCTAGCTCAATACTTGTGTTGAGGAAGGATAGATGTCAGTGTTCATTGAATTGACTTAGTATCTGTACAGCTTTCCTAGAAATGTGGCCTCTGTTCATCCAGCTGTTTCTCTGCCATTGTGGAGAAGAGGGCGACAGAGGCAGACAGACCTCAAAGAAGACCTTCTGGAGTCCATTCTGCAAATGGGTGTATTTTGCCCTCACAGGAGGTTTTGATGGCACATGTACATGTCTTTTGTCCTGTGACACTGTGATCCTACATGACCATGGTTTGTGTTCCCTCCTCTTCCCTACCTGGAGTCTCCAACTGCTCTCCTGCTCTGTCACTCCAGAGGGTGAGTGTTTATGCCAAAATAGCTGCTCCAGCTGAGATCTGACACCAAAGAAGGAGGAATTTTATTCCCCGGAACAGAAAACCCTGTGTAAATTTGGGAGTGTCAGGAAGGAATATTCTTGGCTTGTCTTTCATTTGCACTGTAAATGATGTATCCAACGAGTGGTGAGTGATGATAGTGAGCTGTATCCAAATCCTAATCAGCCAGGATTATGGTTGCAACCAATAAACTATCAAAATCCTGCAAATTCCAGCCTCCCAGGAGGGATCAGAACCTATTTGCATAGAGTGAGAGAAGACGTCTCTTTCACAAGCCCTGCAACAGCAAAAGCAGTTTTCCACTGGCACTTGCTTTCCTTCTGAACAGGGCAGGAGAATTTCTTCCCTGTTATATGGCACTAGAAGTCTTGGTTAAAATGAAGCAGGGTGGGTTTTTTTGCTGAAGAATAAATTAGGAAGTACTCATCTCTTTGTGAATTTGGTTGAATTTCATGAGTGGTTCTTTTTGGATTAAATAAAAAAAGAAAGAGTGGATTTGAGAACATCACAATATTTTACTTGGTTGTAATATTTGTAAAATGAAATATTTGGTTTCAGAAAAATATTTTATATTTGAAATGTTACCTTTAAAGAAAGTTGAAAAGAATTTTAAAAACTGGTTTTACTGTTTCCAAAGGAGCTAGAACCTTCTCTTTGAAGTCAAGGGATGCATATTAAGTTAATCTCAGATGGCTGATTTTTCAATTACCTTTGCCAACTGCTGTCTTCCTCCCTGCTGTGTGCTTCACTTTGGCTTGGCAGGAGCTGGCTCCATGTGTCCTGCTTCTTTTCCTCTTCTCCTTAATTTCCTTTAGCCCTCTCTAACCCAAATGGGCACTATTCCCCCAACTCAGTTTAGGTCAATTTTGACTAGAAAAGAATCAGAAAACATTTCTGGAATATTATTTCAACTTCATTTTTATGGAAGTAAAATACTCTTGGAGCCCTTACGTTTCATGATCTTGTAAAGCACATTGAAGAAACTGCAGAGACCCTAGGGTTGTATAGTTTGCCTGATTCAAGAACAGGTGGATTTGGCTCGGGAAAAATCTTAGTTCACTGAAGGTTCAGTATTAGTGGTTGTCACTGTTCCAGGGAAAATATCTTCCTCCTAATATATTACTCTATCTAAATACAGAGAAAAAGAAATCTGATGATTTTTTGACAGCCCTACAAACACTTTCAGTCCTGTGTCGAAGAACTGTGTGAACCCACTGGGTCTATCTATCTTGTATTCAGATGACTTCTTATCAAGCAAAACCTGCTTGTATCATCATTGTCATCATAACTCCAAGACCTTCCTGAGTCTTTTGGGTGAATCATAGCACTGTAATCCAAAAGGGTTGCACCTACTTTCACAGTTACTTCACTGGTTTTGGAGCCACCAAAAGCTTACCTCTTCATTGTGGTAACTCAGTTGCATCCTGTTAACCAAGGGCACCAAGGCTTTGGATCACAAGGAACACACAGTTATGGCATTTGTTATGGTTGGCAGAATGCTGGAACCATTTGATCCCAGCAAATATGTGCCTAGCCTTACTCACAGAGCTGTCCTTTGCAGCCCAGCCTTTCTCTCCCTTGCTTATGTATAAACACCCCCTTGATATAAATTCTGCTTCATTAAAATTGGTGGCAAACCTCTTATTCTGTTTAGAAGTGAAGACTGCATATGCATTTCATGAAGAAAGACTCCTTCCTCTTTATAGTGTGTACTTCATGTTACTTGAAGTTAAATTATACCTGATGCTATTTCACTGATACAGGGAAAAAGGATCAAGTAAATTATTGCATATGAGCTGTAGCTACAGTATCAAATGTGACCATGACATGATTGAACAAAGAACCTACACATTTTGCAAGTGCTAAGTGGAGATGTGATTTTTCATACTGATTAATCAGTTGTTGGAAACTGGTCTAGACACAGTCAAACATAAAAAAGGTAACTTTTTAAAAAAGGGATGATAAGGAGTTACTAACTGACCTAGACAAATGATGAAGTTTTCTACAACTCTTCAAATAAAAGCATTTAAATAAAAGATCCATCTTTGTGTATCCAAAATTTTGTTGTTTTCTGAAATGATACATTGACCTTCTCAGACCTCCAAGCATACATAGATCAGACTAAATACTGAAAGTGCTTCTGCTTTTAAATTTTGCACCTTTTTTTCTAAAGAAGATCATTAGTTCATGGGTAACTCTTCCTTTATTTCTGATCACTAGAAATGACAATAATTACTTTCTTGATTGCCAGCTTATGTATTATATTTTAAAAAAATATATAGTTTTGAAATTTATTGAATTTACAGAGCTGCCATGCTGTGTAAATGCTCACATGTTGTGAGTATTTTTTGATCACGGTGCTGCAGGGATGAGAAATTATGCAGCAAACATGGTTGAAAAGATAGCCCTAGTGGCTTTGTATTGTTTTAACATAAATTATCATCAAATTTGGGAGTCATATTCTGTATGTCAATGCCTCATAAAAGTGCTTCTCAGTCTTCATTTTGCCCCTTTTTTTCTATAAGACAAATATTTTAGCCCATGGAGTATCCTTTTACCTTTAAATATCTGACATTTCATAAAGAAGAACTTAGTAGTGTGCTGTTTATGCATTAGGAAATGTGATGCTTATCACACTTCCCTTGCTTCTCTATTTTGTTGTAACTCAGCAAATGGCTCCCTAATTATTTCTTAACTAGTTAAACCAGATCATTTTCTTGTGTGGCAATGGATCAATCTAGAAGTCCAAGCAAATGTAATCTTGCTCCTTTTGGGGCAAAAAAATGTCTTTCACAAAAAGAAATATAAGGACAGTAGCATGTTCTCATTGTCAGTACAAATGTAACCACTTTTCCCAGGTAGGAAATGAATGTTAAATCAGTAGACATGAAAACATTAAATAAACTGCTCCTTTTCAAGGAAAATTCTCATCTATGCAAAAGCTGACTTTTATACAACTCAACAAAATAACTCATTCCCTTCTGTTCTGAAGAGGAGTGACTAGTAAAGATCAGTACAGTTGTGAATCCTGTGGCAAAGGAGCAGCTCATCCAGGGGCTGACATGAGAGGTAGGAGGGCTAAGAACAATTCAGAGGCACCAGTGTGAGAAGGAAATGGGCAGGCTGGAGAGTGACCTGCTGAACTCTGGTCCTGCTGAGTTCCCCATCCTTGCTCTGGGGGACCAAACCCATTAATGTGTGACATTGAGCTCCCCCTCTGGGTGGGTTGTTAGTTTTAAGGGAGCAGAAAACACTTCCTTGATTTTTCCTTACTATAAGCAGATTATTAAAATTTCCTTTGCCTATGCAAATTATACACCTGAAAATAGTTTCAGCTTAAACCAGAGCATTTTCTCTAGTGATTCAACATAAAGCTATTCCATCCCTTTTTAAACAAATGGACACTACTCTTGTTTTGCTCTTGCTCTCTCTCTTGGAACTATCTTGAGCTAGTTTCTATGACCTGTTGTTTCACATTATGAATAAATTGGTTTTCTTCACTTTGGTTATCCCCTAATCCCTTTCAGGCATATGATAGTTCTGGAACTTTATACAGTGTCTCTGGTTAATGTACCTCTGAGAAGTTAGATAAGGCTGATCCTTATTTAGCCTGCATTCAGTAGAATTACATTGAGCTATTTTTGGCTGAGTGCCCTTTTAATTTTCCAAGCTCTCAAATGGAGTCATTTAAAGTATAAAAATGTATGAACATCTTTTCTCTGAACTAAATGGCACTCTTTTTCTTGGCTTAATTTCCTTTGGAAGTAAATGCTATACTATGCTTCACTGGTACCAACAATCAGTAATGTAGTGTAGGTTGCCAGACATAAAGATTAGATAAGTATTTGAATTTCCAGTAGTGTTTTCATGGAATTATCTATATGCAGCTGATATTCTATTCTGAGAGACTAGTGGGGTTAGCAACTCTAACTATATTTCTCATCTAAAAAGAAATTATATTTGCAACAGTGAAAAGATTTGAAATCTATTTGATATGTATTTATACTTCTTAAAAATTAGCCCAAGGGTCAATACTAAGGTTGGTCCTGATTGTATTCCTGAAACTGAGAACCCCTTGAAGATGGAACATTTACACTACACAATTACTCTAAATGGCTCAGAGTTAAAGAAAAAAAAAGTTGCATTTAGTTTCTCCTAACTGAATTTTCCTTCAAGATGATCTCTGTTATTTGATATTGGAATAACACTGGCTTTCTAATAATAATCAATTCTGCTTTAAGAGGTAACCATATAAAATTGGCCCAGGATTCCTCATTAGAGCTATTCCTTGAATGCACTGACTCATTTCTGTGTACTGAGGCAAAAAATAGCTTTTTATTCCTGTCATTGTGGGAGAACTAAGGCAGGTTGGAGAGATGGGGCTGCAATAGATTTCTCCTCAGCATTATTGATTTTGAATGAAATGAAGCAGATTCTTTTGGTAAAGTTTCCTGAAATTTACATGTTTCTCAGCAAATCCCTGCTGCAAGAGTGAAGCTTTTCCCCTGACTTCCATTTTAAAACTTTCCTCCACCAGCTGAATTTTCTGTCTCCCTCTTCCACTATGAGGAAGTTACCTGTACAATTCCTTATTTATAACCTAAGCCTATTAATATCTCACTTTTTAAACAAAAACAATAGTGGAATTATCTTGCTGGCCAAGTCAGTTTACACAACTTGAAAAGAAATATCAGTTTTGTCTCTTTCAGACTAATGCAGACAGACTCTTGGGTTCCAGAGCTAAAATACTCATCTATCATAATTCATAAAATCTTCAGTTATTACTCTTGTGTTCTGTAATGGCTAGAGGAGTGCTTGCCCAGAATGAAAGGTGAAGTCTGGTTGGTAGGGTTCATTTTGCCCCCCTAGGAAGTGCAGGAAAAGGGCATTGTACCATATGATCCCATATGCTTTTTAATGCTTCCAGCCAGATCTGGTGCTTGGTCCATGGGTATGTGAGGCATGAACCTGTTCTACTGTCCCCATGGGAGGGTTGGGAGCAATGACATTGTCAAACATGACCTGTGTCTTTTAGCACTGTTTTAGCCAGGTCTTTTCATTGTTGCATCAGGACCAGGTGCATCAGGAGTAAGGTAATTATTTTTTCTTGCCACTCTTCCCATATATATTGCCTCAATCCCCCCTCCTAGCTGAATGTTTGAAATTTCAGATTTACACTGCAATCTGTGAGCAGCTCTTGAATCTGGGAGCACTCCAGGCTGGGGATGCCACTGCAGACTTCATTTGGGATACAACAAGCAGTTACAGTGTTAATGCACCCTGTGTGTTTCATGGGATCTCTGTGCCTTGACCTCAGAAAGTTTCAGCACTCTTCAGAGGGTGTATTTGTATAATAAGGAGTGTACAAGAGTGGAAGGCAAGACTCTGCCTCGCTATATACAACTTATTAATTTTTACTCACTTTTAAATCCTTCACCAGAGCCTCAAGGGATCATTAGTTTCATATAAAGCTAACAACTTGTGTATCTTTCCAGTATTTAGGTAAGTGGAAAAGAGCCCATTTTGCTAATCTCATTGGCATCTAGGTTGTATTTTACGAATTTTATCATATGGAACTAATATTTCAGTACATGTCAAAAAGACTTTGCTTAATGCAATCCAGCATTCCTGATTATACTGGCAAATTTATACAACATTATGAAACAATTAGGATGATACATATGCAATACGAATACGGTATAAGTAAATATGAGCTGAGCAACATGATGGTGAACAGGCCTATTTATAGGATACTCTTAGCTGGATACTTGACAGAACAAAGAGGGACAGAGACAGCATAGATGGGAAGGTGTTTCCCTGTAAGCCTGAGGCTTGTGTACGTGCAACACATTCAAATGTATGTAAGAGGCAGCAGTGCAAAGGACCCTCTCAGAGTTATCCCTTCTGTAAGCCTTGCTAAACACCTACAGAAAACCCACAGGAGTGCAGCAGTTTTGCTCTTCCTGCTCATCTCTAGCCTGAGACCAGTGCTAAAGCCATAAAAACTACTCAGAAAAACTGGTAGATATTACTCTGTTGGACTTAGGGAAGGGCACGAGCTTACCAAGCTGTAGGCATGGAGACATAGGAAGGAATCTGCCCTGAGAACTTTTCTGGGAGTGATGGAGATCAAGGTGGCCTGTGAGAGGAGGGGGAGTTTGCTGGGATGAGATGGTCTCTCACAGAAACCAGCCTGTGCAGGGTCCTCCCAGCAGTGTGCCAGGAATAGGGGCAAGGAGTGAAACAGATGTACATTCACACAGCCAGACCCCTGGTTTTTGCACCAAAGCCTTTCATACAAACATGGGGAGAGAGCTTCCAAACAAAGCTGTGGAAATGGCTGACCCCAGGTGGTTTATTTACCAAGTGGCAAAGCAGCAGTTTGCCTGAATTTCCCCCCCACTCCAATGTCACACTAAGGGCAGTGGCAGGGTACGTTCCTTAGTTTTGCATACACAGCAAGTTAGCCCAGTATTAGACACTTCTGCAGGGCCAGAGGTGAAAAATATGAGGGTCAGAGAAAGAATAGACACAAGCAATGCATCATCTGGTAAATTATTCAAATAAAAGCTGATGAAGATTCTTGGGTGTCTGCTCTGGGAAACAGTTTTAGCATCACAAGGACCTGTTGTCCACAGTGCCTTGGCAGGAGTTTAGCACGGATGGTCTCACTGACTGCCACTGCTTTTGAAGACAGTGACACTGCGTCCAACTCTACTGTTCCTGTTCCTGCAGCAGTGCAGCAATTTCATGCATCAGAGACCTATTCCAGTCTCTCTCCTCTTCACCTTTGTTGCCCCAGGATCTTGTGGGACTCTGAAACTCTCTCACTTCATTTTCCTTTAAAGACATTACTTCTGGATACTCAGCTGTGAGAGGGGAATGGGATTTTGGCAACTTTAATGTAGTACAGGGTATTTAGGTTCAAGTGATGACAAATGAGTGTAATTAATATATTAAAGTATGAGTCTGTAAGTACTCCCACCATCAGAGTAGTTTGCTTGTTTTTAAATGCAGTTTCAAAACATAACTCATTATGTGATGCGAGTGAATGTCGAGCCAATTTCCACTTGGATCTGTGTCCTGGAGGACTGTAAGAAACCTGTTATTCTGTCTAGCACCAGGGATAACATGCAATTCTCAGACCAAATTCATGTGAATTGTTTTCAAGTAGCTGTACTCAAGCAAACAGCTGGTTTCTGGACTGAAAGCTCCAGAGAAGTCCTGGGAACACATACAGTTAGATCTGCTCTTCCTGACCATCACTGCTTTCACTGAGATGCAGGTTTGGTTTGAAAATACTTACTGACACCACCAGCCAGAAGAGGGTAAAAGATATAATTCCTGCCCTAAGTTAATAGTCTCATATTTCAAAAAGATGTCCCACACCACCACCTATCTGTACTTGAGTTTCTGATCAAAAAAGTCAAGGTATTACCACTTTCTTGTCCCAAACTTGATTCCAGTGGCTGTATTCAAAACTTAGGCAGACTTTAAAAGTGAATGAGTATTTGGATTTTGCTTTAAGTGTTTTCAGGATTTTTTTTCTCTGATCAGTGGGATTGGTTGATATTTGATCTTTTTTGATCTTTATTTTATGCTTCATTGGTTGACACATTTACCACCATAAGGAAAAATGTGTTTGAATTGCTCAAGACCTTTTGCTGATGGAGACCTGTCATACAGACCTCTGACTTTTCTGGATTTGTCTTTTACATGATGCAAAGGGCAAGTCAGAGCAAGAGCCTGAATAACTCCTGATTGTGTCTATCTCTAGAGATACTTTACAGAGCCTGTGTCAACTAGCAGCCCTCACCAGCATTCCATCCACAAGATGGATAGGAAAATTATCCTGATAAGCTGGAAAATTATGGTATGGCAGAGCAATATATTTTAAATATCTATATTAGGTATAATTTAATGTGGGTACATTAAATTAATTAAATTTAATATTTAAATTTCTACATAGAGAGGCACTAAAGGATGAAATGCCCAGTGAATAAGCCCAAAACCAGGAATGATGACCCTTTAACAAAAACCAACACTTTTAAAGAACTTTGAAGTATTTTAAAACATAAGCTATAGTGAATGAATATGTCATCTTGACTTATTTTTATTCAGAACTGTCCAACTGAATTGCATTTGCATACAAATTTTGAAAATACGAACTGGAATAGATGAAGCAAGTATTGTAATTATGGCTTTTTAAAGTATACAGAGTACAAGCAGTGAATACTTGTGTATGCAGTTCACATGTTAATAGTTCAAAATTTAGGACCTCTAAAATTTGTACCCATCATACTCTAAGTTGGGTGCAAATACTGTTTCCATTACAAGTGCTTTATCCCACACAAAGTATAAAGCTTTGATTAAGAGTATAAAAATGCCCCCCCCCCATAACTACACTGATTTTAGTAATGAAACCAACATTATAAAAACAGCTTCCTGAACAGTAATAATTGTATTAGATCTCTCTAGCCAGTTGTAAAAATAATTATTTTGCATTTCCCAATGAAAATCAGAATGTCAAGTTCTCAGGTGTGAACTTAAGGTCTAATGCAATATTTATTTGGGCTTGTAACTAAAGTTGAAATAATACATTAATGTAAATTCTGAAAAATGAGAATTTGTACCATTCTAAAGATTTAATAATTATTTTTTTTATCCAGAGAGAAATATTGGAAGACCTTTATCCTTGAGATAGCAAGCCCTTCATAAACTCTTTGAGTCACTAGCAATATGCAGTCCATGTACAGGATAGATTCTGTTTCTAATTATAAAAAAATCATCTATCACTTCCGTCTGGAAAGGGCTTTCCAGACTATCCCCTCCTCCCCAGCACCGTTGCATCTGTTTGCTATGAGACATTCCCTGTGTGATGTAAGGGGCCACTGCCCATGGAGCTGCGCAGCTTCTCCATCACCTCACACCTGGATGTGGCTCTGCAGGTTACAACTGCAATTAAAATGATTCTATTTGATATTAGACTAGTATTTTTTGATTTGTATCAGCAATTCAATGTTGAGATCCAATATAAGACAGGTAATGGATGACCCACATATTTGATATGTCTGCTGTAGTTATATAGATATGGCAGCTGAGTATAGGACAAGTGACATGTCAAATTTCTGGTTTTATATACTGATATATTTTAAAATATTAACTTTTTGATTGAAATTTACTATAATTATTTCCTACCTTTAGGTTTTGGATTTTTTGCAGTTGCTGCTAAACCTGAATTTTGGGTTCCCAGCAATTGGGATGGGTATACTCCTCTACTTGCAGAACTGTTCAAACTTCTGCTATAGATGAAAATCGGTAATACTTGAAATTTAGTTAAGCTCAGACAAAAACTAAGCCAAAAAAAAAAGTAAAAACAGTGAAGTTTTCCCTTAACAGGCCTAATGGAGCAGGTGACAAGATTCTTTGATAATTTAGAGAATCACAGAATTATTTAGGTCAAAAAAATCCTGTTAGGTCATCAAGTCAAAAATTTAACAAAGGCCTGCCCCCAGGTGGGTGGATCCACAGCCTGGAAATTATAGACTCTTTCACCAATTTCATCAGGGCTGGCATCAGCCTCTTTGCATCATTGACGTTTCTTCTCCTGCTCAGGCTTTGTTTGTAGGGCACTTTATCAGCTGAGGCTCATGCTTACCTCATGCCACATGGAAATTGCAGTTCATGTGTTAACATGAATTTAGCAGTAGTAGAGAAATAAAGTGAAGCCTGCCTTTGCATTCTCCCAAACAACATTGTCCTCCAGGCAATGGGGACAACCACCCTGTTTTGGCAGATGATGATGAAAGCTGCATGTTGCTGATTTGGCAGTTTCTCCCACTTTCTCTGTTTTCCTTAGCTCCAAAGAACGGTGGTGGACAGTTTGATCTGTTGACTTGGGCTCATCCAAGAAGATGGACACGTTCCAAAATGCTCAGATTTTTTATTGGGCAATACCTATCTACCTATCTGCAATCATATTCAAAGTCTCCAGGACAAGTTTCAGATTTATGTATTTTATTGCACAGTCCTTGAATGTTTCCCTATCACCCTTGTCAGATACAAAATGAATAATTCCCAAATTCCTAAATAAACTCCAAGCCAGGACATGAGCCTCCCTTGTTCATTCATTTGCTGTTAGCATCACGCAAGCACCACCAGCTCTGTGGTTTTGTGAAATAGACTAATTTATCACTGGATGTGATGGTGGTGATAATACCTCCCCCACCCCCACCCCTTACTTATAAATAAGACGCCTCACAGCTGTCTGATGAGATAGATTTCTTGTTTCTCTGGCAAGGCTTCATGGAAAGCACAATGCTAAAGATTAAAGGTCAATTTTATAAAATGGATGAAAACAGTGAGTAGCAGATTAAAATTGCTTTCTGGTAAATGTTGCCATTACTTTCCAGTAAATAATGTCATGAATTGATGAACAACAAAGGTTGTGAGATAAAGAAGTTACTCATTAAGTGATGGAAAATTATGCAGCTTTATAAACTCAAATATGCCTTTAGTTTTCTTTCCACTGTGATCTAGTCCTCGAAATATTTACCAAGAAGTCATTTTAGCTAGGCTAACTAGTGAAATCTGCATACAAATTAGAGCTAAATTCAGTCTGCAGCAATAGAACTGTTTCAGCAGCCCTGTTCCTAGATTTATGTGAGATGGTGCAAGGAATGCAGCTCCTTCCAAGCAGCAAATACAAAAGACCTTGAGCATCCCCTTGTACTCCAGACCCTCCTGAGAGCCATCCTCACTACTTGAATCATGGCCATTTTAAACAATCATTTCAATTCCTGGTTGCAAGTCAAAACTATCTCCCATGCTAGCAAATAAGGAAAAAAAAGTTTCCTTACAGAGGTAGAAGATTTTGTGTGGTTTTGTTTCCAGGGGAAATTGCAGCTTGCATGACTGCTAACCAGTACAACAAGGGGAACAAGGCTCTTCTGCAGTAGAAAGGAATTCCTTCAAAGAGGAAAGATTATGTCTGGCCTAAAATAACTCAATTCTGTTATCTTTACAAAAGTAGTGAAGCCAAGATCAGTGTGGAATCTTACATGAAGAACAGGAGGAAATACAATCTGCTCAAATAAGAAAACATATTTAAAGTAACCATCTTCCAAATAACTCCTTAGCAGTTCTTGAAAAATCCTAGAGAGCACAACCATTGCTCATGGTGTGAGCAGAGAGGCTCTGCAAAGCACTTGTTGCAGGCATAGAGGAGGATTATAAATGTAGCCATTTAAAACTGAACTTCATAAACTGAGAAAGGAATTATAACAAGCAGTTGCCAGTGACCTTGAAGAGACTCAATTTAGTAACCCAGTAATGTCCCTTCCAGTTCTGTCACCACACTTAAAGCTACTTTGCTTAAGTATAATTTAGCTTCTTTATTTGCTTTCATAAACACTTGAGCCAAAGGTTTCTATTTTCACAGATAAGTGGGGAATGATTGCTGAAGATGTGAATGTATGCACTCCTGCATGCAGACACTCGCAGAGAGGGCTCTCTATGCCAGGCTGTGCCCTCTCCACTTTTAAGCTTCAATCACACAGGCAGAAAGCAGAACTGGGGAGTTGCCTGTTACTTAGGGAGATGGTAGCATACCCTGGAAAGTAAACCAGGAAATATTCAAATGGTCACAGCTGCACCTTTCTCATGGGAGATGGAAGTGGCAGTTCAGTAGCACCAGGCTTGCCTTGTGTGTGCTCTCTCTAGCACACTTATGAGTAGAGATTTTGGCAACATTGTTCACAGCTGTGCATGTGGAAACTAAGACACATGAGAGCCCATGCCTCCCTCTTGGCCACCTCACCCTGGCCCAAGCTCCTACACACGCTCAGAGGGAGCTCCAGCTCCACGATAAGGTCTTCTTCTCATGTCTTTGACTGGTGAATACCAGCCAGCCATCAATA
The DNA here is from genome assembly GCA_027886175.1 of Phylloscopus collybita. Lineage (NCBI taxonomy): Eukaryota > Metazoa > Chordata > Aves > Passeriformes > Phylloscopidae > Phylloscopus > Phylloscopus collybita. The sequence goes on from JAJNNQ010000075.1 coordinate 22,572,551, forward strand.
TCTGCTAATGAATAATCCCTGACAGAGCAAAGGGCTTTGTTCCCTGGGCAAATGGTGCTGGAGAGCCTGCTGAGACTCCCTCTCCTCTCCTATCAGATGAGGCTGCAAATCAGATGAAGATGTTAATCCGACAAACAAATATTTATACAATGTCATTGACCATTTCAGCCTAAGGTCACTGTGGAAAAAAACAACACAGTAAATTTTTATAAACAGCTTTGCTTGTGTCTTCTTCTTTAGAAATTACAGCACATTTACTTTCTGAATTATTTTCAAAGAGGGCAAGGAGTAAACCACAAAAATACACATTTTGCAATTATAATTCATCTCCAATGCAGCCAGGGGAAGTGGATTTCCAGATACATTTTCATCCAAACTTGCCCTCGAATGTTTCCATCTTTTTCATCTTTCCCAGATAACCAAACACAGATACCAGAAAGATTAATTTCTTCTTTCTGGCTGCAGTAGGGACCTCTGCCAATTGTTTGCTTTGGAATATACAATAGCTTTTCTTCCTTACACATCTGTTTGCTGCCTTATGCCTCATCAAGACACTTTACCTTCAGTCAATGCACAGAGGATTTTACTGCTGGGAGACCATTTTAGAGCATCTCTTTTTGAACTGTGTAGATCTATACCTGGAGCCTCACTCCCATTTTTCTTTCTGGTACCCACACTATGTGTGTGTGTGTGTGTGTGTGTGTGAATGCCGCTCAATCCATTGCCCATACACCATAAGTGGCACAGGACTTCTATCCAGCTCCTCAGCAAAGACCTTGCATTACCTACGTAGATTTGACAACTGACACTTGATTTTCCATGCCTTTTACACAAACCATTTATTTTCAGCAAGTAATTTCATTCTCACTGTCTGCATTCCCACTTGTTTATGCTGCACAGAAGTTCAAGCTACAACAACCTTTCAGGACAGATGACTAAGACTCAAGAGCAAAACACTCTCTTTTTGTCAAATAGTTGATTGAACCTGTGCTGGTCTTCTTGCTCCATGTGGGAAAACCAAGATTTTACTTGGTCTTTAGCTATTTCAGTGAGCGAAATCTGGTGTAAACTAGATCTGGTTCATTTGACAGGTGTCTCAAGAGTGATTGATTGTGACTGTCTCAGACAGATACCTGAAGATGGCACAAGTGTTTCTGCTTCTTTTTGGTGTCCAGTTAAGTCTATATGAATACCTCTTAGATGAGTAAAAGAAGGTGACATGATTCCTGCCCCTCATGACTTGCTCATATTTGGACAAGAGATGTGTGTAAAAGGCAGGCATGACACCAGAACAGGCCATGTCTGGATTGAATGCTCACTGTGGCAAACTGTGTTCTGCTTTGTCAGTCATCCTGCAGAGAGGCATACCTTTGAGTCCCCTAAGGAAATCGTGGGCACTCACCATTACCCTGCAAAAAAAACCAACTTGCAAAGTTGATAAATAGGTGAATTTGCAAAGTCAGGCTTAACCAAGTAAATCTGAATTTTCTTGCTTGTTCTATTCAGACATTTTTAAATACTAAATTCTCCACTTGACATTTTGTCTCAATTACCCTAAATTGTTAAAACTATAAAGAAAAAGTCACCACCAATCTGGAAACAATAAATCTCAATCCTGGAACACTAATCGGGTTTCCAAACACCCTCCTAAATAGCACTTAATTTGACTTATGGATACTAGTTGCAGCTGTGTTCAAATAAGAATGGCAAACGTGGTTTCATCATACTAGGACGTGACTGCAGCTTCACAGTTTTATCACTAAACTAAGGAGTAATTTCTAATCTCTTTGTTAGCAGAAATCCACCACTGTCAGCCTATTTGGAAATGCCATTGAGAGGTAGTCTGCAGCAGTATTTGACAGTAGCTTTGAAAATAAATCATGATCTCCTGGTGGTGGCTATTGCAAAATGTTTCCCATAACCCAGACCTGATCTGTGTTGGTTTCCCTTCACGTTGCCCAACAGAGTCACACCTTTGAGGGTGAGCATCTCTTTGAGGGTGCAACCTGTAAGTCTGGGAATCATCAGCTGTGCAGAAGATATGCAGCATTCTTGACCATGCAAAATGTGTCACATAGAGGAGAATGTAACATATTCTGAAAAAGATCGCAGCTATTCATATGTATTTTCAATTAAAAATATGTCAACGGAAAAAAATCAAGAGACATTTGATGTTACTTCTGTTTTTTGATGTATCCTAAAGCCAGACTTGAAATAACATTTCATCTTGAAGCTACTCTTGCTGCACCCCTGGGGGTTTTTAAGGGCTGCTTTCTTGTTATGATCATTCAAAAAACCAAAGGAAACAGTATCTTTCTCACACTGAATAAAAGTGAAAATGAAATTCTAAACACCTTCTGCATCCTAAATATTGACAAGCAGCAGTACTTCCACAACTCCAATTCTTCAACAGCTCTCCAAATATATATATATATATAAAATAAAATTTCAAATACTGTTAATTTTTCTCTTCTGCCCCATGCTGCCCAGTTTGGCTCAGCCCAAGGAACCTCTAGCTCAGACTCCAGCAAGCCCTCTAGCATATCACTGGATGATTTCTGAACGGTAAACAAGAACCAAAAACACACTCATGGTGCAGCTGTGCTTGTGGCCAAACTTCAATGTGCTATTACTTTAATTTGACTCTTATAAGCATGAACAGATTCCCATCTTCAGCCAGAAAAGCACCCCATCAGTGGTTTCTTTGCTGTTGATTTGTGTACATGCCTCTGACTCTTGCTGTGACTGCTGCAGCCAAAAGGAGAACCAGATCTCCATTTCATTCAGCTTTGCATAAATAAAAATATCATTAAGCACTATTTAAAATATGTTACATTTAACAAATTGACATGTAATCCCTTACAATTTATTGAACTTGGCAATATTAATAAGTGTGGTCTATATTCTATAAATCAAGAACATGTTTGCTGGAGGTATGTGCACTTGAAATCACTTCTAGCCAGAATCCTTACTTCCATTAGGGAGTGTTTTCTTCTGTTTTACTGGATACATGTCTATGGGTGTGACTACAAGATATATTTTAGTCTAACAATGTATTTTTCTCCTCCCACCAGATGGGAAGTGTTTTTTCCTTGTTGAAAATGTCATCTTGTATTGATTATCAATCACAATAAATACACTTTAAGGGCTTGAATTAAAGTGGTCCTTTAATAAAAAAAAAACCAAAACCAACAGAATTCAGAAGCCAGAACAATGGGTACAATTAAATACTGAGAAATGCTTTGCCATTTTACTGTGAAAAGTCTTTGGGTTAAGTTAGTAATGTCATGCTCTTTAAAATTTACATATAATAAACTGTTTCACTGTTTATATATAATGTTTTTCATTTTCTAATTTAAGAGGTACATTTTAAAGAGCTGTCACAAACACAGAGCTTTATGCATTCCAGATGTGCTGGTAGGTCCAGAGAGGTGTGTCGGTCTATGACCCACTGGTGTTCCAGATACACGTGTGATATGGATCCACTCTGCAAAAGACTATGGAAGTCACTGTTTTCTATCAGTGCATAAAAGCTACAGCTCATACATGCAAATGGAGAAAAGGAGAGAGCATGCAAGTTATGGATTTTTAGCCAGGTCTTTGGAGTATAACTTTTCCACACTTCCTCTGAACACCTCCTGAGCCAGTCAGACACAGGTAATGGTGAATCCTCCAGCCTCCAAGACTCTCAGATGAAGGCATTTGACCAAATCACCCTTTGTTACCTCTGAGCCACCAAAATCCCAAATCTGTCCTGGGGCAGAATTTGCTCTTCAAGGAATAGATTAAAGCAGGCGTGACTAGAAAGACAGCAGAATCTCCTGAGATACAGGAGCCTTTTGTTTAGACAGCAAAACTGAACCAGAGAAGAGTGGATCTGCTGAAATATATCCATTGGTTTCAGCCATTACTGAAGAAGATATTAACCCTGAGGGGCTTCTGCAAAGTGTAGTGGCGGGAGTTCTGTGTTTTAAAGTACTGTAAAATGCAGGGACTGATTGTCAGTTTACCTTACTGAAATAACATGCAGCTCATTGGGAAGTGCATTTCTCTCCTGTAACCCTGGGGCTCTGCCTCTTGTTGCTCTCATTACTCTCTCAGCCACTGACACTTCCTTTGTACGTCCAGAGGCAAGCTCGAGTCATATGGCCAAACTTACAAATCAAGATGACAGACTGTGTTACCACATGTAAGTATTTTAGGTATTTTATGTTTTTTTTTCTTAACATGAAAGAGCATCTTACATTCATTGTTATAACTGTCATGACTCATTTTTCTAAGTTTGTGGGTTTAAAACTAAGGCAGCTATTACGCTTGCTTCTGATGGGTACACTAAATAGGTTTCAGTACCTACCTTGGTCTTTCTGTTATGTATTAACATTCTTACCTCCCCCTCTTCATTGATAACACTGCAAGTGTGGTATGATGAATCAGATGTCAAGAGGTTGTCATTTGTTTCAGCTTCATATTTCACAGATGAAAAGATGTAGGAGATGAGATTATATACTCACAAACACATGCCCCTCTCCCTCAGCACTTCTTTATAGTAAAGCTGATTTGGACTAGCTGACCTCCAGACAGCAGAAACCTCCCATGTGTTCATATTTAGATTTCTAAAGGACTTTTTTATTTTTCTGTCCTTGCATTCTCTTCTGTATCTTGCTCTCAGACAGTGAAAAATACAAATAAAGAATTTCTAATCCACATGATTTACTTTAATAATCATAGCTACAGAGAATAATAAAGACCATTAATTACTCTAAAAATACACATATCTTTGTAACTCCTGCTTTTTGTGGACTTGGAAAAGATGGTCTTATATCACTTTTGCCACTCTGTTACATCACATATTTGTTGCAAGCATCACCTGTTTTCAAACAAGTCTTTTTATCAACATTCTTTAAGCTCAGATACACAGTCATCCTCTTGACTCATGTTTTGTCTTTGTAAAAGTATCATGAGCATCACCACTGAAGTGTGTTTACTGACCTCATTGGTTAACTTCCCCCTGCACTCTCACCACTTCATTTTTGCAGTAATGGATGGGATTTGGACTGTGACTTAATGTAAAAATACTGGAATAAATCATACTGTCAGAATGAAAAGGAAGGAAAAAATTAGCCATAGGAATTCACTGCCTTATGAAAAAGGATGGGGGAAAGGTGGACAGTTTTAATAGTTATGAACTTCTGAATTGAAGTTTGACGGAGGAAAATGTTGGGTCCAGGAAATACACCCACAGTGAAATATATGGATGTATGGGAGGACTGAACATTCTTCCCAGATAAACTTTCCTGATATTCATGACCATGTTTTTAGCATTAAATAACAATTCCATGCAGATTTGGGACAAAAATCTAGGAATTTTGTTACACTGAGGTATGTATCCAAGAGGCCTCTTGACCTGAGGCCAGAATTAAGGGACCCCTTTGACGTGTCTCTGTGCAGTTGAGGGGAGAAAGAACGCCTTGGATGCTTGCCCTTGGAATCAGGCCATCACCCAGCCACAAACACTCCCAGCCCCTCTTCCAGGAGCTCCTTCCTGAAATGTACTGTGTGCTCTACTAGATAAGGGCAAGAATTTCAGGATTTTTCAAATGATTGAAGAAATTGCATCATTGCTAATACATCATCTCTAAACCAGTGCTCCCTGCCAAGGAAAAACCCACACAGTCACATAAAGGCAACAAGCAAAGCAGCAGACATGAGCAAACCCAGAATTCCTGAATGCCTGCATTAGACTGCTACTGTTGCCTGCAACACAGACTCTGCATGAAGGGCCTTGCACATTGATCCATACACCATTTAGACATCTAAGCTGCTTACCCACAAATCCTCAAGGCTGGGCAGTGCAGAGCTCAAACTGCTTAGGGAGAAGAGAAACCACAGGCACCAAGGCCAGACCCCTAACCTGCACCACCTGCACCACAGGGGGCTCGATTCCTGGGTAGAAAGGCAACCTGGGAGGCCCTTTGAAGGTTTATTTACATATAGCTGGAAAACGACATAGGCTTACTTACAGAAATGTATTCTAGGAAAAAGAAGCATTTCCAGAGCTTGTATATAGTGCTATATGTTTTATAACCATTGTCATATGTCTGAATTCATCAAAGTCACTGAGAATAAAAATGTCTGGTGACCTAGAACAGCATTTAGAGAGTTCACCCAACAAGGGGGAGCCCGAGATTTAATTCCATCTGCATTTAATTCCATCTGGAGAACACCAAGGTTCAGACATCATCCTTCCTGCAGGGGAGGCTGGGTCACGGCATGGCAAGCCTGCACTATCTCCCATGCCCCAGCTGTGCTGCTGGTCAGGAGGGAACTTGTCCATCTGCTACAGACAGAGAGCAAAAGCAGCTCCTTGGCCTTATGTACTGGCCATTTGACCCTGGGACTCTCTGCTTCCAGTGGAAATGCCATACTAGATGTGTGACCAGAGCAATACTGAGAAATGGGCTTGGGAGAAGATATAGAGGGGTCAAGGCCAGTCTGATCAGCACAAGTGCCCTGTGTAATGCCCAGTGAAGCACCCTCTGTCCGGTGTCACAGCTCTCACAGGAGCCAGTTGGAAAGCCCACAAAAACCTGTATGCACTCAGAGGTCTCTGCCCTCCTGTGTAGAGTCAGAAGGCTGGAAAGTTCTTCCAGGCGGGATGCACTTTCCAGTCCAAAGTTTCAATACAGGAAGAAGCCTCTACCTTTTCCATCCTGATGGATTTTGATTTGGCATATTCCTAAACATCCCCCCCCACAAAGGGATGTTCTGTAGCTGTCCCAGCTGATCTGTTACAAGCCTTCATTGCCTTGCTGACAGAAACCTTTTGTTCTTTCTAACCAAAACTTTTCTTCTGCAATTTAAATTCATTGCTTCTTGTCCTGATCACAACAGACAGAAAGAAGTTATTCCCTTGCGGTCAACAGGAGCCTTTTTTATCTTGGATATTTGCTGGCATATTTTTAGTCCCAAGTTTTCCTCCTTCCAGTTCAGCGACTAGAACTTACCGAGTCTTCTTTCCCTGACCTGTTCTCCAGACCTCATCATTCTCTGTGTAAAGGGTTTCTGGTTGATTCACGCCTGCCTCCAAGCATGACAACACAATGAAAATCAGCAGTCCAGCAGAGGTTTTGCTGACACCGAGTCGAGCAGGAAGAAGGCTTAGTCTGGTACAAATTCTGGTAAAGGCAGTCCATGCACAGCGGTCACCATTCATGACAAGAACTTGGTGCACACACTCAGCGTGTGGTTGACCAGCAGGAGTCCTGCAACTTGGAAGCCACTACAGCCAAAGGTCCATCACTGCAGTTGGCCACAAACCAGTAGATCCCCAAAGGCATTTCAGCAATAGGTTGTCTTATCTTATAAACGCACCTGATAATGCTACCTTTTTTAAAGCACCTTACAATAGTACATGTTTAGTAGCATCCTGATTTTTTCAGACTAAAGCTCCAGTCATGGAATGCCTGAGTCCTGTCCTCCAGTGTGCGTGAATTCTCTTCAAGTTATGACAGCATATTTAAAAAGCATTTGAGCACAGCCTGATCTTCCTAGTGCATGTCAGCAGGGAGGAGACCACAGACCACACGCTGCAGTTCTGGTCTGCTTACTTGGGTGAGAGATAGAGGCTGCCCCCCTCCTGTAACACCTTGTTGGAGCCATGGTGCTGGTATATCAGCCTCACCTCAGGAACTGCAAACAAAACCCCAATGCAAAGGTTAATTAATGCTAATTCACTCCTTGCTTAATGTAAAATCTTCTTTAATAAGAAGTGTCTGGTTTTGCCCTTTCATGTTTCCGCTACAAACATTAGGTTGTGGGAATTCAATTTAGGAAAGCAAGAATTAAAGATTTGCTCACTTTGGTCTCTGCAGTCAGAGTATTCAGTGTAATCAAAAACTATAGGGGAAAAAATGTGTCTGAAGCACAGTAGGAACAGCTCTGCTTTGCATGATGTTTGTGAGGGAGAAGGAGCTTCTCAAGCTTCTCAAAAACCCTGAATACACATTATGTCTGAAGCTGACAGGCTGCAGGTTATGCAGTAATATAACATGTATTTAGTAATTTCATGATAAAAATATTAGCTAAAATATTCTTTCATTTCCTTTTTGCTTCTTGTTTTAGATTATTGGAAAGGAGTAGTGAAGCTTTTACCTAAGACTTTCACTATGATATTGCAATCAATTAAGGTTCTTCATCTAAGCTGTAGAGAATCTTTACACATTCAGCTCTTCAGAAATTTGTGTCCAGAATTCCAGACTTTCAAGCTAGACATGCGTCAAAGCAGGACTAGGAGGGATTGCTGAGGGTTCGCCAGGAACACTCAGTCAACATTTTATGTTATGTGAATTATGCTCTTGGGCAAACAAAATATTCTGCATCTCCAATTTGGAATTCTTCTCATAACACAAGACAGAAGCAGTCTTTTGCCTCTTGTCATGTCTATTTTGAAGACCAGAGCTAACATAAGTGAGGGACTTGGTAACTAGGTGCAAAATCTTTCTCAGATTGTCTCTGTTACAGAATCACAGAATACACTCAGCTGGAAGGGTCCCACAAGGATCACCAAGTCACTCCTGGTCCTGCACAGGTCCATCCCCAAGAGTCACACCAAGTGCCCGGAAATATTGTGCAAACACTTATTTTGATTCATTGCCTAGTAAAAACTTACCTAAATTCAAATTTTTATTTTGTTAATTTTCATTTTGGCTTTCAAAAAACTTCAACAGCAGAAGTTGTTGTCCTACTCCTTCCATTCTGCTCCTGTTAGCTACTGCCTATTATTCCAGAACTTAACATTAACCTTTCAGGAAATTTCACTACTTCATTTCAGTACCTCATGATATCAAAATATTTTTAATTTCTGCTCTGCAATGTAATGACTTTCAAATATTTCTTCAAGAAATCAGCAAAATTATTTCATAATTTTATTAAGACAAGTAGATAAGGAGAACTGAGCAATGTCTAAGCATTACAGTTGGTTAGGATACAGATGAAAAGAATCCCTTTTATCCCCCCAAAAATAAAATAAAATAAAATAAAATAAAATAAAATAAAATAAAATAAAATAAAATACCTCATGGCCAAGAAATATATTTTTAGTATAACATCATAGTTTGCATTCATAAAGAAATACGATAAATGTACAGTTCTGATTCTAACTCAATGCAGCATACACAGGGACTCAAATGTCCACATAGATAACAAAAATTAGAAAATATTAAAGCTGGTTTTTTTTAACATTGCTGGTTTCACAAATCTGTGCAATCAGGTTTTGGCAGCAAACTCTTGGGCGGGGGTGATTTTTGGTACTGTCTTTCTATTTAACTCACCAGAACTTGCAGGTGTATATGACATATTCTAGATCTTGCCTTAAATTGGTATGTTTTTGCCTTCCAGACAGTTGGTTGTCTTTACTGTATGTTGCCTTCCAAGGTGCATATTCTGGGATTACTGATGTTAGTCTGCTTCATAAAACCCTTCAGTCAGAAAAACTGTAATGTACTTCAGTACTTTAAAGTTCATTAAGATTATTGAAAGGACAAAAGCCCTAAAAACCACCTGTCAAGCTGTTGCATTTTGCACTAAATCTGTGAAACTGCAGATTTACAGCTAATGTAGCTGAGATCTCATTTAGAATTTGGATCTGATTTTGGCCCTCCATACTGCTGCAGGCCTGAGACGTGTGTGCAGTCATGTGGATCTCCTCTCATATCTCCTACAGCACGTCCTGTAGCTGTATTATTATAACCATACATAGGTACATATAATATCTGGAATCCAACCAGCAGCCAGATTTGAAGGATCATCCATAAAAGTTTCACATAGCTAAAGAAAGCAGTCAACGCACTCTTAATAAATTTAACATTTTCACAGATTCTCTGGTGAGCTTCATGGTGTAAGGTACTCTTTAAAGAGACATATACATTTATATACAAGTATGCAGGTCACCTGGAAAACATCCAAACTCTTCCTTAGAGCAGTCAGTCACAAATTTCTAGACACACTGAGCAAGATCTGTAGTAATGATATTACTCACAACACAGAAGATTTATTTGGTGTAGCAGTGGGTTCAGCAGAACTTCAGACCTGCAATTATGTCATAAGATAAGCATGTCAGAGGCTATGGGTACGTCAGGTAATTTGACACCTATCTTTGTTCTGGCATCTGCCCACTTGTGATATACACAAATGATACTGCCAAGGGAGTACTGAAGATCTGACTGTTACTGGTACTTGTTAAAGTGAGACATAAAATGGTAAATGTTAAGAATCCATCTGCTTGGTTTAGAGAAGCCAGGCAATGTATTTCTGGCAAGATGAAGCACCAGCCAATTGGTACATGACATTTGTATCTGATACATGATTAAATGCCAACATGTAAGATGAAACACTACAGATCTTCCTTATGGCATTGATTCTAGCAAAAAGATGTTTAACAGTGGTAAAAGAAAATACTGATTAAGAATAATCTCCTTAGAAAGAACATTCCATGTTTTATGAGCAAGGTCTCATCTCAAAGAGCTGTCACAGGTAACCTGCTGTGGGCAGCAGTGTGGAGGAGCAAAATAAGGAAATAGAAAACATGAAAAAATCTGAGCTTAAGTGTGATGTTGAATGTTGTCACTCATCTGGACTGAACAATATGGCAAGAAGACTGGCAAAAGGAGGAAATTTGAGGTTGTATGGAATACAAACCTTCATATGAACCTAAATGTAAGAATAAACTGCATTACCTTTTCCTTAACTGCAGTACTAAACTCCCAGGTCCCAGAGGAGGTGAGAATTGGCCTGGCAGACTCCAAATATAAGAAGAATTGATATAGTGAAGATTTTTTGTCAGGTCTTTTACTAGCCATCCATTTTTCTAAGGAATTTTGATTCAACTTCTCCCTATGTTTCCTTGAAATTATTAGGGCAAGACACGGTGCCCTAAGGGCACTATCAGGAGGGCATCAATAATGTTATAATACTATTAAAGTTTAACAATAACTCATAGATGACAATTTCCTAATTGGAAAATTGGGTGCACATTGATTGATGATTTCAGTTTCTGATGCCTATTAGGGTGGGCTAAAGATTAGACGAATCTCCATTGTGTTTTTCTTCATCTAAGCTGGTTTTCTGGCTATTTCTCAAAACTACAAAGTCACACTCTTTCTACCTTTTATGTAGTATTTGCCTTCTTTGAGTGACCAAGTAAAAAAAAATAAAAATTAATCATAAGAGAGAGAAATATGAGACTTGGTTGAATACAGGACCAGCAGATGAAAACACCCTAATCAATTACATCCTTGCTGAAATCCTCTATGAGTAACTCTTTAGATAGGAAGAAAAAGTAATGCATAAGTCAGGTTTAATCTATGAAATTCAATCCATACATTAATATAAAATCTTTTAGGATAGAGCCCCTATATAAATCTAATCTTTTGTTTTGTTGCTATATTTTAGCTGTATATAATATATCACAGCATCATCAAGGTTGGAAGATACCTTTACGATCATCTAGTGCAATCATCATCCTAGCACCATCATAATCACCCCTAAAATATCCTCAAGTGCCATATTCAGATGCCATTGGATGCTTCCAGAGATAGTGACGCCACCAGCTCCCTGGGAAGCACATTTCAATGCTTAACTCCTCTTTCAGAGAAGAAGGTCTAAGTTTCTAATATCTAATCTGAATCTCCCCTGACCATTTCCTTTTTTCCTTTCCTCACTTGAGACATGACAGAAGAGTCCAACCCACACATGGTTCCAATCTCCTTTCAGGTAATTGTGGAGAGCAATATGGTCACTACCGAGCCTCCTTTCCTCCAGCTAAACACCCCCAGCTCCCTCAGCTGCTCCTCACAGGACTTGTGCTCCAGACCCTTCACCAGCTCTGTTTCCCTCCTCTGGACACACTCCAGCACCTCAATGTCCTTCCTGAATTGAACGACCCAGAACTGGACACAGCACACAAGGTGCAGCCTCACCAGTGCCCAGTGCAGAGGGACAATCCCTGCCCTGCTCCTGCTGGCCATGCCATTGCTGATGCAGGCCAGGATGTCTTTGGCCTTCTTGGCCACCTGGACACCTGCTGGCTCATGTCCTCCAGCACCCCCAGATGCTTTTCCTACTGACTGCTTTCAAGACACTCTTGCCCAAGCCTGGTTTTATTGTGACCCAAGTTCATGGCCAAGCACTCAGCCTTATTGAAATTCTTGCTCTTGCCCTCAGCCCATCAATCCAGTCTGTGAAGATCCCTCTGCAGAGCATTCTTACCCTCCAGCTGATCAACATTTCCATCCAACATGGTGTTGGCTGCAAATTGACTAGAAGTCTCCCCGAGCAAGGAAACAGCTTGAAAGAGTAAACACAGGTGGTAATTTAATTAACACTTAGAAGATATGCCTTGTTCCTGCTGGAGGATAGTTTTCAAATGTATAACTTAAAATAATTTTGACATTATTTGCACTGAAGTGTTGTTGAAGGATATTCAAAACATGTGTAGATGGATCTTGCCTGTTCCACTGAGCTACTCTGAAGTAAGTTTCAAGTGATATTTTTTCAGGTGAAGCGGGCAATTCAAGAGTTTCTGGGTAGGGTTTATGGAAGCAGGATCTCAAAAACTTAGGCAATTGCTAATTGTAGAGTGTTCACATAGCTTATTTCAAACCTGCTCTCTGAAGCTGAGTGTGATTCACGGGATTGCTGGGGCTGCTGTGGATTAAGATCAGGACTGGAAATTAAAATAGGATTTGTGACACCAAGCACCAAAGAGATACTTATACTGCAAAAGCTCTCAACCTCTGCAAAGTTTCTGCTGACAGAGGTCAATTTGGGATCATTAGCATGTAGTTTAGATGAGGGTGAGTAAAGGCATTTTTGGCTGTGGAAATATGGTCATTGCTGTAACTCCCCCACTACGTTTAGGCTCTGGCACATAAAGTAGGCCTGCATCTGTCAGTGACCCAAACAGTACCTTTAACCATAACCTACCAACAGTTTGTAAAAATACAGTTGTTCGCCTCTGCAAACACAGAATCACAGAATTGTTGGTTTGGGTTGGAGGGAACCTTTAAAGTTCATCTAGCCCAACCCCCATGCAATGAACAGAAACCTCTTCAACTTGATCAGGTTTCACAGTGCCCCATCCCACCTGACCTTGAATGTTTCCAGGGATAAGTCATCTACCATCTCTCTGGGCAAACTTGTGGCAGTGTTTTAACACTTACTATAAAAAATTTCTTCTGTTTATCTAGTCTGAATCTAACCTCTTTTAGTTTAAAATGTTACCCCTTATCCAATACAACAGTCCCTGCTAAAAAAGTTTGCCCCCACCTTTGTCCCCCATATAAAAGGTCACAATGAGGGCTTCCCAGAGCCTTCACTTCTCCAGGCTGAACAATCACAGTTCTTTCAGTGTTTCCTCATAGAAGAGATGTCCCATTCTTCTGATCATTTTTGTAACCCTCTTCTGGACCTGTTCCACCAGATTCCTGTCCTTTCTGTGCTAGAGAATCCAGAGCTGGATGCAATACACCTGGTGGGTCTCACCACAGTGGAGCAGAGGGGCAGAATCCCCTTCCTTGACCTGCGGGTCACACTTCTGTGTAGCCCAGAACTGTCTTTCTGGGCTATGAGTGCATATTACCAGTTGACATCCAACTTTTCATCCACCAATACACCCAAGTCCTCTGAAGCACTGCTCTCAATCCCTCCATCCCAAGTCTGTTTTGGTGGTGGGGGTTGCCCCATCTTCATCCTAGCCTTGAGGTCTTTCTATGGTCCAGCAGTTAACTTGGTCTACTAGATTCAGATATTCAAATCCTAAATCACACCTCAACTGTAATTGCTGATCCAGTTTATGCCAGGAGCAAGCACCAGTCTGCACAGACTAAGTCTGGGTAGAAGGAAGGAAAAAAACTCCAGCGATCTAGAAAACCTGAAGCCAAACAAGGATACTTGGAGTCAATCCATGTACTGTGCAGGATTTCAACTCACTTTTCCTGGAGGAACTTTGGGTGTCCAGACCTCTTGCTGAGTATACGACCCAATTGTTTTGTGCCTAGATATACTGATCTTTTTCTCTTGATGTGATCTGTTGAATGATACTGCTCTATGTTTGCAGTGGTTCCAGTGACTACAGCCATATTCACAAAAACATCTGAACCCAAATGTTTACAGGATTTTACCACAAGTAGTGGTGCATTTTTATTTTCTATTCCATCAAATATTTTTAGCTGCTATTCATATGTTTAAAGTCCTTTATTACTATTTACAGTGCTTCATAATATAGATAAACAATGTTGGATGAGGAAAAGCACATGCTAATTAAAAAAACCAAGCAGTTCTGGAAAAAACCCAGAGACTGAAGTTCCTTTGCATAAACTATTCCTTCAGTATTTATGAATAACAAATTCATCCACTGAAATAAGGTTGTGAGTGACTCATATTCAAGAAAGGCAAAAATTCATTGGACAATCTGTTCATAACAAATAATTTAACCAGCTCTAAAAATATTTGTGGGGTTTTTTCTTACAGGGGAAAAAAGTGTCTCACCAAAATTAACTTTTTAAAAGAAAAAAAAAAAAAAAAAAAGGTCCAAGGACTGGTTTGTAACCCTGCAATCCAGCCCAAATAAGGACAGTATGTGGTTGCACTATCCCAGGAGCAGAGTGCTGACTGGACTGTGCCTGACAATCTGATACTTCCCCTCTGAAGCGTGGGAGAGAGAAACCACTTGGCTGGTGTACTGCAGCTCTCTGCCTGCCCCAGAGTAGCCCAGAGAAGCACAGGGGCAAAGCTAGCAGGGTCTGCCATGTCCCTGGCAATGACAAACTCCAGCAACAAAAATCACTCACCTGGAGCCAAGCAGCACCTAACACTTTTACTCAGCACAATGCAAATATACAAGAAAACATCAATTAGTCCAAGCTTTCAAACTAGTTTTCAAAATCTTGGGCAATAGGTAGGTTTTGTACATTTACATAGTTAAAAAAAAAAAAAAGAAAAAAGAAGAAAAAAATAAATGCCTTGTTTTCTGACCTACTGAGACTACACTGATATGTGGTACAGCACCAAATACATTCCTGAAATCCAAAGAAATTATGTCTATCTAGCTAGGTTAATGTTTCTTAAAAAATCCAAACACACTTCTCAGACATTGGTTTTTTTTTTTTAAATCATTTCATTCTGAGTGACACTCAATAAATCAGAGCTAAACAAAGTCCTTATAGGTCAATGGATATATTTCCTCCCTTTACTGTGCTCCAGTTTATAGGTGTGTAGAGAAATGCTGTAAGTTTTCAGCCTCCTGCAAACATCCTCTAAATGCAATGAGAATTGGTGCTGTTCTGGCTGGGAACCTGCATGCCTAAATTCTTTTGAGTAAGGGCTCTTCCTACAAAAATATTGCTCCCTTGTATGACAATGAATACTAGCAGCCTTACTCTGCTAGGACTGCCTGTGGGATACCTCCCCCAGGCCAGAATCCCTGGGAATAAGATGCCACCATTCAGACAAAAGCTGAGCTGAATGTATGCAATGTCCATTGTCCAGGTTATCTGTAGGAAAATGGCTTGAGAACCAAGAACAGAACCAAAGAATGAGGAAGTCAGTATGAACAAATGACTGATGAGGCTGAAGCCGTTCATGGCAAGAGGTTTGGTTTTAGTGTGGAAATAGCTGAAGGAGGCAGAAAACTGCTTGGTTCAAAGGTGAAATTAACTCCAAAATTTAACTCCATAGACTGTTTAGGAGCATGGAGGAAGATGAGGCAGGGAAATGATCAGTGTGATTTAGTTGAGTTTTGCTTGTTTGTTGGGCTACTGAAAGACTGATTGGCCTGTGATTCTTCCAAAAATCTTTCCAAAGACTGTGTAGGTGTTTGCTATACAGATGAGTATAGGTAGATTCCACAAAATAAAAAACAAACAAACAAACAAACAAAAAACCAAACAAACTTGACTGTATGAAATTATAAAATTTGGGTTTATCAGCTTATTTAGGAAATCTCACTCAGCTATGCATGAGATGGGCAGAGTAGCTGTATGTGTTGGCTGCTGTGTGCAGGCTCACAACGTGCCATGTGAAGTCAATCTTAATGTAAATGAAATCCAAAATACTGTTTACAACAGTGTCATACAGAGTCTGGCTCTGTGAGAGTGTGAAAGAGAGCCTGAGTTTGCTGTACAGTTGACAGAAAGTCTCTTGAACACTAGCATACCAAGGATGCAGTTACTCCACCAGCACACAAATTGGCTGTGCACAAATTGCTGCCTCTCAGAGCCTCCCACCTGGGATCAGGACCTAACCTGTACCCACCACTTACAATGCCACTGGTACCCAGAGTACTGCTAGTACTCATCTTCCCAGCAGAGCATAAAATGATTTGTTCCAAGTTTATGTAACTGCAATGATTCCGTTGTCGTATCAGGATCAAGAGATAAACAGCTGCAGGTTGGGGAGGATAAAAATGATTCAGGGTAGGGCACTGGAAGAAAGAAGCCAGGAGCTGACTGCTCACCCCAAGCCCTGCACTGAGCTCTGGGACTCCAGTGTTGCACATTTATGTCCTAGAGCAAACAGAATGCAAATTCCCAGCATATTAGTTACAACAGAACTTGCACAGTTAAGTTAGATGGAAATGGAAAGCAACTCATCAGTGCTGAGAAGCAGCTGAACTCTTTCAACTGTACCATCCAAATACAGCTTCAATCTTTCAGTTAGTCCATGAGGAGGGACTTCTTGCCCATAAAGAGCATATTACAGGATTGGGGCCAAAACTAGCAAAATTCTTCTGAAGCACTGAAGACATGAGTGATTTTTGTAACATAATATTTATTCCAGAGCAAGCCATCATATATCTTGTTTCTACCACATTCTAGAAAAAGCACTTCTCAAGGTATTGGCTTTTTATACCTCCAACTGTAGGACCTCAAACAGCATTGGACATGGTTCTGGTTGATGAGCCAGCCCCCAGCTATAATATCCTTGTAGCTGTCACTGGTCTCTCTTCTGAACTAGTGTAATTTGGAAAAGGAGGATAAAAAGGGAAACTCTGTTTACAAAGGGGAGAAAGAAACCATCTGTGACAGGGCTCTTTTCTGAGCATTGGCTGTTTGAACACTGCTCAGAGGTTTCTAATGCCAGAAGCGGTCCCAGCAGAAATGGATTAGTGGGCAGAGAACAAGTGAGAAGGTCAAAAGGAGAAAAATAAATGCAACTTATCACATGCCTGTGCTGTTTGTCACCAGACAAGAGAAACTAAGGAAATAACATGGTTATTATCACTTTGCCTTGGGATAGGATGACCCTATATACATACAATCTGAGCTATTGCTCTGTGTTAGCTTGTTAATTGTAAAGCAGTGGTGAGCGAGACCCAGCTAGTTTGCTTCATCTGGCACACTCCTGTTTGGGGAGTAAATGTATGTCAATAGCTTTAGCATGACCAACCTTTACAGTAAAGGGCCAGAGAGGACATTTCATACCCAGACTGGGAATTTTCCATGCCAGTTATACAATTCAGAAAATATACGTATCGCACAGGCACATATGCAGTAAGCACAAAGGATTAACATTGGAAACGACAACTTGTAAGCCAAGTTTTAGCTTTAAGTGATTTGAAACAGCTGAGTGATAAATTAAAACAAAAACAAATGCCAGCAGCTCCTTAGCGCTAATGGGATTGGTGGGTGCTCCTGTCATGAGAGCCTGGTGAATACATATTGTTATAATTGTCTGGGTGGAGGTGGTAGAACAAACGTGACTCTTCCAAGCCAGTGTTGGCACTGACAATAATTGTTAACAGATTTAGTATCCTAGTCACCTCTTTTTTCCCTATAGCTACTTCTTAACTTATCAGCAGATTTTATTTTTGAGTTATTAGAAATCACATCCTTCTCTTATCAATTCTTCTGAATTGCCAGCCAGCCACTAATTGTTTCCAGCTCTGACGGTTCAAAATTACTGATTTCCTTTTAGATATTTCAATCATTCATATATCTTCCCCTCCATCCCTCTACCCCCTTTTGACTTTCTTTGGCTTGAGGTTTTCTCAGAGGAGTTATCAGCTTAGTTAACCCTACTTGCTCTAGCCAAACTCTGCTCTCATTCCTTTGGCAAATGGGTAGTCAAGAAGAGTTGATAAACATAAATCCTCATCTAATACAACCCCAGCATGGGAACTCTGAGTCCAAATACTCTGAATTTGAACACCTAGTTGACATGATGGTCAGATAGCTATATAGCTATCTATATACACACATACATACACATATATCCATATCCATATCTATATACACAGTGAGTGTGAGTGTTTATATGTAAATATACTGCATTTATATGTAAATATAAATAAATGGTATAAATATTTCACATAAATAATATATGTGAACTTGCATTTATAAATTATGTGCTTGTATTTAAGGTCTGGCTTGCTAGTCCCTTTTGCTTGCTGCTCCCACTGTGCCACACGGCTCCTTGAAGCAGAATGTCACAGCTCTGAGATTGTCAGGGTCACCCAAGAGTCACACATCAGCAAGTCATCACAGACCAGCTGAGTGGCAGGAGCTGCTGACAGACTCATGGATAACCCAGGGCAAGGGGAAGGAGAGGTGATTTCTTGCAAGAGCTCTCCAACTGTTAGCAAAGATGACTTTAATTACATTGCATTGGCTGGGCACTAGGAACACGCTGACAATCTGCTGCTGGGGCACTGCAGATTCAAATCACTTGTCAAGAAGCAGGAACTGGTGCATGAGCCTGTGCTCTGCCTGCTGACCAATGCCCCTCTCCTGCTCCTCTGCACAGCAGTGTCAGTGCATCCCCCTGTCCTCTTCTGCCTCGGATGACCAGCTCAGCTGCCCATCATCCCCCTGGCATTGGGGAATGGACATTTGATGAGCTGCAGGAGGGGAAGTCTTGCACAGGCACTGCTTAGTTCCCTAGGGTGGAAAGTCCCACCACAGCCTTGCCAGGTCTTTGTCCTGGGAAGCACACACTAACACTGCATTACTCCCTGAGCTTCCCACCCAGACAGAGACATCCTGGAAGCATGGCCAGGCAGCTGCCAGAACTGCAAGCCTCGCCTGCTGCAAAGTGGAATTTTCCAGGCCCCCATCCATGTTCAAGAGCCCAGCATTACTGTCCCAAGTGCACGTCACTGAGAGGTCCAGGTTAATATATTCTTGAAGAACCTAACACAAATTTTCCTAGGCACGATTTTTTTTCTGTCAAAAATGCAATGCTCTGAGCTTTCAGCAGTGCAAGGCTCTTTTAAAAATGCGTAACTCATAAATGAATCAATATAGGACTAATGTGAATCAGTACAAGGGCACTTCAGGACACTCTTTCTTTCCTTGTTGCATAGTTGTTGCCTCTCCAGACCTTGCCAAAACTACCCCATTGTTACACTGAAAGCAACTAATGGCAGCTGTTAAACATGTGGTTCAATTTTAGGGATCAGTCCCAGGCATGAAAATTAGTTTTTGCTTGGGTTAAATGCAAGTAGCAATGAGGTGCCTCTGCATAGTGAGAACAGAAATAGTTGGAAGCTGCTGCCCTGAGCAAGATCCTGCCTGAGAAGCACAATCACCCTCAAGGTTCATCCCTGACCACAGGCATGAAGGTGGAGGAATGGACTGATTGCAGCTGTATGCATTAGTGAAGCCAAGGCTTGAAGATGGACATGATTTTGGGAGAAAAAGAGACTCATTTCAGCCATGATATTCATTGGAAAAGTAAACTTGTTGAGGGCACAAAACAAAACCTGGTCTGTCTTCACGTAATATTGCTTTTTCCCACTTAGAGCAGTTCTCCAAAACCAGACAAACCAGACAATATATGATAAAAAAAAAAAAAGGCAAAAAAACCTGAGTCCAATTAGAAAGGAAGAAGAAATGAGCTTAAATATCCAGAAGGGCTATGTTATTACTTTTTCTATAGGCTCCTTCCAGTCTAACACATTTTGATTCAATTCTGTCTTTACTGAAGGAAGCACACTCAGGTTCCTCAGAGCGGCAGGCAGGATTCTGGAATGACATAGATGAGAAATATCAGTAGGTATGATTGAGTCAGAAACCCACTCAGTGCATGCCATCAGGCTTTGAAAGTCACCCTTCTACTGCACATATGTATCAATGATAGTGACTGTGGCAGTAAGTGAGCGCTAGTGTCCCTCTGTGTGTCTCCAAGTTAAAATAAAAAAACTTGTTCCATCCAGGCAAACCAAATCCTCTAAGCAAGCCTGGATATGTTGTCCCTGTCCCAGCTGTTGAGTTAGTAGTTTTCCAGTTCAGTAAAATTTCAATCTCTTCAGAGCTCTGAAAGTCTGCAGTGGAGTGTGTAGCCAAGGAAGTGCAATTCTATTTCCAAATCCACAGGCTTGCTCTTACAATTGCACCCAATCTTGAATTCTTGCTCTATTTCTGTGGGATAATCAGGATTCTTGAGTTTTGTCTCAGCCAAAGGAGAATTTTCTTTGCCTACAATTTTCTAGAAATGTCAACATATCACTGACACGTTGGCTCTTGACAGATAAAGTGGGATGTTACAACTGAAAAAACAAAAAGAAAAAAAGTCTGAGTCTTGCAGAAGATCCTTCTTCTCAAATTGAGCAGAGGGAATGGTTGCCCTGTCAAATCACAGTGGGGCTGTGACTGGGAAATTGAAAAGATTTGTTGTCTGAGAAAGCACATTTAGAAATTCTTCTCCTTTCTTCAGCTATCAGGATACCACTGGGACTTCACCAGGTCCGTAGATCTGCTCCATAAAGTGTGAACGGCCGGATCTCACCATGGAGTCAAGAGTTGAGCTGTTACAAGTACAACAAAAATAAGATCAAAATCAGAGTTGACTTGTGAGGGGAGATACAGTGCCTGTGGGTAAGAGCAGGAAAGAGGGGCTGGAGAAATCAGATGGGTAAAATACAAAACAGCAAAATGTTTTGGGTAGATAGACTTGAAACATTCAGCACCATCTCAACGGGTTTTGTCAAAACCTGCTTATCAATTTGAAAATGGTGGGCCATTTAGGTCATCTCAAAATTACTGAAGGAAGAGGTGACAGAGTTTAATTAGACTCTCCCATGATAGGTTTCTCTATAGACATCTCAGAGCATCTCAAGTATTACTGTATCACTCTGGAGTAAGAAAATCCACTGAAATAAAGGTATTTACTACATATCAACACTGATATCACTTCATACAAGGTCTGTCAGAGAGATTTCAAACATGATGTGTCACAAACAGTGCCATGAGCTGAACACTGTAACACAGATTAAGGTCAAATAAGTCTTCACACATCTGAAGACTTAGACCTTACGTCTTAGACCTTTTCATGTCCAAAGGATTTTACTACTGTGTCCTCCTTCCTGCTGTTACAACAGGACTGAAAACATATTCTATTTCTCAAAAGATTTTTCTCATCATATGTGAGACAGCCACCTCTGTTTACATGGCAAGTACAGGAAATTATGGTAAAGCTACACAGATAAAAATTAAAGTATAGCAGTTTCAATGGAAGTAAGGAAGTAAATTGCTCTTAAGTTAGGCTTCAGTGGGCAGGATCAGTGGTCATTAAAGGGAAACACAAAAGCAAAGGCAAACAGAACCTGCATCACTTAAATGTCGTTGGCTTCTACTCTATTTCAAGGCATTATCAGCAAAGTGTCATGTGCCTATCCATACCACTTGATGCTTTTTCTGCAGTTCAGATCTTGCAGGGATAAGCCCATGTGAGTTGGGGTTTTTTGTCCCAGTGGTATCTCATGTGATGGTGGGTTTTTTGGGTTTGTTTGTTCATTTGTTTTGATTTTAGGGATTTTTGTTGGAGGCAGGGGGAATTACTCCTCAGTTTTGTGTCGTCTCTGAGTTGCCAGCCTTTGTGTTGCAACAGTCAGATTCCAGTCCAGCAGCAACAAGGTATTTGCCCCAGGGATGAATTAGACTAAGTACTCTAGCAGCAACTTTCCTTTGGCAATGTACTGTGTAATCTAAGTATTCTAAAATCTCAATTTTTGGGGACACATGGTAGTATTTCAGCTAAGGGATATTTTTAAGTTTGAGGAAACAGGAAGATGAGACTACTGGAGCCACTGAGTTGTTTTCACTCTTGGACCCTCCCATGAATGCAGCAACATCCACTGCGCGGCCCAGCAGCCACCCACCCACACAACAGCTGTGGAGGGGCTCTTCCAGAGCTTTCCCACCTCCATGGCTACAAACAGCCTGCCTTTATATGTTCACAAACTCCTTCTCTTTTCATTCAAAATCAATTTATAGGCAATCATTCTCAAATCAGTACAGACTATGACTCAAGTAAGCGTCTCTCTTTTATTCTTTATGCCTCTTTGAAAATAATTTTCCCTTCCCTTTCAGGCTTTTTTTTTTTTTTTTAAACAAACTAAAAACATTCTCTAAGTCTTCTCTTGTATCTCTCGTACATATTTCTCCTACCCTTCTTTTGCTCTTAACTCACCATCCCTTATGATAGATGACTTGGACAGTGTCTGTCCTCCCAGGTGAACACTTGCCAGACACCTGTGCAGTATAGCAGCATTTCACACCTCTCCTACAAATGCCTACCTTTACATTTTTCATGCAGTTATAACTTCAGAGCCTTGCAATTATTCTGAAACTAATACACTGTCCTTGTACAATGTTATATTCATATCATGAGCTCCCAGTTTTCACTTTACTTACCCAGTCTACTTATGCTGAGTAACTGACCATTTTGTACCACTGACCTTGGTCCTATTTGTCCCCGTTCTACCTTCTCTATGTTGCAAGTGTTATTGGCAAAATATTCTGAACCTATGCTCTTGAATGGTGCCCTCTTCCATCCATCCAATAATCAGTGGTAAATCAAGTAATTTGTATGTCCTCAGAAGTCAAAGATAAAATTCCTGCTTCTTTTCAATTAAGTAGTCTCTTCTGCTCAAAAAGCTGCCTTGCCAGATGGTTTGTGCTTCCTCCTCCCATCTCAGACAGATCTGGCTCCCAGAGACTGTGTAAGAGCCCAGCACTGACAGCAGGGATATTCCCAGCCAGGGTTATCTTCCTGGAAGTGGTTCTCTAGATGAACTTCAGAGTCTGTCCTGCCTATAAAAATATAGTTCATAATTTTGTTTCTCTGTCAGATCAGCATAATGGACTGGCAGAGCTTGTGAAATAAAATGGCAAGCAGAAAGTTAGCATCCAAATCCACCCTTCAATTTGAAATGCAAAGTACAATACTTTTCAGGAATCTGGAGGGCTAATGTAACAAGGAATGTATCCTCCCCTGAAATGAAGGATTCATTTCAAAACACGCTGATACTTTGGCGCAGAACAGTGACTTCATCAGCAAAGTCAAAAAAAAGAAAAAATATTATTTAGAAGATACTACCTCTGGGCCAGATCATCATATGTCACAAATTTGGATTAATTTAAACAGAGCTACATTAGTTTTTATCAGTTCCAAATCCACCTATTTCCCATGGTCTGGAGCATTACATTTCCAAATTTTTTATTTCCTAATATTTTCCAAATGTTGTTAGAATTTTAGGGAAACATTATTGTATTTTCCATTTTTCTTTTTCCTGTGTTTTACAACTAGACAATCTTTCACAAGGATTTCTTTTTGACTTCACAGAGAAACTCTTTAACAAAAAACCAAAAAAAGCTGATCCACTAGTCCTTGCTTGGAAACATTTTAGGGTGTCAGTTGGATGGGGAACTATTAAAGAAGAATTACACATTAAAACCCTGTAGTTTTAGAATACCAGATATTAAATTAAAGAAGGAAAGTTACTGGCCAGTACTTTGGAAAGTGGCTACCATTCATGGCAAAGTTCAAAGTAAAAGCAAGGAAAAGTGACTGTTAACAATTTTCACAGCTTTGATTCATGTTTTCATTCTCATAGTGACAAATGTCTTTCCACTTAGCATTAAGTTAATTTATCTACTTGAGATTGGGAAAAATAATATTTCATATGCTAAAATTTCATCCTATTTCTGCATTAGCTCTGTGTTCTTTTAAATCAAAATTTCTCTGCAAAGAATGAAGCAGAGGTTTGTAATTCATATTTGTATCATTTCTCACAGCTGTGTCAAAGCCTGCACCACTGTCCAAAACCAATCTCTCTTGGGCACTGCGGAACACAACTTCTTGCTTGGACCTCAGCTTCCTGCTAGGGGAATTATTTCATCACAGATAGAAGCCAATGACTAATTAGTGTTCACACATCTCAGGCAAAGGGGGCATCAGGACTTGTGAAATGTGTGGAGTTTCATTTCAGCACAGCATTAAAAGCCAGAGTTGGGGTGTCTTCTGACTATCACACTCTGAAACACTCCTTTTTCTGTTAATGTTAGTTGCGTAAATATTCATTTGTGTGATTATCAATTTGCAATCAAAAATGTGCCTACATTATATTCAGAGAAAATATGAACAAGTTGAAAATGTGAAAAGAATTGCGTTTTTGAAATCTGAAAAATTGCAGGCACCCAAAAATATCAAGTAGATTGATTTTTTTAAAAAAACTTACTCTTTTGACCCAGTTTTCTCTTGAACATTCTTCTGAGTGTTTTCAAAATATTCATTAATAATCTGAAGAATTAGTCTACTGAATATTTTTGAAATTCAACTGTAAAACACCTCTGCTTTTCCATAGTTAATATGGTAACTATATTTTGAAAAATAATCAGTCACTCAAGTATAACCCATATCTCATAAAACCATATTTGCCATCTTTAATAAAGTTGTACTTTTTATTTTGTTCCCTCACTGAATAATTTTACAGTGTTTACATGGTATCCTGACCACCTATGCAGAATACAAGGGCTTATTGCTGCCTTTTCCTAATCTCACACCCTGTACCCACATTTCCTAGTTCCTTCAGATGTTACTGCCTACCTACATTTGTCAGGCATCATTCATTTTGACTCTTCCTTCCTTCAAAATTCAACAGTGAGAGCTAGCCAAAGCCCACTCCTTCAAACTCTGCCTATCTTGAGGGCTTCTAATCTTTGACAAATCACTGTGAGGGGATTTGTTTGGGGTGGAATTCCTCTTCTGCTCCACTTGACGACCTCTTGCTTGCAGTGTGAGGCTATGCTCAGCTTTGCACTGTAAAGCATAGAGGGTAGAGAGTAGTTTGCAGTGAGTGACTTCTTAGGTGAGGTATGCTTCTAATCTTTTTTTTGCAGATTTTCTGTGCTTAGCAATCCCTATGTGCTATGCTATTATCAAAATTATTTGCTAATTAAGACCCACAAATACTTCTTGGTATCCCATGTGCTCATGGGTAGTTTTACTGGGGCAGTAAACTCAGCCAAATTCAGAGCTATAATGGGGGTAAATGAGTGCAAAGATGATCTCATCTGGATGGAGGTACCTTTTGGAGTAAGGACCTCTGAAGCACCATTCTGTCACATATTAGGTATTGAGATAAGCTCCCAAAGTTAGAAACTCAGGTGGTGCCTGATCTGTGGCCGTGGGACACTACCCAGTATGCAGAAGGGAGACAAGTGTGCTCCAGCCAGTCCCTGGTCTGAGCTCCAGCAGGACCAGGCCCATCACGAGTCAGGAAACCTTTCTGCTGTGCAATTACTCAGAAACCCTCTGCATTCACACATGTGAGAAAGAACCAGGTGTTCAGAGCTATTCAGATATAAGATAAACTGCTTTCTAGAATAAGCCTTTTATACATTGGGAACTGATGTCAGCTATTGAAACTGAACTCTTAAGTGAGACACTTCAGGCTGGTTGCCTAAATTCTGGTGGAATGTATCCAGGCCCTAACACATACACTAATTCTTCTGGGTAGCTGTAGACACAGCAAAATTCATTATTTCCATGAAAGCACTTGCTAGTCAGTCTTTACCATACTATATCTCCTGGCAGCACAGACAGAAGTGTGTGTTTATGATAACAAGACAGCAGAAATTTCAGACAGTGCTTTGAATAATGCATTTTGCAGTACTTTCTCAGGCTTGTTAAACTCAAAGCAAAATATAAAAATCCAATGTTGCTCTTTTTATGAGGTTTATACCTCTGTTTTTAAATGGGAATTATCTTAAAGAATAAGTTAATTTCTTTTACATGCTACTGACCATGAATACATCTAAAAATCTCATTGCCACTTGCCTTGTTCTGTTGGAATCAATTCTTCTAACCTTAACTTAGCCCCACAGCTCTGTGACTGGACTTTATCCTGACTTGGCCCTCCAGCCATTTCTAGCCTCATCTCTCCAAAAAGATGACATTACTTGCATCCTGTATTGGAACTTAGAGATTTTGCTTGTTCAGCTAGTGATCAGATACTCCAGTGATGCCAAGTAATTCATACGGACTTGAACCTAGTTGGACTGATAGCCTCATGGTTGCTTACATTCATGGAGGTAACTTCATAGTAGCCACAGAGCTGTTCAAACCAGTGTCTTTGAGGTACTGTGAACAATCAAAAATTTTGCTACCAGCAAAAGCCACAACTGACCACAACTGCACAAAAATATGCAGCAGCTTGACTCTTGCACGTGTACAGAAAACACTGTTATTGTATGAGTGTACATAACTCACTTCAGCATATCTTACTAAGAGCTGACTTCAGGATTCTTTGTTTGAGCTTTGAAAACCTTTCACAGTGTTACTCCTACCTCCTCATCCTAATATTTCAGTCCTTGTACATTCAAATATCAAATCTTATTTCTTATTCTCAACTAGTAAATCTTACCGCTTTCTAAAGCCCTCTTGAAATATTAGTGTTATTGGGCATACAATAACTTCTGCCATAAGTATTGCTCAGTGGATTATGTTGCCAAAATACATTTGTGATCTGTCTGAGCTTAGTCATTTTAAATCCATCCATTAATTCACATCTGCTCACAGTTGAGTAAAATTCTCCACTGTAAAAGATACATTTCCTAACTAGTCATTTTGGTGGGTGTTTTCTGTGTATGCTTTTTGTGTTATTTACTCCTAGACACTGGATCTTGTGACTCCTAGATCTTGGATCCCATCCCTGACTAGGATGAGACACTTCCTCTTGGCTTCTTTAGAGCTCAGCAGAGTGGCTTTGGTGGGCCAGATTTTCACCTGTGGGGGCAGATTTGAAAGCTGTCTAGTATCTGAGGGGATCACATGGCCTAAACCGGTGCATCTGTCCTGGCACAAAGCTGCAGTCTGGGTCAAATCCACACTTGGGTTTGCAGAGAGGAGGTGAAGACAACATCAGCAGTACCAGCAGAAGGTTTCTTCTGCCAGCCTCCTTGCTCTGTCAGCCCAGGCAACTCAGCTGAACCCTTCCATGATGTCTGGGAAATACAACGAAGTCATTGCTGTTGAGGGCATTATGAACAAGAAATTATTTTGTACCAGTATTTTGCTACTAGTTGTTAACAGTCTGTATAGATATTTCTGCCTTGCTGCACCTCTTAGATAATGTGTCTGAGTTTATCCCTCACTAAAATACCTTCAATAAAAAAGGTACAAAGCTATTTCACATTTCCAGTGGAGAGACAATGAGACAAAATAGAATTTAGTTTGGTTTCTGTATACAACAAGCCTTTAAATTTTGCTATTGTACTTGTTCCTGCAGCCTTTGAATGGTTAAAAACCATGTTTCAGAACTACGTCTGATTTCCTTGAAGGGCACCAGAAGAAGAAACTCCCGTTTGGCAGATCAACCAAATTAGATATTTGGAAATTAACTGAGAGCATCACACAGTTTGATTTTTTTATCTTTTATACTTTGACATTGCTTCTGGAGACTACTCCAAGAAAATGTGCTTGCAGCAAGCTACCACACAGAGTCTGAGCAAGATGGAAATAAGGTTCATCTTCCACCTTAGATGGATTCTGATGGAAAGCCTGTACTACACCTCTTGGGGTGCCTGCCCCCAGTCCTTCTCTGCACACCTTTCTGAGTGAATTCAGCAGTCTACTTGTGGCTATCATGTTTTAGTTCAAAACCTGGGGCTCAGGGAGTAGCCACAGGCTTCTTGTTTTTAGCAATGGCCAGTGGTCCCAGGGTCCAGGAGGGATCCTGTGCCCTTCTTTCTACATAGAAATAGTTCACATGGGACACTGCTAATTTTCAAAAGGCCTTACATATTCAGTGACTGCTGCCCAGGTGACTGAGCTGTTGGAGAGGTAAAGTCCAAGTCTGAATAAAGGCTGGCATGTATGCAGACTTAGAGAATAAATCATCTCTGTATGAGTGGGAGAAGGCAAACTTCCCAGGAGATGAGGTGTTCTGGGAGGCCTTTGTGGGCAAGTCAGTAGGCTGACTGCCTGTGGGAAATGCCATTTTTTGAGACATGGAGCACTGTTTGGTGGCACTTCTCATGGACATGTCAGTAAGATGTCTGCCTCCAAGAGGTGCACATCAGTTCCACCTTGACAGGAACCAGGACCCTGGATTGTGCCTGTACCTGCTGAAGCACCCAACAGACCCTTCCTGGACCTTCCTGCTGATGCCAAATCTCCAGCACCGAGAGGAAACTAGGGCTTAACTCAGTGTCATGGCACAGCCCCCATGTGGCTGGGTCCCACCAAGCTCCACTTATCCCCCACTGGATAAGAAGAATGATCATCCCGAGACGACTCACTCTCTAAATGTGTTTCATATTTTTTCAACAGAATTTGTGTCAGGCAGGGGAAGAGAATCAGTGGGAAACCAGCCCCCATGGACACCATTTCCACATGGTGTCTCCAGTATGTCTCCTCTGACCTAATCGTTCCTTGATTTTGTATCAGCTGTAGGGCACGGTGGCCCATCCGCTTGTTTACAGGCAGCAGTACTGAGTCCTTTCTAAAAACTGCATGTAGCACTAACCTCCCCTTCACTGTACCTCTCCAAGCTGCTGGTCCACCTGGTGCCCTTAGTGGCTGAGACAGAAAACAGCTTGGTGTTGTCCCCTCTGTTTTGCAAGTAATATTATCCCCCAAGGCTCTATACATGTAAGAGTTGCTGTGTGCATTTGGCTTGGGTCTGTGAGATACTTCCCTGGTCGCTAGTAAAGAGTAGTATCTCTTGACCTTCCTTCTTGAAGAAAAATTCCTCAACTGATCCTGCCCCTGAAGCAGGATGGTCTGTGCTACACTATGCTACAGCTGGCAGCTCTGAGCCCCAGATGCCATGCCCCAGTGAGAGGGGCAACTCTTGCCTTTGCATCTGCACATCTCTGCACTCTCCTGCATCTTGAACAACACACACTGACCTGCTTGAGGAGAGAAAACTGTCCCACCACCCTGGGATGGATGACACACTGCTATGGGGGCACTACTGAAAATGCTGCTGCAGCAGCTGCTACTGCTCCACCTTTCACCTGAAATGTGTGGGGACCTGTGTGATAAAAGTACATTTAGCTGAGTACCCATCAGCCTTGACTCACCCACCCCAGCTTCATCCTTGCCTGCAGGAAGTCACTATGTCATCTGTGGTGACAAGTGAAACTGGCCTCATCTTTTATGAAAACCTTCCTCTCTCTCCAAAAATGAAGTGGCACATGTCTCATAAACCTGCCTGTGGTGGGAGATGTCTGTTAGGGCATAAAGGCAAGAGGAACACATTCAGGCACAGATGTACACCAAAGCAGATACAACTGCAGAAAAAAAAGGGGGAAAAGTTGGCTAGGGAACAAGTATTTTTAATAGTGTTCCCTTTAACAGAACCTAAAGAGAAGTAACACTTCATTTTACTTTTTCTATTAAAGCAAAAAGCTCACCAGTGTCAGTTGTGTGCAGGTGCTATGCACAGTGGGAAACAACTCAAACCAGCATGTGTTCTTTGAAATATTTCTTTTAAACAGACACTAAGTATTTTCAGCTTTTGGAGAATGTGACTCAAAATAACAAGATGATAAAATATAACCATGCTGTGCAAGGGAGGATATGTGCAGTTATCTGCTGTGATTTCATACTAATATTTAGCTATCATATAACACTCTCTCTGCTGACCCCACTGTATAAACACTCAGTAATTAACCAGCCCACTCCCTGCTATGCAGCAGGTAGGTAATACTGCTCTTACCATCCCCAAGCTACACAGAAGGAATTTAGACAGCGAGATGACAAACCTTATCCAGACCCACTTGGGAAGTCTATGGCAAAGCAGAGAGTAGGATCAGTTCCTGCAAAATGTGTTCGCTTTCCCCCACTCTGCCTTTTATGTTACAGTCCAGAGACACATAAGACTTCAGTGCAGCCCTGAGCAGAGAGGAGTCCACCTGCAAAAACTCCTAAAGCTGTTTCACACCACTGACAGTTTCTGGAGCAGACACAGCTCAGAGGGGAGCCGCAGGAGTGCTGTAAATCAGGACTGAGGCATATTGGCAGAGCTTTGTGGGAAAGCTTGCCTGGGGTCTGCCTGTTACTTGCTGTTTTTCTCAGTGCTTTTGATGCTTCTTTTTCCTTACAATGAAGCACTGCCCACAGTCATCCTATGCTCATCACTTATTAATAGTCCAGTTTAATTATCACGTCTGGTTCAGCTGAGAAGGGGGTGTGGAAACAAACAGAACACGAGCAATGCACTGATTTACTGTGGAGGGCAGCTGCAGACTCCCCACTGCAAGAATGGCTTGTGAACCTCCTACAGCCTGTTGTCCCAGCAGGAACAGTGCTCATCACCTGCCCTTCAGGAAGAAGCTCTTGGTTCATCCCATTTACATTTACTGCCATTAGAAGCAACAACTGAAACAATGCAAAATGGCTTTCAACAGAAAAAAAAAAAAAACAAAAACCCAACAAAACAAACCGCCCCCCCACCAAAAAACCAAAAACAAACAAAAAAACCCAAAACCACCAATGACAAACCAACAAACCAGACCCAATAATATTACACATGTAAGGATTCACTGCTCACATTTTGCACTTGATTTTGCTGTAAGCTTTAACTGATGAGGAAGCAGAGTTCATGAACCACTGAGATTATTTTCACCACAGGAAATTATGTGAGGGAAAAGGCAACCTTCATAAGGAAATTGGTAAAATCTTGTTAAAACTTCAATTTATTTTTAAGGATTGTGTTTTTTTCTACAAGGATGTCAGCAAACTTGGGAAGGTTCCCCCAAAAGAATCAAAATATGCAATTTCAGAGACATTTAGACAAAAACAGCCTTAGAGAAAGCAACAGCATTTAGCTGTCACAATATTTATAAAGTTTTGGCTTCACTATTGAAAGAGACTGTTGAGTTCTTAACTTTGTTGCATGAAAACTGCTTATGACCCATGTTTTTCTTAGCCCAACACATTCTTATTCCCTAGCATAAAAGACATCCACTGCAGCAACATTGCCACCACTTCTAAAACAAGCTGGTGCAGTGCAGTCCGGACCATCAGAGATCAAATCTCTCACGAAAATCAAACTGCATGTTTTTCCAGGTGCTGCCATCTTGGAAACAAGACACATGGGGACCAAAAAATGTGTTTCAGGACTTAACCTGAGGCCTACAATTAGAATTTTTTATTGAACCTAGTTATTGCAAACCTCTTTCAACTGAAGTGTACATTTGTTTAAACACCTTCAAGCTCATATTTGCTCTGACTGCTGAAGGAATTTATATTCTCAGAGTCAGTAGAAGAAAATAGTGCCATTTAACTGGCAGTGTAATTTCTTGTAACTGAAATGCTTTATTTTAAGCAGTACGATTTTTCAAAGATTGCAAAGGGATGCTGCAAATGTTTTAAACATTCAGGGTAAAGTTTCTCCATGGAAGCATGCTGTGCTATATACAAACAGCATAACAAACACACCTCAGTTCAAATTCTTATTGATACATAAGCATAGCATGATTCTGAGTTCCTGTGTAACTCAGGCAGACTGCTACGGGCCTATTTTTCAGCTGAATTTTGCACCTTCTGCTGCCTTCAGATGAAGTTAAACCTGAAATCTAAACCATCTCTTCAGCTGGAATTTTAAAGGCGTCTAAAGAAACTATGCAGACCATAGTTTCTCTCTCATCTTCCTTGAAAATGAGATTTTCGTTCTTAGTTTTCCCCTGAAAATGGGAATAGTGATAATTCTTTTTGCCTAACATTTGCCTGTCTGTTTTACATGTTTATATATCTCTTAACCCACCCTGACTGAACCCTCCAGGTGTTATTCTGGTTTGAATAGCAAAATACATATCAATCCAGATAACAAAGTGCCAAGCTCCCAACTGTTGTCTCATGGACCTCAGGGTTACAAGAGAACAGGCCCTGACTCTGCAGAGCAACTCCTGGAACATCTCTTCATGTCATATCAGAGCCTAAGCATGAGAGCTGGAAAAAGACTTCTGGCCTGCCCAAGGATGTTCGAGAAACTCAGTCCAGCTCAAAAATCCATGTGGGGACTCCTTTTCCGTTAGATCATGACAGTTAAAACATGAAGTGCAGAAAGAGAATTAGGGGTTTGGAAATTTTGAGTACTGTCTAGCTCTGGGTTTGACCAGAACATAAAACACACAGAGAAGTGGTCACAGCACCAAGACCGAGAGAGCTCAGGACACATTTGGACAATGCTCTCAGACACATGGTGTGATTCTTGGGGATGGTGCTGCACAGAGCCTGAAGCTGGACTCTCAGTTATCCTTGTGATTCCCTTCCAATTCAGCACATTCTCTGATTCTGTGATATATCATTAGCAACTTTCTATTTCTATAAGTATTACAACCTTTCTCAGATTAGCACAATGAAAATTAATAAAATACCTGAAATTACAGCTCTTTCAAATGACAGTGTGTTGGGTCCTTTCTTGTATTTTTCTCTCAACCACCAAGATTTCTTGATGGACGGATCTTCACACATGAAGTTCAATGTGTTTTTGACAGCATCTAATTTTCTTGTGGTCCTTGTCACTTCTAGTCTGTTTTGGAAATGCACAGTGATATTAATATCATTTCAGGAGACATCACTGCTAGGACATTTTTGCCAATGATTTTCAGAAGTGACCCCAGCCACTGCTCATCCTGTGGTTTTATCTGATTCTAGACAGCACCTGAGTAACATTTGCTGCTATTTCCAATCCAGCTGCATGAGGAAGAGCATAGGCTTTGTAACAATTGTGGCAGGAACAATAAAAAGACATGGGTATTTTCTGGGGTGGTGTTGGTACATCTGTACTTGTTTCTTCACTGTCTCCTGGGACAGTGAAGAATTTCCTGCCCTTTATTCATAGCTCCTGGCCAACACTAGCCAGATTGATCAATGAGGAAAAATCCCAAGTCAGGCATAAACTGGTGTAACAGCATAAGAAGTCTCCAGCTCTATCCCACTCCTTTACCCTGAGTATTTCTGCAACCACTTTCTCCATGGGGAAACAAAGCACTGGAGATCAGAACAAGTATGAGAGGGAAGAGAACTGTCCCAAGACCAGCTGGCAAGTTGAAAAAGTGACTAACTTTGTAGTAAGCCCTACAAGTGCTTAAACTGTCTTCTTCACGTGTCCTTCCCTGACTCTGCCCCCCTCCATCATATGTAGTCTTTGCTTTGCTAAAACACGTGAACTTACTTGTCTGAGCCTTTACAGTTTTTCTCTATATCCTCAACTATGTGGTGGCTTATAACTGAGATCGAGACTTTACTCACAAATAAAGGAACCCAGACCTGCACTGAGTATCTAATCCCATAGGAAAGCCTCTTGCAGCACCTTGAGAGGGAAAACTATCTCCCTGAGAACAGATAAAATACCTCCATCTACATGGTTTACAAACCCAACTGCACCTTTGCTATAACAAGACTAAGTTACATCTGATTTTTTACCTATTATCTTCCCTAAATCCTTATAAATGCAAATGCTTCCAAGTGTTTCCCTCCTGATGATTATACAGTTAGGATGTTTTTCTCCTGAGATATATGTTTGTGTTGTTTCCTAAGTTGAATCTAATTGTGCTATTTCCTGCACATATTTCTAACCCTGAAAGTCCCTTTGGAGAAGTGTATATGTGAAGAAGACTAAGCAATCACTGGGGCCAGAAAAACAGGAACCAGAAAGGAAATAAAGTTGCACAGTTCCCAGTTCCCATTTATTTTATATACACGGCAGATTGCAGTTAGAAATCAGCACCATGCAGGCAGGCAAAACACAACTGAATCCTGAGAAAGAGTGACAGCAGAGCTGGTAATTACCCTTACCAACCTCCTTTTACACATACACACACACACACACAAATTGTCTTATCATGCAAATAAAGTAATTAAATAAAATCAGGATCAGTTATAATCCCTGCAGACTTTTTCCAGCTCGGTATATTGCTATTTACCATTAACATTTGTTTC
Source organism: Phylloscopus collybita (assembly GCA_027886175.1). Classification (NCBI taxonomy): domain Eukaryota; kingdom Metazoa; phylum Chordata; class Aves; order Passeriformes; family Phylloscopidae; genus Phylloscopus; species Phylloscopus collybita. Next base: position 22,606,781 of record JAJNNQ010000075.1, read on the forward strand.
CAATCTTTTATTCAGTTTTCACTCTACATAGTAAAGGTCATGTCCAAGTGAACATTCTGAAGTCTAATAAGTAAGAATTCATGGGGTGTTTTCATCAGTGAAATATTCCATTGAAACCATTCACGTACTGCAGTGATCTGCTTTCGGATTTTGATAACACACACACAAACACACATACACACATTTCTCTTTTTTTGCACAATTCATAGGCCACTTAGATTGTATTACAGGCAAACTGGTGATTTGCTATTAATTTTTTTTTAAAAGATACTCTGATGCTACACCCAATAGTAATGATTTAAAGAATATTTTTCTGGGTAGTCAGGATCATTGTGTCTTCTCATCTTCAAGATAAATCATAATAATAACTACAGAAATCCTGTAATCTATTAAATCTGTAATTTTTAAAAAATTTAATGGCACGTATCTGAGACAGTGAAAAAGAATTATTCAGGTGTTCCTTATCACACAGATGATGTTTAGTGTAGAAGTTTTACTTAAGAAATTAATAATTATTCCATTCCTAGATTGCCAAAACAGTTCAGAAGACCATTCCTGATAAACTCAGTTACTTTATGGAGTTAAAGAACTTGTTTCATGAAACCTTAACACTATTTTGTGTCCTTTAGACTGCAACTTCTGTTAACACACATAAAAAATTGGTCACAGTGACCAAAATGTTCTCCTAGACTCTGGAAGCTTTGAGAAGAACCTAAGTTATTTTCTAACTCTACACCGAAATCTTTATGACATTTCCAACTTGGGTCAGTTTTGGAAAATAAATGGAGTTCAAAAGCTCCAAATATTCAATCACAGAATGAATAAGTTTCATTCTGTGATTTTTGCAATACTCATAAGTTTACCAGGCTGAAACTCACACAGATCAAAACCAAGGAAAATTTTCCCAGGATTTCTTGTGAAGACTGAATTTTTGGCAACTCTGTTGAAACCTAAAACAACCATGAGAGAGCTACAATTGTCAAAAATTATTCATCAACATTTTCACTGTATATGGGTCTGTTCTATTTATATAAAATTTTCTATGTGTTAGGATGTATGAGCTGTTTGCCTGTAACTTATCATCAACAAATCTCTGGGCAAGCACCAGGATTTGAGTGTCTGTCTTCTTGTGGCCTTACTACAGAGGTGCTGAGTTCCTACTGATCTCACTAGACTGAGAGCTGTAAGCACTCCCCACCACCAACTGTGAGACCACTGGTCAAGGAAAATTCAGACATTCTGGCTTGTTTGTGTCAAAACTGCCAAATTTCCAGCTCCCTCAAAATTTGTTGAAAGGCTTTAGGCATATCTGCTGCTCTGTGTCATCTGAATTACAAAATCCTGAGATGATCCTAATGTTTCCATGCCAGCCCAAATCAAACTAAATCAAACTATACTAAGCCACCTGAATTTAATTCTATTATGAAACAGAGGGGAACTTCCCAACTATAATAACAATAGAAGGTGCTTTTCTTTGGAAAAATGGTTACAGAGGACCTGTATTCATAGCTAAGAGGGGAGGGAGACAGGGAGGGGGAAGGGAAGGTAACATTAAAGTAATATGGTAAAAATATTTATATTACACTGATATCGATTTCTACCATTTTGTCAATGTGAAAAAGTCTCACAATAGGAGCAAACATATGCCAAGTTTACACAAAGGTGTTCAATCTTCAGGGTAGATCAGTCTTTTTTCATCTCAGTCCTCTTCATTGTCTCTGTCTCTGACCTTCTCTTCATCTCCTCACATCTAAGTTTCTTCACCCTCACCTAAAGAAAGAAAAATGTACAGATGGGTATCATAACTGTGCGAATTGTTCCTTGGTGAATATTTGGATTTCAGGAGTAAGAAACAAAGTTGAACTTGTTCAGCTTCCAAGGTTCTCAAGAGGTACCTCTCTGACAGAGTTATAGTTGCCCCAAACAAACCTTCCATACATTGTATTAATCAAAAGGGAAAAATAAAGGAATGGCAAAATCTCTTCTGAGCCTTTTTCATATGAGTGATGATCCTGTTAGTGAGCTGGAGAACCATTCCCCAAGTAACCCCCTAGAGCATTCCTGACCTGGAATGCAAACTGGGAAGATTATGTGCAATAATAGTCAGAAGGAAAAAACCAACTCACTCCTGCAAAAGACCACTTATTACCATGTTATACATACATATATAACATTGTGAATAAATAACTAACTGGATGGTGTTGACAGCTTTGCTGTGTCTAACAGGAATGAATGCACATTTAAATTTAAATTGACAGCTGCTTTTGAAGTAGAAGGGCTTTCACTTACAGTGCTGGATCAGTATGCATGAGAATTGCAAATCCCTGTTTCCATGAAAAAAAAGCTGATTCTAGTTTATAAAAAATGTAAGAACAGAAGGAAAATTGTTGTCTTGTGGTCCACTCTTCTGCAAATTTCATATGCAAGGAAGTTCCTATAGTGTAGGTCATCTGGTTTATTGGTAAACTAATAAGACTGAAGAGAGAAAGGAGACTGATATCACATGAGGTGCAGAAAAGTCTCTTTAAGTGCAGAATCTCAAAGCAATATTATTCTGGGTGTTTCCGTCTCCGCTTCTCTGCTTATGTTTCTTGTTCAGCCTACAGCCTGTTTGTCCAGTGCTGTTCCAGTGCAATGTATAATGCAGAAATATTTGAAATGGGAAGCAGTTAGGGCTACTGAAACAGTAAGATTCAAGTATTTAGAAAGCAGGACATTTTAAAGTCAGGGTAAAGAGAAACCAGCAGTTTCTATCACTCAGTATCTGTGTTTTGGAGCTGGCTGACCACACTACAGCACGGCATATGGCACAGTAATAACACCTTTGGGGAGCAGCACTGCCATCTGGGCCAAATGGAGTTACTCTGATTTACCCCACCTGAGAATGCAATCTATAATCTTTCACAGGTGGATTTGGCCAGAATGACAAGAAGCAAGATAAGGAAAAATGAAAAGCAATGGTGACAAAGTTACCACAGCCTCTTTTCCTTGCAATGAAAAATAACTTTCAGACTTTTGCAGTCTCTTTTCATCTCCTTTTCTGTTTCCCTCTCTTCTTTTCCATTATCATTATCTTTTGCTCTGCTTGTCTTTCCTGATTAGGTACTTTGCTCATTCCCGCTTGTGGTATTGATGCAATGTTTTTGTGGATGTTCAGCCTCCTGATGGACCTGGGTCATGGCTGCAAAGCCTGTACCTCAGGCCACTCTGCCCCTTATTCTGCTGAAAGAAAGCCATTTGTTACAGGTCTCTTCCTCAGATACAACCACCACACCTGTGGCACCATCACCCTCAAACTATCAACATTTAGCAAGTTGAAAGTAGGGGAATTTTCCAGTGGTTCAGCCAAGTAAATGCTTATGAGGACACAGAGCATGCACAGTGCTTCTATGTATACACAGAGGAGATGATCTAAAAGTTTCCTGTTACTGTAGTAGAGCTACTTAATGGAAATTGACGGAATGTGAAGAACATTATCATGAAAACATCAGCAAGCAGACTAGCCTGTGGGAAAACATCACAAGAAAAGGAAAAAAGAGATCCCCTCCACATTTGAAAATTTGGATGAAGTGCTAAGCTGTAGGGGTTGGTTCTTGAAATAAATGTCAGTGCTTTGGGGTCAGTGACCTTACCTCTACAGTACTTTATTGGTAGTGTGATAGATAATTTATAGCTTTAAAAAAATGCTGGAAGAACATACTCTTTCATGGAACATATGGTTTGGATTTTTACTATGTCCATTATTCTTATTTCTGAAAATCTATAACAAGTCTATATAAATTTGTTACCAATTTGCTATTTTCTAATAGATATACAAAGTTTCCATTATTTGATGATATTATTGTCACAGGAGTACATATGTCAAGCCCAAAAGCTTGTATGATATGTATGGGTATGTGCCAAGATTTCATTTGACACACAGACTTTAATTTTAAATACAATCATATAAGCAATAAAGTTTCACTGTTTCAGCTTGAATTCCTTGTAATAATAGCCTTTTGTTTATTTCCTTCTTTTAAATAAAATTGACACTGACAGCATATTGGCAAGGTTAAAACAATACTATTATTACAAGCATTTAATCCCAATAAAAAGGAAATAATGTCTTTTCTTTTTTTTTTTGTATTCCTTTGAAGCATTACTGCCTGATTACTTCATAATATCTTTATCTCTTAGTTATTCCTTGCCAAGACTGTGCTTCACTCCTCTGTCTGTGAAGAATGTCATTTTCTCCCCAGATAGAAACAGAATTTCTTTCAGTGGCTGTGAAATTCTTTCCTATTTTTGATACTCTTACAAAGATCTCCAACAGTGATTTATCATGGGAAATGGGTTTTAATTACTACCATAATTTCCATTGACATTGCAACAATATGTAAGCTTGTTTCCGTTGTTTGGCCAAATGTGACTGTTTGCATAAGCAATAACTTGCCATTTCCTTCATGCTAGTGACACTGAGTTCCTGTGACCTGGAGAAATTAGTGCATCATCTGCTCCCTCATAAGTCAGTGGGGTTTTGCCTTCAACTTGCATGGGAAAAAAATAAGGTTTCAGGTACAAAATTGCTGAATGAGCTGCTTTTTACACCTTTTTCTTTACAGAAAGCTAATCCTTTCATGAGATTCAAGAAAAATCATACAAAACCTTTTGTTTCTTTCATTATACTATCCTAGCAGCCAAGGGTCACTGCTGAAATGTTATGTCTGCTAGAGACTGCCAAGGTTTGTCATTAAGCACAATCACTTGGGAATGTTCCAAATACTAATACTTTTATATTTGAGATAATGATATTTTCAGTCAAGAAATATGTAATTTTTGCCAAACCCAAGCAATGCAAATGCAACTTTTCTTTGGTCGTATTGGCAGGACCTGTATCACGTGGCAGGTGTCCTCCACAGCTTTGGTCCCCTGAGAGGTTGCTCTGGGGCCCTTCTGGAACATTTTGAGGTTACCTCTTGACTTTGAGCCTGGGTTTCCTCTGCAGAACCAGCCAGGATTGTCTGGAAATGATGCACATCTGAGTCTTTTCCTAGCAGGAGAAACACTCCTGGATCACAGACTGTGGAGGAAGAATTTATCATTGCCTATTCCCATTATTCTGCCTCTCTGTTCATTTTGTGACAAACCGTAACAGAATAACTAGCAAATGTTCAGTCTTGCCATTGTTTGTAGTGTATTTTTCAAACATAATTTGTTATTTTCATTTTTCAAAAATCAAGGTCTGTGACATGGCAATTGTCCTATTTTCACATAACACATTAACTCTAACTTCACCTGTGCAATAAACACACTGAGAACATAATCACTCATCCTACTGCCACTGGAGATCAGCAATTCCCCATCAACACAGAAGGAAAACAAGAATGGTCTGTGTCCTGGTTTGAAGGACAGGTGCCTGCCAAGGAAGGTGGAAACCAAATATTATTCCCTTCCCTCCTAATTATCCTATCTTTGAAATTACTGGGCTTTCAGGCAAAGGCATAGGAAATGGAATAACAGTTCTTTACTAGAATATGTAGATATAGATATAGGTGATATAGATATAAAACAAGGCAAACAAACAGCAGCAGCAACAGTAAAATAACCAGAAACCCAACCACAGCCTTCTCTCGGCGACAGGCACTTTCCCCTTGGGTGCAGTTCTGGTCACAGCCAGCAGGGGCGCTGCTGGCTCCCGGCCGGGCAGGGCAGGTGCGATGATTCCCCCACGGCTGCAGGGGGCGCTGTGACGCGAGGTCGGCCACCTCAGTCACATGGACAATGGCGGGAGTGATGGAGAAGGGGCTTTCTTTGCAAACTCCCGGGGAGCAGCCCATCCCAGTACCTCTCTGAATAACAAAATAGGCTGTGGCAGGAGCCTTGGAAGCAGCAAGCTGGACCAGCACACCCAGGGTGGCAAAGTGTAGCAAAAACTCTGAAGCCCACTGGATGTCAGGTTCAAGTGTAGTAAGAAAAGCCTGAAGCAGTGGCTGAGAACAGCAGCCGGGCTCCCACACACAGCTGGAGAGGCTTCCTCAGCAGTAAGGGGAGGGGGTTGGGGTCCCAGGTTTTTCCCTCAGGCACCCAAGAGGATGGTGAGGGTCCTTTCCAGTGAGATTCCAGGGTGTTGAACAGGCCCCAGTTCAAGGGCCACTCTTACTAGCAAAGGCTCACCCATGGTAGGAAAAGCAGTAAAAGGCTGAACTCTGCCATGGCAATGAATTCTCCCCACAGCAGCAGCCCAGCACCAAGACCGTCAGTGTCTCACCTCCAATCCCGAGAGGGAGAGAGAGAGAGAAGTGAGAGAGAGAGCTGAGCCAAGCCCCTCACCCCCCAGCCAAAATGCCACCCTATCTCTGCATTTCCCAAGAGAAAGAAAAAAAAAAAGCTAAGAGACTGCAGCCAGCTGCACTCTTGCCTCCATCTTGGCCACATCTTGTGTCTTTCTTAAGTATCCATCATATCCATAATTCCCATCTCTTAGCAACAAATGGGAGAAAACTCCTTAAAAAAATAAAAAAAAATAAAGAAAAGTCCTAACCTGCAACAGTCTGCTCTCATGCTTGACAAACCTGTATCTTCTATTAGTAGTAAAAATACTTTGTGCATATAAACTACATTTCATGCAAAGATCCCTGTTGCGTTACAAAGGTTGAATTGTCATCATCCTTGTTTTACAAATGGCCTGCCAATGCCACAATGAAAACCGTTATATCATTATTCCTTCAGCTAGATCTTTTTAATTACTAGTGGCCAGGGCTGAGCTTAAAATTAAACTCCCATGTCAAGTATCAAACTAGTATTTAACCCTCCTTATTGTCTCCTGGTGATGTTTCATGGAAGAAATAGCAATGAGCTTGAATTTGTTGCTGAGAGCTGCATATTTGTAAAAGAACATCCTTAAACCAGTGAACATTCCACTCTGCCAACAGTTTGAGCTGTTCTGGAGTAAAGCAGGACTTATCTAGTTGGGCACCCCTCAGGAAGTTATAAAACCAAATAGAGAAGTACAGCTATAAACACAGGGTGGTGTCAAGAAAGAAGAAATCTGTCCATGCATTTATGATTACAGAGCAGACAATCTTTCCTTTAGTAAAAAAAAATGTTGGGGGTGAGCGTGTAGGTCTTTTCATTCTGTATGTGCACTCGAAGGTTTTGAGATCCTTTCATGGATACAAGACAAAACAGTTGGTAAGAAATTCATCCTTCCAGTCAGGTCGTAGAAGGCTAATCTGTGGCAAGAAAACAAGGGAGTACAATTTGCAGCCTGGAATGCACTCAAGGAACAGAAGAAGAAATGAAGAATAAAGTCCAGAGCAGAGCCAGAATAATTCCAGGGGTGAGTGAGGTATCCTTATTGCCTCCCCAGACCTTCAGAAAGTGGCAGATGCTGGCTCAGCCTCCTTACAGTCCACAGGGAACACCTGCAAGTGGAGCCCCTTCTCCATGATGATGAGGGCAGCCCATCCTTGTGTAACTCTCTGCTATACACACTCAATAGCAATATAATTTGAAATACATTTTTTGGGGGGGACTCTACACAGGAATTGAACAGAAACCCCTGAAATAGATCTGACTGGAATTTTGATCCAAAAGGATTTTTTAGATCAACAAGTCTAACTTCTGCTAGTTCGTAAACTAGAGGATGTCACAAAGATGTTTCTATTCTTTAAGGTCAAAGACTGATTAAACTAGGAAATTTCAGTCTTCGGGTAGCTTAACAGTAAAAGTTACTAGCAAAGAATAGGGTAGGCAGAGATTCCCAGTATCTGTAAACCCAAGAGATATGGCAAAAGAGCTCCAGCATGGGAAATTTGAGGCAGTCCCTCACCCCCCACAGAACCTCTCTCAAAATGAGAAGTGGGTATTCCTTCCTAACCCAAATTTGTGGATCGGTATTAATCTGATGAGCAAGAAGTGAAGGTTCAGGCTGAGAAATCTCAATGCCGTCTTAAAGCATGTGTGCCCTTTCTGCATTCCCATTGCTGGCTATAGTTGATCTCTCATGCTTCAGGGGAAGGCAAAACATTTCCATGAGCTCTGAAAAGTGTATAATTGCCATTTGGACTCTGAGAGGAAAGTCCTTTCCCCATGTATTTCCAGAGATTGTGAACTATCTTACACCGAGCTAGAAAAGGCTTGAATGAAATACAAGCAAGACTGAGAAGTCTCAGAGCCAATGCAAAAAGAGGGTGAGTATGGTTTCACACACTCATTAGCCTGTCACAGGCTAGCTAGTCTCCAAAAAGCTGCAACAAAACATGTATTTTTCAAGGTCTGTAGTCCTGTGCTGATGGTGCAGAATTAACTTTGCCTGTACTACCTGTCAGCAATGACAGTGTTATTTTAATGTTACAGGGACAATCATGGCAGAAGATAATGGAAAGAGGGTTGCCAATAATAAAAACCATTCTCTACAGACCTCCTTGTCTCTTCAGCAAAAACTTGGCAGTGCTAGTATCAGCTTTCCCAGAGCACAGCAGAGCCATGTGGATGTTTATGGCAATAGCAGTGATAATAAGTACAAGAGAAAGTTACAGAAAGCACAGATTTTTTTTTCTTCTGGATCTTGTTCAGCTCTTCTGCCAATACCTGCAATTGGGCAAGTTGTCTGTAATTTGCACTTGCTGAGCTACTCCTTGGCACTGGTTATATAGCTTTTAACTTTTCCTAATGATTCTACAAGCCTGTGAACAGATGTATTTTAAGTATTAACCAGTTTTTCCAGTTCGCTTGGAATATAGCAGTAAGCTCATCGAAAGTGCTTTTCACTCTTGCAGTACTGATAGAGACATATTTCCCATCTTTCTGTCTTCAGATCCATAGGCATTTTTTCATATGGACTTCAATTGTAAAAATAAAAATATCTGTTCGATATTCATACATTTCACCAGCATGCGTGGTGGACGCCTCCTGTCTGTGTCAGTGCATATAATAGTTTGTCTCCCATGGAATTCCTTCAATTCAGCTCAGTCTGAGGAATCAAACGTGAATTCTAATAGAAGTATGTTCCTAAAAACAGTATATGTTCCTAAAATATCAATCTCAAGAGGAGTAACCAATAAGTAAACACTGGGAATAGAAAAAAAAATCTTATATTTTGTAGATTCAGCAGGATAAGAGGTATGAAATACATGCATGAAAGTTGTTGCCTTTTAAAAAATACATTGCACTGCCTTGTGTGTGATGACAATTTCAGGCTACATGGCTGTTAGTTAATCTACTTTTCCACAGCTGTGTGAAACTGCCTAATAAGATGTTTATCCCCTTATAAACCCAGACTTCAGTAATTTAAAATCCTAACATTTTTTTATTGCAGCTCAACCTAGGAGTTCACTATTTTAGCCTCAGAGGAGTCAGAGAAAAGCTCGCAGAGAAGGATACAAAACCCCCAACTAAATTCCTGCATTTGTATCCAGCTCATGGAGTTTTAGCTACTTGTCTTTGCATGGGTAGCCACCATCCTTCTACGGGCAGCCCAGCACAGAGCCTGCTGCAGGGACACCACACTGTCTGTGCCGTTGTTAGTCCTCAGAAGGTGCTGTAAGCCATACCCAGCAGCTGGCAGGTGGGAAGCAGAGTCTGTGGATGAGTGAAGTAAATGCTGTGAGGGGAGCAGAGAAACTATTTCCTTTAAATTACACAGCGAGCAGCTGTTTGAGTAGGGAGCAGAGGTAGGTCTTCTCTTAATTTGCCTCCCAAAAAGCATCTCCCACAAGTGTGTGTGTCTTTCTCCTATGTGGAACTCACTTCTTTCTTCTCAACTTTGTTAAAGTGTTTCAGCCTATTCTTACTTTGAATTCACCGAGCATCAACTTCCAGCATTTCTACTCCGCTATGCCTTCATCTTCAAGGCATTCTGAATGCCAGCTTTACTGGCATTCTTCTGAGTATTCTGTATTTTCACCTCCTTTGGGTCCCCAGCAGCTGTTGGATTAGTGAAAAAGGGAAGTAAAATATTGGCCAACAATGTAAGTGGGGAAAAGTATGACCAAAATACCTTGGAAATCTGGGTAGAATTATTTCATGCACACAAAGGATCTTATTTTGATTTTTCTGTTTTAAACACATCTGGACTTTAGAAGGATGAGAGCTCTGTGTCCTTCTCTGCAAAATCAAGTGAAGTTGCAAAACAGATCCAGATACCAGTGGCTGTGTGGCTCAAGGACTGATAGCTAGAAGCATTGAATTTACATTGAAGTCCTTCCTTGAAGCTTGTTTCTGCCTAGAAATGATCTAATGCCATTGTTGTCTGTTGGCTCACAGGCATACTGTCTCTGGAGTGCAGGAAATAAAACCTGGTGATGTTTGTTCAAGTTTTGGAGAATTGCTCACAGTCACTATTTCATGCCTTTTCAATAACTTCATTGGAGCAAACAAGTATGAAATGAAAATGCTCTCATTCCTCCAGACCAGAGTTGATTACAGCACTAAGTCAGCACTAGGATAACTACTCAGTGTTGCTTGGGGAAAAAAAAAAAAAGGCTCATAAAATAAAAAAATATAAAGGAGCATAATGATAATGTTTATTTTCTGTTCAGAGAAGAGTTTGCTTAGTTGCTGGCTACAGTGGGACATGTGGCCCAGCCATGTTCAGACCAATAGACTATGGCAAAGACAGTAAATTGCCTGATTTATCTGCTACCTGGAATCAAATAACAAAAAAATAAAATGTTTCCCTCTGTGGATCCTTGTGCAGGTTAAGGTTTTTAAGGAAAAATGAGCAGAGACAGCTGCCATGGGAAAAATGAAGGTCTGTCAAAACTAGAAGATTTCATGAAACTATTTGGGCTTTCTTAAAACTTTTGTTAGGAATTAAAAGAGAAAATTTTGCTAAGAATGATAAAAAATGACCCATTTGGTTTTTTCTGATTCAATCCTTTCTGACTTTTTTCTATTTTTTTTTTAATTAAAAATAGCCCAAAACTTTTAATGTTATGAAACACAAAACATTTTAATTACCCAGAACTTTCCTCATAGTTTTTTTCATTTCAAAATGAAACCATAATCCAGTATCCTAAGAGGCTCATGAGAATGAGTTTATACTCTCTTCATATTTCTATCACATGTTTAAATTGTCTTATTTTGATGCATTCACTTCTGTCTGTGTTTTGCCAACAGTGTAGTACTCAAGTGATAATAGAAAAATACCTTAGGAAACAAAAGTTGAGTCACATTACAAGTGTTTCTGGATGAGACAACCTTGATGTGATGAATGACAAACCTCAAACAAGGAATCCTATTTAACACCTGAATTAGTATTAAATTTACAGTGTAAAACAAAGTATTTAAATAAATTGATGGGAAAAGATGAATTCACAAGAAGTCTTAGTAATGGAATTTCCCTTTCTGTGCTCTTTCAGTATGTTTCACTTTGTGTCTTATTTGCTTGGATCCATTTATGACATAATATTCCATTCAAGTAACTTATCCTATATTTTTCTTAGTGTTTCTAAGTCACCAGTACATCTAAAATTGCTTCATTGCAAAGATGCCAAGAGTTTACAGGATTAAAAGATTCAATCAGGTAATTACACAGATATTAAGGATCTTTGCAGTTGTGTTACATATATTTTCTCTTAATCCTACCAGGTGTAGAAATCCTCACATTTCAAACCAGAAAATTACTCAAAGGGACAAATACCTATTTCACTGGATACTTAATATCTTATCTAGTGTCTTCTCAGTTGTCTGAAACATTTATGGTGGTTGACTTGTCTTTGAAAAAACTTAAAAGAGGAACAGAACTAAATGAGATCCCATATTCATTCACCAGTTTTCTTCACTTACTTAACATATTAAGCATCATGTAACAGAGAAGCAAAGCATCACATTATTTTCCCCAAAACCAAGATGCTTTGAATTCAATTAACTTCTCACAGAGACAGTCTGCTATAGACATTTATGTAATCGATGCAACCTCTAAAAGCTGAGCACCTTTCCTGCCTTGATACCTCAGCCCTTCCCCAGACCAGCCTAGGTGGCAGATGACCTACATGGTTTGCAGAGAAAGCAGAAAGCTCTTCAAGAATGCTAAGAGCTCCAAAAAGCATGGGGATGAGTCCAAATTTCAGGGTCCTAAGAAATGTCTCCATCTCTGAGAAAAGTCAGGCATAGGGTACTGAACCTGGGGAAGAAAAACCCCAAGTACCAGTACAGGCTGGGAGCTGACCCAACAAAGAGCACCTCTGCAGAGAAGGATCTGGAAGTCTTGGTGGAAGACAAGTTGACCATGAATTGGCAGTGCCCTTGTAGCCAGGAGTGCCAATGGTGTCCTGGGGTGCATCAGGAAAAATGTGGCCAGCAGGTCAAGGGAGGTGATCCTGCTCCTCTGCTTGGCCCTAGTGAGGCCACATCTGGAGTGCTGTGTCCAGTTCTGGGCTTCTTGGTGCAAGAAAGACAATGAGGTACTGGAGAAAGTCAGCAGAGGGGCACAAAGATGATGAGGGGTCTGGAGCATCTTTTATGAGGAGAGACTGGGGAAGTTGGGTCTGTTTAGTCTGGAGAAGACTGAGAGGGGATCTCATCAACACCTATAAATACCTCAAAGGCAGGTGCCAAGAGGATGGTGCCAGACTCTGGTGCTCAGTGACAGGACAAGGGCAATGGCCATAAACTAAAATACAAGAAGTTTCATCTCAACATAAGGAAGAACTTCTTTACACTGAGGGTGGCAGAGCACTGAAATAGGCTGCCCAGGGACATTGTGGAGTCTCCCTCTCTGGAACCATCCAAAACCCACATGGATAAATTCCAGTGTAAACTAATCTATTAATTAATAATTAATCTAAACTAAATCTAATCTAAACTAATTCTGTGATTTTGTGATGACAAAGATGATATTTGGATAAATAAGCACAGTCAGTCCCACCCTCAAGCCTCTGCATATCATTGTTAGTACATTTTACTTTGTTATGTCTCAGTGCTATCCCTTCACCCCACATACACCAATACTCTGGCCTCCACAGCTTATTCTTCTACTAGTGCATTTTGCCAAAATTCTCCCCCCTTTTTTGAGATCTGGAGTAACAGCAAACAACTTGGCAGTATCAGATAACCCGAAGACAGGAGTCACTTGGTGTTCTGGAGTTGTGTCACGTGTATACAACTTAGCTTGAGGCTGCTTTGTTGTTTCTACCAAAGCTGGTCAGCGTGCCACATCACTGTTTCAGCTGAAGCTGATAAATGCACACCTAGAGCACTCTTCCAAATGTTTTAATGTTTTCAGGAGATCCTAGTTAGACAGTACCCGGGCAATGGAGAGAAAGTGCTCCTATGCAACTCCACCTGGCTGAGCTTCCTATGCAGTCCTCCAACCCATCTTTTTCTACTTGAGATGTTCCTTAGGTTATCCAAAAATGTGTATTCTATTTCATTTGTTGAAAGCAGCTGGGGAGATGTTTTTCTTTATCTCTTGTAACTCTGGGGGGGAGGGGTGGAGTGCTTTCTGATAATGGGCCAGCTGTTAAAACCAGGTGGGGCATTGTTTCTTATCTCTTTCACCACCCATCCTCCCTCTTAGGGATGTTTTCTGCTGATGGGCCATTAAGGCTCACCAAGGACATGACACATTCCATCATTCCATTGTGAGGGCGGAACCAACCATCCCTACCTGGATAAAAACTGAGACGTAGGAACACCAGGGATCTGGTTCCATTGGATTCCCAGAGGAAGACTGGACCCTTCTCACCATCACTGGACCCTTTTCTACAGGATCATCTCTCCTCCAACAGAACCACATCTGCCACTCCAGGATGACTTACCTGGACTGTTTCCAACACTCTGACCAACAGGGTGTCAGGTTGTAGCTCTGACTCTGTCAGGGTTTCTAGGATTTTTGTTTGTTTGCTTGCTTGTTTTTTGTACTACCACATTTGTATTTTTTTAATATTCCTAGTAAAGAACAGTTATTCCTATTCCCATATCTTTGCCTGAAAGCCCTTATTTGCAAAATTGTAAATTGGAGGGGATGAGGGGTTTACATTCTCCATTTCAAGGGAAACTCCAGCTTTCCCCTACGGATACCTGTCTTTCCAAACCAAGACATTACTGTATCTGCCTCTAAGGGAATATTTACCCAGGGGATTGCAGAACAGTGAGAACCATTCCTAACTATATATCTTTTGCATGACATACCTTGTGCTTTGAAAAATTGCCACTGATCCTGCTTAGTTTGCTGTATATATGGCCACATTTCAGGTACCAAGGGTTCTGTTTGCAGCAAAATGTTTTCATATATGTTTCCACAGAAAGCATCCCGAATTGGAGAAGGATGATACAATTGATGCTGAGACCAAAGATGTCCTGACTGGCCTGTCAACCCACCCAGGCACAGTTTGCCCAGTAAGACTGAGCCCTAGTATGTGGTCTCTTCCCACAAAAGTGTGTTTCCACTAAATTGTGTGCTTTGATCAGAAATTCTTTACCCTGAGGATGGTGAGGCACTGGCACAAATTTCTCAGAAAAGCTGTGGATGCCCTTCCCTGGCAGTGTTCAAGGCTTTGTTGGACAGAGCTCTGAACAGCCTGATATACTGGAAGGTGTTCCTGCCCATGGGAGGGAGTTTGAAACTAAATGATCTTTGAAGTCCCTTACAACCCAAATCATTCTATGATTCTGTTCTGGGAAGGAAAAAAGCAGCCCCAGTTGGGCCACAAGACACACGCCATCCTGAAATAACCCAGGGCCTGGCTCACAAACTCTGAAAGACAGAGGAGAAATCCCAGCAGGGTTTCTCATTAAGTGCATGCAGTTGCAGAGGTGTTCTGAAAATATCCAAGTAAGTATGCAGAACCTTCTTCTGCTTCTTTTCAGACTTTAAACAGGTATAACAGCTTTTGCACTTTCCCGTTTGTTTTACTTTTTCTTCCTTTCATACAAAGTCTCAATCAATACAGGGGAGGGAAAAGATGGCACTCAAGTTCATTCCTGTTTTTAGATAAACCAGACTGGTGAGGTTTCTGTGGCTGATGGACAAGCACTTGAGTGATCTTAGAACTGCCAAGGTTGGAAGAGACTGTGGGGAGACAAAAGGAGATGCTGCGAAGGCAGTCTCCCTCCTGATATGTTCCACCTGTGTTAATCATCCTTGAGTAGAAACAGCCTTGCCCTCACAGCTATGGGCCTGATAAAAGAGTGAGTTAGTTGGAGTTGAAGTTAGTTGGAGTCTGCTCGCCGTGCTGTGAAGACCTAGGGCGAGGAGGTTGTGCAAGGGCCAGAAAAGGTAAGATACTGTATGTAGGACAGACAGGGTTAGGTGGCCGTGCTAGGGTCAGGAGGGAGAGAGCCAGAACAGAAGGACAGACAGAGCCAGAGCTGTGTGGAGCTGCTCTGAGAAGATACAGAGAAGTTACAGAGAAAAGGTGTGGGAGACTTTTTGAATATCAAGATACTGATACTTTAAGCCTTCTGATGAAGCACCTCGAGTGCGAGTGCAGTGTCTATGTCAAGTACCACCACATACATCGACTGCGACAAGATACCTTTAAGATCATCAAGCCCAACCATCAACCCAGAAATCTTTACTCCTATCCACACACCTGGTACATCCCACAACCCCAAGCAGCACAGTCCTGACCACAGCACTTGTCAGCAGTGGTCACTGATGCATTAGCTAGCCTTGAACCATGCCCCAGTAATGTCCAGGACAGAAATGGACAGAACAAATCTAAAGCAACTCAAGGGTGAATGTAAACAATTAAATGATTTGTGCCATTGTAAGCTTGTATCCTGGTCCATCTATTTATCACAATAGAGACACTTGCTGCTCTGTTGTGCTTAATCTGCACTCACACATTGAAGTGGGCTATTTAAAGCTATGGGGTTATCTCCACTGGTGCTGTGGCTCTGATGCAGGCTGCAAGGGGGGACCTAGAGACCCCTTGTTCTAACCCCAGCCATCCCCACAGCACACAATACAATCCAGCCCTCGCTGGGTGCCTTGCCACTGCATCCCATGCCTGTCCAGGCTGTTGCCCTTCCTAGATCACAAGTGGCATTATTTTACTTCTCTTAGCCTTCGTGAGTCTGTTGTGAAAAACCAGAGTCAAGCCGAGACACCACTTGAAGGAATTTGGACTATTTGTGCTGTGTATTTGGGCACAGAGATTTTATTTGCCTGTAATAAGAAACATTAGCTTCTCCTCCCCCCAATAAAATGATTTCTCTAATATTTAAGTTTCAAGACCATACACTGTGTTTATAACCCTCAGGCCCTGAAGTAAAATAAGATTGAGTTTCCCTCAGGTAAGTACTTCCAGACACTTTATCTGCTATATCATTACAACTATACCCTATTTGTTACTGTACTGTGTAACACAATACTTGCATTATATTCCACATAAAAAGCTGTTTCTGCAGCATCTTGTCATCATTTCACGAACGCAGCTTTGAAGCCGTTTTGAATTCTGAATTCAGTGCATAACAGCGAAGGCTCAAGTGCACAACACCGTATTATTTACTCAGATGGGGTTAATTGCTGAATAAAAGAATGGTTCCTTTCAGTTTACCTTTTTACAATCTCACTCACACTGGATATGGAAGACAGGTAAGTCTGTGATAAATATCAAACTTTCTAATCAGAAACGAGCCCAGTCGTATTTGAAATCTTGAACTTAATCCAGAATCAGGAAATGCAGCCACTTGTGTTACTGTTGCTGAAAGAAGAAAATGACCTTTTTATTGTAGCTTACATTCACTATTGTAATTGTGAACCATGGGGAATGAAGCACAAGAAATGCAAGGGCTTAAGGAGACCTTCTTTTAACAAGAAAACTGAAATTGGGTGTAATAAAAATATATAGCCAATATAAAGGCAGTGATTCTCCAGAGGAAATCTATGACTTTGACATGGATTCACTCCTATCAAATTGTTCTTGCTTTCTATCTACCATTAATATTTGCTTTCAGGCACACATTGCCTTAAATTTTACTTTAGCCTCAGCATGGGTTCGTTCGAATGTAGAAAAATTAATAACCTACACCCATAACAGGAATATAAAATGTGAAATGATACTATAAATTATTAAGTGGAGATTAACTTTCAGCAAAGTTTTTATTTCTCAGCAATGTTCCAGGGCAAATGCCTGCTGGATTATTTCATAATGACTCTCAGTTGATGACTAATTTACAACTGAATGGGAATCCTGGACCAACATCAGTAACAGAGTGCCATAACTTAGTGGTGTGCTCTTGGACAGCAGACAGTGATACCAGAAGAGACCAAACGTTGGACCAGAAGAGATGAGAATCATAAAATTATGCACAATTTTTTTGTGACATGGAACTCAGGTGGAACTCACTTTACATAAACTAAGTCTTTTACATGATCAGTTTATTGTGATGCCCTTCTGTGTCATTATTGCAGCAGGGGCTAGATTTACCAAGCAGTCATAATAATGGCTAGGCATTTAAATTAAATGAATGGATTTTTAAACAGTTTTAAACTTTTTCAAATGTTTTAGAAATACTGAGAGCCTTACACATTCCCTCAGGGCTGCCTGAGCTTTTTTTTTTTTTTTTTTTTTGAAATCAGTTAACTTAATTATCTAGAGAAATCAGAGCCTAGCTGTGAGTGAAAGTTTAAGTTGATGGGTCAGGCAGTGGAAAGATGTGAGAGCTTTCTGTGCATTTTTTACAAAGTCTCAGTATCTTGTAAAAGAGACTCAGCCTTGTCTTCTGATCCCTAGATCTCATTTTTCACTCTCTCTGATTTTGAGGATAAGATTATTTTTTTTTCTTTTTCACTGTTTCTACTATAAAATTATCCAGAAGGTACTTAAAATCAGAACAAAATAAGAAAAAAAAGTAATAAAAAAGTTCCTTAAGATGGCAGGCATATTATTGAATGAGGTACTGACTTTGACTGAAAGTCTAACTCATACTCATTCTTACTCAAAGCTAAACTCATATCTTTCTGGAATAAGGTCTTGTGGATTTTTTCTCATCAGCTCACTGACTCTTATAGGTCACTATGAAAATTTTACCACAAAGCTTCAGCTATAACAAATGCTTGCCTTACCTAGGTGTATTCTTGGCTGTGACAGGCAAGGATCATCCAAGGCCATCACTAGCAGTGCTAGTACCAGAAGATGGGAGAGTTGCTAAATAAAGCCCACCAGAAACCTCTCCCAGCAGCACTGTGTGTGATTCCCTGGTGTCCCACCTCAGCAATGGTGGTTATGATGTGCCCCCTGGGTAATACTGTATTCCCATATCCCATTAACATTTGGAGTTGAAGCTCTCTGAGAACAGTAGTGATTCTCAGGAAGCAATTCTGTAGTCCCACCATGCTGCAGTGGAGTTTTTAATTTTCTTCTCTCTTTCTTTTTATTTTAAATTACTTTTTTTAATTATTATTAAAGAAGAGGGAAAAGATCTGAACTGAAAAGAAAGAGCTGTGAAAAACAAGAAAATACCTAAAACTATAGCAGTCAGTCCTGTAGTGAGGTTGAACTTGAGATCTGGGAGAGTAACCTCCATGTCACTACTTTAAATCATTTAGAGTGATATAAGGGGACATAACAGGCCAGAAAAGCTGTTATGAAAAGCATCCATCACTCATGATTAGCTCTGTAAATCTAGTAATCTATGTATGTCTCTAACCTGAGTGCATAGCACTGACTGAAAAGCACATTTACTGAAATATAAAACTAGACCAGCAATCTGCCTCTCTTTTTCTATGATAATGTCTGTTCAAAAATAACCACTACAGAGAAATTTCCACTCACTTCCACCCAATATTTACATGCATAGATGTAGTCCTATTTGCTATTGCATGAACAGTATCCTCCAATACAAAGTCTTTCCCTAATGTTCTTAAGATGTATTTTTATTGATTGGTTATGTCCTTTCTCATTCTTAGTTCTGCTGAGCTAAGCAGGCTGAACTGCCTAAATGTCTTCTCACACAAGAAACACTCTCCCTTCCAGCCATCCCATGCCTTCTGGATGAAGAGGACTCACACACACTTTTCCGGAAGCTCTGTCAGTAGCGCTGACCTTTCCCTCCCTCTACTGGCACCTCCTAAGATCAAATAAACCTCTTTCACATGTATCATGCTGAGGAATCACAGACACCCTGCAGCAGACCACTGCCTCCTGATTTTCCTTCTCTTCTGTTGCTTCATAGTAATGAAATAACATAACAGAAAAACCTTGCATTTTTTACATAAAATTATGTCTTTACCACAAGAACTGTGTTATTTTAACCTCATGCTACTATTGAAGACCTCCTCTGAGCTGATGATGCTTCCCAGTTTGATATCATCAGCAAGCACCACTAACATACTTACTTCTCTGTGTGTTAAAGGAATTCATGAGAACATTTTGTGAGATCCGTTCTTTTAAAAATATCTTTCATGTTCTCTGTCAACAACCTCTTCCCAGTCAATCTTAATACCTCTGCCAATTACCATCTCTGTTTAATGATTTCTTGCAGTTTCAGCACAAAAACTCTGCAGAACATATTTGTACCAAAAAAAACCACCAAACCTCCCTACTAGTGGTTTTGTAGCAGATAACAAGCATTTTGCAAGATTTTTACTTGTTCCAAATATGCATTATGTCACAGAAGGAGGTATCACCTTCAGTCTGGTTTGATCTACTTTGTTATATCCATTTCGTACTCTATTCTATTTTATGTTTCCCACTATCTTTTTTGAATCTTCCTTTCAACATTTTCCCTAAAGCCTTGCACACTGTTTAAACACACCTAAGAAACCCGGCTTCTCCAGAATTACCTTTCCTTCCTTTTCAAACTTCTTCATCTCCACCTTGAAGGTGGATCCTTGCTGCTGGATACCAGAAAGTTATCCCCTAAAGCTGCGTGATGGGGTTGTTGCACAACTCAAATCAGGAAACTCCTAACCTTAGCTTCCATCTAAGCTCAGAACTGAGGGAGCATTTGTCCCTCCTTCCCCAGCTATGCTGGTTTCATGGTCAATGTAACTCTTCAGCCAACAAACAGGGAAGAATGGCTGTTAACTTGCTTTTGTAGCATTTGGAAACATAGCATGCTGAATTTCTTTAGTCTAGCTCCAGTTGTGATTCAACAATGACTTTGTGATGAAACAAGAAAGAGTTAACAGAACAAAAAACCAAGTTCTGCCTCAAGTATTTTTACAGCTTTCTTTATACCACAGAACTGTGGAGAAAAACATCTCAAGGGTTGCTCTTTTTTTCCATTAGGTTGTCTGCTTTTACAGGTGTAGAGTTGATGTAAGATCTGA
The DNA here is from genome assembly GCA_027886175.1 of Phylloscopus collybita. Taxonomy (NCBI): domain Eukaryota; kingdom Metazoa; phylum Chordata; class Aves; order Passeriformes; family Phylloscopidae; genus Phylloscopus; species Phylloscopus collybita. Next base: position 22,626,987 of record JAJNNQ010000075.1, read on the forward strand.
AAATCTCCATACATGAAAATGTGATGGTGAGATGGTCTGGAACGGAAACACTCAACCTGCCTGACCCAATGCTTGCAGGTTTATAACACAGTCACTTGCTAAACTGACAGTAACAGTCTGCAGTATGAACGCCTCATACTATGAAAGCCAGAGATACAGTTTTCTCCCTGGTATCTAGTTCACCTTCTCCTGGAGCAGTGTACATGAACTCTCTTCCTCAGCCCTTAGGAGAAGAGTCAAGTACTAAATTTTGCTTGTAATCTCCATAGTAGAAGACAGATCTAGTCAATTCTTTCTATCATTTTTTTTCCTGTAAGGATTTGCAAGATATCTTTAAAATTGAATTACTTAAGTACCACTATTCTGCCAGAAAACTGAATCAAAATGAATATTTGCAGTCAGAGTGAACAGAGCTGACATTTTTGGTGTCTTCTCATGGCCATCTGATTCTACCAGACTGCTGCCGTGTTCATGGTATTACTGGACAATTCACTGACCTCACAGGGCTTTTAACTGGGCCTGTTGCTCCAAGAATGGTCAGCTGTTGGGTAAGCTCAGAGAGCTCAGGAATTTATTCAGTCAGCTCGTGAAAACCTCTGAGGATGGAGATTGTAAAATCTCTTTGGGTAAATTGCTCCCCTGCTTGATTGGCCACATGGGAAAAAGTTTCTCCTTTTACTCCACCAAAAAACCTACTTTATTGAATTTCATTGTTATTTTGTTCCTTGAAGGTTTTCTGAACTCTTTGCCTTCAGTGTTTTTCTCATGGGATCCCATCTACCCATTTCCTGAATGAACCAAAGCCTGGTTTCCTACAGCCCGGGATCTGTACCCAGGTATTCCCCCTCCTCACTCCCCTCAGGATCTTCAAATCCATTGGTTCATGGGCACCTAAATAGCAGTAGATGATACTGCTTTTCACATTGCCAACCATTTCCTCCTTGTAAATAGCAGATTTAGCTTTTAGTCATTCCTGATAGGTCCAGTGAGTACCTCTGCCGAGAGGTGATTCCTGATTCTGTCCAGAAACCTCTCTGACTGTAGCATCTCATATTGTTGCTTTTCCAGAAAAGTCAGGAGATTGAAATACCCCATCAAATCCAGAGTCTCTTATCCAAGAACTTTCTTGCATTGTTTAAAGAAGGTTTTGGACACTTTCTTACCCTGTTCAGGTGGTCTGTACCACAATCCTACCAAAATGGCATCCTTACTCAGCTTTTTGACCCTGGCACACAAGCTCTCACTCAGCCCATCATCCATCCCATACAAAAGCCCCATCACATTAAGACTGTTCCTTAACAGAGAACAAGGTACACCTCTCTTCTGCATCTCTCCTGAAGAGCATGTTGTCATGAGAGCCTACCCCATCACATCTGAGTTATTCCAGTGATGCTGTAGCTTTGTGAGTACATACAGAGCTCTACTTCTTCCTGCTTCTTTCTCAGGCTCTGTGCTTTGGTGTACCTATACACCCAAACCAACTTTAGCCAGTACTGATGATGAAATGACATAGTTTACAATTCTCAGAGAAGAAAGGAGAGAGGTCAGCAGAACTGCCACCTCAGACTTTCAGAGGGCAAACTCTGGCCTCTTTAGGAGACAGGTTGAGACAGTGTATATTTTTTTTCCTTATGCAAAGACACCTCTTTCTCTGGAGTTCACAGAACTCATTGCATTACTGTCCTAAAGTGCCAGCCATGCAGAGTAAGGGCATGTACCAGCACAGAAAAAGCACAAGGGAAGGGAAGGTGGACAAGGGTAAATAAGATCCATACACATGATTATGCAAAATACAAATCCATTTCATTTTTTCTGATCTCAAAGAAGATGTTGATCTATGAGGATGAACCTGAATGAACTAAAAAGAAGACAATATATGCCGCAAACTAATAAAACTATTGTGAGTCTGTTGTCTATTTTGCACCTCCCAACATATTATTTCTGTTATTGGAATGGAGAACCTGTGCATATTTCTAACATCTCTGAAGCTAACCACAACATGAAGCAGATACTGGAGGATGTCCACAGATGACCAAAGGGATTTTAGTAACGTGACTGATTTATATTGCCAGACAACACAACATGGTCAGGCTAATGGATCAAGACTTTCATCATTGTAGAAATGCTTGAGGCATAAGTAGAATTATTCCCAATTGCAAATTAGAAATTTTGGGTCAATTGAACCTGATTTGTTCCAATGTGGGAGTTGTTCAGTGTGACTTGTTTCTGTATCATCCTGCCCTATACATTAGAAAAAAATATTACCTGTTAACTCCTTTTTATATTTATCCTTATTGATGCTGAATCTTTCTGACCAAGAAACACCAAGAAGTCAAAGGTCATTCAAGACTTTTTCCACTCTTTTGAGCCAGAGTCCTCAGACAGACAGAACTGCTTTTCATGCAATTTATTGACCGTGAAAAGGAATGGAAGAGAGGTAAAGAGATGGCCCATAATAAAAGGTTGTTCTAGATTGTATCTGATCTGGAATTTCACATCTGGAAAGGTGGGAAGTCAAAAGGCTCAGTTTTGCCCTTTAGGTGTGGAAAAATGAGTATGTTTTATACATAGCATGCTCTTTCACTTGAGCAAAAAATAATAGCATGCTGTATGTGACATTTCTTCTCTGAATAGGTGAGAGCGACATGGGGGCAGCAACATCTGAACTGAAGAAGAAGGTGAATCAAATTCAAACTCTTCTTACCTATGACAAAAACTGCAACTAGAGAGGTACAAATCAATCTGGACAGAATAACAGCCCAGAAAATTCTGTGGTTTATTAAATACGACTACAAAATACATTTTGTTTTCCATTTTCTCAAAGATACAGATATCAGACAGATACACTTAGCAGATACAGATTCTTGACCTGCTCATTCTATGCTTTTTGGAGGTGGTTTGGTTTTGTGTAAATTTCTTTTCTTTATCATTCCATGAAGTTCTATAGCATTCTGTTCTTTGAGGATTCCTGGTCCTACTAGCTATGTCAGAAATGTCCTGTTGGTGGCCCATCAGACAGTCGGGCAACACCAGGCAGCTCTGCTCAGTTCACCGTCTTTTTTCTGGCCCTGACAGGAGCTGAGAGTAGTACAGATCAAAATCAGTCCAACATACAGATCCAAGAGCCAACAGGTCCAGATCCAACAGCTCCTCCCCTACTCTTTTCCACCTGGTATTAAAAGCATGGACTGCCATGAGTGAAACCTGGCACTTAATCTCCCAGCCTCTGAAAAGTTGGATGAGCTTGTGATAAACCCATTAGATTCTGAAGGTTTCCCCTAGGGGTGTATTTGGCACACAAGGGATTGTTAATGACATAATTCAATGAACCAAAATCTCACATTTTCTTGAGCCTTTGGCATTATTCTATCCTTCTTCCCAGTCTTAAGAGGACAACAAATGCAGATTTCCCAATGGTGTTATTCATGCGAGAATATGACTAGAGTCAACTGATTGAATATGAGCTGACAACAATTAACTATATTACTTACAGGTTATTTTTAGCTGTGCATATTGTGTACACAGATGAAGTTCCCAATAAAAGGAGACTGCATCTTCTATAGCTCATGTGGGAGAAAGGAAGGCTCATCTCCAGTCTGGTTCTGTAATACAGACTGAGCTCTGAGCTTGTGAATGATCATGCCTGGGAGAAAATGAGTCCATTTCTCATCACACATGGCAGTTTGGCTACCCACGTGGATGTTTCATCATCCATGATGGTGCTGAACTAGAAAAATTATTCACCTGTGATTTCTGTGGCCTTCTTCCAGAAGAGATTTACAGCATCTGATGGTGAGGCATATTTTAGCTATTCCTAATGGATATAAACAGCCCAAGTTTGAGTCATTATATGTTCTTTTGGATGCATCAGCCTCCGATACATCTTAGCTGTCTTGAAAATTTGAAGTTTCACTGCTTTTTAAAGTCTACAGTGTAAAAAACCAATTTTACAGTGATTTAGTTAAGGCTCTTGCCTGGATTCACATGGATGAGTCTCTGCATATTGTTGATGTCTATCAGAGCGTCTGTTCAATAGGGCAAAAAGACATATGTGCATCTCAGAAGTGAGGAAAAATGGAGAAATTTCTTTATAGTTAGGGGTTCAAAATTATATTCTTTTAGGACCGTGTGAAGAAGTTTTCCAAAAATCCTGCAACCAGTGTATTTTCTGCATTTTATTTCATACATGCAAAACACTGATGTAGGTGAGAAGAGAAATACTCCTGTTTTCTTGATTCTCTTTGGCCCCCTTTCTCCCTTTCCAGGAGGGCAGAAGAGATTGCTGAGATCAGGACAGCCTATACAGCAAGGACACAAAGATGCTTCAGATGCTATGTTGCAGAGAAGGTCTTGCTGTCCATATGACAGGCAGATTGCAGCTCACAAAAGTCCAAGCTGGGTTAGTTTTGTCTCCAAATTCCACTCCTTGGAAAACTCCAGTTTGATGGAGAGGTTTGACACAAAGCTGGACTTCTCCTTTCCTATACTTAATGCCATGCAGGTGTGGGGCAGACAGGGCACAAGGTGAGAAGGGATGATGGTGCAGAGCTGCCCAGGGGGATGCTGCCAAGCAGGGGTCCTTAGGACATGGAGCTCTTCCTCAACTGCATGCTGTAGCAGCTGCATTACCATGCAGGACACACAGCAACTTGGGCACACCAGCGTATGTCATGGAGCTGGAGGGAGCCACAGTACTGTGCTGCAAATGGGTCAGGCATGTGCTGACCACCAGAGAAAGAAGTGAGAGACAGAGAAATGAGTCTGCTCCAATATCAGCTTCAAGATGTGCCTGTCAACAGAGAAAGCACGCTCAGCAGCTCAAGTATTGTGTGGCAGATCACAGGCCTCATCCACCATGCAACTCTTGCACCTTGAAATTGAGGTTAGGCCTCAAGGAGAGGGTAAGCAAATGCTGAAGGATCTCACTGTGAACTTCTGTCCAGGGACCAGCAGACTTTCCTGCTACTTTATAATCACAGCTCTACACTGCACACATGACAGAACCTGGAGAGGTCATGGTTTTCCACATGTAGACAGTTTTGGTGGCACTGAATTCTTCCACAGGAGGTCCTCTGTCTGGTGCCTCAGTCAACTGCTGGCACCATACGGAAACTGGAGCCTTCTAAGCAACTCATTGCAGGAATCTGACTTCTGGTGTCCTCCCAGGAATCCAGTTGGCCTTGGGGCCATTATCACCCCCCTGCGAGGGGGAAGGAGCAGGCTCCACAGCCAAGCCTTGCAGCCTGCACGCAGCACAGCGTGGGCTCACATTCCTCCTGCACAGCTGTATCGTGTTGCTTGTGTGGTGCTTTGCATGGTGTGAGGACAGTGCCACTGGCAGGCCTGAGAGCTCCTGTCTGCTTCATCACAAAACAGCATTTAGGGCTGGCTTCAGCTCCAAATTTGCAGTTCCTCCATCTGCACTAAGTTGCAAGGGGGAAGAAGGAGGTGTATTGGGGCGGGAACCCAGTCCTTGCAGGCAGCTCTGGAGCTGAAGGAACACTGTGAAGTACAACATGGCTTGGTCTGCAGGGGCACAAACCTGAAATCTCTGAATGAGCTTTAAATGGATTAGTTACACCCCATCAAACTCTTGTGGGCATTTTATTATTCAGTATTAAAGCGACCTGATTTCAGCATAGCTTAACTCCACTTGTAATGCAGTTGAGCTAAATCTGAAAATGAAGGCGTTATTACAGCTGGTAAATCCTCTCTGCATCTCCAGTTAATTTGGATTAACTTTCTAAAGAGACCTTCCATGCCTGAACCTTGTAGGTGGTCGACTCAGTTATAGCATCTGTCACTCCTCTCTGCTAAGAGTGCCAGGAGAAAAACATGTGCCGAGACAGAGTGCTCCTCACTGCAGGCTGAAGGAGCAGGAGAGGGTCAGCCACCAGAGACTACTCCCCATGCAAGTCAACACTTAAAACACTTCTTTCCAGAGCTTTATGGCCAGCTGCCTCCTTAGGCAGGTACCACATGGTCTCAATGCAGGGCAGCAACACAGGAGGGGAGACTGCCTCCCTGGAACAGGAGATCCTGTCACTGCCACTGCTGTGAGAAACAAGGGGATGCCCTGGCAGCATCTGGTTTTCTCAGCTGAAAGAGGAAGGGAAGGAGGTGCACCCGTGTGTCCTCCTCTTTAGCCTTTTCAAGGTGAATGGTTCTGAGATGCTCTCTTGGCTAGGCCACCCCACTTGCAGGGATCCTTCTACAGACTGCTACTTGCTACTTTGCACACGAGAGTTGATATCTCCTAAAGATGGTGAGTCTAATGGTCAAGGTCACAGCCTTGTGTATCCAAGTGTATCCAGGGCTCAGCAGCTGAGTGGTCATTCCTAGTTTAGGAATAACGTGTTAGACTTCAGTCTCACAGATCTGACACAGCCACTGGGCTTTTCTGCCTCTCTGGTGTGCATACATTTCTATGCTTTCCAAAGTGACTAGAAAGGCTCTGGTTCTTCCTGAATCTGAACATTATTCACTTCGTGAATATTTGTCTAAGATGTCTGGTTATTAGGGCCAAATGAAACCTTCACTTCCTCTACAAATATTTGTGCAATGACCTATAACGACTGGCCAACATGCCTGCCAGCAGTCCATTACATGACATCCCATTTTGCAATTAACTATTATCATTTGATAACCTCTTGAGGTTAAGAATACAGATGTAAGATCCCCAAGATTCCTAATGGGGATACTTCATATCAGAAGTATGTTTCCCTTGAGGATGACATCACCACAGGGACACATATTTGAAATATTTTGGCCACCATATTTTGAAAGCTTCTTTGGAAATACAAAAATGCTTTTTGAGCCCTGAAAGAGCTATTCTATTACTCTCAAGTAAACATACTACCATTTAACTCTTTGGAAAGCCTCGAACAATAACAAAACAATGTGTCACGGGAAACAAAATAAAGAATTGTAGTGTATCTAAAAAAAGAATATGTTTGGTATATAATTTTGATATTACCTGAAAGTAGTTGTTTGCTGGATACTACATCAGGTTGGTTTTTTTTTTGTGATGAGGCAGTTCAAATGGAGCCAGAGTGACCTGAGCAAGATCCTGACTACTTAGAGAGTTGAATGCTAATTTCAAATCTAACAAATGGTCTGTGTGCACAGCATGCCATTAGCTAAAATGAAAACCTTAGCCTGAACCACTCCCACCTGTTGAGCTCGTGAGAAAGTTGTAAGCAGCTGTAGTCTTACCTTTAGTTACAGGCAGGAATTTCACTAGTGTCTAGGTACTCAAGCTAAATTACTTGGCTATTAAATTCAGTAGAAAAAGGTTATGCATATATCTGTATGCATATACATATATACAAAAATACATATGTATATATTTTTGTGCATATATATGTATATAAATTGGATATACAGTTACATGAATAATTTATTAGTAATTTTGATTTGGGTTTTTTAATTTCTTTTTTTTCTTTTAATGTCTTCACTTCTGTTTATGACATGCTTTATGTGTGTCAGGTTATGCAACTTAGGAAAGCAGACTATGAAATGAGCAGCATTTACCGTACTTTCAACTACTGGAGGCTCCTTTCACTTATAACTGAAGTTCAGTGTATAAAAGGATGTTATCCTACTGAGGAATAGTACAGTTCACAGAGACAGTGCAGATTAAAGAGTCACCTTTCTTATTTGAGGGTGTGAAATTGATTTAAGTAGTGTACTTGGGGACAGCAAAGGAAAAATTCAGGTTCCTGCCCCTCTTTTTTTGGCAGAAGCAGGACCCAATTCTGTTTGGGCCCTCTTACTGTGACTGTTGCAAGGGCCAGCTATGTTCCACTGTCGAGGCCATTATCTATGAGGTATGACACTTATTAAATGTGGGATGGCACTTATTAAATGCAGTTTAATTACCTGGAGTTTTTCTTGTTTATTGACCTGATGAACAGGTAAATAACTGCTCTGTTTTCTTACTTCCCACATTGATATGGGAATGATACTAGATTAATTACAAATAAGAGTTCATGAAGCATTAGACCTTTCAAAAGGTAGAATGAATTAGTATTATCTTTATAAACCTTCATTTACTTATTAATTTAACAATACAGTATGCAAAATCTTCCACATGACATTCCAGTGACAATAAATTAAAAATGAATATTCAAGTCTTCATTTAATAAGTCTGGTTTAGGTGTTGAGCATCATAAATGTTTTTTAAGGCAGCATCCTAGAATTGTTTCCATTCTCAAAGACTTCAGAGAACTAATAATTTGATAGACAATCCCTAAAGATTTGTTAAATAGGGATGATAATAGGAACTGTTAATTTAAAAAAATTATTATAACTGAAATCTTAGTGTAGAATTAACACTAATTAGTGCTATAGTTTGAAAGCCAGTGGTGTATTTGAAAACATGGATAATTTATCTGAAGCTTTAAGAAGGAAAACACAGTCAGTTCTGCTTTTAACAAACTGTATTAATACCTCTGTATATAGACATGTCTATTTATACTGTAAGAAATATTAATTACATTAATTTTAATAGAGTTGTTAAGGTAGACACTCCAACAGTTCCAACAGTTCAGACAACCAACATTTTGGATACTTTGATAATGCACCTGGGGGACCTGCTCCTTCTTCCACGTGTATCCAGAATCAGACTTAGCACAACTGGAAGGCAGACTTTGAAAAAGGAAATTGCGTCATGTTCACGTGAAAACAAAATACCTGTTCTTTTGAAAAATAACCATCAAAAAGCTGTCAGCTTAACTTCCACTGAAAAGTGATCCATTCGTTTTCCAGCTTATTGGGAAATCTGGACAAGGGCTTTGCCTTAGTCTTTCTAGTATGGTTACAGAAAAACAGATGTGCTTTCTGGACTGAAAAGCCGAGACAGAGAAAAATACACATTTATCGTATGGGATTTACATTTTATGTTGCTGTAGAACTGTCCCCTTGGCTGTTTTTCTTGTCCTGCAAGATCACTATCTTTTCTGTAGGGGTGGTGGCCTGCAGTTCTGATTTCAGTGAAGCACCTCCCAAAATAAAACATATAGAGAATGGGACAAACACTCCCTCCCTATGATTGTTGTGTTTTTTCCTCACGCTTCAGTCTCATTCTATTTAGGCTTTTATATCATACTTATCAATTGAGTTTCTCAGTGCATCAGCCTGATTGCAGACTGGGACGAAGGGAAGTAGAAGACAATCTGATCATATTAGGCAGCATGGCTCCTGCCTGCACATTTTTACCATGTTAAATATGGTCACAACAGCACTGTTAAGATTGCAATGGACCTGTTACTTGGAAACATACCATCACTACCCATAATTAATAAACAAGTAATTTGATGCAGAAATATTGAATTATAAAATTTGCCTAAGATACAGAGACTGGGTTAGCATGGCTACCACAAATCAATCTTTTTATTATGACCACCAATGGAAGAGAAGAGAAGAGAAGAGAAGAGAAGAGAAGAGAAGAGAAGAGAAGAGAAGAGAAGAGAAGAGAAGAGAAGAGAAGAGGAGAGGAGATTGGCAGGAACTGAGCTTTCAGTTGATAGACACATGAAAGTGCATGAAATATGCATTTGCTGGCCTAACAGCCCATGAGAGAACGTTACCCCAAGAAGAAATGAAGAAATATTTGAAAAACACAGTGAAGTTCACAGAGTGATACCAAATTAAATAGATTTCATTTTTAGTTTTTGACATTAGTAGACAATGGACTTCACAAATCACTAACATACACTGATTGTAACGTGACCTAAAAATTATAGGAACTTAGGAGAAGGAATAAAACCCCCTCAAATTCAGTTTAAAAGTACAGATGTCTTTGTTTTTTCACTGGCAACTTCAACACTATTGCCTTTGGACATTTTATTTTTAAGAAACATCTGTCCAATTTGGATCTGTCATACTGCAACTGTGATTAGTTAGAGATGTTACAAAAAGTGAAATTACTTATGCAACTCAAGTCTACAGAGTTAGTATATCATGAACACAAAGTGATGAACTTCCTGAAAACAAAAATCTGAATTTCTCTGTTGTCTTTTACCCATGGACCCCAAGCCACCTGAAAAGCATTATTTAATTACGTATTGCTCAACTGAGAGACAGGATGTATACCAAAAATTCAGTAAGTCTCCTCTGAGATGAAAAAAACACATATTCAGAAGAAAAAAAATGCCATAACTTAGGAGGATGTGAAAAGTCAGTGAAAATTCAAGAGCACATAAGTAGGGAGCCTTAAATTATTTAGTTATATGACTGAGGTATCTTTTACAACAAAGCTTTTGGAGTTGTAATCCATGATGCTTAGAAACGATGCGGGATAATAGGGCAGTTTTTCCCCTAAAATATGGCAGTGGATCTGCCATACTGTTCTGAATCTCATTTATGAGAATTTTGAGATAAATTTCAGATCTGGACAAAATTTTTTAGATAAATAGTATACTCACCAAAAATGAAGGACAACTGAAGCTGTTTGAAAGTTTGGATTGAATTCAGCAAATTGTTTCAGTTAAACAATGTGGGGGAGGAAAGTGGAATTCTGAAAATGTGAAACATTCTGTTCTAACATTATCAAAATTACAAAATTCCTCCTTTGTTTTCTTCTTTTTAGTTAAAGCATTAGAAAAAGTGGGCAATACAACCAAAAAAGAAGCAAAGGGAGTGACACACCACAAGAAAAACCTGCAGTGTGTCACACTTGGAGGCTTTTCAGTCTGACTATTCCCAGTTTGTGCATGAAAGCCTCCAAACTAGAATGAGCTTTACCACAGAGAATAAGGATACGTGCACATTCCACATATTTCTCCTGTGAGTTAGAGCAAAGATGCACCAATTGAAAGCTGCAAAATGCTATTAGTAAAGTCTACCAATTTGATCTTTTTGCTCATCTTACATAACCTGCTTGATGAAAAGCAATTTAGATGGCTTTTCATGAACTCTTTTTAACAGAACTACTTTTGCACAGGTCATCTTCTGCCTTTTAGTGGTTTAAAATATTGATCAGGTAAAGCTACCTGTACTCCTGAATTTACCACTCATTTTAGACAAATGCTTCTCTTCAGCAGACTACTGTTGCCTGGAGCTGAAAAGTACAGGACAAAATTGAAGTTGCCTTACCTGCTCCCAGGAGAACTATGTCACAGCAGAAGAGACACTATCTAGTGACTGAGACACATACTTTAAGCAATGAGCTTCCCACTTGGCAAAAGACTGAGATATAACTTTCTTGAAACACTCCTTGAATATAGTATACATTACCTAAAATGAGGGCACTATGCCGCATATTGGACCAGTACTCACTTGAATTTATACAAAGAGCCACCAGAAAACAGCCTGCTTGATAATAGGCAGGGGCAGAGCCTTTACTCAAAAGCTTGAATGATGCTCAAATATCTCATGCATCATTCCTTCTACTGTAGGAAGCTGGCAGTGATGCAAAAGATTAGAAGACCTACAAAGATGCACATTTCAGGGATCTGCCAGAGGCTCTGACCCATTTCTTGATGGATATTTAAGCCTGTGCTCAGAGGCATGTTGAACAATCATCCACAACACAAACCACCAGGACACAGCAGTTCACCTCAGGTTTCAAAATCTCTGGAGTCTCACCCCAACCTGTTGTTGTCATGAAGTCTGGACAGATTGGGCAGCCTTCAACTAACTACTGGCAGAAATCCCAGGCTCAACTGTACTGGGGCTCTTTGGCTTCTCTCACCCACTAATAGCTCATTAAGCTCTCTTGCAAGGGAAGAACCTGGCATCCAGAGCTGCAGCTACTAAACTCCTTCTACTGTCATCTGCATACAATTTGCCGTGTGGAGCTGAGGCACCACACTGTTGTGAAGGGAAAAAGTGATGTGGACGGAAACATTCACTCATACCCCATCCAAACCTTGTTTTTATATTCTCATAGGTTTGTTCACTTTTGCAGTGAGCAGAAAATGGGAGGGGAGAAGCCTTTGAATATGCATATGGCAAAATCACCTGTGATGCACCTGGCCACTGATGTGAATTTGGCTTAGCTTAGCAGTGACTATATGTAGAGTCATGTCAGCTGTGCTTGTTTTGCTGTTGATTTCTGATTTGAGGGTCTTCTCAGGGCATCAAAGTTGTTTTCCAATATTTGTCTACTTACAGTCTACTTACATAGTGAAGACCTTTAGCTACCAAGATAACAGAGAAAAGGGTTTGAAATGACCAAGAATGCTACACTGCTAACCAGACAGAGTCAGAACATAATAAATAGCTTAACTTGCTCAGGACTTGCTTTTGGCAGTTTTGGGTGTAAATGATCTCTTGCCTATATAGTACAACTGTCCATTTTCCTTCCTGCTTCTACAGAAGGCACCCAGACACCACTTGTTTCAGTGCTCTTTTCTTTACCTGGTTCCCACTTGTAAAAAAAAAAAAAAACCAAAACCAAAACCCCTATCATGGACTCTGTTATGGAGTGTAAAATGTTTTCCATCTACTCTCCCTTGCCCCTCTGAAGTCTGCCAAATGATCTACTCACAAGAATGCTCATCTGATTCATCCAGATTAGCAAACATTATTACTTAAAGTATTTTAAGTTGTCTGGTTGGTTTGGACAGGCACAGGTTAGAAAACTCAGAGAAGAAGCTCCACCAGCAAATCCAATGGAGCAGTGGTATCCATCAGAAGAAGGGGATGAGCAGACAGAGTTGGAAGGAAAGTGAGCAAGAGGCAACAGTCCCTTCTGCCCAGCAGGCTGAGTTTCATTTGTGAGATCCATCCTCAGGAGTGCTAAAACTTCTTAGACCAGGAAAAGTTTAGGGCTGTGAGCCAGAAGAAAAGATACAAGTTTAAGAAACGTACTTTGGATAAATGCCACTAGGCAGCATCTCTTACATGAACACAATACGAACAGCTCAATCCTTATATAAAAAGGGATAAAATACGGGGAAAAGGAATAAAAGAATCTGAAGTTTAAAAAGGAACATCTGAATTATGAATTTCACAATTATTTTTTATTCAAGTCAGAAAAGCAGGCCTGCTTTTTACGAAGAGAAAATATTTTTCCTTGGTCTTTGTGGGAGACAGTACAGCAAGGAAAAAAGAGAATTCACAGTCTTTGCCATTTCCAGAGCCCTGTTCTAACTCAATCATTAAGCCAAAGCAGTAGTGTAATCACACCTAAATATGATCAGTTATCTTTACGCCTTCCCTCTTAACATATGTTCGATTTCATAAAGTGCTGAGGAAGAGGAAATTGAGATTACACAATTTACAGATGTCCTGAGTATGCTGGAAATGGTTGATGGAATAAACTACAATGAGAGATCACCTTTCCCTCATTTCAAAGCATGTGATCCCTACTTTGGCTGATGCTGAGAGATGTTTTCTTCATGGGGCCTTCTGTCTCTCACTTTGGCAGGCAATGGAAGAAGATAAAAAAGAAACTGATCCAAATTCAAACACATACAGTCCTGACTTTAATTCATGTTTGGAAGGAGAAGTTTTTCAATTATATAAATAAATCAAAATTTTTACAAAATCTTTTCTGTGGCTCCCTGACTGTATTGGTCAATAAAAAAAATAGTATTTCTGTCACGCATAACCTGTGAAAACTGTCCCTTTATCATCAAAAAGGATTACAGATATGCTGTTTTCATTCTTGGCCCATTTCCTAAGCTAAAATATAATACCTGAATTTCCTTTTCTTTTCAATATGAAATTAGTGCTGATGAAAAGTATCAGTTTAGAAGCTTAGTAAACTGAACATGTTACTCATCCAGAGAGTGGGAAAACCACAGGTAAGCATAGTGTAAGGTACCACCCAAATCAATCAAAACTGGTGTAGATGGGAAAGCTATTTCAAGAAATAACTTGTTCCCCCCACAAGATGTATACAATTCTTAGTCTCCCTGAGGACTTTTCAATGACAAAGAAAATATGACTCAGAGTATATGAGCATAGTCATTAGGTGATTTAAATTAAAATATAGAAGGTACCTCAAAGTTTGGTCACTGTTGGATATGAACTGAGGTATATTTTTTATGAGATATGCTAAGGTTTTAGCTGTATGTGTGCTTTTCTATAGACCTCTCTTCTCTTCTGAAGTGGTAAATGGCTGTCTTCAGGATATCAAAGCATATATGTTTGATAATTAAATTTATGATAAATTTATCGATACCATCAGTAATGGGAAAAGTGTCATTAATTACATTGTTGATAATGAGATACATGTCAACATACATACATTAGTATGACACATGTAAATGCTTAGTCTTTGATTAAGTTGTGGGCTCATCTGTAACCCATGCCCATCTTGGCTCCAGTGGTGGAAGGAAATCACACTCTGAGCTGTTCTCTTCACATCAGGATCACCTGGGGTCAGAACAGGACCATGGTCCCAAAAATACATCAGAAAGGCCAGTTAATAATTAGTGATCACTTACCAATGGTCAGGAACAAATGAGTACAGAGGAAAAAAAAAAGAGAAACTTAATTTGAATTTATGTTCTTATGTTAGTTGCTCTTCTTTCACCACTCATCTCTCTCTCAACCCTTTGGTGATGGGTTACTAACAAACTTAGGACTTCCTTAAATTCCTTAAATACAGCCTTGGATGGCTAGGTTCAGGATTCATGCAAAAAGCTGGAGGATTTAAACTGTGGCTGGTGGATGTGAGCCTGAGTGCATCTCAGTGAACATAAATGAAAACTAAATCTGAGGAAAGCTAGACCAGCGTAATGCACTCCTGGGATGAGGGGAGGCGGAAGAAGGTGTAAAATACACCAGCTCAGACTCCCTCCAGAGCTGGAGAACTCAGATTCACATCTGAATTTGGCTCCCATTGCCTGACTCAGAAAGGCAAACTCTTTCCAAGTCTGGAGACACCGGTACATTCTGTGCAAAATTCTTACAGAGATACTGTTCAGCTTGTCTAGCCCACAAATTAACTTAGCCTGACATATCTTCTGTTTTCCTCTGGAGGCACAGGCGGCGTTCAAAGAACCAGTGTTCAGCAGAAATGAGAACAAGGCCGTGTGCTGCTCTGCGACCTGCTGCTGCGTGCATGGGCAGGACCCCTGTGCGATGCCATGGGCTTTACTGCCGGGCCTGCTCTCTTAGATGAAAGAAAATGAGAGTGAAGTAGTCTACTACAGGGCAAATACATTGCAGAGAGGCCTTCAGGATCCTTAAAGCAAGATGTACTGTGAAAAGTACACAACAAAGTAGGGACTGCTTGGCTTTTAGATGCCTTGTAGTCATGTGAGCTGCGAGGAGGGAACGTCTATGGGTAAGGACCTGCCAAGCAAAAAGACAAAGAGAGTACCAATGCTGGCAGCCAATGTGGCATTTTAAACCTAGACTCAGATCTAGGAGAAGATGCTTTGTAGCAAAATCTACCTACCCCACAGAAATTTTAGAAAGTTAGGTGGCCTCCATGAGGGCCACCACTGCTCAGCCTTAGACTGGGGATAGACACCATAACACTCAAGGCTCAACACTCAACCTCCTATCTTTCTCTAGAGCTGCACTCCAGAAAGGAGCAGAGACCTTCAGGGACTGCTGCCTCCTTATCTACTATGATCTCTGCCAAGAGCAATACAGTAAATTATGTTAATTCACATGAGAATATAGAGACATGACTAGAACCTAGTGCTTGGTTCGGATCACAAGCCACAGTTCAGTCAAAGTGGTGTTATGGCAGTTCAGAACTAAATTCCAGGAATTACACATCTGAGAAAATCTGGGGAAAATACTTTAATCTCTCTTCTACCATGAAAAATGTGGCTTAGTTATGGAAAAGTTACAAAAGCAAAAGAAGATAAAATCGGGGACTTGAAAAATTTTTAAAAATCTGGCTTATTTCTAGTCACAGCCTTAGAACTTTCTTTTTTCTGGATCACCACATGAAAAATAATTATATTAGAGAAGGAGTGCCTCTAAAACTGGACACAAAACTAGAATGCTGTTCCCCCTCATATATTAGCACTGTTAATGGATGACCTGAGATGCTAGAAGTGTTAATCAGGTACTCAGAGCTACTTTGACCTCCATTCTCTCCCTTATAAGGAGCAACCTCCAGTATCTCCCCAAATCCAAGATGCACACTGACACAACAGGATGCATGACCTCCAGGAGCCACCTGCACATGGGGCACAGGGGTGGCCAAGCACAGGAGCCCAACATGCCAAGGAAGGGCAGGGGGGAAAGTAGAGCAGTAACTGTGGTGGTTTGGTCCAATGAGGGAAAGCAAGGTGGAAACACTACAAGGAGGTGAGCAGTGTCAGCAGCCTGAGGCTCCATGAAGTGTGTGTGAAAGAGAGCAGCAGCCCCAGCACAGCTGTGTCCCAGAGACCAAATTTGTAATGACTCGGCAAAGCGCATGCCAGAAAGCCTGCCTACCCCTGCAACCATAGAAGTTGTGAGTGGATGCTTTGGGCCAAATTAATCCCAGTTGGAAGCTCAGGAAAATCCTGGGGAGGTAGAGACACAAAAAAAATGTGGCTCTTTATTAGCATCATAGCTTGAAAGCTAATTTTTGTACATCAAGAAGTGATAAGCAACCAAAACAATGTCAACGCAAAAGAGGAGTTTTCTTTCTAAGAACTTCTGATTCCAGTGTTTCTCATTGTTGTTTCCTGCAGTCCAATCCTTTCCCTCAAATTGCTGGTGGGAAATCTATTAATTATCACTCACTAGCAAAACAGAATAAATACCTCTTTTATAAAGGGCTTGGTGATTTGGTCAGCTTCATGGAAATGGGCCAAGAGATTAGCACTAGGTTCTGCGAGCAGGATCAGCCTGCTGCAAGCCCACACTCTGTGCAGGGAAAAAGTTTCCAGACATAGGAATTACACCTGAAAACTCTGCACTGTAACATGATAGAGCAGGTAACATCTGCCAGGTTATGAGAAATGTTAAATACACAAACATATGTTTGGGCAACCTCATGCAGACTTTTGTAGCTCATAAAGAAGACACCTAAGGGGGTATGCTTTCAAGAGCTGAGGTTGATATTTTTCATTTGGGTGATTAATATTGGCTGGAAAGTGAGCAGTAATAGTGGTGAAAACTGGGAAAAATAAACTTCAATAAAAGTCTCTGCGAAAAGGAGACATTTCCAGAAAATGTTTAGACCAAAGCCAATTTTCCTTCAAGAAAAGCACTAGAAGAAAGCCACCAGCCCAAAAACTGTGTAACTCAGTGTTTTGATTGCTGCCAGGCACTTTGAGGTACAAATACACAGGTTTCCAGCTAGAACCAGGCTGCAGGTGCAGGTCTGATGGCAATTCAGCAAGAGTAATAAACAAAGCAAGCATCAGCGTGCAAACTGCACCAAAAAAAGAACTATTCATGTGCTTTTCAGATGTTATACACAGTTCAGTTTAATCTATGTCATGAGTGACCACATAGAGTTAAATCAAAACAGGCTGTTAGAGGAAACAAAGAGGAAATGAAACAATGGCAAAGATATGTTCAAGCTGAAAATACCAAGTGGTCTTTGAGGAAACAATAGGGATGCTATTAATTGTAAAATACCCTGTAGGCTCCAAGCAGGTTGGCAGCATCCACTTTTCCAAGCCTGAGGCCAGAATCAAAGAGGACACTAAGTCCTGAAAGTCTAGGAAAGCAGAAAAGCTGAGTGCTGTGGAGGGTTATGGAGAGGGTGTCAGTGAATGCTGTTGGCTACACAAGGCACCCAGATGAAGACATGAAGATGATGCTGCAGCTTAGCAGTCTGTTGCCAACCCAGAGAAGAAGTTAACGGGACTGAAGAGGAACTCATACTTGAAGAGGAACATTAAATTCCTGCGTTACATTACCCCAGGTGAGGAAGTCCTCACAGAACCAAGATAGTTACGCAGTATTAGACCTATTATTTGTGGTTTACTAGGTAAAACACAATACGGATTCCAATGCAAAACTTTAAGCGTGCTCAGGAAACAGAAGCATGGCACAAGGAAAGGAGCAAGGAACATGACATGTCATTGTCCTGTGCTGGAGTGCGGCTCAGGTGTGGAAGTGCTGGCAATGGCACACAAGGAAATGCATCCTAGCCCTGTTACCATCAGGCTGCTCAAAGGTGCTGCTGGGCTGGCACAGCGTATGCCACCTTAAACAGCACTGCAGTGAGAGGTCTGTCCTGGGGAACCATGTGTCATCCCACAGAAACCTGCTCCTGGAACACAACTCAGCTTCTGCAAAGCACTTGGGCAGCCTTGAGTGGGGCCATGGTCCAGGGATATTCCTGTGCATGGCACAAGGTAGTTCCTACCCCCAGTCTGGGACTGCTACTCTTAGGAAGACCCTCCTGCTCCTCACCACTCAGAGAGTGACATCTGACACCACAACATTCTCAGACTTCGGCAAACCTAAGCTGGGCAGCAACAGGGACTTCAAGGTCTTTTTCTTAAGTAAGGATTCACATGCTTGGATGCCACAGGCTTGTTGCATGCTCCCTCATGGACTACAGGTCTTTCAGCCACTTGGATTTAAGTGCAGGTTTTCCTATTTGGGATTATATCAAAAAATTACATAACTAGATACAAGAGCTGCTATTGACTCTTAAATTATTACTCCTGAAAACAGCTGGTTTAAAATAACAACTATAACTTGGTCATGTGTGGTTCTATATTATTTGGTGACTGCCAACAATACATACAAATATCTGTATAGAAGTATTTAAACAAAAAGAGGTACATGAGAGAAACAAAAGGAAAAAATCTAATGTTTAAATCAATTCATGTTCTAGTCAGTCTTGCATAAAGTATTCAAGGTTACTTTAAACAAAAACTGTAAAAATTGTTTTGGATTAAACTTGCTTGAAAACAAGTGTAGTTTTAACATGAATTGTTTTGATTGCACTTCCGTTTTGAATACATTTTGAAATAAAATAAACCAAAACAAAACACCAAAATGTTGCACTCAGAGTGATTAACAGAAACCTTGACTTTTTCAACTAAAACAATTTATCAAATCTAAATGCAATCTGTTATGTTTTGCTAAAATTTTCATTAGCATAAAAATATGCCAAATTCTTAGTGTCACCAAGAAAACAGGTGACAAAATACTTAGGAAATCAAGGATAAAATAAGGATTAAAAAGCATCGTAAGACATACCCTGAGAAAGTTCCCACAGCTTTCAGACGTGAAGGAGAGATGTGAAGCTGGATAGGCTTGTTTCCCAGATTGTTCATATCCTATATTGTCCCTGTGTGGTCACTCTGTAGAGCTGCTGGTACCTTCTGCCCAACTCTTTGATGGCACCCTGGGTTTCACCAGGGAAGCCCCCCAGGAGCAGCAGGCAGAGCCAGGAGCACCCACCTCTCTCTGAGGTCACCACACACCACAAAGTCCCAGGCAGTGCTGTGGTCAGTGGTGGTCACCCCACGTGGCATCCCTGTGGGTCACACAAGACACTGCCACGGCAGGCCACAGAAACACACAGAAACACACCCCTGACCTTCACCCTGCACTTTCTGCAGCACTGCCAATCCCATACACGTAATTAAACTCTGCCCAGCATCCATCCACTTGGGGATGAGTCTGGATGACAGCAGATGCTCTGCAAATGCTGCCTCTTTTGACAGCTAATGTGCAAGGTCCTTGCAAGAGCTGTTGGGTTGTATTTCCTTCCTCCTCCTCCCCAAAACTGCGAGGACCCAGAGAAGCCTGTGCCGTGTTATTAAACGGGCAATGGTGCAGACCCAGCCACATGGCACAGGCAAGAACAGACAGATGTGACCCTTTTTTTGCATGGAAAACATTTTCTCTGTGACACCAGCTTCTGCTTCAGGATGCCTATTGCCTCCACAGGTCTCTGTTCTCTGCTCTGGGGAACTGCAGACCAACATGGTGAAGAGCAGAGATGAGTGTTCACCCAGCAGAGCTGGCTAGCCTTCCATGACCATGCAGCAGAAGCATGCTCAGGGTGAGGTGGGCTGCCCAGACTTCTTCTACCAAGAGGCAGGAGAGGATGACACTGACATGAACATATTTCAGATTCTTCTCCTTCTCTTCCTGCCACCACCTAACCACTTCTTGCTTCTACCACCTCCCTCTTGCTGTAAGGCAGCTAGGTAGTCTCCAATCTGACTTCTGATTTAGTCCTTTCAAGTTATGTTTTGATAAATAGATTAAATATTTTCAAGGCCCACCCCTACTAACGTGACACTATTTTGAGGGACAGCAAATTTACCAGGATAGACTAGTTGGCCTCAGTACTTGAAAATAGGCCATGCCATGTTTACTTTTCCATACAGATGTGACCATGGGGACCAGGAAATATCATGCAGAATTAAGTAAATACATAAAAGAGAATATTTTCCAATATCTACAAGGAAATTTTGGAGGAGATGACTGATGCCAAATATTTTTTTACACTTGATGTGTCAGCAGGGTTTTGGCAGGTGCCCCTAGTAAAAAACAAGAACATATTTGTGCACATTCAACACCCTCTTTGGGAGATTCTGTTTCCTTAAACTGCCATATGGGTTGTATTCCGTATCCAAGGTGTTTTACAGGAAAATAAAACAATTTTTTATCATATACAGAGTGCTTAAGCCTAAACAGATGAGGGGAAAAAAGTAAAATATCATGATAAAAGGCTCCAAGCAGCTTTGGAAATAACTAGATCTGCTACAGAGAAGTTAAACAAACAGTAAGTGTAATCTAAATGCTCTATAATGAAAGTAACACACTTGGAAGAGAAGTTTTAACAGCCCAACCCAACATACAGACAGCTTTCAGTATATGCAGGCTGTCACTAACATGCTTGCCCTGACTAGGAGAAGACAGAAAGGTTTCTCATGACAGTGAATTCTGGGAAGAAATGTATGACTGAAAAACCTTGTCAAGCAGCCAGGAAAACAGATACTTTTAAAGGGGTGCAGTTCTGAGTCAGTCCCACACCAAACATCCAGCATACTAGTGCCTCTACACATACTTCCAGCATAATGCCCTCCCAACAGGTGGGTCTGTACTTGGTGAGTGACCAGTGATCTGCCCTGTGCAGTGACTGACACTGAAAACTGCAACTGTCCTTCCTCCCAAGCTTCAGGGTGTCAGATAATTGCTGGAGGAAGTGCAGCACTAAGATTTAGAGTCAAGCAATAACAGTGTATTGCTGTTACAAACCTGCCAAGTCCTTCCCAATCCCAAAGACTGGGATCCTTCAGCTTTCAAGCACTATTTTGCAGTTTAACACAAAAATATTCTGGAGCATGTCACAAAACTATGCAGGTATTCAATCTAAAACAGCTTTTGTATAATCCAGCTGGTTGAGTCCATGCCTTGTCTGGTTTCAGAGACCATGATGGTCAGAACTGCTGCAGAGGGCAGCTCTGGTACAAAGGGCTGGAAGGGCATGTCTGAGCCCTGCTGAAGGTATTGACATGACCTTCCTCCCCTGGCAGATAGCACTGATCACAGGCAGCAATCACACCCTTGGATACTGCTATTCAGGAGCAGGTAAGCTATTCTGAGAAAGAGTAACTGCAACTGAGGTATAGGGAAGGGTGGGCAGTCTCATCTGAGGAAGTCTTGTGTGTGTAACAGTAAAACTGAATTCAGACAGCCATTTCCTGTGACACAGCACAGTGCTCTCCACCCAACAGCACAGTCACCAAGGATTAGCTACACCATGCCACTTGGTAGGCTGCCTGACATTTTGCATTATCTACATTTTGCTCATTGTTGTCTGTCTACCTTTACTGGACTCTTGCAGAAGTCAGCTGGAACTAATTTTCATCTTGGGCAGGACCTCATTTCACAGAGCACTATCAGTGAGCACCAAGGCTCGTCATGAGCAGAGTGAGCCACTGGACTCCCAGCCAAGACACTCTGTCTGGCCATGGACGTCTGCACACAGACATGCTTCGGGCACCAACTAGCCCATGGCTCCTCTCAGCATGCCAAAAGAGACAAAGGTCCACTTTAGAGCACAGTGGCATAACATATAGAGAGATTCTTACAGAGGAAAAAAAATGAGGTTCATCTTGGTAGACAAAAGGCAAAAGCAAAAGGAGCTGACTGGTTAAAACATGAGATAATCAGAACACAATGACCTGTTGTTTAAATCAAGACTGATAATGCAGAGGGAGAAGAAGTTAATCAAATACTGACACAACCATTCCATTTTAAAAAGTCAGACATTTCCTTTTATAAATAACCAGTATAAAACAATAGATAGTGGAGTGAAGGGACTGAAGCATATATTGTTTTCACCAAACAATGTTGTATTTGGGAGTAGAGGAACAAGTAATTATGATATTTTAGCAAAGCCTGGTTTTGGCAGCTTTTTCAGCATTCACATGCAGAGTGAAATGTCAATTCCAAATATCAAATTAACAGTAAATCTAGTTCTCCCATTTCTTCTGAGCTTCATTCCATTGACTTTTAAATCAATGAGTGATTTAGAAAATCAGGGTGTTTTAGAAACAAAATATACTTGGTGGCATTTCAAGTCTAACATTATGCTCAGATGAGTATTGTACAGTTCAGCAGATTTTTAAGGGAAAGCAGCTACAAGGGTCAACAGACCTGACTCAGTGATGAAATTACTGGACAAATCCAAGTTGGTAGATTTTAAAAAATCTAAAATGAACCGCACGATTTGGTTTCAATGTTTAAATTAAGTTAACAAAATTATCTGGTTATAATAAATAAATAAATAAGGCAAAACACCAAAACCAGTATCAAAAGGAAAAGAAGCAGAGAAATCAAAATCCCTTTCTAGTAACTTCAGTGCTTGCTTGATTGTGGGGATAAATCAGCATGTCAATAATGCTGGTGAAATTCCTCCAATTTTATGTGGAAAGCATTTTGCATTAGACTTTAATCTACAGATCCCTTGATTATTAAAACTCTCCACAATCAAAACAGGGTCAAAAGGCAAACAAATGAAATGAAATCCAGTGATTACAAAAATAAACAACTGAGCAGTAGATGGTAATTTTATGAAGTATATGCAGTAGTTCATATCACAAGGGTGGAAGGACTGGGAAAAAATACTGTATTCGGGAAAATAATATATTTGTCTGAAAATGATCTCTTAATTTTTTGGCTACTCTTTCATCCAGCACAATTGTGTGGTCTGTTTTTCAGAGAAAGAAGAAGCCAATTGAACTTCCTTTGGCCAGAGTTTTTTGTCTCAGGAGTGGAGTCAGGTTTCTCTTAAATAACTAAAGGCAAGATGGTTGTCTTATATTATATGTGTTGTTACCAAAGCTATTGTGGATGAAGACCATACCCAAACCATTGCAGACTGTACCAAGTTTAGAGAAATATGTTTCTTCCTTCTCAAGAAGAAAAAAAGTGTTTTCCATTGTATGACTGAGAAAACATCTGTTGTTAATCCATGCAGTTTTAAAAGACTGACTGGTAGCTGTGTTGCTCTGGAGATGGATTGGCTTAGCAAGCAATAGATCAGTTCTAAGAAAAAGATCTTTGTTGGTACCTCAGTGCCCTCCCTGCGCTATGAACATGCCAGCCCTAGGGAAGAGCATGTACCAGACTCCAGAAAAAGATGACAAAAATTTGAGCTGGAGGCATCCCTAATTATCCAAGAACACAACCCCGAGTTAAACAGAAAGACTCTGGGTTGGGGTTTTTTTGTTTGTTTGTTTGTTTGTTTGTTTGTTTGTTTTTTGGTTGGTTGGTTGGTTGGTTTGGTGTGGTTTTGGTTTTTTGTGGGTTTTGTTTGTTTGGTTTTTGTTTGTTTGTTTTTCTTATCTTCTCATGCTATTTTTAAACATTTCACATGCAGAACACACATACAAAGTGGTGATAAGAAAAGGAAATTAAAAGATGTCTGAGGAGTATCCATGGACAATGAGCACAGGGGAACACACTAAGCATATAACCTTAAGATTTCAAGCCTATGATAACTGTCAGCTGTCCTCACATTATCTAAAAGCTGATACCTGTGGTATTTGAGTATCTCTTCAGAGATCCTGTTTTAATCTCTGTGACTGAAGGATCCCATACTCAAGGAGAGCATGGGATGAATTCTACAAGGCAAAGCAGGGTGAGAAACAGTGAGCATCAAGGCAGACAGACCTCTGCACTTCTGAACCAGGAGCCTACCCACACAATACTTTGTAAAGAATGTCAGGTTACGCTTTTTGGTTTTAACTAATGAGTAGCAGGGAATGTATCTCTATATATAATTTGACTTGAATCTTAGACCAATATCAGAATACTTTAGTTCCTGGAATTGTACTGCTTTTCGAACTTCTCCTCTTTCTCTGTTTTTTCCCCTTTTCTCTCCCAGCATTTTACTCCAGCAGTCCCGTAGTGCAGCATGAGATGAGGCATCTCTTGCTCACATTACATCACAGCATCGATACCCCATTTGATGTATACTCTCAGTTTTCTGCTCTGTATGAAACACAGCAATGACCTTTGCTTCAGATTTTCAAGAGGATATATCAATAAGCTCTGTTGGTCCTTACACAGATCCTAAACTGTCTTTCCTTCCCCCTCCCATAACATAGTCGCTCCCATACTAACTTTCACAAGAAACTGTCTTGTTAGGAAGAAAACACAATGGTGTCTTAGCATTTTATTGCCCTCCAGTGTAATATTTCATAGCCAGGTATCTTAAAGGATGTGTCAGATTAAGTAAAGGTCTATATGTTGGGATCTCACAAACTGTGGTAGATGAACTGAAGGCAAATCTGTTACTCCTGGATGTTTGCTCTCATTCAGGGCTTAAATGAAATAAAGTAACCTATAGGCCTTTGAACGTAGCAGCTCAGAAACTATAATCAACTCAATGAAACATCACAAGTGCAATTTTAAGTTGTGCCTTATGAAGTTCATTGCTCAAATCAAAATATCCTGGACATGAAAGGAGGTCACCCTTTGTCTAAAGACGTTTTGTGACTTTTTTTAGCCTGCAGAAAGCTGGTACTCAAGACAAGTGAATGCCGGCCTTGAAAATGGAGAAGCTTGATTTTTTCCACTTGTGTAATTTTTATATCTATGAAAAGTAACATCTATGATGGCGGTTCTACATCTTGTAGAGATTAGTTCTGATGGAGGGATGTTGATTAAAGACCTTGAAAAATCAGTGTAAGTTGTAAAATGTTTGTTTCCGGCTCAGGTTTGCCCTATCTCAGCATGTATGTTATAGGGCTGTTTGAAACTGGTGAGTGTTTCTGAGCAGAGGCAGATTTGGGATGGAAGTTGCTGACAAGAGTGTGACAGTGCAATAAACTGTGAAGATTAAAAGAAAGGTTAAGAGAGAATCTAATTAATGGCTCCTGCGACCTCAAGAGGAGTGGGAGGGCAGAAGCCAGGAGGATAGAAAGGGAATCTTGCTTCACTGTTGACTCTGAAGTCTCACAAGTTCTCTCATCATTCTGACAGGAAAGTGTAAGACTTTACCCCTTTACATGCTTATTTGCACTTAGACCTTTATCACCCTTTGTTTAATAATTTTCTGAAGTACTGCAAACCACAACAAATCACTCTTTAACCATGTACATGCAGAAGAAAGGAGGGACAGTTCTTTTCTAGGGCATTATGTGTACAACCTCTGAGTCTGTTGGTACTGTCTACTCCTCTAGCAATTATAGAAGTGTTGGCAAATGCTACCTAAGTCCCTCGTCGCTGTATTTTTTGAGATTTTCTGTACTGTTGTCCACAAAAACAAAAAGTCTTGACCTTGTTGAGAGGACAACTGTATTGGCAATATCACTACAGAAAGCTATTCCTGTTTCATGCACCCAGCTAAGGAAGGCAATTTCAGCACATGTTTCCTCAAGTGGTTGCACTGCATGGTGAAGATGGTAAGCTGAAAAATGTGTATCACAATATATCACTTTTTTTGTAAGTTTTAATTTGAAAAGGGTGGTTTTTTTTTTCAAAAGATATGATTTAAGAGTTAGATTCAATGATCCTGGTAGGTCCCTTCCAACTCAGAATATTTTGTGATTCTGTGATATTTTAAAATCAAAGTGTCTGATTCCAATTCAAATACCTATGGTTTAAGGAAATTAATTTTGCATAGAATTCACTGTGTGATTTCTGCAAGAACCAGAAGGAGGTTTGTACACCATTTCAATTTCAATAGGCTCTAGTCAGCCCTTCACACCTCCAGAGGACTTGTAAATGGGACTGGAGAAACCTTTGTATGAAACTTGAATTATCCCAACTTCTCATGCCAAGGCAGGGGATTAATGCTTACTCTTTCTTCAGAAAAAAAAAATGGTAGCATGTAGAAAGCTTAGTAAATAAAATAAAAATAAGAAAATTCAGTTGGACAGAGGTGTGCTGCAATTTAGTTAAATCGCCAAGAGGTAGGCTTATTACAGCTCCAAAACAGAGTTAAAATGTTACTTGAAATTTCTTTCAGATTACATGACTAGAAAATAAAAATCTGGTTTTCAGTAAAAATTCATGGCTTCTATTGTTTTTTATTTCGTAATTTTATTATGTTTGTTTATTTATTATTGCTTTTTAATTATTTATATTAATAGAATAATTGATAGATATTATTAATATTGTCATTATTATTCTCATTATTATTTCAAAAGGCTTAAGTAGTATCAGGACTTTCAACGTAATTTCATTTTCTGGGAAGGGAAACTCAGATAAGTGCATGCATTTATGTATGATGTCATTTAAGCATGCACACAGTTTCAGGGAAGTCTATTATTTAGGACATCACTTAAGTCCTACCTTTTCCATCAAGTTTCTTAATGGTAAGTTTACTCAGAAAAAGGAAAATATTATTCCGCTATCTTCTGTAGAACACGATCTTCTGTTTAGGCTTCTTAGGAGTCTGAGAAAATAAATGTAGAAGAACATTAAAAGTTATTTTGCCTGGAATATTGTAAAAAATCACCAAACTATAAGTAATACTTCAGAGAAGACAAACCTGTTCCTTTCATTTGCTTTTGCACATTAACCAGGGAATGCACTTTGAGGAAAAGTCATCACCATGCTGAATTACATGACTATTTTTTCATTTAGCAATGGATGTTTCACAGAAAATCTTTGCTTGTGCTGGTTTTTCATAGTTAGAACAGAGGTGTTTGCTGACTTTTACAGGAGTAAATTACACTGCATCCAAGAGGTGAACTTCTGCTAGCAAAATCAGGGGCAGTTTTGCTATCAGCCTCCATGGAAACAGTATTCAGATGTAATAACTTTCGTGGGATGTGCTGTGGTCTGGTTGATTACTGAACCTACTATATTTTCTGCTCTGTAATCTAAAGCAACTTGTTTTTAAGGAGGTCTGGTTATTTTGATTCTGTCTAAACGAGCTTTTAAAGGATTTTTATATTGTGAAACACTTCAGGGCTCAATCTCTGAGTTTAAATAAAAGTAGTCATTTTATACTCCTTCAGCATTTTCAATGCATTCTGCTCTATTGAAGCTACAAAATGGACTTTTTTTCCAAGTCATCTCAGATTTATTCTGGTTTCCCAGCAGCAACATTATGAAAGTTTTTAACTCAGATGCATTACAGATCTACCTTGGCCAGACTGCATTCCCTGCAATGGGAAAGTTCCCCCTCCATCCAGGTCCTGTGGTGACCCATGAGAGCCAAAAAACCCCAGAGCCAAGCACAAGGGACCACAAAGAAACTAGGTCAGGCACCTGTAGTCACAGTGGTGAGCACTGGCCTGCAGCACCCAAGCTGCAGCGCTCTCTTAATCATCTGGAGATGTACATGGATGTTAGCTGGGATGGTTTGGCCAGTTAAACAGAGCAGAATGTTTTCACTTAGGAACATGAAAAGTGAAACACGGTGACTGAAAACATCAAAATGAAGCATTTTCTTGTCTCAAACCATACATCTGTATGTGCCATGAACTTCCAGTTTCATGAAAGTCTCTTCACACAAATGAAAGATGCAGTTTT
The DNA here is from genome assembly GCA_027886175.1 of Phylloscopus collybita. Taxonomy (NCBI): domain Eukaryota; kingdom Metazoa; phylum Chordata; class Aves; order Passeriformes; family Phylloscopidae; genus Phylloscopus; species Phylloscopus collybita. The sequence continues at coordinate 22,654,815 of JAJNNQ010000075.1, forward strand.
CAGCCCCTGACCCTTGTCTCAATCTTGGATGGTATTTATAGGATGATTTGCTCTTCTGTCCGATGTTATGGTCCCTCAGAAGGCACCTCATTCATCCTTGAGACCAAGGTTCCAATTTTCCTGGCCTTAGTTCCTGGATTGCCTAAATTGCCAACATCATTTCACAAGCTCCTTTTAGACTGAACAGTCACTTCCCTGGAAGATTTTATGGGTAGTCATCTTAACAGCATTGCACAGATTAGTACTTTAGAACAAAAGATTCAAAATTTTTGAAAGTGTTTGGGTTAATACACTTATGTTACCTAGGAGTTTGTCACCTTTTAACAGAGAACTTCAACAACATTTATTTATTAGTTTTCCCTGAAAGTCCATTTCTTTAAAACCCACTCTTACTCCTTCAGAAGTTGTTTAATTCAGTATCCTAGAGTTTTGGTTCTCCTCGACATCCTGCTCAGGACACATTGTTCCCAGGTGGGCAGAGTTTGCTAAACCCCACAGCTGCACAGATGTAGGACATCAAAGCAAGTGGCATTCGCAGCATATCCTAAATGCAATTATATTCTTCCTTGCCCATGGACAGTCAACACCTCCTAGGAGCAAACATATTTCCATACTGTAAATCCCTCATGGCATTTAAAGACACTTATAAACATATGGAATTCATAAATTATTCGAGAGCAGTCCAACATCCTTCAATTTTTTTTTTTTTCCTGAAGCAAAATATTCTACAGAAATGCAAGTTATTATTATCATGTCATGCAGCCAATAACAGCTGGGAGTAGTGAAGAGATTACTGCCGCTTTCTCTTTGCACTGTACTGGCCTAATATGTGTTTAAAGTTTGCTGGACAATTACAGTTTAAAATAACCCATTGTGTAACAACATTTTTCTATGAGCAAAGAGATGGAATTCAGAACATACTGAGCAGAAGTGAAAAACCCCAGTGCTAATAATCTTAAAATTACTGAGCTAATTAAGTTAGGGCAAGCAAATCACATTCTCTAGATTTCCATTAGATTTAAAATAAGGGAGTTTGAAGAAAATGGATTCAGCTGTTACTAACTTATATATGTACACAATTTTCCATTGGAATGTCTGGGGCAAATTGTACTGCTACAAGCACAGGAACAGCTGGATGTATTTTGATGAAGCAATAAAAAAGGTGGGGGGGAAAGGTGGTTTCAGAGGGTAGTTTGATATAAAAAGGACTTTGTCTGAGATAGTTTTGGTACATTAGATTAAAGCCTGACTGAAACACAGTTGAAGCCAAAGACTCCCTCCCAGCTTTGATGAGCTTTGGATGAAACCACGCAGGAGGTCATAATACAAGTTTTGCTCCATTCTTAGCTTTTGCAGGTGTTACTGTTCCAGCTACAAATGGCTATCAAATAACAACTATTGAGGCACCTCAAGTATTTCTACCAGATGATGCTCATCTGGTCTTCAAACAAAGGCTCCATGCTTCTGATTGATGACTATTTGGCAAGTTTTCAATACATTGAGATTACCCTGACCTGCAGCTTTCTGCAACCACTGAATGTTTGTTCTACTGCTGTACTTGGACCATAGGGCCAAAGGTCTCTTTTGTGGTGAAAACTGTAATGTTAGAGAGTGTTTTTGTCTGGACTTTGTGCATAAGCCTGTAAACCAAACAGCTCTTTGTTGCTTAGGCTTTGGGCTGTAAGAACAGTATGCTGAAAACATGTTGGGGGAGAGGTGAGACAGGGCCAGAGGACACCAGTGGAACAGAGTTCACATTTCTGCAAGATACAGAGCTCTTCCAGTTCTCTGTGTTCCAGAAGGTGAAGTAGTCCCAAGATAGCCTAACACTGGCTTTTCTTCTCTCCCTGTCTCAGCAGCCACTTCCTCCACAGAGTTTCTCCAGCCAGAGTAGAGAATAAGAACATTGTTTTGATCAAGGATAATCTTATCTTCTTTCTGGAATGCTGTTTCAGCTAGAAACTGACTCAGAAATAAGAGTAGTTGAGGGAGTTCAGGGATTCCTATTTAGGTGAAAGATGAGATGTTGATCTATTCTAGCCAACTAGAAACACTGTGGAACAGAAGCTTTTTTTCTTTTTTCTTTTTTTTTTAATTTCCTATAAACTATCTGCTTTGAATAACAATTAACTCACCCTGTTATAACACAGTAATAATACTGTCTGGCAGACCTACCTTTGCTTTGCAAGGCATTGATTAAATGCAGTTAGACACAGACAATTGGACAACAACCTTGGATTTTCTTCATTAGCATTATTAACAGTACTGGCCACTCCCAAGTGGGCAAGAAGATCATGCCTTATGTCCCAGAGAAGGCAGCAGAGTTGTTTTGCTTCATGTGACACTGCAGAGGGTATCACTCAGTTTCTGTCCAGGCGCCATGCTTCCAGCAGCTCTCTCATTCTGCAAAAAGCTGATGCATATCCCAGATGACAGTATGTAAGCTGTATGGATGAAGAACTTATTTGAACTATGTGTGGTTCTGAACACACTATCAAGACCAATTATTATTAATACCATAATCCAACTGCTATTGTATCATTGTGGCCCTTCCCTCTTTCCTTTGTGGGATTGCTGCCAAAATGCACTAGCATAAGGCAGATCATACAGTTTGTAGACACCATAACCTCCTGGGCCACCCCCAAAGTGTTCCAGTAACATCTAGACCAAAACTGAATTGTCTTCTGTGGACTCAGCATTACTCCTGTGTGATTGTTTAACCCCCAAAAGGTCCCTTTGTACATTCAGCCTGCCCCACTCATGTGCATCATGCAGAGCACCACCCCAGTGTCTGCCACAAGGAACTTGACTTGAGTCATGCCATCAGCACCTCTCAGAATAAGACAGGTAGGGATTAGAGATGCTGATGCAGTCTGAGCAGGGATTTCTGGCTTTCCACCTTTCCTATTGGTCCAAGTCTAGCCCCCAAATTCACCAAGCCTCTGGAGTCCTTGCAAAGTTCAATGCAGAGGGAAGAGGAAGTCCCTTTCTTGCCTTGTGTGTGTACTTGGAGTGAGTTTGGGAGAAAAAAAGTATTCCCTGGGGCAGCAAGGTCACAGTGCTTTCCATAAGATACCACATGCTTCATCCTTGACTGTTGTCCAATACAAAAGTCCTTACATCTCTGAGAGAGCAGAGATCTTGTGGGTCAACAACTGGTTGCACAGCAGGTGTTGACAGTAGGGATTTGCTTTTTACAATCATGTGACAGTTGAGGAACGCTACAATCACACATGGGATCCACCTGACAAAGCTTAATCAGCAAAACAGGGCTGAAGGGAGGCCATCTCAAACATATGCTCATAAATAAGCAAGTGTCTTCTGGACAGCATTATTGGGAAAGCTCTCATGTCTCTTCTGGGGAATCAGCCTGATTGGGTGCCTCTCTGGAGGGCCCTAATTCATTGCACTAATGCAAGCAGTGTGGGGAACAAACAGGAGGAATGAGAGATCTGTGTGCAGTTTCAGGGCTGTAATATCACTGGGATCACAGGTCTGGGTGGAACAGCTCCCACCACAGCTGCACTGCTGTGGATGGTTGCTGGCTCTCTAGGAATGACAGGCCTGCCCAGGGAGGGTAAGGAGGAGGAGTTGTCCTTTGTGAGAGAGCGGCAGGATCATGTGGACCTTGGCCTGGGGCTGGACATTGAGATAGCTGGGAAAGTTGTGGGTTAGGACTACAAGGCAGACCAACACTGGCTGCATGGCGATGGGTGCCTGCTATCAATGTCCTGATCAGGAAGAAATAAATAAGGCCTTTTTAAACCACCCCAATAATTTCTTCAGGGAAAATACATCAAGGAACAAGAAATCCAGGCTTCTGGAGCACACAGATGACAACTTTTTGAGACTTTTGATCAGGATGGTCACACATGAGAGAAATGTTCTGGATGTCATATTTACAAGCAAGGCAGAACTGATCAGGGACGTGAAAGTACAGCACAGCCTTTGAGCTCCATGAAATGATGGGGTTCGGGATCCCAAGAGGAGAGCAAACAGAAGAGTCAAAGCCCTGCACTTAGGGAGAGCCAACTTAGACTCTCCATGTATCTGCTTGTAAGGATCCCCGTGAAGACAAGCTGGGATAGAGGAGGGGACCAGGAGAACTGGTCCTCTAAGCTTCTCTAAACTCCAGAATGACCATTTCCTGACACTCAGGAAATTAGGCAAAGGCAGCAGGAGGCCTTCATGGATGAGCAAGGTGCTCCTGACAAAACAGAAATAGGACAGGTAAGCAAAGGTGGAAGCAAAGACAGGTTATTACCCAAGGAGAAAATAGGCACATTTCATGTGTACAGAGAAGGAGTTAGGAAGCTCATCTAGTCCTTTGGGCCTCTACGGGATGTAAAATAAACCAAGAAGGGTTTCTACAGGTACATTAGCAAAAAAAGGAAAACTAAGGAAAATGTGTCCCCACTCCTGAACAGGACAGGGAACCTAGTGACAGGTCACTAGGACCTGGAAGGACACAGAAAAGACTGAGGTATTTAATGTCTTTTCTGCCTCAGTCTTTGCTGATAAGACCAGCTTCTAGGAATCCAAGGCCCCTGAGACCCATGGTAAAGCCTGGAGTAGAGAAGACTTACCCTTTGTAAAGAAGGATCATGTCAAGGTCAGGGAACACTTAAACAGCTTGGACATACAGATGTTCATAGGACTAGTGGTGGTTCACCCATGGATACTGAGAGAATTGGCCTAACAAGGCCACTCTCAATTACCTCTGAAAGATCATGGGGATCAGGGTACTTTCCTGAGGACTACAACAGAACAAATGTCACCCCTTTCTTCAGGAGGGCATGGTTTTCAGTATTACCTTAGAACTACAAGCCAGTAAATCTCATGTACCTTGGCACATGGTAGAGCCAATACTACTAGAAACCATTTCTATACACAAAAGACAAGAAATTGATTGTGAACAATCAGCATGGATTTACAAAGAAAAATATCATACCTAGCCAACCTGACAGCCTCTTGTGATGACTTGATTGGTCTGGTGGATGAGAGGAGAGCAATGGTTGCTGGTCTTGATTTCAGGAAGGCTTTCACTGTCTCCCATAACATCCTCATAGATAAATTGCTCAAGCAGAGGCCAGTGAGGTGACTGGAAACTGGCTGACCTGCCACCCCAAAGGGCTATTATCTGTGACATGAAAACTAGATAGAAGCAAGTCACTAGAGGTGCACGCCAGGAGATGATACTGGACCCAGGCCCACCTAGCATCTTCATTAATGGCCTAGCTGGTGGGGCAGAGTGAACTCTGAGCAAACTTGCAGAATATACAAAACTGTGGGTAATGGTTGCTACACCAGCTGGTTGTGTTGCTGTTCAAGGGGTCCTTGAAAGGCAGAAGAAATGGAGCAACAAGTTCAAGAAAGGGAAATGCAAAATCCTGCACCTGGGGAAGAAGAAACCCACATTCACCAGGACTTGCTAGAGGCTAATCATCTGAAAGTAGCTTTGCAGGAAGGGCTTTTGTGGCTGTTGGTGGACAAGCTGAATGTGTGCCAGCAATGTGCCCTTGTGACGAAGAAGACCAACAGCCTGGTGGGCTGCATTAGGAAGCATGCTGCCCACAGGTCAAAAGGGATGATCCTTCCCCTCTTCTCAGCACTCATGAGACATGTCTGGGTGTTGTGCCCTAGTCTGGGCTCCCCAATAGAAGAGAGACACAAACATATGGGAGAAATTCAGCAAAGGGACACAAAGATGATTGAGGGACTGAAGAATTTAACATACAAGAAGAAGGTAAGAGAGTTGGGACTGCTGAGACTGCAGAAGAAAAGACTACGCTGGATCTTTACCATGTGTAAAAACACCTGATGGATCATGTAAACGAGGAGGCATCTGACTTCGCTCAATAGTTCCCACTGATAGACAAAGGACAAGAGACACAAAATGAGATACAGAAACGTCTGCTTAAACTTAAGAAAACCTGCTTTACCATGATCTTAGCTGAACACTGGCTCAGGTTTCCCAGAAGAGGTCATGGAGTCTCCAGTCTTGAAGATATTATACCTGACTGGACATTACCTTGAGCCACTTGCTGCAGCTGATTCTGCTTGAAGCACAGGGTTGGTGCCTTCCAGCCACAGCTATTTCATCACACTGTGATTCATCATACAGCTGAACCAAAAGGTATCAGGAAAGCTTTGGCTTCCTACACAGAGGACTGCAGGATCCTTTCAGGATCTTGCCCCTCATGGCTGAGACACTGGCAGGAAAGGGATTCAAATGCAGAGGAATTTTTCTGCTCTCTTCAAATCGCTCATGGCTTCATGTCAACACCACTGAGGGCTATGATCTGCTTTCACATTAAAGCCCACCGTTTCATTTGTAATGGAGAAATGGCAGGCAGCAGGAAGGGGAGGCACTGTATGAGGTTCAGTTTTTCTATGACATTTACCTACAAACCAGATCTGAAAATCTGGGTAAGTTGGAGGCAGGAGAAATCCACAGCTGGAAGGAGGAAGGGAGAAGGAGATGATGAGTTTTATTTTAAACATATGTACTAATCATGGCACAAAAGAGAAATAAGGGTGGGAAACTGCAGCTGGGAGGGGGAGGGCAGGCAGAGGCGTGGATGATTATTGTAGATATATTTATTAAATCATTGCTCCAAGCAGGGAACCAGGGTGGGAATATGCAGCTGGAAGGTGGAGGGCAAGGGGAAAACAGCAATTTTATATTCAGTGTTTGCAATGAGCATGGCTCAGAATGGGGACTAGGGGCACAGCCTTGCAGCTGGAGGTGGGAGTGCCACAGGAGAACACTGGTTCTTAAACCTGTCACATTAAAATATGCACATCTTGCTTCCAAGAAACCCTGGTGCAAAGGCTTTGCAAAGCTTGTGGAACGAGAGAACTTTTTATTTTTAAAGAGTGAGGGGGAAAGCTTGTTCACCTGCTGGGTTTTTGCTAAGCTCTTGCAGCTCTATTACAAAATTACTCCATAAACTTTTACAGCTGGCCCCATGCCAGCAAAATGTCATTATTAATACTGCTACAGAAAGTGCCAACAGAAGTGAAATACTCATGGGGAGACACTGCAAAAGACATGCAAAACTGCAGACTTTCGGAGAATCAGAAGGGAAGGGGGAAGGGGAAGAGAAAACTGCCATATGGACCCTGTATGAACTAACTGTGCTTATACCAGAACAGAGGTCAGTCATCAAGACTGGTCAGTGCCAGCAGGTTTTCAGCTTGTAAATGCATCAACTCTGGTCAACAGAAGTAGTATGGGGATGTGATTAAGGTGCAGAAAGGAACTATTGTGTGGTTTAGATGGTTCACAGTGATAAGAATGAAAATGCAAAAATCAGGCTGTAGAGAGGATGTGGTCCTGTCTAGAGCTGCATGTTCTCCTCTTTCAAAGCAGTTGTGGTAGCAGCAGCTACTCAGAAATCCATGGGGTCTGAATTTCAGCTGTGTCATCTCTCCTCCCATGGCCAGGCTATAGACTGTGTCACACAGCCTTTTGTCCTGTGGCCAATCTACTGAAGAACTACTTTGACCTGACTAGAATCATAGACCATAGAAGGGATTGGGCTGGAAGGGTCCTGAAAGATCATCTCGTTCCAACCCCCCTGCCATGCTCATGGACCCCTTCCACTAAACCAAGTTCCTCAAAGCTTCATACAACCTGGCCTTAAACACTTCCAGGGATGGGGCATCCACAGCTTTTCTGTGAAACCTGTGTTGATCAGTGTCTTATCACCTTCACAGTAAATAATTTCTTCCTAATATCTAATTTAAACCAACTCTCTTTCAGTGTAAAGCCATCCCCCCTTGTCGTGTCACCACATGCTCTTGTAAATAGCCTCTCTCCATTATTCTTGTAGGCCCTCTTCAGGTGCTGGAAGGCTGCAGTTAGGTTACACTGAAATCTTCTCTTCTCTAGGCTGAGCAATCCCAATTCTTCTAGTTTTTCCTCATAGGTGAGGTTCTGCATCCTCTGTGGCTCCCAGTCTTGGCCCCATCTTGGTGGCTCTCATCTCCAACAGGTCAATGTTCTTCCTATGCTGGGGATACAGTCAATGCAGTACTCAAGGTGGGGTTTCAACACAGTGGAGCAGAAGGGCAGAATCTCCTCCCCAACTCTATTGCCCATTCTGCTTTGGATGCACCCCAGGACACAACTGCCTTTCTGAGGTGCAGGTTCACATTGCTGGGTCATGTTCATCCTCTCATCCACCAGCACCCCCAGTCCTTCTCAGCAGGACTGCTTTGGATCTGTTCATCTCCAGCCTGTGTTGATATACAACCCCAATCCAGACACAGCACTTTGCACTTGGTCTTGTAAAATCTCATGAGATTCCCATGGACCCACTTCTTGAGCTTGTCCAGGTCCCTCTGGATGGCATCTCCCCCTTCAGGTGTGTCAACTACACCAGTCAGCTTGGTGTCATCTGCAAATTTACTGAGGCTGCACTCAATGCCTTCATCTACATCATTAAGGAAGATATTGAGTAACACTGGCACCAGCACAGACTCCTGAGGGTCACCACTTGTCACTGATATCCATTGGGACTGGAGGCCATAGACCACTACCCTCTGGATACAACCATCTAATTATTTCCTCATCCACCTAACAGTCCACCCACCAAATCCATCTCTCTCCAGCTCAGAGAGAAGGACATTGTGGGGGACCATGTCAAAGACCTTACACAAGTCCAGACTGATGACATGCATAGCCATTCCTCTGTCCACTGATGGAGTCACCCCATCATAGAAGGCCTCTGGGTTGGTCAGGCAGGACTTGCCCTTGGTGCAGCCATGCTGGGTGTCCCCAATCACCTCCCTGTTCTCCATGCACAGCTTCTAGGAGGATCTCTCCCATTACCTTCTGAGACACAGAGGTGAGGCAGACAGGTGGGTAGTTCCCAGGATCCTCTTATTTATTCTTTTTAAAGATGAGTGCAATGTGTCACTTTTTCCAGTAACCCGGGACTTCACTTGACTGGAATGAGAAGGGGAAATTGTCCCATTCCTGTGGCAACTCTGCCAAAAGTTTCAGAGCCAAAAAGAAAAAATTGATAAGCCTTTCTGTAGAAGTTATGTAGACATGAATATAGATTCATACACAGGTTCTGGAGTCACCATCATGATGTTCAGAAGTGTGTGTTGTCATCCAGCTCTTGAGTTTGGACACATAGGGACAATATAAAATAAGAAACTGGCATCATGTGGCGCTTGGAACATTGATCTACTGTCTCAGGAAAAAACACAAGCTGGAGATTTAGAAATGGATGAGGAAAAATAATTGCCAAACTTTGAATAATCTGACCTGAAGTTAGTCTGATACTCAGAACAGTTTATAAGTAATGGAAAAATCAGATCTATAAAAGCTCATACATTCACTCAGGCCCCCAGTTAACCTGGTTTCAATTCCTCCCTTGATAATCTGAGAGAAGCTGACTGTCAGTCAAAGATGTCACATTAAAGCATATGTTTTTAGTTCTTTTCAATACTGAAAAATTATCATGTTCTCATCCTCAGGTTGTTGGGATATTCTCTGGTTTAACTGCTTTCCTGAACAGGATTGCTTTATTGAATCAGGGCCACAGAAAACATCTGTCTCTATAGCACAGGGGATGATCTTCACAAAGATCATCATCAGGAAGTCCTTCATGAATAAAGCATGAAACCAACATGTTTTAATATTTTTTGCTATCAATTAGAGAATAAAAATAAATAAATGAAATAAAACAATGAAATAAAATAAGATCTGTATCATTATCTTGTAGCTATTCATGATTGCTCTCTTTTGTGCTCTTTGGGTAGCAAAACTGCTTAAAATAATAGAATTAGTCATTAGAAAATAAAAAGTTAACTTGGCCTTTACTTGCCATTATTGTAGTTTCTAATGTCTCACCTAGATTAATTTTAAAAGACTAAAGGGTTATCACTTCTTTTCCTGGGCAAAAAACTCCAAAGAGCTCAATATTTCTAAAGTTTAGTTTAAATCTCCTCCTTCCTAGCTCTATTTACATCTAGACTCCTTCCTAGAGAGTGGCTTGAAATTATGCTCTTATGACTGATAATATATCAGTTTACCCTTTTAATATCAGAAACTAAGACATCTAAATAAAAAAAATATATTATAGGACTTTATGGAGAAATATGAACTGCTGCCATTGATGGTCTATGAAAGTTAACATCAGGAACATCACAGTATTGGGTTGATTATGGTTTACTCTTATCTTTACAGCAAACATAACATTGAATTTAGTGCATTCATATGAAAAGAAATCTGAATTTAGAAGTTAACAGAATAATAGACATAATTTTTATAGAGAAACAGTCCATTATGCTTGATTTTAATAAATTTTCTTCATACAATCAGCAATTGCTTATGCTGTGTTGCGTTATAAGCATTTACTGGAAGTTTATACCCCTTGTGGTTTGATATCAAGATAACAAATAATTCCAAAAATGTGTAAAGAACTTTCAATCTATGATTCCATCCATGAAACCATCCTATAGATGGGAAAACTGAAGAAAGCCTCAATTACTTCCCTCAGATGAGGGAGCCATGGCTGTGTCGTGTACTCTGGTGCAGGTTTCCTGTGTGAAGACACAGCCTTGAGACACAGGGCTGGATGTGGCCATGGTGTTGATGCATGGAGCCTTCCCACACGTTTGGAAAATCCATGCCCAGAGGAGAGTGAACCATGCAGCCTGTGCAGTGACATGACCCTCAACCAGCCAAAAATAATGAATAAGTCTCCGCGGACCTCAGGTCTCAACATAGGTCTCAAATTTTACATTTTCATTGTACACCCAGTGTCAGCTCCATTACAACTTGTTTGCCTGCATATTTAGATGAAGATAGACCTGAAGACTGAATATGACTGAGAAAAAGGACTAATTCAGATGTCCTGTTGTATCTCTCTGGTATCCCCTCCCTGTGAAACCCTACCTGTCCCTTGACTCTGACCTATGGCCTTTGGCCATAGGTAACCCCGCCCCCTACCCTGAAATGCATAAAACCCCCTTTCCCTCCGGGTTCTCCCTCTTTCGCCTTGGGATCTCCTTCTTGGAATAAACCTCGGAACACATCTCAGGGTAAGAGCCTCTTTTGGTTTTACTTCCCTATCCTGAAGATTCCCCTCACCCTAACCTCCCTAAATCTGAGCTAGCAGCTGATCTCGGGGGGCAGAGGGAAGGGGAACACTTCAATGTCCTACATAAAGTCCAAACAAAAATACTAATTCTGACTTATCTGATGCTTACCATGGTGTTGTGATCAGAATTTAAACTCCCAGTGAGGTCATCAGTGGGTCTAACCTAATGCACATGCTACCAACCTGTTATTTCAAAGCTCTAGTGTGAAGATTTTGTTCAAACTGTAGCTATACTAAATTTCAAAGTCTCATTTTACAGTGATACAACAATACAGTGATACAACAATATAGCTAGCAATTCTTAATCCTATAGACTTTCTAAAATCATATTTTTAAAAATGTGACCTACTACATTAAATGTTTTACATGTATGGTTTTAGAGTGTTTTGAGTTTGGAAGTGTATATTTTTTTTTGGTGGGGAGGTGGAGGTTATGTGCATCAGAAAAAGATTGCTCTTACCTTGACAAGACAACACAGCAGACAGGATATTTCTCCAATTTACATTAAACATAAAATAATCTAAGAATAACAACATCAGTGAAATCTCCATTGATTTGTCAAGTGGAGCAAAAGGAGTCAGATAATTTTTTATTTCTTTTTCTCAGTTTTTCTATCCAGCCAGACAGGTGTGCTGACCACATTATGTTACCATATGTCTGGAGAAATTGTTTTCAGAATAGCTAATACTATATTGGAGAAAATTTCATGTAGCATATGTCATATAGTATATACAAATTTTGTCTCTACAATTATACAATTGGGTAAAATATACAAAATCTAGTTGTATTTAAGAGGATTTTTGGTTATAAGCCAATGCAAATATTTTTCTCCCATTATTCCAGGAAGAGATTAAGTGTAGAGCGGTGACTTGTGCAGCGTCTGCTAATTGCTGACTAATTCCATGCCCATCATTATTGCATCCACATATACAATGTGAGTGAAAATTCAGAGCAGAACCATGCTGCACAGCATAATTCAAATAGCAGAGTCATTTTGAGGCAAATTATTATATATATATTTTAGTGTTAATTTCACTCAGTTATTTTAGTGTCCTCAGAGACTTAGAGCATCACAACACTGGAAATAATGTACTGGACATGTCTCTAATATAAATAAAAAGGCAGAGACTAATACATGTGCACAGACTGCAAGACTTTTTCAAATTTATTTCTCAAAAAAGTATAAAATTAATAGAGAACTACACTACACTACTCTCTGTGTATCCTGTCTATCAGTGAATGCTTTACAAGACAGGATCCTGGAAATGTTGTATATTATAAAGGGGGAAAATAATTAGAGCAACCACAATGTATATACAGCCAGAGACACATCTTGGAAAAACATTTCCTATAATTGCACTGTGACAAAATGTACAGTTAAATATTCTACACATGGTGAAAATTACACCACAATGAATGCCATGCCTCTAACATAATTAATTATTAATGTTTTTTAGTAGTTTAGAAAAAAACCTTATCACTGTATGCTGCTTCACATGATAATATTGTTAGACAACAACTCTCAACAATTATCACAAGCCAGGCAGTGCTGGTGCTGGCAAAAAATTTCTGCCTACATTCAAAATACCTCTCCCTGATCTCATTTTAAGTTGCATGTTAAAACTTGAGATGACAACAGATTAAGAGCACTCTCCAGTTTAATTGATTCATTTTGCTGAAAAATGTGTCTGTATTTAGAGAAATGGAGGTTGATTTCCCCTCTTTGCTATATTTGGTATCCTGTTGCATGAAAACTGTGGGGTTGTGTGTCCCTTTAATCATTACAAGTGGATTCCTTTTATAGTAGTGCACGCTCAAAGCTATTCCCCCAAAACAGGACATTTGCAATTGCTAATTGAAAAACAAGCTGCGTTATTTTGTTTCTTCCACATCAGGGATGGCCAGGGACAGTCAGACATAGCAGTTGACACCTTAGTGAAAGCTAAACCAGTATCCCCAGGCTGTGTTAATAGTTGCTGCTCAAAAGGACATGTCCCTTGAACTTAAGTGAGTATTACTATATGAATATCCCAGTAACTTATAATCTCCTACACCACTTAAAGACCTACTGATATTCACAGCCATTAAATGCCTCTTCCATGTCCTGACCACACACAGCAAGGCTAATTACTCTTGGGGAACTTAAATTCCCACTTCAATTTCAACAGGACTGCTCTTTATTTCTGCTCAAATCTCTTATACAGCACCACTGTTTGCTGCAGAGGATATCAGAACACAGGGCTCCAAGGAACTTTCTGGGCCATTAAGTCAATTCCCCTGTTACTGGAAGCAAACACATTGTGTAATTTCTTTGTGTTGGGTTTTGGCCTCTGCTACTCAACTGGAGAATATTCCAAAATGCACTTGCTCTAAGAATAAGAAGTTACCTTCTAGTTTCAAACTTAAACTTGTTTTCTCGTAGTTGACACTCACCGTACATGTGAACACATTTTAATTTAGTTTAAATTACTTTTCTCCCTGCTGCTTTCCCTTGTGCCTTCCCCCTTACCTTCATTTCACCAGTCTGACCAAGGCCATCTCTTCCATCCTCTCTCAGGGACAAACACTTCTTTCGAACCTCTGTGCGTCCTTGTCTGCATCTGCTAGGCTTTCAAATGGCTTTTCTAAAGACAGAAGTTGAGAAGACATCTAGCCAAAGCCCTGTAGGGTGATGCCAGTATTTTTTTTCCCCACACTGGCAGTAATTTGACAGACAAATTCTGGAACTGCGTTTGTCCTTTCATGGTTACATCACATTGATGGCTCTTAGTCAAACCTTGATCAACAAGTAAAATTCTTGTATGAACAAATGAGCCCTGAGCTCCTAGCAGATTTTTTTTTAATGTTATTTTTTTTATTATATGTTATCCTACTCCAATTTGGGGTCTTAGACCTTGCTCTCTCCAAAAGACATATATTGGCAATGCCTGTAAACCCTGCATTATCAGTACATTTTGTCATGACCCTATTCATATTTGCATCAAATCACTGAGAAAGTATTAAACAAAATCAATATTGGTTACCAGTCTGGTTTCATCCCTTTCCATAGACCACTGCTGTCTGCATTCATGACTCCTGTTACCTGCTTTACAATGCCATCCCTAATTCCTCTTGCTAAGACAAGTAGAAGTTGCCCATTTGTTTCCAAAGCATGTTCTCCTAAAATCTTGATAGACAATATTTTATACATTATTTTTGTGGAAAATGTAACAGTTCAGTGTCATCTACCTCTGTTAAATTATTTGTCATTTTCTAGGTTTAATTTATCTCCTAGTGCTCCTGCAGGATCTCTTCCAAAGCCTGATGTAGAGCCTTACACACAGTTTAAATCAGACTTTTATGTCTACGACTGTCTACATACCTTTTCCTGTACTTAAGTGCAGCTGTTTCCCTTGCCTCTCCCCTGTCTGTAGTGACAGTGCTCACTCCACCCTAAGGTGTTAGGAAGCTTGCAGTTCTCAACAGCACAACTTCCAGCCTCTTGGGATTGAGACAGGTGATACATCCCACTGAAGATGAACTTTCAAGCTGAAATTTGCACTTAGATGCCACATTCCCAACCATCCCTTCCCCTTTGTCCTCATGGCCAATACTGTCATCCCTCCTGAATACTGGGGCAAAAGATTTATGACCCAGTAGAGAGTTCTCACACAATTCTCACTGGTTTTGACTTTTGCAACAAGGATTTCCTCTAGAGCAGTTCTTTTTTCAGCTCCTGTAGGTTCCCTGCTTATTCCCAATATTCTTTGTGAGGCAGTAGTTCCCTCTGCCAGGTCTGAAACACATCCCTATGTAATTTTCCCCACAGCGCTCTTATGTATTCGTCGGCATCTCTGACCTGATGCATTTCCAACCTTTTCCACATTGAAGAGCCCGAGAAAACCCAGCTGTCTCTCCTAACCAGTTCTTTCAATTTTTCAAAGTTTGTTTCAGTTAAGTATGAAATCTTAATTAGAGAACTATTTTTTTGTTTATCCTTCCATTTAAACTGAGTCAGATCAAGACCACTCTTGTTAAACAACTGCCAAGTCCCATCCAGAAAGTGACTGAACTTTATTAGTGAATGAAGTGATTGCTGCCTGCAGTACATAGAGCCAAATCCTGACACCTTTCCTCTGCCCTCTTTACTCTGGCATAAATTTGCTTAAATCAATGGGAGTTTTGTTTACATTACTAAAGGATTGAGCCTACAGTTCATAGTTTTCTTTGAAATACCTTAATATGAAAGGTGCTACGCAAATACATTATTATTTTACTTTCTTTTTATAAAGCACAAAATATTATTGGCTATTGAAAGTTTATGGAAACGAAGCAATGGCAGTTGGCATTGATCCTTTCTCCAGCATCGAAGTCCCTAGGATAACACAGATGTCATGTGCAATGAAATTAATGTTGTGAGCACAGCTGTTTAGTAAAATAAAGTAAGATAAAAAGAAACAATTACCTAATTTGATATGTGATCTTTTTAAGATTTTTCTTTATCTTATGATACAGTATGCAACTTATTGACTCATCCAGTGCCAGATAGGCTTTTTACCTTCTGTAAAACCAGTTTTCACTTACATTTACTGCTGGGAAGCATTATTTGAAATGATGAAGTGTAGGAAGTAGAGCCAAAAAGAACATTTTACACAGTTAGCAAGTACACCCGGACTTCTCTATTGCAATTTACTTATAGACTTAACCTGATTGTTCTCAGGCTAATATGCACAATTTGGAAAATTGAAATAGCCTTCTATAATGTTCAAACACAATCCCATAAACTGAATCAATTGTGAAAGTAAGTTTTACCTCAAGACCCCACAATGAGGTATCTATTACCAGGAGCTCTAAGCAAATGTTCTTTTAATTAGCTACATTTATCTTTAATGCCTGTTTTGACAGAAACTCTAACATAAACATACATTACAAATACAGAAAATCCAGCTCAAAGTATGGTTAATTTTTATGCTTGACAGAGCCATTTGGAAAAAATAACTGTGACCTTTTTGGAGCCTGGAAAAAAAAAAATCTTAATGTGATGTCATTATAACACAGTTTCAGAAACCAAGAAGAAACAGTGGCATCTGTAGCTAAAGTACAATAACAATTCTTAAACTATTCCTTAAATGTGGCAATAAAACTCTAAAAAGACCTTTGGGCCTTATGCTGAGGCAGCTGAAAAATCATGTTAAATAATTTCTGTAAGGACAACAGTAATTATAAACCTGATTAAAGTTTACCTACATTTTATTCCTAGAGTGTCTTAAACGAGGACTGTGAAACCAGATGGTTACAGAGCACACATGATGGATATAGTCCATCAAGCATGTCCATTGCCATGGAAACAACAGGAATAACATTGTCTTTAGTGTCTATTTCTTCACAAAACTTTTCATTTAAGTGTTGCTGCCAATCCAAGCAAAGTCCATATGAATACCTAAGTACCAGCTCAAAAAAACAGGTTTGCTTCCCTCACCCCTTAGTAAGTGACAGACATGGTTGAGTGTTGAGGGAATGATAGTAGCCTGTGTCTTCTCCTTGGTCCAAGCTGTAATCAGCTGCTTCCCAACAGACTTCCTTGGGGTTTGTTAGGGGGTTTTCTGTTTGCCTTTTTTTTTTTTTTTTTTGAGGTGATTTGATTAGGCTTATGATTTTGAGCTGTCGTATTCAAACAATTCAATTGTTATTTGAATGAATAAACAAACCAGGTGATAAAAATGTCTTTTTTTTCTCATTTTTCTGCATCAATGAAAGGAACCAGAGACAGAGCAGAAGACAGAGAGTTTGACAAAGACATGATACAATACAGATGTGTTTTATGGGTCATCATGACCTTCCAAGTGAGCATGTGGATTAGAAAACCATAAATCTGAAGTGGAATGAGGGAATGTATGCACATAGAGACAGCAGACAGCACTGACACCATACTAACCTGAAATGGTCTATCTTCATCCTCTCTGTTATGGATGTTTCATTTTTAAGAAAATAAATGTTCTGTCCTGTCCTTAGCTTTTCCCTCTTATGCTATTTCATAAAAATAGACAGGACATGATGCCATATGTAAAAATGTATACCCAGCCCCCCAAACCCCACAAAATTGCATATTTTCTGCTTTATGCTCAACTCAGAAATGTATGGGACACATCAATGGTCTGAAAATGCATTTATGAATCCAGTTACTGTAGAAGATAGTGGCCACTCAAAAGAATCTCCAGTATTTGATCTGCTTGTTCAACTCTGTCCAAAAAAGGAGTCATGGGGTAAAGGCTCTACTTGCCCCTAGGAAAGCACACAGCAAAAATCCTATTGGTACCACTGGGGAGTGGTTAATCTAATTCCCTCTCACAAAGTACACCTAGCAGGTCCATCCCATGGCACATATATGCAGGTTAAAGCATTTTAGTCACAAAATTGTCTCACCATGTGTTCCCACAGCCAACAAACTCAATGAAGTGCTATGCCACACAGTCACTAGATCAAGAGTTGTTGCCAAAACTTGTGAAAACATTCCTGGAACCATGTGAATATGATCTCTGCCTTTGTTCTGTGCAATATACACACCTATGAAAAAACTGAGGATTTGAAGATGTCATGCTGAGTAAGACCATCTGCTTAAGAATTTCACACATTGGGAAGCCAGTGTGGAATATGCATCATGGTCCCTACGGCTTGCAGAGGGAGGGCTGCGAGGCAGAGACCCATACCAACATGAGCTGGAAGCAGAACAGCCACAGCTGTGTGCTTTACAGCTTGGACTGCTGTAAGAACATGCCCAAAACACTTGTGCCTTGCTGCCATCAGCATATCAGAAACACAGCTTTATGCAGGCAGTAGCTGGGACTGCTCCCTCAAGTTCATCGGTGCACTCAGGGGCTCTGAGTCTGTGACAGGGGCACAATGGCACAGACAGGCTGCAGATTTCTGCTGAGCTGCAGATATTCTCACCTGAGGGATATCACATTACTTCAGCGCTTTCCATTTTCACTTTCAAAGCTCTGCATACCTGTGCCCTGACCCCTACTTAAGTCCAGTGTCTTATCATATTCCCTCTCCATCCTCCACTGAACCAGTGTTTTTAGACTAATTCCCTTACACTCTGCACTTCACAGAGAGCATTTCATTTTTACTGGTCAATATTTGGGTCCCCTGGTTTTACAAAGAGGACATTTTTGCTGTATGAGAGTTGCCTAGTGTTATTAAAGCAAAGCACAGCATACTATGCAAAATGCAGTGTGGCAGTGTTGAGCTTACTGCACAAATTGACATATAGTGCATTTTCCCAGGCATGGTATGGTGAGTAACCATCTTAGAGCTGGCCAGAGGCTCCCACAACACACCTCTTTGTTTTCCTGCTACAAAAGAGGTTGTCATAGTGCCCATTTGTCTCAGGCTCTGGCATGGAGCACAACCAAAAAATCTATACCTTTTTTCCAGGACAGAATCTTATTTTACTTAGAAAAAGTATCTATGAAGGTCTCACTACTTCTGTCACATTACTCTTATTTCTGTATTGCTGAATAAGCAGGGTTGTTCACCTGCTGCCTCAAACACAAAAATTGTCTTCAAATGCCTGGGTGAGAGAGGCTCCAGAATTACTTTAATACAGAACATACACTCCCTCAACGACTGGCTTTGTTTTCTGAAACATCTGTAACCTGGGGCCCAATCACCCTATACAGGAGAGGAACGACCACTGCTGAAGCCAAACCCAGTTCAGCCACCACCTGACTTTACCTTCTTTCATTGCCCTGTATTATTTTGTTTTGCCTCTGACACAAATTTGTCTGTCAGTTGGGGTTCTCACTGCTCAGCTTCCCGGGGGTCACCACAAGCCTTGCAGAGATGCACAACCATTTCAGGCAAGCAACGTGCACACATCACACACAGTTCTTTACCTTGTCCCCTCCTCGGCTCCCCAGAAAGCAGAAACCCAGAGAGATTGCTTTGCAATGTGCTTATAAAGCTTTTAATTCAGTATTTGCTGTTGTCAGCTCTTATTGGAAAAACAGCTCAAAGAAATGAGCCTTTCCTTGGACCAGAAAGTTGTGCTGCAAACAACCAGGGAAAATTTAGGTCCCAATAAATATGTCCTGCAGCTATTAAGGGGAGGTAAATAGACCAGACAGAAAAGGACTGGAAACAACAGAGTGGAGCAGCTGCATGCATTGCATTAAAACATTTATCATCTGGCCTAGCTGGAGTTGTATTTTACATTGTGAATTTATTATATTTTGGCTTAATAAATGTGAATTCTCACATTCTTCCAAAGTTTTAAGTAAGTCCAGATACACTTCCCACACATTTCTTCATGATCACAAGTTGTGTTTTTTAACTACTACATCAATGATAAATTTCAAGAAATGTATGAATAAATAAGGCCTTGTCAGGTGCATTTATCATATCAAAGTCTCTTTCCTCAGACAAGATATACAGACAGGCCTCTAAGTTGGAAAATAAGCTTCATTCTCACTGGTAAATATTGAATGCCACAAAAAAGAACCACAAATTAAATGAACAGAAGAGAGACATTGAAAACCATACTCTTAAAGATTTTGATAACAAATACACCTAAAACTAGTTTAAAATATACAAAATATACAGAAAAATGCTGTTTCTCACTGCCTTTGGGAAGTGCCCTGTACTACTGCAGGTCAGATTTTCTTCTTCCAGGCAGCGAAATAGCGTGGCCAGCAGGACCAGGGCAGGGAGTGTCCCTCTGCACTGGGCACTGGTGAGGCCACACCTTGTGTGCTGTGTCCAGTTCTGGGCCTCTCAGTACAAGAAGGACATTGAGGTGCTGGAGTGTGTCCAGAGAAGGGCAGCAGAGCTGGTGAAGGGTCTGGGGCACAAGTCCTGTGAGGAGCAGCTGAGGGAGCTGGGGGTGTTTAGCTGGAGAGAAGGAGGCTCAGGGGTGACCTTACCACTCTCTACCACTGCCTGAGAGCAGCAGGTAGCCCAGTGGGGTCAGTCTCTCCTCCCAGGTAACCAGAGACAGGACAAATGGAAACGGCCTCAAGCTGCACCAGAGGAGGGCCAGAGGAGGAAGAGAAGGCAGGAAGGCAGGAAGGCAGGAAGGCAGGAAGGCAGGAAGGCAGGAAGGAAGGAAGGAAGGAAGCCAGTTGGGTCATAAATATTAAGAGAAGAAGGTCAGACTAATGGGTGACTGTGAGCAGGGAGACTGGGCACACCAGGACTCAACTTCATCTGGTTCTTTTTTTTCCTGCTATGACAAAATCAGGTAATGGTAACATTATTTTTCTAAAGGCAAAATCCTGCTCAGCAGAGCAGAAGAATTTATTATATTCTTTCTAAAATTGTTAACAGAAATTATTTTTAAAGCTAGACATAAATTTTTCTACAAGCCTTACTAAGTTTGAAATTACCTTGAAGTTGTTTAATGTAATTAGCTTTCAGGCATTATTTCTATGTGTTAAAAATGTACTATGAAGAGCTAGAAACCTGAGAACACACTGAAGTGCAGAGTGGGCTTGAAGAATTAAATGAATGTAGTCAGAGAGGATTATGTATTACCAAAAGGAAAGGTCCCCAGATCTGGGAACCAGTTTACTGATTCTTGTCAACTGAAATGAGTGAAATGAGATCTATTTTCCTTTTTTTGTCCCCTTCTTTCTTTGTTTTTTTTGGTTTTTTTTTTTTTTCCTTTTTTTTTAACTCCCCAGGAAAGGAATTGTGAACCTGAACTATTTGTAGGAGAAGATGATTCAGTGAAAGGAGATGAAGTAGGTGTCTCAAATTCTGTGCTATTTTATAAATAAACCCATTAGAATTCTCCAAAGAGAAAAAAAATAACATCTTAGAATTACTGAAATGCGGAATCACCCATGTTTGAAAATGATGACTCTTTCCACAACCTGATCTGACCAGGTTGTTTGCCAAGGGTCAATTTACAACTGCCATACAAGGATCATTTTAATTACACTGTCCAGACAAGCCTCAAAAGTCCCATTTTCCCATTTGTTTATCTGAGAGAGTGTCACATAAATTGTCCGATCACTGTTTTCCTCAGCCATTTCCAAAAAACCCATGGGGAAGAAGGGGAGAAGGGAAAAGGGAAAGCTGTCAATGCCTCACTCCTGAAAAGAAAAAAAGACAGATGTGGAGGCATGAAGACAGCTGGATGTTCCTTGAAGAGGGGATGAAGAAAAAGGGGTGCAATGAAGCTGGAAGTGATGTGTTCCTCTGGGATGGCAGAAGCGGGTCAGGGCGAGTGGTGGGATGGCCAGCTCTGGCAGCAGTGCACAGGGTGGGCAGGGAGAGGGCTGGGGGTACAGTGGGACCATGCCTTGGCACAGCAGCACAGCCCTGACCACGACCCTGCTCCTTCCACCTGCCCGTGCTTCTGTGCAGTGCCACCCAGCTCTGCTCAGGCAAATGAGAGGAAGCAGGTTTTCCAGGGGGGTGATCCTATCTACATGCATCTTATGGTGCATTATACAGGAATAAGTCTTTGATTTCATGATTGTAAATTTTCCTCCTGCTGACAGAAAGAATAATTGCTGCGACCAGAATCAAACTGATTGCTTAAAATGTTGAAGCTGACTTTTGTTCCACTTCCACAATGTATACATTTCTGAAAAATGAGGTTTAGAGGGATAGACATGGTATTGGTGTTTACCAGAAGTATCTTTGAAATGCTTTGTAGTGCCAAAGTATATAGAGGGCTCATTTACTGTGTTGGAAGACTAAATGCAATGGAGTTGTTTCTGCAGAAATAAAATATATGTATGTTTTTATTTCCTGTTCTCTTACATAATCTTGTTATTAGTTTGAAACTCTCCAGGCATTCTGTAGGTGATAAAAAGAGGAGAAAAGTTATTTCTAGAAAGCTGAGAAGTTCTTATTTCTTCTAGCTTTAAACTAAACATGCCAGCTTAAGCAGAAAGGTGTAACCACACTCCGCTTCAGGGACAGGATAGCAGTCGGGCCAACAAATGAAAATAAAGGTCAAAGCAATTTCCATAAGGAGATGCAGCCGAAGGCCACCGGTCCATCCCAGAGACACCCGCCGTGCTGTATCAGAGGGGATGGCAAGGAGGGCTGATGTGAAGGGAAAAGCAGTCCCCAGAAGAGATCAGATGAGGGGCCGTTCTCCAGTTTGACTTGCATGCCTCTCCTGTGGGTTTAATCACACCATTCCAGATCTTCTCCCACACAAAGTCACATGGCAGCAGGGAGGCAGCCCCAGGCTTTCAGCTTTGCAGCTGCTCCTTGTCCATGCAGGGCAGATACCCACATGGTTTGCTCCAGCCCTTCCCTGTTCCTCCATCCACTGCCACTGTTATTAATATATACTCTGGGACAAATCAGCACTGCATACTCCACACATGCTATCTGAATTTGAGTAAACTCACTGAAAGATGGAGCCTTTGGGGGTTAATCAGCTGCACAAGTGAAAAAGGTGATTTTGATTAGGGTTTGGTAGGCTTAGTTGTCATGAATATTGTTGTAGATGCAGAGAAATGGAGTAATAATCCCCTGCACATCCAAATGCTTCCTTTTCCTAGGTCTGTCCCTTGTCTAGCTGGCCATCCTTCCCCATCTCTTCCTACACTGCACATGTTGCATGGATACATCACCACTTTAGGTGATAAGGAGGAAGACTGTCACACAGCAGTTTCTTCTTCCAGCCTCTTTCCCAGAAACTGTGTCAGCTGAATAAACATTCCTCTCTGTTCAAGAATTGAGGAATGAGCTCACAATGGGGTTGATAAGGGTGGAATCCTTCTCCCCAGCCCAGCCAGAGGTGGGGGCAGACCCATGCCCCTGAAGCCCTTCAGCCTTCTTCCATCCTTCCCCATGCTCATATCCAGTCATACAGCAGGAAGGGCCATCAGCAAGCTAATTTCATGTACTCAGCCCTGTACCACCTGGCCCTGGCATTATTTAAAGTGCCTGAAGAGCAGTTCTGATGTATAATAACCTTATTCAACCACTTATTCAGCTCATCTTACTCAAGTACTGTTATCTCAAAGTTATCCTATACAATATTTATTATAATTACTATTAAATCGCTGCAAATTTTACAGTGTGTTTGATTTGCATCCTGAAGAACATTGGGAAGGAGTAGGAAGAAATTTAGACCTTTACTAAGGATTCCTGAAAATCCTCCTAGTTCATTTTTCAAAGCACCCCAAAAGAAAGCTAAGTCTAATAATATTTGAGGAGTTTCTTATGAAAAAAACGTGAAAGTATCTGAATAATTTAATATTTACAATGACCCGCTGAAAACCTTTAAAAATAGCTCACTCTGAGGACTAAATCTAAATGGCATTACACAGCCTTGTAAAAACAGATAGAGCATCACTTCACGGGAATGTATAAACAGAAAACTAATTTCTCCCTTTCTGTAGGGAACACTGGCAAAAGGGAAAGCTATTGCAAAATATCTGCGTGGCTAAGGAAACTGTGGTTTTACTATAAGGACTGAGATTAATGGGCACAAGCAAGGGGACAACATGGATAAGCAGTGAGCTGCAGAGATAGGAGATCTCTCCACAGCCACAGCTACTCCAGGGGAGACAGAGGATGCAAAAAAAAAATAAAAAAAATAGTCTTCCTTAGAGAATATCCTTTGCAGCCTTCCCTCGATGAGAATAAGCACCAGCCTGCATGAATGTGTTGCAGACATACAATGCCATTACCTCCTCCTGCTTACCAGCCCCTTGGAGCAGTCATCTGTGGTGGTTACATTTTGAGTCCCAAACATTACTTCCACAAATGCCATACCCTTCTACAGTCTTCTCATAATTGATGCCCTGCTGTGCTACTGTGTATTGCTGATGCTGTGAAAGCCTGCTTGCAGAGCTGCTCCACCTGCACAGGTTGGAAATGCTGGGCAAAAGCAGCTACCTTTATTCTGAAATGGACATCTATAATGTTTCAGCCACCTCTATACCACTCTCCATTTGGTTTCACAAGTACACCACTAAAGTCTAGTTCAAATGAAGTACTGTGCAGAACTGTTTTAACAGGCTTAAACTCTGAATCCCCAAGCCTATTTTATTAATTCTCCGGAGGCTTATAATGATGCCACTCAAGGGAACATAGCCTATAAGAGAAAGGTATGTTAATTTTTTTATTGTTATACAGAGAAATTAAAATACATGGATTATTACATTTGCCTCATAACTGTGCATGCTACATGCAAAAAATGGCAATAAAAATGAAGTCATGCTTTTTATAATGTGACTACTAGAATAATTTTATGTGAGTAACTACTATTTGGGATACATTTAAAGTACTACAAAATTCTTAGATGGCTGTTTCAGCATACTGTATTAATCAACTCAGGCGTAATTGTATGATGGCCCAAAAGTCAAACTTTTCCTTAAGTTTCCTGACCTTGACCTGAAAAAAATGTTATAACAAAATTTCAGATTGGGTTTCTTTAAGGCAACAGTTCCTCTTACCTAAACATACCTTTGAAATGGAGAGAAAGAGCTTGCTGATAAATGTTTCAACACCATACTTTATTAAAACAAGTTATTTCTGTTGTTTACTATGTGGTTAGGCCATGATGAAAAGCAGATCTTCACCAATACATTTTTGTGCAAATTCCTTACCTTTCTGTTTACAAAAGAAAGTGAAGTACCTTTCAGTGGTATTTGTCACAGAGCACTAGCAGCCAACAATGCACACTGTCAACTGCTTAAGGTTTCACTTCCTAATTAACTTTCCTAGAAGCAAAAGAACTGTCTGAAAACACAAAGCTCTCACATTTACCCCCCTGCCACTCCATCCTATTCATCCCTGGCCGCACGGCTGCGGCCACCAAGAGCAACAAAGTCCTGAAGGAGGGTCCCCACAGCCCAAAACATCAAGGGGGTAACCTGAGCAGCCTGACTACAGAGCAAATTAGTTATCTGCCTTAGTGGGGGTTTTTTAAGAGATTATGACTCAATTGCAATTCCACTCCTTGATGTTAATACCCTTTTTTTAAACAACCCAGTCCTCTTTTTCTTTTTGCTTTATATGAAATCTCATTCAAATTCTGTGGTTTCTTTCTAAGCTTGTTGAGTGAATGTACTCTCCTCCAGGTACAAATTTCCTTTTATTCAACCAAACAGCAAAAATACTAAACATAGATGAAATTGCTGTGGTGGGTGTTAATATCTACTTGCATGTGATCAAACAATAAATCAGAAAAAACAATATTCCACGGACCAGCTCACAAGCATCGTCACGCTTTCCACTTATAAAATTAATTTAAGTTGAACAGTTCAAAATGCAGTCCAATACAAAAGTAGACACGAATCTTGTCTGTTTCAAACATAGTCCCCTCTTCCTTCCCATGGTTACTTATGGATCAGCCTCTGACTATCATGTATGTCTTTTAGAGCATGATTGGTTTACCTGCAGCAAAGTTCTGCAATAATTATCAAGGCACAAAACAGCTGAAAAATGCTGAACACAGATGTTGAACACAAATATTATTTCACCAAGTTTCTACAAATAAGCTTTGGCTAAATGTCCTCCTAACAATGTGCCCCATCTTCTGCTGTTCTTTGACCCTTAGTTTGGACCAGACTTTTACTACTCTTATCATTGTTTAAAAGAGACATTCACATGAGTCTCAAAGGCACAGAAAATGGACATGTTTTGAATTTTCTACTGTAAGTTACTTTCATGTCAGGATGATGGTAAATTATTAATTGCATTGTACCTTGAATGTCTCCAGATGACTGCAGATTGTGAAGCTCTTCTAAACACAGCTTTGCAAGCTGATCGGCCCAGCACACATTCTGGTAGCTAAATTGCAAAATGACAGATTCATCAACTGAATGAGCTGCTATCAGATAATATTAGCTGGCAGATGTCTCAAAAGAAATAGTCTCGTCTGCAGAGCTCTGGCAATTAACTGTTTACAGGTCCAACACCTGCCTCAGTGATAGTATTTATTTCACAAATCATTTTAATGGCCATTTTCTCCAGCACACAAAATACTTGGCCTTGAAGGTAAAAAGTTCAGCGCCAGCCACCTCTCCACTGCGGCACACAAAGCATCAAGAGAAGAAAGGGAGACAAAGCGCTACAGAGCCGGGTGTTGAGTGATTTCCCTGCCTCCGCCGCCACCCAGGTGAGCCCAGGGAGGGGGTGGCAGCCCCGGCAGCGCCGGCCGAGGGCTCCGCGGCGCTCCCTGGCATCAAACGGGATGGATGGTCCCTGCACACAGCGGGAGCAGAGGCCAGCGCTGGGACACGGCGTGAGCTGTGCCCGGGCGATGCTGCCCAGCCGCTCATAACGGAGCCACTTTTACAGTAGAGGAGGCAATGACACTAATAACCACTAATCCTCTCAAAGCTTTTTGGTCTCTTGCCAGGTCAGCTTTAATCAACTGTAACTATATTAAAAACAACAACAACAACAACAACAACAACAACAACAACAAAACCC
The DNA here is from genome assembly GCA_027886175.1 of Phylloscopus collybita. NCBI lineage: Eukaryota > Metazoa > Chordata > Aves > Passeriformes > Phylloscopidae > Phylloscopus > Phylloscopus collybita. The sequence continues at coordinate 22,681,334 of JAJNNQ010000075.1, forward strand.
CACAGCTTTGGAGGGCTGGGTTACATAACACAGCAAACCTTACAAATGCATCAAATCCAGTCCCCTAAAACCAGGCAGGATAGCTGCTTTAAAAGCCGCTTGCTCACGGATGGCATGGATCGTGTGCTTAGGAAAACTGACTGGCAAGTAATCACACAAGTAACAATCTGACTTCTGGTGTATTTGTCTCACTAAGTAGCCGTGTTTCAAGTCATCAAATCCACAAGCACCGTATTGCAATGGTAAGCCAGAAGCATTTAGATTCCCAATGATGTCAGACACAAGGTGGATAGATGGACTGTGCTCTAAGCTCCATTTCTCCTGCAGACTCAGGAGAATATTAATGGTCATAAGCCACTCAAATGCAATGCTTTCATGCCACTTAATAGCAAGCTCTGGGCTTGCTCAAATAATCAAGTCTAGACACATAGTGAACATTAAGAAATTATTCCTTTCTATAATTAAACAATATTTATATAAGAAAATACAATAAATGTATTAAGAGCAGGAAATTACATTTTTACTGGGATAAGTCCAGATGTTGCTTCCTAACTGCAAACTGTAAAATGTGAAGTCAGTGGGTACCACTGAAATCAAGCTATCTAAATTAAATTAATGAAGGTATTTCCAATTCTGACAGTTTGAAAAAAAAATGAAGACAGCTATTAGGGTAAGAAAAAAAAAATTACAGAAGTGAAAACCTTACCAGGTAGCCCACTAAACAAACATTTTACACTTTCTAATGAGGAACTTCCAATACATTTTTAAACAATGAACTTTAAATTTTCCATACCAGCAGGATGTTTGAGAGCACATGAGTTATCTGAGAGCACATGAAGTAAGATGTGCCTCTGGTCATGGTAAATGGCCTGATAAATACCCACAGGCCCCTCAAAACTCCACTGCTGTGCTTAATCCTCTCGGCAAATTTGTGAGGCTTCTTTCTCTCCCTACCAGATAAATTCTCACAGATGTACAGTTCACATTTGCTCACACAGCAGTTGCATGCAGACAAATGTCCCCACCGTGTAACCCTTCTCCCCCACAGGCAGCAAGTGACAGTGCTGCAATGCCAGGATACAGACATGGAACAACACCATGCTGTGGTTTCACAAGGAAAAATTTAGTGTAAAGAAGCAGTGCCTGGAAAGGCAGCATACACAGATTATTATAGATTTGTAGCAGGTCTCTGGACACCACACTCCACACGGAAGAAGATTATCCTTGCTCTTACGAGCTTGTACTTTAAACAGGCAGCCTGGCAGAGGAGGGCTGCTTTGTGTCCTGAAACACCTTGCTTCCCCTCCCTCACTGCAGCCTGCCACTGGTGTTTTGCAAACCTCTAACTAAACCTGGCAGCTATAGATATCACTTGGAAAAATTCCAGGTGTTCAGCAAAAGGATGCAAAGAACTTAGTTTCATTGGCTAAATCAAAAAATGTTCCAATTAGGGAATACACCTCTATTTCTATGGAAGAGCTGCAGCAACAGAGTCTGACACTCGTGTTCTAAACTGAGGATCAGTCTTGATGACACCTCTCTTGTGCATCACCTCACAGGACTCTTCTTCCAGGCTGCAGCTAGACAAGGAGAGGGAATTTCCATTTTGTAGGATATTGAGTTGCAGCTGAAATATAAAATGCATATTTAGAATTTTTGATGGGTTTTTTCCATCTGTAATGAAACAGAGCAGCTGACTGCATCAGTCCTGGACCATCTGAGCCTTGGCATGGATCAGGATGAGGGTCAAACCAGGGGCTCGTGTAGGTCCCAGGTTACCAACCCATTGGCAGGTGCCTGCATAGTCCCTAGCACTGCTACCCTATCCCACCAAAGGCAGACAGGCAGAGGCATCACAGTTTTCCCACCAGTTGCATCCCAGCTGCTGCTGGGCATTCAGTGCCCTCTTGCTTTTTTCCCCATTACTTATTGTGGCTTTTGAGTTACCTTAGGTTTTCACATTAATGTTTTCGTATTTCCTAGAAGGTGCTAGGGAGGCAGAGGGAGGGTGAGAATATCCAGATGATTGCACAGACTTTTCAAGACACAGTCTTTAGTGCTTGGGTTTTGCACTGGTGGGAGGAAGAGAAACCAAACCCCAATATTCTGTTACTGTCATAAACTCCTCGAATTCTCCCACTTTCAATACTTCTAAAATTAGGGTCATGCACCATTGCCTCACTATATCCTTTTCACTCTGCTCTTTATAGATATTCTATATGAGGCAAGTCTACAGTTTCTGTCATCATTAGAGGATTTCATGACAAATGGGCTATAAGCCTGAACCTTTAATCCTTCCTATTCATGCAAGCGTAGAGACCCCAGGGAGCGCTCGCATCGTATTCTCACGGATGAGATTCTCTCAGTGTGAATCTCTTTCCTCTCAGGATATTCAACATCCACCTCATCAATGGTAGCTTTCTGAAGGGAGGTTTCTAAAGCACCTCCATGTGAATTTTCACACTAACAAAGCAGTTATGGATTAAAAAATGCATCCAGGTAAAATCCCTGGACACAAGGAAGACAAATAGCAAAACTCCTGTTGCCATTAGGCCACGCTGAGCAGATCACATTGTACAAATGCTACACATGGAAATGCTGTCAGTGCATCCCTGTTTAAAAATATAATACCCATCTTGATATTATTCCTATTATTTCCTGATCCATAACATCCTGATCCAAGAAATCCTGAATTCCAGCTTTCCTGGAAAGCATTTTAATAAGCATAATGCTCCTCCCATCATATCCCTTGAGAACAGAGATACTAGACTGGATTCTCAGATAAAACAGTCATTATCTGGAGAAAAACTAAAATATCAACAATGAATTTCATAGGTAGAAAACTAAAAAAGAAAACCTGCTTGAGATTATATTTAGGGAAAAAAAAAGTCAAATTCATTCAGTAACAAATGTGTAAAACAGACTCTTAAGGACTCTACATAATAAGGTGTAATAATGTGACAAAATATTTACACAGTTATGGTGGAATGATTGTATTGGACTGGTTCCAGATAAAAGTTGTTTTTAAAGAGACTTTATACATTTTTCACTTGCTGATGCTCCTAAAGATAGAGTTGATTTTCTGCTTAACTGCAAAAGTTATCATTTAAAACCTTTTTTTGCTTAGTTTCTCTCTTACAAACAGGTTTACTACTGCATTAAAGGCACACAAAACTGCCAAGTCATTGATGTGCCTATTATTCAGATTGGTCATGCTTGAAGAGCCCAAAGTGTCTGGAACTTGCTGCTATTTGTGACCTTCATGGAGTGTGTGATTGGATGGAGAGCCCTCAATCAGTGTCTGAACTCCTGACTGTGCTCTTGCATCACTTCTCAGAACGCAGTGGGATCATTTGGGTCAAGCAAAGGAACCATCAGGCTCTGTCCCTCTCATAAGCACCATTTACACATTATCTGTAGGTGAAAGGCTGTCAGTGGCAGAGTTACCTGTAAGACCATAAGGACATTGTAGCTTAACTTATCCTTACGTGCACACTGCTCCAGTGGCAACAGAATCAATGAGTCCGGTTTTCTACAGCCTCCTTTCCTTTGTGCCTTTTTACTGTTCCTCCTCACTACAATAATCTCCATCTGCCTCTGAGGGACAACCCAGAAAGCAAGAAATAGCAGGGGCTGGTGATCTGGGCAGGTTGCATGTGCTGTTTGGGCAGTCCAGGTCTTCTAGACTTTCCTGCAACAGCTGTATTGATCCAAGTCATCCATCTCAATGAAATGCTTTCAGGTAACTTGTAGGAAGCTGCTGTTTCTCCTAAATCTGGTTAATTTTGCTAAAAAAAACCCAAAGTGGTGAAGTATTCAACAGCTGGGGAACATTGACATTTGTTTTGCCTGCATAACTAACATTTAATTAACATTTTAATGGGTTTATTACATATAGGTATTTTACTGCAGGTTCCCCACCCCTTTCAATTCACAGGGCAAACATTTTAGAAATTGATATAAATTATGAAAGGAAGACTCTTCCCTTCTTTGAAGGACTCTTTCCTTCCTTGAAGACATTAAATTTTACATCATGAAAATAACGAAGAGTACAGTCTTGAAACAAAGGCAGTACTTACAGTCCTGATACCAAAGCCTGGTGGGACTCTGAATGAAGGCTGTTTGTTGTTTTGGTTTTTTTAAAAAAATAAATATTTTTTTCCAAAAATATGAAGAAGTAAATATTTAATAAACTGATTTCTTAAAGCTGAAAAAGTTGGATAAGAACTTTCCCAAAACAGTATTTCCCCTGCAGTATGCAAGTAATCTTCACTTGGGTGAAAAGAAAAAAAACAAACCAACAAAAAACCCATGAAAAAGTAGCCAAAGTTTAGCAAAATTTTCTGAGAATGAGATTGAAAATATGTAGCATCAGCAAAAGTGCTTGTAATAGGAGTTTAAAACAACACTGCATAAAAATTTAATCATAAATTATTTCTTCAAATGTATCCTGTGCAAAATAACATTTTGCACAATGCATTGCAGCTGAACTTTTTTAAGCTAGAGTGTAAAACAGACATAAACATTGAACTTGTCCAAGGATCACATCTTTAACTACAGATCCAATTTACATCTAATTTAGGTCAGAAACTGGTTGGAAGATTTATTTGTTAAATGGCAGAAAACTTATCCAGTGTGAAGTATGGTAAATTGCTAAGGACTGGGTGCACTTTTCATAAAAACCTAGAGATTTAATCCCTTCAGAACAAGTCTTAGTCTTAAAAATGTCATCACACTTGGGTCTTCCAGGTTGCTTTATAATTTACTATTATTTACTGATTCTTACATATGCAAACTCTGCTAGCAGAAGAGAATCCTCAGTACCATAAGCTATATGAGTATAGAAAGAGATAGAATGACTAATTCCCAATGTTCCCAGCTATTGTTAATTAGCTGATCAAATTCACTTGCTTTAAAGCTTCTTAATTATTAAATGGTGCTTGCTAGTTCAAACTAATCGCAAATAAGAAAAAAAAAATGTTTAGTTGTGCAGCAGAGATTAAAGGGCTTCAACATGCTCACTGTTAACAGGAAGTAAAGAAAATACATTTCTTCATCAAATCATTTTCACAAAGCCTCATATATTTCATCAAAAATGGCCATTAGTGTTATTTCAAAGACGTGCCTGTGGTTTCTGCTAACTACTTATTACACAGCCATCATTTTGTAATATAAACCAATGACTTGGTGATAAAGTGTACCAGTTGGAAACATAAACAGATGCATTATGGATAACTGAAGTGCTGCTTTCTCTTCTGCAAATTCATTCTATGTCACTTAAAAGGAAAAATCAAAGGAACCTTGTGTTTAATAATATTTAGATATTCAGGATATGCCTAAAGTTAGCAAATTAAAGCAGTTCCAATATTCTATGTTGCAGAATACTGAATTCCTCGTTCAAAAATCAAATGAGATGGAAAATGCTTATGATCCCTTGATAAGCATAGCTAGGAATGAATTGGCACATGGAGGAAATAGAAAAGCCAAAAACAGCAAGAGTTGTGCTGTGCAGGGCTTTTGTAATGACTTTGCAGCCCTATTTCCCAGATTATGTTTCCAGTTTTTGAAAATCAGACAGGCAAGGAAGAACATTTTGAAAAATCAAATTCTTCTGCAGAACTATCAGCATGTTTTTATAACTATCCCATGACAATGCAGATCCAATCCTAAAATACATACAAAGCATGTAACCTCACTGGCAAGATAATGTCTTTGCCCCTAGCACTGCCTTCAAGGAAAATAACACTCCAGCTGTGCAGCAGAGTTTGCCCGTTTGATGGTATGTATAATCTCCTATTCAGTTTACTTTAAAAAATTTAGACCTTTACTCCTGAATGCTTTAAAAGAAACCTGCAAAAATTTATCATCCTTGGCCTTGTAGCAAGGGATGATTTGATTGAACTACCCTCAGAAGGGAATTTCTATGTATTATCTCATATTTTAAAAGAAAAATAACTAGAAACCAGCAGAGAAAATTCAATTTCTCTGGACAGTCTCCATTAGCTGTCTCACAAATTGTCTCTTTAAATGTAACCCCAAGAACTGTACCCTTCTCATGAGTCATTTCCCAATGGAAGAAAGGCTTCCTTTAGCAACATTTTCAACATGGCTTCCTGCAGCATCCTTATATCCAAAGTAAGTCTTCACAATCCTGATGGCTGGACTACAAGATGGAGAAAAAACTGCTTGAATTGTCCATTTCAAAGGGGCGTTGTTACTGAGTAGTACCCTATGTAGAGCTTGGTGAGGAGTTCCTCAAGGGTCTGTCTTGGGACATGCCAGGAAGATTAGAGATGCCAGATGTAAATTGGAACAAGAAGGATTCAACCTGAATATATATTTAAAAAATGCACCATCAGATAATTTAGCGCTGTAATAGGTTTCCCAGTGATAACTTGATTTAACAAGTTGCCTAAATCCCATCAGAGGATCCTGGGCAACCCTGTTTTCCAGAGACATCCATAATTTTGGCAGTCCTTTTCAAGTGCTTCCAAAATGAACAGCCATTTGTGTCCTAACTGTGTCTTTGGCCAGGCACAAAGGAGAAGAGAAAGCAAAACCTGTTGTGTCTGGCTAAGACCAGTGCAGTGTGTCATCAAGAGCTGCAAAGCACTCAAAGATATCAGCACCAGCTTTATACACCGGTTGGGGAAGTGAAGTGTAAAAAAATTACCCCAGAAGTTATCCAGGCCTCAAACATACAAGAAATTAAATTAACCAGCAAAGTTCATAAAGGTCACTGTTGGAGAGAGAGAGAGAAATTGCTAAAATACACATTTAATTGAATCAATAGCAACTGAAGTAATGCTTTATAGCTTCTGAGATGTCCCAAACTTGCACAATAGTTAACAGGGCCACAAATGAACAAGAACTTTTCCACTAATCTGATGTTGACAGTTTTTGCAATTTCTGCTTTTTATTTATTTCCTTTAATTTGCAAGGATTTCCATATTATAAACATTTTATCTTGTCTGTGTGTGATGTTCTGTACAATAAGGCCACTTTGTATCAACAAAAGTCCAAGACAAAACAAGTCCCAAATTTGTTTCACAGGAAATTCTGATTTTTTTTTCCCAGCATGTTTTACAGAAACAAACAAACAATTACATAGAATGGAAAAAAACCCCAACACTTTATTTTTAGTAAAACATGTAAATTTTGCTATTGCTTTTCCTGTGTCAGGTATTTTGGAAGATTTTTTTCTTTTGAGAAAACTGAAAATATTTTGTTCAGAATATTTAAAGTAATGGATAAACAGTAATTGCAAAACTGGCATATCCAATTGATTTTCAACCTCATTGTTGCTCTGTGTCCTTTACCCCATCCTGATTGAAAGCACCAGAGGAGAAATATTGGGAGTTAACACTTCAGTTGTTGCCAGTGCTGCCTTGCCTTCCTTTCTCCAATACTTTAAAGTAAAGGTAAAGAGCAAGAAAAATGCAGAGTGCTAATTAACCATTAAACAATCACGAGGCAGTTTCCTGCACTGTGTCTCCAGACCCGTTGCTGGAAAGGAAGTTCTCTACTCCAGTGGTGTGATGAAGCAGAAAGGAGAGGAGGGATGGACCAGGGCAGTATCTGGTACCAAACACTGGAAGAACATGACAGTGTGCATAAGTGCAATACACCTGGTTAACTCTTAAATTGAAGAAAGAAAAAAAGGAGGAAAAAGGTTAAATTAAAGCTCCTAACATTAATTGCTTAATGAAGACTGACAAGAGTCTATGTAGCAGGGTCTATTTATATTAAGAACGAACAGTGCCCTCTGTGGTTTAGCAGAAAATGTGGTCTTGGTTTCTTCTGTATTGTATTTTTAAACACAGAAGCTAAGAGCACCCAAAATTGCCCTATTTAGTATAATCACTTAGCTCGATGAAAATCCTCAGTCATTTTAACATGCTTGCCTCAGGAACGCAGATTACAAGTAGCAAACAGAAAGTAATCCACAAATAGCTTTAGAATCCTGTTTGAAAAATTGGTTTGTGAGCTATGTAGGTCTAAAAGCCAAGTGAGTACATTATGATCCAAAAAAGTGAACGATTTTTTTAAATGATTTATGTAAACTAGGAAAGAAAAACTCACTTTAAAACAAACTTGAGTGTGTATTGTTGATACGATCACATTTTAGAATACACTAAGTGTTCCAAATGGCCCTCAGATCAATTTTGGGAAGTAAACAAAGCTCAGCTTTCAATGAGATTTAGGTTTTAAAGCACAAGAAATTAGGTATAGGTTAATTCAAACATTCATTAAATCCAGACTGCCATGAGTTATATTCCATGGTCTAAAGTGATGACTAACGCAGATAAGAGTCATGCTTATGCAATCTGTTACAGATAATATGTTAAGTAAAATAGTTTGCACAAACTCTAAAATAAAGGATCTTTCCAGTTAACAAAAAAGCCAAAATTAAAACATAATTTGAAACATGCATTTTGTTCTATATATGAAATCAGAGACTGTGCCCATATTTTATACACACAAATACACACGTGCAAACACACATAACACACACACACGCTCACACACATTATTTTAATAGATGCCAGATGGGAAAAGTGCTTGACATCCAGTTTACTTTCAGCAGCAAATGCAGCAGCCATTGTGCTCACAAGGGAGCACAGCCCCCACTGGGCCAGTGGCATGGTGGCCCCAGGACCCAGTGGGACAGACTTGGTCATGGAGGATCAGTGCCACCTAGGACTCACCCTGGGAGCACCTACTGACCTGGGGAGGAGGAAGCAGCCAAAATCAGTTCCCATCCCTGGCAAGCAGGCAAGTCTGCAGATGGAAGGGCACAGCCCAGGGACCTCAGCAATCTCAGCCTCTCCTTTCACAAAGGAGCCTTTGGAGGACTGAAGGGCTGTTGGGCATTTCCAGCATGGTTTGCCTCCCCCCTGCTCCAGCTGACCTTTGACTCCTCCTCCATGGTTTGGATGATATCAACAGTGCACACCTCTGTAGACCAAGAGCAGAGATGATGGTGAACAGCTGAGCCCCAAAGTGGGGTCCAAACCCCTCTGTGTAAGGCACTACAATTTTTCCCACTATTAGTATCTGGAAAAGTCATCCTTGCTGACAATTTATAGTAACTTGTGTTTACACTTGTACAAGCTCCAAACTGTGCACCAAGACCACTCTGGACACTCTGCCAAGCTGAAAGATGCTGTCTGGCACCCAAAGAACTTGCAGTCCGAGCACAGGTGACAGCAGAGTGAAGTGGAATGCCTTCAGTATGTGGCACCTGACTATGCTGAGTGCACATCTGCTTTCCAAAATTTTGATATGTAGTGTCTAATCTGCCTTTGGAGAGATACAGGGAAAACCATAACTTTCCACAGCTCAGTTTCAGTGGTCAGTCATCTGAAGCACCAATGTGTTGCTCTCACAGGCATCAGGATGAGATCTGCTGAAGCAGATGGAGGAATGGCAAAGCATGGTTGCAAAGCTATTACCATACTTCATTCATGGCTGTTCATAAAAGACTGAAGATGTAAAGGGTAATATAAGCATTGAGTGATATTGTTAGTGTTTCAAAAGTTACTTCAGCTTTTAGGTTTGATACATTTACAGCATGCAGAAAAGGCCTAATACTGTCCCATAGCTGGAAAGACACGAGTGGGCAAAGAATGCAAAACAATCTCACAAGTATCTATCAAAACAATTATATTAATTTAGAATAGTTATGTTTGTAAAGTATTATTGCATAAAGTATTATTAGAGTTAGCTAGATGTCTGAGATGGATATGGGAACATGAAGAAATTAAATATTTATTTTACTACCCTGGATGTCACTTTTGTTATGATATCTGGGTGTAGAGTGCTTTTCTGGCTGGACCTTTCTATAAACTCAGCGCTGCAGGGCACGGCACAGACCTGTCTAAATAATCTCCAAAGGCAGTTTCACTTTGCTGATTGATGTTGGTATAGGTGCATGTATATAGAACCTCCTGCTGTATTGTTCCAGCACCTTTTTATCCTCTGGCATGAAACTTCAGCACCTCAGTCTTGTGGCACCTGCGAGCACTTCCCAGTTCCAAAGTGGTTGGTTTGCCTGAAAATTCCAGGGAAAATATTTTGAAGTTATTGTTCTGGACTTCTGTAACACAGAGCAGGTTCTACAGTCCAGTGCTTTCAGTGTTACCTTCTCTTTCACCAAATAGGAAACTAATTTCTGTTGACCATCCCAGAATTGTAACTCAACATTTGCAGAAAAGAGGTACTTTAAACATAAAAGAAAGAATTAGAAAAAGAGGGCCGGGCAAGTGGACACTCCATCAAAACAAAAAAATTAATAAGCATAAAATATACTATGTATATATATATATATATATAAACACTTTGAGCTGCTGTAACAGAATCTTATGGGAGCTGTAGGCAAATAATTTCCTGTCTCCACTTTCATCCATGGCTGCATTTCTTGGCAAGACCTCATCTTCTGGGGTTTCAGAAAGACTCCTAGGATACACCATCGTATCCTCACTGGGAATAGGATCCACTGATAGTATCTATGAAAGATATAGGGAAGGAAAAACAACTCTTACTCAGAAAAACCAAAATATTCTAAAATTATTGTTAACAAAACAGCTAATAGATAAAAATACTTAATCAATATATTTAGAATTCTTTGGTTAATAATTTAGATATTATATCACAGAAGAAGAGAGACATAATAAATCTTCTCTTTATGGGATTAGATTACCATTTTGTTGAAACCTCAGGCATCTTAGTGAAAAGCCATCCTGTAGGCCAGTGGGGAATATAAAGGCACCTTGATTCTTATAGAGAGCCTGAGGCTTGTCTTTTTCTCATTAATAAATATCTAAACATATGTCCCTATCAGTTTATTTCAAATTTTCTCATGAGCTGTTGTCATGGTTTAATCCCAGCCAGCAGCTCAACCCCATGCAGCTGCTCTCTCAGTTCTCCACAGTGGGATAGGGAAGAGAATCAGAAGAGTAAAAGTGAGAAAACTCATGGGCAGGGATAAAGACAGTTTAATGGGTAAAGCAAAAGCTCTGCACATAAGCAAAGCAAAACAAGGAATTATTTCACTGCTTCCCATGGGCAGGCAGGTGTTCAGACATCCTCAGGACAGCAGGGCTCCAACACGTGTAACAGTGACTTGGGACACAAACACCATCACTCCAAACATCCTCCCTTTCCTTCTTCTTCTCCCATCTTCATATACTGAGCATGACACCATAGGATCTGGAAAATCCCTTAGGTCAGCTGGGGTTAGCTGTTCTGGCTGTGCCCCCTTCCCCCTGTAAGCTCCTTGTGTACCCCCATCCTATTCATTTGGGGAGTAGTATGAGAAGCAGAAAAGACCTTGAATCTATGTAAGAACTGGTCAGTAATAACAAAAACATCCCAGAATGATCACTGCTGTTTTCAGCACAGACACAAAACACAGCCCCATACTAACTACTGTGAAGAAAATTAACTCTATCCCAGCCGAAACCAACACAACTGCATGTTCACAGTATTGCAGGTAGCACAGATGATTTCCAATGGACAGCAAGAGATCCATCAGGGTAAATTGAAAGTGGTCCTTGAAATGTGTTTAAAGAATAACTCAATATCACCAGGCACAGTCTACATGGGCTCACAGAGGGAAAGACATGTTTAACTAACTTGATTATCCTTCTATAATATGGTCACTCACCCAATGGATGAAGGGAAGACTGTGGAAAGAGTTTTTCTGAATTTTAGCAAGGCTTTTGATACTGTCTCTCAAGTATCCTTCAGGACAAATAGTCCACCTTTGGAAAAGCAGGTTCATGGTGATCTGGGCAATGAACTCTCTAAAAGGCAGAGCTCAAAGGGTTGTAGTGAATGGAGCTACATCTGCCTTGAAACCTGTTCCAGCAGTGTTCCTCAAGGCTCAATTCCAGGGGACTTTAGGAATGAGATGTCTTGCTGAGAGGTCTAGATAGCTTACAGCATTGGGTGGTGATTAATGGGATGAAATTCAACAAGTTTGAATACTAGATTCTGGACCTGGGATGGAGTGGCTGGAGATCAGCCCTGCAGGAAGGGATCTGAGCAGCAGGCTCAGTAGGAGTCACCCTGGCACCCTGGCCGCCCAGAGGACAAACCCTGTCCTGGGGTGCATCAAACTCAGCATCACCAGCCAGTCAGAGGTGACTGTCCCACTGACAGCCTTGGTGTGGCCTTGCCTTGAGCTCTGTGTGCTGCTCTGGGGCCCACAGCTGAAGAATGAGGTAAGGGATGAGAATGTGTCCAGAGGAGGGCAGCAAAGGTGATAAAAGGGCTGGAGGCAATGTCCTGTTTGAAGGGACTGAGAACTTTGGATTTGTTTTATTTGGAGAAAAGGAGGCTGAGGAGTGACCTCACAGCTCTCTACAGCTTTCTGAGGAGGGGACATGGAGAGGGAAGTGCTGAGCTCTTCCCCAATATTCAGGGCAGGGTGTGTGAGAATGGTTCAAAGCTGTACCACAGGGGGCTTAGACAGGACATTAGGAAGCATATCTTTACTCAGGGTGGTCAAGCACTGGAACAGGTTTCCTACAGGAAATGGATGTCTCAAGTCTGTCAGTTCACAAAATGCATTTGAAAAAAAACCATAATATGGTTTAACTTTTGTTCAGCCCTGAAGTGGTCAGGCAGTTGGACTAGATGATCATTGTGGTTTCTTCCAACTGGAAATATTCTATTCTATTAAACCAATCCTCTTCACATATGAGCATATGCTCATCTACACTTACGGAGAGCCCCTTCATGTCACTGAAAAGAAAACAAAGTTAAAAAATCAACACAGCACAGAGAAGGACATAGAATTCAACTGCTCTGTCTTTTTGACACACGGGATGCTCCCACAACAAAGCTTTTTCAGCACTAGCCATTTAGCTGCCACAGCAGTCTCCAGTGACACTCTTCAACCAAATGGCAATCTTCAATTGTGTCCCTACAGATGCAACCCTGTAGCTTCACTTATTTCATAGGCATTTGTCTGATTCTTAGCTGAAAGTCACTATTTCTTTCTGCAGTATGCCAACGTAGATTACAAACCAGACCAGTGGGTCTGCTGAAGTCTGCTGAAGTGAGGATTGAAAAAGTTAAGTTGTCATCTGCTGCAAAGGCAAAGGTAGAAAGCAACTCTTCAGAGCAGCTGCCCTAATCACAGGCCTATTCTTTCTCCTCCTACAGTCTTTTATAGCATTTAGCATTTAGCCCAGCTTACCAGTTTCTGCAGCCAGAGAAGGCAAGAGCCTCCTTCTCTGAAAAAAACTTCCATTTCTTGGACGTGACTATACTGTACACTGAATGCTCCATGGGAAAGGATGACTATAAATTGCCTTATCTCACACAAATTCAAGGGAGACAAGTTATTCACAGTACTTCCAAGTTCTCAAGCAATTGCTTTTTCATCTTTAGATTCACTTCTTTCAAATTCTAAATTTATGTGAGTGGTTTGGGTTGGGGAAAGGTTGTTTGACCCTTTGCTAACTTGGATTTTTAAGAGAGAAAAAGATAAGTAACATACTATTAGTAGCCCCATTGTATGGGGTTTCTGGAAATGAAGGCTTTGAAGTCAGTGCTTTGCTTTTTGATATTAGGGAAGAAGGCCCCAGAGCAAGAATGAGACATACCTGTTCCACCAGGACTGAACCACGATAGGATCAGACATCCAAAGGACTAGAACACTTTGAGGATTTTCTCGGACAAGGAAAACTAGAAATACGTGGGAAGCATGTGTCCATTCAAAGATTCACAGCATACTCTGGTGGTCACTGACACACAGCATAACCTCAGTTGACCCAAAACTTTACATTTTGTCTCCAGCTCAGAACAGATACATTCTCTTGAGAATGTATCTGTTCTGAGCTGGAGACAAGATGAAATATCAATATATCAAGTTGATATAAGAATATCAACTACATGATTCCTTAGCATGTCATTCCTTCCTCCACATTCTCTCCTACTAGTTCCAGCCTTCCAGACAACACTACAAACTCAGCTATTCATCCAGTAGATTAATATATTTATTACATTAGTGTGGCTTAGTATGTTCTTCTGCTCTGATCTTTGCTATAAAGATAATACATAAGATTTCTGTATAATTGTTTGAATGAGACCATATCCTCTTTTAGAAATTCTGATTTTAGTGTATCCACTGAAGAAAAAGGGGCACGCTCATGTTGTATAGCTCAAAAGGTTAAAACCACTCTCTAAAAATATTTGAATCTTATTACTACTCAAAAACTGTCGGCCTGAAGTTTAGGTTGTTTTGTCTCATACTGTACCAAAGCTCTAATTCATAGCAGTGCTTACCTGGAACCTTCAGGCAACATAACCAATAATTCTATATAGTGAGAGTACCTCAAATCTTTACCTTAAATTTTAACTTTCCTTTTTATTTAAATAATCAGACTGAACCCCATGAGTCTTTCACCAGAAGATCTAACCTTTTACCACTTCAGATCTCTCTGTACCTACCTGTGATTTCCTCTTTGTACAATGAAGGATCTGATCAGCTCATTTAGTAAATTGCCTTGCCTGACAGAATTCTTTGGAGAGTTACTTCTGACAAATTGGAACTGGTGACTCACAAGAAACACTCATTTTCTATTTTTTCCAGAGGTGTGACATTACCTTTATGGTGTTCTCAATTCAGGAGATGCAGCTCTTGTTTTTATTAGGTGTCTGTTTCTCTTACTCATCACTCCCAATCCCCACATTGGTTGGAAACCTCCTCTGCAATGATTTCCTGCCAAATCTTCAGTTCAAAAATTTGAAGAAGACAGGACCTAGAAGGCCATGGTACAACTAAAATAGACATATTCAGCAGTGGTTATCCATTTATTATAATATTACAGCATCTAATCAATTTAGTGCACTGCAGGGAGTAAATTGCATTGTTCTTGATTAAAATGCTTCACAGTATATTATCAAACAATTTATGTTACTTGATTTTCAACCAAATCTTCTGTATATGAAAAAAAGCCCCACCAAATGACAAGTTAGTTTCAGAGATTTTCCCTGAAAACTATGGGTTTGAAGTTAATTGTATTGACTTTCTCTATTCTTTATTTAATGAGAATTTCATCAACAATTGTGTGATTTTTACATGATCAGTATAAGGGTAAAAGACTTTAAATTACCAAGGTGCAATTTTATCTCTTTGATATGGCATATCTTCAGGTTTTGCTGTGTCCTCTAAAACTTTACACTGGTCTAAGATTTACTGAAAAGTACCATTAATCATTCAAAAAGTTCTTCGGCAAGCTTTTATAAAACTCTCAGATGCAAATTATCTAGACAACCTGATATTAAAATGTCTAGCTTTAGCAGCTGCTGTTTAACATCCTTTGAGAAATGTTGAACTGGAAAGTGTTTCAGTTTCAGGATCAGCATGTAATATGACTAATTCACATGGCTTTTCTCCAAAAACATAACTGCAGTATTTCACAGAATCACAGAATGGACAAGGTTGGAAGGGAGCACAGTGGGTCATCTGGTCCAGCCTCCCTGCTCAACCAGGGCTATCCCAGAGCTCAGGTGGTTCTTGAGTATTTCCAGTGACAGAGACTTCACCACCTCTCTGGGCAGCCTGTTCCAGTGAACCTGCACAGTAAAGTTTTTCCTCATGTTCAGGGGGAACCTCTGTGCATCAGTTTCTGCCCCTTGCCTCTTGTTCTATTTCTTGGCACCACTGAGAAGAGGTGCCAAGACATCCTCCATCCTCTTGACACCCTCCCTTCAGAGGCTGATGGATGTTGATGAGTTCCCCTCTCAGGTGCCTCTTCTCGAGGCTGAACAGGCCCAACTCTCTCAGCCTTTCCTCATCAGAGAGATGCTCCAGGCCCCTCATTATCTTTGTAGTCCTCCTCTGGACCCACTCCAGCAGCTCCATATCCCTCTTGTACTGTGGAGCCCAGAACTGGACAGAACACTCCAGATGTGGCCTCTCTAGGGCTGAACAGAGGGGCAGCACAAGTCACCTCCCTGGACCTGCTGGAAATGCTCTTCCTAATGCACCCCAGGATACTTTTGGCCTTCTTGGCCCCCAGGGCACACTGCTAGCTCATGGACAGCTTGTTGCCTATCAGGCCCCCAGGTCCTTCTCCACAGAGCTCTCTTCCAGCAGCTTGGTTCCCATCCTGTACTGGTGCCTGGGGTTGTTCCTCCCCAGGTGCAGGACCCTGCATTCACCTTTGCTGTATTTCAGATGGTTCTTCTCTGCCCATCTCTCCAGCCTGTCAGGGTCCCTCTGAAGGGCTGCACAGCACTCTGAGGTATTGGCCACTCCTCCCAGCTTTGTGTTGTCAGGGAACTTGCTGAGGAGGCCTCTGCCCCTTCACCCAAGTCACTGAGGAAAAGTTAAATAATGCTGGGCCCAGTACTGAACCTTGGCGGACACCACCAGTGACAGGCCTCTAACTACACCCTGTGCCACTGATTGCAACCCTCTGGGATCTGCTGTTCAGCCAGTTCTCAAACCACCTCTGTCCACTCACCCACCCCACACTTCCTGAGTTTGCCTATGAGGATGTTGGGAGAGACAGCTTTGAAAGCCTTGCCAAAGTCAAGGTAAAACAATATCCCCTGCTGTCCCCCATCCATCCAGGCAGTTGTTTCATCATAGAAGGCAATCAGGCTGGTCAAGCATGATTTCCCTTTAGTGAATCCATACTGACTACTGATCACCTTCTTGTCATCCATGTGGAGAGTGATGGCCTCCAGACTGAGGTGCTCCATCACCTTTCCAGGGATTGAGGTGAGGCTGACTAACTGCTAGTTCCCTGTGTCTTCCTCCTTGCCCTTTTGGAAGACTTGGGCAACATTTGCTTCCTTCCAGTCCTCAGGCACTTCTCCTGATGTCCGTGACCTTTCAAAGATGACCGTGAGTGGCCTGGCTGTGATGTCCACCAGCTGTCTCAGCATTTGTGGATGCATGGCCCCCCAGGTCAGGACCCATGGACTTGTGGATGTCAGGTTTGCCTAGGTGTTCTCTAACCCAATCCTCCATGACCAAGGGAAGGTCTTCCTTCCAACATCCATTTACCCTGGTCTCTTGGGTTGTGGAACCAGGGGCGTATATTCTATTTTCATTTGTTAAAAGCAGTTGGGGAGGTGTTTTTTTCTTTATTTCTTGTAACTCTGGGGAGGAGAGGGGCAGATGCCTTCTGATAATGGGCCAACTCTTAAAACCAGGTGGGGCAGTGTTTCTCATCTCTTTCACCGCCATCCTCCCTCCAGAGGAATATTTTTCTGCTAATGGGCCATTAACACCTCCCCAAACTAACACATCCACATTCCATCATCCTATTGTGAGATGCTCCACCCAGTGGGGGGAGCCAACCATTCCTACCTGGATAAAACTGAGCCACAGGAACATGAAGGCATCTAGCTTTGCCCGATTCCTGGAGGAAGACTGGACCCCTTCTCACCACCACTGGACCTTTGTTCTACAGGATCATCTCTACTCCGAGACCAGAACAACCTCTGCCACTCCAGGAGAACTCACTTTTGGACTGCTTCCAACACCCTGACCAACAGGGTGTCAGGTTGTAGCTCTGACTCTGTCAGGGTTTTCCAAAATTGTTTTTTGTTTGTTTGCTGATTTGGTTGGGTGGTTTTGTTTTTTCTACTACATTTGTATTGTTAATATTCCTAGTAAAGAACTGTTATTCCTATCCAAATCTTTGCCTGAAAGCCCTTAATTGCAAAACTATAATTTGGTGGGGGTGAGGGGTTTGCATTCTCCATTCTAAGGGAAACTCCAGCTTTGCCTATCAGATACCTGTCTCAAAACCAAGACACCTAGTCTCCTGAGTCAGAGATCCCTGAGTGCTGCTCTTGTCAGTGAAGATGCAAAGAAGGCTTTTGCTAACTCTGCCTTTTCTGCCACTTCTGTACCTCCTCCATTTAATAATGGTCCCACATTGTCCTTTATTTTTCTTTTGTTATTGATGTATTTGAAGAAGCCCTTCTTGCTGTCCTTGATATCCTTGACCAGATTTAATTCCAGATAGGCCTTGGCCTTCCTTGTCTCATTTCTAGTAACTATGACCACCTCTATATCCATTCTAATAGTCCTGACCCTTCATTCATCTCTTGTGTATTTCCTGCTCATGCTTGAGTAATAACAGTTCTTTATTCATCCACACAGATCTCTTGCCACCTTTAACCAATTTCTTGCTCATCAGGGTACATAATTTTT
Source organism: Phylloscopus collybita (assembly GCA_027886175.1). Classification (NCBI taxonomy): domain Eukaryota; kingdom Metazoa; phylum Chordata; class Aves; order Passeriformes; family Phylloscopidae; genus Phylloscopus; species Phylloscopus collybita. Next base: position 22,699,524 of record JAJNNQ010000075.1, read on the forward strand.
GATCCTGGAGGAACTGATATTTAAATACCAACTCTCTTGTATCAGTTTTTCCTGAGGGCCTGTAGCCATGGGATTCTTCCGAGAACATCCATAAAGAGGCTAAAGCTAGCTCTCCTGAGATGCATGGTTGTAAGCTTACTTTCTGTCCTGCTTCCTCCTCACTTGACACTGAACTCCACAATATCATGGTCACTACAGCCAAGGCTGTCCCCAACCTTCACATCTCCAACAAGGCCTTCCCCTTTGTTAGTATGAGGTCAAGCACACTATTCCTTGAGGAAACTTCCACTGCCTGAGACAGGAAGTTGTGATCAAGGCTATCCAGGAACCTCCTGGACTGTTTGTACTTTGCTGTATGGCTTTTCCAGCACATGTCAGGGTAGTTAAAGTCCCCCACAAAAACAACTTCTTCTGACTTTGAGGCTGTTTGAAGCTGCCTCCAGAGGACCTCATCCATTTCCTCCTGTTGATCAGGTGACCTGTAGAAAAGAGCTATGGTGTCACCCTGACTATTCTGCCCTTTAATCCTAACCCATAAGCTCTCTACTTATTTATCATCCACCCCAAGACAGAACTCAATACATTCCAAGTGTTGCCTCAAATAGAGGGCAACTCCACCACCACACCTTCCTTGTCTGTCCCTCCTAAGGAGTATGTAGCCCTTCATGGTAACATGACATATAGCTCTGTGATTATTTCTTTTCTGTCCACTAAGGTTAAATGTATTGTACTATAAATAGGTGATCAGTTCTGCTAAATTGTTTAAAAATCAGTATGTCTTGAAAACTCTACAATATTAGTGTTGACAGAATGGAACATCCAGCATGTAATTCAAATTGAAACTTCTAGCACATTACAGGTTTTTTCATTCCAGCACACAGTGTAGGGAGGCATTAAAAAACCCTATTACAGTGATTTTGTGAATTCTGTTGAATTTTAATTAAAAGCATCTCCTGTTTTTTCCACGGAAAAGCATCCGGCATAATTTTCATGACCTCATGTAAACCATGCCAGGAACAAAGAACTGCAAGAGATGTAACCAGACCCTTTCCCATGCACAGCCACTTCACATAATACTTTGCATAGCCAAATTTTAAGTTTTGTTGCTAATTGGCATTTCCTTCTGACATTTTAATGATTTGAGTGGATTTTTTTCTATGTCATCTCTAGGCTTTAGCAGTTCCTTCAAAGAGATGAGCATCCATGCTGGATGCTGCAACCCCATCTTCTGCACTCTTGTACATAGGAATCTACAGTAACAAGAAACATGCGCAATTTTTTTTTTCTCAAGGTTAGAGAGACACTAAGAATAAAGCCACTGCCCATCCATCTCTTCTCCACTGTGCAGAAACACTGAGCCCAGCCACAAACAGCTGTACCAGCCAGGACCTCCTGTCTGCTGGGACAACTTTCCCTTTGGTGCTAGTACCTGAGTGATGGTCATTTGATGCTGTGCTGCCACAGGAATGCACTCTCCAGGGAAACCTGTCAGTTGCTGAGAAAAAAGCAGATGTTTTCTCCCTGCACCACTTTTCAAGTCCCCTGAAACCAGAGTGCAAACCGTGGGGCTGTGGAGTAGGAGAGGAAAAGAGGGAAAGGGAGAGGATGCCCAGTGACTCAGAAGGAGACAACAGATCATTTTATGTGGCTTGCCATTCCCCTTCCCCTCTTGACTCTTCCTAAATAGGTTATGTTCACGGGCTTTTGCATTCCAGGCTTATGTGTTCTATGGGCAGCATCCAGTGACAGAAATACAGACAAGGTTATTACCAGGTTAGGGGCACTGATGTAAAGACAATTAAATACTTTTTTCCTCACACCCTTTGCACCTCACTTAAGCTTATCAATATTTTGATATGATGGAAAATCACTGCTTATTTGTTCCCACTTCAACATTTGCTATCAGGTGAGTCCAGCTTTCCTTACAAGGAATTGTAAGGAAAGCTGGACTCGCCTGATAATTATGTACAAGGCTCCCTCCTCTCAGGGCTGAGGGCACCATCCATTCCTGGTGCCAGCCCCATCTATGCTCTGCATCCCTCTTCACCCCCAGCTCCCCAGCTATGCCCAGTTCTCTGCCTGTGCTCAACTCTGCCATGTAGTCTGTTCATGTGCTGGCTGAGGACAGGAAAAAATTTAATTAAAATCACCCTATAATCACACATAGAAAATAAGTGTTGTTTGGACCTTATGCAAAGAAGTCTACTTTATTTCTAACCTGCCTGTTCCCACGTCTCACACAGAAGGGCCTGAGAGATGTTTGATTTGGCACCAAAACCCAAAGCTGGTGAGGCTCACAAATCATCATGTGAATGACTCGTAGGTTTTTGAATATGTGGGGGAAAAAAGGGAAAACAGGTATTTTCAACTCGTCATGGGCAATTTAAGGGGACAAATGAGAGGCTATGTTCTATCCAGGTGACTCTTTCCCCATTGAATTTCAAAGGCCTGCTGAGATGACTCTCAAAACTCTGCTGAGAGAAGGATTTTTAATAACCAAGAGTGCCAGAAAACGTTAATAGTCAGGGGCCTGTCCAACTCTCAGCATTGCATATTCATACTGTCATACAGCAAACTCAGTCATTCTTCAACTGTGCTTCTAGGCACAAGAAAGAGGGGTTAATAAAAAATGCTCCTTCACTTAATCACAGTGCCTTAAGGTTTCCTGTCAGGAAACACAGCTACCAATAACATGAAGTCATTTTAAATGGATAAATAAATAAATAAATAAATGCATTGCCCAGGGATGATTTTCACTTTGGCTCCAATTTTTAATCAGAATAATAACACCCAAGAGCAGAATGGCAGTGCCTTTCTTTCATTTTGTGCCACATTCAAGTGATGTTTTTTCACAGCTTTAATAGTCCTGTCAGCATTCATCAGCAAATCAAGACACCCTCCAGAATACCACCATAAAAACACAGTGGATTTTTAATTGGAGCAGGGCAGCCCTTAGCACACCAACTACATGTTAAATTGGTATTTCTCACTACAAGCTCAAGATTACCCAGTTTCAGCTGTTTCTAAATGAAGCAAATCAAGCTTAATGTGGGCTCAGCTGAACAAATGTATTTTCTTAGGTTTACAGAACTTCTAATGCCGTGGGGGTTTTTTTGCCCTCTTTTAAAGATGATGTTATGGTAGGAAAATGTTACACTTGCCTGTGTGAAATTTACAGATGACCTTTTTTACTGGACAAAAGTTCTGTGGGACATTGGACAGAATATAAATCCCAGACTCTTCTCCATCAAAAGCTGATAAATAAGTAAGGAAGATTAGGAATGTAGTTTAATGAGACAATATGTTTTCCATTACAGATGTAATTATTTGCCAAAAGCTGTCCTTTCCACATTCATTTTGTTTTGAAAAACAATGACTCCTTCATAAAACCATCTAGTAGGTTTTCTGGATGCACCACTTCTTTGGAAGTCAGTGGTTTGTGGTCTTATTGATGTGGATCAGAAGTCACAGTCATTTGTTGCTCTTCCTGAAATCTTATGTGCCACAAGCTGCTGGGTCATTTCTTATTAGTATCTGGGAATTATTAAAGTGTACCCGGGATTCCCATCTAGTCCCATTTTACAGTACCAAAAACCACAGGGAAAAAGTGGCTTTTGTTACTTCTGTGTTACTTTCCCATAAATTACGTGGAGCATATTCCCCTGCCATTTTTCTGTTTAGCCCGTCACTACTCAAAAGGTGTGACATCAGGAAAATGAAACACTTCCAAAGATTAGCTCAAATAGGTGGAAGATGGGAGGTGAAATCAGACAACACAAACTTTGCTTTTTCCTTGCCCTAAGGAGAGGGAGGGTGGACTGTTAGGGACAGCAGGCCTTCCACAGAGCAAGGCAAATTCAAGCACACCTAGCACAGCATTCTTCCACATACAGGGGCTCATCAGAAGAAGCATAAGGAAGCCAAGAGTCAGGCACACAGCTCATCTCTCCATCTTAACAGACACTCACTAGAGAAGCTTTTCTAGTGGACACTGCCATATTTTCCATAATAGTTCAGGACACAGTGTGGAGCCATCCATCAGGAGTGTTATGAGTCAACTCACCTACAGAGATGTTTATTGTTGGATTATATGCTTTAGTCTAGAAAGAGGTGAAAGCACAACTGCAGAAAGGAAAAGGCTTAGTTAGACACCTAAATTGGATGAGGACTGTATCCTTCTAGGTGCTGCAACTCTTCCACCCATTTTGAGTTTAATCTGTCTACAGATATCAAAAATAGTATGAGGGAGTTGAGTTCCTTGGAAAGGGGTTGGCAGTAGCCAATGTGCTGAACAGGGAATTGTGGAGAAGTGGTGGTAATGCAGAGGCAACACTGCTCTTGATGCCTTGCTTCTGAGGTGAGCTGGTAGTGTGAGAGCTGGACATCATGAGCTGCACCGTCACTTGGCTTCCAGTGACCTCCTCGCGTCTCTGCTTTGTTGAAGGGGTCTGGAGGACAGCACAGAGCTGTACCAAGGCATCCAAGCAAACCCCACATACTGCTGCACCAGAACTTCATCCCCCTCTGTGTGGAGCTTCTCTCACAAGAAAATAACTGATACCAAGGCCTCTCTAGTGCTAACCCTCCTAGCAGCAAATTGCTCTCTATATAATCTCTTTCCTTGATTTCTCAGGAAACCTGTGGGACTTGCAGACTGTTCAACCAGCTTATCCCATACATGAAATGATGCACTCCGACAGGATGATGGGACAAAATTCTTCCAGACTTCTCTGACGTGTTTTGTTGTTGGGTTTGAGTTTAGCCCTAAATTTTGTGTCTGTGTATGTTGTTCGGGGTTTTTAAAGTAAACATATACATCACAGTAAGACACTCTCTCTTTTTTTTTCTCAGTGTTCAACCTGAAAGTCAATCATCAAAGCTGAATTAAACAAGTACAAACCTTAACTTGACTTTTAATCAGCAAAGAATCTTGAAAAAAAGATCCTGTACCTGAAATATCATGTGTAAATTGTGACTTCACTTTCAAAATTTATCTTGGTGAAATTTCTGGAGTAAATCTATGAAATGCAATCTTCTGCAGGAAGCTTAAATCTGAGAAATGATTTCCTACATTGAGAAGCAGAGGATAAATACAACAACAATTTCATCCCTTTGCATATGGCTGTTTCAAAGGTATACACCAAGATAATACCTTTAGAGACACACCATGATAATGCAAAACTAAGAATGACTGAGGCAAAGTCTGTATTTTACCATTCAGCATCTGTTTCAGCTCCATGCTAAGGCTCAAACCTGAAAGGTGCTGAGTAAACCCAATCCAGCAGACACTGAAGGACACAATTTACTTCAAGCTTACAAAGGGGACTTCAAAATCAAAGGGAAAACAAACAGACCAAAAGAAGTGGAGTAAAGAAAGCATAGTTCATTATAATAAAAGGGAATAAAATTAATCACACATGAAGTGACCTCCACTGTGCGGGACTCCCTGTTCAAGAAGACAAAAATCCATTTCCATCCACATGAGTTTCCCCATCCCATTTAGAAAGCTGTTTCTTCACAAGTCCTTACTTCTATCTGTGTATGACCTGGCTTGGGGTGAGACATCATCCTTCAAGGGATGGTCGTGGCATTGAGCTGGGGTTTGATAGGGAACATGGCAGTATACAACAGCAGAGTCATTCTCTTCTAAAGAGCAGGTAACTTCATCACTTTCCAGAGAGTACTTGAGACATTGGCTTTGACCCTTGGAACCTGTCTGACTTCATGCTCACAGATGTGGAAATATGCAAACTAAAGAGAAACACCCTGGACTAATATTCTGCTCAGGGCATTTACATATATTATGTATTAGGGAAAGAGTATTTCAGGTGTAAGAAAACCCATAGTGAAATGAAGGAGCTTAGTTCTGCTTGTGCTGATGACCCCACTAATATGTGACATTAGTAGCTACATGTTTACATTCTGTACATACAGGAAAGACAGAAGCACTCAGCACCTCCAGATAATTTCCATAAATAAGGGTATAGGCAACCCATGGTGAATCACTCACAAAAGGCTAGAAGAAAGGTAGGAGAAGCAGCCTTCTCACTTCTATTTGGCACTTGGCAGACTTAGTCCCACCAAGTAAGTGGCAATTACCATGCTTCAATTACCTAAGCTAGCTGAGAGGAACTTATGCCCCAACTTTCTTTCCCCTGGAAAACTCTCAGAGTGGGTTGCTGCTGGGAGGATCAGCTGAGAAGTGACTACTGTGGCTTAAAACTTCCAGGCTCTCAAGCTGCCCATATTCAAATCATGGTGATTTTAGGTGAAAATTGGCCAGAACCTTGTCTTCCAATGGACTCATAAAGATTTCCCAGTGGGAACGGCTTAGACCCTTTTACAGAGAGAAATAACTAAAGAAAAGCACTACTGGAAATCCATTAATGAAAGAAAGAATTTGTTTTCTAGTTTCAAATAATTCAACTAAAGTAGTACTAGCCATCAGAGAGGAGCCACATAAACATTTTACAAGTGGGTAGCAAAGAACCAGAAAGGAATAAATAAATTACTTCTCTGCCAAATAAATCATGCAGATTGCAAGCCTTCTGGGGCAGATGCTTCAGATACTGTATTTTCTCTTCAAGTTGGTACTGCATGAAACACAAACCCCCCCAATTCTTTAATGGGGTCTGTATTCACTGGACTAATATAAACAGAAAATTGCATGCAAGTAATAATAATGTAGACACTGTCCTTAAAAAGGGGCTGTGCAGTCGTGACCACATCACTTGACACTGTGCATCATTGAGCTCTTGTGTCTTCCTGCCCTGAGAATGCTGTAGACCCAAAGCTGTGGAGAACTGAAGGCTGCCCAAAGCCCCAGCTGCCCCCACACCATATCGGTGTGCAAGCTCATGCTGCAGCGTCTTCCCACACGCCTCCACTTAAGGAACAGGTCAGGGAATTGTCCCAAATAAAAAAGGTCCAAACAAAAAAAATAATGTGGCAGTTTCTAAAGAGGATTTTACAGAGCATAAGCGGCATTGTTGTTACGTTTGTAATCGGATAGACATATCTTAATGCAGCTTCAAAGAAGTGGCCAAGAGCAGCTTGAAGCAGGGAGGAAGAAATATTCCCATTGGGAACACTAGAGAGAATATTTTGTATGTGTGCTCCCTCTCCCCCCCGGCAAGTTACAATGGGTAATCCATGTGTGCCTAACCTTTGGGCTCTCAAATAACTAATTAGTGTACTTTAATTAGTACATGCAGTGTTAGTGAGGTAATATTTAATCATGTTTCAAGTAGGAAAGGTTTTGGCAGGGTGTAATCTTTTCTTAGTCCAGATTGGAATAACAGGGGTTATATAAATGTAAATTACACAATTTGACAGCTGCGCTACATCAGCATATTATGACTTAAAGAGCTAAATCCCAAGACCCATCACTGACCAGTGAAATTAGGCTCCCATTGAAAGTTGCCAGTGGAAGCGACCTGTAGAAGACAACTCTGGTACAGAGCCCCCCTCAACTTCCTCATCAGCAGCCCTGCCCTGGTCACTCATGGGCTTTCTGTGTGTGCTCCTACTTCTTGACCCACTGCCAGCCTTCTTTCTCACACCCACCATGCCTGCTTTCCTCACTGTCTCGCTCTTTAATCTAAACGGCCTTTCTTCTGCTTTCTTCTATCTTGTGATCTTTCTTTCTAACCTTCTTTAATTTACTTCTTCTAAATTCTTCTTCCCATTTTTGTCAGAACAGCTTCATGCTATTTAAATGATTTATTATAACTCTGCACCTTTCTGAGCACTGACAATCTCTTCTCCCATTCCCATCATCATTGTCCTTCCAGCCATTGCACTTCACTGTCACTGGCTCTCTTTGCCCTCTTGCCTGCCCTCCCTCTCACTCTGCTATTCCTTTACTGCTGAGCAGTGCCTTGGGTGCCAGTGCTGTCCATCAGGCCCTGCACATGGAGGGCTCTATGGAACAGGAGGGACTCCTTGGACACAGAGGTCCAAAACATTCCCATGGCCAGGTGGCCTTGGCAAGGTCGAGGTCCCCCATAACAACAATGACAACATGACTTAGTAATACTTTTGCTCCAGGGAGCAAAACAAAACCAACTGGTTCCTGGTTACCTCATGCACTTCCCAAACATTCCTCATTAGACTGGAAACATTACTGATGGTAAAAGGACAAATCAAGGTGACTACCATCTCAATAAAGATTGCTCCATCAATTCACCTCCACTTTCTTTCAAATACCTTATTCAAAATTCAGAGTAGGAATCAGCTTAGTTTGGCCTGGATCATACAAAAAATGGTCCTTAGCAGATGGCTTATCACCAACATCTTTTTCTTCCCACCACAGATTTTCCTGCTCTTCTCTGGGCCTCTTGCCCCAGTGGCTGATATACTCTGAAGGCAAACACCTAACCTGGCTTCTCTGCAACTCCTACAGGCTTTCAGATTGTTTCTGTTGTTTTTGGCTCCTACCACACCTTAGGAAAATCTGCTTCTTAGGTTCTTCTGGAAGAAACAAGGACTCCCAAAAAAATTTTTGGCAAATCATCTACAGCATTAACTTTATTATCAGACTTGTTTGCTGTCCTCTCTCTGCTGTATCCAGAGCCTGACCTGAACACACAAGACTAAAATTTGCCTTTCACCCAGAACATATTCAACATAACCATTTTGTTGCTAACACTCACAAATTTGGGTTTTTTATTCATGAGCTTAAAAAAATGTACATCAAAATTATGGAAACATTTATACTTGATAACAATATGCAAATGAAGTATGATCTAGCCTGTCTTTTCCATCAGGCATAAGCAGATTGTCTCTAAACCTGTATCATTCAGAGCCTCCTCCTCTAGGTATTACATGTGCATAAAACCTCTGGGAGTAATCTCAGGGCTCAAAAGCTTTGATGGAAACAAGCATGAAGTGACAAATATCATTTTTACCCACATTAAAATAATGATCTGAAAACCAGCAAGGGCCAGAACTTCAATGCAGGAGGCCTTGCACAGACACAGAATTAAAGCACAGAAGGATTCCTTCCTCCAAGGAGCTCACAGGTAATTCACCAGGTAAGAGACAGAGTATAGAACAGGAAAAGCCCAGGGAAGCAGAGGTGCCCAGCCTTGCAGACAATGGCTGCAACAACAGGGTAACCTGGTCGTAGTAGAGTGTGCTTGTGTTTCACAGAAAGAAAAGCTCCAGAGATAGTGGGGACCTATATATATGGATATCTGATATCCGTATTTTAGATCTCCTGGGGTTCCTCTGAAGACCAAACCAGAGAGGACTTCTGACTGTACTCAGAGTTCTGGCCCTGAGCACGTGCCTGCACTGGATGCACACCCTCATGCCCACTGAACACAGTTTTGACACAAACCAGTTTCAATCCCTTTTCTCTGTTGCACCCCTGCAAGGAGCTCTCCCAACCCCATCCACTGCACTGAGGCTTGCTCCATCCAGGCTGGTGCTGTAGAGAGGGAGCAGGCAAGTTATGGGACACATGCAAGAGGATAATTCAGAGGATATTGTCTCACAAGTCCTGCTTCACCATCATCTTCAACCAAGGCTGTGCTTTATGCCCTGATTCACAGCAAAAGCTTTTGTCCTCCATCCTGCTCAGCGTTGCACCCTGAGCACAGGAAGGGATATGGAGAGGAGGAAGGAGCAACAGTTCTTCGAATGAAACACAGAATAAACAGAATTGCTCAGGATGTGGGCAGAGTCAAGGATGATGAAGTTCTGCCAAAAGTTAAGGAGCATCTGACTTTACCATTGAAAACATCTCTGAGAATGTTTTCCAAAGTAAATAAGCTACATAGTTTCTTTTTTTCCTAAAGATTTCTAGGAAGGAAAATCCCGCTGACCCTGGTGTCAATGCATTTTTACATCACAGCATCTAGAAGTACTTTTTAAAAGCTGGTAAAATTCCTTCTTTGTAGCAAGAGAGGGATTAACCCTCTTTGCAAGATGAGGAACAGAAGTTAGGTGGGTTGCTCAAGGTCACACTAGCAGGGAACATTGGTCTTTTGACTTCCAGGACCATGACTTAATCCACAATCCTTCCCCTTTTTTCCTACCATTGCAGCTTCCACTGCACTCAATACTCAGCATAGTGGTTATCATAATTTTACACTAATTTTGACTAATTTTCTGCACCACTGCTCTGCATTTAATTACTTCAAAATGTATCTCTGAATCGTTTATATACTGTAACTGCTTTTGTGTGTTAGAATAGAAGTATCAAGTGGTCTGGCAAAGCTCAGCACTAAATAAATAGGCCCTAAGGGAAAAATCTGAGAGAGCCAGGGAGATATTTCTTCTTTCCAAAAAAGCTGTGGCTAGCCTTATCCATATTTCCCAAGTCTGTTAGAAAGTTTCACAGAGTAGAACTGAGGAAACAATTGCAGAAACCAATTTGATTGATGCAGCCTTCTTTTCAGTCTCAATAATTTTCCATAGGAGAGATCTGATTTTTTTTAATGTGCTAATTATTTATACATATTGAACCACGAAAACAACAGGCTGATTAATAAGGGTGGGGAAAGCAAAAAATAGAAAATAAATAAGTTGCTTTCAATGAGCATTTAATTTGCTAAAATGCTTGTTACAAAGCAAAGAAAACTGACAGGGCAAATTCAGGGTGTCAACAGAAAATCAGCAAGCAGCATTTCTGGTAATAGTAGAGTGCAGAATAACATTGCCAAGACACAGTCTGACCTCTGTGCTCTACAGAAGATACAGTGGGTTAGAGAGTGTGGACTGCTGGGGAGGATGAAACCACAGATCCCCAGATGCACTGAAACTGTAGTGATTAATGAGGCCTGAAAACAAATATTTTATTCCAATTTTTTTAACAGGAAATTCTACATCTTGTCCTGTGGATTTTTTTTTTTAATTAAAGAAAGTGGAAAAGAGATACAGAAAATGCTGAAATGTTTGATAAACATTTTCAAATTAGAGAAAAACATTTTCCAATTTCTTCACAAAAAATATTTTTCTTCTCATTTTCTTACCAGGTACACAGAAAAGAAAGAATACCTGGCAGCAGGGTTTGGAAACTGACACATTCAGGAGCTGGAGGACAAAGATTTGGAAGATGACTCCAAATTCACAATGATTCCAAATCAGGGACTCCTTTCAAGGATTATCTTGCTTAAACCCATTTTTTTAAAAGCAGGTTGGTATGGGTTGGTGACCTGCACTGCTGTGTGCTTCTGGCAGGGACATGCATGGGTGGGATGAAGCTGGGTGGGTGTTGAGCAGAGGAGGAGGTGATGGAGCTGCACATCAGGATGAAGTGGAAGGTGGAATATGGCCAGAGCACCTCTACACTCAGGCATGAATCCATGAGTAGAAACCCTTTGTGGATGTGCAGTAAGTTCCAGGACCCTGAGTATCATAGTAACTTCTCCTGGGACCTCCTCACATGTTCCTTGTCCCAATGCCTGAGGCTGTCCCCAGCTGCCCTGCTCCTGGCTGGGGTGACAGGATGGGCCCTGGCTGTGACACTCTGCCTTTCCATACCTGTGCACTGACAGTAACTACTTGTACCCTGGAAATTTAATTGACTTTAAAATTGTGCCTTCCCATTACCTGAATGGTGAAAATTAAAACCATATTAATTTCAAAGGGAAATTAGTTTCACAGAGAAAACTATTAGCAATAACTATATTTTTCCTGCATATTCTGCTTTGCTTCCAGATATCTCATCAGCAGGAGCATGTGTCACTGCAAACAGCAATGAGGATGTGTGTAATACAGCTCAGCAAATACATATTTGTCTGTAATTTCACTAGCAGTTTAGAGTTTGGCATTTTGGGTGCATTTAAAACTGCCAGAGGTATTGTGGAAGCCTCTTTGGCTAGAGATGAAAAATGCATCTCCTGAGACAGGAGGTGAGAGGTCCTACTTTAGAAGGAAGGAGAGGGAAAGATACTTTTTCAGAGGTGGTCACCTACAATCATAGACTTACTGCAGGTCCAAACCTTGCCAAAAGAGCATGAAGCACCTGATTTTCAGCTAGTTATGGACTGAATTAGCTCTGTCCCACTACTTTCCTCCTTCCAAGTGCTTTCCATGATGTTACGTTGAGAAAGTTTTGGTGAAATTCATTTCCCAGTCTGGCTTTGTGGGCCAATGCAACCACAGTTTCTGCTGACTCCCATGGAAAACGCAACAGCAAAGTAAGTGTTTGCAACTCATCTGATCTCACATAGCTACAAACTACAGCATTTCTGTGTCAGTATCAGTTCAATTAATATGAGCTATGATAAGAAAATCTTAAGGAAAATTTAATAGGTAATTAAAAAACAACAAAAGTCTCAATTTTTTCCATAATATCAATTTAAGAAAACAAAAGACAACTGATTGTGCTGATGTAATAAAAATACATGTACATGGCAGTTTCAGCAATGTTTAATTTTCTTTTTCCATTAGATCTCAGAGAATCACAGTTTCCCCAGTGAATGCAACTGAGTGATTTCACTTATTCCTTCTTTGGACTGGATTAAGTTGCTGCCATCTGCTTAGTGTCCCAAGTACTTTTGAGGAAAATTCTTTTCACTCAAATGGTTACGTAATGATACGTGGTCTCTTGCCATCCTCAAATGCAGTCACTGAAAAGACAGAGCTAAAAACAGAAAAAAAAATATTATGATCACCATTAATTGCTGTCTGTGCTCTGTCTTCTTTTAAGCTTGCCCTGCAGCAGGCTGTTAGCTCCCTTTAAACTCACCTTCCTTTCTAATTCTACTCCTAAAGACCAAAAGTACAACACTGACCATATAATTCCATTCACCTGCTTTTTTACTGAGCTCCAGAATTTTTTTTGGCTTATATGTATTCTCCAACAAGTCTTGGTATGAAGTTTTCAGGAGATGCAAAACTCAGTTTTTCCCTTGATAGCTCAGTCATTTTTCTAGCATCACTTAAATATTTGTCTGATTTCTCTGCTGTATCTGTTTGGTGCTAAATTGTATCCAGGGGTTTGTTCTGCTTTTGTTATTGAGGTCAGAATCCTTAACTGCTATGCATTTCCAGTGAATGAAAAATCTTGGTAAATAGTCAGAGAAGCATTTAGGTCATGCTTTTTACTTCTTCAGGTGTTACTGGCCCATCTTTCCACTCTTGTATTCCAGTCCAAGAGTGCAGGTTTTTAGCCCTATAAATAATAAGTGGGGAGGAGAGATCATCTCCCTATACTGACTTGATATGCTCCACTTTCCTTTTTCATAGCGTTGCACTGAAAGCTAATCCTCAGCTATGGGTCCACTATGACTCCCAAATCCTCACATATTTCCAAGCAGCAGACAAATTAAAGCTTCAAGTACCTTGATATAGTGTCTAGAGTTCTTAAAGATACATAAAACCCCAAAAATTAAAATAAAGAGAAGGCACAAGGGAATATGAGTCCGTGCCAATATATGTATAATGTCATTGCACCCCATCACCATAATTCTTGAGAAGTTGCCAGTAGCACATGAAGCAATAGGATTGCTATCTGGTTTGGATGTTTCAGTCAGTTCTTCACCTGCTTCCTGAGGGTGGAGAACTGCCTTTGGACTACATGGTTTTCCTTTTGCTGGAATTCTCATTCAGATTTATTCTTCATAAATGTTTCATCTGCCCTACGTGTATTCAGGGAGGACAAAGCTGGGCGACATGCCTCTTACATATGGTGTGGAAAGCACTGAGGCTTGGGATGTTCATTATTCCCATAGGAGTCGGCTCTACAGTCTCCAACAGGCTGCCCAGAAACATCTGGCTCTCCTACAAGGCCAGAGTTTGTCTGTCAGGCTGTCTGAAGACTACTGCTAGCTGGATGTTCACTGGACATTAGCATCTGTTGAAGAGTATTGAGCAACACCTTGCAACAGCTGGGGTGAAAATGCCAAGTTACATTCATAGACACTTCAACAGGAGTGCAAAATGTTAAGTACTACAATTGCAATGTGGGGAAAAGGCTAATATTGCTCTAATTCTCATGCAAAATGTCTGTAATGATCACCTGAAGTTCAGTGCTTTAGCTTCACCACATCATCTGCAAAAATGGATGTTTCTTTTAACAGCAATTCTCCATGAGAAAATACATGTGGAATCCCAAGTGCTCTGTTGAAAATCCTGCTGACAAACACCTTTTACTCAGAGTACTGTGAAACTAAATAAAGAACACATTAAAATTATTATAAATAAGAAAAAATCGGAGGAAAAAAGAACAGTGACAAAATAAAGTTGCTTCTCATTGGTCACTGACTTCAAAGGAAAATTTAAATGTTTACTACTGCAAGAGACATTGCTCTTCCCATAAACTCACAGATAGGGCTTTTCTTCCTGATGCCTATTAATGAACCCCCATTAATGACCCCCCATCATTCATCATCTTTCTTTCTCCATTAATCTCTCTTTTTATTCACTCCTCCAGTCTGGGAAAGGCCCAATGGACTAATATAGTCTAGCCAATTTTTAAAAGCCCCAAGTCCCTTTTAAAAAACCCCAACACTTTCCCTATCTGAGGAGCAACAACAGAAACTTTTATTTCACCCCAAGACTCACTCCATATGACACCTATAAACAATAAATCAAAGCACCAGCATCACCCATCTAACCTCCACTACTACTCATACTGGGGTAATTAAAAAAGTACCTTTTAATTTTTTTAGGGTAAATATGAAATGACAGCCCAAGAATACAATGGGCTAGCATAGATAGCATTTGGTATCATTGTAAAATGAAGTTTATGTGACTAATCCAGTTACCAACACTTCAGAAGCTGGGAAACTTTCTGTCCCAGATGGCTTAACAGGTGACTGCTATAAATTACACAGTACATTACAGCAGCATCCACTAGTCTTGTTAGAATAAGAAGTCAGTCAGCATTTCCATTATAAACCTGTATTTTCAAAGTTTATTAGATAGCCATAAAAACATTCTCTAAGCTGAGTCTTGGCACACAGAGGATTTTCACCTTATGAACAAACATTTTGTGTTCCAGAAAGTAGATAATCATCTGAAACTCATGTTTCAAATTAGATAAAAATTTTCAAAGCTGATTAAAACCAAAACCTCTGAATTTTTTTAGAACTCCTCTTGCCCTTCATGCTTTGTTACTGAGGATATTAAGTTTAACAAGGTTTTGTTCCTTTATGACCAATGATTTCTTGCTAACTGATCCTGAAGGGAGATTATTGAATTTGCAAGATGATAATTCCCTTCACAACAATGCACCAGAAGGTCATAAAGGGAATACTACACCACATTCTAACAGAAGGATGTCTCAAGCTGTGGTGAAAGGAAAAAAAGGCAAATACAGTCTTTGAAAAAATCTTTTGTCTGCAGTCTGATTCTTTGTCATTAGGTGCAATAATTGAGGTAAAATAATTATAATTTAACAATAGCTGAACATGTAAGGTGGAAATTAAATGGAAATTCTAAACACCTCCACATCTCATGTATTCCTCACTCTAATCTGCACATACTGACTTTTAAACATGGTCAAACAGACTTAATTCCAGATAGCCCAGAAATAGTAGCTCAGGCACAGAATCAGGACTTTGAAGGACGCGTGGTGATTGTTCAATATGTAAAATATTAAAACCACCTCTATAGGTATGTCTGAAAATTGAAGCAGACAACAATGTGAATTGTGTGCCACTTAAAGCTTCTTTGCTTAATGCAAGGAGCTCAATTTGTACAGGTTGTTAGCTCACATTTGTGTCCCCACGTTTCAGTTCTGTCTGCCTGTATTACAGAAGTATCATCACACTGGAGGTAAATGGGGCACCTCAGGGACCATGGCCCCTACAGACCTTGGCTCTCACAGACTCACATCAGCCATGTGGTGCATGTTGAGCACAGTGCAGTTAACAGTCCCAGGGGAGAACAGTCAGCATCAGACAGCTTTCAGAGGATCTTCTGGATCAGCTACTGCCTGTTCACATGTCTGCCCCACTCTTCCAGATGAAGCAAGAAGGCAGAAACACAGCTTTTGTGCTTTTTTGCAGCTTTTAAAAACACTGCATTGTTTTTATCTAAGGGATGTGAGAAGGGCAATTAAACAGCTTTGTCTCTTAAATTTTTGAGAGGAGTTGACTGACTGCATGACTAACACCTGAAGTTGCCATTTTGGTTCAGTCCTTCAAACACATATTTTCTCTGAACAAATAAAAAATTTCAGCAATTTCTAAAGGACAGTTCACATGCAGACAGGCTTGCTCAGGTACAAGTGTTGGCAAAGTCAGGGTTATTTCCACACTGTCAGTCAGGATATGCACATAACCTATTTCTTCCTCCAACCTAACTGCAAAGTCAGCTGATGTCTATGGAGGGCATCTTTTTTACACCTTGACTTCACCTCACCACACGCAGGAAAGTGTGGAGATTCAGAGCTTTGCATCTGCTTTGTACTGATAATAATTCCTTACAGGGGTCCAAGGCAGGTCAGTGGCAACTTGAGCAGGTCAGACAGTAACAGGCAAGAATCCAGACTGTCCCACTGAACAGGATGCATTAATTTGTTGTAGCAACAAATGAAATAGAGTAACAAATTAACAAGCCTGAAGTACAGATGAGAAATGTCACATTGATAACCTCGCTCCCCAGGCTGACAGCAACAAAACAAGAGAAGCTCCTTTAACTTCCTTAGTGCTTCATCTGCTCCTACATCACCGTGCTCTTCTTCCTGTGGTTTTGCTCCCTCTAATCACAACATTACTAATTTACACTACACAAAATTTACTGTATTTAAGTGCTTTTGGAAGAATGTAAGTGAAACTGATTCCTGTTTACATTTTGGCTTCATACCTGAGAAGTCCAACATCAGTGATGCCTGCTGTTCTCTGCTGCAGACTTCATCGAGCCTTTGCTTTGCATTGCCTCCCACCCAACTTGTGTGAAGTACCCTCCCTTGCAGACTGAACTGCTCTCCATAGCAATATAGGAAAGATAAGAAAGAAAACGATAGGATAACTATTGACAGAGCACAGACACTTCATCTTCACAGCGTTTTTATTTTGGTTACATCCTGGTAAAATCACTGTATTCCAGCCGTGTTTTGATATGACAAAATTGCTGTCAACAAGTGGTCTGGGAAAGGCATAATGAAGGTCAAGACAAACCAAAGGAACATTTCACATTCTTCCTGGCCAAGAAGGCTTCCCATGGCCTGAAAGATCCACAGACAAAAGCTCCTCTTTCCCATGTGATTCCTAAACTCCTGTCAGCCTTTGCTTTCTTCATGTAAGCACAGAAACAGAAGATGGCATGCAAACTTTACAGTGAGAAGAGCTTTTCCAGTCTCTATGGGCAGAAGAATGTTTGCTTAATATCTTTCACATTTAGAGAGAACTATATTCCTCTTGAGATTACTCCTCTGCATTGTTTTTATCTAAGGGATGTGAGAAGGGCAATTAAAAGGACGCACTTGGCTGCAGCAACTCCCCAAACCCCATAGCTACAAGTTCTATATGTGTCACCCCTTGATCCACACTATCTTTCATTGCTACTTTTGTTGACACTATCTAGGTAGTTCTAACTCCTCCAGATCTACTGATTTCCTGTGGAAGAAAAGACATTGATTTCAACAGGCTAAATGACTGATGGAGTTTGGATTTCATGCTCTGCAGCTTTTTTATGCATGTTTTTCTCTTTCAGCCTTGTAGGGTTGTCTCATTAATGGCATCCCCATTCTTTCCAGCTACCAAATACTCCTCACTACTTAGAGTTTTCCCCTCCCTATTTCCAGAGAGAGTGTTCCAGAGGAACACCCTTTTTAACTGGCTTTTTATGTTAAATTATTTTATTTTCTATCTTTTTATTACAGATGGAAAATGTAATATTCCTATTACAATAATTCACCTGTGACACAGTATATATGGAAGAGTCCATCTGGCAGCCACCTCATAGTCCCTGTACCAAGTCTAGGACTCAACACCCACCATAATGGAGTTTACAAAGGCATCATGAAGGTTATTTTTTGCACTTTTATTTTCTTCACTGTAGCCCAAAAGTTTTGGACAAGAAATCAAGAATTTATTAAAGACATTTGCATCCTAAAATATGTGGGTTAGCTTTAAAGGAAAATTTTGCCTCTGGTGATTTTGAATCAGGGATTCACCCACAGACCATGTCAGCAGGTGATGAGTAGCCATGAAGACATCTGAATTTCATTGGGCTCCCTTGTTTTGCAAAATTTAAACAGTGCTGTGTTTCCTGGTTAAAAGGACTGACAGCTTTTGTCTTAAAATCTCCATAACATAATAAAACAAAAGCAAAAGGAAGTATCTGTGAAGAACTGTAACCATGGCTCAATTAGAATAACATCTAAGACAAAAAATTCCCCACTTGTTTCTGAAATGCTTTCCACACAAATAACACCTTCCTAATCAACAAAGTTCAAAAAAAGATTCATTAAAGGTCAGGTTGTGGCCATCAGATTGCAATGTGATACATAAGACAGTAATAAAACTCTCATGCCAAAAAAAAAAAAATAATATCTTAGCACATTTTAAGAAGTCTTAACTCTATAGTTTCTATTTGGTGGCAGTGCCTTATTGCATGTGTTTAAGCATTTATTTGCAGTTTCTACCTGGAAATCAACAAACTTCTGCTTAGCAGCCAGAAGTCCCATTTTTGACAAAGAGAGGGACCAAACAGACATTGAATTTTTCTATGTAAAATTGGTCATTTCTGTGGTTTCTTTAAATGTATAGGCTAATTTAAAGAACTGGAGCCACTGGAAAATACAAAGAATCATTTTATGATGGAGGCCTTGAATACATACAGAGGTCTTTGGCCCTTTATGCAGGGACAATGACTGTGCAGCAAACTTCAGTATTACTGAGAAACTTAGGAAAGAATAGTTTGCTTGGATTTCTATTTTTACACAAGTGAGCAATGCAGAACCTAAAGTTCCTCCAAGCTTTGGCAAGAGCTCACAGGTAGAGCACAAGGCAGGATATCTAGAGCCTCTGGCCTACAAGTCATCTCTGTTAGCAGGCTCAGCTCCTGGCAAACACAAGTGCCTTAGTTTCATTCCACAAAAGTACCAGTACTCCATGCTACCTTCCGTTTGTCCCATGGTACATGAAGAGACTGGGGCACCCATCAGGCCTCCCCTGAGGCCCAACAACTTGTCATGCCCTTGTCACATACAGTCTGTCACATGCCAGGCATGCAGACTGGTACCCATAGACAGGCACTTGGTGTATTGGTGTATTTCCTTGCTTAATTCCATCACTTAGGCCTGTGTTTTCCACTTTATCTACTTGTACACTCTACTTTTATCCAGTTTGACAGAACAATCTCGTTTAGAAATTTTAAGTGTTTTTAAAACTTCAAGTTTTCAATAACTAAGAGCAGTGATCACCCTTGGGTTTGGATACCTTTGTACACATGTTTATAAATACACACAGATGTATATGGTTGAGTGGATGTAGCTGGTCTGACTTCATGTGTATGCTGTGAGCAAATTACATTAAGTACCAAATAAACAGAGAAGAACATCTAATGTCTATCCCAAAGAGGAAGAAGAAAAAAGTCATTTAAAAGATAGCACAGAACCCAAGGAATTAAACAAATGTTTTGCAAATATTTCCCTCATTAGTCACTTGTTTACTGTGATTCTTAACCTAGTTTTCCACAACTGTGCTTACCCTGTCTGTCCTATCTGTCCATCAGTTTACCCTAATTGTATTTGGCAGACAGTAGACATCTTAGAGGACACTCACACATATTTGCTGAAAATCTGAAATGTCTGGTGGAAACGGGAGAACTCAGCTGTTGTTCAATCTGTTTGGCAGCAGCTGACCAGTCCACAGCCATATGTTCTCTAGAAAATTAATATGGATGTGTCTCTGATCATCACACACAGTGTCTTGCTCAACAACAGAAAAAACATAAGAGAACTTAGAGTACTGTGGAGGAGGAATAGACCAGAGGCAGAATTGACTGTGCTGTTGCAGAGGTAGACTGGCAGTATGGATAGTGCTCAAGAGGGCAGGAATAGAGTTTACTGCATTGAGATAAGGCATACAAGACACAGGACAACAAGACTGAAATTGCTAATTCTGCTGCTCAGGGAGTTTTGATCTTTGCACAAAAACAACAAATCCCTTCCCTCAGATCAGGCTTCCTCCAGTGCTCAGGCTCCTCATCCTCTCACTGTGGAGGGCCTCAACTTCCACACCTGCTTCCCCAGGAAAAATTTTGTTTGGGAACAGTCAGAAGTCTAGTATGCTGCTTGCACCAGGAGAGAGAGCTCTTGGCAGCCTTCGCTCAGCTCAGATATCTCAGACTGTGATATGTCTGGATCACACCAGCTCCTGGGACTACATCTTCCAAGTCACTCCCACACTTGAGCTCCTTCCACGGCAGTGAAGTGCATCTCCTCCAAGCCCCTGGCCTGTTCCCTCAAAAATATCTCTTCCTTTAATTGGTCTTGGCTAAGGAATGAGTACAAATAAATCCATTGATATCACAACTTAATGCTCAGCACCTTAATGCATCAAATTTTTATATGACTAAACTTAAACTCTTGGAGATACGATATAAAGCTAGTCAACATCCATAAATCCAGCAGTTATAATGAAAATAAGGTCGTAGAGAAAGAGATTTAACCACATACAGAATAGCTGAAAGTAATTCATGCTGTCTACCCAGCTACCTGCCAGCGAGGTTGTAATTCAGCTGACAGTGTTCTCAACAGATGTTGTCTGACTGTCAAAAAAAATAAAATGTCTGGGTTCACTTCCAATATAGAAATGGAATGGAAATAAATATGAAATATTTTGCCATCTGTTACATTGCTGAGTCACTAGAGAATATTATCCCCAAATGTGCATACTTCTAGATTAATTGGTCTATAGCTGTCTGGCAACTAGAATTCAAAAAAATTCTCCAAGGCACTGATTCCACCACATTAGAGAAGATATATGGAGATGACTGCTGCAAAGAGAAATATTAACCCAAGCACTAGGACAAGGCTACAAGAAATCCTTGAAGATACTATGCTGTCTTATTATATATTAATTAAGTTGCAGATTTTTACAATGAGCCTCCTGAGAGCCTGTAAATATTGTGTCTTCAAGCAAATCACTTATTGCCTGGACTTGGTGCACAGCCTGTGCTTACAGGGATCTCTGTGTGCTGCACAGCAGGGTGGGATTGGGGGTGGGGAAAGGAGAAAGAGCGATTCCTCCCCAAGGAGAAAGAGGGATTTCTTGGGGTGAGATTTTGCATTTATGTGCTGCTTGAATGCAAGCCCCTAGTGGGAGCAGCATAAGGCTCCAGGCAGGATGAAGCCTCCAGGAGCTGCAGACTATGCCAAGATAATTCATCCACTTCAAGTGGCTGTGAAGGTACCCAGAGAAGCACTAAGCCTCCTCACCTTTGTGTCTTTTTTTTCCAGGGTGTTAATCATCACACCTTGTCTCACCAGGACGTACATGCCTGGCACTCCTGGAGGTGCCTTCCAGTGCACAATATTTCAAATGACACTTGCAGAGGGAAGTCATGGCAGCCTAGGAGAGCTGGGATGGCCAGGCAGGCTCCGTTGTGTGTCCTGGCTGTAGGAGGCTGGAGGCACCTCCATGATTTCTCTGCTAGTTGATAATCCCCCCTCAGCAGGGAAGTCTTCACCTGATGGACATCTGCAGACAAAGTACCTAGTTTATGAACCAGTCAGGTGGCGTGAAAGGATCAGGATTACCTGCTCAAGGGTTTGCATCACCTTCTCAGAGCACAGCAAAACCCCTCAATCTTTTTCAGGAGATCATGGATACTTCTCAATACCAGCTTAGCATAAAAGAAACTGTAACTTCTCAGCTAGATCTCCTCTAGACAGGAGATCAATTCTCTTGTAACTCACTCCAGACCAATCATGAGGTATTTGTCCATATTCTGCTAGAGCACCAGGCAGGACATCCTGCTTACATGGGGACTTTCTCAAGTCAAGCATTGTGCCAAGGTTACCATTGTGGTACTGCGATGGAAATCAGTGGCCTGCCCCAAACCTGTCTCAAACCATGGCCACAATTTACCTATCTGTGCTTTACCCCTTTCAAATGAAGACGTGTTTGGCAGAAAAAAGCAACCTGATGGCACAGTTGAACTGACTCTTTAGAAATCCTCTTTTCTATTTCATAATATTATTTCTACATGATCATCTTTTTACTGCTAATTGCTAAATGACACCCATCATCCGTTGCAGGAAAAGTCAGAGAGAGCAAGTGAGCTGGGGCTTTGGCTCACACCCAGACAGACTCTAGGGTGAGGACAGTTACAGCCCAGCTCATCCCTGTGACAGCAACTAACTACCAGCCAGGATGTACCAGAAATACAGCACAAGAACACACTCCTCTAAGGCCCTGGGCAGCTTCAGATTACTCTGTAATCAAAGGGAAATGTGAATGCTAAGATCTCTCATCTGAGCTCATACCCGTAGTTTAGATAATCTCTGTAAAGACTCTACACTTATGTAGTCAAAAAGCTAAAAACCCACCACTCTTCTCAAATCCAGCAATGTGAAGGGTAGTTGAGAATTGCAAACCATCTAGACATTTCTGAAAGTAATGTGACATTTAATACTGTAAAATCAAAGTTTGAGAACCAGCCTTTTTGCAATGACATTTTATGAGTTGTATTGCAGTGAAGTGAACTCATTAAAAGAAAATTGATTTGCTGACTGGGATTTTTCTGCTCTAATATTGGTTAATACTGGTGAATAATTTAAAAGGTCCTAATCATTCAGTTTAAAAATGAGGCAGATAAAGGCATCTGTTCAGATACCAGTAACCTAAAGTATTCATAGTGATGAGAGAATCTTGAGACCAGGCACTAGAAGCAGATAATACAGGCAAGAACTTGACCTGTTCTGTTTACTTGAGGCACATGGTCTCACTGAATTCAACAGAAAGAACAGACAAAAGCCAGAAGACAGAAAAGAAGATGTGGTCAAAAAAACAATCCACATAGGTTACACCAGGAATCAATAACCTTAAACAGCAGAAAAAGGCAGTATTACACCAAGGGAGAGGGGGTAAGATGAGGGACAAGAGCAAGTCTTAATGAATAAACTCAGTAAATCAGGCCAACTCCCCAGAACGTAAAGATAGCTCAGACAAAATTTCCAAGGTGGTTGTAGAAAAATGCAATAACAAAGAGAAATAATTTAAAGGAAGTAGAGACAGCAGCATGGGGAGACTAAGAGAAAAAGTAGCAAAAGGCCCATCAGAAAAGCGAAGGTCTGTAAAGATTCAACAGGAATGATGGTGTAGAAAATAGCCCATATGTACTGAGTTTTTGGAAGAGAAGGCTCAATGGAGTTTAAGAGAATTATTCCACGCAAGTATCATCATCCCAAAATTCATCATTTGTGTGTTTGGTATGTCTTGGGATTGAAGCAAACCTTTCCTTGCCCTGGTCATAAGCATGTTGTTTAACAGCAAGAACTCAATTCATCATACCTATCAGGCCAGGTTCGCCTTTTGTCAGATGACCAATGTTGGAGCTCTCATGCCCACCTTTCCCTGCATTCTGAAGCAAAAATAGATCAAGATTCTCAGTTTCCCTAAGGTGGTCCTGATGGCTGTTGTGCATGGTGTCTTCTCACAGAAGATTAGTTCAATATTACCTCATCCTACTGCAAAGAGAGCTTCTTCAAGGGTCTGGTTCCTCCCTCTCCACCAAAGCTCCTAACCTCTTCTCCATCTTTGAGTTCCATATGGACATCCCCTCTCACAGGATGTCCAAGCAGTTTCGGACTGTCACGGCTGTCCCCTCTTCCAGCACTTTCTGTCAAGACAAGACTGTGCTCTGTCCCACTCCCCCTGCCTGGCATCAAGTCTTAACCACTTTGCTATCAGGGAAGTATTGATGCCTGGGCAACAAGATAAGGCTTGAACCATGCAAAAAGCTGCAGCTGTGCAGAAGGAAGTAGTTACTTTGTAACAGGGTATGTGAAAGAAGCGCTTCTTAGAAATCAGCACATTTAGCAGAAGGAGCTAACTGCAAACGCTAACAGTTTGAACAGACAATTTTGTAAATGTATGCTCAGAAAACAGAGGTGAAAAGTCCAAACCTGAGGAAGACTTCTGAGCCTTCATCAAAAATGACCACCAGGAGGCTGACGACCACCTTGTGCAGAAGCTGTGCATGTGCTACAAGGGCTTACATAATCATATAATTAGAAACTATGTTGCAATGTGGAGGTTAGGAAAGTATAATGTGCGCATTAAGCAAAAAATATAAAAGCTAGTACTGTGCAAGGAATGGATGAGTGAGTTTGTGGCAGAGCTATCCCCCTCACTCCCAGCATCGAATAAACACCTGTTCCATAGGCCTTATACTACAGAGTACTGTTTTCTTGCCTAGTTTTTGAGCATCAGTATCTGAAACAGAGCTTTAAGGTTTTTTTCCCTTACATTGCAGATGTCCAGGGCAGGGTCTCTGTTTCTGGCTAGCATACATTGTCTTTTCCTGCAAATTAACTTTCAGAATACATCAGGTAATAAAGGCACCCTGTGGGTAGCTACTCACCTGTGTGTGCACTGCTGAAAAATCCAGCATGAATCACTTCACTCAGAGGTTATCTCTTAGAGCTGAATAACTCATTGTATAGGCTTTGCAAAGATAAGTGAGTGCTCTGGAGGGTTGGATTGTGGGATTATTTTTTTTTTTTTTCTGAAAATAATATTGGGAACTATGATACTTTTCCTCTCCTTGCCTTTTTTCTTTTTCTGAAACTTTTCTCCATGGGATTTCATTTGCCACATGCACGCGTGCATACAGTGCACAGGACAGTCTTAAGTGTTCTGTTTGTTATACTGGTGATGATTTTCTTTCTTTGTAGGAAACATCTGAACTTCTTTTCTAACCCCAGTCACGATATGTCACTCTCTTTTTATACTCTCCCCAAAGCACTCACTGCAGTCATTGCTGGGTATTTGCCCTGTGGCCTAGTCCAGCATAACTGCTCTTATATTCCTGCCTCCTCATATCAAATATTCCTGGAGTGGACACGGCAGTTTTTCATTGTTTACAGCCTGTGCCTGTGTGTTGTTTCTGCCTGCTAGAAAGTGTCAGCTTCACTCTCACCAGCCTGGATGTGTACAAGCCAGCAGAATTCACTAGAACAAGAACTTAAAAAAATGCAGTGACGTTTTATTCACTGCAAGAGAGAGATATGGCATGATAAAGGCATCCAGCAATGTGCTGGAATTGAAGGTTTTTAAAATAAATCTTGACAGTGATTAGTCTGACCTGATCTAGAAGTGGCAACAGTCCTGTTTTCACCAGGCAGTTGCCACCAACATCACTTTCAGTGGTGTTCTCATAACTTGAAACTGGACACTTGAAGAAAAAGGACAACCCTGAGGTGGCTTTCAGTCACTGATAGGGAATCCATCTTTCCAGATGTGTTTATCTCCTTTATTAATTGCTGTATCTTGCATCAAAGACACAGTCTGTCTGGCTCTTTGATACTGGACTTGTTGGGGAGAAGTTCTTGGCAGACCCCTAAATGTCAGTGCTTGTGTCTTGCCAGTTTGGGCAAGATCAAGTTCATGGTGTTCTGAGTTGTTTTTGTTTTGTTTTGCTTTTGCTTTTAAATAAAGAATAGAATAGAATAAAACAGAACCAGAATGCTCAGTTGGCAAATACAGATCAATGAACCAACTTATAGATTATTATACAATACACAAGATGGTTAAAATAAACATGTAGTAAACAGGTAAAATGCTTAAAAACAAAATAAGAGTGAAAGTTACACTTCCTTTTTAAATATATTCCCCTAGGAAAGACAGTACTCATGCTAATTTAGAATGCTTATTTAATACTGGATACTTTTTCTCCAAGAAGAGTGAATGTTTCTGTAAGTTGAACAAGCAAAGGTGCACTTGAAAATGGGATAAGAGAGAAGGCTTAGCTATTAGTGCTACAATGAAAGTCTCCCACTCTGACATGTGTGAATGAAATCTGCACATGCTTGATTTCTAGGCTTTTTTTTTGGCAAAAATGGTCAGCATGAAAGAGGAAGAGAAAAAAGAGGAGAAAGACTTTAAGGGGAAAAAAAGTAGAGTAAGTCTGTGTAGCTTTTTACTCTGCTGGTCATGAAATAAAAATTTGTTTCCCAGTAGACCCACAGCTTCCAATAGCCCTGACTGGCTATTACTCCACTGTTCTGGCAAGTTGCTAATGGCCTTGCATTTTCTTTTATTGTCATCAAGAGTGTCTGGAGTTCATTAAGAATTACAGGAATAGCCTCCATGCTTTTCAAACTAGATTTGGGAATATATGCAAAAAGGGATCAGTGATTATAGGCTTTGCTAATTTTATGGTAGCCCATCACAATCACTGGAAGAGTGAATAAGAAAAAACCACTTGGGAAGCTGTGAAAAGTTGTTAAGTGTGTCTAATAAACTGTTGTGAAAATGGAACATAATATCACTTATTTCATAAATGTTGTATTTAAAAGTCCTATCAAGACCAAAAATAAACTAAAAAGATAGTATTTTAACAGCTATAAACTAAAGGAAAACCTCCTATTCTATGACATTAAAATCAAATACTTGCACCCATTCACACACTTTTAGACCATAAAGATCTAACAGTGGCAACGTTTATTTATAAGATCTTATAAGACACAATTCTTTTCCTAAAGGGGAAAGAATGCATGCTGAAAACCCAGAGGACAGCTCAGGAAGCTGCTCACAGAGAGATTAGATACCACATAATAATATTACATTGACTCAAACATGGGACAGAAGTAGAAAATATCGCCATTGAGGTTTTATTTTTTCTTCTATTACTTCTCAGCATGTAATATGTTTTTAAAGAGTCAGGAATGTACTAAAACATTTAATTCAGATTTTTAGAATTTAAAGCCTTTCACGCAGCAGTCTTGATACCTTCCACACATTTTTTCTTATCTGTGAGTATTACTTATAACCAGATATTGAGCTAGATGTTCCTACTCCAAAAGCATGAAATGCTAACTGAAATGGGGCTGGATCCCAGTGAAGACTACTGCTTCAGAAATGGAAAAGTAGACCAGACAAAGTACTAAGAAACATAACCAAGAAAACAACTCCCTAATTGTTTTGGGACAGAGACAGCATCTGGCCTATCTTTAAGAGCTGATGTGGATTTCTGCAACTTGTAATCCACTGCTACCCCTGGGAAAGCATCTGAAAAATATTAGACCTTCTTACTGGTCAGTATGGGCTGACTTACTAAGAGGCACTGGTCATCTACAGATGGTGCAATTCACTTAACTGGCCATTTTATTTTCATCTGAACCTGCAAAGAAGAGAGTACAGCTTAGTAACAAGTGAAGAATTGGCTGGGGACAGAAAAAGGAAAGGGGCGCAAGAGCACATGGCTGTGCAATGCTTCTCCTGCCATCAATCTACCTACCACCCAACACCTACCACTGCCCCCTCACCCCAAAAGCCAGTTTCCATTCCTTGCCTCTGCATTTTTCAGTGGTCCCACACCCTCCAGTGCTATTGCACAGTAGAGGGAAAGGGAACAGAGTGCCCCAACTTTCTAAGGGAAAATTTCCGTAGAGTTACTAGAGGAGAAGACAGTATGTGCAAACACTGGTGAGCAACACTGGACACATTGCAGGATTGGACCAAAGGGACAAAACGCCTGTTGAACTGAATGTGACCAGATACCAGGGGCTTAAGCTGTGGCTGACTGAATTGAACAAAGCCTGGGAGGTGAGAACATGGCCATTACTACAATAAGTCTACATGTTTTGATCTATACTATAAGGATGAGCATTATCAGGAGTAGCGATCAGGGCACACACATTCCCCTGGAGATTAATCACTGTTTGGAAAGAGCTGAGGGACAGGCAGCCTTAGGGCATTAACCCCAAATGGCCATTAATCCCCCAAAATGCCATCTACCCATGCCTTTGTCACTCTTAAAAGGTAAATAAAAAAACTTTGAAAGGGAAGGGGACAGACTGAAAACCAGTATTTTCTTCTTCTTTCCTGTGGGGCAGTTCAGATGTGTGCAACAAGTCAAATCAATCAATTTTTCAAGTATTGAAATATCAAACTTTACTGGGACAGAAACAGTTCTCCCTTTTCCTCCTCTCTCACTTAAGAATAAAAGTAAATACAGTGCCTATAAGAAACTGAGGGGGAGAGATGGACTGAGATACAATGCTGGGCTTTTAGCTAGCATATTTTACCCATTAAAAGGCCACATTGATCAGAACACTGTGATCAGTTTTTGAGATTCAAAATAGAAAAAATGATCTTCGTACTAGGTGCAACTAACTCCCAAGATATCTGTATACACATAAAGTGAAATAATTAGACCTTGAATGAAAAATCTTGACAGTACAAAGAAAGACCATGATCTAATATCAGAACAAAGTTAACAGATGTCATTAAGTGAGACGATTAGCTGATGACGGAAGGTCGCACCCAGTTTACTTTTCACAGTTGACAGATCAAAGTTATTCGTTCAGTTTGAGCAAGGGCTGAATACAGTTACCCTAGGAAAATCCTTTCACATAACATTAAGTCTCTCTCTGTCTTGTGTTTCTTAGACATGGATTGTCAGGAAAAATACTAATGAAATAGTACAGAGCAAGGGCAACCAGCTCCAGTTGTAGTGAATGGAAATTCCCTTAGTAGTAGGTAAAAATAAATGTGTAATTGTATCCAGTGGCCTTTACACTTGTGAATCACATGCCTGAGATACTCTAAACCTGACACTAGCACGAGTTATGCAGCTGTGAATTGAGAGAAGCCATTAAGCCACATCCCAATACAGATCCAGCCCCCAGGTCCCCTCTGATGCCAGTTCTCATTGTCCACCCTCACCCACATGCCCCTTTCTGCCCCAGCCCCTGCCCCACTATCACTCTAACCCAATTATCCAGTGCTTGGGCACAAGGCCAGGAAGGACCATCCCCATTGCAAGAGACTGTGGGCTGGGTGTCAGTGAGGGTTTTAAGTGGTAGGGAAACAAGGTGACAGGTGGCACAGGAAGAAGCATAGCTGCCTTTCCTCTTGTCAAGCCCCAGCCTGGTGCCCAGAGACCACCCTGTGCTCTGGTGGTCTCAACAGGTCCCCTCGAGTCAGTCTCCACCAGTGTCAGCAGAGCAGTGCAGCATCACCACCAGTGCTGGGGACACACCAGTGCTAAGCAAGGCACCACAGCCCTCATGCCCAGGTGGGCATCCAGCATGGCTAATGCATGCTGAAATAGCAAATTGGGTTGCCATAATTCCTATTTTTGCATTAGATTTTTACGAAGTATCTGTCCAAGTTTTGGATAGTTGCTGTTAGTGTTGGGTTTTGCTCCTGGTCGTTCTTGCTTGTTTTCCAGAACTGGCAGAAAAGGGAATATTTAAAACTCAGATTTTAAACCTGACCTACGTCATACCTTTTTTGTTACAAAGTGTGATTAATTTTACATTGGTTTTCACTTAGAGAGTTACTGAACTTTTTCACATGCAGTCTTGAAATCTAGAGTGAAACACACACAGAAAATATCCTCACCTTCAGTAAATTCACTTTAGTCCAGCTGTGCATCCAATACTTGTCCATTTACTTAATTACATCATCATATAATATGCAATATGGTACTATATTTTTTTTTTTTGTCCATTAAGTCTACAGGCTTGATGGGGTTGGTTTAAAAACTATGAGCTTTTATCTCAACACTACCCATTTTGTATTCAAGCTTTCAATAATGCACGTGCCCCCAACTAAAGAAAAAGGAAACAATAGCTTCCAAATAAGTCACAGCAAAGGTATTAAAAGCATGCTCATACAGTAATAAATAAAGGGGAAAATAACACATTTATACTGCAATACATATATTCATAAACTCAGTGTGGCAGAGTTTCAATAGGGTGCAATTCAAATACTCAACAAAACCCTATGTCAGCTAAAGTTACCATTTGAATGCAGAGAGGCTAGCATTAAAGAATGTTTTAAAATGCAGAAAGATTATGCTGGCCACTGCCCTATGCAAACTGGGGGATTTGTTGCCTGCCAAACCTGCTGCAGGATGAGAATCAAGACATTCAGAACCTGACAGGGAAGAATGATTGCTTCATTGTGTGAAGGTATTTCTGTTACATGAAGCACACCAGCAGGGTTCTTCATCAGAGAAGTGCACAGTGGATTATAAAATCTCTTAACTCTGTGGTCCTCAGGAATTTCAGCAGTTATCAAAGTAAGAGGACTAAAGAAAGTGGTGCCTAAGAGAGAAAAGAAAGGAAGGATTTAACCTTTGTCCTGAGGGTGATAAAATAGCATCACATGGCTGAAAATCAGTCTAGCTTCAGCCATGTGATGCAGTTGACACAGTCACTTTTGTGAAAGTTACAGGATGGCATCAGTAGTTGAAAGGTCCTATTTGAAAGACTTTCTAAACACACCATCAAACTACTGGCTGGAAGACTCTGTGAGGCCTTATTATGCAGTTACAAGTCAAGACATATTTGTTCCTTTTTCATTGAAAGCCTTTGTAACATTTCCAAGAGCAGCAGGCAGACCATAGGAACTATAGCACACAGTTGAGACATTTGCTTGTGGTACAGGTAACATACCAAATCTTACCTCTCATTGCACATCTCCACCTGTCTCAGCACTTCTACCATGCCAGTTACAGCAGCATGTAGGTGGAATTATGTGTGGACTTAATTGGCAGCAGACAATTTCTAGAGGCATCACTGAAGACCTGGACCAAATTCTCTGCACTCTGTTGGTGTTGGTGTTGTTGGGAGAGCATAAAAATATGTTTGTGTGCTTCAATCTTCTTTTGAGGGAACACATATTCCTCAAAGCAGCAGGAGCTCTGTCACTACCGTGGGTTCAAAACAGACTGACTTTACCTGTGGAATTGGTAATTGTTCTTTATTTCCTCTTCTCAAGACTGTTCTGCTCTTGTCTTCCATGATCCAGTCCACCATGTCCTATTCTTCTCCCACTGGTTTAATGACTAAGCCTTCTTCTAGTTCTTCCCCTATCCAACTAGCCAATCCATCCATGTCTGTCTTGGCAAACCCAGCTCCTCACCACTCAGTCATGAGTGCCAACAAAAATCACCTCCCACTAATTCTTTTGCAGTATCCTCATCTACTTGTAAACATGTGCTTTTTTCCTAATAATTCTGTTTCTTCTGAATTTTTATCTTCCCCTGTATAAGTCCATAAATTACTCTGGCTCAGACAATTAGCCTGCTTAGCTTTCTACTGAGATCCATGTGATCAGAAAACATTTTCTAAACTTTTTTTCTGAAGTTTTCCTGGTCTCCCATCATCACTGGTAACACCAAGAGGTTTTTCACAATCTACCCCACACCTTTAAAGACACCAACTCTTAAGAAATAGATGATACAGCTATCTTTCACCTCTTACAGATAAATAGTGAGCTTCTTTTTAAACTGACCTCTCACATTTATTACAGAAACTTGGACGGATCCAAAAATTTTCTCCTTAGTTTTGTGATCCTATTCCTGCATGCTGATTCATATAGCATCAGATGAGAGTTCAAGATCCAAGAGCATAGACTGCTATAAGTATCTTTAAAGGGGCACAGCACGAATTTCTCACACACTTTTTAGAATATTTCCACAAGTCTCTCTAAAGAGGAACAGGCAGACATCCTAAGCTGAACAGCCTTAAGCAAAATTTTTTCAAAAGAGTAGGCTGCCAGTTTGGGAGCAGCATTGAACTTCTGCATTCTTCTCAGCCCAGAGTAACCTCCTTAAAAGCAGATGAGTGATTCCAGTAAAACTTTTCCCTACTTGCCCATACAAGTAAGAAGACTGCAAGATAGCCCCAGATCAATTTATTCTGCAAAACACCTTGAAAAAGCCCAGAAGCATACAGAGGCCAGGAACTCCCCCATTGTGCTTTGAAATGATCCTTTTGTTCCCCAGAAATCTCAGATCTAATCAGTCAGCTCATGAAGAATGAAAGAAGCCAAGTTTACAGTCAGCCTTCTTCTGTCTATTTAAAGAGGTACAAAGTTGTGGGAGCAGTACAACCTTTCCGTGCCTGTGACGAGAGGTAGAAAAGGATCCCATGTGCAGCTATGAGTACAGTTCATTGCCTTGCCCCAAGGCAGCTCCAGGGTGGCTATTAAGTAATTCCAGCAATGACAACCAGCCCCTGATTGCTTTTCAGATGGTTTTACAGACACACTGCTGGCTAGGGAGCTATTAAACCACAGGCCACGCAGGACTTGCTGGGTAGTAACAATTTTTCATAATTGTCTGTCACTCTGGCTCATCTCTTCATCCTGAATGATTTAGATTTTAGCTGTGCATCTGGCCCCACACCCCTGTTCTGGGCATGGCACTCAGTGCCTGCCTCTCAGCTGGCTGCAGCTCTCACCATCACAGCACACACTGTCAGGCTTTCCCTACTTTAGCCATCCTGTTCGTCTCTGAGGCATGAAAATATCCCTTCAGTCTATTTATGAAGGGCATACTTCATGAAGGGCTCAACATTCTTCCCATCACAAGCTTTTAGAACAGGAGGCTAACCCCAAATCATTTCCAAACAAACATCCTCTTTCCCCTATTTTATTGCCAAGTCTGTTGTTTTCTGATGAAATTTCGAAGAGAAGGAATGTGGAACACATCCCAGAACACATCTCTGTGCTCAAAAGAAAGAGAGGAAGCTATTAACCAGAGTAGTGAATTAAAATTAGTAAACACATTGTTGTACCCAACATTTTTGGAAAGGCTTCCTGTTGGAGGGAAAATCAGTGGCTAGTTCAAAACAGAGTTTTCTTTTTTTACAGGAAAATTATACTCTCAGGGGTATCAAAAGTAACTTTTTATAGCCAGGTTCTAAATTTCTGAAACCTAAGATGTATTATGGGAACTTATAATACTAACTATATTTAGTGGGCATTTTATTGTCCCGAGAAGCCATGCTATTAAAGAAAATATTTCTTTCCTAAGCTATATATGTGTGCGTGTATGTATGCGTCTGCTCTTGAAGAATTTCACATGGTCAGCAAAAGAGCTTTGTGTTTTATTTTTAAATGAATATAAATGCTCAAAAGATCTTACACTAGATGCAAAAGAAAGAAGAAATGCATTTATTGCATTACTGCAAGCATTTGTGACTGCAAGCAGCCAAAGCAGTTTGCAATCTGCGTACCAGCAAGAATTGGTCATTTATAATAAAGTTATTGCTAGTTTTTGCCCACACACCAAGAAAATGTTTCAAGGGTCTGTGTCTCTTCAGGCTTCTAATTCAGAAAATAGTTAGGAGTGGTTTCCATACAAAAAAAGCAAGCAGATATGTTCACATTTTAAATGAGAGGGACAAAAGCACAAGAATAAAAGTAATGCTTCTGCTTGAGCACGTTTCCCTCTGTGACAGTCTGCACTGAACAAAATAACAGCCTGGGTCTGCAGGCACTAGAGGACTGGGAAATGCTAAAAGTGCAGTCAGCAGAAAGCAGAGATGACATCTGTCCAGCAATATCACATATGAGGTGGTGAAAGGGGTATGTCCAGCTGCATCCTCCAACACAGACACTGAAATGTTTATTCAAAATTCCTGATCAAAATGGGAAGTGAGCTCTGCTTTCCTTTTTTTCCTCTTTTACCAGTAACCTGGGAGGTTAGCTATGCAAAGGTAGCTCTCACAGCCATCTCAGACTTGTTCAACAGTAGCATGAAGGGAACATGAAAGGAAGCTGTTGCCACAGAAGTGGTCACCATGTATATATCCATTTCTCATGCACCCAGACCCAACTGCTGGGGAGCAAAGAAATGTTTGCCAATAATTACTACTTTCAACCAGTCATCTTCATAGCACAGACGGAGGCCTTCAACGTTGAAAACTGTAGATCTGGCATCACACTCAATCTCTAAAGAGAATAAAAATCTTGATGGTTCTTTGCTATATTTTTTTTTTCTGACCCCAAAATGTAGCTGTTATCTCTTTTAAGGAGGGTGGCAAGCCATATCTCTTGTATACTTCCCTACTTTGTGTAAACGCACATGTTGTCTTATCTTACCAGGGGATCTGTTGCACAACCATCACTCACAAAAGAAATCACAAGGTCATGAAAATCTTATGATCTCTCTGTGGTGAAATTTCAACCAGCAACAATGAAAGTCTCTTCAGTGCGATCACACTGACCTGATTTCTTACAGAGGTTTCTATTCTGAAAGGACAGAAACAGGTACCTGAGAGTGCCACCACCATATAGACCACCTAAGTTGGTCTGGTGAGCCCTCCTCACATGCTCAGCCAGCCACAAAACCCAGTGTCTTACAGGTTGAGCCATGTAAGAAGAGAAGCTGGTGCTGGGCTTAGGGAGTTCTGCACACCAAGGAAGAGCTGTTTACCAGAGAATGGTCAGGGTGCACCACAGAGAAGCTTTTCTTACAGGTCTTCTTTTACTCATCAGCTCCTCCTGGAAGTCCTCTCTCTTCTGCCACTGCCAGTTCAGGTGGAGGTCAGGCTGTGTGCACTTCTTTCTTCTCCCTCTTATGACACTGTTTCTTACCTGTCCACACATAGATGTGCACCCAAATTGCTGGCTGCATCTCTTCTGCCATGGGCATTCAAACTGCTCAGCCTTGTGGTTGCCTTTGTCCTGGAAAACAAACAAGAAAAAAAAAAAAGGTCCTGCAGCTAACAGACACGGAAGGCCAAAGTTAAATCTGTCTTTCATAACAAGACTTAATCCAATTTATTGCTGAATTTAATGTGAGACTGAACATATATTATGGCTTAGAAGGAACATCAGCCATATCTCAGACAGAATAGTCCTTGGATATAAAGGTAAATCTCCTGAGGGCAAGGTGGGCAAGCAGAGCTGGGTTTATTGCTCAAACTTTTTGAGCTTGCAATGATGGGCTAGAAATCTCATGAAAACATGATTTATTGGAAGATTTCTAATATTTCCTGCTTCTGCTGGGGTTGGAAGTACCACAACAACTACATTTCTGTGGTATTTTGGTATTTCCACTTGTGGCCCCAGCTGGAAGTAAGCAGGGAAGAGGCACACACACTTGGAAATGGTGGGGGTTTGGTCATCTGCCTTTTTTTAGAATCACAGGAAAGTTTTTTTCTAAGTCCATTTTGAGGCAATATATTTGGGGAGGTATTCTCATTCTAGCAGATGCTACATAAGATTATGACTTTTCAGTTACATAAAATTTTCACTTTAGGTTGGAATTTTATGCAAAATGCCTCTCTGGCTTACTGGTTTATATGAACTCTACATAGCTCTGCAACATAAGAATTTCACAATGTCAGTCATGCATAATAATAATATAACAATCTAAAATAATAATGCAATAAATCCACTCACTAGTCATCATGGGCCAAACTCTGACAACCCTTTGTGAAAATGTGCTGCAAGCACATGTACAAAAAGTCTCTTAGCTCAGTCCCACTGGCCTTAAGCCAAGAAGTTATCTAATGGCAAATCAACAGACAAGTGTCACCAGAAATGTCTCATAGCTAAAAAGCTCTGCTGTGAGCATAAGTTATTCCATTTCAGATGTGGAAAGATTTAATTGGGTTCTACGCAATTAACAAACCTCAATTATGAGTAATTTGTTAGTCATGCTTACTTTTGGCTAAGCCTTGTTTTCCTTCTCTCAGCTCTCCCTCTTGAAACACCTGCAAGTAAACCCACGGGGGAGTGGGGGGCAGGGGGCGGTGGTTCTGGCCAGAACTCTGATAAAATGGTACAGATTTTAATTGTTTCTATGAAAACAGCTGCTCTCCTTAGAGAATGTGCCCATGGGCAAAACTGTTTTCACATTGAACAAATGCCTGAGGAGCTGCACTGACAAAAATTACCTGCTGGAAACAGTGAATCACTGTGTGTCTCCAACTCAGCCTGATGCTGCTCCCCATCTTGCTAACCTGGTCAATCCTGCATCTGTGCTGGGCAGGTCTCAAGTCCCTCTGGCAGAGAAATGGTCTGGTCTGCCTTTCATTTGGACATAATAAGAGCTGGGGCAGCAGTCCAAGGCAGGGTAGATGCTTTGAATCACCTGGCAGAATACACCTCCATGCTGTGCTAAATACCCTGCCTCCACTGGGAGAGTAACTTGTGCTTTCCCTCCAGCTCTCTTATTACACAGTACATATCTTGAACCATCATTTACCTCCTGAAATTTTAACCATATCAGCTCTCTAGATACAGGCCTGTCTCATATTACTGCTCAACAAAAGTCTTTGGAATCAACAGAGGATGAATTTTATTCATGGGCTTCAATCTACATATGAAGATAATTGTAAAAAAGAGTAGAAACAAGCAATTTTGACTATGGAAAAAGAATTCTGAAACTGAAAGCCAGGGTTTACTGGAGAAAAGATCTTACAGATGCTGATTCTTCTCATGATGGGACAAAGAACAGCAGTTGCTCCCAACCCAGACTATTAATTCCCCCTAGTCAGCTCTCCTGGAGTCTATGTAGACTTGTGATCCTCTGCACTGCTGTTTCTGAAAAGTGGTGTTCTTTCAATGCAAGGGAATTTTACTCCAGCTTCAGTAAATCAGGGCTTAGAGAGCTCAATCAAATGGGAAAAATGTTACTCCAGAGAAGGAAGCAATATATCATGACCAGAAATCTTCTTTAGCAGAGGCTTAGAGGCAGCCTAACACAACAATATTATTTTCAGGCCCACACTTAGGATGACTGCAAATATTTGTGTTGATGAGCAATAATTTGGGTGTCTTTGCTCAAGTGTCCTCTGCTCAGCATGACTGGACAGCCAGCTTGCCATTACAGTCTGCAGCCTCTCACCCTGGCTGAGGGCACTTGCTGGAAGGAAGCAGTAGCAGGTCTGATGGTGTAAAATGCAACCAAGGGAATGCCATACTGACATCTAAAACATAGGAGAGAAAAGAAAAATCCATGGCTGGGCTTCTCTGAACTTGACTGCAAGGCTCTGCTCTATTCTGCTGACCTAACTCTTGAGACACCTTTGATGAGGCTGCCCACAAATTTGTACATCTGCTCCATCTGCTTTTATTCTCTCTGATCTCTTCCATCACCTGTTGACTACATGTTCCTTGCGGCAGTTAACATCTCCCACTTTATGTCCAGTAGGTACACAGGACACTGTATCTTCACAGCTGAAGGCAACAGGGTCTGTCATAAATCAAAATTTTATTTATTTCAAACTCTCCAGTCTGAAGCAAAAAGCATGGAAGTAAGAAGTTCTTTTTCCTCAAGGACATAACAGATAGGGGCAGGTTACCTGGACCTTAAAAGCTAAAATCTTACTAGGTTTTACACAAAAATAGATTTAACCTTTAATGGGAAAATATCTCAAGATTTTTTTCTAATAGAGAAGTTGTTTCCAATAAAAAAAAAAAGTCGTCTGTCACAAAAATTCAGCTACCAAAAACCATCAGAAATATTTAATACTCTTATGAGCATAACCAGACTGTAATTAAGCTTTGGAAAAGAAATCTCTGCAGCAACAGTGGTTATGTACTACGTCCTCATTTGCTGGGGTGAAAAATAAAATCTAACAAGAGAACTTGCAGATTTAACATAAAATAACAGCCAGGGAATATAAATAAAATGTAATATAGCAAATGGGGAATAATTACTTTGTGGATTTATGACACCTGTTTCCCTGTTCCATATTCAGGACTGCTAAGGGAAAAGAAAAAGGTACTCACAGAGGTGAAAAGTTCTCATAATTCTTCGTTATTATTATTTTTCAATTAATTTCTAAATATATGCTTACCACACAGTTCTTTATGAAGAAAAAAAAAAAAGGCTGAGCTATAAATAATATTTCCTCTTCTGGGAGTCATTTTAACCTGTAAATTTTTTGCTGTTGTCAGAAGTGGGAAAACACAGAAAATATGCAGGTTTGGATTAGTTTTAGTCTAGGATCTTGCTTTTAATTAGATTC
Organism: Phylloscopus collybita; assembly: GCA_027886175.1. NCBI lineage: Eukaryota > Metazoa > Chordata > Aves > Passeriformes > Phylloscopidae > Phylloscopus > Phylloscopus collybita. The sequence continues at coordinate 22,737,382 of JAJNNQ010000075.1, forward strand.
TTTTAAAATACTGATAGTGGTCATGTAAAAAATGGTACCAGAAGGCCAAGACCCATCTGGAATTAAATCTGGTCAAGGATATCAAGGATACCAAGAAGGGCTTCTTCAAATACATCAGTAACAGAAGAAAAACAAAGGACAATGTGGGACCATTATTAAATGGAGGAGGTACCCTGGTAACAGAAGAGGCAGAAAAGGCAGAGTTAGCAAAAGCCTTCTTTGCATCTTCACTGACAAGAGCAGCCCTCAGGGATCTCTGACCCAAGAGACCAGGGTAAATGGATGTTGGAAGGAAGACCTTCCCTTGGTCATGGAGGATTGGGTTAGAGAACACCTAGGCACACCTGACATCCACAAGTCCATGGGTCCTGACCTGGGGGGCCATGCATCCACAAATGCTGAGACAGCTGGTGGACATCACAGCCAGGCCACTCACGGTCATCTTTGAAAGGTCACGGACATCAGGAGAAGTGCCTGAGGACTGGAAGGAAGCAAATGTTGCCCAAGTCTTCCAAAAGGGCAAGGAGGAAGACACAGGGAACTAGCAGTTAGTCAGCCTCACCTCAATCCCTGGAAAGGTGATGGAGCACCTCAGTCTGGAGGCCATCACTCTCCACATGGATGACAAGAAGGTGATCAGTAGTCAGTATGGATTCACTAAAGGGAAATCATGCTTGACCAGCCTGATTGCCTTCTATGATGAAACAACTGCCTGGATGGATGGGGGACAGCAGGGGATATTGTTTTACCTTGACTTTGGCAAGGCTTTCAAAGCTGTCTCTCCCAACATCCTCATAGGCAAACTCAGGAAGTGTGGAGTGGGTGAGTGGACAGAGGTGGTTTGAGAACTGGCTGAACAGCAGACCCCAGAGGGTTGCAATCAGTGGCACAGGGTGTAGTTAGAGGCTTGTCACTGGTGGTGTCCGCCAAGGTTCAGTACTGGGCCCAGCATTATTTAACTTTTCCTCAGTGACTTGAGTGAAGGGGCAGAGGCCTCCTCAGCAAGTTCCCTGACAACACAAAGCTGGGAGGAGTGGCCAATACCTCAGAGTGCTGTGCAGCCCTTCAGAGGGACCCTGACAGGCTGGAGAGATGGGCAGAGAAGAACCATCTGAAATACAGCAAAGGTGAATGCAGGGTCCTGCACCTGGGGAGGAACAACCCCAGGCACCAGTACAGGATGGGGGCTGACCTGCTAGAAAACAGCTCTGCAGAGAAGGACCTGAGGGTCCTGGAGATCAACAAAGAATGCCAAAAGTATCCTGTAGTACATTTGGAAGACCATTGGCAGCAGGTCAAGGGAGGTAATCCTGCCCCTCTGTTCAGCCCTAGAGAGGCCACATCTGGAGTGCTCTGTCCAATTCTGGGCTCCTCGGGACAAGAGGGACATGGAGCTGCTGGAGTGGGTCCAGAGGAGGACTTCAAAGATGATGAGGGGGCTGCAGCATCTCTCATGTGAGGAAAAGCTGAGGGAGCTGCACCTGTTCAGAGATGAATGAGAGGGGACCCCAATTATGTTTATCAGTCTCTGAAGGGAAGATGTCAAGAGGATGCAGCCAAGCTCTTCCCAGTGGTGCCAAGCATAGGACAAGAAGCAACAGGCAGAAACTGATGCACTGGAAGTTCCACCTGAATGTGAGGAAGAACTTGTTTACTGTGCAAGTGATCAAGCACTGGAAGAGATTGCCCAGAGAGTCTGTGAAATCTCCCTCACTGGAAATATTCAAGAACAGTCTGGACACAGTCCTGTGCCACGTGCCCTTGGATGACCCTGACTGAACAGGGAGGTTGGATCAGATGACCCACTGTGGTCTGTTCCAACCTGACCCATTCTGTGATTCTGTGAGTCTGTGAACTTGTGATTATGTGACTGTCTCCCTCAAGTACATTCAGGTAGATACACAGGCTTCTATACAAATTACCATAAACACCTTAAAGGGATTAACAGCTTCTGCCTAATTGTCTCTTCCATCCAATTTCCCTCTGACTGGTTTCTAAGTACAGTGTCTCATATCACAGCAAGTCAAATACTGTTATAATGATTCCACCTGCACTGCCAGTGGTGACTCTGGTACCAGCAGGTTGCACACTTATCAGTATTACAGTTAGTGATGGGTGAGCTCCCAGGCGGCAGTGATAACCCCCTGAGACCTTTCCCTGCCCCCTAAGGAATGCAGCAGGGTCATGGCTTTAGTGGCCTCAGATATTACAGAGATGGGCACCCTGGAAAGGCTTATCAATTAATAAAGCCATGGCTTTAGTTGCTTAAATTAACTCAAGGGACAAAATCCTCCCTCTACTAACAAGCAAGGAAGAAGGATAACTTATATTTGTGAATGCAGGAAAAATGCCATACTTATAAAGAAGTCTGTGGAATTCACACTAGACCAGTAATTTTTTCAATGTTTTTGAGCACCAGTGCTGGTTCTTTAATGCACAATGCAGTTCCTGCAAAAGCAAACATGTTTTCAGAACAGATGCGAGGGAATGGGTAGACAGTAGGACACAAGGGCTCTAGACTCCATTTGCTGCCCAAATGCTTGCCCCTGAACTCCCAGTAGTCAAGTAACTTTGTGAATTACTTTAACCTTTGCTTCTCAGAAAATGCACTTTACTTTGATCTTTGAACCATGATCAATAGAAGGTGCAGAATAGCAGGGAAGAATTTTTCAGCTCAGGGGGAAACAATGTGGTTCAAAATGCTCAAATAACCTTAGAAAGCTCCCAGTAGAATGTGTCCGGAAATTGCAGACCAGTTTTTGGCTTTTTTCTGATGGTTTAAAATAGTATCTCAAATGCAGTTCCCCATCTTCATTCTGTGGGATAAGAGCAAGACCTGTATATGACAAAGATATTTCCTTGTAGCAGCAGAATTTGAATTTGAACCCAGACTGAACTTGATCCCCTGTCCTACAGCTACAATAAAGTAGACGCAGGTGCCATATGACTACACTGTCTATCACATTATTCAAGAAGTTCCTACACATAAATAGCGAACATTTAACAAACAGCTACATCAGCCGAGCAGCTTCCAAGATGCATTGGTCTACCACAGGAAAAATGTACTTTTAGCAGCAGAAATAGCAGCATTTCACAGTCACTCAGGGAGGTTGTTTCCAAGGATAAGAGCCACAGGCATGTGTACAAATTAACTAGTAATAAACATTCTGACTTTGGTTACAGTCACCAGGCCAAATTCTGTTTGACACTATATCTGAACCATCTTCAGAGTGGTTTGCTGTGATCCTGAAAATTACTGCCTAGATTCACAGGTGCATTAAAATGATGCTGTTTGTTTTATTTTAATGTCAAACCCATAACCCAGTAGTGGGTTACATAACTGGTTCACTTATTTTTCTCCATTGAAACACCAGATTGGCCATATTCCTTGCTTAACCATGTTGAACAGCTCTCAGGTTTGCTCTGAGTGAAGGTGACTCAAAGATGCTACAGCTCCTTATCTGTTTGTCACTCTGAGGATCAGTCCAGTGCTCATCATCTCACCCCTGCCCAGCAGCCAGAGGAGCTCAAAGATGCTTTTACAGCCCAGAAAGAGAAGACAGCACTGGGTGGCATCCTCTAAGTACATACTCAAAAATGTCAGCACATTTACAATTAGTTCTTGTAAAATTCTTGTACCAGTTCTCAGTGCCATACTGAGAGTCAAGACCTTGCTGCAGGTGCTTGGACCTCTGCTGCCTGCATCAATGCTCCCTATCTAATCCTGCAGACAGGTATGGAGGAAACAGAGGACTCCAGCATTTACTGCAAATCAAGCAACAGAGAGGTGAAAAGAAATATTTTGGCTCCAAATGGATCCTTGTGATGGACAGCAGAATATACTGAAAGATTGAGACTGTAGATTGCATCCATGACCCAAATGAACACACTTGCTCTCTCTTTCTGTAACCCAGTGGTGAGCACTTCTCTCAAATATCTTGCTAGTAAATACACACTCAAACATTTCTGCAGCATTTGTATGTGTACAGCCAGACTCATCAGTGAGGCTCATGCCATGCCAGTTCTCAAAGTGTTGACATGGTGTGAGAAGGACCCAGCAGCAAAGGGGAGGAGGAAGCCAGCAAAACCAAGAGTTTAATACATCAGTGCTGTCTAGAGGGTGGGATGGATGGCACAAACCCATATTTTGCTCTGCTTCTCTCCTCTCTAAAATAGTGGTAGCATGACAGATGTTGCAGCTATGGCCAGTATTAAAGCAGTTAAGAAACTGTCCTCACAGCCTGCAATTCACTTTCCAGCTTCTACACGATAAACACAATTGCCAGGGTTCACTAGATGAGTATCTCATAGCAATTTATCAGCTTTATCAGCCCCTGTCTTTCAAGGGATAAGAAGTTTTAGCATCTGCTGACCTAAAATACCTGCTGAAGTTTAAGCTGACATTTTCCCCTTCTGTTTGCCCAGACTGTAAGCATGCACAGCACAGCTGTACCAAGCACAGCTCAGCCAAGTGGCATTATTTCTGCTCCTTACCAGGGTGGTGTCCACAATTTATGCCACACTAAACCATAACAGGGTTCTTTTTGGGTTTGTAAAGCAGCTATTTGAGAGATTTTATATCAATGTATTATATTTGTATACTTTTAGGTACAATTAGGGAATGATGGTAAAAAATTATTAGCAATATTTTTGTGGAAAGCCAAACAATGACAGCTGAAAAGTGGTTAGAATATGGGATTTTCTAGTCCAGAGGATTTTCATAGTCCAGAGGGGGAGAAAAGCAATTATCTTTCCTGTACTGCAATCAGACTTACATTTTAATTTAGATCATATGTAATAACTACATACCTTCATCTCACAAAATTAGTGTGAAACTAGTAATCTGCCTTTGTATAACTGGATTCTACCAGAATATCCTATCAGTATTTGGTTATTTCAGGGTACAGTGAAAGGCAGCTTTCTTCATTCTGACCTGATGTAAACAATAGTTCAGCTCCACAGCAAAGTTGACCCAGATGACTGCCAGCAGTCTCTTCCAGAAAACAGTTCTGTGATTCAGAAATGAACAACAGGTAACCCTTGTTTGGTTTTAGGTTGTGTGTCTTCTGATGAATTCCTGTATGTTTTATTCTTCAATTGCTTATAGTTGCTTATAGATCAACAAAATATTTTCTTAACATCAGTGCAAACACATGGCCATTTCTGGCAATGTATTACAACAATTTTTCAGAGCTAGATGAATGCTATCTTTGATATCAAAATATTAAATGAATCATATAAAATATGTCAGTACAGATATTAAAAAATCATTGATTCACAAGAATATTCAATGGTATAGTAGAGAACATGCTGTTCTTCCCAAATCAAATGTTTTGAGCTTCAATAACATATGTCCCTACCTCTATTTGCCTTAATTTTAAAATGTCTTACACCTGTGAATTTCTAGTACTGTAGCTCTTATTGCCTCTTTTTTGTTATTGTTGTTGTTATATACTCTATGTTAAACATGGTTTTAAAGTGTTGGTTATTTCAGACTGTGAAGTATGTGAGAACAGCCCTCCACCACGGGACAGTCTTTGCTGGATTCAGTTCATTTTAGTGTGCTAATAGTTTATACCAATGGGAATAATGGGCAGCTCACTCAAAGCATTATTCCTATAAGAATTGTGCATGGGAGCTTGTCTGCAAGCAACAGATTCAGAAAGATACTGCATAGATCTGTAAGTAACATGCTCAGTATCTCAGCCTGCTGCTGAGAAGATGGATGTTGATGGATGTTGGTGGGGTTTTTTTGGGTTTTTTTTTGTTTGTTTGTTTTTGTTTTTGTTTTTGTTTTTGTTTGTTTGTTTTTTTAAATCCAACCAATCATCACATCATCTCACTGCTTTTTGCTTCAGGAAATCAAGTTCCCTGTTTCACAAGGTCCTGGAAGACACTTTTCTCAGATCATATCATCCCAATGTCAGGGTAAAATGTCATTAAGGATGAAACATGAAACATGAGCTTCCAGCATAACATTTTTCACTCTCTTTCCTCATGCAGTAGTTCTTTCAAACATGCTCTCATGGCCATAAAAGTACCTTTGTCAATGAGATAGGAGCTACTAAGCTCCTCTGACAGCTCAACTTTCCAATCCTCAAAAGCACTGACTCACTTTGGATATTTCTAGACCATCTCTGTTTCTGTTTTTTATGCAAAGTCTGAGAAGATGCTTCACCAAAACACTCTACAGCTTATGACTGCTGGGCCCCTAGAAAGCTTGAGTACCCAAGCAAACCATAAACATTAAATATTACACCCATAATGTAGTATTAGTTATTCATGAAGCTGAAAGTGAATCTCTGAAGGTTCTTATACTTCTTGGCTCTTATATCTTCAAATATTTTCAAATGAGACAGTTCTACTAAGTGGTTTCATTAGATAGCTTTAAGCTATATGCAGTTCTATGCTGTTATGTTTTAAAACTTCACATACTCCTTGGTTTAAAAAGTAATGCCTACTCTACAGTTTCCTGCTTGGCCCTTTTTCCTCTTGTCTTTACTGTCTTTATCTTCTGTGTAGAAATAAACACAGATTCTTCCTTCGGAGCCCTATGACTGCAGCAAAAAAAAGGCACTACATACCAGCCGAGACCAAAGACTCCTCTGCCAGCCATCTTTCCCTGTAGAAGCTGACATGTCAGAAAGTTTGAAGGTAGAGCCAAACAGAAAAGGTGTGGTTTGGCTGGCATAACTAGAAAGCATGCCAAGTCATTGAGGTGACTGTACCCTTATAGAAAAATAAATACATAAAATGATATATAGGGTCACTTTGACCACTGCAAAAGTATGCCAAAATATTGTCACTGTCTTGGCTCTGCTGTTTTAATGGCCTTTGCAGCCCAGCCAAAACCAGGCTCTCCATTAGCAGCTTCATTCACTTGATCTTCTCTGTGCAGGCAGAGCAGCAGAGCCATTCAAACACCAGGGGCTGGGCATAGCAAACACCTTGTTTGTGAAGAGCAGGGGTTCTGGTTAGGATCCCTCTGCTAACACTTCCTGGCTTTCTCATTTTTACAATAGCAATGAACCTCCTGACACCTGGAAGACTCAGAAAGGGGTGAAGTTAGGAATGTCTCTGAGGTCAGCTGTGTCCTAGCACTTTTCTTTCAGTATCTACATAGGGCAGTCTCTTCTGTGAGCATTCTTCAGTCCAGTTACTTATTCCTACTGGTTTAAAAACCCCATGCAGACATTTGAATTTGCTTTCCCTTTCTCTGACACTACCACCTTTCCTCCTCTGCTTCTCAAGGAAGATACATGCCAGGCACAGTGACATTTTCCTTCTCAGTGAGGCCACCAGTTAAGATAGACTAAGAGAGAACATGAGAGTGACACAATACATGGTGCAATGTAGCAATAGAAACATCTCACTTTGCTCCCTTTGGACTAATCTGATGAATATTCTGCCAGGTGACTTCTGCAAATGCAATCAGTGAGCAACTCACTCACTCACTCACTCACTCACTCACTCACTCACTCACTCACTCACTCACTCACTCACTCACAGGAACAACTCCTGGCCAGGGAAAAGTAGCTGCCTCATGCCTTAGCCAGGATGTTCAGCTTTGCTGAACAAAGATGGTTATATGCCCCCTTTTTGTCCAAAGAGGACTTTTGCAAGTTTTGCTGTAGTGTCCTGAGCTCCAACAAGCTGGAAAATCAGAAAAATATCTCAGCTTCTGACCATATGCAAATTTCCCTGGCCCATGCTACACCAGTGAACTCCTGCTGTATAAAACACAGGGATAGGAATGTCTCTTCAGGCAAAGCTTCACAGATATGAGTATAGCAGGAAGCAGAAACACAGTAATTCCCAATGGACATCCTAATTCTCTTGGACAGTGTTTCTAAATGCACATCTGGAATTCAAGAGCTGTGTTTCTGTGTTAAAGACCTGTGGTTGGGTATACCTGTGTCCTTTTTTTGGATGTTGAAGAGCATGGTACTGGTACTTGGAGAACACTTACTATGTTTTTTTATGATAACCTCAACAAAAGACACATAATTTTCCACTCATTTTCATTCAAGTTATCATCCCAGTCCAGTCTTAGTATTTTTCTTGCTGTATCATCTTTCTTGCTTATACCAGACTGATGGACTTTAGGAGCAAATTTCAGTTTGCCATCTGACCTCTTTCCAAGCATAAAGTTTTGAGGAATTAGTTCCTTTTTCATATTGAGTTGAACTCTTGAGTTCTTGAACTTTTAGGATGGTTTTTAGAAGAACATTCAGTCTTAGCAAAAACATTATCAGGATTTTCAAGGGTGGAGGTTCCATCAACATCTTTAAGAAATTTCTTTCAGTAGAAAATTATCTTGATTACTAAAGTTCTAGAATGTTTACTTTAGCTTTTAAATATTTGGTTGGTTTTCTTACTATTTCAGTTGTCATACATCGGTAGTACTTGTAATTTTATGCCCCTATGCTTGAAAAAGGATTTACCTCATTTGGCTGTATCCATCTGGGAGCTGAACTTCCACCCCAGAATGTTTCTACAGTCATCCTGGTGGAGGACAAGTGTCTCCAAAGCTCAACTCATCCCACCTCCTCTACAGACCCATCTTAATATGAGAATGACTGCTTTCCACATTTGTCTCTATGATCCACATAAGAAGGGCAAGTACTTAGATCTGACCTAGAAGCACAAAACTACATGACTAAATTTTAGATTGCACTAATCTCACTACCAAAAAATTAAGAAAGAGAAAATGAAGTTGTAGAAGCATTGCCATTGAATGAGGCTGCCCTTCTTTAGCAGTCATTGATCCACTCTTGTTTATCCTGTTCTGCCATCTGCCCGAAACATGTGAAGCTGTCTAGTCTTTATTTAGCCATATTTAACAAGATATTATCTTCTGCTTCTTTTGAATGATGGCAGAATAATATTAGGGTGTATTTTTCAGTCTTCTTGACCATCACCTAATATTTCAGGATGGAGAAACATTACCTAAGGCTCTAGACTGCTTTTTTGAAAACCTGTTTTGCAAGCTGCCCATAGCTTTAGTTTTAACATCATATGCTTTGTTTCCAAAAACGTGCAGTGTTTAGCAACTGCATCTGAACGCTCTCCCCAGCACATGTTGGGACTGAACAGACATGATCAGTCTCCATTAACTGGCTTGTCCTCAGCTGCAGAAGAGTAACATGTACTGACCATCATAGCCAGATCAGTATCTGACCATGCACTGTTTTCACTATAAAGGCAGCTGAAGGACAAATCACACACTTGAATCATGGGCAGAGCTCAGTAACATACGGGGAACTGGACCTGTGGCCACACACATGAAAAATTGTGGCAAATCACAGTCTGAAAGCAGTCTTCCAAAAGTCTAACTTCCAGTTCTTAATCAGGTTGGATATTTTTGCAAATAATTATTAATAGTTTATTTGTAGCATTTAAAAGGCAAACAGTTCTCCATTCTGTTCTGAGCATCATTTTGGAGAACCACCTCCATGGCTTAAAAAAATTCCAATAATCAAAAGTCCAGTGAATTTCCTGCTCCCCCACAAGGCCCAGCCACACCACAGGTTTGAGGGCAGTAAAATTGGGGCAGTTTGGATCAGAGCACTATTTTGTATTGACAGCCCAAGGTTAGAGAAACTGCTCTCGAGTTTGACTCAGGTCTGGAAACAAAGGGAGCAAAAATTTCTTGGTTGGTGACCCAGGTCAACAACGCCATCCGGGCCGAGATGTTGTGACATCTGCATCCTCTCCGGCTGCCGCCGCTCCTGCCGCGCGCACGGCAGGGGACACCTGGGGGGGACACCTGGGAGGGGACACCTGGCAGGGACACCTCAGGGGGACACCTGGCGGGGGCACCTGGGGGGGACACCTGGGGGGACACCTGGGAGGGGACACCTGGGGGGACACCTGGGAGGGGACACCTGGGAGGGGACACCTCGGGGGGACACCCTGGGGGGGACACCCTGGGGGAGGCTGGGGCCGCTGCCAGCGCGGCCAAGGCAGGGCACAGCTGGGCTGTGCGTGCCCGCAGAGCACAGTGCCCGGCAGAACCTGCCTATGCGGCCTCTGAGCAGCTGCTGTTCTTTTAAAGCCGTGTTCAGTTGATGTGGAAGAATGTCTCTGAAAACCGCAGCGACTTCCATGGGTGGCTGCCTGCGTCCCTATCAGCCAAGACTCCCACCTTAAATACAGGGCTGCCCACCGGTAAATCAGACAAAGCCTGTGTCCTCAATGCCCCTGACAACCAGGGAAGGCTTTGGACAGCACTTGCCAGGAAAGCAGGATGGCATCCTTCACCTGTAGCGAGCAGGAGAGGAAAGAACACTTCAAATCCAGAATCTTCTGTCTCTTCCCACTGAGATGTGGCTTCCAACTCCATGCAAGGTGATGCTTTCTAATCCCTAATTCTTCCTACTATAGGGTATATCTCCTATTGCCTGTGAGAGGTTATTCATGACAGTATCAGGCACAGCTTAATTTTCTGCAGCAAGGCTGCTTCTTTTTTTTATGGTATGTCCTTCAGCAGTAACAATTCATCCTTCAATGGAATATTAATTACTTGCTTTGTTATTACAGTACAGCAGCAGATGCTGCCTTGTCATAGCAAAAGTGCTCTCATTTCTTTCTCCCTGCAAGCCCTTATCTGGTTCCCAACTCACATAGTTTCTGAGCACCTCATACTCTTTTCACCTTCTCATTTTTGAATCTTGCAAGGCAATGAATCTCTTTCTCCCTAACCTGTATCCAGGAAAAAAAAGCATATGACTCAGAGTTGATACCTGAAGTTGTGGGCTAACACTATAGATTTTACATTTCCAGATGAATGACAGACCCTGCAAATGTAGGGGATTAGCAAATTTCCAAACCTCCTAAATAGTTTCTAGCAAAAATATAGGAAATCTTAGAGAAATTAAATATATTTAGTTTAAAGAGCAATGCCAATATCTAAACTGCTGATCAGTTTATAGTTTTCAGGCCACAGTTTCTAAATAGATGTTTAAACACCTTGGCTGCACAGTCCTTAAAGTATCATAGTGAGTTACTGCAAGCAGATTTTCTTTCATGCCAGAGAAAGAGAACAAAAAGTGAAGATTTTTTTTTTCTTAAGAGGTCACAAAAAATTATCTGCTCTGGAGTCCAACTTCTCTATGTGCCTCAACATCCAACCCTACAACCAACACAGAGTGATGGTCACCCTCTAAGGACAACTTGTCCTAAAACAAATGCCCATGATAGCCTGAATGAATCAACCTGGGAACAACCATTTCTCTCCACTGAGGTCAAGCAAATAGATTCAACACTTGACTTCAATATGTCAATAATTAGGTGGTTATGAGTCCACTCCAGAGCCTACGAAGCCATTACATTGAGTGAATACTTCTATGAGGGATTTCATAGAAAGCTTTTTTCTTCTCCCCCATAAAGGACATTGAGAACCCAACTTTTCTCCTAAGACCTGGAAGATCAATAGAGGGAGCTCCCCACACACTCTCCATCCAAGACTGCTACTGCTCACCTACCCTTAGCTGTCCGGCCTCCTCAGAGAACCATCTGTAAGTTTCTGCATATGCACAGAGGGATGGTGGAATACAGGACTCTAAGAAAAAACAAATCATCCCTCCGTTTTTCCTGCGAGCCAAGAACATGGAAGAATATGCAGTGAACTTTGGAAACTGAGTTCAATGACCTCCATAACAACACTTCAGATCACCAAAGCTCTTCCAGGCTCTGCAGCAGGGTAGAGTGTGCTGACTAGACTTTGGCTTCCTTCAGGACCTTGAAGAATCAGGAAACTCCACCTGCATTGTGGTGTATGTGTTTGGGAGATTTGGACAATCAGCGCACTTTTGGCAGGCTATGAGAAGTTTTCACACTCGTGGTACCTGGTGTCACTTGTCTGATACCTTCAAATACTGTGAAACATCTTACACCTTCAGATACTCTGATAGAAACATGCAAAGCTTGTAAAGATCTATGGAGGGTTTAAGAAATATCTTCATTCATAGCTTGGGAACAGAAGGAAGTGATTTTCATGAAGATCTGTTGATTTTGCCTGGTTGCCAGAATAGGAAATTACACAAAAGAACTGAAATCCTTCTTGACAGGGTGAAGTTTGTTCACTTAAAGATGGGCAAGGGACTTCTCACACTGAAGATAGCACCTGCATGGACTGCTTGGAATAGGTTACCATTTCCCTTGATTCCTAACAGTGAATTCCTAACTGCTAGTTAAAAAAAAAAACAAAAAAAAAAACAAAAAAAAAAAAAAAAAAAAAAAAAAAACCAAACAAGCAAACAAATAAAAACACCAAAACAAAAAAAAAAAAACTGAACAACCAAAAATCCCAAACAAACAACAATAAATAAACAAAAATCCCTATAAAAATAAAATTATTCTAAGTGCTTAGAAGGCATCAGGATGGGATATGAACAGCTGGGGTCTTCCAGGGCCTTCAAAAGAAAGAAGCTTACAGTAGAAAGACTGAGATTTTTTAAGTCAGAAGGTAGTGTTGGAGGTACCAGTCATGCTTTGGAAGACATAAATCCTTAGCACTCATCTACAGAGCAACATAGGGTAATTAAGACAAGTAGATGTCATGGACTCTTCATTCAGTCAAAGTGGGCTGGAGGGGCTTCTTTTCAACATCAACAAAATCTGTCATTCCTAAAAAAAATGTCTTTGAGAAGAAATTATCATTAAGACAAAATTCAATAGATTTGTCTCACCTTGTCATGTAAGAATTCTGGAGTTTTGAAAAGAAAAACTAGACCCCAGAACTGCAAAATGCGAGTTGCCCCTCTGCACCAGGATGTCCCAGATTGCATGATGCAAGAGACTCGACAGAGTCAGCATGGAGTCATTTTGTTTCCATCTTGTGAGCCTGGGGACAGGCCAGTCTAGCACAGCCTCTTGCTGAAGACATAGATATGAGAACCCTGAGAAAAATCAATCTGCCCTGTTAATCTCCCAGTCCTACAGAGTTTCATTTTTCAAATAATTACACAGCAGAAGCATTCTCTGGAATACTGGTTGGCTATTAGGGCTTCCTTCACCACCATGATATGTAAGTTATATGGAGAGCTATTACAGCTTCCTTTCTGTGGGAGAACAAGGTTTGAGAAGTTTAACGGCATGTCCTAAACCTTTAACTCATGACCTCTATTGCTTGTTTGGTTTTTATTCCAAATTGAAAGTACTTGACAGCTATTCTGATCTCAGGCTACTGATAATGTGCCTGCAGCTGAAATGTCACCCATTTTAAGGGGGTTTGGTATAGATATCAAAAGCAAAACAATCACTTCTCTCTTTGACTTGATCTCTGGGGCATCTAACCGAGATTGAACATTATCTGAAGTATTCAGTGAGTGCTTTCACAGATGTGCAGCTCCTTTTGAAGAACTGTCTCAAGCATCTTTTAAGCCTCAAGTATAAAATAAACTTTGAATCTGTTACAGCTTGAACAAAAAGCAAAGCTGGCAGTCATTCTTTCCTCTGAAGTCTTCTGTTTATTGTAGAGAGTTTTAAGCATGTTTCAATTTATGAATTTTTAAAATATGTATTTCTGAGAAATAAACTTAGATGACTTAACTGTAAATCAAACCTGAGTTGCCTGGCTGCTACCCTAGGCATCTACCAAGAAGGCTGACTGTCCTACATGTTCAGCTGCATCTCCCTGGCTGCCCTATAACCAGGACAAGCTCTGTTTATGTTTCTCTTAAAATACATATATTTGCTGGCACAGGGATCAGCAAGCCAGAACTTGCACTGCTGGACTTTCTGCTCCCAGGGAGTCTCACATGACCACTGTCCGGCATGGTTACAGCCACACAGGTAGAGCACAGAAAAACACTTCTGTCCGTGTAGAAAACCTCCTGCACCTGTACTGAGCAACAGAACTGATGCAGCCAGTTGGATATTGTGCAGTAAACTGCATCCTGTAAGAATCTAATATTAGATCAGCCAGTATATCTGTGGGAGTGGCTGAAAAAGGAGTGGTGTGGGTGGGATACGTGACGGGAGAGTAAGCGTGTCAATACTGCATTGGATTTGCAGGTAGGTCTGCACCCTAAGGCATTCCCCCTAGCCAGAAACAAACCTAATAGCACATTTGTAGTTTTAAAGACTTTTTTTGGCAAAAATTAGATGTGGTAGATGAACAACACAAATTTTAGCAGCACAGAAAGTAGCCAGGTGAGTCAGCAGAAACTGCGCTACTTGTTTAAAGTAACAGATCATTACATGTCAGTCAGAGCATGGCAAATGGGAAGGATTTGAGTGTATTCCCACCTGATCCAGACCTGGCAGAAGTTTTAACCATCACTGATGAGACTAAGCTGGACATAATAAGCATGCAAATGATAACCCTGATACACTAAGTCAGCAATGGCTTTGTGTGTAATAATGATTAATGGGTAATTACAGTAACACTAGCACACATCTACAGGCTCTGTGAATTACTGACTAGCAGAGGAAATGATGCAGCCCTCACAAATCCACACAATGGCACACTGCAAATGACCTAGCTGCTCCAATGAAGAAAACTCAGTGTGAACCACTACAGACAAACGGGGCATCTGACTAAATTTCAGCAGAAGTCTCTGCCTCCACAACAGGCATCAAAAGTTATTGATCCAAAGGAAGTGTTTTGAATGAGCATAGATGCAGTAGCAAACACATGATGTGGTGTGGTACGCAGCATTGTGGATGCTTCCCTTGTATCAGGAGGGCAGTTACAGGCTACTGAAAAGAAGCTGAACCATTGTCTACAGTGTCTGTACCACTCAAGTCAGTCAATTTGTAATGTCTGGAACCCCCTGAAGAGCTAAATTTTTCACTTGTAGAACCAAGTTTGTGTATCACAGATTTGTTTGGGCCTTAGGTAGCTTATTTAATCTTCATGATCCTGCATGACACTTTTTCCCAGTGATCTGAAATGTAACAAAGGTGTATTCTTTCTTTAATGCTTTTATGTCCAGTGGCAAATAAATATCCTCTGTGGCAAACCCCAGCCAGGTCAGAAAGAATGAGAGAGATAAAGCCATCAAGATACCGTATTTTACACACAGTACTGACAATTTACATAACAGCTTGATAAGAAAGGCAATATACAGCAACTCCAAGAGGTCTCTGGAGACCTGAACCCTAGTGCTGATGAGAAACCAGAAAGATCTTGAGATGGTTCCAATCTTTATATCCAAGCCCACGAGAGCAGGGACTTACTGAGAGTGTGCCACAACAGATACCACAATACAGGAGTTGCTAGAGCGGGGGAACCATGTATGTCTTTGTCACTAATCAAGTGAAAGTCAAATTCCAGACAGAAGAAATATAAAAACAAAAACAACAAAATCAAGTTTATTTTCTTTTAGCAACAGAACCTTTTCAAGCCAGGAGACTATACAGACATTTTCACCATCAGTGCAGTCATCTAGACAAGAGCCTGATGTTCAGTGGGGCAGTGTGCCAGGAAACTCATTCCTGGCAGCAGGAAACAGCAAGTTCCTTGGACCCATGGGTAGCTGCAACCTGCAGTGATGGGACTGGTGATACTTTAGGTGTGCAAGGTGTAGGTGAGAGAAACTGAGGTTGTGGTTAATGCTGTGGGATCCAAGAGATGTATTCAGCTCTCAGCATTGCCCCTCTCTGCCTTGCATGTTGCAATCTTTTTCCTACTCAGCTGCCTCGCCAATTTAGTCTATGCATGGAATTGCCATTGCTAGTCCCATGCCCAGAATTTCACTGTTGCCTAGGGCCTGTAATAACAGAAAATACTAATCATAATCTTAGAAACCAGACCTTCAAACACAAATTGATTTCCAGAGATATTCTGGCCAGTTTTTTTACTTTCTCTGTGTGTGCAGCTCCCTCAGTGTCAGCATCAATTCTAAGTACACCCTGGATGGTAGAACACAAAACTTTGTGTATAGAAAAAGGAGTTTTTCCCATAACACTCCATTTTTGTATAAGTGAAATGTAAAAGACTTTTAGAAACATTGGAGGGGAGAAGAAAAATGAAGGAAGAACTTAGTCACCAGGATATGAAAAAACTGCTTTTTCTAGACATTCTGGTTGACTTCCAAGCTGCATCTGAAAGCTAGAGAAGCACAGTCCATCATGGCTCTTTTTCCATTTCCAGTCCTTTCCCTGAAGTCCTTCATTCTGTAAAACATTCCCTCTCAGTGTTGCTCACACTTCATCCTACTCATGACTGTTTTAAGTGATGCATCTGAACAATCTGAGCTGTGTAAAACAGGTTTGTACAAGCCTGACACCAGTGACGGATGGAGGGACTCAACACTTTTTTTTTTTTCCTGCAGATGTGATGATTTGGGAAACGCATAGATGCTGAATATGTGCCACTAGATCCATTAGTCTTTGCAAAGAGTACTGAGTATGCTCATGTGTGTACATGGTAATTTAGAAACATGCACAAACAGAAGAAAAATCAGGAAAATTTGTAGAGGTTTCCTTTCCATTAACCTGATCTTTCAGCTATACCTTACCAACCGGAGAGGAGTGGATACCCTACAGCTTGGAGGGGGGGATTTATTTTCCTTTTAAAAACAACAGACATATTTTTTATTTATTCATCCTGGATGTTCTAGTTTTAGCAATACCCTGTATCATGTCAGACTTTATTGAAGACCTCCCACTTATGTTAAGAATTGCTATACTTCATGAAGTCACAAACTTCTTAGTCTAATATCTTGCTTTTAAGACTTACCAACATGTTTCAAAGAAAAGTCACAAAAATCCCAGTGATAATCAAATTATGGAATATTCTATTTCTAAGATGCAACCTTCTTTTTAGCTATTGGCTTATGTCCTTATTATTCCTGCTTTCCATTTTCAGTATTTAGGCCAATAATCAAGGTCAGATCCTCACTCATTATCTGAGAGAGCATTGCTCACCAATTTCAGAGATGCATCATTTCAGATGAAGATGTTTTCCTCTCCTTATTGTGCCCATCATTCCTGTGGGCACAAAAGCATTTGCTTTTGAAATAGGAAGATTTTTCAGTTGGTTGGGTTTGGACACTGCTAGTTTACTGAAGGACTTCATAGATCTTTCTGCTGGGCTCATTTATTAATTGTAAAAGTTCATTTTAAATGCACTGTAATTCCTGTGCGTGGTTCATGTACTCTTCCCTAGAGTTGCACGGCACCCAGTGAGCAGTGTAACCCTGCTCACATCCAAGAACTCCCCCACTGTTCACCTCTTTCCCAGTGATGCTAGTCTGCAGCATGGATTGCACCTGTTTTTCTTTCAGCCTAGTTAATAATAAACTAGTTAATAAACCTACTTATTTTTCCTTTTTCTTACGTTTTCTCTGGTTCTATTTCTAATCATTGACAGTGCTTTCTTCTTGTTCTGTGATTGCATAGTTTCTTTAACAGCCTCTTCTGAGGGATTTTGTAAGAGACTTCTTGAAAGGTTTGGAGATCCCCTAAGAGAGGGTATGACATAATTTTAGAGTTCAATCACTCCTTTTCCCTGTCTCCCTACAAAATCTGTCAAGGTGAGAAGAGTGGAGGGGACTGAACAGCCATTGTATGCATGCTGGCTGGCATAGTCCATCTGATGGTACTTTCCATGGAAATTGTGGCTGCATTAATTTTGGCTGAATTTTGAGGGCAATTTCCAGAGGATTTAAAAACCTCAAGGAACTTGCTTTTATACATGTAAATGGTCTTGACTTACATTTATTAAAGAAATAAAAACATGCCCCCTCTTGCTTAACTAAGTTAGCTTTCACTGAGTATAAAGAAGCGAGTTGATTGGATCATAAGCCAGGATCCCTGGTTTGTTGGGATGGCTTCTCTGAACCAAGACAGGATCAAACAGGCTGACATGAGATGAGTGGGGGATTGTCAGACGATGATGATGGCTTGGGGCAGTGAATAAAAGTCTTTTAGATCATCCATAATACTTCCCTCCGCATTAGGGAAGAGCTCAGGGGAAGAAACTTAGGATTGGGGGAGGGCTGGAGAAAGGACCAAAGAAGGCAGTTGTGGAGTACTTCCAAGCACGCAAATGCTGTAATCATGGTCACTACAGAGAAGGCAAATCTCAGGGACCTTTAGACATAGAGTGACTATAATCTGTCAATACTCTGTAGTACAGAATATAGACTACTGAGCTGCTACTCAGGAACTCTGGGTGGAGGGTTTGTCGAGAGTTTTAAGTATTCTCTATTCAGATGTAGTGGGCTGTGGATACTATAGTTATGAGCAGAGAGAGAAGTACCAGTACAGGTTGGGGGCTGACCCACAAGAGAGCAGCTCTGCAGAGAAGGATCTTGGAGTTTTGGGGGATGACAAGCTGACCATGAGATGGCAGTGCCCTTGCAGGCCAGAGGTGCAATGGTATCCTGAGGTGCACCAGGAAGAGCAGAGCCAGCAGATTGAGGGAGGTGACCCTGCCCCTCTACTCAGCCCTAGTGAGGCCATATTTGGAGAGCTGTGTCCAGTTCTGGGCTCTGCAGCACAAGAAAGACAATGAGCTACTGGAGAGGGGCACAAAGATGATCAGGGGTCTGGAGCATCTGTTACAAGAAGAGACTAGGGGAGCTGAGCCAGAGAAGGAGGAGGAGGAGAAAGAGAAGGAGGAGAAGGAGGAGAAGGGACTGAGAGGGGATCTCATCAACACCTATAAATACCTCAAAGGCAAGTGCCAAGAGGACAGTGCCTTTTCACCATCTCTTTACAGTGGTGCCCAGTGACAGGACAAGGACAATGGCCATAAACTAAAACACAAGAAGTAGAATCCCAACATGAGGAAGAACTTCTTTACTCTGAGGGTGGCAAAGCACTGGCACAGGCTGCCCAGGGAGGTTGTGGAGTCTCCCTCCTGGGAGATATTTAAAACCACATGAATATGATCTTGTGTAAACTGATCTAAGTGACCCTGCTGGGGTGGGGGGAATTGGACTGGATGATCTCCAGAGGTCCCTTCCAACCCTAAGATTTCTGTGAAAGAGGTCATTTTGGAGAAAACTAAACCTTGTTGGTTTTTTGCAAGCAAGCAACCTGTACATTAAAATAACAGACATTTGAGATCATGTCAAACTTAGATTTGATTCTCTAAAGGGTAAATTTGCCACTGTTTGGATAAGAAAAAATCAAATTCTAGCAGTTGCATATGGTTTTTTCCTTTTTTCGTTTGGGGCTTCCCAAAAATTAACAAATGGCCTTAGAATTTGAAATATTGTAGTATTTAAATGATAAGTAGTGAACAGTTTCCAAAACTAGGCATGTCTTCTCCAAACCATCCGCTCCTTTTTTTATTATATGGAAATTCACCCACACTTGGAGGTATTTTTTGTGGAGATCCAGGAACTTCCACCTACTGCTCTATCTTCTGGTCACAGCTGTTGCTATATCTTTTCCAATAAACTCAATTGTTGGCATGTAGGAACTAATGCTGCCTTAGGGGGCTTGGGGAGCTTTTGAGGAATTAAAACTAAGTATCCTTTGGCCAAAGGTGAGAAGGCTGTAATTTTCTAGCTAGAGAAAGTGGAATTGCCTGATTGTTTTCCAAAAAGTACATATCTGACTACAGTGTTAATAAGACAGTCAAGAAATGCTAATGCCACTGTTTTTCAAGTTAACAGGTGTGGGTTGAGAGAAAAACATTAAAAATAAATTAGATCAATTAAACTGAGGCATTAAACTGTCATTTTACTTCTGTAGGTGGCCTTTCTGTAGTAAATCTCAGACATACTAGCAGTGAAGTAATTTTTCATCTGTCCTTGGAACAGCAGATTTCATCCCCATCATTATCAGTCAGGCACTTTTCATGAATCATAAAATCTTCTGTTTGTTTGTTTGCTTGTTTTCAACTATACAAGAAAGAGAAATGCTCACTTCAGGAACAACTCTGATTTTGTCTCAGAAAATGGATAGGGATCCCCCATAGTAAATCCTAACTGATAATGTGTTACCAAAACAGATACAGCAAGTCCAGTGTGTTCTCCTTTCCACCTAAATTGCATTTTTTCTGTGTTGCGGTATTCCCTGACTGCACCACTTGGCTCATTGAGAGAGCAGAGTAATTTAGTGTAGCTCAGAAACAAACTGTCTTCTATCATTAGGCACTTGAAGGATTTGCCAGATGGATACAATGCAGGCTGTACTTTTGTCTGAGGATATCAGCTCATACATTGATGCCTCAGGTTTTGGGGTTTCGGTGCCTTGTTCTAGTGGGCAGGCTGCTTTGATATTGAGTGGTGCTGGGACTTGATCACAGGGTGATGGGGGCAGGGTAGTCTGGATTTCGGCGCAGGATTCACATCTTCAAGGACATTCACTCCCTGAGCTCCAAGCCCCAAAGACAAACAACGTGGAAGGATGGAACACCATCATTTGGAGTTGTTGATTGGACAACGAATGGGGCATATGCAAATGGACTGGAACCTAGAAAAGCAGGGTGGGGGGGGTTTGTGACTTGGACTCCTTTTGCTTGCATATGGGAGCAACCCAGGCAGCCACTGCTGTGGCTGCCGGGGCTGGCCTTGAAGGCCTAAAATAAAATTCACTTCAATCTTAACCCTGACCGGCCTCTGCCTCAGTCTTAGGCAACAGTTTTTCTGGTGACTCTGCCAGGACGGGGTTTGAGGCTGCTGGGAGCCCTTTTGGACCAAAGCACTTTTCGTCTTATCAGCGGAGGTCCTGAGGCGCCGGCACAAGAACCCTTGAGACAGAGGCGTGTGAGTGATTGGGTAAAGGGGCATCTTGTTTAGTGTCCGGGTTTGTTGCTGAGATCTTTGTAAGGTGTGATTGTGTTGCGAACCTAGGCAAAGCTTTTGGAGTCCCCAGCCTGGCCTGGGGGGAAGGGTTACCCCCTTATCAGGGTGCTGAGTGTCCTGAAGCCAAAGTGTGGTGCAGGTGATAACTATCTGTGCTGTAGTTCTGAAGGTCCTGAGTTCTAATCTCAGCTGGGGTTTGATTGCTTTTGTTTGGGATATCGGAATGGGCTGTGTATATTCTAGCGAGGGTGGTAATAAAGCTATCCCCAGGGACAGCCCTCTGGGGCTAGTATTGAGAAACTGGATGAAGTTGGTTGGGGAAGAGTCCCTGCTTCTAAAGCCTAAACTGGTTAGGCTTTCGGAGAGATTGTGGCCAGCATACACATTAGATAATGGAGAGGTGTGGCCTCAATTCGGGAGTTTAGATAAAGGATTGATATCTAGTTTAATGTCGTGTTTGCATGGGGATAGGTGCTTTGAGGAATTGTAGTATGCCTGATTGTTTATGGTTCTGGCCTGTGAACAGGCTCGGGATAGCAAGAAAGAAAATATTACGGTTGTACGAGGAAAAAGGAAAAGCCGCTTCTCTGCAGCGTGTGTAGCAGAGACCAGCCAGAGGACCTAGTGGCCCCTGCGCTGAGAGCAGCCCCTGGGTCCGGCCAGGGTGCAGCTGTCCCCCTGCCGCCACCACCCTACTCACAGTCACGGAAAGGGGCAAATCTCAACCTGTTAAGAAGGCAGCACAGGAAGGGCCATTTAGGAAGACTTCCCCTACAGAGGAGGACCAGTGTACCCTCTGTAAGAATTTAGGGCATGGAGAAGAACGTGTCCACTATTGAAAGAAAAATCCTCGGTTCCCCAGCTCCCAGTGGTACAGACCTCGGGCGGCTCAGGGTCCGATGGAGACGGAGGGCTCCGAGCATATGCAGATGCCGTGCATGGCCCGACACATGCCAGAATTGCAGCTCTGGAAACGCGCATGCAGACATTAGAAGACAAGATAGAGGAGAACCACAAACAACTCAGAGAGGACATTCTCCAAACCTCTGCAGTACAGGTCAGAGGTTCTGGTACCAAGCGCAGACGTTCTCCAGATAGGGAAAAAAGGGGTATCCCATGAACTAAGCTGTGGTCCTTTCTGCGTGATTCTGGGGAAGACATGAGGAAATGGGATGGAAAATCTACTGACGATTTGGCACAACGGCTGCATGAATTGTTGGAAGGCAAGACTCAGAGAGGTAGTTCCACCAAGAGGGAAGTAGCTCCAGTTACCCAGGGAAAGACGGATAACCAGGCTTAGAGGGGCCCTGCCTCTAGCCAGGTAGAGGCTAGGGAAAACTGTGTTTTTTGGACTGTGTGGATTCGTTGGCCTGGCACATCTGAACCACAAGAATATGAGGCCTTGGTTGACACTGGTGGGCAGTGCACAATAATCCCATCAAGACATGTGGGGGAGGAATCTGTTTCTATTGCTGGTGTGACAGGGGGATCACAGGATTTTACTTTGGTAGAAGCCGATGTGAGCCTGACTAGAAATGAGTGGAAGAAACACCCTATTGTGACAGGCCCAGAGGCCCCATGCATTTTGGGCATAGACTTCCTCCGAAATGGGTATTTCAAAGACCCAAAGGGACTCAGGTGGGCATTCGGGATAGCGGCTGTAGAGACAGAAGGTGTTAAGCAGTTGAACACTTTGCCTGGGCTATCAGAGAACCCATCTGCAGTAGGACTTCTGAAGGGGGAAGAGCAACGAGTACCAATTGCCACTTCGACAGTGCATCGCCGACAGTACAGAACCACTCAAGATGCTGTGATTCCCATCCACAAGATGATCCGTGAGCTGGAGAGCCAAGGGATGGTCAGCAAAACCCACTCACCCTTTAATAGCCCCATTTGGCCTGTGCACAAGTCTGACGGAGATTGGAGATTGACTGTGGACTATCGTGCATTGAATGAAGTGACTCCGCCGCTGAGCGCTGCCGTACCGGACATGCTGGAACTCCAGTACGAGCTGGAGTCCAAGGCAGCGAGGTGGTACGCCACTATTGACATTGCCAATGTGTTTTTCTCCATCCCTCTGGCTGCAGAATGCAGGCCTCAGTTTGCCTTCACATGGAGGGGAGTGCAGTACATCTGGAACCGACTGCCCCAGGGGTGGAAGCACAGCCCCACCATCTGCCATGGACTCATTCAGACTGCATTAGAAAAGGGTGATGTTGCCATGCTTTCGTGCCTGCTTGTTTTGGTTTTGGGAATTCTATTCTCAGGCACGGTTTTGAAGCACAAGGTCATGTTCAGTAAACAACCGAAGCTCCCACATCTGTTCCCAGAGGAGGGGCTTCGGTGATGGTCTCTGGAAAATGACCAGTGGTTCCAAGGGTCCCACCTCTGGGGTGGGCAACTTGTAAAATGTACAAAAGGAGTCAGAAAATAAAGGAGTGGTCTCTTGCCTGCAAGAGCACCACGCAGCCTTCACTGATGCACTCCCTGTCTCGTCTCCCTGGCGTCGTAATCAGTTATAGGGTGAGGCTCCAGAACATCTGCAGTACATTGATGATATTATTGTATGGGGAAACACTGCAGCTGAAGTGTTTGAGAAAGGAGAGAAGATCATCCAGATTCTCCTGAAAGCTGGTTTTGCTATCAAGAAGAGCAAAGTTAAGGGACCTGCTCGAGAGATCCAGTTCTTGGGAATAAAGTGGGAAGATGGGTGGCACCAGATTCCCACCAATGTCATTAACAAGATCACAGCAATGTGTCCACCGACCAACAAGAAGGAAACACAAGCTTTCCTAGGCGCCATAGGCTTTTGGAGGATGCACATCCCTGAGTATAGCCAGATTGTGAGCCCTCTCTACCTGGTTACTCGTAAGAAGAATGATTTCCACTGGGGCCCAGAACAGCAACACGCCTTTGCCCAGATCAAGCAGGAGATTGCTCATGCAGTAGCCCTTGGCCCAGTTAGGACAGAACCAGATGTGAAGAATGTGCGCTACTCTGCAGCCGGGAGCAATGGCCTGTCCTGGAGCCTTTGGCAGGAGGTGCCTGGTGAGACACGTGGCCGACCACTGGGATTCTGGAGTCGAAGCTACCGAGGGTCTGAAGCCAACTACACTCCAACAGAAAAGGAAATTTTAGCAGCCTATGAAGGAATTCAAGCTGCCTCAGAGGTAATAGGCACTGAAGCACAACTCTTCTTGGCACCCCGACTACCGGTGCTGGGGTGGATGTTCAAAGCAGAGGTTCCCTCTACCCACCACGCGACCAATGCCACATGGAGTAAGTGGATTGCTCTTATCACACAGTGCGCCCGTATTGGAAAACTGAATCGTCCTGGGATTTTGGAAATAATTACAAACTGGCCTGAAGGTGAACACTTTAGTCTCATTGATGAAGAGGAACAGGAGCAAGTAACCCAAGCTGAAGAAGCTCCACCGTATAACCAACTGCCAGCAGAAGAAACACGCTACGCTCTTTTCACTGATGGTTCCTGCCACATTGTAGGGATGAAACGAAAGTGGAAAGCAGCAGTATGGAGCCCCACAAGACAAGTTGCACAAGCCACTGAAGGAGAAGGTGGGTCAAGCCAGCTTGTTGAACTCAAAGCTGTTCAATTGGCCCTGGACATTGCTGAAAGAGAGAAGTGGCCAAAGCTCTACCTCTACACTGATTCATGGATGGTAGCCAATGCTCTGTGGAGCTGGCTGGAAAGGTGGAAAAAAGCCAACTGGCAGCGTAGGGGAAAACCAATCTAGGCTGCTGATGAGTGGAAAGACATTGCCACCAGAATAGAGAAACTACCTGTAAAACTTCATCATGTAGACACCCATGTTCCCAAGAGTTGGGCTAAGGAGGAACACCGAAACAATGAGCAGGTAGATCAGGCTACAAAAATAGAAGTATCAAAGATAGACTTAGATTGGCAACATAAGGGAGAGTTGTTCCTGGCTCGGTGGGCCCATGATGCCTCAGGTCATCAGGGTAGAGATGCCACCTATAAGTGGGCACGGGACCGAGGGGTGGATCTAACCATGGATAGTATTACTCAGGTTATCCATGACTGTGAGACGTGTGCTGCCACCAAGCAGGCCAAGCGGGTCAAGCCCCTCTGGTATGGAAGGCGGTGGTCCAAATATAAGTATGGGGAGGCCTGGCAGATTGATTACATCACCCTGCCCCAGACCTGCCAAGGTAAGCACTACGTGCTGACCATGGTGGAAACCACCACTGGGTGGCTGGAGACCGATCCTGTGCCTCATGCCACAGCCCGGAACACCATCCTGGGCCTGGAAAAGCAAGTTCTTTGGAGGCATGGTACCCCCGAGAGGATTGAGTCAGACAATGGGACTCATTTCAAGAATAGCCTTACCAACACCTGGGCTAGGGAACATGGCATTGAGTGGGTGTACCATATCCCCTACCATGCACCAGCTGCAGGCAAAGTGGAGAGGTGCAATGGACTGTTAAAAACCATCTTGAAGGCATTAGGTGGAGGATCTTTCAAAAATTGGGAGCAACACTTAGCAAAGGCCACCTGGTTAGTTAACACCCGAGGTTACACCAACAGAGCAGGCCCAGCCCAGTCTGAGCTCCTATCTACAGTAGACAGAGATAAAGTCCCAGTGGTACATGTGAGAGGTTTGTTAGGGAAGACAGTTTGGATTAAATCTGCCTCAAGTACAGACAAACCCATCCATGGGATTGTTTTTGCTCAGGGACCAGGTTGCACGTGGTGGATAATGCAGAAAGATGGAACAACACGATGTGTACCTCAGGGAGATCTGATTGTTGAGTGAAGACTATGAGTAAATATCATTTACTCACAGTCTGGATGTTACTACCATTTTCTGTATATGGCTGTATATGTATATATGTATAAGGTATGTGTGTGCAGAGTTAGAATTTTAGTTTTGGCAGTAAGTTGACGATATGGAGATAAGGGGTAGAATGTGGTAGGGTGACTTTATGCTGCTCGTATCCCCAATCGTCTGCTCTGTTTGTGCTGTATACTCAGTTCTGTACCTTTAAAACTTGTTCTGGGAGCAAAGGGGGAGAAAGCAGCAGCACGCAGTTTGTTTTGAGAAACGGCCTGACTCCCACACAGCTGCTCTCCGGCGTTCGTCTGGGCACGGACAGCGGTGGGACAGAGATCTCCTGTGCTTTTAGTTAGTTTAGCTAGCTGAGGCAGAGAAGACTCCCTGGACTGGTTTTTTTCCCCCTTTTTTTCTTGGGACTGTTTAAATCTGCTCAGGACTGAAAACCCAGAAGAGCAGTGAGGGCTGGCACCTGCGGCCGCCGGGCCTGGCCCTGCGGAGGGAGTGGGGCTGGTGAGAGACTGAGGGAGCTGAGCTGCACCCACGGCAAGGACTGCCTCAGTTTGCCATCTCTCTTCAGAGTGGCGAGAGGTTTTATTGTTTCATATTATTAATTCTTTGCATTTGTGGGCATTTTGTTTGTTAAATAAATAGTTTTTTCCACTTTTCTCTGAGGAAGTTCTTTTCCTGGACCAGCTGGGGGGAGGGGCCATTTGGGTTTGCTTTTCAGAGGAACCCCTTTGGAGGTTCCCTCTCAATTTTGCCCTAAACCAGGACACGCCCCCCAGCAGAGCCCTCAGTTATAGCTAAGCTGGGGAAAGAAGATAAAGAATTTTTGGTAGATATGGGAGTGGCTTACTCTGTGTTAAATACTTTAGAAGGGAAACTGAGTCACGATACCGCACATGTTGTTGGGGCAACCAAAGTAAGCAAAAGTCAACCTTTCTTTCAGCCCTTGGACTTCAAATTAGGAAAGCATTGGGTGACTCACCAATTCCTTTATATGCCCAACTCCCCCAAACCATTGCTGGGCAGGGACATGTTAGAAAGATTGGAGGCAGAGATTAAATTCAGGAAGGGGAAGGGTATACAAATCATAATCCCTGAATCTAAATTTGTCCAAGTCGCTGCACTCTTTATACAGGAAAAACACAAGGAAATCCCCGCTGAAGTTGAGAATGTGGTAAATCCAATAGTGTGGGCTGGTGATGTCCCGGGAAGATCTAAATGAGCAGAACCAGTGAGGGTTACACTCAAACCAGGAGCTACACCGGTAGGACAAAACCAATATCCCTTACAATTAGAAAGCCGTATAGGACTAGCGCCTATTATTGAAAATTTCCTACAACATGGTCTGTTGGTGTCATGTGAATCCAAATTTAACACCCCCATTTTAGCTATTAAGAAAGCTGATGGTAAATGCTACCAGTTAGTGCAAGACCTAAGGGCCATTAATAGAATCACAGAGGATGTACACTCGGTGGTAGCTAATCCTTACACCCTTTTGACCACACTAACAGACGAATTGGGGTGGTTTACTGTAGTAGATCTGAAGGATGCCTTTTTTTGCATTCCCGTACACAAAGATAGCCAAGAGCTTTTTGCTTTCGAGTGGGAAAACCCTACAACAGGGAGAAAAAGCCAACTCACTTGGACGGTTTTACCACAAGGGTTCAAGTGCAGCACAACTCTCTTTGGGAATCAGCTAGCAAAGGAACTGGAGGACTGGAAAGGACGAGAGCCGGAAGCAGTTGTTCTTCAATATGTTGATGACATCCTGATTGCAGCTGGATCCAGGGAGGATTGTATACGATTTACTGTAAGTTTGTTAAACTTTTTGGGATCTAGTGGATATAAGGTTTGGAAAGACAAAATGCAGATTGCTAAAGAAGTAGTCTACTTGGGACTGGAGATCTTCCGTGGACACCGACGGCTTAGCAAGGAACAGAAGGAGGCCATCTGTCGGCTCCCTGAGCCCCACACTGTAAGAGAAATGCAAGCGTTCCTGGGAATGGTAGGCTGGTGTCGATTATGGATAGCCAATTATGGATTGTTGGTAAAACCCCTGTATGGAGCCTTAAAAGCAGCTGAGAGAGGGATTGAGTGGACTGAAACATCCAGAGCAGCTTTCAAACAGCTGAAGCGTTCTCTCATGTCAGCTCCTGCATTGGGATTGCCAAACTTAACTAAACCTTTTGAACTCTTCACACATGAAAGGCTGAATATGGCCCTAGGGGTACTAGCATAGCACCTCGGGGATCAATGGAGGGCTGCGGCTTACTTTTCCAAACAGCTGGACAATGTAGCCCAAGGCTGACCAGGGTGCCTGAAGGCCATGGCAGCAACGTTTATCCTGATCCAAGAAGCCCAAAAGTTCACCCTTGGGCAACACATAGTGGTGTACGCGCCCCATGCTGTGGCCGCTGTACTGGAGCAGAAGCGGGAGCATTGGTTATCGGGTAATCAGATGCTGAAGTATCAAGCGCTATTGCTAGAGCAGGATGACGTTACCTTGAAAACGACTTCTGTCGTTAACCCAGCTATGTTCTTGTCATCCACCTTAACTGATGGAACGCCTGAACACAACTGCTTGCAAACAATTGAGGAAGTTCATTCTAGTCGACCAGATCTAAAGGACAGACCCCTGGAAGATCCAGACTGGGAGCTTTTCACGGATGGCAGCAGCTTTATGAAGAGTGGTAGAAGAATGACTGGCTATGCCGTGACCACGCTGGACAAGGTGATTGAGGCCAAGGCCCTGCCAGCAGATGTGTCATCACAAAAGGCAGAATTGATTGCCTTGACAAGGGCCTTAGACCTGAGTAAAGGGATGAAGGTAAATATACGGACCAATTCTAAGTATGCATTTAGTATCGTCCATGCACATGGAGCCATTTGGAAGGAGAGAGGGCTTCTGAACACTCAAGGCAATTAAATTAAACATGCTGAACAAATACTCGCTCTCTTAGAAAGCATCCAGAAACCCACAGAAATGGCTATTATGCACTGCAAAGGCCACCAGAAAGGAAAAACCGTTCCAGAATTGGGAAATTGCTTTGCTGATAAAGCAGCTAAGGGAATTGCAGAAAAGGGCATCCTAGCAGTAATTCCACCAAAAGAGATTGATTTGTCTAAGTTCACCCCAAAATATGATCAAGCAGATCATAAGCTAATTAAGTTCCTTAAGGCTGAAATCACAGAGAGTGGATGGGCTGTTACGCCCACAAATCAGGTTGTGGTACCACCCCTGATCTTGCAGGAGTTAGCCCAGAGAGAGCATGAGAACACGCATTTTGAGGCTGAAAATCTCTTAAAACATTTGAAAAAGGTAGTGGTAGGTAAAGGAATGGCTGACATTGCACAATCGGCAGTGAGTAAAGTGAAGTGTGTTGTAAGAATAATCCTGACACAAGGAAAAGGGTGGTGTTGGGAGTGACAAAGGCAGGGGACCTCCCAGGAGATTATTGGCAAATAGATTTTGCAGAGTTACTGCGTAAAGAGGGATACCAGTATCTCCTGGTATTAGTTGATACTTTCAGTGGCTGGCCAGAAGCTTACCCCTGTCATACCAACACAGCTAAGGAAGTGATAAAAGTCCTGCTTAACCATATAATTCTGAGGTTTGGGGTTCCCTTGGGAATGTCATCAGATAGGGGGCCACACTTTGTCGCAATAGTGATTAAAGAAATCAGCCAAATCTTGGGAATCACTTGGGACTTGCACACATCATATAGGCCCCAAGCGAGTGGTAAGGTAGAACACATGAATGGGACTCTTAAAGCACAAATTAGTAAAATTTGTCAAGAGACATCTATGACATGGGTTCAAGCATTGCCTATAGCTTTACTGAGAGTTCACATTCAACCTAGGCGAAGGGATAACATTAGTCCCTACGAAATACTGTATAGGAGACCCTATCAGATTCCACATATTCCTGGTGAAGTCCATATGAGGGGGAAACTTGATTTACAAAGGTATTTAATGGCTTTAAGTTCTACCTTGCAGAAGCTTCAAACCTACATCGTGTTGTCTAGACCCATGGGATTGGATACACCTGTACATCCGTTCCAACCTGGAGACTGGGTCTACGTTAAGTGGTGGGACAGTGATCCTTTGCGGGCCAAGTGGAAGGGACCATTTCAAGTACTGTTGACGACTTTCACTGCAGTCGAGGTTGCTGGTAAAGGACCAGGGATTCACTGCTCCAGAGTCAAGAAAGCTTCTGCCCCCAATGATAGTAAATTTTAGAACAGCTCTCTTCTCGTATTTAATTATTTTTTACGTGATGACTGACTATGGAAGCAACAAGTTGTGGGAAAATTGTTACTGTTAGATTTGTATTTTCACCAAGTATAACTTTGGTATCAAATGCTCATCTAATATTCAGTATTGTTATTGATAGACACTTATCTGTCACTAAATGTTATTGTTATTGTATTTAGGTAGAGACTCAACAAGGTAGAGGCCTTGTCAAGCTGCAAAAGGGGGGAACTGATGACTCAGGTTTTGGGGTTTCGGTGCCTTGTTCTAGTGGGCAGGCTGCTTTGATATTGAGTGGTGCTGCGACTTGATCACAGGGTGATGGGGGCAGGGTAGTTTGGGTTTTGACACAGGATTCACATCTTCAAGGACATTCACTCCCTGAGCTCCAAGCCCCAAAGACAAACAACGTGGAAGGATGGAACACCGTCATTTGGAGTTGTTGATTGGACAATGAATGGGGCAGATGCAAATGGACTGGAACCTAGAAAAGCAGGGTGGGGGGGGGTTGTGACTCGGCCTCCTTTTGCTTGCATATGGGAGCAACCCAGGCAGCCACTGCTGTGGCTGCCGGGGCTGGCCTTGAAGGCCTAAAATAAAATTCACTTCAATCTTAACCCTGACCGGCCTCTGCCTCAGTCTTAGGCAACACACCAGCCCAAATATCAGCAAACTTCAGGATTAAGGTAGGAAAAAAATGAAATGTAAATAGATAGATGTTTCAAAGAAAATTATACATTTGTTGAATGCAACCCTTTTTTTTTTCTGCCTTTTGACAACTGATAATTTATAACAACCTGCACTAATTTACTCCCCTTTCAAATTCTTATTTCCCTCCTTCTCTCTCCCTTTCTATCCAGCAAATGGTGCTACCCACAAAATTTCCAGCATTATGACAGAAACTCCCATCATGGAGGTGCAGACCTCAGCTCTACCAATGACTGAGTAATGCAGACTGAGAAATATTGGCATGAGGAGTGCAGGAAGTCACTACAAGAATATAGCTATACCAGCAATTTAGGCACACCTAGGTTTAGATACCTACACTTTTGGTAGTGACTGGAACAGCACTCCCTGGCTCATGACATTTTCTGTCCAGGAGCTGTCTGCAGAATGGTCAAAAGCGTGCATGAAAGCATGCAACAACACAGGTGAGCACTCAGCACTTCTGCAGGGCAGTGCCATTTCCTTGGATACAGGGAGCCACCAGGCACAGACAAGGCCAGTGCATACCCAAGCAAGACATGGGTGCAAGGGACTGAGAGGGAGAAAAATGAGGGATGAAGACATGTAAAAGATATGCCAACATTACTCTATCTTTAGAGAGAGTAAACAGTATGAAATACATAAGATAATGAAAAGGTAGAACTAATACAATAATTAATTTATAGAAAATTACCCTCAAATATATAGATGAGGGCAATTAAAAGGCTTTAGCTGTTAGATGGTGTTGCAGCCGATATGCAGCAGTCGACATAGACACTGCAGTCGAGGTGCTTCCTTAGAATCATCAGAAGGCTTCAAGTATCAGCATCTTATTATTCAAAAAGTCTCCCGTACCTTTTCTCTGTAACTCCCAAGAGCAGCTCCGCACAGCTCTGGCTCTCTCCTTCAGCTCTGGCTCGCTCCATCCTGTCCCTACCACGGCCACCTAACCCTGTCTGTCCTACATAGAGCAGATTACCTTTTCTATCCCTTGCACGACCTCCTGTCCCTAGGTCTTCACAGCAGTGAGCAGACTCCAACTGAACTCTTCCCAGCTAACTCACTCTTTATCATGCCCATGGCTGTGAGGGCAAGGCTGCTTCTACTCTAGGATAATTAACACAGGTGTAAGGTATCAGAGCGGAGACTGCCTTCAGCAGTCGTTTTGTCTCCCCACAATTCCCCACTTCTTTTTTTAATTAAACTTTTCTAGAAACACATGCTTAGGTAAAATGACGGTTATAACATTCAAATACTGTAGATAAATTGACATTATAACATTCAAATACTACATACAAATAATGTCTCCAATTTTTTCTGTAAGTGGATGCATTAGGGACAGATAACATCCTTTGATAAAGTATCAGTTTCATTTTCTCAATTGTATTTTTTCTATTTTTCCTGGTTTTTTGTCCTTTTCTCTCCTCTCTCTGCTTCTCCATTGTAGCTATAATATTGATGAGCCGTGTTTGATTTTTTGAGGAAACAGTCCGATTCCAGGATAGCCCCTCAAATTATGTTGATTAATCCATTTAACATCCTGGCCATTTTCTTCCATTCTGGCATAAAAACTTGACACAAATGTCACTATTGAGGCAGTCACAACAAAACCTCCCTAGAGCAGCTATGTCCCATTAAACACAACCTCCCTAGAGAAATTATGTCCCATTGTCGGTAGTTGGTGGCTAACCTGTTTCCAGGTATCTTTGTAAAAGAAAATCAGGTCTGGACCTCCCTGTGGCTTCCACTGCCACTCTCAGCTTCACCAACACCACCTCCCCCACTCCATTCCTAAGCAGGTCTACATTGCCAGTCACTGGGACCCCACACAGGTCCAGGCCAAGTATGCAGTTCAGGCTGTTGTATCAGTATATAGTTCTTGTTATATCAGTGTACAGTTCAGGCTGTTGTATCAGTATATAGTTATCACGTCACTCATCACATCGGGGTCACCAGATGTCACAGTCAATATGCAGCAGTCAACATGGACACTGCACTTGCACTCGAGGTGCTTCCTTAGAATCATCAGAAGGCTTCAAGTATCAGCATCTTGTTATTCAAAAGTCTCCTGTACCTTTTCTCTGTATCTCCCAAGAGCAGCTCCACACAGCACTGGCTCTGTCTCTCCTTCAGCTCTGGCTCGCTCCATCCTGTCCCTAGCACGGCCACCTAGCCCTGTCTGTCCTACGTACAGTAGCTTACCTTTTCTGGCCCTTGCACGACCTCCTGTCCCTAGGTCTTCTCAGCACAGCAAGCAGACTCCAACTGACTCTTCTCAGCTCACTCTTTATCATGCCCATGGCTGTGAGGGCAAGGTTGTTTCTACTCTAGGATAATTAACACAGGTGTAAGGTATCAGAGGGAGACTGCCTTCACCAGCATCTCCTTTTGTCTCCCCACAAGATAGTAGGGAGGTTCTGGCATGCACTTCTAAAGAGTGCAAACTGCTTTAAAATGAAACTGATTCAGTATGAGAAGGTGATTTTCTAATGTGACTGACAACATAAAAGCTGCTGTGTTACCTGGGGCTGCAGGTCTAGGAATGGCCCCATCTAAATGCAAGAACATGTGCAATGATGTACCTGAGCAAGGCCACCTGAAGCCCCCTTGCCAAAGAGGCTGACAGCCAACTGCTTTGCAGAGACATCCTTTTCTTACAGGTCAGTTTCTGCTGGCTCCGGAGATCAGCAAACCACATCCATCTGATTCACCCTCTAATGGACTTAAACTATCAGGCTTTATTCCCAACATCCACATAAAATATTAATAAACCTGTACTTAAATCCAAATAAAAAAAAATGGTAAATTTTTAATGTATGAAGACACTGTTTTGATTTTAATTGATTGGTTCTTAGCTAAAGACAATGGACTGCCTTGCTCTATTGGTATGCAAATGCTATTCCCATGTGTACAACCATGACCAGTTTTGAGCCAGCCAGCTTCATTAAGCCACTCCTCAGTAACTCTAATCCTGGTGTTATATATTCCCTCTGCGACCAGCAGGCAGAACCTGTTCTTCTCCCAAAAGACCAGTATTTTCTCTCAACTGTTTTCATTTCCATTTTTTAAAGCCCACATGGGAAAAGGTGAGATTAATGTGGCCTAACTCTGTGGCACTCAACCATTTAGCTTTGCTAAAACTAATGGGAATTGCTTGGGGTTGCAAATGAAGCAGTGCATGAGCAAACTGGATTGTGGGCTGAAAAACAAGTATCCTATGTCTTCTGCATTTACCTATTCACAGAAGTTCCATCTGGTCTTAAGGCCTTACCCCCAGGTCAGAACTGCACCCAATGAAATTGTAGAAGTGAATTTGTAAAGTATCTAAAAACCTGCATTAGTATAGTTCTGCCATTAATGTCACTGATACTTTTCCTACCCGTTAGGCACCTGGATTACCTCTGCTGTGCCATACTGTAAGTTTGTGTGTGCAATGGAGATACAGGACTGGGAAAAAAATCCTAGAGCTTCTAACAACCAACAACAGAGGACCAAGAGACCTCTGGTGTAACCAAAGCATGCACCAGTATTTCAACACATGTACTCAGGATACAGGATTCCCTTTCACAAGTTGCTGCTGGATCACACACTGTCTGGATCCTCAGCAGCCACATTGCCTTAGCAAAATCTCCATTACTCCTCTGGAATTAAACATGCCACACGAACAGTAATGTTTTTTAATGACTTGGAAATTCTCATGTCCTAACAAAAAGACTTGGTAAACTGGTATGAAATTCTCTGGAGTGAAGGAAAGCTGTGCTTTACTGTCTCTAATAGACTGCAAAACAATTAAGAAAAGTCAACTGCAGCTATGCATTTTGTTAATTTCTTTTCAGACAATTGTCTTGAAAACATCCAAATGAGACTTCACTTCACCTAGGTTTACTAGGTTTACACTTTACCTAGATTTAGGTAAACAAAGAAATAATTACTTGAAAAATACAGTGTCACAATTTTGGGAGTGTGTCAGTATTTTTGACCAAATCATCAACAACTGGAGAACTTTCCAGAAAGTCAAGCCTGAGTGTGTGCTGTGAACAGTAAAAAACCTGAAGCATCCTCTTGAGGGTGTAGTGAATAAATTCATGCTGTATTAAAGCCCCAAATTAGACTTTGCACTGTCTACAAAAATGACTGAGTATAGCTGTTGCAGGAGAAATGTGGAGAGGGGGAAGTGCTGCATACACAGGCAACAGGAGGATGGATGTCTCAGCATTATCTTTCCAGGTTGATCCAAAACTCATCCCTTGGGTATACTGCTGTCTTCCAACATCTCCCATCCAGCTGTGGGAAGGATGTGTGAAGTCCCAGAAAAGTACAGCACATGGACAACCTCCCAGATGACCAACAAAGTCAGAAAGGAGAGAAGGCAATTGCAGTGTCCTGCAGAATTTTTCCTCAAACCATTGTAAAATTATATTAGTCCACATAAGATATTTGTCTTGGTATGTGTTTACTTTCTTAACATGTTCTAGATACTGTAGTGCCCTGTGAACATGCAGTGTATGGTTGTCAAGGCAAATGTTGGGGGTTTGGGGCTGAAAACAGGGTAAATTAGTGCCAAATGTGTCTTTCACTTTCTTCATGGCAATGCTACACTGTACCCCCATCTCTGAGCCACTTTCAACTGTGCATGAAGGAACAACTTATGTTCCATTGGCACAAGAAGCCATACTGAGGCCAGACTGAGCATATACAGCACTTCTAGTCTTTTCTGACAGGAGGTTATGCTTTGCAAACAACAAAGTAGAGCTTATTTTTTTAAATAAATTTACCTTTCAGCAAAGATTCCTGAGAAGGAGGCTTCCTAAAGGTGCATTACTTGCTGCAAATGCTGCAAAATGTTTGATTTCCTCCAAATTTTCTGCAGTGTATTTGTCTCAATACAAGACAGGCTCAGAAGGAAATTTTTTAAACATTATTTTGTTTGTTTTTCACAAGGGATTGTTTTGTCAGCTTGACACTTATATAGTAATGATTTCTATAGCCATGATTTCAGGGAGCTTGAAGATGGAAGGATGGAAATGGAAGGATGGAAGATGGAGGTAAAAGATTTGAGGACTTATTTCTTCTAAAATACAACAATGGACATCCCCTAACTGCTAAAGGCAGGCAAGTGATTCTTTTTACTTGCATCTGACTGTAGTTTCTCATAAATTCCCTGATTATGTTTTAGAACTTTTGAGAAGACATACAAAATATTTTCAAGAAGTTTAAATGGCCTTTCTCATATCAAGTGGAATTAATTGAGACATGTAATGACAGTATTTTTCTCTCAGCAAATTCCAGTTTGCCAGAAGTAAAGCATTATACAGGAAAACATATATTCCAAGACTTTATTTTCAAGAGCATTTTATAAAGTCTTGAAATTAGCAAAATAAAATGTCTCAGGACTTTTGATGCTTAAAATTCTATTTCTCCAGCTGAGTGCGACTTCATTTAAAAATATAACCAAATTAAATTCAAAGCCTTTACTCAGTGTGGAAAAAAATGCTGCCACATCTGACAACCCATTCTACATAATTTTTGTGAGCATCAATTACACTGTGAAGCAAAGAAAAAAAACCAGATCCTGTAAGCAAAATTCAACACTTCTCTGTGTCTTGGGTAGTCAGTTAAAGAGTGCAAAATGGGTCTAAGCATTATTACTTGTTTATGAGTACCATTGTTCACCAAAACACCATTACTTAAGTAAAAATATGTTTTAAGGACCAGCTGTAGAAAGCTGGTTTTCTGCCATCTGGAAAAAATGAAGCAGATGGATTCCAAGACATGTTTGTGACATTTGTAACGTAGATACAATGCTGTATGCATGCAGAAAATGTGCAGGTAATGGTTTTTCCTTGTGAGCGTATGAGGCATTTCTTGGTGATTTATTAAATTCCTTTTCTGCAAAGGTAAGGAAAAAAAATTATGAGGGTCTAAGTAGGGGAATAAATCTCCCAAAGGTGCTCTCTGCCCCTCAGTGCAGCATAGCCTCAGTGTCCCACCAAGATGGCTTTTAGTGCTGGAGTGCATTCAGACACCATTAATCCCCTACTTGTGGCAGTCCCACTGCGCTGGTCATCCCACTCCACGCTGAGCAGGATGGGGCTGAGGTTGCAGGAAGGGGGTGCAAGGAAACCAGACCCTTGTTTTCTGGCCATGCTGCTATGAGTCAGAATGGAAGATTGTTAATAAAACAAAAAAAGCATACCGTGGGGTATGTAAGGTCACAGTGTGTGACAAGCAAGTCTGGGAAACATGTTTTTTTCCTGAATAACCCCATAATTGTCCCGCCCACCCTGCTGGTACATTCACCTATTTACAGAAGTAAATTCTGATTGAATTTACTCTTTCTATCCTGGAGGCTGCTGACTAAAGTGATGGCCCTGCTCTCCCTTCCTGCCCCACTCTCATCTCACTGAGATGTCTGCAGTAAAACACCTGGCTGCAAGAAGGGCACCAGCTGTGTGTGTGTGCATGCATGCACAAGTGCATGCTTTCAGAAGATGCAGCTCACCATCACATTTTCCCAGCATCTCCACCCAGTGCAAGCAAAGCTTCAAGAACAGGCAGCCTGGGATGGAGGCTGTGTTCAAAACTGACCAATTCTTGTATTTTCTCTGGCTTCACTTAGGATAAAGAATCAAGACAGAGGCTCTCTCTCTTTTCCCCCTCTGCAGACCAAACCTGAACCAGAGAGGTGAGAGAAACCATGTGCTGCGCTTCTCAGAGGCAGCGTGCACCCAGAGATGAGGAGGGACTGGTGGGAACGGGGTATGCTGTGACTCCTATCATTTCTTCTGCCCAGCCATGTTCTCACCTGTAGCACTTGCCTAACCTCTGCCAGGCTGCAGGAGCTCACAGCACCTCTAAAACACCATGCTGGGCATCTTGGTGCCTGGCTGCCAGGATAGATGCCTTTGACTGTACACACCCTTGGCCAAATGCATTACCTGACATGTTCAGCATGTTTAGTGTAAAAAGTCATTTCTGCCCCTAATCAGCAATAAATTCTGCCAGGAGTGTGTTCAAGTCAAGGGTCTGTCACCCACTTGAAGGGCTGAACATGGCCTTCATCATCTCTATATATCTGTGGGAATATTTTCAAGTGCTTACACACATACATGTGATACAGCATCGTAAAATGAAACAAAAACATTCACACGTTCTGTGAGAGTAGGCAGACAGGCATTATCAAATAATCTGGCTGCAGTTATAAATACATAATATTTAAATTTACAAATCTGTCTGCTTATATCTAAAAGCCATTATTTATTTTGTACATAAAAGCACTTTACATCATACACACATAATAAAGAAATGGAAATTCTGAAATAGTCTACAAGCATGGGACCTCATCACCCTCTAAGATTTAAGAAAAGAAAAAGGTCATATGGAAAATTTAAGCTTGGGCTACCAGGATGGATTAGAAGATCTAA
Source organism: Phylloscopus collybita (assembly GCA_027886175.1). NCBI lineage: Eukaryota > Metazoa > Chordata > Aves > Passeriformes > Phylloscopidae > Phylloscopus > Phylloscopus collybita. The sequence goes on from JAJNNQ010000075.1 coordinate 22,775,299, forward strand.
AACATATCAGAAAACTGAACTCTTTTTTAAACAGTACTCTTTGTATAATATGCTGTAATTCAACAGAGTTATACTTACCACAGTACTTTTTCTAGCGTAATTCAGAAGCATTTTGCAATGGCTATTCTTAGTGTGAACAGACTTCATCTGGTTTACCACAGCATTTATGTTTCAGAGATACAACACAAAAATTATACAATTCAAAATGTGATGCATGATCCACTTCTACACATCCTGATTAGTGCTTTTGAACTTCAAGCTTCATAGCTATTTTTGAAGTGAATTATTTAGAATTTTTAGTATTTGCTGTAATGTTTTTCTCATCTTCAAGGTGGATTTTATTAAGTTGAAATTTTTAAATGAGCAGTTATTAAGAATACACGCTCATGTATCAGTAATCAGTTAAGTGACACAGTGAGCAAAAAAAAGGTCAGAGAAAAAATTATTTCCGTATCCATTGACAATTCAGCCTCATGTGGATTTCTTCCTCATGGTCACCTGAACTTGTGAAACATACATGGGCATTCCCTGCTTGAAGATTTCACTTCTGTCCTATTTGGTTGCTCTACATTCTTGAGGGCTCAAAGATAAAGGACTGAATTCCACTCAGTGCTTAAAGAAACTGAGGTGAATAGGGAAGGATGGAGAAACCAAACAAGCAAATCCTGTTTTATAGCTCTAGTTCATCACTATTTCTGCACATTTTGTCTCCTGTGTTTAACAATCACTTCTCCTTCTCTGCAGGAAGAGCTAGTCTTTTAGTTAAAGTACACAACCAGCAAATTAGGACACTTAGCTTCTGGTTTCTTGGCTGTGGGGAAATTACTTCTGTGCTGGTTTTGGCTTGGGTAGAGTTAATTTTCTTCATAGTGACTATTATGGGGCTATGTTTTGGACTTGTGCTGAGAACAGTGTTGATAACTCTGGAATGCCTTTGTTATTGCTGAGCAAGGCTTGCACAGCATCAAGGCCTTTTCTGCTTTTCACACTGCCATGCTGCTGAGGAGAGTGGGAGTCCATGGGAGGTTGGGAGGAGACAGTTGGGACAGGACACCCCAAATGACCAAAGGGATATTCCATACCATGTGGCATCATGCTCAGTAAAGTGGTGGGAAGAAGGAGGAAGGGAGGGACATTTGGAGTGATGACATTTGTCTTCCCAAGTAGCCATTACATGTGATGGGACCCTGCTCTGCTGGGAATGGATGAGCACCATTGCCTACCCATGGGAAGTAATTAAATAATTCCTTTGCTTTGCTTGCATGTGTGGCTTTTGCTTGCCCTATTAAACAGCCCTTATGTCAACCTATGCGTTTTCTACCTTTTGCCCTTCTGATTCTCTCATCCATCCCACTGGTGGGGGAGTGCGTGAGCAATTGTGGGGCTTGGTTGCTGGCTGGAATTAAACCACAACAATGCCCTTCCTGCCTACCTGATTTTCACAAATGTCAGGGAGGTTAACACCCTTGGCAGGCAGCATGAGTATTCACCCCCCCACTCCAGGTGAGCAGCCCAGGTCTCCTAGAGCTAGTCAATCAGAGGGATGCTCCATCCTCCTTAAAAGCAAACTGGGAGCAGAAGCCCATCTTCAGAGCCACTTCTTACCCTCAACTCTCTCTCCCCCATGACCCCAGAGAAACTGCAGATCCTTACATAGGCACCTTGTTTTAGATGCCCAAGGAGGAGAGTGTGCCCATCCTCCCATGTCCACTGGTAGAATGGCATTTTCATATGTAATTGGGAAGACGTCTTTACCTTGAGATTTATCACAGACACTTATTTTGACATTTTTCATTCAAATAAGCTAATATTCAATTGTAATCACACCAATAATAACCACTTTTGCCTCATCTATTAATCAGTTTTTGATCCTTATTGGCCTTAGTGCAAAGGTGTGAATAATTGAAGTGCATATTGGAAGCATTATGTAAGAATAGGGTTTGATTTCTATAGTTCACTTCTATTGCAATTTTGTGCTTGGGTGTATAAGTGCCCAGTTCCTTTACAGAACTTTCACCTAGCACTGAAAATCAGCACTTAGAAAATCCATTGATGCTTTGGGCTTTTTGCTTCTAAAAATTGACCTTAAGTTTACCACTTGCTTAGAAAGTCCTGTATGTCTCAACAGCAATCTTCTGGTGTCTCAAATGTGACGTGAAAGATCCATTGTGTGACACACTGTTAACCACGGGGAAAGGAAGGAGATGTCACTCCTTTGGACACAATGAGGAATGTCAATCTCATTATTTCCCTTTTGCAAGCTTGCATGCACTGTGGTTGCTGGTGGATTGACCTGGTCTTCAACAAATCACATGCACAATTCTGAAACAGATGAAAAGAGTAAAATGTGAAAAACTGTGGGGTCAAGTGCTATAAGATGGATTTCAACTTGTAATTGCATTGTTTAACCTTTCACAGTCCTGCAACTTGTCTCTGGTACTCAAAAACATGATATATTGTCTCCTATCTATTATTTACAGTAGGTTACTGAAGAAAAAAATCCAGTGAGGTATGCCTCTGAGTCAAAATGGTCTTTGCCAGGAATAACAGCAGAGATCTTGCACCAGTGCCTCATTAGCTTATGGAAAACAGGTCCCTAAGGAAATGATGGGGTGTAAATAAATTTTAAACAGTTTAGTCTTATGAGTAAAAGGGATGCCAGATTTTTAAAACAGCAGAGGCTCAATGATGCCTTAACACTGTGTTTCATGTACCATAAATTTTAGCTAGGTTCTCCAAAATGTTTATAAATGCCATAGAATGACACAATTATAGACACATGCCTTTAACCTGCGAAGTGCACATGTGCTCTTTGTCATCTCTAAGGGGTATTTTTACTAGTGACAGCAATCCCTGTTAGATGTACTTAATAGAGGCACAGAAGGCTCACTCTGCCCCTTGACACTCCAAACCCATTCTGTTCTGCCCAAAAAACTGAATTGTTTTGTGTTCACGGGACATACACAGACATCATAGGGCCAGTGCAGAGCATGCTGAATAAAATCTTCTCTGGATAACCAGGGAATTCAAACTGCTGGACAAAATCCTACTGCCAACAGAGACTCACATGTAGATAGCTCACCCAGGTTTCTGAGGATCCCATACCTGGAATCAGCCTAGTAACCACATCCAGTTCCTCCATGCCAGCTCCATGGATCTCAGCTGCTGATCTAGCTTGTGATGAGTTTTCCCATTTGAAAAGATCCCAGGCTTGGATGTCCCCTTGGGAAAGGGTACCAAAATGTCCAAGAAACAGGTGCCAATTACAACCTAGGAAGTGAGACTTATCCACATATATCCAGGGGTCCTTATACAACTTGAGAATCTTTCAGATAACAGATGTCTGAAGACAGATAGAAAGGATTCATGATTCAGACTTTAAGATGGAGCTATACAAATATTATCATGTTGAGTTCATGTGAAATATTTGTTTAGGAAAGTAATTTAATAAAAGATAAGCAAAACCAGTGCCCAGAGATTTATATGAGAAAATTTCCAACTGCACAAAAAGACTAAATATATCACCAACACAAAATCCTTCAAAGCTTTTATGTGTGGTGGTGAATAAATGTCCTCTGTGGCAAAGCCCAGCTAAGTCAGAGACAGTAAGAGAGAATACACCTTTGTTATGTTTCAGATCACTGGAAAGAGGTGTCATGCATCACTTCAATGAGCTACCTAAGGCCAAACAATTCCATGATATCCAAACCTCACATGCCACCACTGCAGCAACTCCTCTTATGTATTCTGGTGAAACAATAATCCTGTCTTGTGTTATAAAATACAGGCAGGAGGCAGTGTCTTATTCAAAGGTGATATTCACACACATTTTAAATTCTAAGTCTCAAAATTCATGGCAAGTGTATTTCTGTGTCCTTTAATAAGATAGCCCTTATTGCTCAAGCCTTCAGTGTAGCGATCTGACAGCAATAGGCCCTGTTTCCACTTAACACATAGGAGCAGGATTACATCCATCCTGAGCTGCCAAAAATTTATGAAGCAAAAATTCTCTAGAGAAAGCCATAACTTTATATAACATTACTGGGTATTTACATTTACAGTGGGACATGGGACTTCTCCATTAGCAGATATGTGTGAGAAAACATGTGAACCCTGCCATCCTCCTTGTGCCTGTACATCTGGGAAAGCTACTGCATATCAGAGCTTTCATCTGAAGGCTGCAATAACTGTTTTTACTGGCTCTGGTCTTCCTCTAAGGCAATATCAGCACTGAAAATTTGTTTTTACAATGTATTTCCCTGTTTTGGAAATGGGAATGGGATTTATCCCCAGCACCACCACCAGGAATAAACTCCTCAGTTACAGGCATGTGACTATCAGGAGTAAGCAGCCATTCAGATATTCACTCAGATCACTCATGCTTCATTTTTGACACCTGAAGATGTTCAGCACAAAGAATTCCCCAAGAGAGGACGCAGAGCTGTAAAAATTAAGCACCTTTGGAAAAGGCACATATTTTGATGTGCCAATTTGAGCAGGGCAGTTTCATTCTGAAATTTTTGATTGTGACCATGGACAAGTCTCCCCCACCTTTGCTTCATGGGAAGCAGAGCAGAGAGACAGCATGCTCCCACCATCCTCCAGGAGGAACAATGCAGGTTGTCCAACACCACCTTCAGCTCAGGCAGGATGAGGAGGAGGGCTAGAAAAGCTCTGTCAGACCTGACAAGGTGGGACTTCTTACAAGTGAGTTTTTGACATACTGCAGGAAGGATTTTTCTGCAGGAATAGACACTGGTGTATTGAGTGTTGCTGAATTTAAAAAAAAAACAATAAAAGCATTTGAGAATCCTGTCATTTGTCCATAGACAGGATAAGCATTTTTCCTTTCCCATTAGGATACTTCAGTTCAGACAGACTGTATTAATGAACATGCCCAGAAACCCCTATGGAGGACTCCAGCCATCCTCAGCGATGGGTAGAGGAGCCCCACTGTGTCAGTGTCTGCTCTCCAGAACAGCACTCCAAGCCTGGGCATTGCAACAAAATTGTATCTGCTCAACTAAACCAGCCAAGGTGAAAGGAGAATCCTCCTAGGTCCGAGTGTCCTTGTAATGCAGTTTTATCTTCTCTGTCCAGCATCATATTCAAGACTGAGAAGCACCATCACATCACTAGCACAAATGCAGCTCCACAGAGAGTAAGTGCCCATTCTCTCTTATTTACTGGTCCACATGAAGAACTGGTTGCCACTGGCATAAGCACAAGCACTGCCCTGGCATGCCCCAGGCCCAGAGCCCAGGCAGAGTTTCTCTGCAGAGCCAGCCCAAAGCCCAAGCACCCGTCCCATGAAGGCAGGCTGGCTGCTACAGACACATCTGCAGCACGCTAGCTAACATTTCTGAGGTCTTCACAGCTCCTTGTGCTCCTGGTTCATCCAGTGCTGTTTGAGGGGACAGAGAGGGCAGGGGCTGCCTGCCCTGCCACTGACAAGGCAGCAGCAGCAGAGCTGGGCAGCGTGGGTCACCAGGGTTTCTGACACACTGTACTGCTGGATTTCCTATTGCTCCATCTGTCAGGTCTAATGAAAAAGGTGCACAGTCTAGTGGGAGATAAGTCTACCATGCACACACAGAGGAATAAGCCTAATGCTAGGTTATAAGCAGGAGCCTGATTCACTCCCCCTGAGAGCTTGGGCACTAATTGAACCCACTAAAGGTGCCAGGGGTCTCCTGTTACAGCTCAATAGGTGATATACCACAACAGCAAGCCATCCATCCTTTCCAGTGTTCTCAGGTCTTCAAACAGACTTGACCTCGATTCAAGTTTGAAGGTAAGAAGATGATTTTTAGTCAATTGAAGTAGCTATAGGCCAAATACAGTAACTAGTGCAGCATTATCCAGACATTACAACCAGAAAATGGACAGAAAATATGTCTGATTCCAAACTCCAGACCTAAGAGCCTGAGATAGCATGTGATCCTTAAAACTGTAAAGGACACATAATTCAACATCACTATAGTTAGTATGCCTGAACTATAGTTTGAACTGTCATTTAACTAGAATTGTTTAACATATTCCAATCCTCAGTGGGTTTCCAGTGACTAAATTGTACAATAAAATTGAATTTTAAGCCTTAAAGCGGTGGAACTCAAGGCACTATTTATTCCTCATTTGCTTTTGTGCGTTACTTGGATTTAGCTGTAACAACATTACATAAAACACTGGTGCCTGCTCAGTAATGCCTCTGGAACAAAAAAAGATGATGATAGGAGATCTCACTACAGCTTCTGCTATTAAGTCCTTGGGAGAGGTGAGAAGAGATTGCTCATTAAATAAGTGTTATAAAGCATTCAGCACTGACAGACTAGTTCAGAAGCAGAAAGTCAAATGTCAACTGTTCCCACTAGAAAAGTATCTATTGCAGCCAAGCAGTTATTATTGCCTACTGTCATAGCACCCTTCTCAAAAACCAGGAAGAAGTCTTGGAGAAGCTAGAGAAAGAAAAACAACAGTGATTAATCAGTACAGCAGTACATCAAGGAGTCAAGATGACAAGGCAATCCAGAGAGCAGTCCTGTGCACAAAGAGGAAGCTGCTTTTACTGTATCCTTGTGCCGTTCACTAATGAGCATACATATATAGACTGAGTTAAAAAACAGGCTTTGGGTCTGTGTCAGCTGATGAAACAGTTCATAGAAAAATTAAGATTAATTTTAAATGCTTCTTGAAGGTAATCAAAAAAACCTCTCACATTTCCTACATTTTTATCTGGACTTAGAGTATCTAATGTGCTCTACAACAGAGCACACTGTAAATATTATTGAAAAGCAGAATCTGACTCATAAATTATTGGCATTTTGTGCCAGACAAGCTTGTACTAATGTTTAAAGAAGCAGATCACCTGGGAGAAATGTGTTCTACAAGTTGCAGGAGAAACTAAAGAGACAATGGGCATTGGCTGTGCAGCACATATTGTTCCCATGTTGTTCAGGCCAAACTTGACTGCATGCCAATAGATATAGAAGTAATAGTCAGCAAGATTTACAGTTACTTTTTCATTTGTGCAGAAAAGTAGAAAGGTTGAAAGAGTTATGTGTTTTGTTGAAGGTCTATGCTAACAACTGATCGACCATAGCATCCTGTACTGGTGAACAGTAAATATACAGAACACAGACTTCACATTTTTCTTGATTCTGGAAGTTGTTCTTCATGGCAGAAAGCTGAATTGCCTTCTGAACATCAGCAACAGTTTCTTTTATTTTACAGATCCATTCATAAAGCCATCCTTTCTGTTGCCAAACTGGGCACCAGGAAAATTCTAATTCTAATTCTATCAGTGATAGGAAAAAAGAATACTTTTTGGCAAGCTGCATTTTAATGTAATGAAATGAATGGCATGGTCTTTCAGCTTGTCACAGAACTGCTAGCAGCTCCTGAGTTGGCCACTCTTGTATGTGAATGTGGATGGCGTTATTTAATGAGACATGTTTGACTACAGTCTGGTATGTATCTTCACTCTCCAGAAATACTAAATGGAAAAGTAAACACACTCTGAATGTCCAGGAAGTTGGCAAAAATAATCACATAAAAGCAGAAGGTTAGAAGTATCTTTGCAGTCTTCAGGAAGCCCTGTTGCCAATAATATTACATTGCCTGGATGCATTTATCATTCAAACACAGAAAACAGAAGATAAAAATTACTCTGAAGGAATGAAAACCCAGAAACCTTGTGACTTTCTTCCAGGCTGCAAAAGGGATAAACAATTCAGGATCAATATGGAGACCCAGGCAGTCAATCTGCAGATGTGTCTAGAAGGTACTGGATTGAAGAAGGTTTCATAAGGTCTTCTCTTTGGTGGCTTTCGGTAATATCTCCACAACCCTGAGTAAATTCCCTCCTGCATTAGTGTATGGAAGGCAATGAGATGCATCATCCCATCAAGGTCAAGGACATCCATTACTAGACTACATTTTTGCAAAAATGTCTGTACCTCTTATCGGCTCCTTCACAGATCCTTCTGGACCCACAGCCTTCTCCTCTTGGCAAATCCTCCCACTGGAGCTCACAGAAGGGCTGCTTCTTTCCTTATCCTCAGCTAACACAGCACACAACAGGCTTTGGTTGGTTTGTAGCTGCACCCTGCTGGCTAGTGCTTGCTTTGTGCTCTGATAGTGCAAACTGTGACACAAGTGGCTCTTTCAGCCTTCTCTGAACATGGTCTACAGCTCCTGAAGGAGAGTGCAGTTTGCAAATGTGACTCTGGTCTGGTGCTATCTACACACTTCTGTGAAAATATTTCATAAGCCATCTCAGCTAGAAGTAGGCTTAACTCTGTCCTCCAGCAGAGGTGAAGCTCTTTGTCATGGCCAGTGTAAGCAGAGCTTAACTTCAGCAGAAGTTAGTTGAGCTAATTTAGGGACAACTCTAAATTTGAAGGATGAATCCATTAGCATTTAATACTGTGGCAAATATTACTCATTAGAGTAATTGCTGTGTGTTTGTCACAGAAATACTGCAGGCCAGAATCAATAGGCTGCAGTTCCTCAGTAGTGCCAGACTCAAAAATGATGGCAAATTTTATTATCAAAGTAAGGGCAATAAGTGATGATGATGCTTAATAAACATGAAAATGGATTTGGAGATATTTGACAACATTTTTCAGTCTTCCACCCCCATGGAAAGGAAATGTGAAAATTAATATAACCTCACACATTATTTTGACTACTCATGGGACTAAGGGATCCCAGGGCTAATCCTGGACTCTGAGAAGCTTTCCGTATCATCCTTGCATTTTCTGGTACACTTTATTAAAATGAGTAACAGAAGAGGGAGTAATTCAAGCTTTAGGTACAAAAGTCAGTTGAACATAACACTAGTGCGGAAGTTTTCTCTGCAGTGGAAAAGAAATGTATTTTCTGCCTCTGACTTTTTCTCCCTCACCCCTCATGACAATGGTATTTCTGGAGGAAGAACTGATCAGGCTTGTCTCAGGAGTCCAGACTTTTCTCTTTTCTACCCTAAACATAAAGGAATTTTATGTTCTACTGACTTTTCATCAATTCTTAGTTCAAATCATCAGCACTAATCCTCCATGACTCCACTGCATCCACCTTCCAGAATCTTCCAAGAAGGATACCTACTAACTTCCCTCTTTAAAGAGAGATTTCTAAAGATGGGCTTTTTGGAAACCATGAAATGTGTGACGCCTTGATCAGTTATCTGTATGATAAATCTGTGCAGCTTAGCACACATTACCCCTACTCAGTAATACTTCCTCACCATTCTACTTTAATTTTCCATACCACACAGTGACTACAGAGATTGACAATAGATAACAAGATAATGTTAGCCTGAGACCTTCAGACTAACATCAACTCAAAGATGGGTAACACACTGTCTAGCAAGGAGGAAATGGTCTCACAGCGAGGACCCACTATGGCCAAATGCTGGGGAAATAATTCTCCCAGAATAACTGTCTTCTCTTTTACATGGGAAAAAAAGATAAAAAGAAACAACTAAGAATGTTAAGAGGTTTAGAAAACATGACTTATGAGGAAAAAGCTGAAGGAACTAGGTCTGTTTTGCCTAGAAAAGAGGAGACTGAAGGGGCACGTGATAACAGTTTTCCAGTATGGAAACGCCTGTTGGAGACAGATATGATGTGGCCATGGAGAAAAGGATGAAAAATTAATTTGCAGTAAGATTTCAGAGCAATGCAGGAAAGAGAGGAAAGAGTTTTCAGTCTAGGAGGTCAGAGTGAGCAGTGGACCAAAGCTCCAGTCTCCTGGGGAAGGCAGTGCAGATTGTTAATAACAAACCAGACACGTCATGGAATCCTGCTGTGATACAGGTGATGGGACATTTTGTGACCCCTTCCAGTCCTACAGGTTTGTGACTGAGTTTTGATACAGATCAGCCTCACATTGAATCCGATGGGTTTCTCTGTCAAACCACTACTTCAGAATCAAAATAGAAGGTTGCAAATCAGATCATGATTGGATGTTAGCCAGTTAGAACTAAATTTTTGTTCCTAACCCTGACTAAACACAGAATAATCACTAAAAGAAGCAGGAATTGGACATGCTGGATCTTCATGCTTTACTTTTAGAAGATAGACCACTTGCTGTGCAACAACATAAAGAGAAGTCTCCTGGGTGTGCCTGAGTGATGAAATACAATTCTTTGGCAGCAGCAGACCCAACAAGACTGTAAGGCTGGTTACAGTGTTGTAAATCCAAGGTAGCACAGAAGAAATCAGTAGATTTATAACAGCGTAATTGTGACCAGCATAGAAGCCATTGTATTTTCACTTGGGAAACTGTAGTTAAGCATTCAGCAAACTGTTTTCTCCCCTCAAGCTTTTCACATGATTCTCTGACACATTACTGGTTTTTTTCCATGCTCAGACATCACTTTTTTTTACTCAGAGATTTAAGTTCACTTTTAGGATGTCAGGGTAAACTACACATCTGGTTGTTCAAGTGTTTTCAGATTTTATTGTGATGTGTTGTGTCTCAAACACACTTCCACAAGTGATGGCTTCTCAAAACCCTAGCAGTGCCAGCATACCTTAAGCAAGCCTGGAGTGCCTATAAGAGGGGCAAACATGCTGACCACTAGCTCATCTGTAATGTTCTTCACATGTTCCTAAATTACAGATGCCTCCAGGTCTGTTTTAATCTCAGCTGCTGAAATATCCCTACGGAGCATGTCCAATTGGCTCCAGTGTTGTTTGAACACTGCATGGGGTCTTTGAAATGACCCTTTCCAACTCATCTGTAGTGTTTACCACAAAGTGTTGCCATTCCCTTGAACACACCTGCAACATGAATAAACACAAAAGACAGAAACTCTTGGGGACATAGTTTAATGGTGAATATGGCAGTGCCGGATTAATGGTTGGACTCAATAATCTCAGAGGTCTTTTCCAACCTAAATGGTTCTATGATTCTAAAAAAAAAAGGCCCCTGATTTCCTGAAATCTATCATGACTCTAATGCTCCCCTATCCTCAGCTATTCTCCAAAGGAAGAGTCAGTGGGCTTAGGACAAGACTGGTGAAAAGGCTGTTGAAAACAGGAGTCTAGACCCCAAGGAAATCTGCAGTTGGATGAATCCTAGGTCATATATCCTCTGTTAACCTTTGACAACACTTACCTCAAGCTGTGCTGTTACCAGATCTAAGTGTGGACTTATTCCATCCCACCTTTCCCTTTGTCCTATTCACAGACCTCAGCTGAATGATTTACTTGTTTTAGAGATAAGAAGACATTTTTCTGTGCTCTTCCTGCTCCTCACCAAAATGAACAATCAAGACCTTCTTTCAGTGTAACTCTGGAAAGTTATGAACAATTTCCAAGTCCTTCTTGCATCACCAGCGTGCTGCATCTGGAGGTTTCTAGACAGATAAATCTAAGCAGGCAGAACCTGCTTGTCACCAGCACAGCTGGGGTAAGTTGCCCACACACTCAAATACTGCTTACCCTGAAGTCATAAAACCTTAGGGAAGCACAACCTGCAGCATATCATAAGCCCTAGTTCAAATACAAGTATTTCCAACCAGAACACAAAACTATGCAGGACCTACGAACTCAGATGAGGGTCTTGAAAATTCAAAGCTATCTCAGAGATAAAGAATTGCACTGCTTTTTTTTTTTTTAGAATTTTTTCTCTTTTTCTAAGATAAAAAAGTGTGTTCCAACTTTGTGCACATGACCAGTGTAAATTGAACACATAACCCTCAAACCATGCAAAAAGTGGCATTTCCGTCTGTACTTCGTGCTTAGTTTATCATGTTCTCACTGAAGTCATGGGAGATGCCCATTTCAACAAGGCAGAGGTAACAGCAGTTAGGATAAGAGTTACAGAAAACAACATAGAATGGTAGCATGATTGCTTGGAGAGAAATCCCCTTACTTGCTCAATACAGATTCACTATCTGCCATGTCTTTCCCTCCCAGACCTGTCTCACTGCTCTTACTCTGCCCTTATTTTACTTTTCTACCCCCTTGCCAGTCCTTTTCCTGTTGCACTTAGCCACAGGAGCATCCCAAATTCCCCTTATAATCCCTAGAGGAACTCAGATACCAGAATGAACAAGGAAAGCAAAATTTGCACAATGATGCCAATAGCGATTTTCAGTATGTCAATAAGAATGTTGAAACTGTTTGGGAGGAGACTTGATAATGTATTAACTCTACTGGACAGCCATGCATTAGGTTTTTAATCATACTTTAATTTTACATTTATTACTTTAATCATGCTAAATCAGAGAGATTTAATGTTCTTTTCGTTTCAAAGGAGACATTCAGCAATTAAAAAGATTGCTAATTTTTCATACACATAAATAGTACTGACACTTAGCTCCTTAATCACCAAGAAATATATTTCACATGCCATCAGTGATCCATCACATAATGGCAGCTGTGGTGAAAAAGAAAGAGGTGATAAATTTTGTGTGTTCTGCATACTTACTGGTGAACAGTAGAGTTGAGAGTTAGCTAATTTCTTTTCAGATTCTTTACATTCAGGTCCAATTAATTTGCAAGGTGCATGGCTTTTGCAAAGAGACAGAGCTCTGTAGAGCTGTTATAAAAATAATCTACTTGCAAAGGGTTGAGGTAATGTGTGGACCAGCACGTGACATTTCACATTCATATAGGAAAGAGTAAAAACATGGCATTTCCAGTCATAGATGCTATGATCATTCCCAGATGGTGTCAGACAATATCTGTGCAGTGATACCAAACAAAAAACTGATCACTCTTCCTTATGTTGAGAAAACAATAAGGTGTGCACTGAATTAATATTGAATTAATCTCAAATTTCTCCATGTGTCTGTGCAGTCAGATACATACACTCTGTGCATGTACACATGAAAGTATATATTGGGAAAAGATTGGCAAGAAGGAATTTCTTCCAAATATGCAGCTCCACATTAAAAAATCACAGCCAATTCTATGGATGTGTCAATGAAAAAGTGGGCACGCTCCAAGGAAATGAAAATTTGAATGGACATTCAATGTGGTCTATTCTGGAAGGACCAAGAGGAGAAAAAGAACTTTAAGTTACTTAAGATATTATAAGTGGTTTTTTAGGAAAACACCCTTCTGCCTCTCAGCCTTGATCATGTAGCAAACCTGGTGCCATTTAGACAATTTTTAGACAGGCAATAAATGTATTGAACAACTGAACTTTGTAAGGAGGAAAAACTTAGGAGTTTTTCTGATGTTTGGAAACATTTTATGGCTGGGATTAAAAAATGGAAAAACTATTTTTTATGTTGAAGATTTTCATCTAGCAAAAGGAATACTTGTTTTCATAATGTTGAAACATCATTTTTAATGTTCTCTAACAGAGACCCATCAGCTCTTGGTTTTGAACTCATGTTTCTCTTTTTAAAAATTAATTTGTAAGTCTGTGTGGGTGACAAAATGGTGCGGGGGTAAAGACCACCTGACTCACATCCACCACAAAAAGAACTATGGTATGAAGACACAGCTGGGGAACCATAAGTTGGGATCTGCCACGTAAAGGAGAAAATGCATTAATTAAGGCCAAAAAAGCTCTACAAAGCCCTTCTTTTTGTATGCACACACATCCCAAAATCCAGCCTATATTCCAAAGGCTCCTTAATTTTTAAGTAGGCTCAAATGTGCATTAAAAGTTTTACAAAGAAGACAAATGTCACCTTTAAGGTTTTACAGGCCTTAAGCACACAATCTGTTACACAGAAATGGAGTTTTCTATGCTTGTCAGATGTAGCTCTCATTCATACAGTACTAAGTATAAAAGTGGCTTCATACATACTGGTGAGTATGGGCAAAATTCTTTATCTCTAGGAATGCAGAAGTTCATATCAATTTGTCATAATCGGGTCTTGACATTTGACAATTTCAGATATTTTCCCAGCTATTCCATTTCTGAGTCACATATTTTTCACCAAATTATTTTTCATACACCTTTTTATTATGCATAGAAGCAGGCAAGGGTAAGAATGGTCCCAGAGAATGCCACAAAGCACTTACAAGGTTAAGTCCCAATCTTGTAGTCTCCTTACATTCCCAAGAGAGCTCTGTGGCATTTCTCATGACCGCCAATGTCCTCCAGTGTTCCTCAAACTACAGGATCAACACCTTGGTCAAAGGAGAGGGTCATGAGCTTTTAATGGATCTGCACTAAAATTTTTATCATATCTTTTATGTCTGTAATGTAAGCACAGTTAAATAACCTATGGCACTGAACATTTCACTCAGCTATCCAGGGGTGAATATTACCATTTATTTGGGGACTTGTCAAAGTATTATTTTCATTACACTAATAAATACTGTAAAAGTCAAAATAAAAAATGTTATAAGTTCTGGAACATGTCTTATCTAAATCTATATGATCTGGAAATATTTAGCAGGGGAGTTCAGTAATACAAAACAGAAACAGAAAGGGTCCTGGGTAAAGCCTTAGGGAAATGCCAAACTATTAATTACACATTAAGCAAATGGTTTTTATTTTTATATTGAAACAGCAACTATTCAAGGTCTGTGCTACAGTACAACAAAAATTATCCTCTGGTATAACTTAGTGCAGAAGTCTGAGTTATTTTGATCCCTAGAGTCAAAGTGCTTTAAAAGATTAAAAAATTGCATTGGGATTTTTCTTAAATCGGGAAATAGGAGAGACAAATTCTGACCCATTAGCACAGAACTTGACAAACACTAATTTTAAATCAAAGCTATGCTCTGCAAGTATTCTTGCAAGTTTAACAGTATACTTGCAATTTATTTTTCTCACCCAAATTATTTTCCCAAATTGAATTTAATATTGGTAAATATCACCAATGCTCCTAACAGTTCTGATGAAGTCAAAAGGACTGTCATTGTGTAAAAGGAGAATGGTTGCCCAATCAAACCCAACAGCTGTTACATGTTGTTGGTTGCACTGCTGGCCATCCCTCTAAACTAACAATAAATAATGAAAATTATCTAAAAAAGAATCCCCAAATACTTCCCTTTCCAAGGGAACATGCCTTCCCAAGGCATGGCCATAAGCCTTTCACACTCTGCACAAACATGGGAAATTTGATTTTGTGTGCAAAGCCTCTTTCAATACTCAAGCCATGCTGCGTGCACTTGTGTGTGTACTTACACAAAGGCACAAGCTGCATCATCAAAATGCAGACATTTCCAGGATGGAGAAGAGACTCTAATCAGAGTATGGATGCTCCTTTGCTCTGGGGAAAAGGTTATGTTTTGGTCAGAACATGAGGGTAAATCCTCCCCTAGAATGTAAAGCAACACAGGATCTTTAATGTCTAGGCTGAGCAGACATGACCTCAGTTTTCTGAGGTTTCCTTAATTCCTCAACTCCCATCTGTGAAAGGTCACAGAGCAGTTCCAGCATTACTGAATTTGTGCTTTGCTATGGATTTTTGGGAGGACTGTTTTGTGGTTCAGCATGTTTGGGGTTTTTTTTCTTCTTTCATTTGACCAACCTGTTTTCTCCTCAAATTTGCCTGGTCCTCAGTACCATGAAGTCACTTTCTAGGAAAGCCTTGGATGCAGGGTCAGGGAAAAGATGTAATCTGGAATCTGAAACTAGACAGAACGCATCATTCCATGAATCTGTCCTCATCTTGGTCTTTTTCAGCCTTCAATGGTTGAAAGCAGACAAGTAGCTGCAAAAGTACAGTAAGTAAGCATGGATAATTTGGACATTATGAAGAGGAACCGGAGAAGCTAATGTTTAGGTTAGCCACAAAAATCAAGTGAAAATAAAGATACAAATCTGTCTTTGAGCAAAAAAAACCTTCTCCACTAACTACAGTCCTTCAGGTATCCTGGTCTGCATGAAACCCTGTGTGTTGAATTCACCATACAGAATTGAAGGGAACTCAGGAACCCCTGAATTAAAGAAGAAAGTGGAAAAGAACAGAGGAGAAAATTATAAAATATATTCTCAAAGATTCTTGTTTAGTGGAAACCTTTCTCTTTCTTCTTATGACGGTTCCCATCCAATGAAGATGTACCTGTCTCCTTGATAGTGATTTCTGCCAGCTGTTACATGTGAGCAACTGCCTTCTCTTAGGTAAGATTAGCAACCTACCTAAGCATGTTGGACTCTTAGCACTGTCCACAGACTGCCCTACACAAGATACCTAAGGTTTGCAAAGGTGTATGACATTTATATGACTAAAGATTAATAAAGCTTCCTTTTCAAAGGACTGCAATTTTCAGAACAATCTTATGATCCCTTCGCAGTTACATCTTGTAATTCTTAAAATTGCTGCATGTGAAAGAACTGGAAAGCATGAAGTCCTGCTTAACAGAGAATGCACTGTAATTCATTGACATGGGCTTGGACACATGCTACAGTGACTCTAATGCCCTGCAAGTCTTTCATCAGAAATTAACGCAGCAGTGATGAACAGTCCCTCCAAATGCACATTCTCATTTCTGTACATGTGATAGCATTCTTCTTTGTAGTCTCCCAGGAAACCTGGGAGAGGACTTATGTTACCCAGCCTCACTTAGTCCTCCCCTCCCACAAGGATATTATCCACTTGACTCACTAGTTAAGGTCAACATAACCTTGAGGAAGTTATCACAGTAAAGCCATATACATTTGTCTGCAGCAGGAGGAATAGCACAGCACTCTGCAGAAACAGGGGTTTGCTTTGAGGAAATTCACAGACCTGAATCAGGTGAGATCTCATAATGTGCCTGTGCCATTTAAAACCCAGAGCTGATCAGTGTCTACTCACACAGAGGGATACCAATGGAAAATGGGGTGGAAGTCATTGCATAATTGTGGAAAGGAGGGACTGTCCATAGTAGTTCATTGTTCCAGTTTAAAAAGTCAAAATAAGCTTGCCAAAAAATGTTTTATCTTTTTGCACTCTGTCTTGCATTTTTTTTTCTCTGTCTGCCTCCTCCCGCAAGGAGGAGGATGGTTACATCCTTTGCTTATTACTCCAGTCATAAAGCTGTAAAAATACCTTCTTTTCAACTATTAACTACTCTTAGATCTCCTAGTCCATAGCTCCTTTAATGAAGTCCTCAGGCAGCATTTCCCAGTATCGTTATCTGAGTTTGGTAATAAAGCATATCTTAAGGCAACATCCTTTTACAATATATGAACTAGAGCTGGGCAAGCTTTTCATAGCAAATGTTTTATTTAGTAGACTAAGCCTTTTGTTCTCTTTCTGAATTATTATGGAGAAACTTTGACTTCAATTCATCTGGTTGTTATTCACAACTCTTCAAATAACAGTTTCATTGAACATATTTCAGCTGTTTAGATGTTCTCAAATGACTCGTTTCAGTTCTTTCTTTCACTGTTAGTTATATGTTATTTACTCTTCAAGGGCTGTACTTGGTTTTACCCCACCTGGTGACAATATTACCTAATTCTCACATTACTGGAATGTTTATGGAGAGAAGCAAAATCAAAGGGATTTCATTATGCCCTCATTTCTACTGTAGTCTGATCTCAACATGTATTTCTTACAAAATTTTGTAAAAATATATAAGTATCTCTGATGAGGCCTATTTTCCCTTAATAGCCTTTCAATAAAAGTAACTAGGTATCCCCACATTAAGAGAAATCATTAAAAGGCCTGAGAACTCCATCTAATTGAAATGACAGCTTCAGTCAAATATCCAAGGTTCCACCTAAAAGTAACAAGGCAATGGAATACAAGACTCATTAGTTCTGTACCTCACTGAGCTCCTTCTTTTGTTGAAATTAGCATTTCTAAATACTTTTGTACAATATTCACCTGACTTTAATGTGATCTAAGTAGCATACATATCTTCAGGTGAACTAGTATAAATACATGGTATGTTTCTGCAAATATAAATCAGAGACAGAATACATGCCACTTTATCTCAAATTATTTTGATTTTTATACTTCATAAAATAGTATATCCTGTCCATAACAACTGATCATGCATCTTCTTTTTTTTGTATTTCAAGAGATTCCCAGAAACTGTAAAACCTTTATCTAAGCCTCTATTTGCAGTGTAGAAAAACTAGAATGTACCAAGTCAGGATTTAGCTCTGTTCTGTATTGTGTACCTCATGGTTCTGAAAATAGAGTTTCTGCAATGGTTTTCTCCACACATGCAGAAATAAAAGCAACACAAATTTGTTAACAAGAAAATTGACTAAAAGAACTACAAGGGACCAAATTCTATCCTGAAGTCAACAATGGAGCAGCAAGCACTTTTTTAAAGGGAGATTTTAGCATCTAAGTTCGCACATTAGAACACAATATCTGGTAATATTTTTTTCCTGTCATTCAGGGAACCAGGTAAAAAATACTTTGAAACCTCTTCAGGTGTAGAGGTTCAAATATTTGAACCTCTATCCTCTATCACAAGCTTTCACTTACTATATTGTGATCATGTGTTTTCCTGTTAAAGTTATCACCATGAGAGCAATTTCTTCAGATTTCTGCTTAAAATCATAGCTTTAACATTTACTGCATTTTTGCAATTTATCACTCTTTCTACCCTAGTATAGTACAAGCCCTTCAATTTGCTTAAGCAAATATTGGCAGCAAATCAAAGAAAATACTGTAAGTCCATGGAACACAATTTTAAACTAACTATGGAAAGCATGGCTGGAATAGCCATGATGTGAAATATGTTAGGCACACTAATTTTCCTATGTGGAATATTCTTCCCTGACTATATGCACACAAAGGAGAAAACATAACCTATGAAATGTTCTATTTACTAGTTCCTACAATGTCTTCAAAAATACTCTATTAATTTTTTTCCAAGGGTCATTACAGCACTACTTAGACAGAGCTTGCAACCTGACTAATGACATTTATTAATCTTAGTATCACATTTCTTCGGTATTTTCATTAGTGACATTTTTCTCTTAGATCTACATTTTCTAAAGCTGTACAACAGCTTTTTATTAAGCTTTCTTGTTACCAGGAACTCCAGCAGGGCACCAAAAAATAGTGCTATAAAAGACAATTGGAATACTGCCTGTGAACTTGCCTGGACCTGCATACATCCACCAAAGGGTGGTGTGCAACATGCTAGGCACAAGCTGTGTTTAATTCAGCAGCAGTGTGGTCAGGACCTTGTTAAGCTCCCTGTGGAGTTACACTGGATTTATACCAGTATGATTGTGATTAAGATTTAACTGTGACATCTAGCTGTAAAAATTTCTCTCCTTCCAATTTCCAGTGGCTGTAGAGCTCAATCTTCTCAAACACTTATCTTCTTTTCCATTTAAATTGCATGCAGGCACCCCAGAGCATATGAACACATTTAACACTCAAGACTCCAGTGCTGTCCTAAAGGAATTGTCATAAATAATAGAAAACCCATGACCTAAAAAAACCAAAATAAAACAAACACTAAAAAAAAACCCAAACAAAACCCCAAACTGTAATAATCCATGATACACATTTTTCATCAGCACTATACAGCCTTGCTGCAGGTGCAGTTCTGCAAGTCCCATAATTATTTATTTTTTTTTCAGTCTGGAAAGCAGTCACAATCCACAATGATTATAAAATACGTGATTTTATAAAACTGCATTTTACATTAATAGGAAAACTTTGCTTTTGTTTTTGCTTCTATAATTTATTTTTATAAATAGACATTTATAAAAATAAATTATAGAAGCAAACTTAACAGTACATTAACAACCTCTCTTCATAATCTTACAGGAACCTCGTGCTTGAGTGGTCAGCATAGACAACTGCTCACACATTGGTATCCAACAAAAAGCAAACCATCTCAGGTTTCCTATTAGAGAAAATTCCCCTTCCACCCCTCTCCTTGATTTTTGGATAAATGTAGCCTGTGATGAAGTCAGCAAGCACCAGTCAAGCCCAGGCTCCCTCTCCACTACTTTGGGAATGTGTTCTCCCTCATCAAGGTATCTGTTGGCCTCCACCACCCTTGTTCCTTCCCTGTTCCTCCCTGTTCTCTGCCCCTCATCCTTTTGCCAAAGTACCAAATGAAAGACTACCCACACAGAAGAGCTGCAGCTAGAAATACTTGATTAAAGTAATGATCTAATGCCATTCTTCATCTCAGTCATGGACTACTCCGCATTTATTTTTCCCATTGCCAATTCCAGTCAAGATTTCTACCATACACTGTGCCAAAGGCAACTGGAAAGGCCTCAGAGAAGCCTTGAGTGAAGAAGATGGATGTCTGTTTCAGGGTGGACTTAGGCAATGCCCATCAAATGAGTACCTGGTTATGCCTTGCACAGAACTAATACTTAAAACTTGGATTACCTACAAATAAAAATGCTATGGCGCTGGATGTCCTCCCAAGCGTATTCCCCAGATAAACGGTAGAAAGAAAAGAGATTAATTAATGAATTAATCCCAACCCATTGAGATAAACACAAACAGCTGCATAGCTGGACTCCAATCTCGAGCAACCAAGATTCACAATACCAGGCTACTGTGTGGTTCTGACAATGGAAGAAGAAAGGACTGAATGCCAAAAGCCACACTACCTGAATTACTGGTGGTGAAATAGAAATAAGTCCCTCCCCACATGTGCAGTTCAAGTCAGAATTCCCAGGAACAGGACCCAATACCCACAGAATCAAGAGGACTTATATCTAGAGCTAGTAACATGAAACATAAGCAGCAATAGGGTATTAGCAGCCTCCTTCCACCCCACAGCTGAAGCTCCTTTCCTTGTGCTACAGAATACACTTCTGCTTGAGGTCAGGAGCTCCACAGCAACTTCAGAAGTCCTTTCCAAAACAAGCTACAGATCATTACGGTGTTTGAAAAGCTGTAGGACAGCGATTCTACCATCAGTGTCTTATGCAGAAGCCTACTGAATAGAGCATTTGAGCAGTTCATTTCTCTACCTAAAAGGTTCAAGCTCCCTGCCCTAACCACAAAACATCACTCCAGGCTCTCAGGTGAAAATCATGTAAACACAGCTGAGTATCCTACTGGGATACTCACCTGGAAAAAGTGGGACTCATGTTCCAGTCTGTGATCTAAGGCCTAAGGTGATGGTTTCCTACCCATTAATTCTTCAATGCAAAAAAAAAAAAAAAAAATCACTCTTAACACTCTGGAAACACACTGGAGAAGTCCCTAAGAGTACATCAAAGGCAATTTCATTAATATGACAACTAAAAGGTATTATATGGTAGCCACTGAGTCTTGGAGGTTTTTCTGCACTACAAGAGGAACTGAGAACTCTTGTGGTGTTCTTCAAAAAAGAGAAAAATCCTTTTCCCAAAATGGGTGGTAAAAATAGTTCTGGGTTGTTTTTGTTGTTTGTTTGGGGGTTTTTGTTTTGTTTTGTTTTTTTGAGCAGGGGGATGAACTGAGCATGGATTTTTCACACCTTCAGTAAGAGTGCTCATCTTTAGGTTTTGAGAATGGGGGGTCATAAAAGAAGAGACAACCACAACCTGTGAAAGAAACAATGCTCTGATGCATTCCTTTGAGGTTTTAGGGATCTTGTCCTGAGATCTGAGACTGTCCTGTTCCTCTAAGAACATGTAGATCTTTCACATTTGGAGACATAAATCTAACTGAAGTGTGAGCCTCAGCTGCAGACATCCTGACTTGTTTATGTTTTTAAGACATGCTGACATTTAGCTGACTGAAGGTGATGAGCTATGTAATGCTGACAGTAAGATAATTCATGCCAGTGCTCACAGGCAGTCATTGTGTAAAGACTGGGTGGGTGACTCTACTCAACAACAGGAAAATACATACTACCTCCTCCTAGCTACCAGCAAGTGTTTGGGAGGCCTGTGTAGTTGCCATGTTTCATACAATTGTCCTTGCGATTGCTACTACAGAGACATGTACTATGTTTGCAATTCCCCTTAATCAGAAAAGAGAGGTGAGATTAGTTCCAAAAGGATTATTACTATTTATTTCTCTACTTGCTGCTTTTCTGGGTTATGATTTAGATGAAATTTCAGGAAATTTGTGTTCTTTTTTGTCCTGCAGACTTTTCCAGACTATTTGAAAAGCCACAGATGTCAAGAAGGAAAAAGGAAGGCCATAAAAATAGACACTCTAGAGAAAATAGAACTATCATCAATAAACAATCGAACAAGAGAAAATATTAATTCATTTGGAACCTGAATATTTATGTAAAGAATTTCAAAGGAACAGCTCTCTCTCTCCCAGACACAAGCAATTTCCAAACTGTAAAACAGGTTTGGAATTGTCATTCACTTTTGGTAGCAATAGACAGAGAGAGCAAGAAGCAGGGGGGTAAAAGGAGAATTGACACAGATCAGGAGCACTTAGAACTTGCTATCTAGAGAAATGTCTGCTTTACTTCCATCACAGATTAATGAAACACCTCACTAATGTTGTGCACTTGTGGAGAGCACCAAGGTCTGCAGGCAGCACACATATAGCGCGCACTACTCCTGTGCATTGCTTTTGAGCATCACCACCAGAGGCTTTTTAAGACTCTGCAGCCATGGAATTAGCTGTGGTATTGCCAGCCAGCTGTGTATCCTCCATGGACTTTGGAACAAGCTATAAAAGTAAAAAGAAAAACATACTTTGCCAGCTCTTCACAAAACAGAGCCAGCACTTTAAAACCAAGTGGGTCCTTTTCCGCCTGGCAAACCTTGAGGTCAGCCTCGCAGGTCACCACTCGGGATTACGTCAGGGACCAGCTGGTTGGGTTCAGGCAGGCTCGGGTTGGTCTGGCAGGCTGCACAAAGTGAACAAAAGCCAGACCAAGACAAGAAGTTGAGCGAGTGGGATAGGAGGAAATTAAGAAGACTGTTCCAAAGGCTTTTAAATTATGATGCCCATGTTGTTGTAATGCTGTTGGAAAACTAAATTAATTGCTCTTTTCCTTAGCCCCCTCCTGCTGTGGCTGTATTTCTTTTTGCTAAAGGCCTGAGCTACTAAAGATGCATCCAATTTCCATACTGTCCAAACGCTTGTAATCACAGATTTACAGTAAACTGAGCTATCATGAAAAACAAGGCTGTTCATTAGGTGGCTCTTGGACTTCATAATTTCCAAGACAGCAGTAGTGGGAGGTAACAAATCTACCCTAGAGAGATCAAAAAATTCTGATCACCTTATTTTCTTAAAAGCAGTGGATTTTAAAGAATTTCTGTTCAGCAACTCAAAAGCTGACTACAGTCAGTCTACAGTCACTACTGGAAAAAGAAAAGCTAAATATAAGATTTTAGTTTACAGTTACATTACTGGAAAGCCAAAGGTTTTCTAGGCACTGTAAAACCACTTAATAAAAGCAGAGCCCATTTTCTATAGAAAACCAGAAGTTCTGTAACTTCACAATCAATCTGTAACAAAAATAGCAAGGATGCAGCTAGATGGAAACAAATTTCATTTAGCACATCACAGTAAAAATCATCTAAATTTTGCTTATCAGAGCTTCACTTGGCACAGGTTGTCAGAATCTCATTGGTGGCACTCCAAGGAAACACTACTTGTTATTTTTAAGATCTATCACCTTTTCTTGAGTTACTCTGTAGCCATTAAACAGCCCATGAGTGCAATCATCTATGTATACCAGCAAGTTCCTTGTATAGCACAAAGAACTACCTTAAATTGAAATGGTAAAGCATGAGAAGTTCCTTTTGTTTGCCCATTTGCCCTTCTTCTCTTAAATGTGTCTTTTTAAAGAGTGAGGGTTGTTCTCTGATTCTTCTTACTCTTCTGAGTTTTGTTTCTTCTTCGTTTACTCATGTAATTCATTGCAGACATCAGGACAGTACCTTCTGTAGAAATTGTTAGTGGCCCACAGAGCTAGCATAAAATAAAAAGTTACAAGTCTACATAACCTTAATTTTATGGTTATAAGCTATATTTACTGCTATATCATAAGTTTGAAAAGACTGCTAAGTGTTCAGTGTGGGAATGTAGGGAATTTCTCTTGAGTTAGTTTTATGGAGAAATGTGTTGTTAAACTGTAGGAAAGGTTACAGTCCTTTCAAGTCGTCCAGAGCTGAATGCCTATTAGGTATTTTTAGGGTATGTATAAAATACCCCAACCACTCCCTCAATATCACTCATTGAAATTCAGATTCAGGACCTTTGCTCTGTTCAAGTCCCTTTGGTTTTAACACTGTAAACTAACCTGAGTGAGAAAGTTATCAAGAATCAAGGTGGTAGAATTTGCCTTTTAACTCTTGCCCACCTGGACTTCTTTGGCTTGGAAGCATTTCTCAGTGATGCACAAAGACATGGTGCAGCTCAGGGAGTGTACTGCAAAGCTGAGACTTTATCAACACAAGAGATGAGATTGCTCTTAGTACTTCTATCCCAATTTCATCTAATGAGTCTGGGCAGGCTGCAATCACCTGGGTGACTAGTTTCTCCACCTGTAAAAGTACAATGACTACTTTCAAACACACTGAATCCTCTTGTGACCTGCCAAAGAACAAATGCTAAACAAGAGAATGCACTGTTGCTCCACACATTTGTCAGTCTCTCCTGCCCTCAGTCCCTCACTCTCCTCTCCCACTCAGTTTGCTGGGAGACCACACAATAAGCTGGACTGAACACTGCCTGTAGATAAAGACTCAACAGAATGCCTGTGCTATGGAGTCAACCTGCTCTTGTACATTAAATCCATGTACACTGCCTCTAGAAGGTGAACTGGCAAACTGTTATGTGACAGAACCAGCCAGAATGTGGAGACAGGGTCAGAAGACCTCTCTGCATGAGAGGTACTGCCCTGTCTACCCCTGAATGTGTTCCTGTTGTGTGGGGGGATGCAGGTCTCAGGGAAGATGGCAGGGAAGAGAGAGGCCTGCATTAAAGGCTATGTACTGCTCAGGGTACCCTGTAGCTTCTTGGTTTGATACACAGCACATCCCAATCATTCAAAAAATCTCCTTTCTTGTCTCCATTAGTTTAAATTATGCCTGTTTTCCACATCTACTGCAAATGTTGAAGTTCCTCTCTTCTCCTTGTTGATCACATCATTATCATTATCATTATCACCTTAATTCTGCATCTATTTTTTTAATAGGAAACAGTTTATTATTTTTTACAGAATGTCAAGAGGATCTGAACCTGAAACAACTCTTTGCAATTCAGCCTACAGTGTAATCTAAAACATGAAAATAAATTGTGCAATAGAGAAACTGAGGAACAAATGCTTTCTGGCATTTGCTTTCTCTTTCAGGCATTAGGGTTTTTTAGAGTGCAAGGAAAAACTCCTTTTTTCTTCCAGCTACAGTTTGTTAGTAGCATCTTTTGGTTTTAAATGACTGATGATCTACTCTTCCAGTCGAGGTCATGAAAATAAATTTTAGACCAGCCAAATAAGCCCTTGAAGTTCAGTTTACCTTCTGCCAGATTTCTGAAAAACAGTAATGTCATTCTGCAATGCCCTCTGCTGGGAGATGCAGCCTGGAGCTGGAAGGAGAGCTACCACTTCCCGTTCTCCAGCAAAGAACAGATACTTGCAATGAGATGGACTGGATTTTCACCTTCTTTATGAAATCCTGATCCTGCTGAAATCAGTGAGATCCTAGCTCTTAATTTTCACTTTGCCCTTAAACATTCTTCCTTTTGAAAACTGCATTGGAAAAAAAAAATCTGTTTATTTCAAGCTCAAATGAAAACCTCATTACTCAATTACAGACATGAAGATCTCTTTTTAGCATTTAAGCTTCAAGAGGGAGGTTTTATGAAGAAGCTTTCATCTGAAACAGACTTCGTTCTTCTTGCCTTTAAGTCTTTAAACTGTAAAAGCCTGTACAAAATCACACACGCAAATGGCATTTATCTTACACAGGTGTGATTCTGCCTAACATATATTTTCACTGACCAGGATGCTTGTACTGAGAAAAGGAAGCTATACAGTGAAACAAAGTGCACTGCTATGCAGTGAAACCAAGGAGTGTATCTGGAACCTGATGTGCGACAACTCCAGCCCTGTCAGCTCTCACATCTGTCTCCCTCAGAGGTGCAGTATCATGGAGCCTCAGGAAGAAAAATCTGAATCAGTCCCACTGAGGAGCAGCATGTTAGTGTGGAGTTCACACACACAGCACCTTCACCCCCACATGCACACTCACACCATGTCCCTGTGGATTACAGGATAGTTTTTCCTAGCTCAGAACACTTCTGGAGAATCATCCCTGAAAAATATTTTCCAGCCTTGGCAAGGGTGATGGAACACTATCTCTGCTTTGGTTTCAGCTCCCTCAGCTAGGCTGGTTTTACACGGTGTTTTTCTCTCACCACAGCTGTGCAATGGGCAGCAAGCAGGAAGGATTTTTCCACAGTAGTCCCCAGTCCTCTGTGCTTGATGCTTTCTCCTTCCCATTCCCGTTCTCACAGCCTAGGTCCTTCCTGGAGGCCAATTATCTTATATTTACTACTACTTATTATTTCTATCTGTTAAATGAAAACATATTTACCTTGTGATATGTTCTCTGCACTGACCTGCTTTATCACCCTGTGCCTCTCTCTGCTCCACTTTACAGAGACTGACACCCTCGGTGCCAGAGAATGCAGGTGCAGTAAAGCCGCACAGTGCCTAGCAACACCATTTTTATTCGAAGTTACACATAATTATCATTGATTTGGAAGTGTGACCTCCTTGTTACACAGCCTTACAAGCTGACAGGTTTTTTCCAGAAATGGCTTTCCAATGTTTGTTATGCCCTCACGGAGATTGAAATGTCATGGTTATAAGAAGATTTGAGGATTATGCCATGTTCATTAAAAGGCCCCCAGACAAGTATTTTTTCGTTTTGTATACTTTTCTGAAAAATCTTCTGCTTCTCCTGGTAAGCACCACATCACACTGATTTGAAAATGAGCACGTATGTTTACAACGATGCAAAAGTAAGTTTATCCCTCACAGCAAGGGCTAAGATTGTCATTCTGGACACCTACCTGTTCTTCTCAGGAACAGTTTCCTTTACAAGAGAACTGTGTAGCACAGGCAACAAGTGGCTGCTTACATACTCTAACCTTGAAATTATTAATTGAGAGGAAGGTTGGAAGTAACTGGAAGTTGTTCCAGTCCTCATGCCCCTCAGGGGAGGGCAGCTGTGCTAGCAAACTGAGCTGAAAATGCACCCTCTGAGCTGGCACCTTCAATGGAAGGATTGACAGTGAAGTCCAAGACTGGGATGGCCTCCAGCTTAAACTGTCCTTTGATCCAAGGCTGTCTCTCAATATCACAAACCAGTGTTATATGAGGAATGAGGAAATCTTGCACACACTGTTAGTTTTGCTGCCAGGAGGCCTTTCAAGAAGTTGTCTCCCAATCTGTTATGTTTAGTAGAAAAATTGCATTCACAGGAATGCTTGGTAGTGGTGAAAATTATGGCCAAAAATCTAGATTTAGCCCTGAATTTTCTCATGTTGATGCACTGTACTACTAATAAGAAATAAGTGGTGCCATTCAAAATGATGTTATGCTGGTTTGTGACGAGGCACAGGATTAGAGTAATATCCTGTAACAGGGATACATATGTACAATTCTACATATGCTGGAGGTGGCAGAACACCTTGGGAATAGGCAGTCACTGCATTACCTGCATCCCAACATCTGGGGCAAGAGACTGCAAGGCAGAAAGCCTTGCAACGTGTTATCACCTGTCTTGGGTTGCAATGCAAGGGGTAACCAAAAGTATGTACTCTCTTGCCATATGTTGAAACCGGTTGGGGAGGTTTATCTCTTCTATCACCCATTCCTCATAACTCTTGGGGGGAGGGGGCAACCATTCTGTTAATGGGCCAGCTGTTAAAACCAGGGGGGGCAGTGTTCTTTATCTCTTCCAGGACCCATCCTCCCTCCAGTAGATAACTTCTGTTACTGGGCCATTGAGTCTCACTGCATGACTGATAAAATTCATCATCCCATTGTGAGATGCTGCACCCAGTGGGAGGAGCCAAGCATTCCTACCTGGATAAAATCTGAGATTCAGAACAGCAGGGCAGCCTGTTTCCACTGGATTCCGCAAGGGAGACTGGACCCATCTCACCACCACCAGACCTTCAGAGGAAAACTACACCCTTCTACAGGATCATCTCTGCTCCAACAGAACCACGGCTGTCACTTCAGGAGGACTTATTTGGACTGCTACCAACACCCTGACCAACAGGGTGTCAGGTCATATTCTGACTCTGTCAGTATTATTGTTTGTTTGCTTGCTTGCTTGCTTTTTTTGGTACTACTACATTTTTACTTTTAATATTCCTAGTAAAGAACTGTTATTCCTATTCCCATATCTTTGCCTGAGAGCCCCTTAATTTCAAAATTATAATTCAGGGGGAGGGTGTTTATATTCTCCATTCCAAGGGAGGCTCTGGCTTTTCCCTGGCAGACACCTGTCTTTCCAAAGCGAGACATCACCATATCCAAAAGAAGAGTGCCTCCCTGCAATCATTTCCCTCTTGTTTGGCAATGGGTAACACTCGGAAACGGCTTTGGCATTACCTGGCTCTGCTGACCTCTTATCATTACTGAGCCCTGGAGAGTTCATTGCTCAGAGAAGAAGGCTGAGAAGAGTTCTGGTCAATTTAGGCTTACTTTGGTTCCCAGAGAAAACAGAAGAGGTGAATCAACATCCTGCCCTAGAATGTTGTTTGGGTTTTTGTGTCTTTATCACTGTTGTGGCAAAATCCAGTTTTATCAGCACCACTGAGAAAGCTTTCAGTAGCTTGAGGATTAGAGAACATTATGGCTTACACCCAGGACAGCCTTCCAGCTTTCTGTCCTCTCTTCCTAAGGATATATTGAGATACTTTATTTAAAAAAAAAAAAAATCATTATCAAAGTGGTCAGTCTGTACTTTTCCAGCCCTCAGCAATCAGGAACTTTTCCATTTGCACCCAGTCAGTCGGAGACATCATTTGAACATGACACTTCACTGATTTCCTAAGAGAGGACAAAATTCAGGGCATGACCTCAACTCCTTTCTCCTGGCCACAGCTTAGCTGAAGGCCCAGTATGTCAGATTCACCTCAGTGTGATTCCAGGGACTAGTCTGGAATCAATTTGACCCAGTAAGTCTCTTTGATTGCATCAGGACTTTCAGAAGTTTTGAACAACAAGGATCTAAACAGCAGGCAGCAATCTGCACAAAGCCAATCTTTTCAGTTCAACAATTTTTAAAGGTCTGTGCCTTTTTTCTTTTTGGTTTCAAATGCTTTCCAACTGAGCAAATGCTCCAGCAAGTTCGTGGGAGAAGGCCTCGAGGCACCCCTGACTTTGGCACCGTTATCCCATAGACACTCCATACATTTTTGGCACCTTGCAACAGACACACTGACAGCCACAGGATTGATGGAAAGGGAAAGAAGCTGTTTTGCAGTCAAAAGAGAATGTACTCAGATTTCTAAGGCCATTTGAAAGAATGCCAGAATGATACTGGATTTCGGCATTCTTAAGCTCCTTTAAGATGATGCAGCAAGTGGTCTTTTCCACATGTGATGATGTATTTCAGGACAAGAGTTTCTTCAAGATTTTCCAAGCCTGTGGGCTCCTGATCCTTTTTCAAATTACAGAGATGATAGCATACTGGGGAGAATTGTGATTAGTTTAAACTCTCCACAGCTGCAAGAGATGAATGTAAAAATTCCACCCAAAAATCCACTTCTTCTGGATTGAATTTACCTACATGACACAGAGTCCTGGCCAAGGGACCACTTAAAAGAGCTGGAGCAGCATCAACACTATTTAGTTTCTTCCATCACATCAACCCAGCAAAGGCTCACAGCTCTTCTACCCAACACATCTCCCCCAGCAGCACTGCCATGGATTGGGTGGGGGTATTAACAGTGACCTGAGATATGTGGGGAGGAAAATGGAACAATGAAATAAAAGCTTAAGTATGAGGGAATTCAGACAGGGCTTGCAACTCATTAATTGAAATACCCAGAGAATTGTAAAATACCTTGTTACCGAGAGGCTTTGCTTGAAGCTCTTAAGGAGAGCCGACCCCACTTCATCACAGGCTGACAAATTTTGAGCCATCTTGGCAACAGGAAGGTACAAGAAATGTGCTTTCTGCCTCAGCTGCCCTAAGGAGATGGCAATGCTCTGTTTAGCTTAACAGGATCTCTCTCTCTAAATTGCTTCATTATATTTCTAAAAAAAATATTATTAGATACAGCATTCACTGACACTGCGGGCGGTGTGCCCACCCCGGGACCTCTCACCTCTCGTGTCTCTGACGAGAGGAGAGGTGGAGCTGGCATTGGAAGACTGGTGACTGACAGTTTGTCTGGATTTATTAACAGCGCGATAGGCAAGAGCCACCTTTATAGGACTTCCCCCAAAAATGCCTGCCCCGACTTTCTGGGCACTATGGGGGATGCCAGCTCGGGAGTGTTCCTGGTTTTAAGGGGACTGAGGCCTCTGTTCCTAATCTACACCAAAAACAAAACAAAAAATAAAAATAAAAATAAAAATAAAAATAAAATAAAAATAAATATAATTAAAAACAACACAAAAAACCCAAAACGAACAAACAAACAAAAAACCAACAGGCTTCTCCCGCGGGACTTAGCAAAGCCTAATCGTTTGGTTTGCTCTAAACAGACCAATATCCGTCTATCCTCTATTTTCAACCTTTCACTGCACCCCGTGAGGGACGGACTGAGGTGCCGAACCGTGCTCACTCTCGGTAATCAGTCATCTACAGGCGGGAAGGTTACTGTCAGCATGCGTAGTCGTGGCCGAGTGGTTAAGGCGATGGACTAGAAATCCATTGGGGTCTCCCCGCGCAGGTTCGAATCCTGCCGACTACGGCCGCGGTTCTGTGGCTTTGCATTTTCCCTTTTTCTTCTCCTTCCCGTTGCTCCCTACCGAATCCCGAGAGCGGCGGGGGCGCGGCCGCGTCCTGGGCCCCGCAGGAGCCCCACGGCCGCCGCCGCCCCGGCCGGGCGGGCAGACCCCGCCCCTGCTGGCGCCGCCTTGGCAACCGCGGGGCGGCAAGATGGCGGACGACCTGGATCGGCTGCTGGATGAGGTGGAGCGGCGGCTGTGCCTCCGGCACGGCGGCGAGGAGGAGCCCGCGGCGGCCAAGGAGGGCAGGTTAGCGGTCCCGCCGCGGTCCCGCCGCCCTCACAACCCTCCCTGCCGAGCGAGGGGCCGCCTGGGCGGCCTGCAAGCCCGTCCCCGCCTGCCCCGTGCGGCTAGACCTCTCGGGAACCCAAAATACGCGGGTTCAGGAGCCGGAACCGGGCCGACGGTCGGCGGCTGTCACCTGCAGCCCGTGTTTTTTAAGACCCAAATCGTGTGCCAGCGAGTTTAGTTATTTCAGACAGCCTTTGTCTCCTGCGTGTACCTCAACCTTGGATTAAATATGGCGTTAAAAGCTGCACTAATTTGCCTCTGAGTTAGGGTTGGCTCTGTCACTGACCTCATGGTAGCTCTCTGTATATAACTGGACTCAAATATCTATAAATCTCGCGATTTAGAGCAGGAAGAAGTTTAGCAATAGCATTGTCGAAGTTTTTATTCTCTTGATACCTCAGTCATTTCACTGAAATCACAGAATATTCTGAGTCAGAAGGGACCCACAAGGATCATCGAAGTCCAGCTCCCTGTCCTGCCCAGGACACCCCAGGAGTCACACACCATGTGCTTGAGCATTGTCCAAATGCTTCTTAGGCTCTTTCAGGCTGGTGCTGTCACCACTTCCCTGGGGAGCTGTTCCTGTGCCCAGCCACCCTCTGGGGGAAGAACTTTTCCCGATATCCAACCTAAACCTCCCCTGGCACAGCTTTATGCTCTTCCCTCGGGTCTGTCTTTTCTGTTCATACTTCATTAACCATATCCACTACAGTAACCACTTAACTTACATGCTATACTTTGAGGTATCTGCCTCAAATGCCACAATTTTCGAAATGGTGACTTTGCAAGTTTGGTCCTGACAAACATTGCTGACAGTACTGCCAGGCATTCAGTGTCCGACATCCCAGCCTGCCCTCAGGCTTCCATCCCAAACATCAGGTTTTTATCCTGGCCCTGAGGTTTCCATCCTGGCCCTGACAGGCATCTTTGCCTGCCCTTGGGTGTCCATCCTGACCATCAGGTTTACATCCCAAGCCTCACAGGCATCTCAG
Organism: Phylloscopus collybita; assembly: GCA_027886175.1. Taxonomy (NCBI): domain Eukaryota; kingdom Metazoa; phylum Chordata; class Aves; order Passeriformes; family Phylloscopidae; genus Phylloscopus; species Phylloscopus collybita. The sequence goes on from JAJNNQ010000075.1 coordinate 22,807,325, forward strand.
ACTCCCTTTGGAAGGTCTGTGGACCAGGGAGGCTCGGCCAGATGTCTCTAGAGGTGAGCTGCTGAGCGCTTACCCAACACACATTTCAGAGTCTCAGGAGAGGATCTTGAAGAATCCAATGACTAATGCAAGACCAGCAAGACCACTACCTTTGACCCCATCACTGGACTTCCACATTGTTTGCATAATGGTTAGATGAGCGCTTAACTTAAGTCAATCTAATTACAATCTTGAAAAAGAAATTACACAGTTTTCTTCTTTATCAGGAGTAGATTTGTTCTTGATTGGTTAATGCAGCAGTACTGCAGGCCTCTCTTTCTTTGACAAAGAACTGGCAAACAGCAGACTCGAGTGTTATTTGAGCAAAAGCAAAGTGCAGGTGATCTTTCTAAACATATCCAATTCGGCAGGAATTCTCTTCAGGGCCCCTGCAGTTGTGTTGCTTGAGTAGAGACCTTCCTCTGAATTATCATATTCCTGCTGCTGAAGCTAAATGTGAAAAATCAGGGCTGTCCAATTAATTGCCCAGTAAGTGGAGCAGGGGTTATACTGTCATAGTTTTATTCACGGTTGGGAGTGGTCAGAAATAAAAGAAGCAAGCAAAAATAAGACCTGTGATGTGACAACAGCGACTGAAAGGTGTTATCCTGCAGTTTACATCTGTTCAGTCATGATTTGGATGACATACCTGAGATACTACAAAAATATTAGGGGGAAAGGGCTGTAACTGTTTATATTTTTTAACTCACAGTTCTTACAATTGCTGTAGTCTTGCTACCAAAATGAAGGCTGATTTATTTATTTTTCAGATCAGCTAAAGTGTTAGTGAGTGCTGACAGCAGTGAAGAAGATCTAGACGACATTATTGATGAAATATGTAACGACAGCAGCTTTACCAAAACACCTCCGGTGAGTAGGGGTTTGGAGAAATTCAAAACAGGTCAGGTTCAACAATGGAAGTAAAAGCACCATAAGCTGAAGCTTTTAAAGCAAAACATGAATGAAAAGGAGCTGTAGAATAAACTTGGAAAATAAAGCAGAAAGGAAAATGCAGTAATCCTGTAGTGAGGAACAGGAGAGATATAAAGAGATATTCTTACCTAAGCAATAACAGGCAATTAAAGGAAATGCTAGTTCAAAATAGAGCATGGTGTCCATGCTCAGAATCACAGAATGGTCATAGCTGGAAGAGGGACCTCTGGAGATCATCTGGTCCAGCCACCTGCTTAAGCAGGACTGCCTAGAGCCAGTTGCCCAGGACTGTATGCAAATGACTTTCAATTATCCCTGAGGATGTAGACTGCAGCCTAAGTAGTCTGTTGCAGTGTTTGACCACCCTCACAAGTTGTAAAGATCTTTCCTATGTTTGAGTGGAAATTCTTGTACTTCAGTTTGCACCCATTGCTTCTCCTGTCAGTGATCCCCACTGAGAACAGTCTGGCTACATCTTCTTTATTTTTGCCTGACATACCTTCATAAGGTTCTCCTGACCCTTTTTTTCTCCAGGCCAGACAATTCTAACTCTCTTACCTTATACCTGGATGTCAAATGGTGTAAATCCTTAACGACCTTCATGGTCCTTTCCTGGGCTCACTCCATTATGTCCATGCCTCTTTTGTACTGGACACAGTGCTCCAGACATGTCTGTGAGGATGTATCTGGAGTAATGTGACCTGTTCTGGTCTTGCAAATACAAGAGATAGAGCTACTGGAGAATCTCCAGCAAAGGCCCATGGAGATGGCTAAGAGACTGAAATGCCTGTCATATGAGGAGCAGTGGAGAGAGCTGGGACTGTTCAGTCTGGAGAGGAGAAGGCTCCAGGGAGATCTTACCAATAAGTGTAAATAGCTATGGGTGTAGTAAAAGGGCCAGACTCTCCCCTGTAATGCCCAGTGACAGGACAAGAGGCAGTGGATATACACTGAAACACACAAAATACCATCTGTAAGAAAACAAGAAAACACTTTTCTTACTGTGAGGGTGGTCAGACATAGGGACAATCTTCACAGAGAGGTTGTAGAGTCTTGTCTGTGGAGATTTTCAAAATGCAGCTGGACACAGTCCTTGGCAAGTTGCTGAAACTGACCCTGTTTTGAGCAGAGTCCCTTCCAGCTGAAATGATTCTTTGATTGTCTCATCAGTGCTGAGAGGAGGGATCATCTCCCTGGATGTGCTGGCTACATCCCTCCTAATGTATCCCAAGATACTGTTGGCCCTCTGTGCTGCAAGGGCACATTGCTGGCTCATGGTCAACTTGCCCACTGAATTTCCCACAGCCTTCTTTCCAAAGCTGCTTTCTGGCTGGTCAGCCCACATGGTGTTCTGTGCATAAGGATTATTCCTCCCCTGGGGCAGGAGTTTGCATTTCACCTTAGCTGAACTTGAAGAGATTCTTCTCACCCCATTTCTGGAAGTCATTTGAGGTCCCTGTTAGTAGCAGCTCAGTCATCTCATACACCAACCACTGCTCCCCGTTTTGTGTCCTCTGCAAATGTCTCCTCATTTCACAGCAGGACGTGAAGCTGCAAGTTTACATTCTTAAGACAGTTACAATGCTAGAAGGCATTGAAAATAGACTCGTTTGAGTATCAGCAGTAGAAATGGTGTTACTTATGCTTCATAACTTCCTGCAGATTCCCTTATTTTCATGAGTAACATTGTTTTTGTTCTGTTTGTCTTTGATTTTTTACAGAGTGGCTAAATCTGAACCAACAAAAAATACTTCTATACATCTGAGGGAGAGAGAATTATGCCAGTGAATTTGTATAATTTTATCATTTTATATCCCTAGAACTTCCCATTTAGGATCTAGAGTTCTCGTATTCTATAATTCAAATAAACTCTTCCGTGTACAGCAAATAAGAAACATTTCAAATACTCTATCTTTTTGAATAATCTTAAGTTCTTGATGGGTTTTAATGAAACAGAAGCTAAAAATATCCACGGAGAGGGTTCCAAATTATAATTATTTTTAAAAACAAAATTATTAAAAGGAGGGCATGAAATACTAAGTCTTGATTGTAAGGTCTTAAGTGATCGTGTGGTGTGGATTTCCTTCAGCCAGAGCTGGAAATTCAGTGTGGGAAGAGAAGCCTTGCTCCTCACTTGCTTCAGAGCCTCACAAACTTGAAAAAGAAAATTCCCAAAGTCTTAGTCCCCTTCTTCTGTGACTGAGGTTTTCTGGCTCCTGCTTATTAAGTAAAACAGAATATTGTGACTTTTCTATAATGCTGCATTTTATTTTTTGGTTGTTTTTTAAACAGAAATTGAAGTCTAATGCTGCAAGTGTCACACCTGAAAGAAATAGTGTTGTTGTACAGGCACATGGGAAAAGGTAGGTGAAAAATGTTCAGGCTTGTTGGACATTGCTTAATTATAACTTCTTATCAGTCTGTTTAATCTGTGTTGAGATTTCTTAAGAAAGACACTGAGAAGAAAGACAGTCTTTTTAAAGAAAAACAAAGATAAACACATAATTTCAAAGAATTGTTAAAGTGTTTTCAGTTGGTCAAAATAACTCATTATAAATTTACTAATTATTTGAGCCATTGAACATCATCTTCCTTTGCCTTATGGACATATACATTTGTCAAATGTTGCAATATGTAGACCCTTGTATATTTGGCATAGAGAGTGATTTTCGTAGAGTTTTTCTTTGAACACGTTGATAATGGAAATTTTTAAATTCTGTAGTTTACAAACGTTTGGATGTTTTGCCTATATTTAAAAAAATATTTTTTTATAAATACCATGCTGTTAAACTAGGAGAAATGTTGTACTGCTTTCTCCAACCTGTCTTGCTATATTTTAATATTTTTAATGAATCCCTATAGATGCTGTCCAGTGTACCTGGGTGGAAGCCTTTCACCATCTGGGATAGGAACAAATATTTCAAAAAGGTAGGAGACCTGAAAAAATATGTGCTACTTTATCATTTTTATTTACAGCTATGTTTCTGTGGATGTACAAAATTCTGCATTTGAGCTGCGTATGACAGCCTTACAGTCACCTAAAGAAGTGTCTGCTTGTAACTGCAGTTGAAATCAACTGGTCCCTTCCAGTCCTCTGTTGTTGACCGCTTGACCTTTTGTTTGAGATGTTGAAAGATGCTTGCAAATGAGACATGAAACCAAAATTCAGTAACAAGTAGTTAAGGAAATTGCTGCTGCATTGTTATTTTTCCCTGCCTCTCTTCATCTTTCTATGTGATGCCAAGTATGTGACTTCAATCAGTGGGCTGATTGAAATCATCCCAGAACCTGAACTGAAAATGGTCAGAGTGCTTTGCAATTGCAGCTGAATTTAGCAGAAGAGGTACTTTGGTGATTTATCCACAACATCCTATAGAAGGTTACTGCATTTCCATGTAGCATATTTTGCAGTAAACAGTTGTATACTCCACACTTGTTCGGGTGCTGCCCAGGTGCTGTACCAGTGAGGAAGACTAAAGAGAATATATCAAGTGAATATCAGTTTATTTTATGTGTTCAGTGAGGATAGCAACCTGTAAAAATAATACGTGAACAGATAATTTAACCACGTACCATAATTCTGATCATGCCAGAGATGTAAAAGCATTAAGATTAGGTCACGTTGCTTCTAGTATTTCTGAGTGAGTGCTGTACTTTGACCCATTTATGAGGGATGTATGTTTTATCAGTCAGCTTCTCTGATTGTTTGTTCTTCTTTGTCCAGAACGTGTGATCAGCTGCGTTGTACTGCTTGTGACTTCCGTGTGTCACTTTTCAATGACTACATCTGGGATCAGTCCTGTGATTATCTTTTTTTCAGGTGTGTCTGGGGTGGGTATCAGTGTTGTGCTACTTTGCTTTGGGGCTCAATAAGAACAGGAAAGATAAAAAGCCCTTTGCACTGCTGTGTCACCTAAAAAGAAGCATGCGTGCTACCTGCTTGGGATCAGGTGGGACAGTCTGTGGGGAGGGAGAAGCAACATCTCCCTGTTGAAAATGAAATCTGTTTTCATCCATTTCTATCTCTTCTCCCATGACTCTCCATTTGCTTTTAAAAAGAATTCAAATTTCATGGATGAAAAGGCCAGCTTATTGCTGAAATAAACAGGTAATCCCTGTGATGGGTTGGACTCTGCCAACCAGTGCAGGGTATCTACAGTGTCAACAACATGAATGCAGACTGTTCAGCATGAGCTTTGCACCTCACCTTCGGTCAGAAGGACTGTGATGGTTTCAAGTCAGATGTTCTTTTTTTCCACTGTCAGGTGGGCTGTCATGTTCAGTGAAAATCAAACAGCTTTATTAACAGATTTCTTTCTTGGAGCGAGGTTTGGTTAAATGGAGAGGTGGGAATTTTGTTGAGGTTTTTTTGGTTTGTTTTTTTTTTATTTTTCTTATGTTGTGATGTCTTTAATTCTTGTAATAGTTTTTGAAGACTTAAAAGTAAGGAGTTCTTATTTCCAGTTTCTCTAAAGCTAATGCCAGGACTTAGTGAAAGGTTGAGTAGTAGGCACCTTCCTAATAGACATCAAATTTGGATTCCTCTTATTTTAGTACAGTTTCTGTGTGTGCCTGTTAACTGATGGAGGAGGTGGATGTGTTCAGACTATGTGCTTGGACAGTGATGTGACAGTCAGAGAAAAACATTAATGATGATATTGGCTCCTTTTCCATTTTTTTCCTGTGTTACATCTTTATTCCTGTATTTTTCTTCCAGTCTCAAAATGCTTTTTATTGAATACCATTATTTTTCCCATTATTTAAAGCAGCTTTATAATAACGTGTTGCACTAGTCTCCTAAGATTAATTTGGTAGCGGAAAATGTTTAGACAGAAGTGGGATTCTTTTATTTACCCAAAGTTAAAATTATTTTACTTCTCAGATCTCAAAATTAATAAACGAAATTAAAGAAAAGCCACATGAGCAGCATTAGTATCAGATACTTGTAACACAGATTAAAGTCTGTAATCTTTAGCAAGACATTTAGCTGTTTATTTTTACAAACCTGAATTTTAGAAAGCAAACTTCAAACATTTTCCTTCCATCAACAGATGTCTGATCTCTTTTTCTAAAAATTCTTCCCTTGATACTTGGTTTGAGTTTTCTTTTTTTAATTGGGCTTGTTAATGTTGGTTTTGAGCAATTCAGTGGCCAGTGGCCAGGAGGAGGTCATGAGAGCAGAGATAGCTAAAATGCTACTTTTCACTTGGTTTTTTTTGAAAGAACATGTTTTTGTCACAGCATGCTGATTTTTCATTTGTTATGGTTAATGGCTGCACAGGAATTATTTTTGGTTTGATGTACAGTCTACCCTCTTATGGCCATTTCATTTCAGTCACTTTAACAATCACCTGATGAAAAGTTTTACTCTGTAATTGTACCCATTATGCATAGCAATTTTTACAGTAAGTTTGATAAGATAAATACATTCTTGGGTAATTTTTTAACACAAGAATTAGCTCTGCTTGGTTTTCTTCCTGATTCTCTCTGGAGGCTGACTGGAAGTCTCTAAGCCCAGCAGATAACATTGTTTACAAAAACATCAGTCTGTAGTTGATCTGAGAACACAGAAACTACACACTGAGACTGCTCTCAGGAAAGGATTGTGTTCAAAACAGAATTCAAGTATATCCCTAAATTCATCCGTGATAGTGATACTCAGAATTGTCCTTAAGGTGTCTTCTGATTTGAAATGGCCTCATGAATTTTTTTCTTAAAAAAAATAAAATAAAATAAACCCCAGCATGATCCTAAGATGAATTCACTTCTTTGGCAGGAATAACATGCCTGAGCTCAGTAAATTAAGAGCAAAGATGATAAAGAAAAAAGGAGCACGTGCATATGCTTGTCAGTGCAGCTGGAGATCCATTGATGAATTAACTGACCTCCAAACAGAGCAGCAGCTTCGGTGGGTTTGTGGTAAACATGGAGAATGAAGTCCTCTTGTGTGGGATACCTACTTGTGTGGAAATGGCTCTTAAAATCTATTTGTTTCCTATCCAGTTTTCTGAGAACAGATGGAAAATCGAATACTTAGATCTAGAAATAGATTATAACATCCAGATTTCAACCTGAAAACTTTTGTTTTAATTTAACTGTCATGCAAGCAGTGTGGGGAATTGAATTATTAGGAGAAATAACCAGCTTGGAAGCTTTCTGGAAGCTTAATACAGACTTGAGCAAAGCATGCTGAGACTGTTCCTCAAATCTAGCAGAGAGCCTTATTTCCCGTGTCTGCAGAATCTTGGACTCAAAATGGTGGGTTGGGAAACAACCATGACACACAAGCATATGGATTTCTGCACAGAAGTGAATCCTGCTCTTCTGCTTTGCTCATAGTTGTTAATGAGCAAGAGGTTGTTTATCTCTTTAAAAGTTACTGTGGGATCAGCTCTCAACTTAAAGGTTTCAGTGCACCATGGGTTTTTTACCCACCAGTAGCAAAAACTGCAGGTGCTGAAAATTTTCTTCCAGTTTCTACTGCTTTCTTCAGAGCATTTTCTGCTGACTAAGGACTTCTACCACAGTGAGTTTCTTGAACTTCTCTTCAGTCCTCACTGCACAAGAGATGAACAAGTTATTGTGTAATTATTAAATATGCAATTTTAAAGAGATTCTGAAGGGTATGTTACTCTTTTATCAATATTTTCAAGGGGAAAAGGCTCAGGCTTTTATGAGTGAGAAAATATGTATCCCCACTGATGTTCAAATTCAGATTTTTTTTGTTTCACTTAGCTTTCACTTCAGCTTCTCTTTAAAAAAAATGTATTCAGAAAGTGTAACTGTCCTGTTTCAACACACTCCCTTCCCTCAGTAACACTGTTACTTGGTGAATTGTTTTGCTCACAGTCACCATCACTATAGTTTATGAGCTTTTTCTTTTCGTTATGTAAAAACAACACAGAAGATGGATTTGAGTTTTATGCTGGGGGAGAGGGAGGAAAGACTAACCAGTCTTGTCATTTACCACACTGAAAAATGTCTCAGTATGGGAAGTCTGTCAGTGTTTTTGTTGTGCAGTATGTGTATCTGTACAGATAAATTCAGAATTACTTACTTTGGGCAATTCTAGCTGTACAGAGCCATTTCCCTTTCTCTGAAGTTTTGCACATGGTTCTAATCTGTACATTTGTTCTGTTCCTGAGCTTTTCCAAAACAATTATGTGGTCTTACAGAAGTGATTCCTGTGTCTGTCACCCTCTGAAAGAGCAGATCTCAGTAGGGATCAGAGGCATCATGCACTCTGCACCCTCCTTACCTTGTCCTTCCATGAGTGCTTGTTTCAGAACCTGCCAAGGCCCAGCAGTGTGCCTGGGAAGTCTGGCAGTGCTTCTTCAGTGCTCCAGGCTGCACTTTCCAGTGCCCATGCAGCCTTGCTGTAGAGTCAGAGGTGAGTTGGCTTTGGAGAGTTATTACTTGGCATGATGGTATAGGCATATTTAGGGTCATGTATTGTTTTCAGTGAATTCAGTATTTCAGGCTGAAGTTTCCACTGATAGAGTCAAAACTGCAGATTCAGGACCAGAAACCAGTTGACTAATACTCAGTCAGCTCCTAGAAGAGCTCTGCTTGCCTTTGTGTCCTTTGTGAAGATGTAGCCCTGGTCTGGGCTGTACACAGTGAGTGTTCCTGGGTGTTCTTCAGGTGGACCCAAGCAACTGTTATGCCTAGAGACCATCAGTGCTAAGAACAAGAGAAGAATCCAGCAGTAGGTAACAAGCTCTGGGGAAGAAGAAAGCCGCTTTCCATTCTTCTTGAAGAATGAATTTCAAGACGTGCTGAGTTGCCTTGGCATTTCTGTTCCAAGGCTATTTGGAACTCATGACCAAGTAGGTCCACAGGGTGTCTTTTGGCTAGAATGGTACTGGAACTTGTGCCACAGTGTACAAACAAGCTGGGCTTGCAACCTGTGAGCAAGAAATGGGGAAAATCCTAATTCCCTAATTCTCATTAGTTCATGAGACAGAGTCTTATGTGACTTGGAAAGGGAGTGTGTCTCCTGTACCCTAAACAGTCCCCTGAAATAATCAGGTTTATTCAAGTGTAATTAACTTGTTTCTGGCCTTGGTCAGAGTAGTGGGCTATGACAGCTTTCTGTCCACGGGAAGTTGTAAACAGGTACAGAAATAGTGCTTCTTGTACAGGTTTTCAGGATTTATCATACTTCTAGATTTGAGAATGATTGCTATGTCATTAGATGGAATTATTTTGCTGGAAGGAGAAGCAGTATTAAGACTTGACTTTCTTTGCTTTGCTTTCTTCAGTTACGTGTTACAAACCACTCCAGAGTCCTCAGATGAAAAGAATGTAAAGAAAGATAAAACTAGAGCTTGAATGTTCATTTGATGAAGGTATTGTCGGATTGTACAGGGTTTTCAAGATGTAGCCCAGACCCTAAGTGATATTTCTGTGTTGGTTATCTGAGCTAGCAGGGATTGTGTAGAGAATTCTGTTTAAGAATATGTAAAGATTTCTGTTTAACAATGCAACTCAGCTGTTGTTGAATGGAAGTAGTGGTGAACAGTGTTGCTAAGTAAAAATGTGACCATTGTTTTCCTCCAATTTTTTGCTTGGAATAATGATACTATTTCCATTTGTGTAATGGGCAGAGTGAAAATTTAAGACTTTTATTTTGCTTACTGATATGCTTGGAGATTTTCTAGCCTGTCCCATTGGTCTGCAGCAAATCTCTCAAAAAAGAAAGGGCAATGAAGGATGACAAAATGAGATCCCATCAAATTTCAATATGCTGCTCTGACTTACCTTTCACTTGTTTTAGCTGCAAACTATGGAGGGTGAATATAGTTCAGAAGAGTCATTATTAAGAATCGACCTACCTTTAAAGTTAACTTACAGAGGCATAATAACATTACATATTGTAAGCTCTGCACTGTATTATATCAAATAAAGGGTTTTTTTTCCAAATACCTATTTTAGTTTTGTACTGAAGATATTCTGCAAATGCTGCCACTTGCTGAAAGACTGCCACTTCTCTTGTTTCCTGACATGTGAGTCTTTGGGTCATGTAAGCAGCACATGTGGTAGTCACACAATACAAGAAGTGCTATGTTGAGGGCTGCATAGGCAAATTTTTCTTCCTGCCAGGCTCTTTTTTCAGAAGACCTGATGTTCTGTCTGTGGTGTGACACCTGATAACTGCAGGCAGGTGGAGTAAATGACCATCTGGTGCTGCTCATTTGGGAGGGCCACATCTGATGCCTAGGGTTTGGCATGTGTGCTTTGAGAAAATTTTTCAAATGTCAGCACTTAATAAAATGAAAAGTTGGAACTAATCTGAATCGTGTGTTGTGTGCATTCTATCATATTGTTCCTATCCAGAAGAAGCCTTATAAAAATGATGTTTTCTGTCAGAAGGGTTATGACATGTCCGTAGTTCAAAAGCATTGTCCAGCTCATAAGAAGCACTAAGTACTGTTGGGTGTGTTTTCTCCCATCAGTGGGGATGCAGCAAACAGAGGAGAATTAAATAAGCTTTAACATTCTTTACCAGCTAACATGAAGAAAGCATATGAAATTATAGAGAGCTCATAAAGGTGGATGCATTTGCCACATTTCTTGGGTGTTTACCAAGGATAAAAGGTGTAGGCAGGTGCTGTGCAGGGTGCCATATAGCTGAGCAGCTTGCAGAGTGGGGTGCTGGTAGCCTGGTGTATCAGTCAAGCATTTGCTGTGGTCCACATGCTCTGGGTCTTACTGTAGAAAAATGTTGTTAGTGCCAGGGAAGAGTTGCTCTGCACATGGGAGTTGGAATTTGTTTCTCCACCCTCCAGAAATGCTGTGTGGCTTACATTAGAGTAACACACATAAATACTTCCTGTACCTCATTCTGAATTCGGATCCCAGGCATGGGTGCCTTTCAGGCAATAATTACTTCCCCAACTCAGCTGGCAGTGTGGACATGGTGAGGATACTCAGAAACCAGGTACTGGTTTACCAGTCAGGTCAGGAGTACTCCTGACTTATTTAGCACTTGCAGTGTCACAGTGATGTTCATGTGTGTTTCATTCACTTCTGTAACTTCTTTTTCTGTTGAGTTAGATGTGTTTTAGAAGTGATTGGGTTAATATGTGATTATTCAATCCGGCCTGCAGAGGGCAGAGCAGCACTGCTGAGAGTTACAGTTCAGGCTTCTGCTTCACTTACAGAACCTTGTACTCCTGGTTTTTTCCGTAATAGTGGTTTACATTCAACAGACCAAGGCTTCTTGCATTTGTCTCCTGCTAGTGTCATTATACGTGGGATAGCCAGATCTGTAGCAATTCCAGTTGATTTTTGTTTTAATTCATCCAAATGGTCTTCAAGTGGTCCTTCACCAATACTGAAGTAGATTAAATTTTTAACTGTCATGTAAAGAAGCATAAAGAACTCTCCCTGTGTGTCCATACATAGGTATATTTGTGTGTCTCTAATAATATCAGTAGAAAGCCTGAATTGCCTCACGATTTTTTTTCACCCTTCCCAAGTTAATTTTCCCTGAAAATGTTAAATAGTTTTGGCAAGTAGAGGTTGCATCTGTTAGTATCTTCTAATGTTCAATACAAAGTTTATATAGCACATCACCCAAGGTGATGGCTCTTTAGAAGGAAATAGTAAAAGTCCAAAGTTTAGAAATGAAAAAAAAAATTAAAAAACAACTTGTTCCTGTCAGGTAGGAAAGCAATGTAGACCAAAAATATCTCAGAGCAGTCTGAGATATAGCACGAGAATCATCCAAAGATCTACATCCTGCAGTCCGTCATCCATGAGCCACAGTTGAGGTTAGTGAAGTCCCACTCTCTGAGCTCTCTTCTGGTTCTTTGGGAATCCTGAAAGTTTGAGAGTACAAAGCAGATTTAAAGTGGATAGAAATATTATTTCCAATAACCAGTGAAGTTGTGTCTGTTTCTGCAGAAATGACAAGGTACTTTTAATTAGAAACACAAACATATCTAAACCATGAAATTGAAGTTTACTTAATTTACTCGTAAAATAGGGAGTGGGATCTAAATTTAGCCTAGTTACAGCATACGTGAGTGATCCCTGTAACACTTCATTCTTTACTTACTTGATTTCTTCTAATAAGAGAGACTAATTAAAAGTTTAATGGGGCAGAAAGGAACAAGTAAGGCTGATTACCACACTGTGAGAGGTTTCAAAAAAGGTTTTCAAATAACCTTCAAAGAGGTTTTGATAAAATATTTTTTCAGATAAGAAATAAGGCATTGGTTTTTGTCTGCTTCTAAATTAAAGACACACGTAAGTGAAAGAAATAAAAATACCATGCTGCAGGGAGAAGTTCAAATGTCCACCATTTGCCAAAAGCAAGGACAAAACTTCATGTGGGAGGTGTCTTTCTAGGAATCTTTTATGATTGCAATTCCACAGACTGGCCCAGAAGATGGAGGTGAATCCATCCCCCATTCCCTTTTGCAGGGTTTCCTGTAGTATTTTGAAACCTGTTTCCTGTTGATAGGTTTTAGAGATAATAGCTAACATAGATATTATATTTAGATAGAAGAGCTAAGATAATCAGGGCTTGTAAAACCCTCTTAGACAGTAGTTTATAACTGTTATTCAAATATAAGCAAAAGGTGTTGAAGTTTTTTAAGAGAGTTTAGTGAAACTGAAACCCTTGCATCTTCAGAACTTTTTGCTAAAGAACTGGGAGGCAGAGAGGAGGAAAGGCATTTTCACAGTGGTCAAACCAGCACATAATATTCTAACTCCTTAGTACCTTAAATTCCTCTGCTTAGAAAATGTGATTGCCTGCAGAGGGAAAACACGTTCATTCTTGAATGGTGATAGTATAAAGTATCCATAGAATTTTTCTCTATTTAAATAGAAGATCTCTATTTAAAGGCAAGCCATATGGCCTTACTCTAAGACGTTGCAGTAGATGTGATAGTGAGCATACATCATTCAGCTAGGAGCTTTGGGACAGTCAGCAGTCTGTGTGTGCTCGGAATTCCGTGTCCTGACTGCCCTGATGTAAACAGCATTCACAGGAAGGGGGAAGCAGTTACCAGAGACAGGAAGGTTGAATTTAGCATCAAACTCCTTATCTAGGCAGAGCGGGCTGCTCAGGATGCTGATAAGAAGAAGTGTATAAATTGTTACAGCAGCCTGTGATAGCTGCCTGGCCCTTCCTGGGAAGACCATTCTCATCAGTGTAATCAGAGTACAATCGTACACGTGCAGATGGGCTTAGGAAGGGATTATATCTGGGGGCCACTTATCCAAAATAATGCTTCATGTATTACAGTCTCATTCAGTCTGGGTTACTGGTACTTGCAGGGAGAGATTAATCTGCACACTGAAATAGGAGGATATGTGTCTTTAAAAATAAAAACTTTGTCTTAGTAAGACTAATAAAGGAATATAAGCCTTTCCTGAATCTGAATACGCACTGCAATAGCTGGTTTAATTTTTAGGTTACAGATTTTATATCAGTGCTGGCACAGCCCTGGTTCCACCTCTTCAGAGATAAAAGCTGTCACTGCATTGTCTTATGTGCTTTGGATCAGTGAGATGTCTTGTTAACAAGTAGCAGATATGTGGCTTCAAAATACTATTTGCAGTGTAATCAGTTGCTCATTAACATACAATGTCATTTTCCTTTTGATTTATGCGTGTGTATATTTTGGGAAATCCATCTGCCCTGGGTCTACAGCACAGTAAAGCACCATTCCATCAATATGTGCTCCTCAGTGGCTGAAGTGACACAAAATGCTAGGCTCCTCCACACTGATTTTTCTATGAATGATGACTCTCATTTCTCATGTCTTTCCCAAAGTATACTGAGAAATTATTTTAGCAAAGTTTGAGACCTGGAGGCAGTTTAAAGCAGTCTTTTAGTTGCATCTTCACACATATGTCTGAAACATCTTTCCCTTTCCCCACCCTCTATGCTAGATTTATATTTAGTTCCATTCCAGTGAGGAAGGCTAGAAACAAACTATGAAAAAGGAGAGTGGTATAAAGGAGTCTACCCATGTCCTGAACAGCAATAAAGCAATCTCTCCTGGGTTGTTTCAAAGATAGCATTCTGGATTTGAATGGCTAAAATAAGTCAAGAGGATATTGGGGTCCATCTGTTCTGCTTACTGAACATGGGTACCACACATCTGAGCACAGGAGGACATGGTGACACCTTTGTCAGCAGTCTTAGCACCAGAGTATCCAGCCAGGTGCTCCACACCAGGGTTGCTAAGGTAAGCTAAAATCTTTAATCATTCTAATTCTGCAAAAAAGTTTTTCCTCTGTGGTATATTTCAAATCCTTCTTAAAACCTGGAAACATTACTTCTTCATAGAGTATGTGTTTGTAAACTGGATAATTTCCAGATGTCAAATCGTTTGACAGACCTTGCAATAACAATTCTCTACTCCAAGTTCTCAGCTAGTGCTGGGCATGTGGTCACCTTGGGTATTTTCAGGATCCATCATAAGGCAAATGACACTTTTAAATAGGGGAAAAACAAACAGCCTAATGGGCACCTAGTGGCAGAGAGCACCTCATCTGGTTTGTCCCAACACATTCTCACGTCATTGTTCAATAGGGTAACAGGCCATAAAAGAATGAAGCAGCTACTTTCCTTTTCTGTCAGATGTTGCAAGTTACTCATATTTCCTGTCTTGCTATTTAAAGGACTATGGGCTGAAAATGAGAGTTCATTAACTTGTCTGGAATTAATTTTTTTCCTACAGCCATGCTCAAATGAATGATAATAACATAGGGCTGGAAGGCATTGCCTTCTGCCTTGAGACAAGACTACCTCTGCAGGAAGCTCAGGCTAAACCCAGGTGCAGGTTGCCACCAGAAAGGCCCCTCCAGTCTGCAGGGGAGCTGGCTACAGTATACATCAAAGGAAGTGACACCACGTGTTCCATGGCAGCTGCCCAGCGAGTCCCAGGAGGAAAGGAAGGAGCTCCCTGCAGACTGATGGGTTGGGCTGTGTCTTAGCCAAGAACAGAAACCTGCGGGAGAACACAGGAGAACGCGGGAGAGTTGCAATAAGCGAACATCACAGTGGGCTTTAGGCACTTGGTGGTATTTTTGACAGTCTTACTTTAACTGAGCACATTCACACTTCAAATATTTTAAAGTAAAACATTGCTTCCCACACTTTTTGAGCTCCTGCTTGCTGTTGTTTTCTTTACGATCTTGAAACTATGCTTATTCATCCTCCAGAAAAGTCCTTATCTCTGTCTGAATGGCCTGGGAAAAGCTCAGGGCATGCTTGCAATGCAAACCTTGAGGAAGTAAATTTAGTTTCTCAGTAAATCTAGCCAATTCAACTGTCGCATTTGACAGCCATCCTTCTAAATTTTCATGGAGACTGAGCAGTTGTGTAGACTCTGGGTTGTGCAGTCTAGAGTTGTGAGTCCTTCAGCTTTGGCCCCCAGGAGGTCACAGGCTATATCTAAAAGGTCCAAGAAGGGTAACTAAGAAAAGCAGTTCTATTGTCAGCAGCCTTAAATTTTCTGTGCTGGAAATTGTACTGCTGGGGAAAAAATAAAAAGTGTGGGTTTGCAGATTAAAAGAAAGGTCTGAAAGCACAGCCACAAGTGGGGCAGCCACAGCTGTTGTGTTTTTCAAAATGCAGAGGCAAATTCTTCTTGAAATGCAAAGATGTTTTCAAGAAAATCTTCCCACTGTTTAGCATATTCTGATTCAGCACTTGTGTGTAAACTATAGACCATTAACATATTTGTGTACAAACCTCATCATGTAAATTGCTGCCATCCAGGTGTGAGTGAGCACTGAGGAGCCTGCTCACTGGAAAGGCACATCTGAGGAGCTCCTCTCACTCTGCTAATTATACTCTAGAGGAGGTTGTAATATATGGCACCAACCCACCCTGCCAACTATGGGGCTCCATTTTTCTTCCATGCACCTTAAATGCAAAGGAAGGGGCTCCTAGCAGGAGCTCCTCAGTGGTTGCTGCCAAAAAAAGGAGCAGTGAGCTTGAAAGGGGAAGGAGATAGAGAATGCTTCCTGTGAGATGAAGGCCCTTCCACACCTCCTCCTCTCCTAAATCCCACACCACTAGGAGGGATTTGTGGCTCTACCATCAAAGAAGGCGTCTGTGAAGCAACAAGTGCACTGTGCTTGAGGAAGGCTTGTCAGTAGCCAGAAAGCAGAGGAAGATGAGATGAAGGAGACAGGCTGCACTTTTTCAGAAGTTTGGGGAGTTCAGACAATGAGTACTCACATGCATTGCTTACTTTTTAAAATCTCTCCGTAAACTCCTAGTCATTAAAAAAAAAAATCACCTCTTAGCAAGGAAAGCAAAAAAAAGTAGGAGACTACAGCCACAGTTTTATGACACAGATTTTTACACCTTACAGCCCTGAGAAATTATCTTCCTTTGATTCATAAAATAAATCAATAGGGTGCAAACAGCATCAGAAACCTAATAGTTTTAAGAGGAGCTGATGCTAAAATAAGGTATGCTGGCCCTGAAATGCCTCCAGACTGTGGTTGTGTAATGGGGATAAGTACAGTACTTCTTTGGAGCATTAACCTGAATTAAGGGATGAAACGACTGGGCGGCTGGGCAGGGATCAAGCACACTCCTGGTCACTGCTGAGGCCTCGACAGAAGGATTAGAGAAATTGCAAGATGGTCTCTTGATACACAGAAATTCCCGTGTGAGTGAGGAGCTCAGCAGTTTTCTTAAAAGGACCAAACTGGCTCTCAGGGCAGCCATGGCTGTGAAGGAGGGCATTCAAGAGGGGGTTCAGCATCCACTCCCCACAACATCCACACCCAATGCTTGGAGGACACAGCTCCAGACTGGCCCTGCTCACCCCACAGGTTGCAGTGGCTCTCCACAGAGCTGAGCATTGCTTTCCACGGAAGGAAGATGGATGAAGTATAAGGGACTGATGCAAAACCAGTTTATTGTGTCTATTATGCAGCTGCGTCAGGAGTCACGTACCTAAATCCCTCCGCATCGCGGCAACGCTCCCCACGCAGTGCTGCTTGTTGACAGCAATCCTTTCAACAAACTCTTCAAAATACCACACACAGCAGGTGCTGCTGTGCCATGGAGAAAACCATGGTGCATTCCCAAGTGACAGAGAGCCTGATCTTCAGCTGGAGTCAGGCCGTGTGAACCACGGCCATGCCTGTCACAGCTGGTTCATCCCACTGGAGGCATTCCTTCGTGTGAGAGCACAGGCAAGGCCACACACCGGCTGGAGGCTCCACTTCAAGTACACAGCCCTTCAACTGGATTATTCCAGATTTTCCTTGGGCATCTTGAGTCTGGATTTAGGCAACAGCCCATACACAAATGCCATTTGTTTGAACTAAATCCACCGGGTTTGTTTCAGTTTGAGAGATACCTCAAAGGAACATACCTCTCTGTGCTTCACAACCTGAGAATGGATTTTAAAACGCTGCTGTCTGCATAGGGCCTGTAATGGACTCTGTCCTTGCAGAGCTGCCTTGTATATGGCACACAGGACAACCTTAACCTTCCCATCTCCATGATAACACAGTAGATAGATTTTCTGCAGGGGAGGCTCACTGGGCTAGTATTAGTGAAGGGAAGACTGGTCCCTGTGTATGTTGCATATAGGTAGAAATCTTATAAAAGAAAGGCCTTATAAAGTCAGAGCTTAGGCCTGTTACTGCAGCTAAGTGCAGCTAGCAGCCAGCTTGTAAGTTCCCATCTGAAAAATCATGAGAATCAGTTAGCATAAAAATCTATTCTGGTAAGAGAACCATTCACACCTGTAAAAATAAAAAGTCTGTCCCATGAAAATCCTCAAAGAAAATAGGTAAACACCTGGGTAAGGAGAGTCTTAGCACATACACACACAAGCACCTTCTAACCAATGAATTGAGTGGCAAGAAAGCTACCAACCAATTAGAGTTAAACATGATGACTTTGAAAACGGTATAAAAATGGGCTGTGACATTGAAGATTGGCTTTTCTGCATGAAGACATGAGTCACACTGCAACATGTGTGTGTTATATTCTCAAGAGGAATGATACTCAAAGATCTTGCCCACTAGATGAAGATTTTGAGGCTTCCAAGTGTTGACACACTCTTTTTCCTTTACTGCACTGCCAGCTTTCCCCTGATGCTGACATTAATGCAGCTGCATTGTTTTGTTGCTGTGATTTTCACCCTTGTAACACCTTGATGGGATGAGCAGGGTTGGCACACACATATTCCCTCAACCATGACCAATGCTCGCTTCTGGGGGCTTCTTCTCCCAAACTAGCTCCCAGAATTGGAACAGAATAAGATCAGCATCAAATTGCACACTGGAAAAACTCTTCCTTTGCCACTGATTAAAGGCAACGTGAACATGTTTGGCTGGTGTGTTCCCCTAAACTGATCATCACAGACAGTGTGTGAGCACAGAACATGCTTTAGCTAGGCAAGGCAAGCTGGCTCTAGATAGCTTCCCACTAAGACTGGTTTAACATGTGCTGGGGAACAAGTGACAGTGCCTTTGCTTGGTTTAGACTGTGGTGGTTACATCAAATCAGATGAGATGATTTTGCATCATCCCTGTCAGCACTGTCTAGAGTTAGGAAGACAGAAATTAGAACAGCCAGACTTTGATACTCTCCTAAGAAAGCTAGTTTAAGAATCATACCTCAGGAGCTTATCTAAATCTAGGATTGCATTAATTCATCAGGAACAATTAAACTAATTGAAGCTTTTGCAAAACACTGCACTTGCATTTTAACCAAGTGTCTTTCATACCTGCCTCCACCATTGCTTGTTCCAGTGGTTTTTGGTGTGTGTTTCCTCCACATTCATACACATCACATAAAACAGCTGAGAAAAGCAGTTTGGCAACAGGTTTGAATTCCTCTTGGATAAGCACTTGGAAGTGTCTGGGCAAATGACAAATTTTAAAAGATAAAAAAACTACCGGCTTCTTTAGTGAGCTAAATAAGCTTATAGCTAAAGCCTGGTGATGAAACCCACATCTCCCTCAGGCAACAATGCCTTGGGAGTGACTGACTGTCCTGCAGCATGGAGCAGAGGTGCTATGGCAGGGCACTCAGGAGTGTGGCTGCAAAGTGGGATCCTGTCCCACCACTTATTTTCTGCATGCTACTGGCTTCAAAAATGAAAAAAAAAAAAAATTCACAGCCTCTCACCACCACACCTCTGCCAAATCCAGCTGCTCAGGTCTGCTGTGACTTCCAGAGCATCGCTGTCCAGCTGCAAACCTGGGTGACCAACCCCCAGCACACACAAGGCACCCATGGCACTGCCCTTCCCACTGTCCCCTGTCAACAGATGTGGTCCTAGACACGGGGCTGTCCCCACATGGCTGAGATTTGGTTTTACAAAGAACCCTCAGCCTTGCTGGAGGGTGGGAGTTGAAAGCTGGCTCCTCAGGGAAAATTTTGCCTGTGTGATTTCTAATTCAGTAGTTCCCACAGCTAAAATAAAAAGCATTGAAGCTGAAGGGTTTAAAATCAGCATCCACACTAAAATACACTGATTGTTTTATAGAATTATCATTTCTGTGTAAAAATGTGCACTTCAGAAGTGCTCAGAAGCAAATGCTGGGGTAGCAACACATGGTGGGAAGGAGAAAGGCTCACGGATATTTCACCCCTTTTCATCCTTTAAACTGCATTTTTAAATTATAGTAATCACTGTATCTGATCATATTCCAGACTGGCAGAACCATTCCCAACAGAGTTGTCCTCCTTAAAGTGTTTAACCTTTAAATGTAAATAGATTTCTTTTAGATAACTTCTATAACTGCAGATAACTTTTGCCCACTGAAATATCTGTTCATTTCCTGTACACTCACCACTTCTTCAATTTGGCTTTTTTTTAAAGAACTGTTTTTGCAGAAGTAAGAAAGTAGCATCACGTACAATTTCATTGTCTTTACCTGCTTTTAAATTAGTGATCTAACAACATGTTAACAACCACCACTTCAAACACTTCAGTTATAGCTGAATCAATTGATGTGCTTAATTGTAGCTAAGGAATATGGGAAATACAGAGAGAAAAATCTATCAAGGAGAAACTTGGGCATGCTTGTCTACATATATGTCCTTTTATCAAACCAGTATTTAGCTCTCATAAAAGATAGAACCTGGAGCAAGGAGCTGAGCTATTTCTGCAGTTCTTTTACATAAATTTAAAGCATCATGCACTTAAAACAGAAGAGGATCACCTCTATAATAGCAGATAACAATGTACAGATGTTTCTTCTGGACAGTGAGAGTGCCTGAAGCTCACAAACCTTTCTCTTGCTGTCAGAGCAGACTGGCATTAAGGCAGATGAGAGACTGCTTATTTAACACAGAAATAATCTGCCAGGAGTTCTGCTGTCACCGTCACTCCCATTTCAACCACAGGCACTTGGTGGGGGGAATCACGAGATTCTGTGAGGAGGAAAGGTGACACTGAGGACCACAGGGCACGACTAGCAGTGAGTACTCAACAGGAGGTTGAGTATAACTGGTGAAGAGGCTGGAAAAGGCAGCACACAGCAGAGAAGAAGAGCTTAGAGTGTGTTTGGGAAGTGCAGGACCCATTCATGTTTTTAGAGGAAACACAGGGATTGATGGGGACAGATATTTGTGCCAAGGAACCCACAAGGGACAGTGACGGACACAGCATGGCAAAAGGTGACATTAATGCCCTTGGAAGAGACCACTATGCCAACAACACTGGCCTGAGAAGGAGCTGCTTCATGTCCACAGCAGCAGCTTGGGAGAGGCGTGTGGAACACTGAAGTGCTTGAGGTGAGCAAGGGCTGTCTGTCCCACAGCACCTCCTCACCACACTGAGGTCTCCCAGCCCCCGCCCCATCCTGGGCAGGCCTCTCCATTTGTAGGGGCAGGTTTTGAACCTCTTATTCCCCTTCCCGTCATTTTTCAACTGCCACACTACACGGCATCAACAGTAAGATCTGCAGGATTATCCAGCCCTCACACAAGAGGGAAGAGACAAAGGCTCATGCTGTTTCCTCCTGCATTAGTTGTATATTTCTATCTCAGTGGCTATCAGAAACTGGGAAGGGGTATGGGCAACTAATACAGGTTGCTGTTCTCCAGCTCCCTGAAAGAACTTAAGTACAGGAAAGGAAATTAGGCAAAATAAGGAACCTATTTCCACTGTACTCCTTGGCACTCCCTTCCCGCATTCCAGCAGCTGGAGACACACTGCAAGCAAAGAACATCAGCCCAACATATGCAGGATTTTGCTGTACCAGAGCATTGCACAACTCCAGAGGTGCCTCCCTTCTATACCCCAGACATCAAGAAGCTTCAGCTACCTTCATTTGCTTGTGCAGCTGCAGAAGGGCAAAGCACAAGCTCTTTCTGTCCCACCAAACAGGGTAAAACAGATGCTTTTAAACACTGCAATTTTAAATTTGTGGAAGTTTCCTTTCCTTGTGAAAAAAAGTAAGGAGGACGCATTTTTGCTGACTACGATGAGTGCCAGCTAAGTGCCACCCTTGTTCTTTTCTCCTGTCCATGACCTCAGAAGTGATGCTGTTCCCCTTGGCACTTGTATTACCTCTCCTGCCCTTGGTCCTTGGCTCAAATGCTGTTTCCAAACAGTGAATCTTCCATGAACCCTGTAGCCACATGGCCTGGACAGCAGGACCCTTATTAAATTTTACAGTAAGCAAACAGGCACTCAGAGCTGAAAGCCTCTTTAGGGCACAGCAGGATGTGTGGCTCATGGAATGTTCTGTCCACCAGAGCTTGCTTAGATGTGGACATTGCAGCAACTTTGGAAACAGCAACTTTACAAACGTGCTAGATGAACTATGGACAGGTTTGAGCTATTTCTGATTCCCACTTGGAATACTCAGCTTGCAGAAGAAAAGCTCATGTACTGCAGAAATCAGAAAAGCCAAAACCTTTGAGAAGCTATGGATCATAGACTCATACAATCATAGATCATAGAATATGCTGAGTTGGAAGGGACCCACAAAGATCATTGAGTCCAATTCCTGGCCATGCACAGGACACCCCAAAAGTCATACCAAGGGCCTGAGACCATTGTCCAAACACTTCTTGAATCCTACCAGGCTGATGCTGTGATCACTTCTCTGGGAAACATGTTTCAGTGCTCAATGATCCCCTGGGTAAAAAAACCAAAAAAAACCCCACTTTTTTTTAAACCACTTTTTTTTTGCCTTTTTTTTTTTATTATTCAAAAGCAAAGCTCTGTTCTGAGACATCAGCCTTCTGAAAAAGCACCTTCAAGTCCCACTGAGTGTTCACAACCAGGCAGGTGGGTGTAAAATGGCACTGTGGGGCCTGAGGTGCCCTTCCCCAGTAGATGGTGCCTGTCTTGCCAGACCAAAATCCACTGTGGATGAGGTGTCATGGAACTGAGGAAAACCACCTGCTGGGCTGGATCAGACCCCACTTGTGGTTTGGGCTGCTCATCAATGCATCTTTCAGGGTAGCAGGTTTAGCAGGAGACACCTGAGCAAACATCCCCATATTCCCAGCCTGTTTTCATATCCCAGGGTTCCAGATGTCGTTCCTGTGCCTCTGTGGATGCCTCCAGCTCGGCAGCTTCCCCCTGTGCAGCCCACAGGAGGACTCACATCTTTACCCAAATCTACATGCTTTAGAGTGGTTTTTAGGCAGGTTTAGCCCTCTGGGTACTGACTGTGCCACTCCTTGACATTTTGGCTGCTCTGCTCAGAGACATAAGCACTGCTTTTATTCATCAGGGAAATGGGTGTAGTAAAAGAAAAAATTAATATTTATTTGGTTTTCTTCTCTCAGGAAGACTTTCAAAAAGCACCATTTCTGTGGCTTCAGCCTCAAAGCCCAGTCTCTTATGGCCTCAGCTTCTGCAGTGTTTTGCTTCAGCCACAGGCACGTGGCAGGGTGGAGATGGATGCAAGAGGAATGCAAGATGCTGGGTAAGTAAAGACCTGGTGAACAAGGGACATTCCTCTGCTTGTAGGACCTGCCCTTCATCCCCACCAGTGGCCACTCACCACTGAGCCACTGCCCCAATGCTTTTATAAGGCTTGTGCCTTTGCTGGTGAGGGGCATTGCCAGTGTAAGTACTAAAAGAGCCACTTTGGCATGCTCAGAAGTTCTGCAAAACATTTGTAGAACAGTGCTGCCATGGGTGAGCTGCCCTTTGGGAGCCTACAGGACTGATTTTTGTTGTGCTAATGTGACTTGGAGAGGTCCACTGGGGAGGAAAGTCTGTGTGGTTGGAAACAAAGATAAAACTAGATGAGCCTTTGACATTTTTCCAAAGTGAATTCAGTTCAGAGAGGCCTGAGCATCCATACAGACAAAGATGGGGAGCCTTATTTCCCTCATTAAAGGAGATCTGTCACCCCAAAGTGCTCAGACAAGGGTGGTGTGGGCTGGCTCTCTGGCACCACGCAACTGCCCAGGCAGCTCCAGTTCTCAGCCCCCATGTCACACGTGCATGGCCTGACAGCTGTGATATTTAAAATTACCACTTCCTTCATGCTGAGACCACAGACATGCCCTGACATCCAGGGGCATCCCCTGCATGAAACCATGGAGCCTTGCCAGTTACAGCTAATCACTGTTTACTGCCTGCATTCCTTTCCACCTGCCCACTTGTGGCAAGTTAAAATAAATGAATAATATTTAAATGAATAATGCATTTGTGATTTGTAGTAATTTCCCTTGAAGTAGTTATGATGAGCACATTAACTGGTACTAATTCATCATGCTGCTTGTAATCTGTCCAGGATTCAGATGGGAGAACCTGTTATCACAGCACTAATAAAAGGTGGTTTATTGCTGCCCTACCAGGTGTCCTGGAGCTCCAGTCACCTTCCCAGCACAGCAGCCATGAGCATCTGCTTCTCTTGGCACAGGCTTCTGGTTAGAAACATAACAATTTACAAATAGGCCAGGCTGGTTATGACTCAGCCTTAATCACCGCAGTCCTTTTGTTTCATCAAAGGGAAACCAGATGGAGCAAACATCTACTGAATGCTGTGCAGCTCAGGTGCATTATACAGCACCTGAAGCCCAGGGATGTGTTCATAGGCCTTGCCCTAAAACACAGTGCAGGTTCAGGAAACCAAATTACACCGTGACCTTGCTTACAGCTGTTCCAGCTCACACAGGCAGCCCCTGCATCTGGGGTTCCCATGAGGCCAGACCTGCAGCAGGGACTGGCACATCAGCACCGAGGACTCCAACCCAGACCCAGGAGTCGATTTCAAAATGGGAAGCTGAGGAAAAGGGCTGCAAGATGTTGGCAGGATCCCCAGGTCAGAGAGCACCGACTGCTGAGCTCTGCCCTTATTCCCCCTCAGCAAGGCAGGAATTAAGTTAAAACCTGGCTTCTGAAGGCTGTGTGGGCTCTGCTGACTTATGCCAGGATGTCGGAGGAGGGGGCTTGCCTTGTTAGCCAGAGAAATGGCAAGGCTGGGAGAGGAAGCCAGGGCTGAGATTTCCATCCCACTTTGGCCAGCACACCCAAATCCTGTAAGGCAACACACTCATCCAGTGACTGAGTGGAAACTGCTTACAGGAAGAGAGAGGAAATTTGTTTGTCAATGAGTCCCTCTAATTTGAAAGTGTTTATCCCAGTGAGGGCAAGGACAGAGGGCTTTTGCCCTTGTGGGATGCAAAACAGCTTGCCAAGGACCTCCTTATGGCTAAAGATGCTAAGCTTCTCTAAACCCATCAGTTAATAATAGCTAACAGCTAACAAGAGAAGAAAGACTTGGGTTTTGGGGTCCTGGTCAAGGCCATATCAAGTCCTGACCCATGGTGGCCCCTAAGCCAGCAATGACATGCAGTATCACTAGTAGCATCAGAGGTCTGCCTGTGTCACTGCATGGCACCACTGTCCCTACCCCGTTAGGTGCTGGAGCATCCCTGTACCACCCCTCCTCTCTCAGCAGCCAGCTGCACTTGGTTACTCAATATTGAGCTACCAGGCTTGGGCCCAAGGTTGGCCAGACACTGGCATGTACCCCAAAAAAAAAAAAAATGTCCAGAAGGACAAGAGTCATCCCAGACCAGCCTGACCACATCTCAAATCCTGGTTCTTCTTTTTTTCTAATCCATTTTACTTTATTGTTTGCTGATCTTTCTCATCTCACTTCCTTTCTCTCCCTGCTTTTCCTTTGCAGCCCCTTCCCTAGCTGTCTTCCCCTCCCTTCCTGCAGCCTTGCAGGGTAAACCATCACCCCTAGATGTGGCTGCCAGTACTCAGCCCTCCTTGTGAGCCCTCCTGTAACTCTTGCCTTGTGGGCTCAGGTCCCATATCAGAGGGACGGCTCTTCCCTGTTTCCATCCAAGCAGGCAGCAGTTAACACTTTCCTGGACCTTGGCAGGAGCCCAGGCAGTGCCCCCAGCAGCAATCACAGCCACAGCCACCTGGAAGGGAGAGGCTGGGTTTGCCCAGGCTAGGCCCAGCTCTTCACTGACAGAGCTTTGGCAATGAAAGATCCTCCTAAATTAGTAAGAAGAGGGGGCTACCTTGCTTAAAGGGTTTGTACTTTTAGGCCATTGTGCTATTTGCTCTGGAGACCAAGGGTGAGGAATTGACCCAGGTAGAACCAAGGGGTAGAGAGTGGAGATGAACCCAAAGCAGAGTATCAGGCTTTGGAAAGCACATCAAAGCCACTAAGCCAGCAAGCTACACCCTGGCTTAACCAGGAAATACACCAAAGCTGCCAAACAAAGGATGAAAAGCAGGAGCAGTGTAGCACTTTTCACAGAATTGCCAACTCTCAAGAATGTAAAGGTCAGAATTCAATGCTTGAAAAGCAAGAATTTACATATAATGCATTTCACTTCTCCTTCAGATTGGGAGCCTTTAGGGTTGTGTTTTCCTCCCAAACCACTAACTGCATAATGAAAACTAATTTTGATGTACTTCATATTACTCTGAGAAGGTGGATCTTTAAGTAAAACATGAAATACATTAAGAGCCAGCAGCACCTTTTTCATGGCCCTCTGCAGCCAGCTGCCATTCTAACAGCCAGCAAAAGGAAAGGGTTCCTCTTCTGTGGGCTGCCAGAGCAAATTAACCATCCTGACTTCTCTGCTGAAGAGGAGTGCTGTGTAATCTTACAAACCCAAAAATAATGACAGTAAAACATGATAGGGGCAAAATCTGGTTGAGGAGAAAATTAATAACCAACCACATAATTCACTCCCCTCTGCTTTTTGGGAGGCATTGCTGAATCAGCACACTGCCCTTGCCCTGGGTAAATACAGCACCATCCTGCCCACCTGCAGACAGGCATCCAGCCCTGCTCTGTGTGAGGTGAACAGCGCTGTATTGGTACCCAAATATGAATTCACACTGCTGTTGGGAGTCTCCCCATGCATAGCTCCCAGTCAAATTCTTGCCTTCTCCAAAAGCTTTGCTCATTCTTGGTTTCTTATCCAGTTCGTGTTGGAAGACTCAGAACTATGTCTCTAGCCAGGTCTTCTGGGGAAAGCAGTCCTTCTCTCCTGTTTAACATGCTTAAACAGGTTTTGAATCTGCCCACCATATTTTAACATAATAAGGAAAAAAAAAAAGTAAAAAGAAAAAAGAAAATTAGAAGCCTTGAAGCCTGCAGAAGTCTTGTGAAGATAGAAATAGTAAATAAAGTCTTGCCATCTCACCCTCACGGCAGAGAAGGCTGATAAAGGAAGCCAGCTTGCAGCAGGCATCAGGGAATCCCACAACAAAACTGCATCTCTCCTGGCTCACATAGCTGCTCCTCTACAGGGCTTCTGTAAAACTCCTACTTTGGGCAGTTACAGTATATCAGAAACACATGCAGCATTTCTCTTGTCCTGTGTGGCAGCAGCTTCACAGAGCAAACAGGGGCTCTGGCACCACACAGCTGCTCTCAGTAGTTGCAGGCTGGAGACTTTTCTTTTGTGGGCTTTCCATGCAGAAAGGCCCTGGAGGACACGGTGACTGCACCATGATCTGCCCTTTGCACCATGGAAAGCCTGACGTAGGTGAGCTTATGGCAGTGAGCAGGTTTCTCTGCGGGTGGCAGGGTCTCCTTGTGACATTCTCCATGTCTGGGTGCCTCCTGGGTTGGAACCATGAGCCTCCTGTCTGATTTGCTTCCACGATAAGACTTTCAATAACTAACTGCATGTACAATAAAGTAAATGTTCAACCAACTCAGAGCTAGATTGCAGATCAAGTATCTTTAAATCTTTCTTCTCTCCCTGTTAAAAGCAAAAACCCACACATGCAGCCTGCAGGGGAAAGATTGCTCTCTTAGCACTTCCTTCAGCTCATGAGATAAATAAGCAGCTACCAGTTTTGTACTTTACAAAAAAACAGGCGAGGCAGCTGCACCACTGCATACCATGGCAATGTGCTGGGGAAGAGCCAGATGCCTGCTGAGGTCTGGCTCCTCTTCTGCACTTGCTCTTTAGCTCTGCCCTCCAACCCAGCTCATTGGCATGGCAGCATGGGCTGCCTGAGCTGTCTCTGGCCAGGAGAGGAGATGGATGCCATCTCCTGTCCTTCCCCACCAAGTGGGAGGGCCACATTCATACAGACTCAGACTAAAGAAGATCTCTAGAGAGACCATGGCTGAAAAGCCCAGGCTTAAAACAGAGAGAAGGGGAATATATGGAATACATCCTCTTCCCTGGTTGTGGGTCCTGCAAAGGTTGTGGATTCTGCAATAGTGAGTGCCAGCCCCAGGGTAGGATGTCACAGTGAGGACCAACCAGAAGCCAGTGTCCAACTGTTTCTGCATACCACCATGGGTTTGCTGGGAGCCCCTTCTGCAGGGCAAGGCAGTGGCTCTTGGTAAGGGGAGGCAAACTCTTCTTCCCCCACTGCTGGCATCATTTCACTGAAGGAGGATCACAGTGCAACCTGTAAAACATCTGCATGCAAAACAGCAGGAAAGGTTTGTGTCCAACCCTCAACCTGACATCCAACAAGTCATAACTTCATTGATTTCCCCATCCTGAGCAGAATGATACCCAGCACACTCTGCAAAGTGCTCTGGGACTGCTGGAAAGTTACTTGACTTCTCTCCAGGTACGGGAACTTTTACTTACCATGTTTGGGGCTGAGCAGTGCTGCTCTGTTTAGAGCAGTCCTTTGTTGCAAGCAGGAAATCCAAAACACGAATGGCATCTCAAAGCTTGTCTGTGAAGAGTTGAAACTTGAGAGACAAAAACCAAAAAGTAACCATGTGCTGCTTAAGCACAGGCTTGGCTGCCCACCAAGTATAAATGACCACAGTGACTGTAGTCTGCTGGAGAAACAGCCCAGAGCTGGGTCTCACTAACAGCTCGGCATCTCCCCTGGTAACACCTGGTTACTGAACACCTTCCCCATGGGACAGACAACAACTGACAGTCACTTACCCTAAGCATTTTATCAGGTGGGAGCTCATATTCAGGAGTTTCATAGAATCATTAAGGTGGTAAAAGACCTCTAATATTCCCAGTGAACTGTGCATCCCTGTTTACATCAGTTTGCTGTTGGACCCAGAAGGATAAAGGTTCCCTAAAAGGGCTTTGGTTGTTATTTGTAGTAAGAATTGTGTTGCAAAAACAATTGGCAACACCTAAAAACTGGAGTTTTCCTCTTTGTCCTCAGTTTACAGGCAAACAGCTGAAACTAGCTGTCTTTCCCTTCCCCTCCATACCTTTCCTGCTTTCCACCACAGCATGCTAGGGAAAGGGAAAAGAGCAGCCAATTTTCTTTCACAGGTGCTCCACTGTGAACACATTCGGAAGAAGCCTCCATCTTTGTATCTGATTCAAGTGTTCCCTTATCTGTGGTTGCTCCCTGGGTTGGAAGAGTTTCCCTCCCTCAGGACTTACCTCAGTGTGTTTGCCCTCACTGCCCAAAGCAGCTTAGTGCAGGCAGAGGTGTGGTAGCTGTTGCACTTCCAGCCATGCAGAAGGCAGGGAGAGGATGTGGTGCTCAGGGCATGAAACCACCGAGCAAAGTGGGATGGGCTTTAAACACTGGCTTTAAACACTGGTGCCTGCCCTGGAGGAGAAGCATTACAAGGATGTTACATGCCTACACAGTTACAAGGAGTTTCATGCCTTCTCCTCAGTGGAGCGCATCGAAGCAGCTCTGCCTTGGCTCAGGAAAGGAGAGAAAATGGCTGTGGTGCTACTGCCAGGGAGCTCCCCCTTCACAGGGGATGACCAGAGCAGCCCTTGTAGCACCCCTTACCCCACCTTGCTCTTCAATCAAGCTGCACTGGAAATCTACCAAGCACAGCTCAAGTTATTGACAGTGTGGAGCAAAGGCACGGAGAACTGCAGCGTGTGCAAAGGGAAAGGGGGATCAATGGCCTCTTTGACAGATGAATGAATCTGAGCAGAGCAGGGGACTCAAAGATTTGGGGGAAGCTTTCTGAAGGCCTTGAATAGCTTCCTTGAAGGCTGCATCACACAGTGCACTGTGAACTAGGCTCCAGTGAAGCCCAGTCAGGTCCCTGGGAATGGCCCATGCCCGGCCCAGTGACACAGCCACTGCCGAGCAGGCGGCAGAGCCGGGCAGATGCTGTCTGGAGGCAGGCAGGCACTGACACAGCAGGGATTTAGCACAGTTAGAGCTTTGCAGAGCATAAGCTGCACCCTCACATCCACCTGCTAAAAAAGCCCTGGCAGCCACTAGCTGCTAGGCAGGCACAGCATGGGAAACCCTCTCCTTCCCACCACGGCCTCTGCAATTCCCAGCACAAGCAGTTACACAAATTGTAAGGGGAAAATCCAATCTGCAGCATTACTTTATTATTTAAACTTGGTTCAGCTCCCCTCTTACCCTTACATGAAAAACTTGGCTGTAGTTCTGCTTTGACTTTTTCATGCATAAAGACAGCCCCAGTTGCTTAGTCACTAACAGGTACCCACTGCCACCTCCCCACATCCCAATACCCACAAAATACAGCTCAACATTCAAATAGCACCATTGTATGTGCAAATGTACAGTGTACATTTGCTCAGTGTAGGACTGGGGCAAGGAGGTGTCTGGTGCAACCTTCCGGAGCCACAGCAGCGTTGAGGGAGCTTCCAGTGCACAAGCATGCTATAGGTGAGATTTCCACCCAGACCCCCAGCACTATCCTGCCTCCCTCCCCTTGAGAGAGCTGAGAGTGCTGCTTCTGTGGGGAATGTGAGGTCAGGCTTGATTCCCACATCTCTTATCAAAGAGGAGAAAAAATTGCACACAGCAGAGAAAGTGAGTTAAGAGGAAAACAGCACAGCAGTCTCCAAACCCTGCCCCGAGCTTCTCTCGAATTGCCCTGAACCAGTTGTTTCTCTGTGACTCATATTCCTCTTCTCCTTTATCTGCCCTTTTTCCTTCCAAACTTTAGAGCGGGCAGGTTTAGGCATTCCTAGGAAGTGAAGCAACGAAGGAGCCCTTACCTCAGCAGGGATGCGCGGCTGTTTCTGTGACAGCCAGGGTGGGGTGTTGCCTCGCCGAGGCGGAGAACGCCGCTCCCCAGCCTCCCTGTCCCCCTCCCCAGCCTCCCTGCCCGCAAGCCGGGTGACGCCTGCACCAGGACACGCTTCTCCTCCAGGGCAGGCACCAGTGTTTAAAGCCAAGGCAAATGCCCATCCCACTTTGCTCAGTGGTTTCATGCCCTGAGCACCACATCCTCTCCCTGCCTTCTGCATGGCTGGAAGTGCAGCAGCTACCACACCTCTGCCTGCACTAAGCTGCTTTGGGCAGTGAGGGCAAACACACTGAGGTGAGGGAAATCCTGTTCCCACTACCACGGGCTGTCATGGAACCAACACCCACAGATGTGCTATTTTAGTCACAGGCAGGCCCACAGGTGCGGCAGCGGCGATGCGTCATCTGGGATGTAACCATCCCAAACACAGCCAAGATTTTGGGCATGGGAACTCCTGGCTGGAGCAAATCAAATCCTCACATTATGTTGGGAAGGTCAAATCAAAACACTGTCAGCTATTCTGATAGAAGTATTTAAGAGGTTGGGTAATAGTTCTCCCACCTGGAAAGAAACACGGTATGGGTGAGAATGCATGGCAGAGCAAAGGGGTGCCAACAGGGTAAACAACATCCTTGTGTGAAAAATCTGGGTACAAATAAAGAAAGTACCAGCAACTTTTAAAATCTCTTCCTTCCTCTTTCAAAATACATAAAAATATAACTTCTTGGGGGGGGGGGGGGGGGGGGCAAAAGGGGAAAAAGGAACACAACTACACTGGTGGGACCAGCAAACCTGAAATAAAAAAAATCACGTTAGCAGAAGTTTACAGATGTGCCTTGCACTTCATGATCCAATTTACACAAGACAAAATATGTCCTTGCTGAAAAGACAGCAAACAGTGTCTTCAGCTCCATGAGGGAAAAATGACCAGCAAACAGAGAGAGGTGATTCCTCCCCTCTGCTTGGCACTAGTGAGGCCACACCTGAATCCAGTCCAGCTGTGGGCTCTCTAGTAGAAAAGAACAAGGACGTACCAGAGAGAATCCAGTGAAGGGCCACAAGGATCATTAAGGGACTGGAGCATCTCTCCTATGAAGAAAGGCTGTGCAAGCTGCAAAAGTTCAGCCTGGAGAACAGCAGGCTCACCACCTTATGTGTATAAACACCTGAAGGGAGGGTACAAGGAGGAGGGAGCCAGGCTCTTTCCAGTGGTGCAAAGTGACAGGACCAGAGGCAATGGGCACACCCTGAAACACAGGAGATTCTCTCTGAATGTCAGGAAACACTTTTTCACCATGAGGGCAAATGAGCACTGGAATACATTGCCCAGAGAGATGGCGTAGTCTCCATCCTTGGGGACATTAAAAAGCCACGTGGACACATTCCTGGACAACCAGGTGGCCCTGCTTGAGCAGGGGGTTGGTTCAGACAACCTCCAGAGGTACTGCCAGCCTCAGCTCTCCCATGACTTCCCACAGGAAGCAGCAGACAGACACCATTTTCCTTCTCCTCCCAGTTTACACAGGTACAAGAAGACCAAGAGAATAGGTCAGCGATTTTCCCTCAGCCAAGGAGCTGGGTCAGCCCTGGCCTCACATCACTGGCCTGACAGCACACAGGACAGAGGTGCAGAAGGGAGGACTTTGCGTGGCACTGTTGGTCCCTTGCTCCTGCCAGCAATTGTGCTGTTTTTGTTTTGTGGACCAGCAAGCTTCCTTTTAACCCCACTCAGGTTGCCACTGCACGCTGTGGTGAACAGCAGCAGCCAGAACTGCGGCAGGGGCAGAAGCTGGCCCCAGGCATTAGTCACCTGTACACCAGCCCTGACGCTTGCACAAGTGGGACAACTGCCTGCATGCCTGACGCTCTTCTGACAACCAAAACAGCCTCTTAACACGGGGACCAACAAAGAACACCAGATCCAAGACAGAAACTGCAGATAAAGCCTCTCAGCCAGCAGCTCCAGTGCCAGGTATTCATTGCTGAGCCCCACCTACCTTACAGAGCCAAGTGACAGGCATAAGACATGCTGACGCTTGTGCTACAAGCAGATTGCAGTCTCTGCACTCGCTCTACTGCCAGCTGCAAACTTCACCAAACCCATCTGCATCCTGGGGTGATCCTCCCCACACCCCCTAACCTGCTCCAAGTTACCCAGCCTGCTCAGGTGAGGACTGCAGGGGCACAGGTGGGCAGCAGGAGTTCACCGCATTTTTGGAGAGCTGCTGTAGAGCACCCAGCAGTGCTGGGAACCCTCTTCCAGGGCAGACAGGCACAGGGCACTTCAGATGAGGCACATTCCTTCCCCATATGTGGTTTTGGGACAGCATGGCAGGAAGTTACTTGTCTCCAAAACTGTATCAAAGGATCCTCAGGCATTTGCAGCTAAGTCACACTGAACTTGCCAGCATTAATCTCTTACATGCTGACCACCAACAGCAATAATTTTTTCCTTCCCAAATTGTTCCTGTCCCTTGGAAAAGGGTGACAGGGAGGGTCCATGTACACTGTACTCATATGCTGCTCAAGACCTGCTGTCATTACCTGTAAACCTGAAGCCACTGGTATGCAGCACATTGAGACTGCTTTGTTTTAGGAATGAACAGAACTGCACTGTGCTCATTTGATTTGCATTAAATATTCCCAGCAACAAGTCAGATAGATTATTCACAGAAAGATGAGATTTTCTTGGACTTACCACGTTTAACTTCCACCAAGGGAAGTAATAAACCCTTTCATCACGTGAACTAGGAAGTACCTCAACAGAAGGTAAATATCCTCTGCTTCCAGTTGTCTCATGTGAAACAAACTATATGCATCACTAAAAACCAAAGAGAGTAATATTCAAAATAGACTTTTCATGCACGCCTCCTCTTACATGCTGTTGTTTCAGTGCTGTTAAGAACATTACACAAAGCTCTTGCTTAAAAGCCAGGTTGATCTTTCCAACCTTTAAGCCCATCTATTCAACAAGTCATTCTAAGTAACTTTCAGGTCAGACACACACAAGTAATACTTTCACAGACCTATTATAGACCTTTTTTTACTTTTAATAGTAACTTTACAAATTACAGACCATCCAAAGCCCGTTCCCACTGAAGCTGGTTGCCTTTCCTTCTGCATCTGGCACAGCATTTTGCATGCTCTCAGTAGGCTGAGAGGCCAGGTCTTCTTTTCTCAGTGTAGCTCTGTTGTCTTCCTAATTCCCAGCAGTGTACACATCCCACAACCTGCTGTAACACCACAGGAATGCTCACATCATCCCAGTCACACCGGAGAGGCAAGCTCAGCCCTCATTTATCTTCCAGGGTAATACCCTGATAAAGCAAGTATGCAGCAAGCCAGGTGGGGAAGGAAGGAAATAACCTACATATTTATACAGATGGAAGCAGATATCCCAATTCATTTTGGAGTTGTCATTCTGAACAGAGCGCAAGCCTGGAGAGGGGCAGACAGGTACCAGAAGGAACTGACTGCTATTTCCAACAAAGCACATCCCCCTCTTTTGCTGCTGGACACATTCCTCAGAGACTGCTGATGTTACGCAAACCTGATACAAGCCCAGAGGTTAGAAGTGCTCAACAGCAGCACCAGGCTCTATAAATAAAATAGCCAGCAAGTCCTAACTCTTATTACAACACAGCCTATGACAAAATTTGCATTAAAGCAACAGCTTTTGGAGACAAAAATCTAAATAGTAAGTCTAGCAGCAGATGCTAAAATGAATCAGGAACAAGATACTCACACCTGTAATACAGCTGACCACATGTACTTTTCATCAGCAAAAAAGACTACCTAAGAAAAATCAAGAGATGCGCTTGAAGGTCTGACTATTGAAAGATTTAAGCCCTTGAACTCATTAGCATTATGCCTCAGAATATCTGAATAAAATCAGCTCTTGCTTTCTACCTAAACACTTATTTAGTCTGGCGGTATCATCTTGTCTAAAAGGATTTGTTAAGGTTTCTTTTAGAGAAGTTCTTACCATTTAATCCAGTTACCTTCTATGTAACTGAGAATGGCCCTGAACAGGGCAGGGGGGGAGGCTGTGAGTGCAATCAGGCCTCTTGGCATCACCTTGGCCCTTGCTGCTGCTAGCCTTCTATGCTTGCAGATATTAACCTGGGATGGAGTTTTAAAAAATACTAGGTGCAAGTAACTGCAAGTTTCATAAATGTAGAACTTCATCTCAAGGGACAGATTCGTTCACTTGGATAGCACCTGTTAGATGCACTAAGTGACCACGAAATGCCTTCTGCTCCTTAGTATATTATTTCACTGTCAACTCAACTGATTCACTCTGTTAGTTTTTATCCTAAATGTGCCCAAGTGCAGTTGAAGCATTTTGACTTTTACTCTGGGCACGTGTAGTATTTCACAGACAATTAAAAATTTGCATAGCAATTAATCTCTATTCCAAAGACTGAGGTTCAAGTTTCTTACTCATGACTGAGTTCCAGAGAATGTTCAGGTCGGTGCAGCACAGCAGAGCTGTCTCTCACGTACAGCCGCCGCATGGTCACTGTGCTGCGCTGCCGAGCAACTCCGCCCCAGCCAGGGAACAGAGCGGAGATTCTTCCCGGTGAGAGCGCCGGGAGAGACCCGATGAGTCATGGGAGCCAGCTCTGGCAAGAGATCGGCTGCAGGCACAAACAAGTAGCTCAGATTTCATCAAATTAAAAGCAACAGAGAGCCAAAAGACTTTCTAATATTTACTACAATAATTTGCTATTGGAGGGGAAAGGGGGTGCTTCAATACTCTGACTCTTTTCTGACTGTATCTGCTAACAGAACCAGGCATGCTTCTCTCAGTACAAGATTTACAGGGAAATACAAAAATCACAACCCATAATCTGCTTCCACACAAACATTAACCAGCAACTACGACAACCGCCCTTTCATTTGCATTAAGAGATTAGCTAAAGCATATCCCCCAGGGGGAGAGCCTCACAATACAAGGTTTCTGAATGTGATTTTCATAATCTGCCTGTTAGAGACGGGACCTTAAAAGCCCCACTGCAAACTCAGCACTCATTAATCCACTCGCCTGCTTTGTTAAACTTTGTTTCAACTGAGTAGCAGTGCTTGACCCTCAGATTACTGCTACAGCAAGAACAGCTGAATTTATCTTAATGGCAGTTTAGGTGCAAAAGCTAAAATTAGTAGTGTTCAATTAAAATTTTCAAGAGAAAGACTTTTCCTTTTCCCTTAATATTTTCAGCAAATGAACCATGAAATACTGGTAAAGAGTGTTCAAAATGTGAACTCAGCTAAGGCAAACACATACTTATTTTTCCAATACAGGATCTTCAACAAAGCAGACTGTTGCTTATATTTCATTGAATTTTGGGGGGGGGGGGGGGGGTGGGAAACAAAAAGCGCACAAAAAACAAAGACTGCCGCTACATAACCACTATTTTATGATCTGAAGAGTGCAGAAGTTTTGGGAAAAGTACCAAGTTCCTCTCCTGTTTGATACCCCAAGAAGTCTTGTCCCCAGGGGTGGTCTGACAGGACTGAGAAGAGAGACCTGCAGCATTGGAGCTGGGCCACTCCAAAGGCAGGACCCTCCAGCCTCCTCCAGTGACGGGGACTGTCAGTTCCAGCAACCAACACCAGTCCAACGAACCCCAAAGTTCGCAACGTGCTTGGTCATACTCCTGCTAATCCATTCCCTAAGCGCATCCAGTGGCTTCTGAATCCATAACCACATTAATTTCAAAATTAGTCTTAAAACTCCTTCTGCAGGTTTATGCTCCCAGTTTATTGGTATCCCCTGACAGTGAATGAACCTGCTGCTAAACTACTCATCAATATTGAAACCAGCTGCCCTGTTTTCTCTCAGTTTTGAAGGCCCACAGTTAAAGAAAATTAAACACAGGCTTGAAGCTATACCATGTATTTGTAAATAAAATAACTTGACAGAACAAGATTACAAAGTACAAAATGAGCCCTTTCAGAAAGTTTTAACTACAGAGAAGTCAATGTTCAGTCCATTTTCAGATGAAAAATTCCACATGCACACATTGGTTTGGTTACAGCTTCAGGTGTCAGTGCAGCACAGTGCAAGTTTCATTCACAGATAAAAAGATATATGAAGTAGGTAAAAGTACATTCTCAAAACACAGGATGTGATTTAACTCTTAGAAACCCTTTCCCCCACCACCAAAAGGTGCTGAAAAGCAAAACCTATGGAAAACAAGGAGATGGACTCTTTAATAAGACAAGTTAGT
Organism: Phylloscopus collybita; assembly: GCA_027886175.1. Classification (NCBI taxonomy): domain Eukaryota; kingdom Metazoa; phylum Chordata; class Aves; order Passeriformes; family Phylloscopidae; genus Phylloscopus; species Phylloscopus collybita. The sequence goes on from JAJNNQ010000075.1 coordinate 22,843,924, forward strand.
ATCTGACAGCTTAAGAAACAGGAAACAATCGGATAAGGAAGAAAACTATTGTTAGTCATTGGAAGGTATGTGCAAGGGAGGTTTGGAATTTGATTCTACAGAAAAATGGAAGCTAGCAAGTCTCCACTCCTGAAAGAGAAATGCCAAGAGGTACAAAAAGTAAGCACTATTAAAGTGCCTTCTCAGAACAGCCCATTTTCCTTGCTGCAGCATCACCAGTCCATCTCTCAAGGAAGAAGTATATGCAACTATTTCTTTCCATTAGTCTTTCAATATATACAATCTGGCAATTTTACAGATTCTTCCTGGTCCCAAGTCTGTATCAAAGTGTTTTTCCCTTTGTGTATTTATTTCCAAGTAGAACAAATACTCCTCAGTGCTTCTAAAGAAAGCCTTACTTTTAGAAATTGTCTAAGCTAAAAATACTGATGCAATTTTCACCTGAAGCAATGTCTTTCAAAGTATGAATGTAGAGTGCCTCTCTATAGATGCTAAGTGCATCTTTAGCTACCAGAAATCTCATGGAGGGATACAGCTCTGAAGTACTCTGCTGATTTTTATAAAAAAAAAATGACTGACACTTTCAGCATACAGAATGGGAGACTAGTGCAACATACAGCATTGATTGTTTATTCAATAAATATTTAACCCAATTATTGCCAACCACGGCAAACAGTGCAGAAATTGTCATTTAGAGATACAAAAGTTTAACATTTTTTATATAAAGTCAGTTGCTACTATATTCATACAACTATTTCAAAGAGGTTTTTCTGCTTCAAAATTGAGGTTACCATTATAAAAATACAGAAACATATCTGGGGGTTTAACATGTCTTTGCAAGTGTAATTTTTGCATTTATATGGGAACATGACACTTCTGTATTCAAGAAATTAAAATGAACACTATGATAGAGACATTTTCTGCACTGACTATTTCATGATAGTCCTTACATACATCTTTCTTGGTCCTGGGTACACATTTAAAATGAAATAACTTGCATCTCACATTTATCCTGAGGTCAGCTGTGTAAAGAGAAAAGCCAGTTTTATAAGGATACTTGCACTCCAGCTTCTTGTTCAAAATATGAGGTTATTTTGAAACAAGCCAATAAAACTCCTGGGGGAAGAAAAAACCCAATACTCTCACCAGTGTTTTAAGAAAAAAAAATCTGTGACATTTTTGGGAATTACTTCCAAAAATATGTAGGCTAGCACACCCAAATGCTGTATCACCCAACTAAAATTTCAGTATGCATTTGCCAAATTTGAAACTTAGAAACTGTTCTGAAATATATAAATCCCCATGAAGAATCTCCCTTCTCATCTGAAGATCCCAACCTACAACACAGCTTCTGCAAGGAGAAAGGTGCTGAAGCCTTTAGGAATCTGCAGAGTCTTCAGGTCTGCCTGCACAGGTGAGGACGTGCCATTTCAGTCTCCATCACCCACCATGAGGTGCAGTTATGACCTCAACAAAGCTCCACTTTGAACACAGCAGTTATTTTCAATAGCACCAACAATCTCCCAGATACCAGCATTTAGGCAAATACAGACATAAAATAGGTTTGTTTCTTCCTGAATCAGCACAATTGGTACAAGGCACTGCTTGGCATAGGAAGTAGTAAGTAACAGCAAAACAAGAGTTCCTAAGTTTTGTGACATTTAGGTTTGTACGTTGGATGACCTTGTAATTAATTATATACCATGGCTAGAAAAATAAGATGGTCTACGGGATTAACAAAAACATCACCATCCCATGCATGCTCACAGTTTTCCTCCCTAGATCAGAAAAAAACCCTGCATAACATACCAATGTGAAACATTAGATAGTATGGGTTGTTAAATTAAGAAAGTACATTTCATTCTCCAATCTTCCACAAAAGTCTAACCTAGACACAACTCAAGTAAATGAAGTTGGAAAATATTCTCATAACATTTGCACCAGTCTATCCCTGCAGAGGAGAAAAAAAACAACAACTATTGTCTAGAGAATTCATAGATTGAGGCACATTGCAGTTGAAGATATTCAGGCATATTTCATGGCTAGAACAGAATTTCTCCGAGGAACCTCACTACAGACTTCCCCAAAAGCAGCTCCATATGGTTTGAAACACAACTTGCAACACATGGAAAATACATTTCGTCCTTAATCACTACTGTCTTCATCATCATCATCATCAGATACATCATTTAGAGATGACTTAGGTGACTGGCTGTAGGAGTCTGACCTAGTGGACTGACAAGCAGTCATCTCCCCCGTAGAAAGAAGATCATAGCAGAAGTCGCAGATTCTCACTGGCTTGGAGGACTGGCTCGGGAGCAGAAACCTCTTTTCCGAGCAGGGCCCGCAGACGACAAAGCCGCACTTGCGGCAGTGGTGGCGCCGGTTGACGGGCGTGAACTTGGCTTTCTGACAGCGCATGCACACGCTGGCTTCCGAGTCCGGTACCCACACTGCTGCATGTTCATTGCTAGGGGTCTTCCCACTTTTGGAAAGCAAATCAGAAACACATTTATTTATGTGGTTCATCCACTCCGACTTCTCTGTAGCGGTGGCAGCATAAACTGCAAAAGACTTTGTTGGTGTCTTGATAAGCCACCCATTCCGTAAGTCTCCCTCATCCTGGATGGAATCAATAGTGACGTTTTCCAGTGGGATTATGTGCTGTTTATTATATTTCTTCTTCTGGATGACAATGTTACCATAAACAAGAATGTCATTGAACAGGAAGAACTGCCTTGCTTTGGGCTTCTTCCTACACAGTTTTGTTAGGACTCCCTCTCCAATCAGAACACGGCCAGGAATAGTTAGGGGTTGACCAGCTGCTCCAAAGCAGTTTTCCACTATACTTATTCTCCTAGTATTTGCTTCACTGTTTGCCAAGCGATCCACCATCTTTCACAAGTATCCTAAAATTAGAAAAAAAAGTTTGTTATTAGAACAGGACTGATTCAACAGCAAGCAGCCTTCCCCAAGGAAGGTACCAACCCCGCATTTCTTAAAATATCTAGCAGGACCTGCTGGCTGAGAGGCATTGACTTGGGCTAGATTTAAATAAGTATTAACACCTAAGAATTTTTAGCAACCGATTAGTCTTTTTTCCAAAAGCAAAAATGTTCTATGCAGCTGACAGCTATCTTTATCACACAGACAGCACCTACAGCACTGCATTTGAGAGCCTCCAGCAACAAACTAGTTCCTCTCTAGTAAGGCTACTGCATCCTGGTTTAATGCCCATATTTCTCTGTATATCCGCCTGCACCTACTCCAGATAGCAACAGGAAGTATCATCCATCATTTCAAATTCTAATGCTACAAAAACATCAACTTAACTGAGCAGCCTGGAGACCCACATTAGTTTTAACACAACAAACAAATTATATAATTGCTGTTCACATAGGAAACCACACTCCCCGAGCTAGCTCACTACTGCTCTTTTTTTCCAGTACAAAAACCTCAAATCATGGGCCAAAACCATGAATCTACCTGCTGGAAACATTTTGCACAGGTCACAGCTTGTACTCCCCACTACATCTGCTTTCATGGCAAACTCTTGAGCCAGGAATAGGGAGTGAGTCACGGCTGGTGGCTCAATCTGCTTGCTGCTGCCCTCATTTTGCAGGAGTCCCACAGTCCCTCCCTCCTCACCTACATGAACCACAACTGCATCCAGCACATTCAGGCAACCTACACTAGCAGACCTGCACAGAGGACAGGCCACACAGCTCACAATTGCTCCTGAGAAAGACTAAGTGACCTGCACCAGCTCAAAGTTTAAAAAAGACTACTTTATATTTCAGGAAGTGCTAATGAATTGTATGCTCCAATTACAGATTAAAGCCCTACCTTGTTGTTCCCCAAGTAGCAAATAAGATTTTTTTTCTTGTGTGAGATAGCCAAGGTATCCAACAGAGAACTAAAATTAAGAAGTCACTATAGTGATTCATACCTTGGCAAACCACTCTTTAGCCTCTTTTGCCCTAGAGTTTCCCAGGCAGAAGTCTGGCAAAGGCAAATCCTGCCAGTACAATCCAGATCTGTTCCCTTCAAACTCCTTGTAGTACAACCATGAACCTGAACTGTTGTGCTTGACAGGGCAGTGAAAGGTCTGGCAGAGGCAAGTACTGTAGGCAGACTTTTTCTCAGTATGCAGAAGACATTTCCCCCCTGCCTCGCACAGGGCTGATGCTCACAACACCCTTTGCTACAGCCACAGCTTTGAGCAGTGAAGGAGAGCAGAGCAGCAAATCTACCTTCTGCCTTCAGCAGTGCCTTCTACCTGTGCTTTGCTACACAACTGCAGGTTGGCAAGTCCTCTACATCACCTACTTCTTCTTTAATCTGCACTGCCTGCCATCAATCCAGCATCAGCCTACAACCGAGAGGAAACTGGGCTGAAACAAGTTTCAGATTCCATCACTCTGCTATAACCTGATCCAGGCAATCTTCCTCCTATGAATCAAAGCACAGATATACCCTTACAAAATAAGGATGAAACCTCTCATCAGGGCTCATCTAAATAAGTATGTTACCTTTGATTATACACATCCACATGCCCAATGTTAAGTATTATTATTGTAAGTTACTGCTTTGAAAGTGTAATTAGTTTCACACTAAAGCAGTTTGACAAGTGATCTTGCACAGATATACCATGTTTTTAAGCTCAGCACACATTATCTTATATCAAAGTCTGACACTCAAGACAGAAGAACATCCAGAAGTTATTTCTCAGCACTGTTTTTGAATTTTCTTTACATGTCTTACAGCATTAGTTACAATACATGAGTATTGTATTAACTAGTTTTATGGTTAGGAGCATTACAAAGCCACCAAATCCAAAACAACTTTGGTCTGCAGAAGGTGAAGACAAAATACAAACCACTAAGTAAAACACAGTAAGAAGGAAATGGAAAAGAATCTAGGAGCTTCTTACTGTGTACAAAATCAAATTCGGATGCCTGACTGCTGAAACCCAGGATCTGGAAGGACAGTTAATTGCCATTAACTGCCAAATAACCATTCCTATTTAACAACATACAAGAAATAAACAACCTCTGCAAGCATCAAAACTGAACCAACAACCTTCAAACTTAAAAAGCAAGGCCTCAGTCACGGGGTCAGTCTAAAGTTATTTAGTAATTCCATGTTCTCCATGAAGTGGGAAAGGACATCAGTAATCAGAATGCAAAGGGGACAGCCCAGAAAATATACTTTTCTACAGGTACAAATCAACATGCACTACTTATGAACTGACACTTTTACACAAATCAGCTACAAATTACAGCGCCTTAAATGCTTTTGGCAGTGTGCAGCGGGGAGCGTTACTCCCACCTCCCCCCACAAACACAACCACTCTGATGGGTTTCAGTGAAGCAAGCTCTTGGTGTGAAGTCACAGCCACCTGTAGGAAGCAGTTGCTGCTCCACAGCTCCAGCTCAGCCACTCTGCACTCCCTGCCAATAAAACTGCAAACTCAGTTCAAGGCCACTGCAAAAGCTTTCAAAATACAAGTCACTGGGAGAAGAAAACAAGAGGAGAAAAAGCTAAAGGCTTCAATTAACTGTTCCCTAGGACAACTTAAGAGAAAACAACTCTAACCAGGATCGTTTAATAATCATCATGGCTTGAAACCAAGACACATGACTCCAGAACTTGCACTGAAGACTGTATTTTGAGCTTGTTATGAAAATAATAACAAAATGGACCTTAAGCAGGAATTCTGGGAAAGTTATGGACTTTTAAGAAAGACACGATAAATCATATCTCTTCTAGATTGAAACTTTTTTTCTGAATGGATAGCATTCCCACCTGCCAGCCTCAAGGCCATAAATGCCAGACTGCTGCTGCCAATTCCACCTTTCCAAGGCATTAATTGTATTTTCCCACACTGACTTTTTTGAATAAGCACACTCAGATATTTTTCTCATGAGATTTTAAAGAATTACAACTTAAAAATCCATCTGAAATCATGAGCATACCAATGCTCATACACCTTCACTAGCCTCTTCTGAGAAAGGAAGTAAGTTCAGAAATGCATGGGAAACTACCCAAAATATATCCCGATTACAAGTAAACATGAAACACGACAAAAATAGACCAGAAATACAAGAGAAGACATCCCTAACTCACAGGAGCTAGTTATGAGAAGTGCACCTCTTCCTCTCAGGAGCACACCGACCAAGGAGATTGAAATCAAAATATTATCTGGACACGGAAAGGAACTTTTAACCCCAGGATGTCACAGTCCAAAACCAAAGTTATCAATATCAATACCCAATCTTGTCTTAAAGCATATTCAGATCTATTGTAAGAGACAGCAGATCATCAAACCCTGGAACTGGCTGGCAATATCCTCCTCTCTTCCAGCTAAACTTTCTTCTGAAGTTTCTACTGTTGGCCACCATGAGAAGCAGATACTGGATTATTGCCCTGAAGATGCAGGATCTCAAGACCTGATCAAACAAAGCAATTCCTGAATAATGGCAAATTGCTGAAAACACGCCCTAATCCTTCCCCAAATAAAAGGTTAGACAGCTCCACTTAAGGGGAGAGTATCTTATACACAGTCTCATTTTATGGATGCTGTGAAATCAAAAACCTCGAACCTATTATTCAGACTTTTATAATATTTTACTAATTTTACACTTCTGGCACACGAACTTCTGTAAGTCCTGAGACTTTTATTCAAGGGGGGGACTCCATTTGTGATGGACTGATGGTCCTCACAGACATCAGATTCATTTGCTGTGTCCAAAGGCAGCACAGTACTAGCTGCTAGTCAAAACATTATTTAAAAGCAAACAAACAAAACCAACCCAAAACAAACCAAAAGAACACACAGATCACCTTGTAAGAAAAATAACTACATAGAGCTACACCATAAGCAGGGATTAGCAGCCTTTCCAAATAAATCAATCTCAACTCTCAAAACACTGCAACACCTTCAGCTTGTCCCTCACACATGCTCTAAGTATCTTTCATGACGAAAATGCTGGGCAAAGGCTTTCCTTTTCATGGCACCTATTTAAAGATGACAAAATACTTCATGACAGAGAAAGCCCCAACTCTTCTACACTATAAAGAACTGCCTTTGACACTTCAGTTATTTCCACTTTTATTCACATGAAGCTTCTAGAGGAATAACAATTCTGTTATCAAGATCTTCTTGCTCCCCTCTTTCACTTACACTTTACACTTGTATCCTGTTGGTGAGAGCAACCATCTTCAGTGTGATCATAGACATCACTGAAATTTTTGAGAAACTAACAAGTTACCTACTTCCCTAAAACACAATCCATGTTGAGGAAGTCACCCACTTAGTACAGTTATTAACATTCCAAACTACTGCAACAGGAAAATAATTCTATTAGGGTTGCTGTGCACTGACAAGTCACTTTGCACACATTTTTTTTTCTTTTTTGCCACTGTACCCTGGAGACCAAACCAATGGTCCCCCAGGACTCAATGCTTCTACAGGTCTTATTTAAAAGCAAATGTTTATTTTATATGCTAGCTCTGCTTGTGATAGTGGTCAGACCACACTGCACAGAATTACTGCAGCTGAGGACAGACACAGGGAGTCAACTAAAAAGAATGCAACCCTGACTGACATGGTTACACCCAATAAAATACTGACAGAAAACTTTTCTACTAGTACATCAGCACCGTAGCAGTTAGCATCAGCATCATAAGCAGAACCACAAATGACAAAGGTGCTGGAGAGGAGAAATGAGATTTAAAAAGCTGTTCTGGCACAGCAATGCAGACCGCATACAGCTCAACACAGAAACATTTCCTCACCCCAGCTCAGGGCACACTACCATTACAACCAGCACTCCCTTCAGGTTGTGAGGCAGGCACAAAGGGTGTGCAGGAGAGACAACGCAAACTCCCAAGTTTCTTCAGCAAGACAGCAGAACTGGCAGTGTTCCATTCCCTCTGGCTTTGCAAGAACAAATCAAGCCCAGTGTACAGTCCCTGCTAACAAATGTTAATTAATAAGCATCTAATTTTTAGCATTATTTTTCTTCAGCCCTCTTCAAGGGACAAAAATATTACTGGCCTTGTTGTAATTGTCAGTTCATCTATCATCATACTTGCAATTAGCTATTAGACTATTAACAGCTACATTTAACACATTGCATTAATGCAAACCAGGAAGTCTGTATTTCTCAGAGCCATGGTATCAGGACACAGGCAGCTTATCCATTCCTACAAACATTCATAGTTAAGGCGACAGCTTTAAAGAAAAAAAAAAAAAAAGAGCATATTTAAGCTGCTGCAAAAAACACAAAAGCTCAGAACTAATCACAAAGAGGCCCATCCAGTCCTAAAGCTGCAGCAGGATCCTGGATGTTTCAAAGCCAGATTCAGCAACACAAGTCTAATAAAAAAGTCACTAACCACACCACCAGAACGGATGAAGTAAGATCTAGATATTGCACTGAAGCAAATGTAGGGGAAAGGATCAGAAATGGAGGAGAATAAAGAATAAAAAAGAATAAAGACAGAAAAGACAAAACCAGGAGATCTAAATCAAAGCACATTATACCTTGCCAGCCAATAAACTTCAAATAATTATCCAGTCATCATAGAGAACCCTTGTTCCCACACATACAACATCAGCATCTATGCTACACCACATACTTTCAAATTAACCAATTTTCCATCTTACCTAAAAGTAACATACATGCTTCACAGAAGTCTCTAGTTAGAGTAATTTAATAGCAGACAAAAGCTACAGGTTTTATCATGTTTGATTACACAACTTGAAGGTTCTGAATAAAACGGAAATTTCAAATAGAAATTAATTTTGCTTCATTATACTTAAAACATACAAATTAAACATATACGAAACACACAGAAGATAATTTTTTTTTTTTTGCAAGACAGAAACAAGTAAATTGTAAACCAGAGACAGACAAGAACTATCTGTAGACCAGATATCTAATGTGCATTAAATGACTGGTTTGTAAGATGACTCATTATTTGGATCCACAGAGGAGAATATCACACTCCCAAAAAGGAGTTCATCAAACAGCATCAGTCATTTAGTTACATGGGAGTTTTTTAGTAACAGGTTTCAAATAATTGTGATATATTACATTGTCACATCAGACTCATAGTTTTCCTCTTGCACTTTACCTATGCGAGGAAGACAGGCTAATTTGAGTTACAGTTGCATAAACACCAACAGTTAAGCTACCCAGAACCCTCACACATCCCTCACTTAAAGCTCTGTCTGAAACAGTAATACTACCACTTTTTGTGGACAAACTTCCAGCTGTAAAGGCATCTCAGAACTGTAATACAGTTTTCTGACCTCTATCAGTATTATATACATTGCTCTTAAGAGCAACATTTGACATTTTGCACTACTGCCAAGTGTAAATTCCTGAAGTACAACTTGTTTAAGGAAACTTATCCACGTTTAACGCGCTGAAAATAGTTTTAGTGTGGAAAACTGCTGAACTGAAAACATACACAGCAGATCTGACACCAGTGAGAAGACAAATCAGCATGTTTTAAATCTTACTTCAGCATCACAAGTTCCACCTCCTACCCTGCATCCTTCAGTACATCCAGAGAAGGATGATACCAATGCTTGTCCTGGTTGGCAGAATTACATTCTCTGTGGACTTAGATCTCATCAGCTGTAATCAGAATCCAAGCATTCATGCACAAGCCACCTTTATGATCCTTGACAGACAGTGCCAATAACAACAGCTGAATTCAACATAATATAGAAAGATGCATTTAATTAAATCTTTTCTATAATTCAGCATATAAAATAAAATACTGAGGAAAATTAAGTGTTAAGCATCCATCAACCCATTTTTAATCTATTAGTATTTCATTCAATTGTCTACAGTTACTTAAGCACATCTGTAACAATTAACTGATAGCTTTTTTTTAGTATTAATTATATATTTGCATTATTCACCAAGTGCTTTTTATTAAATAGTTAAAAAGACCATTTTGAGCATAAAGTTAAGTGAAATCAAAAAAAAAAAATCACCCACAAAAATATGTTGATAGAAGATATGGGTATGACAAATGTTTTCTAAAGATCTTTATCACTGCTAAAAGCTGACACGACAGCAACAACCAAATGCCTGTCCTGTGCTGGAGCTAGCTGGATGCTATTTAAAACATAAAACAGTAACTGTCACTTAAAGAGAAATACAGCCTTCTAAAAGCAGTTCTCTTAATGACTCTCTTCCAAAAAGTATTCCCCAAACTGCTGTATTTAACAAACAGTCTTGCTATCACTATCATAACCATATCATATATATCATAACCAAACCTGTCAAATTACTTGACAGATACATCATAACCAGCTGGTAAGGATATAAAGGATAACCCTGATAATATATCAAAGATGTATCAAGTACAACAAAAAGCTTCGTTGCAATACTGAAAAGAAAGAAGAGCAGAGATATTAAAGAGACTTTATTAAGGTAGAGATGATAGCAGGGAATGAGTCAGTAAGATCCCTCTGAACTTCAGCATAGTCTTTATCCAGATAAACACATTAACCTGGTTAATGGCTGCAGTGTTCAAAAAGGTCCTCATAATGGGACAGCAACTTTGACTTCATTTACAGGTAACAAAAAAGCCCCAACAACTTTTTCCTTATGGCAATGTAAGCTGTTCAATCTTCAAACCATTTCCCACACCCTTAATAAATACTGGTATTTAATAAAGTCAAACAAGCTGCAAGATAAAACACTAGAAAAGATGATGGCAAAACCAAGGCTACTTCATATTACAGACTAAATGATGCTTGAAACATTTTCACCTGAACACTACAAATAAACAGTGTAAGCAGCAATCAGTAGCACACTGGCAGGAAAGACGGTGTTACTGTGGATCTCTCCCCAAGCCTCATTTTATGATTCTCATGATTTTTAAGACTTTTTTATATGGATGCATTTTTTTTTTTCTTCCCCTCATGAAGACATCTTCCCACATTGTGCAAGCCTGTGGAGGAATGGCTCCAGTTTGGGGAAACACAGATTAGCTAACTCACCCCCTTACTGGTACAGCCAGTATCACCCCGCAGTATTAACCCTTCATTTGTCCAAACCTGTTGGCCAATGCTGCGGCATCAACCACAGAAACCATGCCGGAAAGATGTTAACAGCAACCACATTACTTCATACTGTACAGCCTGTAAATACTCTGCCCTGACAAAACTTTACAAACCTTCAGATTATTTCTGAGGCCAGCATACAGTCATGTCCAACTACATCATGAAAGTCAAGAAAGCAAATCCATGCATTTGTCTGGTTGGATGTCATCATAAACCTGTAATTACTGTAATGAACCATATGATAGCTCATACAAACTATAACAAACTGTTTCAACTGTTGCACATGACTGTCACAAGTCAGATCCCACTAAAATTCTGGAGAAATTCTTGTTTTAACTGGCTAGCATCTTATAGTTTAGTGATTCTTTTTATAAATTACAGTTAATTTTTGTATAATCTAATTTCCATCTTAAAATTGAGGACTGCTCTTTCACTTTAGCTGACCAGTGGTGCAATAATTTCTCATATAATGAAAATAATTCTAAATGCATAACAACAAAAAACCCTCACTTTATTATCAAACCTGCATGGCACGTGCATTGCTTTTCAAGTCTGCATTATCCAAATGAGTTAGGAATTCCTGAGTTAGGACTGCCTAGAAAGGCCAACTCTGTCTTCAGGATGGAGGTAATTTCTAGGTAGATCTTTCAAGATGTATGACCTTATATTCCCTAACCCACTCAGAAGCTCATTTGGGTACAAAAGCTATTTTTAGCAGAAGTCTATTTATTTTGCCAAGCAGCATATGTACTAGCACAGCAAGAGCAGGGCAATGCTGTTTTACTATCCAGGCTACTCTGCTGAACAATTACCACACGCCCTGAGCTGCTGTATGCAAGCAAACCATCTAAGTTCTATACATTAGCTCCTCACAAAGTCACCATAAACCTCACCTGGAAATAGAACGCCAACTTAACCTGCTTGTAAACAGAAAGGTCAACTCCCACATCCAGAAGTTATAATGCTAAGTAATCATAGAGGAGACACAAAAAAAACAAAGGCATGTGGAAGAGGGCTGTCCCACCAGACATGTCTGGCCTGTTCTAAACCTGCCGTGCATGAAGGATGAGAGGAACCACCTTGGCCATAAGGCCACGTGCAGGAATGGCAGCACCCCTGCTCCAAGCAAGAAACATGTGGCACTCATGAAAGAGACAGAGAAATCCAGAATCGCTGAGTTCAAAGCTGCTCCCACTATCTTCTCCTGTTTGGAGATGAAAGATGAAAATGCAAGCAGTATGAAAGGGTTTGTATCACAGGGAAGTACATGATCAGGAAGCCTCAATGCACTCCTAGACCAACTGGAAGGGGTTGTATTTCCCTTCTGTCCCCTGTTGCACTGAAAGTCATCCCTGAATGCCTCTTAGGGGAGAAGATAACTCACTGCAGAAGTCCAGGAGGAACATTCTTGTAAGAGGTCCAGCTTTTTAATGAAGCCAGCTGCTTATTACCTCTGTCAGGCTTCTATTTACAATAAACCATCGTAGCTGGTATTGTTTTTGTCTTCTGGCATGATAGAGACAGAGCTGCTGCTAGGAAGAAACACATGATTGTCCATCCCCCACCTGGTAGTCAGGGGTTGGAGCAAATAGAGCAACTATTAAACTAACTTCTCTATGTCCTTACCTATTTCTTGATAACCTTGGGAGCATTTCCCAAGCACCTACATAGGCTTACACAGCTTTGGTGTAACTTCAGGAGCTAAGGTGCTGCCACATTTAGATGTGGAAATTCGTAACACTGTTCAGAACATCAAAAAGGAGGTTGCCAGCATGAGCATGTTGAATGGCACGGATTAAAGGAACTATTAAAAAGCAATCAAACAAAAAACATACACAAAAAATCCCCCAAACCATAGCCAAAAACCCTGAAAGCTTGAATTCTGCAGACATGAATAAGCAGGCCTGATTCACCATTAATAGTGCTCAACTTTGACAAACTCATCTCTCAAAACACAGAAAGCAAGATAAAAGCAACTACAGGCACAGCAAACACTTGCAACTTTCAGCATACTAAAACAGGGCTAAGTAAAAAGGCTGATATTCTGTATATCTAAAAATTAAGTATTCATAAACTACATAACACAAGTGTGCCCTTTAAAATTAATTAACAGGCAACTGACTAAAAAAGCCCAGTATTCAAATCAAATTTTTGTTGTCATGGGAAAACACCTAAGTATTTTGACTTGCCATTTGTACATATTTAGCAGCACTATCAGTGGTTTAGTTTAACTTCTGGGACTAGCAAACTGCATCTTTCATCTTAACCAAAGCACTGGGGATATACACCAGAACATAGTTTCAAAATCAATTTCCACAGATCTGAAGTCCAAAAAAGCTCAAGTTCTTTCTGAGGTTTTACACAATTCTGAATAGCTAAAAGACATTAGGTGAAACACACACAACGGATCAACACCTTTGAAATGTGCCCGAAGAGCCAAGGGCAGAGGACAGCAGCCTGGGATCCTGCTCCACCCCAAGAAGCTCCAGGAGACACAAAGCCCATCTGCTGGGTCACTGCCTAAGAGATGACTTGACTGGGCAGGGATACCACACACTGGGATGTGTTTTTCTGTTTACAATTTAATGTTTCCCTACTCCCAACTGTTTAGCTGTTTGGAGAGTCTCCCCCAGCGTTACTCTCCAGTTTGGCAGCAGGGACTTACCCCTCCCTTCCAGGCCTGGACAGGCGCCAAGTGTGCCCCTCCCATCCCATACACTGCTTTTCAAGGAACAGCTTAACTGGTGATAGCCCACTTTGGCAGCAGCAGGCCACACATCTGGACAGCAGGGCTAGCAAAGTACTTGACAGACATACACACTTAAGATTAAATGGACATTGGAAGAGAGATATGAAAAAAAAAAATCAGTCAAAATGACCTGACCAATTTCTAAGCAAGCTACATCCTGCTTCAGCTTTGTCAACCCAGCAGAGAACCCACTGCATCAACATTTTAAATTTTAGAAAAGACTATTTAAATTCTTTTGAGAAGGGGACACAGCATCATTAGTATAGAAAAGCACAGATCCAGATGCAGCTATTCTACAAGAACCATTGCCAAATTCATCTTGCAAGCAGTTTTCCAAAACCAGATTGGCTGTGTGGTTTGTTGTTTTTATGGATTATTACAGCACACATGGAGGCAACCTGTTAATGGCTAACCAGACCATCTCTCAGTCAATGTGAAAAAGAGGATTTGGTTTCCAGTGACTGAAGTAAGCTGCATTTTTCAGCATGCTTCCTGCAGCAACTTTAACTGACACGTATAGAACATTTACAGAAAGATCTCTATGTATCTGTAGGACACAAGTATACGTTAAGAATAGCATCTCCTGGATCTCAGGGCACCTGCTTGTTTTAGCACCTGAGAACTACCGGACCAGTCACATGTTCCAAAGACCTTCATCAAGTTCACAGAATTTATTTTTTGTGTGTTTTGTTTGCTAGTTTGTTTTCCCACAAATGCAAAACAAACCTGTGACACACCAGCCTGTTCACTGGCTCGTGTATTTTTATTATGCACAGGTACTTAAACAAGACAGTGTTTAAAAGAAAAGAAGCTTTCTGTTTTAAGTTTTCTTCAGTTCACTTTTATTACCAATATGAGAGAAGTTACTGACTTCACTAACAGTTTATCAAGGACTAGAGGACAGGTAATAATTCACAGCATGACCAAACTAGAGAGAGCTAGCAAGAAGTCAGAGCCTGATGAAAGCCATTAATTTTCTACAAAGTACTACAACACAAAAGGACTTTCACTTTTCGCAAGCCATGTTTTAAAAGAGAGCAAAGTTTTCCCATGGTGTCTCACAATTTACAAGCACAGCAACATAACATTGCTATTTCATTTTTATTATATCAATTTTTTTTTCACCTGCATGTGTTCTTTGAATCCTGTTATAGGAAAAGAAGCTGCACAACGAAGAGGTTTCTTTTACCAGCCCAGTAATTTTAAGCAATTCCACAAAACTAAACAAGACACAAGCCAAGTAACAACACTCAACCTTCTCTTCTCTGAGCAGGTGCAATCACCTCAACTTTCTCCTGCTCCTGACCCACCTAAGCTAAGAAATTTCTACTTAAAGAGGTAACCCTAATAATATTCTGTACTGCAGAAATACTTTCAGGAGGCCAGGCAGCTGATCACTACCTAACAGGATCAGACAAAACACTGCTGGAGCACATATTCAACATTCTAGTAGAAAAAAACAGAATATACAGACATACGGAACTCTTTCAAACTCTTCACTCCTTAATTAAAAAAAAGCTCCAAGTAACTTCTACCAGACAAAGGACAAGTATGTCTGGTTGCAGGGAATCCTTTTCCTACTATTTAAAAACCCTGAAAGAAGTTGCCCAAATTTGTACCAAAAATGGCTCATGCCCCAGTACCATACACAGGGAGATCCCAGAGGCACAGGCAGCCAGAACAGCTTAGGGCTTGGAATTAAACTACGTGTGATTTTCAGGAAGCCTGACAACACTGAAGTACTGCAATCACTGCTGATCCCCAGCAACATTTAAAATATATTTATCTAGCATTATTTAAAAACACATAAGCCAATATGCCAAGTGTTGAATTCTCTTTCTGTGCAAGGGACTTAAGATCTTCCTTACGTCAAATGCTGCTACCTGTTGACACATGGATGAATGGTGAAGGTGTAGAAAACCAACACCTGACAGCTATTAGTAAAAGCCAAAAGGAAAGCTTTAACAATGATACCATAAATAAAATGTGTCAATCTTTAATGCAACCATCTTCTCAAACATAATCTGTGTGTTAAAAGGGCAGTTCACTTCCCTCCATGCTGTTAACCTAGATCAGAGAGAGGGGTGGAGGGGGAACTAATCACTGTCACACATCTTTCAGAACAGAAGAACACTGAAAATCACTCTCAGAAGTTTTACATTACCAAATATTGACAGCTAAGGCAGGAGAAACTTAAAGCAGAAGAAGAATGGTAAAAACAAGGAGTTATTTCCTGAAAGAACTCTTTAATCACAGCAGCTTACTGTAGGTGAAGGCCTTCCTGGGAAATGCATTCACTTGGCCCTTTTCCCATTCACTGCTTGTTAGATGTGTTTGATTTATTTTAGTTGTATGGAAACAACTGAGAGCACAGACTATCCAGTGGACAACTGGAAAACTGCACAAAGGTTTGCACTGAAGTTAAGCTGCACAAGGAAGATGCTGACAACCTGAACAGCTGCATGTACTGTTAATTTGGTTAGCAAATTATGTGTACACTTTAGAACTGCAGATGTCAAAGAACATGCTGTAACTCTTCCTTTTTCAGAAGGCATACTAAGCACTTAAAAGGCAAAACTGTTACCTCTAGATGATATGCTGCAGGCAATAGAAGCATTTAAAGAAAGCTAAAGCTGCTGATACAATCATATCATATTTATCACTATTTAGCAGCCCCCTGCATCTGTTTGAATCAGTAAAATTTCTCAAGAGATTGCCTCTCAACACAGTAACTAACAGCTTGCACGTCATCTTATTACATTTACCCACATTCTTACAACCCCCATTACATTGGGGATTGAAGGGCAGGGTGACGCAGCAAGAACATTCCTGTATTTGAAATCTTTAACTTTCAACTAGTTTTTTGTTCCTTCATTTACAGTCTGTCATGCCAAAATCCTGGTACATTGCATACACAATATGCTTAACACTGTTTAACTGGAAAATAAAATGATGCAAAGGAAAAATAGAAAGCCACTCCCAACTCGTTTTTAAAATCCTTAAATTATTTACAATCACTAAAAAGCTAAAAAAAAGATGAACAACAACAAAAAATCAAGACATGATTATGTCCAAACAATCAGTCCTCTTATCTACTAATGCAACTGAAGTCAGCGTGTGCATTTTTGACTGTGTAGCACTAAAGTGGCAGGCTGAAAAACATGCAGTACTCTTCAATAACACTTCTGCATAACAATATTTATATTTCATAAAAAGAGCATCTTTGTCCTACAACTCTCAATCAAGTCGCTTCTCATGTGTACAGACTTACTTATTTCAACCTTGCAGCCCTGAATTTGCAGGCCTCTACTTGCTAACATCATCATATCTTACAGTTCATGACAACAATAAAATAATCTTTAGTAAACATATTCTACCACGCCTATCTACAGAGTAGTTTTTCACCCCCCTCAACCATAAAAACAAGTCCTCCAATGAATCATGAAGACAGAAGTTATCCTACAACAGCAAACTTGGCACTTGCTGCATCAGGGAGAAAGTTTTAAATACATGTTTCTATTTCAGAAATCCATATTTGCTTGTATGTACTCTCTTTTGGAACAACCTCCAGATTATCACACATTCATCCAAATACTGAATTAATTCATGAAAGTAGTAAAATATCCATATATAAGCATAACCTGTAACTTCTAAAAAACACAAAAATTAAGTGGAAGAGTAAGCTTGAATATTAACAGAGCTTGAAATAAATCGCAAGCATACCTTTACAATTTGAGGCTGTACACAATAAGGTTTTATTTCCTAATACAAAATCAAGAATTTAAATTCCTTACCTACCATCATCTAAGAATCATATCAGTTGTTAATACTGTGATTTCCTTATTTGACATTTCTCATTAATAAGTACACTTTAAGAAGAAAAAATGTCATGTCATTGGTTTGCTAGGACACCACTTTCAACATTTTATGTAACATACATTTTCAGAAAATCAGGTCTGCAAGTATTAAAAAATTCAACTCTGCCTCATTTGTCTGCCATGCCTTGCCCCCAAGGTTTCACTTGAACACCTCTAGCCCTCTTTGGTAAAGACAAGCCGCTAAAAATGCTGTAAGTGTATGAAACCAGCGTTTGTACTCTGCCAAAATTGCTCTCAAAGAGCTTTTGGCAATGCTCTGTCATATCATGCCTCACCTGAAATTGCAGTTCCATCTCTTTACTGCTCTGAAACTATCCCACATCCACTAACAGTGAAACTTAAAAGCCACCATACCTTTTGAATATAGCAAACATTTTGCCGGTGATAGTTTTTGTAAACTAAAGGGCTTTAAGATACTATGGATAGATCCTTCTGTCACTCTGGGAATGTGTCTAATTACTACAGTTAAAGCTCAGCCCTTGATTTAAGGGAAAGAGAACAAAGCTCTAGCTGAAAAATTATTTCATCACTGTATCCAATGAAAACTTGCTTCTAGGTGAAAAGATGCTACTCTCTTTCTACAGAATACAACAGAGGAAACTGAACCAGCTTCTCCAGCTAAAAATTTCTACACACCAGTTTTCATTTCACATTTAAGGGACTTCCTCTATGTGGGCTTCTATGTAGAGCAAAACTCAGACACACCAAACAGCACACAGCCGATCTGCATTCAGAAGGAAGAATTTGGGTCTCAGGCACACAACGCTACACTTTCGCTGTTGTTTTCAACAAAATTGGTGGCACTAAAACTCTTGGGAAAGTATTATTTAAGAAACTGAGCTGATACAAAAGACACTTAACAACACGAAGATTCCTATTACCCACTGGGATTAGTCAACAGTATTCAGATTAGAGGCTAAAAGCAAGAGCACTGCCTTCTGAGCTAAAGGATTCCATTCTGCATGCTGATGACTGCACACAAAGCAATTAATCTGCAGGATCTCAGCACCGATTACACTGCTGTCTTTAATACTTCCCTTCTTTCAGACAGGCATCCCTAAGATAATTCAATATACAAGTATCAGAACTTAAGATCCGAATATTTAAGTTCTCCTTATTTCAGCAGAGAAAGAGGAATTCGCAGTCTCAGTTCTGAAGCAGATTCCTGTGTTGTGGGTCTGTTTTTAGAGTCTCTTTGCCAACTGTATTAACCTCATCTGACCTTAAGCTGTTAGGCACATCGAAGCTTCAGATATATAGTGTTTCTCAAACAAGCATCAACCCTTTCAGTAACTCTTAGCACAGCCTGACGACAGCCTGAATTAGAACTCAATGATGCTTTTGGAACCACTCGCATCAATTCAGCCAAAAGACAATCCTTGATCTCTGGTTAAAGACATAAAAGGTCCCTTTGGTTATCAACAATCACTGTACGGATGCTTCATGTCAAAACTCGAGTTACAGCTATTTCCCTTAGTAGGGACAAAGCCGATCCAGGACGTGCTGCTCAGCAGACTCACCCATCGCTTTCTTACAGTGATGAGCAGTTTTGCCATTTATAAACATCGGTGCCTACGAACATAAGTATTTCGAATGAGGCGAGAGGAAAAACATGCTGCTATCTTTTCTCGAGCTCCTTTCAAAAGACAGCTTATAAGCCATACGTATCTCTGGCAAAATTGGCGAATTTCATAGAGAATACATATCTCCCCTCAAAATAGGCGAATTTCATAGAGAAAAAAAAAAATAGCACCTTATGCTCGCAGCCACACGGTATGCTCACGGTATCGCTGGTTTTTCGCCACAGCGTCAACACTTTTCAGGCGACTCGCTCCGAGAACGACACGGAGTTTCACGGGACGAGCGAAGCGTCGGGGAGCGCGGCCCCGCCAGCCCGCCGGGGCAGGAAGCGCCCTCCGCCCGCCCGTCCCGTCCCGTCCCGCCGCCTCACGGCGCCTCGGCGGAGTCACGAGTCGAGGAGTTTCGGGCACTTACGTAACGCCGCGGGGCCGCCGCAGTTGTTGTTTCTCCCCTTTCCCGAAGACGTACTCGTTTCCGAGACCCCCCCAACTCCCTCAGTGCCCTGGGACAAGCCAGCGCCCGCCGCCGTCGCTTCCTTCCCCGGGTCCTTCCCGCCCCGCCGCCTCCCTCCCTGCCGGCGGGACGCGGCGCTGCTCCAGCCCCGCGGCGGGACAGCGGAGCCCAGCGCCGCCTCCCGCCGGGGAGCTTCTTCCCCCCCCCCACCCCCGGCAGCCCCCGGTTCCCAACATGGCCGCGGGAGAGCGGCCGGAGTCCCGGCGGAGAAGGGTTCCGCGAGGAAAGTTTCGCTCTCGCTTCCCGGCCGGTCCCGACCTAATCCCCGGCCGCTCGGAACGCGGCCGGACACCGTTGCTCACCCGGTACACCCCGCTCCGGCCGCTGCCTACCCCGCTCGCCGCACGGCCGCGGTCATACACCCCGCGCCGGGGGACGGGCTCCGGGACACCGCCCGGAGGGGCGGGGCCGCCGCCATCTTGGGCGGGAAGGGCTAGCGCCTCAGCCCCGCGCTGCCCGCAGAGCCGCCCTGAGCGGGGAGGGAGCGCGGTGGCGGCTCGGCCGATCCCGACCCGCGAGTGGCACCTCGTGGAAGAGGGGTACGCCAGGCACGAGACCTGCCTCGTGGGGTCTTTTAAGAGACAGGATGTTTCCATTCTTTTGGACGATCGCGGGTTTGTGCTCGCTCCCTTGGCTCTAAGTATGCTCGCTCAGAGGTAATTCAGGATGGGCACGTTTTTAACCACCTCTCTCTACACAGCACGTGGAAGGGAAGGAGTAACGTGTTTCAGTCTGAAGGGTTGCTGGTCAGCCTCAGAAGCTATGGCAGGTCAGCTGGAAGGGCTCCCACCAGAAACACTGTCAAAACAAGGAGCCCTTTGCACATTCTGTGTCAGAATCTTTTGTGTGTACATATCGAGTCATCCAGAGCAGTATTTTCCAAATCTAGCTGGCTGCTCGGCAGCTCCGCTGATCCTCCAGGATTTCCAGCCGTTGATGGATGCTGTCAGGGGGGAAGGGTGGCTGGGAGGGTTCTGAAGAGCTGTGGGGCAAGGAGAGGTAAGAGGGTATAGCACTATAAACTACTGTGGTGTTGCTTTGATGCCAAAGTCCGCGCTGGAAATGGTCCAGTGGGCTGGGGTTTTGCCTTTTTTTTTTTTTTTTTTTTTCTTTTTTTTTTTTTTTTTCTTTTTTTCTTTTTTTCCTTCTTCTTCTTTCCCCAAGAAATTTTACTTACGTGTAGTATGGCAGTTTCATTTTTCAAATTTCATATTATTGAGCAATAACGTGGTTGGCTTTTCTGGGGATTAAAAATGGGTAGTGAAGCTTTCCAGAGGTAATCATGAACCCGCTGAACTTCCTGACTTTCAACTGAATTTTCTATCCCAGCACAGAGAGGGACACAGATAGGCAAGAGCCACATCACTGAGCTGAGTTTCTCTTGTTGTGGAAGAGGGACACAGAAAAGGGAGCAGGACATGGAGGTCTGAGCACCCCATGCTGTAGCATGACAATCTGGTCTTCTACTTTCCCTCAAATCCATCCAGTGTGTCAGCCTGAGCTGTCATGTAATTATTCTTAATGCACAGATTTATATAATGGGTGGGCCAAGCTGCTTAACATGAGTTTTTTGGAAACAGGTGCTTGTGGCTGTTTAAGCCACAAATCTGAGAGTGTGTGCAGCAGGGTGTATTTCGCAGGTGCTTCATGTGTAAAGAATTCGGGCACAGACACTATTTAAATTGGCCACAAGTGTCTCCGTTTTGCAATTGCCAGTGTGCAGAGAGATCTTCACACCAGAGGATCTTTTATGTATGGGCTGGGCTAGTTCTTGTGAACCAAAAAGATCCCTTTGTGTTGTAAACTTCTGTAGATTTAAGTTGTCCTCTAAATCAGTTTTCTTGAGAGCAGAAGCAGCTTCATGGTTAATTAAATTTTCTTTCATGCTTACCAATAATTTTATAACACCCAGTCGAGTTGAGATGTAGCAGAAAGTTGGATACAGGCAAGGTGAAGCAGTTGTAGTGTTTTTGCCATGTGTCTGTGTTTTAATTCTTGTCATGAAGTGCAAAGTGACATTGTTTTCTGAAGGGTTTGAAAAGTTTAAGTAACAGCAGTGAGATGCTTTTTCTACCATATGTAGTCATGGAAAATCATCACGAGACCTTAACTCCAGTTAAGAGAAGAATAAGTAACCTGTTGTCTGAGGAAGGCTGGGAACTAAAAATGACTTAATGCTATCATGCAAAGCAACTTCAGTGCTATTAAAGCCTCCTGTATTTTTTTACCTTCCTATATTTTCAGAATTCTTTTTTCCTACTGAATGGGATTTTTTTACTCTGTTCAGCAAGAGAGGAAAATAAACCTGAAAGTGGTCTGTTTGCAAATCCTCAAACACTTGTTCCTAAGTGTCTCTATGAAAAAAGTAAACATTTGACCTAATTTTTAAGTAGTGTTCTGATTTTCCATCAGAAGCTACAAGCCAGAGCTCATAATGTTGTTCTTGTTCATAATCCAGAGGCTGAGCAATGAAGACAGTTGCAATCTTAGGTTCCACATCAAAAACCCCTTTCTCATTTCCTGAAGTGATCTGATACCTTAGTTTGGCATTTGCACTTATAAGTAGTGTTGAAAAACTTGGCTCAATGCCAGTGATTCTTGCTTTGTGTTCACTATATGAAAATGTCATACTGATCATGTGTGCTGGTTTCAATGGTGTTTTTTGTATTTATCTGTCTTTGCTCTTACATGTCAACTTTGTATCTTAGTACTGCAGAAGCAGTCTTGCAAAAAACTGGCTGTAAAGAGAAGATGCATAGAAAGCAAAGGATGGGAGATCATGGGGTGTTCTACTGGAAAAAGTAGACACTAATTTGTTTTACTATTTCACATAGAGTGATTATTTATGTGTAATTTTAATTTAGCTGAAATAAACTTGTTCCAAAGCATAGTGCAGTCTAAAGAGACATTTATTTTTGCTCTCTAATTATAATCTTACTTTTAACATAAGTTATGCCAGAGCTGCACTTTAAGGGTGGGGGAAATATCTTCTTCAGAAAATATGAAATAGCAGTGATATGCTGCAACACATCTTATACTGTGCTTCCTGAAATGCCTTATGATTACAGAACGGACACTACACACAGCTGTTTCAGGGCTTGCATTTTCACTTCAAATCTTCACAGGGATCACATGAAAATTGAAGCAAATCTGTCTGGTGTCAAGCCAAAGCAAACAACTGTTTCAGTAAGGATTTTTACTTCATCATGTCAGTGAGACATTTGCACTATTTATGAAAGCTTCCAGTAATGGGCTCTCTACAACTCCCTTGGCTTACAGGTTTCTCTCAAGCAATTTGAAAATTGCTGTGAACGTTTCCTTTGTGCTGACATCAAATATCTGATGGAACTTATTGAGGTTGCAGCTTTCTTTAACATAGAAAAATGTTCCAAAATTTTCAGCACTGTTGAGTGCATTTTTTTTTTTTTGGAAGTAGTAAAAAGTAGTTTTAAGAAAATTAAAAAGTAATATTTAAAAAATTGATAGAAACTAGCATTTATGTAGGTTCAGAGTTTCACTGTGAGGCAGGATTTTCCTTTAAAGGTGTCTTGTCTTTAAAAGCTGGAGTTGGAGTTTTTTTTTCCTTTGAGAGTTCCACATACAATGAATTACCTACTGGTAGTCAACTGTAGTTTGCTTCATGGAAGTCCACTTGTCTCTCTCCACAAACTGGGTTTTTTTCAAATGCTCAAGCATCAGTTTTACAATTGATAGAACTTGCAACTAGAACCTTGCAGTGTTCTAGGGCTAAAATTGTGCTTGGGCTAAAATAAGAATCTGTCTGCTTCTTATACTGCTGAGTTCTGTGTTACAAAATTAAATTCTTAGAGATTTAATTATTAAAATTATATGTTCTTGGTCAGCAAAATTCAGGCATGGTATATTGAAATGCGACTTTAAATGCTTTGCTTTCAGTAACTTTAAAGAGTATTATGAACAATGAAAGGAAAGTCTTCATGTCTTTTGCTTCTTTATTAAATGAAATCCATTTTGAAGGAGCAGCATGTTGGCTTTTCCGCGGAAAATGCAGAAATGCAGAATACCTTCCCGGCTTTAGATTACTTCTTCTTTATCACCTGCAAAGGGAGACCAAACCCAGTAGTTTAAAGAGTTTAAAGTGAGAATTAAATGCTTTGCTCTCAAATCTTGCCTTTTGTGAAAACGAGAATGAATATGCGGAACTGGTGATTTCTATGTTATCCTGGTCCCAGCTTCTGCACTGGAAATTTGTTTGGCTCCACTGTGGTGTAACCTCTGCTGTTGGTTTGTCAGAGTTTTCGGATGTGTCCTTCTGGGATGTTACTATCATTTTTCAATGTTTTGTACATACACATTATCCTCTTTATTCATTTCATTTGCTGCCTTGTTGAATTGTGTAGGAACCCTTTTGACTTCTCTCACACTTCAGCTGTTACTGCAGTTTTATCCATGAAGTGTTTTGCTGAGGACAGCAGAGCTGTGTGTTTTAGGGATGGGGGTTATAATAGGCACTTTTCCATTATGATTTTTTCTTATGTGATTTTTTCTTTTTTTAATTGCAGAGGTTTCCTATTCTATGGTACACCAGGGACTGGAAAGACACTGGTAGCTTTTGCAGTTGCTAATGAATGTAGCCAGGGTAATGGGGGAGTAATCTATTTATGAGAAATGGTGTCAACTGCTTGAGTGAATGGGTAGGAGAATATGAATGACAGTTTCATTTATTATTTGAGCAGGTAAGACTGAAACGTGCCACGCATTCTGTCTGAGTTTTAACTAATTTTCTGTGGTCAAGAAGAAATTCCTTTTCATATTTTGTCAGGTCCTTCCACTGAAATGGGACTGTCAGTGTTTCCTTTTCCAGTAGGGTTTTGAGGGGCTGGAAATCTTGGGATGTATTGGGAAATATTAATAATGCAAACAAGAAAATTTTGCAAAGCACCACCGTCCCCCTCAAAAAAACCCCAAACTAACCAGTTCCAGTGCTCTTAACCATAATGTTTTTCATGTATTTTCTCTTTCAAATAGTGCTGTTTTCCTGATGTCAGTGTTCCTGTTTCTTCGCAGGCCTACCAGATGCAGCCTTCAATTGTTTTCCTGGATGAGATTGATGCTCCTGCTCTCGTATGCAACAGCAAACAAGACCAAGTTCATAGGTAGGACGTGTCTTGTATCTTGTGTAGAAAGTGCTTAATCTTTTTGAAAAGAAGACTGCAACCTATTTAACTTGTTGTGACACCTTCATTTAAACTGAAAAGTAGTAATTCAATGCTAGTGAATTTCAGATTATTTTTAAATGAGAATTGAAAACAATTCACTAAGCTTGAAATCAGCCTAAGGTCTGTGTTATCTATATTTAATGTCTTAAAATGAATCTTTTGCAAATCAGCATCTCATCATTAAAAACTTGTTGCTTTTGTGGGATTAGTGGATATGGTTATGTGGAACTGAAGAAAATTTACTGAACTAGTGAATGAAAATCGTGTTTTTCTGTTAGCTCTGTTGTAGGAACACTTCTGGCACTAATGGATGGCTTCACTGGTGGAAAGGCTGTGGTAATCAGAGCCATCAGTAGACTGGAATCTGTAGATCCTGCTTTACAAAGACCTGGACACTTTGTGTGAGAATTCCACTTCAACTTGCCAAACAAAGAGGTCAGAACTTCCACTCAGCCTTAGCACTTATGAGGCAAAGTCCATCTTTATAACAAACCCCAGTAACAAGACAGCATGGCAGAGCAGTGCAAGTCTCCATCAGCAGTGTCCAGCTTGATCACCTGTTCTGGAGCTGTTCTGGAGACTGCATTTTCTGTGGAGGCCAGACCTGGTACTGGGTACATGTGAGTAAGATGATCTCAACAGGTAGTTAATTCTCTGATCATTTTTGATGGAAATGGGATGCTGCCAGACACCAAAATGTTTAAAAAACAATTAGTTCATGAATTAATTATGAAGTATGGCTGTAGCATCTTGAAGGCAAAAAAAAAATGGTGTGCACACAAGAATTGTTTTTTGGTAACAAAAGCTTTGATCGAAGCTGATGCTGGAGCAAATTAAGTGTGTTGGGATCTGACATTCTTGTACTTATTAACAGAGACTTGGACTAAGATGTAAAGCACACTGCACAGATGCAAGGCTTGGGAGCCTTCTAGCTCATTGGCAACAGCAAAGCAAAAAAATGGGTATGTAGCAACCAAAAAGTTTGGGCATGGAGGTGGTGTGTGAGGGACAGTGTGCAAAACTGGAACCCTGGTTTTGTGGTTTTTCTGTGTTCTTTTCTCTTTAGTATTATCACTAATACTTTTTAGCACTTTTTTGAAAAAAAAATATCCACTTCTTGGATTGAAGGCTAGTAAAAGTGCACTAAACAGCACATTTAACACAAACATGTGTCTCCAGTTTTTATTTGCTTCCAAGAACAGAAGATGAGGTGCCATCAAATAGATCTAATACATGATTCCCTACTATGGAAGAATTCTAAAAATCTGCCAAAATTAATCAGGAAATACTTCAAAGAAAGTACTTGTGAAGATCAGAGATAAGTGACATTTTCTGGATGAGTGACAGTAGTTTGAGTTATACCTACTCTTCCTGATAGTAACTGTAGCAATTTGGAATGGAGTGCTAGGACTGTTTTCCTTGGCAGAAAAGCAAATTTAATGAACCAAGACTGTCACCATGAAATTTTGCTAAATTGCAGAGAATTTTATGAAAAATCTAAGTTTTCGGATAATTTGCTACAAATTTTTCATCATGATCATTAGATCTCATGCTTATGAAAACTCACTTTTGATGGAAGGTGTACATGCCTTTTACTTCACTGCAACCTGTAGCAAGTGTTTTAACATAATACGTTGAGAATTATTAACTTTCCCACTTGAAGATGCAAGAGTGCATTAATAACTGACCTTTAAAATGCTTAAAAGTATAGCAGATAAGAAAAGTATTTGTGTTGGGGTGAGGGCTTTGGGAGTGGGATTGGTTTTTTTAAGAGAAAACTTAGGGCAAAGTACAACCATTTGTTTTCAGACAAGAAAAGGGATTTTCAGAAGTCACACATGAGACTGGACCCTGAAGCCATTGGACAACTTTCTTGAAGAGCTGGATGTGCTATAAAGAACTGTGTTAGTGAAATATGTGTAGTTAACAAAAACTTTCAAGGAAGGAAAAAACTCAAACACCAAGCGATCCCATGTTTAAATGACAGATGCATAAAATTCCAGGCAGGACTTTCAGATGCACTTCAGGAGCCACGGGAAGCAAGAAATGATCTTCCCTGGGAGTTGGAACGTGGCACATGACAACAAGCCAACTCGTTTTCTGCATTACACTGAGCCTGCTCTGAAGACTTTCCAGGGGGAAATTAGGAGCTGTTCCCAAAGTCACTGTTGGTTTTCCATCCTTCCGAGCTGCCCAAGAGATGTCAAATGTGGAGCAGGAAGGACTCATGGGACTGTCTGTGCTCGTATGAGAGCAGGTGGTTGGCCAGGAACATGCTATACATCAGGCACTGCAGGACATAATTGATGAAACAAATGTTGCCCAGGTTTTGGAGCCACCTTCAACATCCCACTTTTCCTGCCAGGCCATGGAACTCTTCTGTGGAAGAAGATCCATCCCATTCTGGCAGAGCCATTTCAAGATGGAGAAGGACACTCATGGAGGAGCACCGCCATTGCAATGGTTGCAATGCCTTTTTTTTTTGAGTTTATTCTTTCTTGCATGTTCAAGCTCTCTGCAGAAATCAGAAACAATTTAATTGAATTTAATTGTCCCACACTCCTCAGTGCCTCTTGCTACACACCCTATTCCTGCAGCGACTTCCTGCTGATCCCCATCCTTGTGTCTTCCAGGAGCTCGCCTGCAAATTTTCTTCAACCTCTGGATTTCTCATTCCCACAATATCTTCCATAAAGATCTGCACTCAACCCAGCTTTCCCACACCAACACTCTGTGTTTCTTGGGACTCAGTGCTTGCTTCAAGGGGCAAGCCTAGAGTAGCAAGGGTGGTCTGAGTCAGGGGTGTCTCTGCAGCCTCCTCCTGGCTCCAGTCCCATCCTGTTGTGTTCAGGCGGCACATGAGAGGACACAGCAGAGACTGAAACCAGCACTAGAAGCTGGAAATTAGATCAAGGTGCTCCAGCCCCAGCTGTTCCTGGACAGGGAGAACTCTTGTCCTCCCTGTCCACAAGAAGAGACAGTGCATGGCATTAAAAAGCCACTATGGAATGGTCCTGGTGTGACTGGGAGAGACTGAAGGCAACCACAGGGACACAAGGTGACATAGGAACTTCTCCAAGGATGTTGATTCCAACCCAGGGACCCCAGCATCAGGGTGACCTCAACCTCAGGGACCCCAACAGCCCGTGCCTGGAATCCCATGCTACTGCATCCCAACCCCCCATATACACACCCCTTTGGGGACCATACCCTGGCAAACTCATCCCAGCACCCTGTGCCTGCTGAGCCAGCATTCCTGAGACACCCCACACAACCAGCACTGTTCCACCACTGTGTCCCTGCCTTAATCAGAAAATGCTAGACTGATGCCAGAGGGTTCTGTGTTTCCTGGGTGTCCCCATGCACTGGCTATGAGTTCCCTGGTGTCGAATCCAGTCAGAACACACACATGTCTTGATGGGTTTGTGTGTCCTATGGATCTGCATGTCCAAAGCTAGCATACATCTCCAGAGATGAAAGGACTGATGAATGAGAAATTAAGTAATTTTTTATCATCTGTCATTCTGTAAAGTGACAAGATTTCATCTGTTGATCATCTTTCTTTTTCTCTTTGCTCTTTGTTTTTTTCCCCATGTTTGTGGTTTTGGCTCTTTTCTAGTTCTCTTCCATTTCCAATGTGTTGCATCCTGTGCTGCTGCTGCTCCTTTTCCTTTCTCTTTTTCTTGCTGCCTTGACTCTCCAGAGCTGCACTGCTACTCTCCCTTCCAGCTCAACTCTCCAAAGGCTGAGGCTACACTTATATGCACACACAAATTAAATTACTGTAATTCAGTCACCCTCTCCCCAGGTTTTTGCCTCACAAATTTGGCTGAAGTCTCTTTTCTTCCTCTACATATGCTTACACCAAGACTTCTTTCAGCTGCTGACATGACTGACAACATGTGAAAGGTTCTGCTTGAAGGCAGGACAGCTGCTGCTTTGTGGGTGTAGAACACACCAGAAGGGTCAGTTTGCTTCCACTCCCTTCTAGGCCATGGTCTGCCAGACCTATTGATGGACTTCAATTGGTGTACACTGGCCTCTACTGGTACCTGACACCCATTTCTAATGTTTATTGTCCAAATCTGCATGCTCGCTGACTGCACTGTGCGTTTGTTACTGAGGATGATTCTGACTGATCAGAATATTGACAATAGAAATGTTAAAGAAGTTTAAGAGGAATACTTTAACTCCAGCATTTTTGTGTCTTTTATATTCCCAATCTGCAGATCTACTCACTGAAAAGGTCCCTTTGTCTTTTCAGCAGAGAGAGATGTTCCTCCAATCCAAGGAGGAGGAATACCTGTTCCAATGTTCCAATACCTGTCAGTAATTAGAATCATTGTTGATGTATTAGTTTTTAGCCAAGCTAAGGAAGTTTTGGGGGTTACAATCCACTATAAACCTCCATCTATAATTAATGGGTGAATATGATCTGGAATTGAGAGCATGAAGCTATCAATAGTGCCAGAAATTTCTGGTACACAGCAATACTGTCTGGTTTGGGGATTTCATTGGTGTAGTAGCCTTTGAAGATGTTGAGCTGGCTCGGTTTGATGTTTCAGACCAGTCTTTTCCACTCTCTAGAACAGTGAAGAGTCACCAATCTCCAGGTTAATGAATAAATCACGTTTCAAATCACTCCAAATTAAACTAAACACTGACATTTTTGAAGGCTAAATCTCTCTCTATAGCCACACCACCAGAAGAAGGAGGAGGCAACAATTTTCCTTCTGCAGATGGTCGCTAGATGAACTAAGAAAGTAGGTCAGACTAGAAAAAATAATTTTTGACAGCTAGAAATGAATTTTCCTTTCCTGTTGTTGGCCTGAACCTGCAGGTTCAATTGCAGTACAATATGTGTGCTCACAACACCTCACCAGGTTGAGGATCCTTGTAAAATTGCAGAGACAGCTGACAGTGGCATCTCTGCCTCACCACTGCAGCTCAAACACCTTCTCATCTACTGCCACTTAAATGGAGGCTTTCTGGATTTCTAACCCTCCCCTGCCTGTCTTCAGACAGACACCTTTGCTTAAAGAAATGGTCCAAGTCCAATAGGTTTTTATTTTCTATCACATTACCTCAGCCACTAACTTCCCTCTGGGTGAAATTACTGGCTAGGAGAGAAGTCAGGAATTCAGGCCAATAGCACTGACATCCCATGGCATAAAATGGTTCATCAAGAGGAGACTACTCTAAGAGGGTGGGAGATGGGATGTGTTTATTACTTGCTAAAACTGCACACATTAAAAAATAATTTATCATTCATTTTACTTGCATTAGGTTTACAGTCCTGGAAAAGTGTCATTGTCATAGAGGTTACAGGTAGGCCTCAAAGGCTCTAGGAACCCATCTCTCTCAATGATGTTAGGACCATTTATTCAGCCATCTCCATATTTTTGGGGAAAAAAATAAACATATCAGGATCCAGAGCCAGGAAAAAAAATGTCCTTTTTCTGTGTTGGTAACTACAAGTCTGACACAGCAGGCTCAGCAGGGACTAGCAACTGAAGAGGCCTGGATCTGATCTGAGCAGAAAATGTAAAGTAACTTTTCAGCTAATGTATTTAATACAGCTAAAGACTGGAATTGAAGACCATCACTCCAAGCAAAAAGCTCACTGTAGAACGGTAGCAACATTTTTTTTTTCCTGAGAGCTACTTCTTGGTGTAGAAGTGGTTGTTACCTGCTATTACCTAAGTCAGGAGAATTAGAGTAAACTTGCCTCAACGAGTCAGAATTTCCTTCTTAGCTCAATATAAGTGGTTCAGATAACTGTGTTCTTTCTTCTTTTTCCAGGAAAGTTGAGTTTGCATCCTCTGAGTATATTCCAGTGAAAGAATATTAAAATGTCAAAGACAACTGAAAAATGGGTCAAAAAAATGAGAGTGATCCTTGTGGCTAAGTCTCCTTCTGGAAATAAGAGTATCACATCTCCTAAATAGTCACACCTAAGCAAGGAGAGTGAAATGTTGGATTGCCAAAGAGCTCAAACTTCTGAAGATGCAGGTTCAAATAGCAAGTGAAAGTCAAACTGGACCTTTAGCTCTTTTTCCTGAGAATGGTTACAGTATTTATTAGGTTTTAGCTTTCTTGAACCCATTGTTAATTCTGTTGTGTCTCTCCAAATCAGCAGTTTCCTGCATAATGCTGCTGCCCCTCTAGTTATGCCAGCCAAACTCATGTTTTTCAGCAGCTGCTGGTTTTGATTCTGTAGTTTGGTACCTAATTGAAAAATAATCTCTTGGCTCTCATTTCTTCTAAGAGTAACTTCCCAGTAATAAACAGTGTAAGGTAAAACTGTACTTCAAGCAGTGTGGACCCAGAATCACATGTGAAATAGAATAATTATGTCCTAAAGTTTGCCATGCATGATGTTTTTCCTAACCTAAATTACTTGGAGTTCTACCGTACAGTGCTGTAATAGCAACATGACTTTTTTTCCCTAGTGCTTTTTTTTTTGTATCCAAGTTTCTCATTTTTATGGAGCTATGACTTTTGCCAGAAAGTGAAAGTCAAGCATTTCCTAGTGAAAAAACTGCAACAGTTCTCTGTGTTATTGCAGAGACACACCTATTCCAAGTAGGGGATACTTCACTGATACTGTATTCCAAATGAAGAGAAATCCTGCCTTAAGACATTTGTGTCACTACAGATTTGCAAGTACACCCTATGGCTCATGCAAGATAGTCTCAGGTGGACAGAAAATCATGAGTAGGTGAAGGGAAAGCAATGAAAATTTACACACAAGGAGAATTTTTGGATTACCCTGAGCTCAGAGTAAGTCTGATTTCAATTTTGTTAATGCTAAAGTGGGGCATTTTCTTGATACTTGTACAGTTGCAAATTCAGTTGGTTGTTAACCAATGCCAATTCAAACAATTATGGGAGGGATATTTAGCTTGTGAAATAATTCAGCCTGTAATGGGCTATGATTTGTTTCCACAGCTGTTTAGACTGTTCCTTTTGCTTTTACTGAACTAAATTTTAGGAGACTGTTTTCCCAATTTTTAATGTAAAAGAGGTTTTTGCATTTTAAAATAGCCCACTGACAACCTCCTAGTAACGCTGGTTATTAATGTCTTAGCAGTTTTTATGATAGGTTGGGGTAGGGTTGTTTTGGTTTGCTGTTTGCATGTTTTTATTTAACAGGAACCAGAAAAGGATTGATTTTCAGCAGTGATGACTTTAAACCTGAAGTTTAGTGACCTGTTTGTCCTGGACAAAATAGTAATACTTGCTTTTCTCAAATTCTTTCAAAATCCAATGTTAGAATTGTGCATACATAGAGTTGCAGTTTTGTAAGGTTACCACAGTCCCCTGTAGGAAAGAAGCTGCCATCCTAGGCTACAGCTCGGGAAAGGGTCAAGAACAGGCCTAGCTACAGCTTTGTGTGGATTGGAGAGGGTTAGAGAAGGACCTGCCCTTCAGAGGATATTGCTATGAGGAAAATTTGGGAAATTGCTAGGTTGAAGAGCTGGAGTATGGTCAAGGCAGAGGAGGCTGTGATTTACCTGCCATGATGAGAAAGGGAGTATTACAGAATCACACAATCGTTTAGGTTGGAAAAGACCTCTGAGATTGAGTCAAACCTTTGACTGCTCTCCACCTTGTAAACTGAACTACAGCACTAAGTGCCACATCCAGTCGTTTCTTGAACACTTTCAAGGATGGTGATGCCACCACTTCGCTGGGCAGCCTGTTCCAGGGATGTTCCAGTCTAACAACCCTTTCCACAGAAGAATTCCTCCTGCTGTCCAGCCTAAACCTTCCCTAGCACAGTTTGAGGCTGTGTCCTCTTATTTTGTCACTAGCTGCCTGGGAGAAGACTTTACAGGAGAGTGATTCCTTTTGAGAGGACAGACCGGTCTGCCTCAACTGCCCTGACTCAGCATATCTGGAACAAAACATGACCAAGTGCAGAAAGAGGTGTTTGTAATGCTTGCTCCAGATCACAGAATAAAAAGAGACAATGTGCAGCTGGCCTGCTAGCAGCAGAAGAGCCTAAGCCTTTGCTCTTCATTTGCCATGAAGAGCTGCAGTGCCTATGGCTTTTCATCAGACCTCTTTGCCACATTCAGAAACACCAGTGATACAATACTGCAGCTGATCTGAAAAGTGGACAGAGCCTCTAAAGATTTTACATTAAGAAAACAGCCAGTATGCTCCCAGTCCAGTACATACTGATTTTTCTTGGTTTGTATCACCTTGATTATTCCACCTCTAGTAATAGAGAAACCAGGAGCCTGAGCTGAACAAATTCAAAGAGAAATGTCTTACTCAGGAATAAAAAACTGCACATTAACCAAGATCTGTATCACAAACCAACTTCAAACATGTAAAGCAAAATCACCAAACAAAGAACTTCATGTTGGGATCCTAAGATTTCTACCAGACTGAGAGTTTGTGATAAAAAAGTCACAAATCTTGTTTGCAGAAATTCATCATGTACCATTTTACACAAAAATACAGGATGTTGTTATACAGCCAAGCATCTGGGGTGATTAGCCCCGATTTAAGAAAAAGAAATCTCTAGGAAAAGCAGTTATTTTCTAGAACAAGGATGAGGGCACAACAAACTACCAGATTTGTGCAATTGAATCAAGCTGAATGTTAGGAAGCATTATTTTACCATATAAAAAATTGAACAGAAATACTTATCTTCATCCTAAGAGATGTTGAGTACAAAGCTACTAGTGATTTCCCACAAAAAAAAACAACCAAACAAAAAAACCCCAACAGACTAGTATCTCTAGAGAGAGAGAGAGGACTAAAATTACCTGAAACATTCAGGAATATGTTTTCATGGTACCAAAGAGAAGGAATTCAGGGAAGCCACGCAGGAGTGTGTCCTGAGAGACATGCTGAATATTGAACAAAGGGGCAGCCGAACCCACATTGCAATGATAGCTGTGGGCAACAGAGACAAGGCCAGGAGGAAGATACAGCCAAACCAAGAGCAGAGTGAAAACACAGACATAAAAAATGTATTTTGTTTTATCCATGCTAATCCATACATATTAATGTTTAAGCTCTCTTTCTCGGTTGCAAAGTTCTCCTCCTACTACCTACAGTCACTTCAATGCTCAATCTCAACACACAGTTTAAATAATTTCTGCTAAAACTTGCCCTGACAGTTTTCTTGCATTCAAATACACATGCTCAGTCTTTCAACTTTGAAGCATCATCACTACTTGAAGGAAGCCTGCTCCTTGCACTATACAGAACTGCTTAGCTGATATAAAGGACATTTACTGTAACTGCTTTTGGGCACAAACAAAGCAATCTTTTTTCTTTTTCCTTTCCTCAGCAAAGAATCAGAACTGTCAGAAGTATCCATTAGCACAGTGTTTGTCCAAGAATTCTGTCATACTGCTGTTATTACAGAAAGACAAGAAAAGCAATCTCAGACAAGGACATATGACTTGGCAGACAAGTAAAAAAGAGATATCAGGCTAATATTCCAAGAAGAAACTTAGCTACTGCCAGCAAGCTGACAGCTACAGTTCATGTGCATCTGCTGTTTCCCTGGAACTGCATTTTGCAGAAGTGTGAAGTCAGACACGTCACAATTCTAGCAAGTTAAGACATTAAAGAAAAAACTCAGCACTCTGAATCCATATTAAAATAACCAAACTTTAATATGTTTTTTTCCAAGATCTAATATACAAATACAATGGTAATAATGTACTCTTCTTTTGTAAGCTTGGATGAAATATATTGAAGTCCACTTTTCGCACGTTATATAAGTAATCATCTAAAGCAACCTAGAAAATAAGAAAAAAGCTTAATACATATGGTGCACACAAGTAATTAGGCATTAAGTTGAAAAAGCAATACAAGAAACCGAATGACAAACTGCAAAAAAGGCTTGACAGTTTGCCTGTGCTATTAAATGGTAGTGTAATCATCACATTCCAAGCATATAAAAAAGTCAAGTTTTGTGAAGAAAAGCATTATCTTTTAATAGCCCAAACACCAAATTATGAAAACAGACAGGATTTGGGGCTCTTGCATCAGAACAGCAGTCTATGAATAAACAGACTTCTTGGGTGGAATGACGTAGTTAAAAGAGAATTAGAATTGTTGATTGAAACTGTAAGGTTCTACAGTCATGCACACATTATGATTTCTATGAGTTTTAGGTATTACATACTCCCAAAATAGACATGTGAAGTAGTAGTTAACCATGCTCAATTTGATACTCTTCACAAATGTATCACCACAGTAATAAGTCCATCACTTAAAGAGTGCATATATCACACCCACCGTACAGAAAAAAGCAGGATACGCCTTCACAGGAACTTTCTTACTGAAAGATCTAGCCTAAAAGTAAATGGGGTAAAGTGGGAAGGAAAAACAAAACACAAAAAAGCACTTATCAGAAGAATTTAACATTTCTGATTAAACATCAAGTACTATATAAAATGTTTAATGTTAATATATAAGCTTAATGCTTATATATTGCTTAATAAGGCAACAAACTGTATTACCAGCTTTATCCCTTTTTATTTTCACATCCTGAAACTGTAATGTTTCATTCCATGAAAGCTGTGTACAAAAGTAGTTATACAAAAGTAGTTATACAAACGTATGTAATGCTGGGAGAGACTTGCTAAAATGCTTAGTGATTTGACAGACCTCAAGAGTACATACTATAAACCAAGGTAAATTAGCATGTCTTGTTCCAACAAAGTCTTCAGTTGCATCTGGCTTAGTAAATACAATTTAACCTTTTTTTTTTTTTCCCCAATAGACAGAAATTACGGAAGACCAGAAATGCATTTTTCTGAGTGCATCTCTTTGGTTCAACACTGCCATAAGTCCTGGGAGCCCAGTTGTTAATGTTTTGGTTGCATTTCTGAGACATCGAAATGATCTCAGTTCCTCAGTATCTACATATAAAAATCTAAAGCATGGCTGCATCAAATCTGCAATTGAAACTCATATTCAGCTCAGTACATCTAAAGAGCTGAACAAGTCTTCCTGTGATGCCTGTCTATAAAAACAAAATCCCTCCTTGTTTTGCCTTACAGACTAAAACAAACCAGCTCTCTATAAATACTGATAAGAATGTATGAGTTTGTTTAGTTTTTCACGGACCTTTCTAGTAAACTGAGAAAATGAGCCTGAAACTTTTGGAGTAAAAAATTATCAATCTTTTCAGAAGACAAATTATTTTAAAATTTTGAGATATAATAACATCTGTGTGTGTTTGTGTTTATCTATTTCTAAAACAGAAAAATGTTCTTCCCTGATCTAATCCTCTGCCCTTCTATTATTAATTGCAATATGAAAAAATAAAGAGTCTTGTTTGACCTTCTCAACCCAGAATGGGTCACATGTCATTCAGAAAGCATTTTATCTCCCTTGGTAAGCCGAGTCCCATAATGATGTAGCACAACTGAGACAAATGCAAAAGGGAGACCCTTTTTCACAAGAGGAAGTGGGGAAGGAGTGCTAAGAGAAAGAGAGAGAATGTAAATGTATTTGTAGGCTTTCAAAGGGAACACTTTGGGGGACTGACAGAACATTTTGTTATATGCTTTTATGCTGATAAAACACACAATTCCTAAGGAAAACTGGAATCTTCATTATCATATTTTGCCACCTGGTGGTCAGCAGTTGCAGTGTCAGAAGACCTGACCATAATCCAGAAACTTTCCTCACAAGATTAAGGGCCACACAACTACAATATACTTCATGTAACATGGCTGAGACTCCATTCAGCATTTCAGATTTATGTGTCTTCTGGCTGTGAAATGGGGGTGGTAATTAAAATACATCCTTTAAAATACATGGTTTGTGTAACAAATGCTGAAATAGCTGAAACTCTCTGCAGGTTTGAACTTTACCCTATCCTGTAATCCCAACTAAAACAAAGGACAAGAGGCTGTAAAGACCCTCAGGCCAAACAAAATGGTGATTTTATACAGCAGAACAGATGCATTTAAAGGCACCAGCCCATTAGAGTCATCCAAAGTCCTGAAATACTCAGCAAATGCTGCCAGCAAAAACCCATTTCATCCATTAGGCAGAAAGTATCCTTGTCCTTGCATTAACAAAGACCATCTGATTATGAAGGAGGCCAATACTCTGTTACTGCCAGTTACAGCCAGTTCAAGTGATTTGAAGACTCTAGAGTTCCTGCACTGTCAACTATTCACTGATGATGGGAGACTAGAAGCAAGTATTCAGAGAGAAATTTTGGTTAAATTTTAATTTAGATGATACAACCCACCCATTAAAAAACATTCAAAGAGGGGAGAAAATGGGAGGAGTGCCAGGATCAACATTCAGTTGAATAAAATGCTAATGCTGCCTTAATCTGGTTTCTTTGTATTTATACTTTTCTCCGTAGTGTCCAATTACATGATCACATTGCATATTTTCCACAGGACACTCCCAGTGCATAACATGGGCAGGGCTCTAGGAATGAAGTGGGAAGAAAGGAGGCCTGTTCTCTTCAGAAGTTGGTAGGTTCATCTTGGGAGCCAGGGGACCAATACACTATGAATTATCAAATTACCTGAAAGGTTCTGAAGAACCAAATTCTCTTCCTGCTTCTGTCCCAAAGTTTCCATACAGTATCAGCAATCAAATTTTAAATATGTGGACCATAAATACACATTACTCATTTTCCATGTCTCCCATCCCTGATAATGAGGCATTTCAGGCCATGCACTTGGCATTTTTCTAAGCCAAAATTGCAACTAAAGGCAATGGGGTTTATATACTGTACATTATCGGTTGAAATGGGGAGAATAAAAGAAAGACAATCAAAGTATTTCAGCTTGAACAAAGATAATTGACAGTTTTGATGTTGTACTTTGTCTCTCTTCCCTCTCTCTGCTTTTAAACGGAATAAACAGTTTTCTTGGGCATGTGACCACAAAAACTGAGACACCAGGTTTAACAACATGAATAGGAATGCCTTAAATGCAAATTATAATTAGTGTCTGAAAAATAAAGCCGAAGGGCACACAGAATCATGGAATGGTTTGGGTTGAAAGGGATCATCTAGTTCCAATCCCCTGCCATGGGCAGTGACACTTCCCACTGGACCAGGTTGCTCAAAGCCCCATCTGACCTGCCCTTGGACACTTCCATAGATGGGGCATCCACAGCTTCTCTGGGCAACCTGTGCCAGTGTCTCACCACCCTCACAGTAAAGAATTTCTTCCTAATATCTAATCTAAACCTGCTGTCTTTCAGCTTAAAGCCATTTCCCCTTGTCCTTAGTGCCCTTGTAATAAGTCCCCCTCTGAAACAGACTGGAGGGCTGTTACAACATATACACATTTTTAACATAAAATGAAAACATTAATCAGCTCAGTAGGAACTGACTGAACAAACCAGGGATGCCACATTTGACCTTCAGAAAAAAAGATGAAGGGCTCTCCTATTTCGACTGCATAAGATACTGTGATCACACGTGATGCTGTAATTGAGGACTGTATTAATGGTGCAAATGCAGAAATAAATCTGGCATTTCTTTACTCTGAAGTGGTATCTTTCCCCACAACCTTGACTGGAACCACTGGGTGCAATGCTCAAAGTGTACTTGTAGACGTAAGAAACTCTTTGCAGCACTTTGTTTTCCAGCTAGAGGCAGACAAGGCATTATTGCCATTAAACCTTCTTCTGCTTTTGTACTGTGCACTAGCAAGCATATCAGAATGCAGCTAGAATAAAAGCATGAAAGAAAAAATAGAGTAGGACTCTGCAGCTCTTCAGGGCCCATCATCCACTGTTTCAACCAAACAAACTTTCCTAATTGACTTTGCTGCATGCCAGGAAAGAAATAAACAGAAAGCACCTTTCTCAACATAGCTTTGGGCATGGCTGGTCATGTTAGGGAATGAATCCCCCCTCCCACACACACCAACCAGCAGTTAAAGGCAACATGCTCTGTTTTCCTGGCAGCCATTCCACTGTGCTGTGAAATACCATATGCAGATGTACTTTCTATGGTGCTCACCCCATAGCTGCATTTATAAAAATCTACGTAAAGTTTCTCCTCCAGTAATAATTCTTTCAGGTAGCATTTATATATATGAAATTGGACCTGGCTGTGAGTTAACTGTCCTGTACATAAAGACAATATTCATACGGAAGTAGTTGTAATATTTAAATCTCTTGTGTGGTGGGATTTTTTTTAATATAAACTCTCAAAATAATAAAAGGCAAAATATTTGAAATTAAGTATGCAGCTTTAAGTCTTCTAACAAGAAATGCTTTGTGACAACTAGCATCAGTTATGTTTCTTTAGATAAATGAAAGGAAAGGACTCTCACATGTTCTAGATGAATATGGGCCTGGCTGGCGATGTCATAAATTACATCTCTCACATTTTTCTCTTGCTTGCCTCTTATGAAATCCTCTTGTGAAACTCCATGCTGGACACAGGAAGGAAAACCAAAATCAAAAAAGAGAAAAAACCCTCTATAAACACCAAGTTTCCATTTTTGCTTCTCAAAAACCTGTCCCAGCAACGAAGCTAAGGACTTAAGACTAAACAGCCTAAATGTTCCATCATTGCTCTCATTTTTTAATTCCCTTTCTTTTGGTCTGTCACTTGGAAAAAAAAATCAAGAGAACAAAGAGAACAGTTGGTACAAACTCTCTGCACAAATTTGTTTCCTAAAATTTTGTGGTCAGTAAGGTAACGAAGTCAGATATTAAAGTTCGGGGGATTTAGATCAGTTTAGATAACTAATTTTTAAAACCATAATCCAAGAATCAATACTAAGCAGAAGAAAGCCAGTAACAGCTACCACAGAAGCCATGCTGGCTTTTGGATCTTGGGATTGGTGTGCACATCCCAGGCTTGCAAAAAAAAACCAACCAACCCCCAACCCACAGAATACCAAACAAAGCCATCTCCAAAAACCAACCAACCAACCAACCAACCATTAAAAGCCAGAACCACCAAAAAAGAGCCCTTCCAAAGCCCAAAAAGCCAACTCCAAACTTATTCTTCGTCTATAGTGACCCATGCTAAGATAGAATATGGCTTATGCAGAATTGCACCAGCTGTCCACTCCTCTCAACAACCCTCAGGCATGTCAGCTGTATGAAGGTGGGCAGGAAGGCTTCACAGGAGGTACAGACTCAGGAGAACTCCACAGTTCTTGGCAGCAGCTGAAATGCTTACAAGATTGTCTGCACAGAAGGGATACAAGCTGCTTTTACAGTTCCACAGCAGAACATCTTCCATGGTGAGGAACGACTGAATTTTCGGGCTATGTCTGAAAAGCTGAAAACTTGGAAAGCCTCCCATAACATGCAGTCCCAGAAGGGCTGAAAGGAGAGTGAAATTCCTTTCTGCAGTCTTATAACCCTGACCTATATTAGTATCTACATTTTTTGCAGCTACCTACATTACTAAACATCCAATCCAAACTTTGTATTGTATTGAAATTATATTCAGAAAATATTAACACAACCACCTTCGGCATCATCACAATTGTATAAATTTTGGTTAAGCTGAAAAAGAACAGCATCGACACTTAAAAATAAAGACTGGAAATGAAGGACTAACAGCTGAGATGCCTGCAGATTAACCCATGGAACAGTAATGAAAAATTCTGAGCTTTAATCCCATTTTACATAAACTGTAAGATCTGCTAAATTCTAATGCAAATTTGATGTACAGTTTGAACTGGAGGACTATACCATCTGCGACAGAAATGTACAGAATATAGGCCTATACCTGTCAAATATGGAACAGAAAAAAAACCACAAACCACCAGCACAATATGAAAAGGTAATACAGAGAAGCACAAGAAGATTGTTCAGAAGTAAAATTTCTCACAGTGCTTCCTTTATGGTGATAGAAAAAGAAAAAAAAAAATCCAACCCCAAAATACAAAACCCCAGGTCTCATTCCGTGCATGCATTTTTATACATTATTAGAAAAATTCCTGAAACCTAAAATACTACTACATTTAATAATAACAAAAAAACCACCCTGAAGAGAAATCTAGAGTTTCTTGAAGATCACTTCTCTCACTTCCCAAAAGATATAAAACTGTGACAATGGCATATTAGCAGGCCACAGCAGAATGAGTAAAAATAAAGAAAAAACATAGTATTTCTTTCTGGCATAATAAATCATGATCTCATATTTAGCTTTGAAAAACACAGTTGGACAAACTACACTGTTCCATTCCAGACTATTTGCTTCTCTTACCAACATACAAATGTCCATGGGAAGAAAGACCTTTCGTCTTGTACAATGATATGGAGTTGCTCTTAAACACGTAACTATGCCTTGTGCTTTCCCAATGTGACTGGCTGCATGGTCAGCATGGATGTCCCTCACACCTAAAATTGCAGAAACAATATGTTTAGAACTGTGCAGTCAGGCTTTTTGAGGGGTATGGTCTTCTCTGATGCATATCACAGTCATATTTTAGGAAAGCTACATGCATTGGTCCATGACAGAACTGTCCACGTGCACAAACTGCCTTGAGATCTCATCTCGGAGGTGCAAAACAGCAGGAAAACTCATTCATTTCCACATTCAGGAGCAAGATGCCTCTTGTTGCAGTATCTGCAAAGGGTATACTTAGCAGAACAACACCTATTCAGATATAACACACTAGTACACGAACTCCTTTTCATTGGCATATTCTAACCCAGGATAACAGTATTCCAAGAACTGCTCTTCCTGCCAGAAAAAGTCATTCAAGTGTGAGATTCCTGACATGCATTAATGCTTACAGTGTGGTTTAATGATTCATCAGTGTAGTGAAGTTAAAGAGAATGATCCTATACTTCACCCCTCAAACCCCTATTTCTGCCCCTCCCTTGTGCTGTCAGGAGCAATGAGGCAAACTCAATGAGATCACCAAAACAATGGAAAACTAATGTTAGTTACTGCACAGTCACACAACTGTGAGAACTGAAGGAAGGAGATGAGTGGGGCAGAGCAGCACCATTGCTCTTCATGGCAAGACCATACAAGCTTGGCTGAGACTGATTATAAAACTGAGCTGGGATAAAATGAAAATTTAAATTAAAATTTATAAAAACTCCAACAGAAGCAGCATTCTACAAAGAAAGAAATGAGGATACAGCAATTATAGATTGATGAGCCTGACATCTGGAAATAACATTGGGGGTACCAGATTCACTGTGGAAGCCTGTCTGGCTCTTCAGTGGGTCCCAGAATCCTCTGTGAAAGAGGGAATATACCCAGACTACAGGGACTGATTTTGGCAATGGCAGCAGAAAGCAAAGTGTGGCTTGGAGAAATCATTGGGTATTATTTACTAACTACTTAGGTAATCAGTTAGAGAGCAAAAATTTTTAAATTACAGGAGTTGAGAGGAAGTACCAGGACATTTGATGACATGATTAGCAGTCAAAATGAGCTTGGCAAAAGAAATAACCTGAAATCAGCAAGAATAGAACAGCACTAGTACTGGGAGAGATACACACTAACTGGAGACTAGTCAGGAATAGTGTCTAAAAAGTACAAGAAATTTAGCAAACATGACCTGAATGAAAACAGGTCCACCTAGTCTAGAAAACACTGCTGATGGGCAACACCAAGAAAGATGCTAAAGTATTTGATTAGTTTCTCCATTTGTTTAATATGCAGTGAAGGAGATTTTGCTTAGATATTTTGTTACATCTGTATATTTAAGAGAAGTTAAACATGACAATAGAACACTT
Source organism: Phylloscopus collybita (assembly GCA_027886175.1). Classification (NCBI taxonomy): domain Eukaryota; kingdom Metazoa; phylum Chordata; class Aves; order Passeriformes; family Phylloscopidae; genus Phylloscopus; species Phylloscopus collybita. The sequence continues at coordinate 22,886,626 of JAJNNQ010000075.1, forward strand.
AGAATATCATGAGACTCCATACAGGTTTTCAAAAACAGTTTAACTGAATCGTACGAGAAGTGAGTGATCCAAGCATGACTGAACCTATTCTGGATTTCTCAGCATGGAAGACACTGGCATTTCTCATACTCCTACATTTCTTCAGTAAGGGGTTCAGAAAGACACTTGCAACATTTCACTGATTTCCTACTGAGGAAGCAAACATCATATGTTAAGAAATAAGTTCCTCAATTCTTCCAAAGCAGAATGTACTCACCATCTCTTTCTTTTCATTTCTCTTTTTTTCTATTTTTTTAAACTCTTTTAACATCAGTATTTGCCTTTCATCAGATTAGTCTGATAAGTAAGAGGAAAATATCGCTACTACAATACTACTACAATTTACCACATTCTGTAAGAGAAGCAAGAACAAAGAAAACAAAGCAACAAAGAACAGAATGAAACTGCACTTCAATGAGCTCTGCACTGAGCAGCTTCCGAGAAAAGCAAGGCTTTTAGGACAGCTGAAGTACAATTCCACATTTATGATTCAGCATTCAAAAGATAGCTTAAGTTCTACCTAGGAAACTTTTACTGAAATTAAACTCCAGTGGGAAAAGAGAGGGCTTTTTGAAATATCAGTAAATACTGCACTTGCACTAATGAGTCATCAGCAAAACCTAGAAAGGGGAAAACACCTACCCAGCGTTTCCAAGGTGAGGTACAAGAGAGCACTCTGAGTGTTCTCAGCATAGGTTTCCAGCTCCTGGATGTTATGGTATGCCCTGTCATCCAAATTCTTCTCCTGGAATATAAACACGGAGCTTCAGCGGAACACAAGCATAACTACTGTTCATACAGGCTTATTACTACAGTCATGTCACCCCAATGCACTACCAGAAACAACAAAAGAACAAAACTGAGAGACAGAGGGAGTATAAACTCAGACAGAAGCAGTCATTAAAGCTTATAGCATGCCTAGCAAATAACTATGCTCAACTGCAGCCAAGTGTGCTTATAATAGCAAAATACAACTTTCTGCAATAATATGAAATCAGAATTCTCCATAAAAAAAGAAACAGCCAAAACAAAACATCATGTGGTATTCTTACATTATAGGGTTGTCAATTTTAATATTTAATTTGCATCTGAAGCAAAGAGAAATTTAAATAAACAGGAATGTATTTTTTAAAAACATAAAATAAATCTATAAAATGCACACAAGTGTTAAAGTCATGTAAAAAACCATAGATTCATAGAATCATAGAGTGGTTTGGGTTGGAAGGGACTTTAAAGATCATCTAGCTCCAAGTTTCCCGCCATGGACAAGGAAACCTTCTACCAGACCAGGTTGCTCACAGGCCCACCCAATCTCTGAACACCTCACAGAGAGCCCACAACCTCTCTGGGCAACCTGTTCCAGTGCCTCACCACCCCCATTAAACAATTTATTTCTCACATCTAATCTAATCTAAACCTACCCTTCTTCACTCAAGGCCATTCCTCCTTGTCCTATCACTACACGCCCTTATCAAAAGTCCCTCTCCAGCTCTTGCAAGCCCCTTCTAGCTACTGGAAGGTGCTCTAAGGTCTCCCCAGAGCCTTTTCTTCTCCAGAATTAACAGCTCCAAATCTCTCAGCCTGTCTTCACAGGAGAGGTGTTCCAGCCCTCTGAACAACTTAGTGGTGCTAATAAATAATACACCCAAAATAATAAAATACACCCCAAACTACAACATCCTCCTGCTCTAGCAGTTTGTTCAAGTGTGGTTGAAACATTCCACTCCTAAGACTAAAAAACAGTCTTAACATTAAGAAAGTCTGAAGTCTTTGATAGCAACGACCTTCTGCAAGTAACTGACCATCAATTTGCTCAGTTTATAGCTTCACATGACACTTCAGCAGCAAAATTAGCTTAGGAGATTCCTGCACTCTGCTTTTCATTCTTGGCCTTGTGTCAGAGTTTGTAGCAACATTACTGTACCAGTGATATTCTTAATCTTGTTTTTTTCCCAGGAAAAAAGGTAGCTATTTTAAACTTAATGTGATTTGAATGCTCCAGTTTACACCACTGCTTAGAAAAAACTCCACAGCCATGATAAGGAGTAGCATGAAAGTGTGGCAGAACGGTTCAGATAGGTCACTTAATTTTTGAGATTTTATATCCACGTGAACTCACAAACTACATCAATTTAAGACAAAAATAAACAAACAATTCTATTAGCCATTTTGGCAGAAAGAACAAAAACTCTGAAGAGTAGCATCAAGGAAGAATTTTTAAAAAAATGCAGCAGTATCATTTTTAAAGAGAAATACGACTGGAAAATTACAAAAGCTTTTGTTTTACACACAAACATATAAAAATAAGGAAGAGAAAACCCAAATATGACTAAAGCCAGAATCAGACTCTGAAGGGTAAATACTTACTCTTTCATCTATGATCTTCATGAACCACATTTTAGTCAAGTTATGCCTCTTGACAGCCTGAAAATTATCAAATAAAATCTCCATGTTAATCTATACAAAGTGATAGTAGCACTGTATTCTGAAGGTTGAAATACATTTTAGGTATTTAATAGAAAAATTGCATTCACTGGGTTAAATCAAAGTGGCATCTCGGTGGAAAATGAGAATCTTCTTCAAATACAAAGATTTTCAACTGGCATTTACTGCAAGTTGCTGTACACAGAAAATGAAATACCAGACATCAAGCCAGCTAACTAAAAGCATTTCTTTAAAAATGTTTTTGAAATTTATTTATTCTTGGAGTCATATGTTCCCACAAAGTATTTGCAGATAACTATGTTCACTTTCCAAAAAGAACTGAGTTTCCTCCAGGGTCCAGCAATAAAAATATTTCCCCTGTAAACTCTCAAGAAAATGTCAGCACAACATACTAATACATACTGTAAAGACAGAACGCTAACAAAGCAATACAATTAATATTATGGCTTTGTTTAAAAAAAAAATCTCACAGCATCTCATATTCGTGCATTCTTCTTTTGGTTCTTGTCTTTGACTTTCTTCCTGTGCCACTTCATTCTATCAATTTACCTTCAATCCTCTTAATTCCACACTTTGATTTTTTCAGAATACATTGTCAGAAACGCTACCATCACACATAAAAACATCTATAAACAAAATTTACAGGACAGATTTCTTACAACTTAGTCCTTATAGCTCACTTTCAACTTCTTCTTTACAACCATCATATTAGTAAATATTTTTTCAAGGTTTGACGAGACCAGATCTTGTTGATTCAATAAATTCTGCTTGAGACAGTATTTGGTATATGACAAGGCAAATTTTAAGTTATAACTACTAATGTTGGTTTTGACTCTCACTTGTTCACCTCAAGTATCATTTTGTAAATGAATCCTTGAAATACTAACAGGTCAAGCAAGACTTAAAGTACCAAACTCAACTCTGCTAAATTACCCAATTTGTACATTACATCCATTTTGAGTTACCTTCATTCAAACACATGGGTCCTCATTTCTCCCATTTGAAAAATTGGCTTCTTCCACAAAAATGAACCAAGAATTAGGCCTCACTTTTCATACGTTCAAAATAGACAGAAAAGTAAGATCATGCATCATGTAGTTGCTGTGTAAGTTTATATTAAAGTCACCAAGAGCTGAGCTATTAATAATTCTAGAAATACTGTTAAAGGCTATTTATCTACTTTACTAGTGCATAAAAATTTGGAACCCAAATGCAAGTATTCTGGGATATACAAAACTTCAGGAACACATCTAAATATCATAAATTAAATTTATTCTGCAAAATCACATTGTCCTCATATCAACTCAACAGCAACAAAGGTGTATACATGGAATATGCTGTGCAAAGACATGTTAATTCTATTAATAGCTCTGCAATACTTGTGAGTTCAGGTGTCTTTCCAAATCCTTTTTTATAAGAATTGCAATGACATTCTTGGACATTTGTGAAGTCTTGGGCTTCAAATAGGTCACTTTTTGGGTATTTGCTGAAATATGGAAATAAAATCCCATCCTGACTGCAAGTCACCAAGTCACATTGAATTGTTAGTTCACTCCAGTGCCCTGCAGTGCTCAGAGCTATTAGAGCTCCTAAAATACTTTCTGAATTATTTTTCATCATCTTATTTTGCAAGCAGTTCTGTTTGGATTGTATTACATTGGTCTTCCTTTACAGGAATCATACATGAGCTGAAGTTTCACCAAAGACCATTCTTCTTCCACTTCAAAACCAATTTTCTGTTTTGGGAGAAAGGAGTACAGCTGGCACTCTTAGCTACTGGAGAGGGTTACAATTGGTATCCCAGAACCTGAATGACTTATATCTAAATACTGTACTGGTTTTGGCTGGGATAGAGTTAATTTTCTTCACAGCACTTTTATGGGGCTTTGCTCTGGATCTGTGCTGAAAACAGTGTTGGTGGTTAGAACAAATGCAGCACAGCAACACACAAAACACTGACATTACTTTAATACTACCACAGTAATATTAAAACCAATTTTAGGACAAGAAAGGTGTATTTTACCCTCCACAGTTCTGCAGCAACAGGCTGATGTGGTGGGTTATCGCCATATATGTCCTCCACAGCGTCCCTCCAGAACTGCATCCGCATCAGACCTGTTGTCTTCTGAGTTATGGAGTCTTTAATCTGGAAAGGATACATCTGGAGTGAAATTCAGTGTCTTTAGGACACTTGGTCTATCTACGCTGAAAAGACAGACACAGGACATAGTCAGACTAAGCAGGGAAAGAGCTCAGTTCTGAACTGACATTTATTCCTCATAAAGCTTAGGAACACTACACAGAGTAAATGCAAAATCTTTACTACAACCTAATTTTAAACCCCACAGAGATTAAGTGCTGGGCAACCCTCAACTTAGCTTTCTTCCCTGAAGGAAAAAAAGTGGTGACAGCAGCAAGGGAAGGTACACTACGGGTTGCCAGAAGCACAGCCTACAGAAGCTGGTCAGGGGTTTTGCCTGGTCAGCTCATTTCCTGGATCACTCCTTTCTGGCAAGCACTGCCAACTTTCCTGGTTGCACTGGCCCTTTCTGGCCACATGGCAAAGCAGAGAGACCGAAGCCACTCTTCTCCCACAACAAACAGCAAACTTCCTTCCTGCAGCCTTTTCATCTCACTTCTGCCAACAAAGACTTGGTCCTGATTTCAGCATCCCATTTTTTGACCGACCTTCTACAGTTAGGATTTAGCTGCACTTTACCCATTAACTGCATGTGAAGCCAGGACTTAGGTGCAATCACATAACAGTATCAAGAATCACTGCCTATTTGTTACAATTCAATTTTAAAATGCACAAAGAAAAAAGTCATAAAAATTATATACATAAACAGAATAATAGGGCAGGCTGGGTACTTTCTGTGGGCCATTCAAAACTGAAGGTTAGTACTGCACTATTTATTCATTGCCCTTGACAGCATAAAAGTTAATCTTGGCAAAACACCACCTACTACAGAAAGAGTAGTACACTTACAAGTGTAATTCAGAATATCAAAATTGTCATTTTAAATTTCCAGAGTTCACAAATGTATTTTAATACCTGCCTGAGCCAGTTCCACATTGAAGGCTCTCAGGGCAAAAGCAGAGGTTCGAGATTCTGCAGGCAACAGCAGAGAACAGAGAAACCCTTCATAGTCACGCTTCCTATAAAAGAATCAAAAAGCACATTTGTTATTTATAGCTCCAAGTCAATTGGGTGTGCTACTCCTTAGCGCTGAACTCCTGAAAGAGTAGCAGTAAGTTACAGCTCAAAACTTTTGACTTTGTAAAAGTAGCAGCTTTTAAGCTTGTTTTAAAATAAAACCAACTCCAAGAGGCAGGGCAGGCTGTCTGAACTCCGGGTGCACCTCTGAAATCCTCATCTCAAGATATCTGGCTAAAGGCATGAAGCAAGGCTGTGGCAGAACTGCAAATAGAATCCAGATTGTCCAACTGGCAGATTTCTGTTCCAACATGAAACCACATTTCTTTAAAAGATTTTGCTTTGGAGCTTGGCAGAAGAGTGCTTGCTTAACCATTAAGTTTTTGTTTACTGGCAACTATATTCAAAGCATAAAACCTCCGGGAGTTGGCAGTTTCACTGCAGGTAACTCGCTGCCAAGCCGGAGTGATGTGCTTTCCTTTGGCCACGTGGGTGTGCCACGAAATTAAAAACACAGTGCTCAGAACATAAACCACAAAATCACTCCAGCTAACAAAAACACCTGACCACGGCTGAAAAGCTAAACTGCTTGTTTTGAACAACACTTTTGTGTACTTTCTGATAAGCTTGAAACCTGATTCTTCCTTAGAACAAGATGAACTCCCAAGTTTGGCCTGGAGAGTGGAGAGGCGGGTTGTTAAGGAAAACACATGTACTTATTTTCATTAAGTTTGCTGTTCTTGCATGTGCTCATATTTCTTTTGAATAAGATCTTAAAATAGAAAGCCAGACTAAACCCAAGGGTAATTATCAGGGCTGCTACTTTTAGCATCAAAGAAAAAGGAAGTGAAATTTAACAGAGATGCTTAACCCTACAATACACAGCAGATGAAAATTAGCAAGTACTTAGTTTCCACAACTGTTGTAAAACTCTTTTAGAGCTTGATTCAAATCCAGAATTATCAACCAAAAAAATTTACATTTCTGAGTTGTAGTAGGCTTTAAAGGACACCTTCATATTACAGAACAGTTGCATTAACCTCCCTCAGTTAAGACATTTTCTGAAAAGTATTATCAGCTCAAAACCTAATATTTTTTCAAGATTAATTACAGAAATACCCAGTATTGCCCACCCTAGACAGAGCTGCATGGTTTACAGCCACATTTTCCCAGTCCCAGTCTGTCTCTGCTGTTCACACAACACAGAACCACCTCTACTTTCAGACAGGAAACAAAAAAATACATCACACCAAGTACACAGCAACACAATAGAGAAAATTGTCTTCCCTGTGGTAATGATGTTGACATGGTGTGGTTTTGGTTGTGGTTTTTTTTCAATTACACCAAGCTTAAAAATTTGGTGTTGCAAATCCATTAAGGCTCAGTAAAATAAAATTGATATTGCTATAGATCACATTCCACCCCAACTCTCTTCATGTATCCGTGTAAGGAAGGAAGGAGGGAATGATCTTATGTCAGGTATGGAATGTTTTCAGTTTTCAAATAAGTGTAAGTTTACATATGAACCCACAGACAGAAGAAAAATTAGTAATGGTCACAACTGGACTTTCCATATAATGAATTCATAATAAAGCTATCAATCCACAAGCTTGTCTTTCACAGTGAGAGACATAAAACATACCTATAAGGGAAACATATTTTCAGTCAAATAGCTTGAAGTGAATTTAGTTTTTTAACAGAAAAAGGAAGACCCAGGAGAAACGGCATCTTCCATATTGAAAAGACAAATATACATTATTAAGGCATAACTCAGTTGTACTTCCTAATGTGTTGGAAGACTCAAACTCAGAACCAGGAGTTGCTGACACTTGCACAGTCCCGAGTGTTCTATTTCTGTTTGAATAATAATTCCTTCCACTTATTGTTATAATTATTATTCTTTCCATGCCATATTTGAACTACTAGGACCAGCAGCTTCAATTAAATGATGCCAAAAGCATAACTACCTTTCATTTTACTATTTTGAATGCTTGTATTTTTACTAATTAGTCCTTTTATCATTTAACAAAAATACATATTAAAAAAAGTTTTAATTTAATTATCTCATTGGAACCTAACTATTCTGTTCACAGTTGCTTGTTACTGGAAATATTTCACCTGCAGATGTTAACTTTACCTATATATAGCCTGTACACACAGCCTCTGGTTGCCTGAATATCAGGGAAACGATTCCTGGCTAGAATAACTAGGAAAAGAAAGCTGTATTCTGAAAATCATGAAAAATGCAACGTGGCTGTGCATTCTGGTGCATCTGTAGAGGTCAGCCTCTTGGTGCTGCACTGAACATTTAAAACTGACCCGTTTCTTTCCCTTAGTTTTCCTGCCTCAGACATTACTGCAGACCACACACACCTTTCTGTCTTTTACAAGCACCAGTTTGGAGAAAATAATCCTCTTCCACTCTTTCTATACACATACGGAACCCTTCTCCCAGCTTTTGCCAATCATCTGGAACAACAGTATCCAAAGGGAAACTCCCTAGGTCTTTACTAAGAGACTTGTTTAACATCTTACTTTACAAAGAACTGAATCCCTGGGAACCACAAAGCAGCCAAGGGACCCTACACATTGTTTACAGCCCAGAATCCAAGAAGGAAAAGTGGCCTAACGTGGACATTCTGGGTTTGACAAAAAAAAAAAAAAAAAAAAAAAAAAAAAAAAAAAAAAAAAAAAAAAAAAAAGTTTTGGAAACATAGCCTTCCTCTTGCGTTTAGGAGAGAGAAGGTACTGAGCTGCTCCAGCTGCCAGATGTTCTCTGATGTGGCCTGTTTTCTCAAGGAGCACTCAGGAAGCATGGCTATTTCTCAGTAACAAAGATCTGAAAACACCCAATGTTTTTAAACATCCACTTCGGCGATTTCGATCTCCAAAACACCGATACAAGGAAACAGAAACGTTCAATGCTTCAGCCATGAAGGGGCGGGAGGAGGGGAGGGCGCTGCGGTGGGAGGCTGCCCAGGGAAGTCGTGGAGTGTTCCTCTGCGGACACATTCAACACCCACCTGGACGCCTTCCCGTGGAACCTGCTCTAGGAGACTCTGCCTGGGCGAGGGGTTGGACTGGATATCTCCAAAGGTCCCTTCCAACACAAACGAATCGGGGATTCTGCGTGCAGGCTGAATCATCCACGCGGCCTAAACATGCGTCTGCTTCCTACGCTCCCGACACGGCGTGATCCCGCCGGCCCACCGCCGCCGGCCACAGGGGCTATTTTCGGGGCCAGGACAGCCCGAGGGCGGCCTGGGCAATCCCGGTCATCCTTTCGGGGAACTCGTCAGCATTCCCGTCGGGTGGGAAGGGCTGCCGAGCTTTCCCGGGCCGGCTTCGCCGCCCCGCTTTACGGAGCGCGCACCCCCGCGCCTGCAGCCCCCCGCGGCGGGCACTCACCGCACCAGCTCGGCGCAGTACTGCACCGCTCCTCCGGCCGCCGGGCCGCTCCAGCCCGCCGCCGCCGCCCTCCCGCCGAGCGCCGGCGGCCGCGCCAGGCGGTGTCCGATGGCGCCGCGCCGCAGCGCTGCCCGCGCCATGCTGCCCGCCATGCTGCCCGCCATGGCCCCGCCGCGCAGGCGCCGCCGGCAGGGGGCGCCCGCGGCCGGGACGCTGTGGGAGCGCGCGGCGCAGGCCGCCGATGGCGCCCGGCGCGGGCCTGCGGCGCCGCCCGGGGGAGCCCCTCCGCTCCGCCCGCACTGAGGCTGGAAAGCGGCCCAGCCGAAAAGGACCTCGGGGTGCTGCTCGGCAGCTGGCTGAACTTTAGCCAGCGTGTGTCCGGGTGGCCAAGAAGGCCAATGGCGTCCTGGCCTGTATCAGCAGTAGTGTGGCCAGCAGGACCAAGGCAGTGAGAGTACTCGGCGCTGGTGAGGCCGCACCTCAAGTGCTGTGTCCGGTTCTGGGCCCCTCACTACAAGAAAATCATAGAGGTGCTGGAGCATGTCCAGAGAAGGGCAATGGAGCTGGTGAAAGGTCTGGAGCTGCTCCTGTGTGGAGCAGCTGAGGCAACAGAGGGTTTTTAGCCTGAAGAAAATGAAGCTCAGGAGGGACCTTAATGTTCTATAGGAGTGCCTGAGAGGAGGTTGTAGCCAGGTGGGGGTTGATCTCCCAGGTAACAAGTGACACAACAAGAGGAAATTGACATAAGCTGTGACAGAGGAGGTTTAGGTTTGGACATTAGGAAGAATTTCTTCACAGAAAGGGTGATTAGACATTGGAATGGGATTCCCAGAGAAGTGATGGAGTCCCTGTCCGTGGAGATATTTAGGGAAAGACTGGACGTGGCACCTAGTGCCTTGATCTACTTGATGTGATGTTTGGTCAGATTAGGCTTGATGATCTCAGAGGTCTTATCCAACCTAATTGATTCTGTGATTAAGTTTTTAAACCTGGGGCCCAAAGAGCTCAAGGAAGCTGAATTCTAAAAGTCTTCCTGCTTTGGGCAATGTGGCATAGGAGCAGGCATGGGACTGGGAAAAGCCTCAGGCTGGTGTACTGTGTGAGGGAGAAAGGCAGGCAACATCAGCCCTGGGCCCCATCCTTGGTAAAATGTGTTTAAGGTTTGCAGCAGAAGCCTTGTTTCCTCCTTTTAGCTGGCAGAGGGGTTCCTCACCTTTCAGGCTGGCTGGACTTTATCTAGAGACAGAATGGCTCTGTTAGCCACATGGTCATGGACAGAATAGCTGTGCTTCCTCAAAATTTGGCCTTTAAAAGGATAAGACAGCAGATTCATACAAAAATGCTACTATGCTTAAAAGCAGTTTCATCTTAACACTACACCAGCCCAACCTATTAGTAACTAGCCCAATCTTGCTGGAAGAGGCACAACTGCAGTCTGGCTCTTCTTTCTATCCCCAGCCATGCCATTCTCTTCCTGGTGCCAACTTTGACCTTCATTTCATAGTACGGGGAGTTAAACCAGCCACCACTGCTCACTTTTGTTGTCCATGAGTTCCTTTTCTGCCGGTTTGGTGCCTTGAATTAGTTCACTGTGTGGTGCGCTGAGCAAGGGGCTGCAGGCTGGGGAGAGGGTGTGCTCTCCCGGATTGTGGGCAGAATGTTCATTAGCTGACCTGCAAAGGGAAGCCATGCAGTAAATACGGGGAGAGTTTTGAGTGGGCAGTGATACTCAAGGGACAAGGCATCTATTTGGAAATCAGAGCAAGCCTTTATTTTGTGTCACAGAGCCGAGGAGGAGAAGGAGGTTAGGGATCACACTTAAACATTATTTTTTTTATTGATGAGCGGTCCTTGTGGGTTTACTCCGAGCCTTTCTTCTTCCCTTCTTCTCATGTCTAATGTTCTCTCTTGTCTTAAAATTCTGAACCTTGTTTAAAACTCTTGCTATGCCTTGAGCAGGATTTATTGTTTGTCAGGGCACCCAAAGAAGGTCATTTAGCTTTGGGTGGAGGCTGAAACTGCTGTTGTTTAAGTTTTCAGGGAGAACCCCTAGATAAACGAATCCAGCTCTTTCAGTTGCTGCCAATTCCTGGCAGAAGGGTTACATAAACATACTCTAAACCTCAAGGGTATTATAAATAAATCTTATAAAATATTATACTTTTTTTTTAGTCTCTCAACAAAAAGGGTGTTAAACTGATTTAAACTCATAGTAAGGAAAGAATAAACCGGTTGTTTATGTAAAATATTAATCCTGACCTTGTTCTCAGTGTACTGACATTTGTTTCTTACTGTTCTGTACCTTTACTGTTCTTATTAAAGTACGGTTCTTTTTTCTTTAAACAAATATTTCAAGTGTCGTGTGTAATTATTGAAAAGCTTCCTCAAGACTGTATAGATTCTAGTAAGTTAGCTTTTTGTGCCGCCAGCTCAATAGGAGTAACAATTTGGCTTAATGTTTTGGCAAGTTTTTAACACTGTAGATGAAAATTGAAGCTTTATAAGGGTCGTTCACAAACTTTTTTTTTTTTTCCCATTATCTCATTGTGTTAAAAAGCACATTCCATCACCTTTTTCAGCATTTCTCTCAGAAGCTGAAAGGTGGCCACCTCTCTGATGTGTACTTCTTACTGAATATTTTGTCCCACTGACTCTTCAGACAAAACTCTGAAATCCTTGGGCAGCAGTGCTAGTGACAGCAATGGCTGGTTTAGGCAGAGGTACTTGAGTTATTACTCTAACCTGGCATTTCTGCAATAAAAAACCCAAGTTCTGTGTCAAGGAAACACTGATCAGTTATAGCCCACCCTTGTTATAAGAACATCCTGAGACAATTTGTCAACAGAGAAATGAGAAAAAGAGCCCCTCAGCCGTTCCATTGGCCAAACAGAGGCTGAAGTTTAGGAAGTCTACATATACTCATGTGCTTGTACCACAAAAGTCTTCATGCAGAGGAGAATGGCAGGGAAGAGAGAGATCTCCCACAGAATATCCAGTGACTGGAGGTCGGGGTATTAATTGGGGTATAGGGGACAGTCACTGCGATCCCTTATCTCTAACAATGAAAGCAGAAATATGAACTGTGATCTGACAGGTCTGTTCTCTACATTCACAGGACCAAGGATATATTTTCCCTCTCTCTCATTCTCCTTTTCTGAATAATCCTGGATTAATTCCAATATCAGAGTTAAGGAAAAATCTGTGTATACTAATAGTAGTGTTTTATGTCAAGTTCCATGCCACAGTGAACAGGCAATTGCAGTTATTTTTACTTGAACTACTAAAAGTATTCAACCAAAAATCTTTGTTTAAGGAGAACGCTAAGAAAATCAGTTTAATGGCAGTCATTTCAGTCCTGGCCAAAGAACAATATATTAATATGTGTGCTAATAAATACTGGGCCACTTTAAAACACATTTTTCCCATTTTTCATGCATTAAACATCTCAGTCTTTGATTATGAAGTAGATGAAAAGCTATCCCAAAGGACATTGCAGTGAAAGGGGTTTCGTCTTTGTTTGCTGCTGCATTTTTTTTATTGGTATGTTTCTCTGTAGACAAATGGCTGGTAAACCTTTGTTTATTTCTTGTTATCATTGTGCTCTTTCACTTCCCTGTTTCAAGGACAGAGGTTGTACAAGGTGGTATGCTAAAAGCAGTAGGAGACAAAAGTCTCGGTGATTTATCGAGAGTGAGGACCACTGCAAGCTTCCTTGGCTTTGTGCTGCAGGACTAGGCTGGAGCAACTCTCCTGCAGAGGAGAAGGAAACCAATTTTTCCTTATCCACTGGCTCCTTTGCCAACCATGGGCATACGTCACTGCACTCAGTAGGAATGGCTGCTCATCTGACATTCCCAAGCCTCCTGGGGTTTTACCTTTCCAGGTAAACTCCCTTTACCTTTCAGGTATACTCCCATGAAACTGATGGATCTATCAACACACTTTAGATACACCATCAAGTAAGGACCAGATATTACCAACTTCCAATTACTTCTGATGCAGACTGCATGCAGACTTGTGAGAGAGAGAGTCACTTGTGAGTGAGAGAGTCATGCAACTTTTTGATACCTATCTTTTTTTAGGTTAGTCTCATCTCTTTTCAGACAGCAGATTAAAATAGGACTTCTACAGAGAGTAGTCCAGATTAAGGAATAGCTTCAGCTAATCAACTTAGTCCCTCTCCTTGCTGTGGGTTACTGACTGTTTCTGATCAAGAACCTCTCCACAACTGTGCCACATTCTTTGAACACACAAACACACGGATGCAGAGCTTCGGGCCAAGTTTTCAAGTGTTTTGTGCACTGTAATTGCCCAGCTTCCACTTTGGGATCAAAATAAGACCTTCAGTCTTAAGAAGCCTTTGCTATTAATCTAACAAGTTGCTTCAAAAATCCTGCTCTCTGGAGGACCATGTACTCTCCTCAGAAAATTTTGTCTCTAGTTTTTCAGCACCCATCGTAAAACGTCCATACTGCTGCGAAAAGAGATTACTTACTTGGCCACTCTTGCACAGGAGTGTAAGCCCACACAAAAACAGTTTGGTTCCATGTTGTTGTCTAGTGTGACACACTTACAGTATCAAATGCAAATACAGTGAATATTTGAATGGAATTCACAAAGTGTGTGCTTTTAAGATAAAGTAAAGCCAAGTCCTTCCATTGCTGCTTTGGATGCAAATGTATTTGTAATGAACTCCTGGTTTTGTCTGTATCCCTTATCTTGCACCTGTTATCATCCTTCTTGTAAAAAGCTTAGGGGTAAGCTTGCCAAATGATACGCCCCATCTGTGCTACCTGGGATAAACAGTGTTAGCAAGATTAGCAAGAAGTATGCAAACTGAAAAGTCACAAGTTCTTGACAGACGGATACCAGCACTTTCTCTCTGGCTAGCAAGGATAGGGTCTTTGTGTTCTTTCAACAAGTTGCCAACATTCTCTTTGAAATTCTTGTGAAGTTGTTGGGAGGGAGATGAGAGAGAGAGGAAGCTGAGGGTGTGCAAACTTGTTTTGGGCATGCAGATGAAGTCAATTGCAAATATAGCAACGATTTCAGTGGAATTCACCAAGTGAATGCTTCTTCACCAGAGGCTAAGTTGACATAAATGTTGTGTCTGCTGTGTTGAAGGCAGGTATATTAGTTGTGTACACTGCTTTTGTTTATATCTCTTTGCTTGGACCCCTTCAAACCAGTCTAGCACTCAGGAGGGAGGGTGAGTAATGAGAAACTTCATCACTAGGACTTGTTCCTGACAAGCCTGGAAAGAAGTGACAGCAGGAACAGGTTGGTGAGAGAGGCCCCAGGCATTTGGGAAAAGAGGCAACAACAGTAGAGAGAGCAACTTGTTCCAGAGCCTTACCATGTTCTACTGAGGTCTCCACACTTCCCTATGTTTTCTTTTTTAGGAACATACAGGAGGGACCATTATTTAGTAATTAAAGCACAAAGTTGGCAGCTGAGCTTCTGAACTCCTGTCATTGAGTTCCTGTGGCAGCACATGTACTGTCTGCAATGGTCACCTCAGAGAGAGGCCTACACTGCATGGTCCTGGGCCAGGTCATTGTAACTGGCTTCCACCTTTGGTGTTCACATCTAAGGGCCTTTTCAGTGCACTGTATCACTAATGCATATTAATGGGGTTGCAGGGTGCTATGAGAGCTGTCCCATTTGGGAAAGATCCCCAGGCCTGTGTCCTCAGTTTGCTAACTGAGACAGAAGAGATGAGACCAGCAGCACTTGCTGTGGCTGGATACAGACAGCTCCCTCTTCTACTGTTCTTCCTCTGCCCTGCGCTCCCTGTGCAGGCGTGCTGGGGCTTGTTATTTTTGTGTGTTAGAATGAGATAAAGGGTAGAACTTGGCATCAGGAGTGACCTGCAAGGGAATTTACCTAATGCCATTTCATCAAAAGAAGAGACAGAATTAGAACTCACATTCCTTTGTCTGCTTGTCATATGGGATGTCTGCAAGAGCTAGGAAGTATCCCTCAACTGATATGCACAAGCCTTGTCAGTCAGCAAGGATAATTCATAAACTAGTTACCCTGGCAGAGTCCAAGATGATGGCATGTTTTGGCATTTGGATACATTCTACCAGTCACAAGCCAGGAACTTCTGATGTCTTTTACTGTTGAAAATACTGGTGGCCTGAGGGGATCCCTTTTTATTATGGTCAGTTTAGCCTAACCCCTGACCTGTCCAAGAACTTTAACCAGGCTCCAAACTCTTGCAGGGTTGGGTGTGCTGCCAGGCAGCTGGGCAAAACATTACAGGTTTGCTGGCAGCAACCCATGCACCCTTGCTGCCTCCAAGGCCCTTGTAACAGCTTGTAAAAGGGCTCAGAGAAAACTTTCTGTGCAGAACAGACACTCCTAGGGTGTTTCAGACCAGGCAGTGTGCCAATTGCCAAGGATGAGACAATGCTTTGGGAAGCTCACCTGTAACCAATGACTGGCAGCAACATGTTCAAAACTTGTAGAGCTACAAGGACACAGACAGATTCATTGCATCTTGACTTTTGCTCTCTGTGTCCCAGTGGCAATCTCCTTCCCTGCTCATAATATGAAACTAACCTCTCCTTCTCTCTCCTTCCTACATCCCAGACCCTCATGGCAGGTGATGACAGTCCCAGTGAGAACAGGCTGTAGAGTCAGCTGCTAAGCAGGAGACTGCCCCAAATCCTGAAGCTTCCTTTTGAAAAAAAAACTTCCTTATTGAAACCCATTGTGCAAGGGTGCAGGGTTGCCAACCCAACTAAAATATCCTTAAATGATCTCACAATTTTATACCATGTAGGCCATAAGGAACAATTGTAGGGGGACAATTGTACTGTGTACTGCAGAATACAATGTAGACACCATTCAATGCCTAGGCTCCTGAGACTGTGCAACATTTGTTCTATTTATATTCATTTTAAAATGGTTGTTGAGGGAATATGGGGTTTCCTGGGATTGGTTCTTGAGGTGAGTAAGGGGTGCTGATGTGCCAGAGGTGGCTGTGGCAGCTGGCTGTACTGAGATAATGCCACATTATAGAAGAAGGATCCTGAGCATCTGAAGTATTTTTTTCTGACAAAAACTTGGGTACTTCCAGCTCCTCAGATCAACAACCTGGGCCTGACTATCCAGTCAAACTGCTTTCTGCCTAGTCGTTATCTCAGGTAACTATGTCCCCTTCTGGAACCCAGCCTGGTTCCTCAGAGGTCACACAGAGTGTTGCCATCCTGTCACATTGTTTTGCTCCATCTCACAGTGGGATCCTACTCTTTCAACCATCCACATGAGCAGTTTTACAGACAGTGTTCTTACTCCTCAAAGAGAATCCCTCCCAGCTCTGCTTGGACAAAGTAATTTGTCAGATCCAGGGGGCCTAGGAGAGGGGACACACTTGGGCAGAAGCCAGGAGGATCTTCTGCAGAGGGCTTCAGGGCACAAGCATACGTAGGAATTTTGATACTGAAATTTGCAGTGGTAAGTAGAAATAATCACCCTCAAAAGTGTTCCTTACCAGCCAACAATAATAACTACCAGAGTACAGCATTTGCTGGGAAGAACGAGATGCCTAGCTACTGCCCTGCTTTTCACTTCCCCAAATTTTTCTGGTGATGTGGAATCTCAAAGCATTTCTAAAACACCATTTAGAAATCAACTCTTTTCAACTCCACAAACACTACAGTTTTGAGCATTATAAATGGTCATGCTAATTAAATGCAGCTAAAATAGTGAAAAGAGTTGCAGGGCAGACAAGATCAATGACAAAACACCCTGAGAGAGCACAGAAGGGAAAAAAGTACTGTAGAAAGGTGATTTATGGTGATTCTCTGGTTGCTGAAGCAGAACAATTATTGGGAATCTTGAGGAGAAAGGCGCTTTAGGCTGGAAGATTGACGACCGAAAACCACGGGGAAGTAATCCTTTCAGCACCAGCATGGCAAAGCTTCGGTTCTGGGAGGCAGGTCAATGTAGGTCAGCCCTGGCTCTGGAAATGCTAAGCTGGGGAACCTCCCTGGTTGCTTTCTTACACCATGTTGCCTCCTCCCCACCCCCTCTTTGACAAAGGGAAGCCCGTGCATTTTGTTGTCATTTCACATTCCGCTCCACGATCTCATTCCTAACCAAAGGCTGCAGCACTAGGCAGCCTGATGCAAGGGTAAAATTAATTGCTCCAATATGGTGATTCATACTTTAGCCTAGAGTTAGGAAGTTCTTAAATGTAGGTAACACTGAGATTTGGCATCTGTGAGTGTAAGGGGTCCTTTTTTCATCTTTTACCCTATATAAGCCACTATCAGCTTTTAGCATAAAGACATTTCAAAGTCCATTTTACACAAATACGCATTTGTGAGTTACTTTGTGGCCTCCAGTAACTGCGTGAAAAACAAAGTGAGAATAAACTTTTATTCTAAGGGATGCTGTTACACTTTCCTATAGAAAGTTGTTCCTGCCCACAGCAGGGGGTTGGAACTAGATAATGTTTAAAGTCCATTCCAAGCCAAGCTGATCTATGATTCTGTGACTGTATAATCTATGCAAAGATTGTATCTCCATATTCCGCACAATAAGTAATATTCCAGCCTGACCAGTAAGTCCATTACAACAAAGATGAGAACTGGAAAGAGTCAGCATGTTGATTTTTGAAACTTTTAAATTTCTTTTGGATTAATACAATTACATATTTGAACAATTGTACTGTTATGTTTGGACAGTTATTTTATGACCATCACAGGCTGTAATTAGACATAGCTGTCTCACTCTAAAGATATCATTTTCTTTGTTTCAAGAGGTTTCAGACAGCAATTATTGCAATTGTTTGGTGTTCCAATAGCTGGTCTCAAGGAAACTCCTGTGAGTCACAGCATTGGCAAAACTTGTCAGGTGTGGTGTTATAATGTCATGTAGCAGCAAATCAGTGTCTTTTGCTAATGTTTTAATGACAACTGTCTCAAGTAGTTCATATTTTCACAAAGTGTTTCTTATTCACACATAATGATCTGGGTTGCAAAAACACCCTTGGAGGATAAAGCTAATAAAATAAGCTAGTTATTACAAACTTCTTAATTTTATTGTGTGGAAAATAGCAGTATTCTTGCATGAGAAAGACTCTGCTGTTGCCTGCAAAGTTTCCACATGGCCCTGCAGCTTTCACGTGGCTCCAGTCAAAGGTGTCAATCAGACAGTTGCTGTGCTTTCACTGTTGCCAACCTGTGCACCTCTACGTATTTCACAGGTTGGTTTTACTCAAAACGTTATGTATAGCTGTAAAGCATTAGTCATTAACCTGGCACCATTTAGATGTAAAGTATTAATCATTAATCCCATTAACCCTTTACATGCTGGGTGTGCATTCTCATTTTCTTTTTTTTTCTTTTTTTTTTTTTTTGATAACAAAATAATGTTTGCAAACAAAATACAAGCTCACTTTTTTCTCTGTTTCAGAGATGCATTTCAGAAGTCTCCTGTTGTGCTTCTTTCCCTCAGAGAGTAAAGCAAACCTGCCCAACTCAGTGAGCTACTACACTGCTTCTTGCTCTCCGTGACTAACACAGTTACACCAGAAGGAGGTTTAAAATAATTTCGTTAGCATTTGGATCGTGAGGCTTGTCTTCAGTGACCTCAGACTGTGCTTTCCACAGCATTTGGATCACTGAAATACCCTTATATAAGCCTAATTAGCACAATTAGAGGAATGACACCTTGCAGATGTGTGTTGCTGTAGCAACCTGGGAGGAGCGCAGCCAAAGTGCCCTCCATATTTAGCAAAATAATATTAATCGTAATAGATAGATGCACTTTATCCTTTTTGTAAGGCACTTGGTCAGAAGGTAAGCAAAAATTCTCTCGGTAGTAATCAAAATTACACCAAGACATAGTCAAATGTTGACCAAATCTTCTGGACTACAGGCAGAAGGCTTAGCTGTTCAATGCTTTGATTCCACTGGTGTAGGAGCACTGGAGGGAAAAAACCACCAAAGGCATCCATGGTGGCAAGAAGAGGCCTCTGTTGCTGAGCTCATCTCAAGTCTTCCTGCTGAAGACCGTAATTCAGTGGGAGCACTCTTGGCAGACTTGAAACCCACCTGCCACCTCCTTTGTGTGAGAGGGGCTCCACGTTGCTGGCAGTGGATGTGGATATGTATAAAAGTGTCGATGGTTCTGGCAGCACAGTGAAACCGTGGCAGATCTCCTGCTTCCCATGTGGAAAGAGTGGGAACAGCTGCTTTGCAGAGTGGATCCAAATGGTTTGTTCCTGACTCCGACTTGCCTGTCCCAGTAAAATTGCACATCTCATCCAAGCATCACAGTCTCTTTGAAGTGTCAAAGGGACCATGTGAATTACCCAAGACTCATGACTTAGGATTTGTTTTCATGAACTCTTTTGATTTGAAGCCAATGATAAGTCTGGATGAATGTTTGCTCATAGTTATTAATTTAACACAGTTTTAAATTTTGTCTTTATGTCTTTGCACCTTGAACAGTCACATTGTGTTGCTGCGGAGTACAAGAAAAACCTGAACTTAGCCCTGACTGGGACTGAATAATGGGGTTTCCATTTCTAAGATGAAGGAGCAAGTGACTAGCATGAATAAACAAGCAAGTCTGAAAAAAAACAAACACTCATCTTGTGGATGAACATGGAAAATAGAGATGAAAAGGTATCTCAAGAATTTATCTATACCATCCCACTCTTTACAGATGGATAAATTTTATCTCTGTCATTACTGACTAAGTTTTATCTGATCTCTTTTAAAAAGATTTACAATCCCCAGGCAATCTTGCCTAATGCATCATTACCTTATTTTTAGAAAGTTTTTCCTAATGTCTAACCAAAGCCTATTTCTGCTGCAATGGAATGTTTTATTAATCTGCAATATCTTTATTTTTGAAGGCTGCTCTCATATTTCTGTTAGGTTTCTCTTCACCAGAGCAAGCACCCGTTTGTCCAATTTTCCCATGTAATTTGTCTTTTTCTAGAACTGTGATCGTACACATTACTCTCCTCTGCAGCTTGATGAATATTTCATCTCTCCCAAGCATGGTGGCCCAAGCCAGGTTTGCTGAGTTCCTGCTGATCTTTGCCAATACTGAGGAAAGTAGAAGAGTCACTTAATGTAGTTTATTGCCTCTATTTATATTTGTACCTCTCAGTATGTAGTTTGCTTTTTTTGAAAGGGTATGCAACAGCCAGACTATTTCTTCGGGGCTGCTCCCTACTCATTTGCTCCTCAGTCTGTGTTTTTTGCAATGGATTATTCTTGACCAGACATAAAATATTGGATTTCCTATTCTTAAATAGCCTCTTATTCTTTTCACTAACAATCCGGCTATGTAGTAAACTGGTGTGAAATTGCTTTGTTGAATGCTAAGCTTATATTTCTTCCATCTTACTTCCAAATTTTTTTAAACTTTATCATGCTGGTTTATACCTGGTATCTATAAACCTTCAGCTTTGCTCTAATTATAGTCCCAGAGCCCAGGTACATTATGTTCATGTGCAGCCTGGATGTGGCCCCTCCACTTACCTGTTCCATGTACGGTGTTATGATTATAGCTGTTTGACCTGTTGCACCATTGGAAGTTCAGCTTGTCCTGATAATAGTGCAGTTATGTTTACTGTCCTTGCACGTCTGGCCATTACATCTCATTACACCATTTTAATAACTCAGACGCTGACATTTGAGTGATATTACGTCCAAAATTCAGGCACAGAGAAAAAAGGTTCTTTCAACTTCGGAGTCTTTTGTTTATCTGTTTCTCTTGAGCTGCCTGTTTTCTCACAACACATTCCACACTCTGTCACAACCACTCATGTTTTTCCAAAAACCCTAGAAGACACTGTAAGGCCCTGCTTCAGCCAGAAGTTTTTTCATAAAAAACTATTTCTTATACTTCAGCACTTTCACTACAGTGGGATGAAAGATGTGTCTTTAGAATACATTGAGTAACATGCCTCGAAGCACTGGCACGGGTGAGACAAATGGTTCGTAGCACAGCAACTGTTGAGGCTGAGCCCTGGGGAATACCAGGTGCTAGGAGGGCATCATTCTCAAGCTGTCACATTCTGTCATACTGTCACCCATGGCCAAGAATGTGCTGTTTTGGTGTATTTGTTTAAGAATTGAAGCATACTAACCTACTTTCTCTATGTTTTGGACCTCACACCTGCTGAATTATCAGCTAGAAGAATATCCCAGGAGCAGCTCTACTTCACCTTATCCAGGAACCTTTCCAGCAACTTACAGCCATTTGAAAAGTTCCTAGCCAGCCTAGAATAAAAAGAGTTAAGTGCAAACACCTCTCTTGCATCATCCCAGTGGAGTGCCTGGCTGCCTGACCACATCCTACCTATGAGGAACTCGGAGTTACGAAGTAACGCAACAGACACGCAACAGGTTAACAATGAAATCTGGAGCTAAAGGTCTCTTGCTGTAATGGCTGGACACGACCTTGATGGCAAGTTTTAATAAAACCTTTGCTGTCATCTGGGGAGTTATATTGTTATGTAGGGAAGCTAAACCTTTCTGTGAACACTAACTTTTCCAAACTGGAAGGGCATGTGGAAGGGACGATCTGTCCCTTGCCTGAAGGCTCCATTAGCATGAATCTTGAAGAGACTGGGACCTCATAAATTCATTATTGTGCAGAACCAATTTGATATGCTATCTGAAAAAATAGCTGTAATACCAGATCCTGAGCTGCAGAAATTCAGTATGCAAGGATGATGCTTGCACCTGGCTCCTGTGAAATGCTTAACCCCACAGACAAGACCTCCCACACTATTTATTCATTCAGCCACACTCAGCTGGCACAGAATGCTGGTGTTCATGTTTGTGAGCTACAGAAACATGCATACATGCTGTATTGCACTGCATAAATAAATTACATAAAGACACGCATGCATATTTGTATATATCCCATGTTAAAATGGGGTTGGAATGTGCAAGCTAAGGACACTGTGAAGTATTGACTGCTTTGTTACAAATGCAGTGCCTGAGACCTGGGGGCAGGAAAAGTCGTGTCTTTTTTATCCACCATGATCACCTCAGCCTCCATTGCAATAGACGTTATTTGTCCTCTCAGAAGCATTTGGCCTTTTCTTTCTTTCAGTTAGGACTAGTCTGAGCTATGGTGAGGAACACTGGGCTCAGTATTTGTAGGAAGCATCCATGGCTGAAAAGAAAAACAATGCAGAATTATGGTGTGTACCCTGAAAATACTAAGATATCTTTCAAAAATAATGGTAATTTACAGTTAGACTCTTACAGTTGAAATCCCAGCACATCTAAGTGTATGATATGATTCATATTACTTGGTGCTAAACTGATGTTGCTAATTCTTTTGTAACTTGTCACAACAGAACAAAGATAGTGGGCTCTATTTCAGGAAGCATATGAATCAGTGGGAGAGCCAAAAGGAAACAAATGCATCACTGGTGAGACTAAAAATGCCTCAGAGATGTGAGCAGTGTGTCTGCTGACTCTGAGGTTGTGCAGAAAAAATTCAAGGAAGGGTTTTAAGCATGGCTAGCCACACAAAAAAAAACAAACCCACGTGTGGAGCTGACAATTTAAGGAGGAAGTGATCTTGCACACTGTCCGTCCTTCCTATGTGGTTTAAAACAAAGACATGATACAGACAGAGACTGCTTATTCTCTCACTGAACATTATCTGGCAGTCTTTAAAAGGTAAATCCAGCAGAGGAAAATAAATTATATAACCAAGGCAAATTCCTCCTAAACAACCTGTATTGACTGATCAAGCAGACTTGCCTATACATTGACTGTGGGGTGCTGATCATCCTAACATCGCCACTGACATGGAGAACAACAAAAAAAAAAGCATTAATAACCATGGTAATAACCCATCAACATCTGAAGCATGCAAGAATTTTATAAATGTAACAAGTGCATGTTCAATGCCATAGTCAAAAATTCACGGGTCATTTCCCCTTTGGATGTTAAGAACACTTTGCTTGGCTGTGTTAGGTGGGAGGTTTGCTTCTGGAAAGGCTCTGTAATCACATGGCAATGAAGAAAACAGCAGAAGAGTATTCCTGGCTGTACCCAGAGGTACAATAGGGTCTTTTATTACTGAGTGCTGAAGGAGAGGACAGGTTCAGGCAAGAATAGTGAAAATGCATTGGACTTCTTCTAGTACAAGAGACAAATACAAGAGAGGACAGACAATCCCAGTGGAAAATATTTGATGAATGCCCCTGGGCTCAGGAGAAAAATCATTCCCATAATGACAAGGAGAGGCATCTGTCAGCTCTCTGCTGGCTGGCATTGTGGTATAACACTACCTGCTGTGATGCCTGACACGCTTCAGCCCAAGCTAATAATTCAAATGCTGCCACTGAAGGTGCTCTAGAAAAAAGAAGAGTTATTCTGACCACTGAAATCTGTACTGACTTCTGAGAGGATTTTTATTTTGACGAGAAGAAAAGTGTGGTTAAAGCTTACCATTATTTTTTCAATCTGGCTATGATTTATAATGGCTTCCTGCCAATGGCAATTTGAAGGCAGAATTATACCTGGTTTTCTCTCAAACAATATGAAAAGCAGGATTTGTGTTTTGACAGTTTCAAAGGAAAATGAGGGTTTTTTTAAAATGCACTCAGCTGAAAAGGGCAACAGATTGGATGTTTTAAGATAATGTTCTTCTGAAAATGGAATCCCTCAACTTTTTCAGTCTGTCTTAGAGGATCATATCCAGTAATTTCTGCCTCCTTGGATCTTGCTCAGCCAAATCATGAGGGTTCTAGTCATGTCAAAATTGGATTCTTGAATTTGCTGAATTCATGCTGTAGAAATACAGTAACAGGTCTCTAACACCTGTTTTGCATAAAAGTCTGGAAAGGCCTGCTCTTACTCATATTGTAATTTGCTGTTTGAGAAAATAGCATTAGAAACTTTTGACTTATAGCAGAAACAATCAATCTATCATCTTGAAGCCAATGTTGCAGAAATCTTTGCACTAAATAAAGTCAGGGAAAGAAGAGCAGTAAAGTAAATGCCTGTTTTAGTTGAGACTGATGTTTAAATCTAGAAGTCCACTTCAAAAATGGGATTGACATTTGTACAAGCACACAAATGTCAGACTGTGCTTTTTTAGGCTTGGGTCTGTTTAGACTGTTTGTGCTTTAAACAGCAGGTTTGAAGTGTTTGTACCTAAATTTGGACAGAAAAGTTTGGACTCTTTTGAACAGTAGCTAGTATCTTTTCCATAGGAAAAACAAATAAAAAATCCAAACCAACACAACAGCATTTCATTGTGGTTAATCATAAACTTGAGATACTTTTTTTTTTTTTTAAATTAGAAACCCTGGCTGTTTCTGCATAATGCATTCAGTAGAACAGACCAGGATCTATCTGACAGCTGTGATCTTGCAGTATCGCAGAGAATCTCTTCCCATACAGCACAGGACTTTCTGCCAAAGCCAGATGGAAGCTGAAGGGCAGAAGGTTTTAGACTTTTCTTAACCAGGGTTAAGTGCAAAGCATCAGTTTCTAACTTACAATTAAACTGAAACTTCCATTTTGGTAGCTGTGCTAGACTGACCTTAAAACAATGGCACGAATCAGCAAAGGTGACTGGTGTGGAGGTTCCTGTTCTGATATGCCAGGTTCTTTCTGTGTGGGAACAGTAAGTGTGTTTATGCAAATCACTCAAAATGATATCAAGCTCTTTTTACACATTGTTTGGAAAGAATTCTTACTTATCTTTGTCTGGAGGATATATCTTGTCCAAAGTTTAGAGGAAGATTATTTTTTTTAGTATGTGCAAGGTCTGTTAGGTGTGGTTCTCCCTCCCACTACTCAGTATTTCTAATACAGAGACAGATCTGCATTCTCACCTACCCTTGAAACAGGCATGACTCTGAAGTAGGGCCTCTCCAAGAGGAATAACACATGGCAGTGCTTTGTTGTAAGCTCAATGCACTCATTGTAACTCTCAGGTCTTGTGGTAGGAAGGTCACTCTCTACTCCATGGCTAGACACATATTGTGCCTGCTAAATACTGCTGTAGTATTTCATCGCAGTGGGAACCCAGACAGTAGGTCATGCCTTGCATTAATGTGTAGGATCTTGAAAAATCAATACAATTCAAATAACAGGGGACTGCTGCCCCGTCGTTTACTATTCCCAGGGCACACAGAGCAGCAATGCCATTAAGCTGCCACTGAGCACACAGAAAGTACAACGTGGTCTCTGCTAACTCATACCAATAAATCCAGAATCATGCATGGGCACATGTTATTGGAAATATGAACGGTTTCCTTGCTCCAGAGATCTCTTCAGAATATTTTCTGTAATACAAATATAAATATCAAATTCCTCAAAGGAAGACCAGTTTCTCAGTTAATTTTTGCATCCAGCAAGCCCCAGACCTAAGCAACTGTATCTCTTTTGCTGAGGGCCTGTTCTAACAACCATTAGAATCAATAGAAAGGCTAATTGATTTGAAAGGCTTTGGATAAAGCATCTAAGGCCACAACCTTCACTACTGCAATCACCAGAAAATTTATCGTCGACCTCAGTGAGGGCAGGATGAAATACCTGGGCTCTTGCTCAGTAGGTATTTGAGCCCACACATGTAATTTATGTCATTATAAACCATTCATATGCCTAAGCACTTGTCAGATATGGAACAAAAGTGTGATGGTTGCCAGGCTGAGAAAGAGAGTAGCTTTCAGAACTGCCTTTCTTCTGCCAACAGCAATGATATTTGAGAGAAAGAATAAGCAAATTCATTGTCTCCACCATTTTTGTTACAACAGAGCATTAAGAAATAAGTGAAATGAAAATGGAAGGATTTGAGAGCAACACTACAGAAAGAGAAGAGCTTCTATTCCTTCAATTACTTGTCAGGGGACTTACAAAAATATAAAAGTGACTTTTTATCTTCATTAGGAGTCTGTGTCTCAAATACAACCCAAGCTTTCCTAGGGCTTGCCTACACTGGAAAAATACATTATGTTAATTGATTAACATGTAATGCTTAATGTAACAGTCAGTATAAACAAAGACCAAGGCTTTGACATTTTTTGTTCTTGTTGACCCAAGGTAACCCAGCTGCTAAACATGACAGTTCTTGTCTACACTAAGTGGTTTGTATCACCTTAATTAACATGTTCTAACACAATGTAATTTTGCAATACAGATTAGTCCTTTAGGGCATTTATTATGTATATTTAATTTTCTGTCTCGCCTATCTTGAATTTGCAGATATGCGCTGCTTCTCCCCTCCCCCTTCTATCCTGAAGCCACTACCATTGAAAATTGAAGAGACTTTGTAGGCATTCTCATTTTTGGCTTCAACTTATAAACTGGAAGCTCAATCAAATATACTATTTGTTTATGTTCCTTGATTGTGCTGGTGTTATAAAAACAATGTTGATCTTTTAATTCAGGAACTGCTAGTTCTGCATAGAAAACTATCATCAAATGCTAGCTAATTGAAGCTTTTGCAAAAATATTGCAGATTGTATGACTAGGCAATCTCGTGGTCAACTTACACAGCCTATTCCCAACCACAGTAAGGCACTTTGCAGCATTTTTCCAAAATCTACTTTCTCTATTTTGTTTTACATAGAGGAGCTTTGTCCTTACAAGAAATTGAAAGGGGCAGAGAAAGCAAAAAAAGTAGACAAAAAATATCATTAAACATTGAGGTTAAAAGGTCAAGTTTATCTGGACTCTAGCAACCGACACACGCATGCTGCACACATCACATTTTATTACAAAATGCTATTATTTTGTAATAAACCAAGTTCCACAGCACAGCTCCAACTATGAAAAATCCTAAATTGGTAGGACACGTTGCATATAAAATGCTGTTTGGCTACATATCACTGATTCTTTTCAGTGTCTTTTGAAGGACCTTTGCCCATCCAGCACTAACTGCAGTCTGAAGTGACTATTAACTTTCTGATATACTCAGTTATATTAAGTGACTAAAGGTGTGCAGCACAGCCATACCAGCACTCCTAGACTGTAACTTCACTGTCTGGAAATTCCTTTTTGAGAGATAAGCGGCTAAAATGAAAAGTGCTGCATTTACATTCATTGCCTCTTCTTTTTTTCTCCTAAAAAGAGGGGATAAGTGATGTAATGCATGAGTTTTCTAGGGCTTTACATCTGTGACTTGGTAATTTTTACAGCCCAGATAAGGTGCTTCAGGCTAATAAATGTTGAGAGATGTGATTCTTCTCCTATACTCCGCTCCTGTAAGACCCCACTTGGAGTCCTGCAATCCTCAGCACAGGAAGGACATGGACCTCAGTACAAGAGAGATGCAAAGTTCCTAGCAGAGAGCTACAAAACTGGTCAAGGGATTGGAGCTTCTCTCTTATGTGGAAAGGCTGCGAGAGTTGGGCCTGTTCAGCCTCGAGAAGAGGCATCTGAGAGGAGACCTCACTTATGTCTCTCAGTCTCTGAAGGGAGGGTGTCAAGAGGATGGAGCCAGGCTCTTCTCAGTGGTGGCAAGCAATAGAACAAGAGGCAAGGAGCAGAAACTGAGCACAGGAAATTCCACTTGAACGTGAGGAAAAACTTTACTCTGTGTGTGACAGAGTACTGAACAGACTGCCCAGAGAGGGTGTGGTGTCTCCCTCACTGGAAATACTCAAGAACCATCTGGACACCATCCTGTGCCATGTGCTCTGGGATGGCTCTGCTTGAACAGGGAGGCTGGACCAGATGACCCACTGTGCTCCCTTCTAACCTCACCTGTTCTGTGATTCTGTGACCTGTTGGAGCAAGTTCAGGGGAGTGACACCAAGATGACTGGAGGGATGGAGCACCTCTCCTGGGAAGAGAGACTGAGAGAGTTGGGATTGTTTAGCCGTCAGAAGGCTCCAGGGAGACCATGACGTTTTTCAGGGTGAGGGTGGTGAGACCCTGGAACAGGTTTCCCAGAGAAGCTGTGGCTGCCTCATCCCTGGAAGTGCCGACGGCCAGGTTGGAGGGGCTGTGATGAGCCTGTCCTGGCGGAGGTGTCCCTGCCCAGGGCAGGGTTTGGGATCGCCACCACCTCCCCAATCCAATCCAGCCCAATCCAGCGCGCGGGGGCGGGGCGGGGGGCGGGGCCCGGCTGCTCTGCCCCGCCCCCTCTGCTCCCCGCCCCGCCCCCTCTGCTCCCCGCCCCGCCCCCTCTGCTCCCCGCCCCGCCCCCTCTGATCCCCGCCCCGCCCCCTCTGCTCCCCGCCCCGCCCCCTCTGCTCCCCGCCCCGCCCCCTCTGCTCCCCGCCCGCCCGTCACGTGCGTTAGCGACAGGCGGCGGCGGCGCCCATTGGCGGAGGGGCGGGGGGGCGTGGCCGGCGGCCGGTCCGTCAGCTGCGCCGGGCCCTGACAACAAAGGGCTCCGCGGAGGCGGCGCGGGCGCGGGGCTGGGGTGACCGCGGTCCGGGTGAGTTCGCTTTGCGGGGAGCTGCGGGCACCGAGCACGCTGGTGGCGTCCCCGGTGTGGTGGTCTCCCGCGGTCTGAGTCGTGGAAAGCAGCAGCGGCGGAGCCCCCGTTTTCCCGTGCGCCCATCCCGGCTTCTCTCCGCTGGGAAGGCGCCGGGACCGGGGTCTCTCGGTGTTGTCCCGGCCATGGAGCAGCCGGTGGTCTTGTCCGCCCGTCGCCCGGCCGGCCCCGGGAGCGTAGCCGGGAATGTGCGCAGCTGCTGCGGGCTGTGCCGGCTCAGCCCCGCGCTGTGGGCGCGGCTGTGGAGCCTCCTGGCGGCGGCTGCGGAGCCGCGGGCTGGGGGCGCGGGGGGTCAGCGGCTCGGCTCTGTCTGACACGGGACTGCACTGGCATTGGGAGGTGGCTTTTTTTGGTTGTTTTCTTCTTGCTTAGCGCATCTCCTTCGCTAGGTTAGAAACAAAACAAGAAAAAGGGGAAAAAGCCTTTTCTTATTGCAGTGATACTGTGTTGTTGACATTCATTGGATGTGTTATCTGTAACAGCCTCTTAAGCGTTACTGTAGCTGACTCAGTTGTTCCCAGGCTTGTGTTTTTCTGCAGCTGAAGTTCCTGTCTGAGAACTCGAAAGCCTCTCTCTGTCTCTGTCCTGTTTTCCTCCCCGGACGATGGCCCTTGATAACAGCCTAACTTCTCTTTAGCTCTGACTTGCACAATAGCACACGAGTGTGGCGTTTTTAAAGGCACTTGTCCAAAAGGATGTCAAAGCATCAACGGCGTTCTAAATGTGCCGTGGTTTTAAGCCCAGCTGGAGATGAAACCAGGACAAAATGATTCAGATGTTTTTTTGGTTCCTCCTTGGGGTGCGGGAAGGGAAAAATGGGACAAACTGCTTTTGATCTACAGAAAGCTTTTGTGGGTCAAAAGCTGAGGGGTGTTTAGCTCCCATTTTCAGGAACAGTGATCTCTCTCTTACTTGCTAGAGGTTAATTATTTTATGTTGCTGTGATGCCTTTGTTGCTCTAGCCCTACTAGAGGGGTGTGAGCTCTCATCTTGCCCCGCTCTGTGCACAGAGCAAAAAGCCTCTGCCTGAAGGTACCTCCAGGCTTGATCTAGGAAGGAGGCAACACACGTGTGTGGGAGTACAGGGAAAGCCAGTGCTGACCAGCAGCCACGCAATGGTTTACTAGTTAGCCTAAAGGAAAAATAAACTCATTTTTTCATAGGCCTGGTGCCAGGAGAGAGTTAGGGAAGGATGTGGAAGGTAACTGGAAAACTACAGACTTCAGGCTTTCACTTAGAGTTCATTTCCTTATCCGCAGTAAGCTCTGCCTATAACTGAAGCACTCAAATCTTCTCAAGAAGGTGCTTAGGAGCATTGTAGGTGTTTGGCATTTCCTTAGGTAACCCATCCAGGGCTTAGTGACCTTAATGGTTAAAAGTGTTTCCTGCTAGAAACCACTGAAAGTTGAGTTTTGCTGCAGTTTAAAGCCACTTCTGTTTGCTCTGGGTATAAAAAAAGGCAATAAATGTTTA
Source organism: Phylloscopus collybita (assembly GCA_027886175.1). Classification (NCBI taxonomy): domain Eukaryota; kingdom Metazoa; phylum Chordata; class Aves; order Passeriformes; family Phylloscopidae; genus Phylloscopus; species Phylloscopus collybita. The sequence goes on from JAJNNQ010000075.1 coordinate 22,916,609, forward strand.
CCTCTTTCTTCACATAAGTGACTAATGTTGTAATTTTTTTCTTTCTCTCTATTGAGCTTTTCCATTTTTAAAATTTTGTTGATTTTCTTTAGACTTACGATCATTTTTGTAGCTCTCTTTAGGAGAGACCTGATGTTTCATTTTTAAGTGTGGTCCTTAAAAATAGGCCTGTATCACTATTGTAGCTGAGCCTGTTTTTTCTAGTCTTGTATTTTCCTGCAGTCCATCATTTCTCTTGAGGAATTAGAGTGCATAACTTCTTGAGTTTCACTGTACCTTTTTGTATTGCTCCTGAAGACTGCTTTAAATTCTTCCCCTATCCTTCTGTGCTGTATGAATAAGGAGGAAGCTGCATAAATGTCTACAGGAGCAATGCTGCATGGAGCAAGTGTTCATCATTACCTTGAACAAGTGGGTGATGGGGTCTGGTTTCCCCGGATAAGATGACACAGAAGGCCCAAACAACGCTCTAGTGTGGCCTGAGAGTGAAGCAGGGTATACTGGCCTATATATGAATAATATTCTTTATGGGTTGTATCTTTTAATATCTAGGTTTGTCTACTGTCATGTGTCTTGCTCCCTTTCTGAATGCAGGCACTCATACTGTTTTACATGGATATATTCTTTCCTATTTAATTATCATACAGGTATTTAATCTGTAATAATTCTGACCTGCTGTGATGATTCAAATATTACTATGGGCAAAAATAACTTGTAGTTAAGTTAATGAGTATTTCCCTATAGTTTTTACTTTTTCACCTGCTTTAATTGTTTCTGTTTATTGGCTCATACATAAATATCAAAGGCTGTAAATGTTTTGATCTGAGGTATCTAAACATTCAGCTTCTTGGTACTAATGGGATTTTTCATCTTAGCTGCCAGATGCAGAGGACAGGCTTATGGTGACCAATAAATTGTAGCTTTAGAGGAGTGAATTGAGAAATAAGCACTGGGTTTAGGTAAACATATCTGATACTTTTCCCTGTTCCTTAGACTTAGGATACATGACTAGTTGAGTGGTTGCTGTGAAAATGATCTCAGTGGTAACTCTGTGGTGTACTTTGAACCTGAAGACAGGATGTGCCTTGCTACTGTGTTAACTTGTAGTCAGTGGCCCTGAAATGTGCGTGATGGAAGGGAGAAGAAACACTGCTTTGGGCTTCCCTGGGAGCCCTCACAGGGGCTCCTCTGTCAGCAGAGATGAGTTGTCTAGAGCAGAAAACATGCCCTTGCCCTTTGTGTCTCTCTGACAGGGAGGGAGCTGGGGGAGCATAGACACGAGAGTCCTGTACAAGAATCCTCTCCTCCCTTAGGAGAAGGTGGGACTGACAGCTGAGCAGACCTTTTCTTGGGGAGGATGTCTGAGATGAAAGCAGTCCCAGGAGAGACCTAGCATTGGGGGTTTTGTATGTATCTAGCTGGCAGGGTATGATGAGTGCCTCCTCTTTGGGGAAGCATGTTCACTGGTATTTCAGACTGCACTAACAAGGGGCTTTTAATTGTTTCCCTAGGGATGTTATCTGTGGTTTTGTCATTAAGATCCTTGTCATCATTTTTTACAGGTTTCATGTAAACTGTTTACAAGTCATGCTTTTGCATGTCCTGTACCTAAGCTGATAAAGCATCTATGCACTTTAATCTCAAGTCTATGCCACTCTGCTAGTGTGAGCTGTGCCTTGAACCTTGGATCTAAAGACCTACCAGCCAAAGTCTTGTTCCTGCCTTAGTAATGTTCCAGAGGTTAAATAACATGCTCATGGGAGAGATTGATAGCTTGTCCAGCCAAGAGCCAGAGTTCAGTGAGAAAGAAGATGACGAGTGGATTCTGGTTGACTTTATAGGTAAGATGTCTGTCAGACATATGTTCTGCCTTTGTCTTCCTCTGGCCTTTGGTTGTCTTACTTCCATGTGAACAAACCAGTACTTTGCAGAACCTTTATCTCAGTAAAACCAGTGTGGGATTAGAGTGTAGGGTGTCTTCCAAACAAACGTTACATGTTGTGTAAATTGGTGAGAAAAATGATGTCAGGTTTATAAGCCTGACACAGGCTTCAGCAAATGTACAAATGTATTTGACTTATTTTGCAATTACATAGCCTTACTGATAACACTTGTTTGACATGTCTAACATGGCTTGTCTGGGATCTCCCTTTCCCCCTCCCCTGTTACTTTTAAAAAAGTAAAAACTTATGTATGTGCTAACAGGGCGCTTCTTTTTTTTTCTTTTTTTTTTTCTTTTTTTTTTCATATCTCGTTTCTGGCTATGTGCAACTGTGTTGTTTTCAACCTCCTACGATCACCAACATCCACGGGTTCCACTGCACTGCCGAATTGTCCCCTACAGCAGACACTTGCACTAATTGCTCTGTGGAGGAAGCAGACATTGTTGAAGCATCAGCCACGGACAGCTCGCCCGTCTTCTCCTGTTTATCGTCTCCCTTGGAACACTTGCCGGAGGCCAGCGAGTCTTGCTTCATCCAGTTTGAGTCATGTCCTATGGAGGAGAGCTGGTTTATTACCCCTCCCCCATGTTTTACTGCAGGTGGATTAACCACTATCAAAGTGGAGACCAGTCCGATGGAGAACCTCCTAATAGAGCATCCCAGCATGTCTGTGTATGCTGTCCACAATACTTGTCACAGCCTTAATGAGACTGGATGTGAGGATGAGGAGTTTCACAGCCCAGGTAGTCCCAGGTATGTCTGAATTCTCTTGTCTAGTAGCTTTGGTGCTTGAAAATATCTGGTTTCTACTTGGATCAGCTTAA